>OX276417.1:300000-1550000 GCA_946251805.1 Cybosia mesomella
ATCTCATCTACCGTATCTTGTACAATATACTGTGCAGTGATTATCTCCTGAACTTCATCTTCGTCGTCTCTTGACTCACTGAGTTCCTTGATCGTAATTTTTATTAAACGTCATCCTTTTCTTCTTTCACTGTTAATAATATAGGAATTCAATGCACTGCGTTTGTTTGGTCTTCTTCGATTAGTTTTCTTTTTGTTTGTTTTTACTTCTTCATTGGGTGTTATTATCCAAGGTCTATTCATTGCGTTGTCCAAGTCGAACTGATCTTGCAGGTCTGGAAGATATTCAGGAGAGCTCTCTTCTATTCCGTTTGAAAATTTGTTTAAGTTGGTATTCTGAAAATTATTTAAAACATTAGTAATAAATCATACTAAGTATTTTGTAAATAGATTGAAATTTTCAATAGATTGAAAGTTATAAAATACCTACCATGTTGTTAGATATGCTCGTCTTGACTGTTTAATGAAGAATGAACTAGGTAATAATATTTTTTCTAACGCAGTTGATATATCAAATAATGCTAACATAAAGTATTTATTGGTATGATGATCAAGTTAGAACTTGAAATTCAACCATTCAATAATTCGTATGGTGCATAATGTTATTGTTATGTACCTACTTAATAGTTGTGAAATTCTTATGAATTTCAAACGTGTTGTAACGCGAATGATGACGTATTTCGTTATCAATATCAGGTAACGAATATAATAAAAACACAATAATTATGTAATTGCTTATTTTAATTTATTCGACATACTAATACAGAATCGGGTAACCAGTTAAATACCTATAGGCACCTTATCAGTTAGTATCATACGAAATGAACTACAATAGGTATTCCTAATATTTCATATTTTGTATTGTCTAAACTCTCCTAGAATACCTACATTATTCCTTACTGATGATATTATATTCTACAACAGTCACCAAAGCCTATTCAAATTTGGTAAAATATTTTACGTTATGTACAATTACGTGCTACTTTAATTTTACACTTTATGGAATGACCAAAATATATAGGTATCTACTTACAAATTGATTACGTGGTTTACCGCTCAGCCCATGAGGATTCCCCGTCAATTTCTTCCATGATGATAAAATATCTTAAAATAAAATTAAATATAGGTTTAAGTCTAATTATTGAAAATTGGTAAATGTAGTTCGAATATGTTGAACCTACAATTTCTTCGGGAGCTACTCTAATTTAATCACCAGAGCCTATTCAAATTTGATAAAATATTCTACATTATGTATAACTACGTGCTACTTTAATTTTACACTTTTTGGAATGACCAAAATATATAGGTATCTACTTACAAATTGATTACGTGGTTCACCGCGCTGTTGATGAGGGTTCATTGTCAATTTCTTCCGTGATGATAAAATATCTGAAAATAAAATTAAATATAGGTTTAAGTCTAATTATTGAAAATCGGCAAATGTAGTCCGAATAATATGTCAAACCTACTACTTCTTCGGAAGTTACTCTAATTGAGACACCAGAGCCTATTCAAATTTGATAAAATATTCTACTTTATGTACAATTAAGTGCTAGCAAGAGATTAAATATTTCAGCGTTCATTATTTTGTTTACAACTTTTAGAATTTTATACAGAACTTAAATTTTATAAGAAAATTAAGGATAATCGTATAAAATTAAATTTAAAGGACTTCTATAGAAAACTACGTCGCCTAATAAATTAGATATTTAGTAGGTAAACTAACAAAGAATTATATATCAAATAATTAACATTATAAGTAATTACTTACATGACATTGCTTTTATTTTGGGTCTTCCTTTTAATCCTCTGAAGGACGTAGTGCACGATTTGAACTTGGTTGGTAGCTCGATGCAAATGGTAGATATTGTGGGAACAGAATATGAGACATTCCTCGCGTATAGGAACGATGTGACGATGTAACACACATAGGTAAACAAGTAGAACATACATGAACAAACTGCTGACTTAACATTGGTCGTAGCTTTGTATAAAGGTACGTCGTTAGCCGACTTGGATAAAAAGAGGTGTATTACCATATAGTTTAAGCACATACCAAAACTATTCGCTAATATTTAAAAGTTATATTTTAAATGATTATTTGTAATGTTTGTTAACATATTTGTGGGATAAGTCTGTAGTAATATTTTTGTAATTTTTTTTTATCTAAACGATTCCATAGAATTTGAAACTTCTATAATTGTGACGCAAAGTAGGTAACTTTCCAGGGTACGTCTACCTTTTAAAAATAATTAAATACCTACTGTGTACTAACGGTCGGCTTATATTGGTGATTTAGGTATAGACCACGGTCCTTACCTACATAAATTGCATAATTTTACATCTGCACAATGTATGAGTATATTTCATTAATACTTTTCACAGCACTTTACACACTACTTTTTACAGCTCCGCTTCCTTGAGTAGTGGCGTGATGATATTTAGCCTATAACCTTCCTCGATAAACGGGCTATTCAACACAAAAAGATTTTTTCAATTCGAATCAGTAGTTCCTGAGATTAGCGCGTTAAAATAAACAAACAAACAAACAAACTCTTCCGCTTTATAATATTAGCATAGATCATACACAAATCATAACATTCGTCGGCATTAATCGGAATTAGCTTTGGTGGTGTTGGTAAAGACATGGTTTTGTATTTCAATTGTAATAACAAAAGTGGAATTAGACGAAATGAGTTTTCAATCATTTTGATTTAAATAGTCGTAAGTAACATAAATTAATGAATACACCTATAAAAATAATAAGTTAAGTTTTAATTTTGTTGGGAGGTGATAATTGCTGAATTGATACTTTTTATGTATAAAAACCCATCATTTTTTCAAGTAAATTACATTCGCTCCAGTATCTTCCAGTGATCTTCTCCAACAAAAAAATGTGAGTAAGTGCTATTAAATTAATTATTATTTGGTTAATTATTATCCAGCTGAGTTGCTTGGTTAATTCCTGCCGGCTGATAATTATTAATTATTATTTAGATAATTATTATCCAGCTGAGTTGCTTGGTTAATTCCTGCCGGCTGATAATTATTAATTATTATTTAGTTAATTATTATCCAGCTGAGTTGCTTGGTTAATTCCTGCCGGCTGATAATTATTACCGCAAATTATTATAAAATGTGATTACTGATTATGTTATCCCACTGAGTAGTGAGTTGCTTGGTTAATTCCCGCCGGCTGCATTATCTATAATCAGCCGTGATGCTAGCAATATATCTATTCGGAAAATCTTGGGAATATATTTGTTTATAATTTGATTGTATTTTAACAGGTCTGATTCGGAGTTTGAAACTTCTTCTGTAGTAGAGTCTGAGTGTGTAGCACCAAAGAAACGCAAACAGGTGGTAGAGAGAAAGCAAAAACAACCGAAGCCCAGCTGCACCAAAAGTGTACAACGAAAAAACACTTCGCCCGAGTTTAACACCACAAAGAGGTAGGTTTCATTATGTTCAACTAAGTTTAACATCGCCACATTTTAATTAAAATTGAATAAAGTGTAGTTTACACCTTTAACTTAATTGTACACAAATGTGTGACACTCATACACTTAATTTATATACATAGATATATCTTTTGACAATACTTGTACGTTTCAATACCTACACGTTTAAATACTATAACTTTTTTGTGTTTTGATCCCAAGTTCTTAGTCACTTTGAATAAGTACTTTTATAATTAACACTTTTTTCTATTTACAGAACGAAAACAAATATTTTGAATATTTTGCGGGCTGAAGAAGTCAGTTGCAGTGAACCACGGCGCGACTTCGCTTCCAGTTTCTCAAGTCGTGTTTCAACTGGGACGTCTCGTCGCTCCAAGAAAACGGAAGGAGGGTATGTGGTTGATTTTAAACTCTATAAAACCAACGATTACATATCACACGCCCCTGATGTGCGCTACAGGACAGCGTTGGTGACTGTAAAATTACAGTGTGATGAGTCCTCACTATCTTGGGAGTCACTTCAAGACTTTCTAGGACATGCGTATAAAGAATTTCAAGACACTGAACCAGTGCATTATTCGGATAAGATTTTTACAAAGTAGATACACCTTATGTATATTATTATAATATACACACATCAAAAATAGTTTGAGATAACTTACAAAGCTGATATATTTTCAAAATTTAACCCAATCAAGAGAAAATGTTTACCTACGTTTAATCTGACTTTATTGTTTCACGTTCTAATTCTAATTTTTAATATTTTTAGAATCTTATCAGCTTTGTAAGTGATCGCAAACTTTTTTAAGTGTGTAGATCTATAACACATAAATTTCTTTAATTTTTATGTTTTAAACTTAGTGTTGTAGGAGCAAATATTTTATTTAATAATAATGCCTTTTTGTACTGCGTGTAACACATCAGTACCCAGTAAATCATGGGTAGGACATTTGCGAAGTAGTTCACATAGGAAAAGTAGTCAAACAATAAAACATAGTGATGGTGTAGAAATCATAAACTCAGCGTTTCGCAGTCGTATATTAACCTATAAAATATTAGCTCGTGATGAACATCAAGGAGCGTCAATTGAATCCTTTTTTTCAAGTATTTTTGACCAATTAAAATCTCTTTTAAATGAATTCCTTGCTAAGCATACTTATGTTAAGGTAAACTTTGAGTATTTTGGTACATTTTTAAAATTCAAAGATAATTCACAAGAAGTGAAATCTTTTGGAACCAAAAATAAAATATTATTTTCTAACTTCGATTTCGAAAAGTTGTATATTGAAACAGTTAATTATTTAAAAACATCTATTGAAGAGTTTGAAGGTCGTGATAGTGGATGGACATTTATGAACAATTTGTATGTTGAGATGAATCTCAATAAATACCAACCACTTGGTGGTTCTAGTTATATCAGTTTACCCAAATTAATTCAGGCTAAAAAAGCATGTTTGAATATTTTGAATAATGATCACTATTGTTTTTTATGGTGTGTAACAGCTGCTTTATATCCAGCTAAGAAACACCCTGAAAGAATTATCCTAATTTTCGAGAAATATTTAACTTAAGAGGAATGTTTTTTCCTGTAACCTTTAATGATATTAGAACATTTGAAAAAAACAATCCACATATAAAGTTTATAATTTATGGCTTAAAAAATCATAAAAACTTTGTAGGTCCTTTGTATAAATCTGAATTCAACCTTAAATACAACGGAAAAATTATACACCTTCTGTTTTTAGAAAATAATAATTCTTCTCATTATTGCTTGATCAAAGACTGTTCCAGACTTTTTAGAAGTCAAGTCACATCTCATCGCAGCAGATTACATCTTTGCGATTTATGTTTGATATTTTTCAATACCGCTGACGAACTTAACAACCATTTATGTGGAGGTGTAGTAACTGTCCTTCCAAACAGAGGTTCAGTAATTAAGTTTAAAAACTATGAACGGAAACAAACTATGCCTTTTTGTATTTATGCAGATTTTGAATCGATGCTACAAACAAGTACTGAGCCTAATAATTGTTCTAGTAAAAATATGAATATGTTTCACCAACACGTACCGGTTGCTTTTGGTTATTATATTGTATGCTCTGATGAACCTAGCTATAATCGTTACGTGTCATATCGAGGTCCAGACTGAGATAAGCGGTTTGTTGACTATATAATTAAAGACGTGCAAAAAATTTATAATATAATTAAGTCACCAGCTGCAATGATATTTTCCACGGAGGACAGGTATGATTTTGAAAATGCAACACGTTGTCATATCTGTCAAAACTTTATTTTTTGGGACAAAGTCCGTGATCATTGTCATCTTACCGGTCGCTATCGTGGAGCTGCGCATTCGTTCTGTAATTTACAATATAAATGCCCTGCATTTGTCCCCATTTTTTTTTCATAACTTAGCTGGTTATGATTGTCACTTATTTATTAAAGCATTGGGTGACGTCCCTGGTGAAATAAAGATAATACCTAAAAATAAAGAAAACTATATCTCATTTACGAAATTTGTATCAGTTTCAAATAATAAGTTTTTTCAAATGCGTTTTCTTGATTCGTTTACATTTTTGGGAACAAGCTTAAACAAATTATGTAAAACTTTAAAACCAGAAATGTTTAAAAATTTACAAAATCACTTCCCTGTCCGAGATGAATTCCAATTACTTACTCGCAAAGGCATTTATCCATATGAATACATGGATTCGTGGAAACGGTATGATGAAAAATGTTTGCCTCCAAAGAAATACTTTTATAGTTCCCTCAATGATGAAAATGTTCCTGAAGATGATTACCGGCATGCACATTTAGTTTGGTCAACATTTAGAATTACTAGTTTAGGTGGTTATACGGATCTATACCTACAAACTGATGTGCTTTTATTAGCAGATATTTTCGAAAATTTTAGACAGACTTGTAAACAACATTATCACTTAGATCCAGCTTTTTATTTAATTGCGACCCAGTTTATCTTTTGACGCTATGTTATTAAAAACAGGTGTTCAATTGGAACTAATTAATGACTTGTCCATGATACGCATGTTACAAAGTAGTATAAGAGGAGGAGTGTGCCTCTGCTCTCACAGGCATGCGAAAGCAAATAACATATACTTACCGGATTATAAATCTTCGGAACCTGATTCCTATGTCTCTTATATAGATTGTAATAATTTGTATGGGTATAGTATGTGTCAATACTTACCATTATCCAACTTCAAATTTCTCACTCAACAAGAAATTAACAATTTAGATATAACGAAAATTGCAATTGATGCAGATTGTGGTTATATTTTGGAAGTGGATATAGTATACCCTAAGCATTTGCATAACTTACACAACGATTTACCATTTTGTTCTGAAAAATTTATACCCCCCGGGGGAAAGAGTTCTAAGCTAATCCCTAATTTATATGATAAATTTAAATATGTTATTCATTACGTGCATTTACAAACTTGTATGAAACATGGGTTAATATTGAAGAAGATTCATAGAATAATCAGTTTTCGACAAAGCCCATATTTAAAACAATATATTGATTTAAATATCAAACTGAGACAAAAAAGTTCTTCAACTTTCGAACAAGATTTTTTTAAGCTCTTGAATAATAGTGTATTTGGAAAAACTTTAGAAAATACTGAAAACAGGGTTAATGTCCATTTAGTTACTCAGTGGCAAGATATCAAAAACATAACTAAAAGAAGAAAATGCGGTCAAAACCTTATTGCTCGTCCAAATTTCCATAGTGCAACGGTTTTCACTAAAAATCTAGTAGCGGTGCAGTTAAATCCTGAACAAATAACTTTGAACAAACCAATATATATTGGCTTTGCTGTTCTAGAATTATCAAAAAGTCATATGTATGATTTTCACTATTCAGTAATGCAACCTTTTTACAAGGATAGGATACGGATGTGTTACACGGATACAGATAGTTTTGTGTATCATATACAAACCCATGATTTATATGAAGACATAAAAAATAACTTTTTATCTTACTTTGACACTAGCAATTTTTGTAAAAATAATGTGTATACTTTACCCATACAGAACAAAAAAATACCAGGCTTATTTAAAGATGAAATGGCTGGTAAAATAATAAGCGAATTTGTTGGATTGAGATCGAAGTTATATTGTATCAACACCATTCACAGCACAATTAAAAAAGCCAAGGGTATTAAAAAGAATGTTGTACGTGACCTTAACGTTACTGATTATGAAAAAACACTTTATGATGGTGAAATTGTTCATAAAACAAATGTTTTATTTAAGTCAATAAAACATGAGCTATTTACATGTGCTGTAACAAAAATTGCGTTGTCTGGTGATGATGATAAAAGAGTAATTGCAAAAGATAAGATTTCAACTCGAGCATGGGGTCATACTAATATTTTTAATTTTTAACTAATAAATAAAAATGTTTATTTACTGTTTCTTTTAAGTACATGTTACAATGTTTGAGAAATCTCCTTTTGCACAAATATATGCTTGTATCAGGAAAATCGGCTCTTCTTACAGACCTTTTATAAGCTACATACCTTTTATAAGTTAACATAAAATGAGCAAATAATATTCACATGTTATGTGCACTAAATACGAAGTTTTGTGATGTATATCATTTGAGATCCTACATGTAGTGTGAAAGTGACGTAACTAGCCCTGTGGCATGATGTCTTGGGATCAGACCCGTTATATCGGACTAAGGTCTACTAATAACGGGACTGCTAGCTTATTGGATTTAACTAGAATTAAGTGTGCTGTCCTGTCTTATATAAGTACCTAGACTTAACAAATTATAATTATTTTAATAAACTAAACTAAGTAAAACTGTAAAAAATAAAGAAATAAAAATGTATTATTATATAATTTTCAGTTTTTTAATTTAATATCCTATAGCATTTACAAAACTATCATCATGACGAACAAGTTTACGTTTTTCGCTATGAGAATTCTAGAATGTACAAATTCAAAGACATTATTGTCTACCATACTCAGTCAGTACTTAGCTACAACACTATAAGATTCATAGTGCGTATTACTATAGGATACCCTAGATGGTTCCACTAGTATGATAGATCTTAAAAAATAGTTAAACCAAACTGCTTACAGACAACGCAATAGGTAAACGTAAGACTGTACTGTTTATGAAATGACTCTATCGCTAACTAACAGAGCATCTTTCAACGCAATTACGACGCAGGGGATCGCAGAGAGCCGACGGAACGGTAGTGTATTGAACGGCATTAAAATGTGGAACGTTGGCTTAGGTAAATTATTTAACAAAGAGTTATTGAGCATTCTATCCCATCGTGACTGAGGTTATCGAAGATAACCGATGGAACTAAGGATACCCTAGATGGTTCCACTAGTATGATATAGATCTTAAAAGAATAGTTAAACCAAACTGCTTACTGACAACGCAATAGGTAAAAGTAAGACTGTACTGTTTATGAAATGACTCTATCGCTAACTAACAGAGCATCTTTCAACGCAATTACGACGCAGGGGATCGCAGAGAGCCGACGGAACGGTAGTGTATTGAACGGCATTAAAATGTGGAACGTTGGCTTAGGTAAATTATTTAACAAAGAGTTATTGAGCATTCTATCCCACCGTGACTGAGGTTATCGAAGACAACCGATGGAACTAAGGATACCCTAGATGGTTCCACTAGTATGATATAGATCTTAAAAGAACGGTAGTGTATTGAACTGCATTAAAATGTGTAACGTTGGCTTAGGTAAATGATTTTACAAAGAGTTATTGGGCATTCTATCCCACCGTGACTGAGGTTATCGAAGAAAACCGATGGAACTAAGGATACCCTAGATGGTTCCACTAGTATGATATAGATCTTAAAAGAACGGTAGTGTATTGAACTGCATTAAAATGTGTAACGTTGGCTTAGGTAAATGATTTTACAAAGAGTTATTGGGCATTCTATCCCACCGTGACTGAGGTTATCGAAGAAAACCGATGGAACTAAGGATACCCCAGATGGTTCCACTAGTATGATATAGATCTTAAAAGGACGGTAGTGTATTGAACGGCATTAAAATGTGGAACGTTGGCTTAGGTAAATGATTTTACAAAGAGTTATTGGGCATTCTATCCCACCGTGACTGAGGTTATCGAAGATAACCGAAGGAACTAAGGATACCCTAGATGGTTCCACTAGTATGATATAGATCTTAAAAGAATAGTTAAACCAAACTGCTTACTGACAACGCAATAGGTAAAAGTAAGACTGTACTGTTTATGAAATGACTCTATCGCTAACTAACAGAGCATCTTTCAACGCAATTACGACGCAGGGGATCGCAGAGAGCCGACGGAACGGTAGTGTATTGAACGGCATTAAAATGTGGAACGTTGGCTTAGGTAAATTATTTAACAAAGAGTTATTGAGCATTCTATCCCACCGTGACTGAGGTTATCGAAGACAACCGATGGAACTAAGGATACCCTAGATGGTTCCACTAGTATGATATAGATCTTAAAAGAACGGTAGTGTATTGAACTGCATTAAAATGTGTAACGTTGGCTTAGGTAAATGATTTTACAAAGAGTTATTGGGCATTCTATCCCACCGTGACTGAGGTTATCGAAGATAACCGATGGAACTAAGGATACCCTAGATGGTTCCACTAGTATGATATAGATCTTAAAAGAACGGTAGTGTATTGAACTGCATTAAAATGTGTAACGTTGGCTTAGGTAAATAATTTTACAAAGAGTTATTGGGCATTCTATCCCACCGTGACTAAGGTTATCGAAGAAAACCGATGGAACTAAGGATACCCTAGATGGTTCCACTAGTATGATATAGATCTTAAAAGAACGGTAGTGTATTGAACTGCATTAAAATGTGTAACGTTGGCTTAGGTAAATGATTTTACAAAGAGTTATTATATACCTTAGTTCCTTCGGTTATCTTCGATAACCTCAGTCACGGTGGGATAGAATGCCCAATAACTCACTACTTAGGCAGAGGTGTATAACAGACCCACGATTCGCCAGTTATGTTAAGGTCCCAATGTAATAGGGGGCGAGCCTATTGCCATTTACCGGGCACATTATTAAGCGAGCGATAATTAACATTTATTATTTTTCATAACGCATGAATATATTTTGGTATGATAGTTGGTCAACTATTTAAAGATTTTGCAAGAAGCAACTAGACAATTTGGATGGTTTAAACCCTCAGCTAGACACTTATGGTTAAGAGACCAGAGGCCAGAATAAACCAACAAAAAAAATGGCTTTTAGTCTTGTACCCCGCGGTTTGAAGGTTTTGCTTCCCGCTCCCATAGGCATTGTAGTTTATACACGGCACTGCGGTTAAGCGGATCTCGTGTCGCATTGGTCTCTGAGGAATCCGTTGATGCTAACCACACGTACCGACCGCGCGGTCGGGCGGTCGCGCCGTCGGGCGGTGTACCTACGTGTGTTTGGCAGCAATGGGTTTCTTATTCCTAGAGACCAATACGATATGAGATCCGCCTCTCCGCCGCGGTGCCGTGTGGAAACCGCTTTTTTTTTTAATATTTAGGACACGTCAATTTGACTTCACCTCGCCTGATGGTAAGCTGAAGGTAAAGCCTGGAAAGTAAGGAAAGAGGGTCACCATTACATACACGTACCATGTTAACAATGGTGGCACTCAGCTTGACGGCCTCATCAGAAGAGGATTGTCGTCGCAGCACCGCGTGACACCCACCGGTCCCACTAGTGCTGCGACCACAACCCCCCTGCCCGGCTATGCACTTGCTGACCCCTGAACGCAATCAAACCGAAATTGGATTATTATGGAGGGTTTTTCGCAATCGAGCACGGTGGTACCTACCCGGCCGAATTATGTGACAAATTTGTGTCATCAAATTTCTACCACCAGTGCTTCAAACTGGATCTCCCTTTCATCACTCCTGCTGGAGAATGGAGGTATTTCTCCAATCGGCCAGTTGCAATGTGTTCACGCCTACTATTACAAGCAGAGCAATCCACGGGAGAGTAATAATTAATTAGTTAAAAAAAGTCAAGTATAAAAAAATAAACACTCATGCTTTTGTACTTGATCAAAATATACGTTCTTCAATTGTTCAACATATTTTTAATTGAGTTTTTTTATCTAACCGAGATTGAAAGCACGCTGTGGTGCCCAATGAGGAATCAAATGTCGCCTTACCGGCGCCTCCTGCAGAGATTGCGAGCCCGTCGCAACGCCGCCGTTGGTCGATATCGAATAGGACGGTTTCGCCCCTGGCTCGCCGCCCGGACGCGCCCACGTGTCCTTAGACGGTTGCGAAGCAGATGCAAGAGGGAATACTTCGCCCTCTGGAGAATCATCTGCTGCAAGTAAATACATATAAACTCGTATGGTTTCTCTTCTTCACGGAGCGCCGATAGTTTAATGGTTAAGTAGTAGGCCTTAGGATCGAGAGGTCTCGGTTTCTAATTTTGGCCATTACAATACCGACGTAACTGGAGGGGTTGGGGGGAATACTAATAATTTCGGTTACTAATATTCTTTAACTGAAATTAAATAGCCGGTTGCATTAAGGCCGACGCGATCGCAGAGTGAGATCGCGTCGGTACGTACAATTTAACTTTGATTACGCCTTACGCCTCATGTCTTTTTCATATAACGCACACGTCACGCGGCGTTGCCTTGCGTTGCTCGGGGCGGGGCGGCACGAGCTTTTTTCTTCGGAGTGCCACCTCCACTCTCCTATTCGTCTTTTCGTTAGCTTTTCCAGGAGCGACATGCCGTCTGACCTCCCCTTCCCCCCCCCCCCCCCAACCCCGAGAGGTGCGTCTGCGCCAGAGCCTCGTGCGTCTATCCGCAGGTGCACCACCGGCTTGCAGGCGAGGTTGGCTTGGGCCTCGAAGATCACGGAGGGGCTCCACACACTGTTTGTATATGGTCGAGCCAGAATATCCCGTAAGAGGTAGGCAGAGGTGTATTAACACCTAAATATCACCAGTTGTACTTGACCCACATGATGGGGGCGCGTCGTCTGCGCGCTGCTGTATGACAAATTATCCTATTAATATCATAATTGTGAAAGTTTGTGAACATGTTTGCTACTCAATCACGCTCTAACGGCTGAACGGATCTAGCTTAAATTTGGTACATTGATAGATTATAGTCTGGAACAATACATAGGCATAGTTTATTCCTGGAATAGGTTCCCATGGGTATCGGGAACGGGAACAGAATTCCACAGGGACGACAGCTAGTTAACAATAAAAAACTAAGTAACACATTTGTACAGCAGGCGCACGTGCTATCGCTATGCCACAAACAAAGCAGGTTGTTGCCAACTGCCTATGAACTTATATACTCACCAGCTTGTCCGCGTGGACTTGGATCGGGGTTTTTTTGCGCGGACTCTTAAGGAACAGTAGCCTATGTTACGCCTTATAATATTAGCTATCTGCCCCTTAAAATCAGCCGAGCCGTTTCAGAGACTAAAAATTGGCTTTTGTGTTAAGTACTGTATATACTTTTAGGGATTGTCCATTAATAACGTGGACATTTTTATCACGGTGCTTCATTTTCTAGAATTAGATTAGACTAGCTGTTGCCTGCGGCTAGTGTTGCCCAAAATCGGACTGCAAGAACAAGAGTCTTGCAGTCTTGGTCTTGGTCTTGCAGTTTTGCAAGACCAAGACCAAGACCAAGACCACCTATTTTTTGCAAGACCAAGACCAAGACTGACCCTTGCAAGACTTGCGCAAGACAAGACTACGTCTGCAAGACTCTTGCAGTCTTGCAGTGAAGTCAAACTGAGATTTGAGCATTTTTAATACCTGAGTATGTAGGTACTAGGTATTTAGTTTCTATACCACAGAATAAATAATAGTACCTAGGTACCTACTACGTCTATACCTACTGATAGAATGATAGACGGAGGCTGTGGTAGGTACCTTACCTATTCCGTGGCGTAGTGGTAGTGAACGCGACCGGTACGCAGGAGGCGCGGGTTTGATCCCCGCTCAGTGCAAATATTTGTGTGCATGAAAATGGGTATTTGCATTGGTCTGGTCGTGCCTCGGAGAGCACGTTAAGCCGTCGGTCCCGGTTGCCATACGAACATCTGTGACAGTCGTTACGGGTAGTTGGAGCCCTCAAAAGTCCGACTAGTCTAACTACAGAACTTCGATATCGCCAATTAATTGGTTGTGGAGGTCCGACGTCAGTCGCTTCACGGAAAATATCGTAGTTAGCCGCAACTTAGACTAGAAAGCCGACCCTAACTGAGTTGGGAAAAGGCTCAGAGAATGATGATGAGATAAGGTACTTACCACCATACTTACCTGTTGCTTTTTTGTAGTATGTTTTTATACCTACCTATGTTTAGCGTAGGTAAATAGAAAGGAAACTTCACTGACCTTGAACCTAAAGCCCTAGTTAATGAAGAGCACAGGCGGTAATTAGTACCTATTCCATTTTCCCTTAGAGACAAATTGCCACATGTTGTTATACCTATGTATCATACCACTGGCCCGATGTCTGACGTGCGTGCCAATATAGACGTGGCACAAGCCGCGCTAGCCAACGACTGAAGTTCTTTTCATCGTAGGCAGGTAGGTACACTAGGTACAGGGCACGCCGCAATAGCGGCGGTAAGGCCCATCATGGAGGATTGGCTAGAGAGGCGACACGGAAGCCTCTCGTACCGACTGACGCAGGTGATCTCCGGTAAGGGGTGCTTCGGGGACCACCTGCATCGGATCAGGAAGGAGCCAACGCCTGAGTGTCATCACTGTGACGCGAGCGAGGACTCAGGGCTGCACACGCTGGCGGACTGCCCGGCGTGGGAGGTGCCGAGGCGTGACCTCGTGGCAGCCATCGGGGTGGGAGTCCTCTCGCTCGGCAGCATGATTGCGGCAATGGTGCGGAGCGCGAGCGCGTGGGCCGCCGCCACCTCCTTCTGCGAGCATGTGATGCTCGCGAAGGAGATGGCGGAGCGCGCCCGGGAGAGGTTCAGAACCCTCCCGGCCCGCCGAGCCCGCAACACGCTCGCCTCGCGTCGCAGGCGACTCAGGCGCCGGAGGGCGCTTAACGACCTCCGTCCTCCATGAGCGCAGGCCTGGGGGTGGCAGGTGAGGCCGCCTGTCACCCCAGCAGAAGCAGGCCGGGACGGTGGGGCGACTAGCGCCCCTCCCCCAAACCGGGGCAAGACGGGGACACCGTGGTTCCCAAACCCGAGGGGGCCATCTCGAAACCGGAGATGGCCCAGGGTCAGTCGGGGTGCGAGGGATATGCTCTATGGGCAACCTTACACCCCGGCGTCTGCAGACCCAAGACGGCGTGCGGTTTTAGTCGGTTCGAGCCCGACATAACCGCCCCCGCTGGCCGGCGGGGGGGTATCCGAGGGGATTTCCGCACGAAAAAAAAAAAAAAAAAAAAAAAAGGTACACTAGGTACTTAATCGCGCTCATTGTCGGTAGTTACTAGTTACCGACAATCAGCGCGAGCGGCGACTTGCGCAGTGTCAATGTGAAAGTTTGTGAAGATGTTTGTATGTTTGTTTGTTACTCAATCACGCTCTAACGGCTAACGGCTCTGGATTTGGTACAGAGTTACATTAGAGCCTCGATCCTAGAATAACACATAGGTTACCTACTTTTTATCCCGAGAATAAGTAGATACACACACACACACGATTTTTTAATTCATAATCTGTAATAGGCGCGTGTCCCTCAATTGTTTTAAATTACTGTGTAATATGAATGGTTTGTGTTTTAATATTTTTAGAAGTAGGTAGGCCACTAGCCACTATCATTCGGCAGAGGAACGAACGTTTTTTAAAGACACTCGGTTCTGTTCTGCGGACGCCGCCGCCGACGACGTGACGCTTATTATGAGAATATGCAGTTTCAATGTAAAGTAGGTACCTACCTACTTACTTATGTGACACAAGACTCGAAGTCCTTTATATTTATTTAAGCTTCATGTAGATACAAAGAGGACTTGCACTTATTTGCACTTATCGATCTATGCATTTGTTGTAGGTACCTATTATTTCATTGACAGCCCCTATTAAAGGTCTCAAGATTCATCAACTATAACTGACTGTAGGTACGTATACCATTATACCGCCGATTTTTGCCTATTTGGCACATGGAAATGTATGTACTTGCCACGCTAAAGCTTTATGCCTACTCTCCACGTGTAACATTTGTCAAAGAGATACCGCTTTAAAATAAAGATTTTAATATAGAGATAAAACGACATTATGGCTGCCGTCAAAGGACACCGGCGAAAGGGGACGGATTGGGCGCGTTTTTACTGATTAATCAGAATCGAATAAGACGATTATAAATATATTTATTTTTTCATTAATTGCTATTTGTGTAAATAGTGTTGAAATACAAGGTAGGTTACTAGGTAGGTACCTACTAATTCATTATCAAATTGAATATTGTTACTATTTATTGCACTGAACGTGTACGTTGGTTATTGCAAAAAATCTAGCCTATGTAGGTGGGTAGGTAGGTAGGTACCTAATATTACTGTAAAGTTTCATCAAAATCAGTTTACGTCTGTTTTTTTTTTTTATGTTTCTACTACGTTAATATACTACGTTAAACGTTAAATACTACGTTAATATCCGATTTTATCCAAGATGGCTCGTGATTTTCTTTCAATACCTGCAACTTCAGTACCCGCTGAAAGATTATTTTCTAAAGCATCACTAGTAATAAGAAAACACAGAAATAGGTTAAGTGATGAGTCAGCCAGGTGGTTACTTTGCATTAATTCTTGGTCAAAAGAATTATTATAATAATTCTCTTATTATTAATATTATTAAAAATCTACCTGATATTTACCATGTTTATTGTTTCTTGAGCTTAAAATTGATAATTTCAATAAATAGTATTTTGCATACTTTGTCTTTATTATGTTTCCTTCCATATATGGTGATTACGATTACTATCACTATTTATCTTGACAATATTTAAAAAATGATGTCAAGTCATTGACATAGGAATCTATGTCAATGTAATCTCAAGTTTCCATACTTCATTACGATGTTTCATATCTTACTAAATCACACTAAGCAATTGATAAGTGCGAGACTTGCAAGACTCGCAAGACTCTTGCTGCAAGACCAAGACCAAGACCGAGACTGAGCGTGCAAGACCAAGACCAAGACCAAGACCAGGGGTATCGGTGCAAGACCAAGACCAAGACTGGCTCAAGTCTCGTCTTGGTCTTGCAATGGGCAACACTACCTGCGGCTCCGCAGGCTCAGATCCCGTTCTCGCTTCCCATAGGAACCTATTCCAGGGATAAAGTTCCCTGTACCAAATTTTGGTCAAATCCGTTCAGTTGCTTTGCATGACGAGTAACAAACATCCAGACAACCTTACACCCTTTCGCGTTTATAATATTACTAGGATTAAGTCATGATTAAGTATACTTACTTACTTGTGAACATGTATTTAAAGATCATATATTGAATTTTTTTAAGAAACTTTTTACCAAAGAAATACACTTGATTTTGGGTAGGGGTAGGTGAGATAGTCCACAACCTCACCATGTACCTCACCCTCACCATGCAGGAGGGAGGGGTTAAAAATTTGCTTAAAACATTATGTGACTACCCCTTATATGCATTCATTGAAAAGCTGTTATTTTAATGTTACAAACAGACACTCCAATTTTATTTATTTGTATAGATTTCATTTCTAGGTCCATAAAGCCGTTAGCTAACTTTAGATGGGTATGTTACAAAAACATTCACTTACTGGGTATTTCATGCATGAAGGCATTGTTCAGCGGAGAGGTCTCCTTCTCGGAGTCCGAGCTCGGCTCCACTTCATAGGTTTGGCTCAGCTTATCTCTAATGCAAAAGGAGTTCCTAGTAGTTTCATGATTCTAAAAGTGCAATCTCAAATTCTTAAATCTTAGGCTCTCAAATTATTTAGTCAGCTATTTTCACCAGGGGCCTACTTCCCAAATGTTTTGTCAAACAAAATTGTCATAAGACATAGTAACTGCAAATGTTTTTTCTTCGTGCGAAATCCGTGGGGATACAGTCCCCTGCAAGCCAGCGGGGGTGGTTATGTTGGACTCGAACCAACTAAAACCGCACACTGTCTCAGGGCTCATGTGCTCATGTAAGGTGACCCAAAGGCATTTCTGAACCTTTCCTCGCAACCCAACTGACCCTGGATTATCTACGGCTTTTAGATAGCCCCCTCGGAGTAATATGTAGCTCGGAGCTCATGACCTGAGCTTGTCTGCTCTACCTTGGCAGTAAAACTATATTAAATTTTGTCACAAGTGTATAGTTTAAATCAGCCTTTGAAACAGAGGAACCTTTATATGAGATCCTGGACTGCTCATTAGTTTTGCTAGCCACATCTAGCCCTTGTAAGTTGTCTTCGACACTTGGGGGTAAATTTAGACCCCTAAAATGGTTTAGGTTTATTAACTGAAGTAATGCATCAGGTGTACCTGCAAACAGGTACAGCTGATGATCGAGGGGCGCGGCTCTTGTGCCAGCGTTGGGAAGTCAGATGGCACTAGCTCCCATAAAAGTCAAAACAAACCAATAAAGGGAGGAGCAGGAGAGCGGCTTCAGGCTTGAAAGTGCAAGCGCTGAATGTAACTGGGATTATTGTATGGAGGACAGCCCTGCCTGTCACCTTGCATGATACCCACTGAAAGAAATGGTTGACACAGAACAAAAGTTTTGAAGATTTTCCAGGAATTCATCTATACTGATAAGTTTTAGAAGTTGATTCAACACAGTGCAACAAGGGGAGCCTTCACTGTCAATGATATGGTACAGATAGGTAGTGAGCAGCCAGGGCAAGCACACTAGCATGGGTTTGAACAATATGCACCATCTATATAATCTTATATCTTATAATATATGAGGCTGGTATAATATGCATGTTATAGCCGATATAGGCTCCATCTTTCTTACTGCACATGTTACCTATGACTATATATTTTACAGGTAAAGTTCCTTGCAAAAGGTAATTGTAGTGATACTCAGAGAAAGAAGGCTCCATACAGCATTACGTACCGCCCAGGCTCCGGAGACATGCTCCTGCTCTTACTCGGAGGCTGTGGGCAATCTTTCGTCCTTTCATTGCTGAATTTCCACTTTTTCTTGTTTTTATAGAACTCTAGGCGGTAAATAGCTACCAGCTCAGGTTTATTACACTTGAAACCACTTGACGCCATTGTAAGATATGTAATAAATTCCTTTACCAGTGTAATTTGAAACTATGACTTGTTTGTTTGATCACACTTTGTCACTAAGACTTATTTTGCAAAGATTGTAAAACATATACACTAAATTAACATTAACCGTCTGTGTATTGTTAATTTTTTTTAACCATACTTTCGCAAATCAATTATATTTTAAATTGCGGGTAGACTCCCTTTTGCTGATTATTTTTAAAAGAAACTTATGTACCGCCATTTTGACACTTTGAGCAGTGTTGCCAACTTTACTTTACATAATGCCTGTTTCACACGGGGGCAGAACAGCGAGGCAGAACAGTGGGCAGCACAGTACTGCTACTGTGTGAACGCACAGAATAGTACAGTACAGTACTGTCTTGACAGTAACCAACTAACCAAGACAGAACAGTTAATAGCCCGCCGGTCTATTTTTTCGGGACAGTTTGCTTCCCCCACCACCTTTCTCGCTCGTCTGTCTTGTGGTTGGACTCGTCTGAACGCAAGGGCAGTGCAGTCTAAAGAGCAGGACAGTGTGCGCGCGCGCGTTTCGACTCGTTTTGCATTTGGTGTGGTTTGTTTTACCTAAAAATTTGTTTGGTTTTATATTAAAATGGCACCTCCTAAATTATCAATGGATGAAACTATAAAATTAATAAGACTTTACAAAGAAAAAGAGTGTTTATGGCAAAGTGACTCTGTTCAATATAGGAATAAAGCTGCGCGAGATTCTGCTCTGATTTGGATAAGAGACTCTATGGGAATACCAAATATGACTGTGGAAGATATCAACACTAAATTGAAATATATACGATCCACTTTTGTGCAGGAACAGCACAAAATAAAGAAGTCTCAAAAATCCGGTGCCGGTTCAGCTGATGTATATGTACCTACATTAAAATGGTTTAACGAAATGGCTTCGTTTATTAATTACAACAACAAGTACATTTAACAACGTGGATGTAGACATGGTTAGTACCTTAATACATACTTTTATTCACTGTTTGCTACCTTAAAAATATATACTTTTAATAAGGTTTCATGAATCAAAATAAAACAACGAACGAACTAATTATAGTTTATTTAATCAAAAAATTGGTGTATCATTCTTTGTTGCCACGGTACAGCTCCTTCGTTGAGAAAATAATGTTGATACGGATCTCGAATTGCTTTCGCTATTTCCGAGTGATGATTGCTACCTTGAACCCCGATACTTTGAATATTTAAGTTCTCATCTCTCCAATTTCCCGGTACCAGTCGGTAGTTATCGATATCTTCAAAATCTAAAAAGTTTATTGGTGTATAAGTATTTTGAGAAGTACTCCTCAATGCTGCTTTTATGATACTGGTAACCTTGCTGATATCCAGGCACATTGGTTTGCAAAAAACTCTAAATCGGCTTACCAATATGCCGAAAGCATTTTCTACAACTAGGCGAGCTCGTGAAAGCCTGTAGTAAAATTTTTTTTGTCCATAATGCTAATCTTTGTGATCGCGCATAGGGCTTCATTAAGTAAGGTTTCAGAGGAAACGCATCGTCACCTAATATCAAACCTCCTTCAGGTAATATAGGTCTTTCCAGAGCTGTTTTGATTTGACTGTTGTTGAATACTCCTGCATCAGATGCCATACCATTAGCTCCCACATCAATTAAAGTAAAACAATAATTATAATCTACAAGTGCCAATAAAATAACACTGTAGAATTCCTTGTAATTATAATAATTACTATCTGAATTTGGAGGTGCTTGAACAGAAAAATGTTTCCCGTCAATGGCGCCATAGCAGCTTGGAAAGTTCCACCGCATTCTAAATCCTTGTTCAATTATTTTCCGTGCGTCTTCAGAATCTGGTACCCAAAATACAAAACATATAAATACAGCAATGAAAATTTGGCACACATGTTTAGAAGCTGGTATATGTAGATTATAAAAACTGCAATAAGATATAGAGGTCGAATTGATAACCTCCTCTTTTTTGAAGTCGGTTAACAAAAACTCTTTATTGTTCCAGAACGATTCTCAAGAAAATGTGTTACGCAATTCCTCGGAAAATGCGACCGAAAATGCAGCTCCATTGATGAATTCACAATCACAAGAAACATTAACAAACAGAGTCTCTGTTGGTGGCGAAAGACCACCGAAGTCAAAGCGATCACGTTTGGTCAATTAAATAACATGATCAGTAACATGAAACAGACAAGCCAAAATTTGAATGACATAGAAGAAGACGACGAGTATACTGCGTTTGGTATTCATATTGCCAAACAGCTGAGAAAATTATCAGTTGAACAGTATTTATATGCACAAGAGGAGATCCAGTCAACAATAACTCGATGCAGGCTGCAAGATTTACGACATACCATGGCCACGGTCCCAAGTCGTGATTCAACGAATGTACAGATAATATCACCGTCTACGGCAAATCCACATGGCCCCGGCACTATTCGGATTTTTTCACAAGGCCCCCCAACCCAAAGAGTTACTTCTGATTATGCAGTTTATGCTCCGATACCGTCAACATCTCCAGCAACAACATCAAATTCACATGGCCACGACACAGTACAAATTTTGTCACAAGACATTTTGCAAAAAGCCTATGATTCTTCTATTTCGGATGAATAATTTAAGAATCCCTAAGAATAATTTAATAATCACTAAGAAAAATTTAAAATCTATGAAGAACGATAATTTAAGAATTTCTCCTCTTCTATTCAATTCCATTGTTATGAAAAAATAAATTGATTAAACAGAATAGTGTTTACCTGTATATACTGCTTTAAACCTTCAAAAATGGCATCACAAACTTCTGGAATAATACTTGAAATAGCTGCTATTGATACTCGAAAATGTGTTTGCATCGAACGAAAACTAGCCCCAGTTGTTAAATAATACAAACATATGTCAAGCTTCACTTTTGCTGGTATAGCATCACGCATGAATGTGTCTCGTCGTTGAATTACGGGACTGATGAGGTGTAACAATGCCAATGCTCCATAATTTTCCTTTGTCATACCTACGCATAATCATTCTAAACTCTTTGGGATCTTCAATCTTTATTTCTTCTAAAACTTGAAATGAACAACCAAGCTCTGGTCTTCTTGCCAGCCAGGGTCTGATCCAAATTTTTTCTTTTTTATTTATTTCATTATTTAAACACTCAATGAGCTCATTCAGAGCTATTTGTGCAGCAATTTTTAGTAAACGGCGCAAATATTGCCGTTGTCGTACGCGACGCTCCATCGCTTCACTTGAACTGTCTCGACTATCCTATCCTATATTTAAACGATACTGTCCTTCCAAACTGTTCTGTCCTACTGTTCCGCTCAACTGCTCTGCTCCCGTGTGAAACAAGCATAACCCATAGATAATAGACAAAACCTTTGAGTATTTAGTAAATAGACTCAAAGTATTGTACTAATTGTATTTCACCAAAAATTCGAGAAAATAAATTGTACGCATAAAAAATCAGTTAAAACAATAGCAAATGATTTAAATACGAAATGTAATGCTAACTTTGAATTATTTTAATGTTCGACATGAAGATGAAAAGAAATTATCTAAACTTTTACCTTCACGCCTGTATCCCCGAAGGGGTAGGCAGAGGTGTCTTACACACCCACGATTCGCCAGTTATGTTAAGGTCCCAATGTAATAGGGGGCGAGCCTATTAAGCGAGCGATAACTAACATTTATTAAATTAAAATTAAAAAAAAAAGTCATTTACATAGATTCTATCTATATTATATATAAATCTATACTTCTATATTAATTTGACTGTACCGTTATTCAAAGCTTATTTAATTGAGATAGGCACTTCCGTTTCCGCCCGACTATACCTTTCCTTTTCCAATATTTCTGTCTCTTTCTGAGGGGTAGGTACGATCACCATTTTAACTTCATTGGCGTCTTGTTTCCCGCCGTGAACGGTCATGTGACTCTTGGCTTGTGGCCATAACTATACCTTTAATATAAATTCTGATTCTTATTTTTTTTTTACAAGTACCCTATATATAATATATAACGGTTTTTTCTATGTGAATAAAGTTTAATAACTTTCGATATGGAAGAATCGTGTAATAATGCCGGTAAGGTTTTTAGCGATGTGCCCCCGGGTCCTACAGCTCCGCGTAGGCAGCGAGCTCGGTCAAGCAGCTCTAGTTCTAGTAGCTCAAGCTCTGAAAGTAGCTCCTCGTCTAGCGGAGGTACCCGAAAAGGAGTCATCGCAAGGGGAAAAAAAGTGGCCATCGTAAGCGTGTTTCTAATCGTAAGGTAGGTACGTAAATTAACGAAAGAAATACGTGACCTTTACCAAGCAATTAAATTATAAGGAAAAAGATCATGTGAGTACAAATTTTGATTGCGATTCTATTTCTTATTGTCGGGTGTCAGTGAAAATAACTACGAACAAAATATATTGAACGCTGAAAATGATAATAGTGGTTCTCATATCGATCAAGGATTTGGCTTAAAGGAGCCGGCAATATCTAAAACTTCCGAAAAATATTTGGAGATGTTGTGTGATTTGCAACACTTAGATAAGAGTGACTGGGATCAGATTAGGTATTCCGATACTCAAAAAATGTATAACCATTCGCCAGGTTATACAGATATCGAAATAAACGAAGAAGTTAAGGCATACGATTCTCCACGACATCTTGTATATGCTGATAAAGCGTTTGCAGCCAAACAGCAGTGCTATTCTCTAAGGACCACAGCCTTGCGCGCAGCGCTGCGCTCGTCGACGAACTCGCAAAATGCTGCTTTGGATTTATATTTTAGTTAATTTTATTTTAGTTAATTTTATTTTTATTTTAGTTAATTTTATTTTAATTTTATTTTAATTTTGATTTAGATTTATGATTGATTTTAGATTTATGATTGATTTTAGATTTACGATTTACGATTTACGATTTACGATTTACGATTTACGATTTACGATTTACGATTTACGATTTACGATTTACGATTTACGATTTACGATTTACGATTTACGATTTAGGTACGATTTACGATTTACGATTTACGATTTACGATTTACGATTTACGATTTACGATTTACGATTTACGATTTACGATTTACGATTTACGATTTACGATTTACGATTTACGATTTACGATTTACGATTTACGATTTACGATTTACGATTTACGATTTACGATTTACGATTTACGATTTACGATTTACGATTTACGATTTACGATTTACGATTTACGATTTACGATTTACGATTTACGATTTACGATTTACGATTTACGATTTACGATTTACGATTTACGATTTACGATTTACGATTTACGATTTACGATTTACGATTTACGATTTACGATTTACGATTTACGATTTACGATTTACGATTTACGATTTACGATTTACGATTTACGATTTACGATTTACGATTTACGATTTACGATTTACGATTTACGATTTACGATTTACGATTTACGATTTACGATTTACGATTTACGATTTACGATTTACGATTTACGATTTACGATTTACGATTTACGATTTACGATTTACGATTTACGATTACCGATTTACGATTTACGATTTACGATTTACGATTTACGATTTACGATTTACGATTTACGATTTACGATTTACGATTTACGATTTACGATTTACGATTTACGATTTACGATTTACGATTTACGATTTACGATTTACGATTTACGATTTACGATTTACGATTTACGATTTACGATTTACGATTTACGATTTACGATTTACGATTTAGATTTAGATTTAGATCATCATTCATCATCAATCAAAAATCTAATCTAAATCTAAATCCAAATCCAAATCCAAATCCAAATCCAAATCCAAATCCAAATCCAAATCCAAATCCAAATCCAAATCCAAATCCAAATCCAAATCCAAATCCAAATCCAAATCCAAATCCAAATCCAAATCCAAATCCAAATCCAAATCCAAATCCAAATCCAAATCCAAATCCAAATCCAAATCCAAATCCAAATCCAAATCCAAATCCAAATCCAAATCCAAATCCAAATCCAAATCCAAATCCAAATCCAAATCCAAATCCAAATCCAAATCCAAATCCAAATCCAAATCCAAATCCAAATCCAAATCCAAATCCAAATCCAAATCCAAATCCAAATCCAAATCCAAATCCAAATCCAAATCCAAATCCAAATCCAAATCCAAATCCAAATCCAAATCCAAATCCAAATCCAAATCCAAATCCAAATCCAAATCCAAATCCAAATCCAAATCCAAATCCAAATCCAAATCCAAATCCAAATCCAAATCCAAATCCAAATCCAAATCCAAATCCAAATCCAAATCCAAATCCAAATCCAAATCCAAATCCAAATCCAAATCCAAATCCAAATCCAAATCCAAATCCAAATCCAAATCCAAATCTAAATCTAAATCTAAATCTAAATCTAAATCATAAATTAAAATCAAAATTAAAATAAAATAAAATATAAATCCAAAGCAGCATTTTGCGAGCTCGTCGACGAGCGCAGCGCTGCGCGCAAGGCTGTGGTCCTTAGAGAATAGCACTGCAGGACGAGGGCAATCTTCGGAGTCAGGTAAATATTGTACTCAACACATTAGAAACACTAGGGTGGGTGATCAATTACCAAAAGTCTATAACCATCCCGTCGAGGAGCCTAGTGTTTTTAGGAATTCATTGGGATCCATAGTTGAACCGCAAGCGTTTTCCCGACTAGAAAATACCTGGCCTGTTGGACAAAATAAGCCTCGTAGGCTTTCTCAATTTTGCGAGCTTTGCTGTTCCCAAAAGGGAGACTCAATTTCCGGGCGCTTTTGAACTTCATAAACCAAGTGTTGAGGTCAGATCACAGGATCGTGCACACGCTGCCCCTCGTAGCTCTAGACGACTTGGTGTGGTGGCATCAGAATTGCCAGAACCCGTTGGCCATAGATATGCCACCTCCTTCGCACTTCCTGACTACAGATGCGTCGGATATAGCTTGGGGAGCCCGCCTGCTCAATCTGGCTTTCTCGGGTCTGTGGTCAGAGGGGGAGAAAAACCTCCATTGCAATCCTAAAAGTGTTACAAAAGCATTGTCAGCTCCTGAGTCACAAGACAGTATTAATTCAAAGCGACCACAAGTCTGTAGTCACATACCTTCGTCACGCAGGAGGTACCAAGTCAGTTCCTCTCCTAGAACTGACCAACAAAGTTTTCCGAATAGCAGAGAGTTGCCACATACATATGAATGCCTTCTATTTATCCGGCATATACAACAGTCACGCGGATCACCTGTCCAGGTTTAATGTGGTGCCGGAGTGGCATCTGACTCCAGAGGCTACGAACAAAGTCTTCTCCAGATGGGGAGTTGCACTAATCGACCTGTTTGCATCCAATCGGGCTCATGTTGTGTCGAATTACGCGACTCTGGATCAGCTCGACGACAGCCCTGTTTTACGATGCTTTCTCCCAGAGGTGGAACTACAACCTAGCGTGGGTGTTTCCTCCACCATACCTAATTCCCAAACTGTTGAGTTATCTGAATCAAGCTCAGGGAACGTACCTTCTTGTAGTTCCACGTTGGGTGCGAGTGTTCTGGCGTCCCGATATCAAATCGCGTGCCCTAGCAGCTCCATTCACACTTTACCATCTAGAAAAAAGCCTGATCGACATAATGACAGGACTGCCGCCCCCGAATGTTCTAGACATGACTCTAGAGGTAAGGAAATGTGGGGGTAGACGGGGTCTCTAACAGACTGGAATGATAGCCAACTCCAACTGCTAGAGAAGTCATGGCGTCCATCGACTCGTAAGGTGAATAGTGCAGCGTGGAAGAGATGGGTAGTTTGGTGTCAAAATCATCAAGTTATCCCCTCAACTCCAACAGCTAGTTATTTGGCAAGAATTTTACCAGATTTACATTTAATCACAAATTATCTTATAAAACTATCTTGTTACACAAATCAGTAGTATCAACCGTTTGCAATCCCGAATTATCCGGCCAATTAAGTACTAATGTGCTGGTAAAACAGGTTCTAAAATCTATAGCGTTACAGGGCCCATATAGCCAGTCCCTCACGCAAAGCCCCCCATTTGGAACATTAACGATTTGGCTAGTTACTTAGAAAATTATCGTATTAATGAAGTTTATTATTTCCAAGTACAAAGGCATACCGCCATTTTACTTCTTCTATGCTCTGAGAGAAGAATACATGATTTAACTTTGCTAAGCAATGATTCAAAAAATTACTCAATTCAAAATATTGCGGTATGCGGTAGTGTTTTGGCCAATATTTGGTTCTAAAACTGATTCTGTGGATTATAGACAATCTGTTAATTGATAATCAAGAAACTAAAAACTTGAACCCGGTTTATTGGGTTAAGCAAACGATTTCCCTTTTAGAGCCTCGTAGAATTTCGGCCAAATCCAGTAATTTGTTTATAAATATTAGAGGTGAACCAAGACCTGCCTCAAAAACCCTAATTGCAGTCTGGATCAAATCCCTATTAGTGGAAGCCGACATAAATGCCTCTCCAGGGAGTATTAGATCAGCTGTGGCCTCAAAAAATTGGGCTGATAATTACCATATTGAGGATATACTAGCCAGAGGAAATTGGAGCAAAATACTTTTTGTAAATTTTAAGTTATGCCCAGTGGTAATCAATCTTCGGTAACCAAATTATTTAATCCAGTTGATGAGATGTTCATTTGATGTATTGATTCATACTAGTATAGTCACTAGTATAGTCTCACATTATGTACGCATGGAGTGGTTTATTTTAATAAATATATTTTCTACACAGTGTCATATTATGTATTTTCTAAACCTATAGCTTATCTTATTACCTATCTTACATAGGTGATTTCTATTTTTTATTGCTACTATTACTTTACAGCAAATATATTTTATATAATAATTAATAGTCACATTGGCGTCCTCCGTCACTTCCACCAGGCGATAACAAACACGTGTCAATTACATAAGCTTCGAATAACGGTACAGTCAAACTAATAGCAGCGTTTTACCTGAAAATAAAACGCATATTAATTTACTTACCTTATTCGAAGCTTGTAAATAAATTCTGCCTGGTGAACAAGACTCAATGAAGTTAAAATGGTGATCGTACCTACCCCACCACTGCCAGGCGGAAGTGACGTGTCAGAAGACAGAAATATTGGAAAAGGAAAGGTATAGTCAGGCGGAAACGGAAGTGCCTATCTCAATTAAATAAGCTTCGAATAAGGTAAGTAAATTAATATGCGTTTTATTTTCAGGTAAAACGCTGTTACTAATATTATAAAGATGAAAGACTTGTTTGTATTCGAAAAACTCAGAAACTACTGAATCGTCTTCAAAAATTCATTCATTCGCCATTAGATTCCTACATTACCCCTGAGCAACATAGGTAGGTAGTCTACTGGGGTGTGTGTTGGGTAACCTCCTCGAGTGTCGTTCCGATTCCGATCCCGCTGCAGTCCGGGGGGAACGGAATCGGAGCGGCCGGTACACCCTGGGCGGCGGTCAATGGCTTCCCCTTCACCCCTTCATAGGGTTGGCATTGATCGTCGGCCAATACCCAACGTGGCGGGAACGCATCGCTCTCCGTACTCCTCTGCTTTCAGAGGAGACAGGATGAGCGATGCTGTTAGTGGTGAGATGGCCCAGGGTCAGCCGGGGTGCGAGGGATATGCTCTATGGGTAACCTTACACCCCGGCGTCTGAAGACCCGAGACGGCGTGCGGTTTTAGTCGGTGCAAGCCCGACATAACCGCCCCCGCGGGCCGGCGGGGGGGTATCCGAAGGGATTTCCGCACGATAAAAAAAAAAAAAAAAAAGGTAGGTAGTCTACTTGTTACCGCGATATTCCCACGGACTTACACGGCCGCACGGGTGAAATAGAGTGTCGCGACTACTAAATTATGTAAAAGCAAGGTGTCATTTTCATAATAAAAAAGTGATTGATATAGCTCTTGTCAAATATAGACAATACCTGTGGTCGGTGTAATTCTCAAAGGGATAGTAAAATAAATATCACGCGTTTGGATTGGTTTGCAATGAGAACATCTAGGACGGGACTTGAACCCGCGACCAGTCCCTTACAGGGGGAACGCTCTGACCAACTGAGCTACCTAGACACGTCCCAGATATTCGAAATTCTCCGATGTATTAAATACGTCTTAAGGCGACGCTGGAGCCATCTACCGTAACTCTTGCGAACAACGGAAACAATGAATAACTACAGTCATTTTTTAAAAAATTTTTTGATGACTCCGCCTAATTAATTCAATTAAATTTTTTAAGCATTTTGTATGCTTACTTTTTCTTATAGATTTAGATTGGAAAAAGAGAACATCTGGGACGGGGCTTGTACCCGCGACCAGTCCCTTACAGGAGGAATATAATATATAATGCAAAATGCTTACTGGTTAATAATTAATTTGTTACAATAAAATTTCATTATTGTGTCCGAAGGTATCGACGTGAAAAAACAATAAAATAAGTTGTAGAATGTATTAATCTGAATATTTAAATTAACATAAAGTAAACACAAATGATAAGAAAAACAAAATGTAAATGTAGATAGTAATGTGGTACCGGGGTATTGGGTACCACGCGTGTTTGAAGTGACGAAATTATAACACTTTAAGAGGAAAAGATATTATTTATTTATTAACCACTCGCACCTTCCTACTTATATTATTAGGGATTTACGCGGTTGTTTAAACTTTAAATAGCGGACGGGGACGGACTCGGCCCAAGGATAGGGCTTAAAGCGGGGTTCTTCCCAGGATATTTTTCTCAGCTTCAATCGGAACGGCTCCACTAGGCCCGTTCAGATCCCGAATGTCCAGGCCGCGATTGTTTTATATCATTCCTAACTTAAATTATTTCAAAGGTACAATAGTTTTATTTAAACTCTGACACATGATGGCCAGGTAAACGAACCGTAGTGTGTCGAACGAGGTCCGAACACTACATCAGCTACGCCCAAGGCCATGTGACAGTTACAGTGAAACCCTAGGTAAACTAAATCTGGGACACAAAAAAAAAATTACCCTTATCCCTTACAATGGGAATAGTAAACGATAGTAGAATCTCAAATTATAGCAATTAAACCGTAATAAACACTGAAAAACACGAACAAAGAAAAATTGCTTCATTCTTGGCCAGGCAAAAAACCAGAATAAAAGAAGCCTGGCCACAATCAGCCTCTTCAAAGAAAAGTTTGGTGTCATTTGACGACACATTTTAAGGTTTGCCCTGAAGGGACTTAGTAACAGAGTACTTTTAAGACCTACCTAACTAAAAAAACAAAAGATGACATAAAGTGATCTATCTTTACACATTATGCATGTGAAGCAGTCACTATGTCGCCTACACATTACTAAATTATTTTTAAATCAACATTAAAGAGAAAGAACCTTACTCCATAAAGAAGAGTCTGATCGAAAACTAACTTTCAACCATCGTCGGCGCTCATGACCAGAACGATTTGACTCTCTTACAAAGTTTAGATCATAACTCTCAACATCAGACGAAAAAATAATTGCCTAACTCCTACGCTATAACATCACGAATATAACAAAACAAATCTATTTATCTTCAGCAGCGCAGCAATATGGAATAAACAGAGAACGCATTTTATTAATAAAATATTACACACAATACATTATCTTCTATTATACAACATATCTTAAATAAGAGTTATGGTCACAACAATCATAGGATCCAACTTGCACATAGATCTGTTTGAAATTGAACTTTAAAACGTCAACAAAGTTATATGAAACCATCGATAATTACCTTTGAACTATCATTGGTGGAGGCGCCGGGTAAACGAACCGTAGTGTGTCGAACGAGGTCCGAACACTACAGTAAGTAGATAGTAATTTGTTTCACTTTTATTCCATTCATGATTAAGGTAGGTGGTACTTATTAAGGTACCAAATATTTTAAAAAATCGGCCATATTTACTCATTTCTTTTATTATAGGTCATCACCAACATCCAAGCGATTTGCCGGTGCGACCAAAGCTTACACCTCGGAGCTAAGTTTTGGAGGCCGATTTACTTTTATTGCAGAATTTGCAGATTTCGTTTAATACGTCGAGTCCGTTATTGTCGCACTGATCTACTTATGGTCAAGGTAACAAGAAAATCTTATTCCATTTTGGCGCTCGCTGACTTTCGCTCTTCGAATAAAAGTGGCAATCCATCAAGTACACTCTGGACCACGCTGGACTGCGGGTTCACCCGCGGGTGTCGCAGAGTGTCGGGCGCGGGGTGCACGGTGAAGCTCGAGAGCACTGCGGCCAGGCCTGCCAGCGACTGCATCAGGCCAAGTCGCTCACCTGTCCAAATTAACATATTTTGCTTTGTTACACTTGAGGTGTGTGTAATAATGGCATATTATTTAGAGCAGTAATAAATGAGCTACCAGTAAGTAAAGTCGTGTCTTACTCCAATAACACCTTACGACCACACCACATGGCGACCCTGCCAATCGGTTCCCACGAGTTCGCGCCATCAGCAGAATAAGATAGCCGTGGACTCGTTACCGTACCGTACCGAGAATGGAACATTCGATTCCTACTGTGACGTCGTTAGCTTCGATATACGTGACTTTACATTATAATTTCAACAAGTTACCAAATATAATTATTTTTTATCTCCAATAATGGGATCGCGCTGTGCAAAATGTGCGTGTGAGAATCGTGAAATCATAGTAAATCAACATGGTACCAACGGACAAGTAGAAGCGGATACATCTACACACTTCTACACCAACAATATCCTTTTATCTACGATTTTGGCGTTGTGTGGAGCGGCAGTACTATACATTTTGTACAGGCAGTACAAAAAATGTCACCTTGAAGTAGTGCGAAATGAATTACGAGGAGACGCATTTCGTCGGATCAGAATGAGGCTGTCTGGTCGAGGATCCAGGGATAGTGAAGATCAGCAACCAGCGTAACCAAAGATAAGCAAGGATAACCAGAACCTTCGTTGAATGTATAGCTACGCAGCCAGCCCGTTTTTTTTTTAACAATGGATATTTTTTTTTTGTTTTCTTTTTAAAATAAGATGTCTTAGAGGTATGTATCTAACCATTTGTTTATGCTAACCTGTCCCATGGCAGAAGAATTAGTTACTATAAGTAAAGATTTAGAAGTTATTAAAGTAGGCTTAAGAAAATTAGGTCCAACCAAAAGACAGAAAAATGAGAAGTATTGTAAGGAAAAGCTTTTAAAAGCGGAAGAACTGTATCAGTTTTATCAAAAATTATGTGCATTAATATTAGAAGAAAAATTGTTTTCAGAGAATTTTTTAGAAACTACTTTTAATAGTTTAGTGGAAAATATAGAGGAAACATTTTTAAAGATTAAGGAGTATTGTCAAATTAGTAATACCATGAAAATGGAGACATTTAATTTAAAAACTGCAGCTACTTTGTTGCCGGTTATGGATGGTAAAGAAGAGACTATCGAAAAAATTATTGATAGCATTGAACTTTATAATAGTTGTTTAGCTGAGACAGCATGTAAAAGATTGTTAGCCACTTTTGTCTTGAAAACTAGGTTAAGTAAGTCAGCCAAGCTTAAGTTAAAGCCAGAGTATGCCTCCTGTATTGATTTAGTTAAGGACATGAAGCAATATTTGCTTACAAAAAAGTCACCTAATTCGCTACTAACGCAACTTAATAAAATTTCACAAAATGAAATGTCGATTGCCCAATATGCAACACGTATCGAAGAACTTTTCGTCGATTTAACCATTGCACAAGCTAATACCAACGAAAAAGCATATGAAATTTTAAAACCTATAAATGAACAACTTGCAATAAAGCAGTTTTCAGATGGGTTACGAAATAGGCGCTTAAGTACAATCATTTCTGCAAGAAATTATACAGAGCTGAAGGACGCCGTACGAGCGGCACAGGACGAGGAATTGTCCCAACCATCGTCCTCTAACACGATCATGCACGTGCGAGGGAATATGCGAGGTAAGGTCTATACACCTTCGATTCGAGGGCGCGGAGTTCATTTTCAAAGAGGTTTTCGGGGATATGTGAACCAAAATAGAGGGAATTATAATAATTTCAACAATCCTCCCAGGTATAATGATTACAATTTTCGAGGAAATCAAACTCGTGGTTTTCGAGGAAATCAAACTCGTGGTTACCACTCGCAAACGGATCGAGGTCGAGTTTATCATAGTAGAGGTAAAGGACAAAATAAGCATTATGTTCATTATGCTGATGCACCAACCGAGAATCAAACTCACGATAGTAATGAATTAGCATCTCAAAGTGTTAATAATCACCAGTTTTTTCGATCCTAAAGAGTATAATATATTATCATGTAATTTAAGTAACGCAAATTATATCGCATTATTCGTAAATAACGTCAGGTATTCATGGCTATTGGATACCGGTGCTTCTTTGTCGGCTATAAGTACTGACATATTACCAAAAAATGTGCCAATATATGATGATAAAATTATTATAAATGGAATAGGGGGAAAAAGTATTTCTAATGGATATGTTTATTTAACTGTTAGAACATGTGATGGTATATGTTTTAAGCATAAATTTTATATATTTGAGAAAATACCGTGTCACTCAGATGGAATAATAGGTCAAGATTTTTTCGATCAATTTAAATCAGTCACATTTAATAAACAAAAATCTCTATTAATTTTAGAAACTCAAGATAAGACTCTCTCTTTAACCTTGTACAGAAAACCAGTGGTTAGTTCGAATTTCCTAAACATTCCTCCGCGATGTGAATCCATACATTACATACAGTTAGATAGAAACATTACCCAAGATTGTGTAATATTTCCTTGTGAAATTCAGGAAAATATATTTTTGGCAAGTTTAATTGTTTCACCTAAGCATAATGTAATTCCCATTCGAATTTTGAATACTAGCGAAAACAATGTTATTTTACCAGTTTTCCAACCTAATTTAGAACTATTAGATAATTATAAAATATGTTCATTTAATAAATGCGAATCGAACTCCAATCGAGCGCATACTTTATTATCACTATTAAAATTAGATCATTTGCATTCGAGCGAAAGACAAACCATTGAGGCTATTTGTTCGAAATATGCTGACATCTTTCAATTACCAGGCGATAAGCTCACTACAACTAACTTGTATGAACAATCAATTGTTTTAAAACATGACTCAATTCCTGTGTACACTAAACCGTACCGTATACCAAACAGTTTAAAGCCCGAATTAGAAAAGCAGATATCTAAAATGTTACATGATGATATTATTGAAGAAACGTGTTCCGAATGGTCCAGTCTTATTTTATTAGTACCAAAAAAGCCAGAAAATAATTGTAATAAAAATTGGAGATTAGTAATAGATTATCGTAAATTAAATGAAACAATTCAGGACGATAAATTCCCACTACCGAATATCAACGAAATATTGGATTCCTTATCAGGAGCGGTCTACTTTAGTCACCTTGACCTTAGCCAATCATATTACCAAGTGACCTTGACTCCAGAAAGTCGAAAAATCACCGCTTTCACTACTAACACGGGTCAATATCAAATGAAAAGACTACCTATGGGATTGAAAATAAGCCCAAGTGCGTTTTCAAGGATTATGACTGTTGCAATGTCAGGACTCACTTACGAAAAATGTTTTATTTACCTTGATGACCTTGTGATTATGGGGCGAAATTTAGAAATTCACAATAATAACCTATTAGATGTTTTTGAACGATTAAGAAAGGTAAATTTGAAGCTTAATCCGAATAAATGTCAATTTTTAAAAACAGAATTAGTTTATTTAGGACATACAATTACAAAGAATGGAATTTTACCTGATCCAAATAAAATAAAAGTTCTGAAAAATTATCCTATTCCGCAAAACTCTGATGACGTCAGACGTTTTGTCGCTTTTAGTAATTACTATAGAAAGTTTATAAAAAACTTTGCCGAATTAACTCTACCCTTGAATAAACTTTGTAGAAAAAATGTACCTTTTGTGTGGTCAGTGGATTGTGATCAGTCATTTCAAGAGTTAAGGAAATCTCTAATGTCACCACCTGTACTTCAATACCCTGATTTTTCTCCAGAAAGTAAATTCATTTTACAAACAGACGCATCTGGTATAGCAATTGGCGCTGTACTTTGTAATAATGATTTACGCCCTGTAGCTTATGCTAGCAGACCTTTAAATAAGGCAGAAAAAAATTATCCAACTATTCAAAAAGAATTACTTGCTGTTATTTGGGGAATAAAATATTTTCGACCATATTTATTTGGAAAAAAATTCACAATCATGACGGATCATAAGCCATTAGTATATTTATTTAGTATAAAGGATCCTAGTAGCAGATTATTAAAATTTAGATTAACCTTAGAAGAGTATGACTATGAAATCATGTACATCAAAGGAAAAGATAACGCCGTAGCCGATGCGTTGTCTCGAATATCTGTTACGTCAGAAGAACTTAACGATATGCATAGCAAAATTATGATAATGACGAGAGCACAAAAGAAAAGAGAGGAAGAGAAAAGTAGAATTGACAGGAGTAGGAGCGTAAGCCCTAGTATTTTTAATGATAAACGGCCTGATCATCCGTGCGTCGTAGAAATACTAAGGATACCAACTAGTTCAGTGGAGATGGTTTTAATAGAAAATGACGAGTTGAGTAAGTTAGATAAACTGATTGATACAAAATCAGAATGTTTTCATTATAGCGCTAGCAAAAAGATATTATTTATAGATCTCAATTATAAGTTACATTTCACGCGAGACGTATTTGTATTTAAATTGAGTAATTTTTGTAAACTAATAAACGTCGACGAAATATGTTTGATAAAAAACGATAAGAACGAAATATTTATGAAAGAATTAATTCAAGAAATAAATAGTACTATTAGTTATCAAGGACCAAAATTTTGTGTCTTAAGAGGAGTAAAACGTATAGACAGCGACAGTGAAAAATTGTTTATTATTAACGATTATCATTTGCTGCCCACTAGCGGACATGCTGGGGTACGCAGAATGGTAAACAATATTAAAAGACTATTTTATTGGCCAAATATGTAAAAAGACGTTCGTGAATTTGTTCGTAAATGCGATAAATGTCAAAGAATGAAACATTCAAGGCATACGGTAGAGCCTATGGTTGTGACGACAACCGCCACGTCTGCCCTTGAAAAAATATATTTAGATGTTATGGGACCTCTAAGCAAAGATGAGGAAGGTAATAATTACATACTCACCATTCAGTGTGAATTAAGTAAGTTTGTAGAAGCATATGCGTTAGTAAATAAGGAGACTATAACGATAGCTAAAGCATTAGTTCATAATTATATTTTAAGGTTCGGTATTCCGAAATGTATCGTGACAGATAGAGGGACTGAGTTTTTATCTAATACAATGACAGAAGTTTGTAAATTGCTAGAAATAGAAAAACTTAATTCTACAGCATATCATCATCAAACAATTGGAGCTCTAGAAAATTCACATAAGCATTTAGGTTCTTATCTTCGAATTCAATGCGAAAAGCACCCCGACACATGGAGTTATTGGCTTCCATTTTGGTGTTTTTCATACAACAATACCATACATACTGCAACAAAGTATGCTCCTTTTGAATTAGTATTTGGAAAATCATGTAATATTCCTTGTAGGATTACTAGTAACATGGAACCATTGTATAACATAGACGATTATAGTTTAGAACTGAAATATAGATTACAGTTAGCACATAAGGACGCATGTGAAAATTTAGTGAAAGTGAAAGTGGACAGAAAAGGTAAACATGACAATAAAGTGAATTCAGTGACGTACAACAAAAATGATTTACTATTAGTTAAGAATGAAACCTGTAGTAAATTAGATACTCTCTACAAAGGACCCTATGTAGTTTTGGAAGATATCGAACCAAATGTTGTTATTTAAAAAAATGGAAAACGTGAAATAATACATAAGAATAGAACTAAACTTTATGTAACTAGTGATTAAGAAAACATTATTTAGTTATGCAGCTGTATAACAATTTTACATAAGTACCTACTTATAGGTATGTATAACTGTTTAATATATGTGCAACTATGCATTGAAACTGTAACTAGTTTAAGGTTATGTAGTTTATTTTATTTTTTTAAAGAAAAACATTACTTATATAATTTTTTCTTTTTTATCTACCCCTGTAATGAGGTGTGTGTAATAATGGCATATTATTTAGAGCAGTAATAAATGAGCTACCAGTAAGTAAAGTCGTGTCTTACTCCAATAACACCTTACGACCACACCACACACTACACAACTTCCTGTGAGGCATCGCCTTAGTTATAAATCAAAGATAAATTCTGCAGTAGGGAACAACTCTTATGTTCGATTCTTCTCAAATATCACAGCAATTACATATCCAAATATTAAATAGTTGATAGCACAGAATACATAACACTTTTAGGTATCTATCCATGTGCTAATACAGTTGAACTAAGTAGGTACATACACTCGACGCAGCGGCGCGGGCGGGAGAGAGAGAAAGACCACACACTCGTTTGAAGTTGTTTGCATTACGGAACTTACCAGGTTAGTACTGAAGTTTAAATAAAAATTTTGACAGAAAAAAATGAAGTGATTTCCAGTATAAATATGTAAGGGTAACGATAATTTTCTTTTCATAAAACCTAATTCGGACTAACTAACTATGACGAACGTTTTAAAAGTACAAAATAGGTATTCAACTCATTTCATATTTATTGAGAGGTAGGTTGCTTACTTAGTATAGAAGTAAAGGAACTGATCTTTGGCACAAAATTACATAGGTAGTTGAGTATTAAAGATAGACAAAAACGACTCAATAAACATACCAAGATAAGTACATAATTACCTCAGTGTGTCATGTCAGTACTATACGAGTACGTTGATAGCGTGAGTGAGACTGCTAAATTGTGGATAAACATCTTGGTGTCGCTCCTAGCTAGTACATTATCCTTCATTTATTTTGTTTACTTCGATATACGACTGCTCGTTTATCAACCAACAAATCTACAGTGAGTAAAGTACAAATATGTACCTACGGTACCGCTGCATTGCATAGATTGCTTCGTGGTTCATATCTACAACTATTATACCTACTAGGTTATCTATACTACACATACACAACTACTTCCATAGAGTGGCAGTGGCGCTACTGAAACTAGTTTTAAAGCGGGAAGCAACCCTTATAGTTAGTCACTCCGCACCGGTTCGAAATATTCAACCCTAACAAAATCAAGATGGTAGCTACCATTTGAAATTATTCTAACTTCTATAATCATGTATCAGGTAACTTATTATCGTATTATTCTCATATGGCGACCTTTGCCGCCAAATAACTCGGACAATAATAAGCACCACTAATTAATGAGACTTTGTACCCATAGGATACATCATACTAGATTAGTACAAAGGCTAACGAAACCAGCTTCTATACAAAAATATCCAAATTGGGCTCAATATGCGTCTGAAACGGAAGTTTTCACTTACCTATACAAGCTCGAGGGCCAACACCGAACGGTAAATACATGTACTTATTACTGGAGTCAAACACCTCAGGGTCGAACCTCTCTGGTCTGAACACTTCCGGATCCTTGAAGTACTTCGGGTCGTTATGTATGGACTGCAGCGGTATCAGCACCCGGATGTTCGGGTCTATGGTAAAATTGAGCTCAGGGAACGTGTAGGGCTTCGTGCTTTGCCTCAGGAGGAATCCGAGGGAAGGGAACATGCGCATTCCTTCCTTGAACACCCATTCAAGGTATACCATCTCCTTAACCGCGTCGTAGCTCATTTTGCCGTCATATTTCGCCAGTATTCTGTCTACTTCGTCCTGTAAGAAAGAAGGTCTGTTGTAGATAGAGTTCTAGTCTTCTAATTTATCTAACTCTTCTTTCCGAGGATAAGCCTACTCTAAAGGTCGTTAGAAAGCTAACTCTGGGATAACACATAGTATCTGGAAGAGTATGTAGATATTAGCGCAGATTAATAATAATAGTTGATATTTGTGACAATACCTAACGAGTCTGAAAGGAAACTAATATGACAGAATGTTTTGCTTACCTGAGCTTTTCTCTGTACGTCTTGGTTAAAGGCGAGCTGATGCAGCGAGAAGCTCGTTGCTGAAGATGACGTTTCGAAGCCAGCCGCGAAAAAGACGAAGACTTGCGCAGCGATCAGTCCGTCGTTGAACTCCAACCTGGCTTCTTCAGGAGTCCCATCGGATTTATGTCTCTCCAAGGACTCACCAATAATCGTACCCTTCGTGCGACATTCCAGCATCAAATCTATAAAATCGTTTCTTCCAGATGGCTTGTAATCTCTCATCTTCAAAATTTCTCCAACGAGTTCATTCATTTCGCTATCTATATGACTCCACATTTTTAAGTTCTTAAATATTTCTGGAAAGAGTTCCTTTAAACATACAATCGTAATATCTTTAATTTCTGGTTGAAATATCTTCCTACCGAGTTGTCTGAACGCAGAATCTTCGTCTTTCAGTGAATCGGAATCTAGCCCAAATCCACAAGCACCAATGAAATCCGTAGTATACCTCGCCATGAGTTCCCGAGCGTCCAGAGACTTGCCTCCAGCTGCAGCCTTAAGTGCTTGAGCTTGTAGCCTTTCTGCGCGTTCGACAATCAACGGGAACATCGCCTTCAACTTGCTGGTGGTGAACGCCGGAGTCATTCTCTGTCGCAATAGCTTCCAAACGTCTCCCTCGGCGAAGAATAGGTTCTGCATCAGCGGTTCGAACACAGTGTTATGAGGCGTAAATCCACGTTCGTAGAATGATGTAAAGTCCGTGATTAAAATCTTCTTGATCAGTTCCACATCTCTGATGAGTAGTTCCGGGCGAGTGGACCGGTAGAACCCCACGACTCGTTCGTTGGGATACCTCCAGTATAGCTCGTCGGCTATTTGCGTCATGCTGGAGGTAAACAAGCATCCTCTCAAGTTGTTCCCGACAAATGGTAGCGGCTTATCGTGCTTGACGCCTCTCTTCTCCCAATATTTAAAAGTTCGAGTGCCGTAGAAGTAGATTGTAATGATTATGATCACCACGATGGCAGCGGTGATCATCTTTGCTGTATGTGGAGCGGCACTAGGCGTAGGCTATTCTTATGCTGTTATCTGAAAGGTAATAAAAGAAAAGTAATTACATGTTAATGATTCCTTGTTTACGATAAAGTACTTATAAATATGTGTAGGTATTAATATTGGCTAATTTGGAAGAAACAGGCAGTATCCAGCTAATAAACCTACCCCTATTCGGGCTTTTCACTGCTATGGTCACTATAATATAATGAAGGCTATGCTGTATCATGTTTTGAGTTACCGGTCTCTCAGTACCGAATGTTACGGAAAGTAAGGTATTTTCTAAAGGGGAGCGAAGGTGAGATCCCTTTGAGCAATTTTTGAATTTCAGAAATTCCATACTTTTTGCTTCCCTGTTGTACGTACCGTGGCGATAAATTGTCTCGCTGTCGTTCATAATATAGAACCGCCCTCTAGGTGTTGGAAAGTATTTAATGAAAATAATGTTAGGTGGGATGACGATCTGCAAAAGACTGCGGGCAGATGCTGGATGCGGCAAGCTGAAGACAGGGTGCAATGGCGCACATTAGGGGAGACCTATGTCCAGCAGTGGACTAGCATAGGTTGATGATGATGATGATGTTAGTGGATGCCTACAACAACAAGAGCATCTACTGCCCTAAATTGTAAGTTTGTAGGTCCAGCGGTTTGGGTCTCTAGTGTTAGTACTTTATCTATGGGTTTAGGCTTTTAGGTTTAGTTATAGATAAACAATATACGAACAATAACTTCATAGTCGGGACAAGTAAATATATGTTTATTTTATCGATGATGTTTGTAAAATGTTTACTGTGTGCGTACAATAAAGAATTAAATAAATAAAATGTTTAGATTAAAATACACAAAATTATTTATAGAGTTCCGTTACAATCTTCCATCGTTATATTGGTAGCCCATCCGTCTGTCTGTCAATAAAATTCAAATAATGAAGTCACTGGTCTCTTAAACAAATGAAATAAAATATTCTAGGACATATGTATATGCACTACACTGGCCTTCGAGACCCAAACAAATCATAACTTGTAAATGTATTCTAGAATGCGGATAACGATATTGTTACAGGTGGTTGATCCTTTACATTCGCAGCCTGGTCAACTACCAGGCTGCGGTTGTTGACCGCTTGCGGCTTTGAGTGTCAATATTAAGATTGCCCACCACTATAAGTTAATGAAAGATAGATCCTTACTCCGTGGTTTTATCGCACTAACCGATATACACCAGCGTAGGTATGCGTTATTCAATATAATGCCTACCTGTATAATGCTGGCAAACGCCAAAAAACCGACCACATCCTGATTGCGCGCCAGGGTCAAATTAATTGTGCGTACTGTAGGTGTACCATAGCCCTGTATACAATGGCGACGGTTGCCTTGGCCGTGGCCCAACGACGTGTTAAACGTCCAGGAATGGACGCCATCCTCATCTAATAACCGGTACATCTACCGAACAACGTTTCAGGGTTGGGGGTCACGCTGAATAATAATAAGCGCGGGAATACTGCCTGCATTCTGTATCAGATAAGTGCCTAGGTATTATCTAGGTATCTACACAAAATAACTTGGACACTGCACTGTTGCCTCGTGCCCCGCGACGGCTCACTAATTCAGCACGTTATCAGTTAATATCTGAACCAAAAATAAGAGATACAGCTTCAGGTACTGTAAACAAGGTAACGTAGGTCTGTATTGTTTGGTTCACTTGATATTCTACTAAGACAGGCAATGGTATACTGGGACATCCCGTTCGTGTGAGGTACCTACGTAAAGGGAGGGAGCATAGCCTACCACCACTGTGCTATAGGTATCTACATCATCATATACACATCCGCAATATGTGTTATTGCAATTGTTTAAGTAGAACCGGGGTTGTACCCAAAAAACGGTAAGCGACCTCCCTCGAGCCGCTGGCATCAGCTGCATAGCAACATAATATATATGATTTAAGTATCTACAGCATTTTAGACTAGCAAATTCTGTTGCGTGTCTTTTACTCTGGTGACACGCTGCCGCGTTGTTTTAGTCGGTTCAAGCCCGACATAACCGCCCCGCTGACCGGCGGGGGGGTATCCGAGGGGATTTCCGCACGAAAAAAAAAAAAAAAAAAAGGTACATCGCCTGCCGGCGACTTGTTAACAACGCTGGTCACTTCACTTGAGCCTTCCCCTTCCCCTCCCTGACTCACTCTGTCCTGTTTGCTAGACAGTGCCTATAACACGCTTTGCCTCGTTAGCCAACGCTCTGCACACCTAGCCAAGTGCGAGCGCACTCATAGCTGTTGGGTAATAATCTCAGATGTTAATCAACAAGTAGGTAGGCCTAGTAACTAACTAATTACATTCCAAAGGATTTTGTAGATATACCTAATGAAGATAGCGATCTAACTTGTAGCTAATCTGTTTACTGGAACTTTTCTTCCCGTTACCTACACCTTGAAGAAAAATAAAAGAACTTACCGATTGACCTACATACCAACAGAATACGAGGTTTACTATTGTTTTATAGTTTGTATTTGCTAGAACACCAAGTAACTGGTTTAATAAAAACTCAGATGTTCACAGATTTCTTGTTTTATTAACAACTTCCAAAAGGCAAAAGAGACCGACATTTTTTACTCACAGATAAAAAGGGCGGCAATGCCACAGACTATACAACATCTTCCTCTTTGAAATTGTTACCTACATTCTTAATGCTTTCTTAGTAAAAATCTAATCTTACAGGTGGTTTTACTAAACGCCCCTTACGGGTTACATACTGATTTGTGTCAGTCATGCTGGGAGCAACAGACTGATTTTGAATATTGTTACTGTCACTATAAGTTACATTCTGAGTAGGACTGGAACTAACATATGAATGATTGTTTATAATTTTATTATTATTGTTATATTCTACCGTATCATAGTCTGGACAAGAGTTTTCATTTCTATGTGGGATGGTGTATGATTTTCTTAGATGATAGGTGTTCCTTCTGTATACCCTTCCTTCTTTACTAACCTTGTATGATCTAGGTTCATCTCTCTTATGTATTATTTTACCTTTTATCCATTGCTTCCCTTCTCTTACCATAACACTTTCCCCTGGTACAAATACAGGAGTTTTCCTTCTTGCCACTTTATCATGATTAATCTTGTACATAACTTTGTTTAAGACATAAAAATTTATAAGCATCTTTTACAACTTTAGGTTCCAACATTTTACTTGTTACAGGTAAGTTACTTCTCATTATTTTGCTATTAAGTATTTGGGATGGGGAGGCATGGAACCCTGACAGTGGTGTATTATTATATTGCATTACAGACTCTCTATAATCAACTTTATCTTCACAACTTTTTCTAAGAATATTTTTGCATATGCCAACTGCTCTTTCCGCTAAACCATTACTTCTGGGATAGTTAGGGCTGCTATTTATCAAATAAATATCTTTAGATTTAAAATACGTCATACACTCCAAAGAACTAAAGGGAACATGATCAGCCACTATTTCACAAGGAAAACCTAATTTTGTAAAGACATTTTGCATTGCATTTATGACACTGCTTGATGTTTTTGATGGCAATGGTTGCAACTCTATCCAATGAGAATAATAGTCTATTATCACTAAGTAGCTATTCCCTCCATATTCACAAATGTCTGTTCCAACTTTTTGCCATCTTTGGTTAGGTATTTCATGTGGTATTAATTTTTCTTTCTTATTGCTGACTCTATATTTTTCACAAACTACACATTTCTGAACATGTTTAATAATATCTGTTGCCATGTAGTTCCAATAAAATAGTTGTCTCGCTTTAGCAATAGCTTTGGTTACACCAGGATGTCCTTGGTGAATTAAACTCATAACATATTTTTTTAAAGAATTGGGCACTACTATTTTATCCCCATAAAATACCATACCAGCCTCAGTATACAAATTATCTCTTAGTTTAAAAAAACTGTTTACAATCCTGATCTAATTCTTTATATGAAGGCCAACCCTTATAACAGTAATGACACAAATTTTGTAGCAAAGGATCATTTGAACTCTCTTTCCTAAATTCTAATTTTCTCTCCTGGCTCATAGGCAAGTACACTGATACTGAATGTACCATTTCTGGAAGGTCGTACTCACATAGCAAATTTACTTGTCCTATTGGCTTTTCCTTGGAGCCTTCAAACCCTTCCAAAACATTACTAAATGGAAAAAGATTATATTTATTCGCACTATTAATATTTTCATATATTGACAAAGGCATTACGCTCACATCAGCTCCTGTATCGAGCTTACATTGATACAATTTGTTCTCTATTTTTATATTTTCCCAAAATTCCCCACTGTCCTTACTGCTCTTACTTACACTATGACAAAACATTGTTTCATCTTCTTCACTACTTTGTTCATCTGTATTCTTCACTTCAGAGACCTTACTTTGCCCGAACCTGCAACATGCTGCAAAATGGTTATACTTGCTACACTTAGCACATTTTCTACCATAGGCTGGACATTGTCTGGGTGGGTGCAACCTGCCACACCTACACATTTCTCCTTTTTCAGACTGCTCCTTATTCACCTTATTGTAGTTTTTTCTTTGTACTGCTCCTACCATAGTACCTGTTTCTCTCATGCTCTCAACTTGCAACTTGCTTTGCTCGCTGGCTCTGCAATAACTGATGGCTTTGTCCAGAGTCAGATTGTCTATTCTTAATAAACCTTCCTGCACTCTTTTCTCATTTATTCCGCATACTATCTTATCTCTTAAAATTTGATCGACCAACTTTTCATCTTCTGTTTTTACTTCATAGCATGCACTTTTTAGTAGTTCTCGACACTCTCTCAGGAAATGCTCGAATGGCTCTCCTTCTTGCTGAGTTCTTCTATTGAACTTATATCTTTCGAAAACTGTAGACGATCTTGGATTCACATAGTTTTCGATGGCCTCTATCAACTTACCATAGGTTGTTTCAGCTTCTGTCAAAGGCAATGTCGACACGATTCTTACAGCATCTGGACCCATAATATTTCTCAGTAAAGCCATTTTTATTTTGTCTTCCTTCTTGTCTCCGCCTGTAGCCACCATATAATCGTCAAATTGTTGCTTCCACAATTTCCACTCAGTTGCTGCATTTTGACTATTTAAATCAAGGTTCGGTGGTAATTTCGACTGTACCGGCTGCGCCATGTTTTATAGTTTGTATTTGCTAGAACACCAAGTAACTGGTTTAATAAAAACTCAGATGTTCACAGATTTCTTGTTTTATTAACAACTTCCAAAAGGCAAAAGAGACCGACATTTTTTACTCACAGATAAAAAGGGCTGCAATACAACAACTATACCTACGTAGTTAAATATAATTTTGACAAAAAAAATAAACCGATTTGAAAAACCGGCGGCACTAAGAAGGGAAAAATAACTGAATTACAGAGAGAAGCAATTCAAAAATTTTGTGTTGACTTATATTGGGCTTAGTTTTACTGACATGTTACTATTTATTTTGTATTGACTCCCATATTGACATTGCATTATTCTAATTTATATTTCTTAACCTGTTACAGTACAAAATATTGCACGCCGCAATAGCCTAAATATGGTGTAGACAAATATACTGACATGCTATGAAACGTATTATAGTAGAATTAGTTTATTGACATGTAGGTACTATTGATCGGCGTCTGCAGACCCGAGACGGCGTGCGGTTTTAGTCGGTTCAAGCCCGACATACCGCCCCCGCTGGCCGAAAAAAAAATTTACTATTGATCTTGTAGTGACTCCCACATTGACATAATGTATTATTTGAAATTTGTATTTTTTCCTTAATTAACTTCTATTGACATTAATATTGCACGCCGCAAGGCTAAATATAGTGTACCTAAACGTATGAACTTAACACCCCACATACCTGTGTTTGCAATTGTAAGAAAAAAAGAAAAAAATAATTAAAAATTAAAATAAATCCTTTTTAGGGATTTTCTTTAGAAAAGCCCTATTGCTATCGAGTTGTCGACGTCGTCGTTGCCAATTTTCTGTCACGGTTTTGGGTATGAAGGAGATGAGCTATCGAGTTGCTGTTTTCGGTAATAGATTCGTGCTGGGGTGAACCATTGCAAGATAAAGAAAAAATCCCTTGTATTCGGCTGAGCTCGTCTCAGGAATTCAACTTGTTTTTATTTTTCCTCCAAACCTAACAATTCAATTACAAATAGTGTAAACTAAGCGGTCCCCCAATGCCATGTATTTTTTTTAGAATTATTATTACTCGTACGTACTTAGGTACTTTAAGATTAGCGCCCCTCCCCCAAACCGGGGCAAGACGGGAACACTGTGGTTCCCAAACCCTGAGCCATCTCAAAACTGGAGATGGGCCAGGGTCAGTCGGGGTGCGAGGGATATGCTCTATGGGCAACCTTACACCCCGGCGTCTGTAGACCCGAGACGTTGTGCGGTTTTAGTCGGTTCAAGCCCGACATAGCCGCCCCCGCTGGCCGGCGGGGGGGTATCCGAAGGGATTTACGCACGAATAAAAAAAAGAAGATGTACATAAGTACTTTAAGTTTGATTTTCTTTTATTATTTTTTCTTTTTAAAGGGAACTCAGGTTATTGTGTCGGGGATATTTTTAATCTTTAATTTAATTTTTATCATATAATTTTTATAGGTGCTTAATAAAATGTATATTTTGTCAAGTTTTTATTACCTACATTTGCGGCCCTACTTCCATCCTTTCCATCCTCATTTTCTCCTCACCACATATGTACCTATTTGCAGGTATCGGGTTCCCCACTTTTACCCCCAGAATTTTTTCAGGGGTCAACCGATTTTAATTGAACATATTATTTTGTAATGTGCACGTGATGCGCTTTCATTTGAGACCCCACTCGATTATATTTGCAGACATTCGGTTATTCTTCCCCATTTTCACCCCCCACAGCTTTTAAACGACTCAACCGTTTGTCATCAAACATGTCTATAAACACTCGCCCGTAACTCACCTTTCATACAAAAATACCTAAATTGAAATCGCCTCATCCGTTCGCGAGCTACGGAGCCACAGACAGACACGTCAAACTTATAACAACCCTCTTTTTGCGTCGGGGGTTAAAAACAAAAATGCTGACGAAAAGACTTTTCTGCTGAAATCATTGATCATAATTTATCTGGTGAGGTGAGGGTGTACCAGAATGAAATATACCTAAACGTCTGTTTACCCCCTAAGAGCGTATCGGTGGTAATGTTATGTTATCAAATGATGTAAACAATCAACAGACATGCGATCATATATTATATAATTGCTATCATTCATTGAGGAGTTTGCTCGTCTATTTTCGAAGTTCCCCATCATAAGTTCACCAAATTTAAACGGGACCGCCACCATAAAATATTGTTTTGAAAAAATAAAAGACTGTTTTCAATTTCATCGAAATCTGTTGTCAATTGGCGAAGATATCGCTGAATAAAATACAAAGAAAGACGTTTAGTGGAATTGAGAACCTGCTTTTTTGAAGTTGGTTCATAAAAGTTAATTATAATCGCATGTCGCTAACCTTCGACCAATAGGTACTAATACCACAGGGGGCAGCGCCTCTCTCCTAGGGCGGGAGAGACGCTGCCGCCTACGGCCAACTCCGACCGAGGCGAGGACGGCCCTGTTGAGAGCTGTTCGGAAGCTTTCCACGTGTCCCTCTGATTAGCAAATGGCACAGTGGAGAGCAAGTAAGGGGGCCATCTCAAAACCGGAGATGGCCCGGGGTCAGTCGGGGTGCGAGGGATATGCTCTATGAGTAACCTTACACCCCGGCGTTTTAAGATCCGAGACGGCGTGCGGTTTTAGTCGATTCAAGCCCGACATAACCGCCCCCGCTGGCCGACGGGGGGGGTATCCGAAGGGATTTCCGCACGAAAAAAAAATGGACATAATATTATTCGGTGCTTGCGTGCTTGCGTAATGCGTAGGCGAGGCAGATTACGACTAGGACACGAAAAAAAAAAAGAAAAAAAGGTACCTATTTTTGGAATCTGTCGTAATTAAAGAGTTTTCGGATGAGTACATACCTTTTTTTTTTTTTTTTTTTTTTTTATCGTGCGGAAATCCCTTCGGATACCCCCCCGCCGGCCAGCAGGGGCGGTTATGTCGGGCTTGCACCGACTAAAACCGCACGCCGTCTCGGGTCTTCAGACGCCGGGGTGTAAGGTTACCCATAGAGCATATCCCTCGCACCCCGGCTGACCCTGGGCCATCTCACCACTAACAGCATCGCTCATCCTGTCTCCTCTGAAAGCAGAGGAGTACGGAGAGCGATGTGTTCCCGCCACGTTGGGTATTGGCCGACGATCAATGCCAACCCTATGAAGGGGTGAAGGGGAAGCCATTGACCGCCGCCCAGGGTGTACCGGCCGCTCCGATTCCGTTCCCCCTGGACTGCAGCGGGATCGGAATCGGAGCGACACTCGAGGAGGTTACCCAACACACACCCCAACCCAACACACACCCCAAACCCAACACACACCCCAAACGGATGAGTACATACCTGAAATAAACTTCCAATATAAATGCACTAACTACTGTTTTATGATTAATACAATGGACAAACTCTATGCGGTAAAGTGAAATAGTATTTAAAGACAAAGAACGCGACCGTGCGCGTCGACGTGAACTTGAAACTAGGTAGTTTCTTGTATTCGCGTCGCCTGATGTCGTTATAACAGGCAGATAGGATAATAAATATGATGTATGAGTATGACTCGACGGGAATTATTTGTTATTTGAACTTTAGCCGAGAGTAAAGCATGTGCTACACGGTTTTAAACAGAAAAAACAGATTCGCACTTTGCCGGCTACACGGTTTAAAACATGTTTAAAACCATCAGTGTTTTATAGAACGTTGCGTGAATAGGACGTCTCTACACTCGCACCTTATATTCACTACAACAACGTCATGGCGCCTTAGATACCTATCTAAAGAACAAAGTGTCTTGCTCTTTTTTGTGCAATTGAAGAAAAAAAAGAAAGAAAAAAAGAATATGGGTGAAGCGATGGTTAAAGGAGAGATTAACCCTTAGTCATATGAACTTTATTAACCTACTGGACTTTGATGACATATATAACTTTCTAAATCCATTCTTAGAAAGTGCCATTTTGAGAACATCGTCGCCGCGTGCGTCTGCCTGCGCTCGCCGCTGCAACGTGACTGTCGTTCGCTAGGTTTTAAACAAGCGGCTAGACGGTTTCAAACAAGTTTTAAACCAACACTTCTACCAGTGGTTTCAAACACAAGCCTTGCTGCCAAGGGTGTTTAAAGGTCAAACGAAATTTGGCATAAAACAACTATCTACACTGTTTTAAACCTCTGTTTCAAACTGCCGTTTAAAACCGTGTAGCACATGCTTTATGGTAGGTGGGTATCCGATGGCGTAGGTGCGCGTACGCTTGGTGTCTTCGCGCAATTAGGGATTTGTTATGTACCTAGGTATATGAGAGCCCATAATAACGTTAAGCATGTGCTACACGGTTTTAAAAGGCGGTTTGAAACAGAGGTTTCGTTTGACCTTTAAACACCCTTGGCAGCAAGGCTTGCGTTTGAAACCACTGGTAGAAGCGTTGGTTTAAAACTTGTTTGAAACCGTCTAGCCGCTTGTTTAAAACCTCGCGAACGACAGTCACGTTGCAGCGGCGAGCGCAGGTAGACGCACGCGACGGCTACAATGGCACTTATCCATTCTTAGAAAGTTATATATGTCATCAAAGTCCAGTAGGTTAATAAAGTTCATATGACTAAGGGTTAATCTCTCCTTTAACGATCGCTTCATCCATATTCTTTTTTTTTTCTTTTTCTTCAATTGCACATAAAAGAGCAAGACACACCCCAACTCTTTGTTCTTTACCATAGGTAAGGCGCCATGACGTTGTTGTAGTGAATATAAGGTGCGAGCGTAGAGACGTCCTATTCACGCAACGTTCTATAAAACACTGATCACAGAGTAAGTAATATACTATTTTTTTTATTTCATATTGGGACACAAAACAGTTATACATTGTATCATACAGTAAAAGGAACAAACTTGGTAAATGTATAACCCACACATATGTCCGCAGAATAATGTAGTAGGTGGAAAAATTTTAATTGTGCTAATTCTCTTTTCCAATTAGGGAAGTGATGAAATAGCTTGCTTTTTAAATTCATTGTGCGAAAGTGCGAAAATATCCAAATGAACAAAGTGCGTGTTATAGTTTTCTAAAAGGCCACGGAGAGGCGCGCGTACCCCTGCATTGGTTCTACACTTTACAGTGTGAAAAAGCCTGGGTACACGCGCCTCTCGCCGGTTTACAGTCCTTGGTACAATATAGCATATATTATTACAAAATATTAGAACAGTCAAATCTATTGTTACACATTCCATGCAGCATCATAACTTTCAGAAGACAACGTCTAGACTCCAGGCTGAGCAGCTTACGTTCTTTTAGGATTTCAGGGTACGTCAGGGTCAATCTAGCGCGGTAGCATCTGTAATGCATTGATTTTAGATTTTTTTTCTGTACCGTTTCAAGCCTGTTTTCGTAAACTTTGTAGAAAGGAGACCAAATTGGAACTGCGAATTCCAGTTGGGATCGTATTAATGTTTGGTATAATAGCAGGTAAGTAGAAGTACGTTTGAAATTACTTGAGGCCCGCATAATGAAACCATACATGCGGTATGCTTTATTGATAATGTTATCAACATGCTGATCGAAATGCAACTTTGAATCCAGTTTAATGCCGAGATCTCGAACGGAGTTAACAGTTTGTAGGGAAGTACAATGTAGATTGTACGTGAATGATACTTTGTTAATGTTTTTTATGAAAGATATTACATTACATTTAGGAAGACTAAGCTGAAGTTTGTTATGTGTGCAGTAGGTACAAGGATAGCCTGTCGAGATCCTCCTGCAATAGTGCACAATCGTGTAGGTTCTTGCAGGACTTGTATATTTTAATGTCATCCGCATACATTAAAAACTGGGAATTAATAAAGCAATCCTTAATATCATTGACGTACAGGATAAAGAGGAGAGGACCGATTATGGACCCCTGAGGAATTCCAGAAGTGGCCGTAACGGCATCCGATTCGATACCATTGATAACCACTTTTTGGGTTCTATTCGAGACATAGGCCATGAACCACCGCAACAAGTTTCCACGAATGCCATTGTAGGCTATTTTATCCATAAGTAATTTATGATCCACCTTGTCGAATGCCTTCCGGAAGTCCGTGGTGTCCGTTATGTTAGCGTACACGTTTGTTCGCGACTGTACGTCAATACATTTGTTCCTAGAACTTAACATAGATTTTTTGATTATTCCACTGCGAATTCGCATAAAGCATTTACACTAATAGAGGTAGAATTTCACGCACTATTTATACATAAAGCATTTATTAAAAGAAAAGATCCTTTTATATAAGAACTATTATGTGTACGCTGCCATAACGCCAGCTCCGAATGTCATTGAAAAGTCTTGGTCAATATCTCTGTTCCTACAAGAGCAATCGTTATGAAATTTTGCATAGTGGGAGAAGTATTAGAGCACTATTTTTGTGTGTAAACTCTGTTGCTTTACAATTAGCCGTTTTCGAGTACGGCCATGTGTACGCTAGCTTGATCGTGACGCCTGCGTACACAGTGAAAATGGTGTTTATTTCCTAGACTAATGAGGAAGAGTTTTTTTTATTTTTACACTAATTAGGCAGTATTTACACAGAGTTTAATGGCATAGTAACCAACTCGATATAGCTCTTGTGTACGCTAACATAACGGACACCTTTTATTAGGCTATACAACTTTTCATAAAAACTATTAACGGATTGTTCAGCTGAGAGATCCATTAGGCAATGATTCCAATCGATTTCACCAAGTTTGACTATTGACTACCTCGTAATCTGCACTAAAAAAGTTGTATTTTATTCGGAAGTAACGTTTCATTGGATTTAAGTTGGTTTCTAGCGTAGAAAATACTGAGAAGGGGGGATGGAGTGCGATGGGAGGGACAAGTGGAGAGCACGCTGTAGCCTGGCAGTCAATGTTGGATATGAATAAGTCCAATGTACGCCCAAGGTTGTTCTTCATTCCACTGTATTGTGAGGCATTAATGAAAGACATAAATTCACATAAGTATTGACTAATAGAGGTGGTCGGTTGAGGCGTTAAGTAGTTACATTGGGGCTTGTCTATCCAAGTAATGTCAGGTCGGTTAAAATCTCCGGCGATGTAAAACGTATCCGTAGTAACGTCGCTAATAATATGCTGTAACATCTCAAAGTGTGCCGTGTATATTTCCTCCTGGGTGCCAGGAGGTATATACGAAGCACTTATAATGTGACGTTTTGTGGGATCGGATGCAGGCAGTTGCACTGCAATGTGTTCAAGGACGGCACTCGCACGATACGTCAGAATACCTGCAGGACGCAGGGTGCGCAGCACGGCAATCAGGACTACGCCGCCGTCAAGCTTGCCTGTGCGACCGCGGTCGCGATCACACCTAAACACTCTATACCGGTCGTCTATGAATTCGCTGTCGGCGATGCTCGGTATTAACCATGTCTCGGTAAGTACTATTACGTCATAGGAGTGAGACATTATATTCGTGAATAAAGTATGTAATTTAGCACGCAATCCCTGGCAATTCTGATAATAAAAAGATAAGTTGTATTTATCCATTAGTGACAGAGATGCTATGTAAACGAAAATAAGAACTAAGAAAATGATGAGGGCTTACGCACACAATGGTATCCTCATGCCTCCATGGCCACCTGGAGTCTGGACACAGTAGATTTATAGTAAAGCACTGTAGTCTAACACAAACGTTAACATGAAATGCACACAACACAATCAATGGGTATGAGAACCTTTAGGTGTAGGTAGTACATACGAATAATATAATCATAAAAGACACGAGTAATATGTTTTGGACGACAAAGCGTGATCAGTAGTAATTTTAATTGTAGAAATACAGTAGTTGCACTTAAATTCGCATTGAAAGCAATTATTATATGGTTATAGAAAAGCAAAATAGGTAGGTACTGTAGAAAAAGTAATACCTCTTTATGTAGAAAACGACGAACATCAGTTGTATCTGGGTCCGAATATTTAATAGAATAAGTTGTAAACACACAGAGTAGTATGTTTCAGAGGTTGAAAATAATAACAAAAAATATACAAATATGGAATAATTGACTGTGGTAACTTATTACATAGACTTATTAGATAATAGGTGAATAAAGTTTTATATACGTTGTAAAGGTCCTTAATGACGAGCAATATATGGCTTGATTTTGGATAGATCCTTTTCGGCGCGAATGACGAAAGCAGGTTCAGTGATGTCCGCTCGAACAAGTATAACACCGTGCTTGATCCAGGTAAAACGATGTCCATTTTGTTTGGCCGCTTCCCTAGCTTGACGAAATATGTTTTATTCTGGAGCGTGAGATGCTCATTTTTAAGGATTTTTTAACTTATGGAACTACAGTAATGAGGCATGGTCAGTGACTATAGTGCACTTTTGTCCTTCTTCATTCTGCCTAAACTGTTCCAACGCGAAAATCACGGCCAGAAGCTCCCTCTCGGTTGTGCTATAATTAACTTCGTTAATTATATATTGAGAGAACGGCTGCAAAACGCGACAGGGTGCTCTACTCCGTCGTGAGTTTGCGTCAGCACCGCAGCAACAGAGTAAGCAGACGCATCGCGCAAGTATACGGAAAGGTAAATCAAAATTAGGCATCTTTAAGATAAAAGCAGAGACCATGAGCTGACTTAAGGAGGCTGAAGGACTGCTCAGTCTCAGGAGTCCATACAAACTCCACGATGTTAATTTACATAAGGGTTTGCTAATTCGAGAGAAATCATTCACAAAACGACGGTACCAGCCAGCCATTCCGAGGAACCTCTTCACTTCCTTAGAGTTAGTAGGAGTGGGATAATTGAGGATGACCTCAACTTTACCCGGGTCCGTCCGCAAGCCGTGCTTGTCAACATAGTACCCCAGGTATTTCAATTCGCTCCGACAAAAGTGTGATTTTTCCATATTGTTGGTCAGGCCTGCATCCTTCAGTCGCTGATAGACTCTATTTAAGAGCTCTACATGCTCCTCAAAGGTGCTCGACACGCAGACTATGTCATCTTGAAATGAGAATACCTTATTGTCAAACTCGGGGCCAAATAGACGGTCCATTAGACGCTGCATGGTTGAACTCGCTCCGACCAGCCCGAAGCACATTACATTGAAATGGAACAGCCCCTTCTGGGGACTGTGAAAGCAGTTTTCTCGGCGGACTGGGGAGAGTCGAACGGAATCTGCCAGTAGGCCGCACTCAAATCTATAGAAGTTAAGTACTTAGCATTATTCAGATGATCTAGAATTTGATTGATGTACGGCAACGGATAGGCATCACTTTTTGATACTGAGTTGAGCTTCCGAGAGTAAAAGCACAGTCTGAGATCACCATTCGCCTTCTCCACCATAACCACTGGTGAATTCCAGGCGGATTGAGACGGGGTCACTACTCCCATCTCTAGCATCCGGTCCAATTCAGCTTCCAGGGCTTTCTGTTTGTGGGGAGAGGGCGGATAGTAACGCTGCTTGATCGGCTTGCTGTCCCCAGTCTATACATATCTATGACATGGTGTTTCAGCGTAGTGCGACCTAAGGCCACCTTCTCCGTATTCAATGAATCAAATTTTGTAATGACCTCGTTGTTTACACACCTCTGCTTTGAGGTCAAATTGTTGTAGTCCTCGAGGCCACACACACACACTTAAGAGACACAGACTCTATAGGATTATTGTCACTAAAGCTATCCAGACTAATATTTTGTGAAATTAACTTATCACCTAACTTAAACTGTTGCCAAAAATCCACACCAAATATCATAGAAGTGGTTATTTCTGGAACAACATAAAACTTGACAACTCGGATTACCGAATTGTATTCAATAGGCAGAGAAATACAACCAAGACATTGCAAGTAAGTGCTGTCTGCAGTAGTAATACGAAAAGTCGGGTTGATATTCTCAAATCAAACCCGAGTTCCAAAAAAGTGCGGTGCGCACCTTTTCCTAGCACGGAGCAGGAGGCACCAGAATCAAGAAGGCCCAAGACATTTAAATTCAAAATCTTAACAACTAGGTATGGTCTAACATCGTTATCCCGTTTAGTAAACAGGACCTTATCAGAAGAGGACTCAGAAATGGGGTGACACTCAGATTTTCTAACAAGGCTCTGGCCTACGCGTTTTTTTAATGGCCAGAGCATTGTGAGCATTCTGGGGTCTTGACTCCTTTGAGACCACACCGGAATCACACCACTTCTTTGGACCGTGTGCAGCCGTAATAATCAATGGTTTCATTTATTGCTTCATAATTAAATAACATATTATTTGTGTTTATAATATTTAACGATGTGCACTTTGAAGCCTTACTCACGGTTTTATCGTCATATCTGCGTGTCCAATTTAATTTGAAGCCCTTAATCCATAAACAGTTCTTTCTGAAATCAATTGATACAGCATTATCAAACATGAACGATTGACCTAAGACTAAATCTAATTCAATGTTATTTAATACAATGAAATTCACTCTAACTAAAATGTTCGCTAAAATCATGTTCACGTTGACTTCACCGCAGATAGTTGCCGAAGAACCAGTTATGCTTCTGATGTGCGTCAACGACGTTGACGGACTTATTTGTAGGTTCAAGCTTCTAGCTAAAGCTTTGCTCATAGCATTTACTGTTGCTCCCGTATCAAGTAACGCCTCGATGTCAGAATTATTAATTGTAACTTTAATAAATGGCGACAACTGACCAGAAAAATTGCTTTGGTTGTGACGCTGATCTGCAGTCGCAGACCCGGTATGCTCCATGCTCATTACATTTCTCTCTCGAGGCCGGAAAAACTGCCGGCTAGAAGTTGGAGTATCTCTTCTGTTAGATCCCGAAGAATTCGGGTTACTGGGGAAAACATTAGTGTTAGCAACATTCCGAGGTCTTAGGTTGTATCCTCGGAGTGCGGAAATTGTCCCCTTCATCCCGTGGATTCGACGATGACGGAGCTTGACGTGCATCGTAAGATGTCGTGTCTCCTCTATTCCCATAGCGGTTATGGAATCCGACTTGACGGTTATATCCTTGTGGAGGGTTCGTAGGTAAATTCTGTGTTCTATCCCCCTGCACGTCGGGTTGTACTTCCGATAATTGCAACAGCGCGTCGCGGAGTTCTTTTTTATCGCTGTACACCCTTGCCGCTAAAATATTTCGCAATCTTGGCGACATTGACTTCAGAAATCTACTTATTATCTTTTTATCATCGGTAACCTTAGCTTTACTAGCCAAGTTGCACAATCTGTACCAATAGGTGACCAAGTTCTCCTCTTTGGCTTGATACGATGAATAGAACAACTCTAAATCATCGCCATGGGAAGGAAACTCTTCTTCTAACAGTGAGCACACTTGTTCGAAAGTTAACTCTTCGTTAAAAATCGACTTGTAAAAGTGTAACGCTGCGCCCTCGAGGTAGGCAGCTAATATTGTGGCTTTGTCAGCTAACATAAATTTATTTATGGCGAATACGACATTGAAGTCTCTCAAAAAACTTTGGAATGAGACACCGTCAGTGCCACCAAATTTCTTTGATTCAGCCATTTAATGGTAGTAATACAATATATATAATAAATTCAAATTTGTTATCTGTTTAAGGCGTCGATCCAATATTGCACGACGTCTTCCTTCTCAAGGTACGGGGTCGATCAATCCACTGCCAACTGCAGAATGTTGGCGTTTCCACCTCCTGTGGAAACCGGCGTTCCTCCACCAAATTCTATGGAAACCAGCGCCTCCACCAAAGTTGTAGTACCCGGGGGATTGGGTACCACGTGTGTATGAGGTGACGAAATTATACGACTTTAATGGGAAAAGATATTATTTATTTATTAACCATACGCACTTCCCCACTTATATTATTAGGGATTTACGCGGTTGTTTTAACTTTAAATAGCGGACTGGGACGTATAACGCGGACTCGGCCCAAGGATAGGGCTTAAAGCGGGACTCTTCCCAGGATCCTTTTCTCAGCTTCAGTCGGAACGGCTCCACCAGACCCGTTCAGACTCCGAATGTCCAGGCCGCGATTGTTTTATTCTGTTCCTAAATCAAACCTTTTAAAAATGGCACAATAGTTTTACTTAAACTCTGACACATGATGGCCAGGTCAATGAACTGTAGTGGTCGAACGAGGTCGGACACTACAATACCAACGTCAACGCGGTCCACCAACACCTTGAAACCGCTCAGCTGACCTTGTTTTTCCTTACGGAGACACAAATATCATCCCCTGCCGATACAGCCTACCTAATGTACCCTGGGTACAAACTTGAGCACATTTTTTTGAGGCGTGCCGGGGTATGCTTGTACGTCCGGGATGATATTTGTTGCCGCCGTCTTAAAGGCCTTGAAGACAGGGACCTATCTATTTTGTGGGTACGTAAAGATCACGGTGGCCATACCCGTATCTATGCGTGCCTATACTGGTCTCATAGCCGTGACTTGGTAACGACCCAACTATTTGAGTACCTGCAGCGGTCGGCAGGCAAGGCAATTGAGCAGTACCCCACCGCGGACTTAGTGTTCTTGAAGGACATCAACGCTCATCACATTGAGTGGCTGGGGTCCTCGAGCACTGATTTTGCGGGAAGGGCTGCTCACAAATTTGCCCTGACCTATGGGTTCTCGTAAGTGGTTCAGTCTATTACTAGAATACCAGATATCGAGACCCATAGAAGCTCTCTACTGGATCTTCTGCTGACTACGAGTCCGGATGAATACTCCATAACTATGGAAGCACCACTTGGTAAGTCAGACCATTATAATAATAAGTTAAATACAATTTGAGCAAAATATCCTGATACATTATAATAGACACCAAATAAACCAAAAAAGCGACTCAACAATAATGGAAAATGCCAACAGGTACGTCGTAATCGCAAGAATCTGGCTACATGTTAGATAGATTACAAGAAGGCCTATGACTCGGTGCCTCATACATGGCTTCGGAGGGTGCTGGAGTTGTATAAAATCGATACAACTCTATGCAACTTTTTGAAGTCTTGTATGAGGCAATCGAGTACGGTCCTTCGCAATCCAGGATGTCGTCAGGATCGGGCAAACGATATACTAATAAGAATCGAGAGGAGCATATTTCAGGGTGATAGTCTGAGTCCCTTGTGGTTCTGTCTGGCTCTGAACCCTCTTAGCACAATGTTAGAGTGTTCAGGGCTAGGCTATCGGTTGCAGAGAGAGGGTAAAGTTATTTCTCACCTACTTTACATGGATGACCTCAAGCTATTTGCTCCTAATCATCTACAATTGATGGAGCTACTAAAGGTGACTGAAAACTTTAGTAGCTCTATCAAGATGGAATTTGGTGTAAATAAGTGTGCGGTCATGCATGTAGAAAAAGGTGGGATAGTGGAATCTGAAGGGGTGGAACTCTCAGATTCCATTAAACTCAAATCTCTCACTGCAACCGAAACATACAAATATCTGGGTATGTCGCTGGCGTTAGGAATCACCGAAGCTGGGATGAAGCAGTCATTGCAGAATCGTTTCTTTGGCCGCCTGAAAAAAGTTCTAAAAAGCTTTTTATCGGGTGGTAATAAGGTTCGCGCCTGCAATGGTTGGGTCATGCCAGTCCTGATGTACTCCTTCGGCATACTCAGTTGGACTCAGACTGAACTGGATGCTCTAGATAGGAGGGTCCGGACACTGCTGACCACATTCCGAATGCACCATCCACGTTCATCGGTAATGAGGTTGTATATCCCGCGGAAATTGGGCGGTCGTGGTTTTTTAAATGCCAAGACCCTTCATAACCGCGAGATATACAACCTTAGAGAATATTTCCTACGTGTAGATTCCGATATGCATCGCGATGTGGTCGCAGTGGACAATGGCCTAACCCCTCTCGCGTTGGCTAAAGAGAACTGGCGCAAACCTGTAGTACTTAGTACTGCTGATCGCAGGGAAGTATGGAAGGGCAAAGAGCTACACGGACGCTTCTATCGGGCCTTAAATGGGCCCGATATAGATTTAAAAGCGTCTGTATCTTGGCTTCGGTTCGGTGATCTTTTTGGAGAAACCGAAGGTTTTATCTTTGCAATTACGGACGAAGTTGTAATGACGAACAACTACCGGAAGTATATTCTGAAGGACGGTACGGTTGACATCTTTCGGGCATGTCATCGCCCCGGAGAATCACTCAGACACATTATTTCCGGTTGTTCTCGTCTAGCCAACGGCGAGTACTTGCACAGACATAACCAAGTGGCCAGGATTGTACATCAGCAACTTGCCCTTAAATACAATCTTGTGACTTCGGAGGTGCCATACTACAAGTATGTGCCTGTTCTCGAAAACGGTCGTGTCACATTGTACTGGGATCGATCTATTATCACTGACAGGACTATTGTTGCCAATAAGCCTGATATAGTGATAATGGATCGATTAGAGCGTCGTGCAATGATAGTTGATATCACTGTCCCCCATGACGAGAATCTCAGGAAGGCAGAAAAAGAAAAACAAATAAAATATTTGAACCTGGCCAATGAGATTGTCGACATGTGGGATGTGGACTCAGCTATTATTGTACCGATAGTTGTGTCAGCACATGGACTCATCGCCAAAAGCCTCGATCAACACCTTATGAGGCTCTCGTTAGGCAGCTGGCGCAAAGGCCTGATGCAGAAGGCCGTACTGCTAGGTACGGCACGCATAGTGAGGAAGTCCCTGGAGCCGTAACCACCGGCAGCTTGGTCCCTGTACCCGATGCCGGTGGAGACTTTTTATATATTTAAAAATGTAATTATATGTATTTAAAAGTTAATAAAGAGAAATAATAATGTGGCGGACTCACGTAGCCACTACACAAGCATATTTATATCTATTTACATATATATATATATATATATTTATTCGTTCATATCATATTATTCACATAAACTGCCGGCGTCGTGTGAATGAAGTTTATAGGGACTTGCATTCCTTAGCTGCGCCGAGCGCCGGCGCAGGACAGCGATAGTCCTCTCACTCTCGCCAGTCTCAACCAACGCTTCACGCCGGACACACGTCCTCTGTCGCAGGGATTGAAAACCGGTACCAATTTCGGTTCTGGTTCTACATATAGGTTCTTATAAAGGTTCCTCTTTTCGGTACGGTTCCGGTTCCGATGTACCGGTTCTAAATACCGGTTCCTAGAACCTTTAAATCGGATGATGTTATACCGGTTCCTTGTCATCCGTTTTAAAGGTTCCTTACGGAAGAGGGGATGTGTGTTCGGAGCAGGGAATGAATAATCGAAATTTATTGATGTTCGTTCCTCGGCTGAGCCAAAGCAAGTTGTTTTGTCATTTTGCCGCCATTCATATTTCCACGTCTGCCTTTTTTGTTAACATAATCACAAGTGTGTTGGAACTTTACAACTACATGGATTGTCGCCAAGATGGATAATAAAAGTAACTAAGGTAAAGGCACCCAATACCGACCCCTTAAAATTGGCACCAAACTCCGACCCATTCATCAAATCGTCATTTTAGGCTGTTGTATGTACGACAAATGTTTTTTTAGAGAAAATAAAGATGTATTTGTAATGCACACATTCATTACTTGCTTGTGTGCGTAAACCAGCGACTTCAAATTTTAATTTTATTTTTATTTTCAAAATTAATAGTTTCTCGTCGGACTCCCAAGATTCCACACATTTCATATAGCTTTAATTTGCCTAAAATTCAATATTAAAAATATAAGATAAGAGCCATATTCACAATTTTATTCCTAATGCAACCCATGGCACTGTTTGGTTTTTACAAAGTATGTTAATTTCCATTTTTTTTTGTTATAAGGCGTCTATTAATAAATAGTGGGCTATACCAATTTAATATCTTAGTATGTAAAGCTTTATTAGAGCTATTAGCGTCATATGTTTAGTTGTACCGATAGCTGTGATAATCAGTTTTATTCTTGTGTAAATATTTTGATTTCCCTAGGATGTATAGTTGTCAATTGATGTATTTTACGGTTAAAATATGTTTAATATTAAATATTCATGGTTACTCATGTTAATGTTAATCATATAACCATATAAATGTACATAAAAGTAATAAAATTACGTAGTAAATATAAATTTTAATGGGTCGGTAACAGGGTTTACGATTTTTCGTAGAAAAATCCTAAAACCGACCCACATGTAATATTGCAGTTTTTAACGTACCTAGATAGGGATAATATAAGAGCTCGTGACACCAATCCTAGTTCAATCAGATTATCGGATGAAATGTGTATCATAAGACGCGTATTTAATTGGAGAACACGAAATGGCTATTCTGCCAGGCTAAAAACCTGGTGGGGATACCAAAAATCAATTTGAATTATTAATTAAAAAATCAAATAACCCGACTGCCCTAAAAAGACCGAAACAAGTTTGATAGTAGGCGGGACCCATTAATTTTCTTTCGGTTTATGATTTGCATCTGGGTCCCGCCTGCTATCAAACTTGTTTCGGTCTGTTTAGGGCAGTCGGGTTATTTGATTTTTTAATTAATAATTTTATTGTATACTTTTAGTTATGATATATATATTTTTGAAATCCCCTTTTAAAGTTCTTCATTTCGATACCCTATTCGATAAGCTTGAGTGAAAAATTTTTTTGAATAACATACATTTTAGCACCAAAAATCCACCATTTCGTTTTTTTATTATTTTAATATACCCAGTGTCACTCTCACAGTTAATACTAATCTAACGACACCTCTGAAGCTAAAATCCATCGAGCCGTTCAGACTGCAGAGCGTGCCAAACAATTATACATACATACATACATACTCTCGAAAAACATAACCCTCCTTCTGGCGCAGTCGGGTAAAAATCGATGTCTTATTATGATAAGATTACCATGCTCATTTATGAAAGATCTTCAAATCTTGTGTATGAACTGCCACTGCTGCCATTTCTAAATACTGGCAAAAGTGATGGCAGCAGTAACTTGTTACATAATGTTGCATCAATGTGCTATCTATCCTTGAGAACGATAGTGCGTTGGCACCTTTTTGCGACTTAAAATTATTGCTGCCATCACTTTCGCCAGTGTTTAGAAATACACTAAATTTTAATGATCTTGCACATCCTGATATTTTTCTAGTAATCTCATCATATAAAACACCTCTGTAATACACCTCTGCCTACCCCTTCGGGGATACAGGCGTGAAGTTATGTTATGTTATGTAATAAAACATCGAATTTTTTAGCTTGTTAAAATTGATTTTCCGTATCACTACCAGGTTTTTAGCCTGGCAGCATAGCCATTTCGTGTTCTCCCACTAAAGACACGACTAATAATAAATATATATCATCTAGTAATGTGATCGAACTAGAATTGATATCATGGGCTCTGATACTATGATTCTATAGTAAATTAGTTGGAAGCACGAGCGTTCATTTGTTTAGTAATAGTAGATTTTTACTCTTTTTATTTTTTTCTTATCATGGTACAGTCATCCTTTCGAGGGCTTACCCGGGGTGCCCGGCAAAGGACACTTGGGGAGGACACCGTGCGGTTTTAGTCGAGACACGACTTTACCACCCCCGCTGGCCGGCGGGAGGGTATACGAAGGGATTTCCGCACGTTAAAAAAAAAACATGGTACAGTCGGCAAAGGAGACAAGTAGACACCTTTCCATACAAATTGATATGAAAAGGTGTACTTATCTCTTTTGTCGACTGTAGGCACATACATATTCAGTTTATACATACTTTAACTTTTAAGAACTGGTTAATTAAAATAATGTTGTTTTTTATAATAATACCTAATGATAATGTAATTATACATAAAGAAGCATTTTATTTAACTTGAATTGTTTCATTTATTTAGCAGTCGGTAATAGGTGCCACAAAATCGGTATTAGAGTTTTACACATGCATGGGGTCGGTCTGTCGCGAGTGCTATAGACTACCTCGTCGCGCTAGGCAGCCTTGAATTTTCATTGTGTTTGCTATCATTGAATATGTTGCTATAATATGTGGTGTTCGCGGTGTATTGATACGCTTTGGATTATTTGATACATATATATATACTTTCTGCCTTCCAAACGCTGCTTCTTTATTTTCACACCTTAACGAACCCAAAATAATAATATTTCTTTATTACCATATTTACAATTTTGCATGACAGAATGAATTTTGTTCCTACAATGAATTTTGTAGGAAATATACGCAGTAAAGATTGCAGACAAAATATACAATTGTAAAAAAATAATTAATTGTCACTTAGGTTGTGTCTCTGCCATTCAAGCTAAGATTAAACTTGTATTATGGATGACAGGACTCTCCTTCTAATTACACAAGTTAATTACTGGCTCAAACATATTAGTGTTGATATTTTTGGATAATAAAGAAAGAATATAGGTTAGTATTACAAAATGTTTAGATTAATAAAATATAAAGTGCAGCAGTTGTTGCCTGTCTCGGAAATACTTGTAAAGGATGTGTATGAGAGTGCTGTGTGGAAGTACGTTGTTGTGAGGGTGTGTGTGTGTGTGTGTGAGGGTGTGTATGTTTGTGTGAGGGTGTGTGTGTGGGTGAGGGTGTGTTTGCGGTATGAGTAATTGATATAGATGAGTTTAAGAGAAGATATTACCAGCAAGACTAGAGCATTGGTTGAAGTAATCCTTCAACCTGCTCGTAATTTAGTATCATAGATATTCAGTAACCACCTTTTTGCACCTAAATTTGTTGAGACTATAAATATTACAATATTTATTTATGGCACTGTAAATGCGGTTTCCCATGATTTTGAAGTGTCTCCCTGCCAGGCTGGTGCGATGGATCTCCACAGGACAGACATTTGTTGGCCTGCGTTTGGCCAGATGTCCTTTGTTGTACTTTAAACAGTCATGTTTGCGTAAAACAGTTTGGAGCACAAAAAGCTGTCTGACAGTCAAGACCTTAGTCGTTATATAATTGTGCAATGCAAGAGCGAAAGCGTTTGAAAGTCATGACCTTAAGGACAGCTCGTTGCGCCCTCTCCAATTGCAGGATGTTAGTTTTTGGAGCGCCTCCCCAAATGTGATACCAAAAGACACTATTGACTGACACAAGGCGAGGTATGTCATTACTAAAACTTCCCTATTAGCACTATATCGCAGGTTTTTAAAGACGTAGATGAGTTTTCTGACTCTAGCAGACAATGCTCTAATGTGTTGTTGCCATGATATGTGATTGTCTATTACAATGCCGAGGTATCTGACCGTGGTGGCTCTTGTCAGGGCTAGACAAGTGCATTGGTCTGTTAGTTTATTGCAGATATGTGTTTTGATAGCAAACGAGGAGTCTGGTTGTGAAGCGGATGTTATAGTAAAAGGAATATAACTAGTCTTTTCCACATTTAGTGTTAAGATATTTGCAGATAGCCAGCTCATAATAATTTCTAGAGCAAACTCCGCTCTCTCGCGCACCTTTTTCCAGTCCCAACCATGCAAGAGCAAGGCTGTATCGTCTGTATATGTGAATATACTGCAGTTTGGGATGGAAAGATCACACATACTGTTGACATAAATTAAAAACAGCGAAGGAACCAATATTGACCCTTGTAGTCGCTTGGGAAAACCACAGCAGGGAGATCATTCCACAGCCTGAGGGTGCGCGGAATAAAGTGCCTTTCATACCTAACTGTACGCACCGTTTCCGGTCGCAACGTGTGAGGATGAATCCCTGTCTGTGGTAGTATAGTAAGTATACAATAAAATGATTAATTAAAAATCAAAACACCTTACCCCCTTAAAGAGACCGAAACAAGTTTGATAGCAGGCGGGATCCATTTGAAAATCATAAACCGAAAGAAAATTTATGGGTTCCCCCAGCTATTCAACTTGTTTGATCTTTTTACGGCAGTCGGGTTTTTGGATATTTTTATCTCCTGTTTGTCAACCAATTTTCCTATTTTGTCGTCTATTCATTGTTGACAAGTATTAATGTGAATGAAAGAATTAGAAACAGTTAATAAAATTATCTCATAAAATACTTAATTTTTTTTTCATTTTTGAATTTACATAATTTTACTTACTGGTTAATTAGCAATTTGTTACAATAACATTTTGTTATTGTGTCCGAAGGTATCGACGTGAAAAAACAGTAAAATAAGTTGAAGAATGTATGTATTAATCTGAATATTTAAATTAACATAAAGTAAATACAACAGAAGAAAAACAAAATGTAAATGTAGATAGTTAGTACATAGTAATTTGTTTCACTTTTATTCCATTCATGATAAAGGTAGGTGGTACTTACTAGGTACCAAATATTTTGAAAAATCGGCCATATTTACTCATTTCTTTTATTACAGGTCATCACCAACATCCAAGCGATTTGCCGGTGCGACCAAAGCTTACACCTCGGAGCTAAGTTTTGGAGGCCGATTTACTTTTATTGCAGAATTTGCAGATTTCGTTTAATACGTCGAGTCCGTTATTGTCGCACTGATCTACTTATGGCCAAGGTAACAAGAAAATCTTATTCCATTTTGGCACTCGCTGACTTTCGCTCTACGAATAAAAGTGGCAATCCGTCTTGTACACTCTGGACCACGATGGACTGCGGGTTCACCCGCGGGTGTCGCAGAGTGTCGGGCGCGGGGTGCACGGTGAAGCACGAGAGTACTGCGGCCAGGCCTGCCAGCGACTGCATCAGGCCAAGTCGCTCACCTGTCCAAATGAACATATTTTGCTTTGTTACACTACACGTCTTCCTGTGAGGCATCGCCTTAGTTATAAATCAAAGATAAATTCTGAGGTAGGGAACAACTCTTATGTTCGATTCTTCTTAATCATCACAGCAATTACATATACAAATATTAAATAGTTGATAGCACAGAATACATAACACTACTAGGTATCTATCCACGTGCTAATACAGTTGAACTAAGTACATACACTCGACGCAGCGGCGGCGGTGGGAGAGAGAAAGACCACACACTCGTTTGGAGTTGTTTGCTTACGGAACTTACCAGGTTAGTACTGAAGTTGAAATAAAAATTTCACAGAAAAAAACCAAGTGAATTTCCAATTTAAATATGTAAGGGTAACATTAATTTTCTTTCCATAAAACCTAATTCGGACTAACTATGACGAACGTTTAAAAAAAAAATTGACATTCAATTCAATTCTTATTTATTGATAGGTAGGCTGCAACTTTGGCACAAAAATAGGTACATAGTTGAGTAATAAAGATAGACAAAAAAGCGGCCAAGTGCGAGTCGGACTCGCCCATGAAGGGTTCCGTAGCAGTAAGTAACATAATAATGCTTTTTTTTTAAATTTTATATTCGAGTTGATTGAATGAAAGGTGAATTGCGTTATACGATTTATGACGTATTAAAAACAATCTACTTACTAGACTTTGTTCGAACCAATTTTCGGTGGAAGTTTACATGTACATCATATATTTTTTTTAGTTTTATCATTTTCTTATTTTAGAAGTTACAGGGGGGGGGGGGCACACACATTTTACCACTTTGGAAGTATCTCTCGCGCAAACTATTCAGTTTAGAGAAAAATTAAGTTAGAAACCTCAATATCATTTTTGAAGACCTACCCATAGATACCTCACACGTAGGGGTTAGATGAAAAAAAAAAATTGAGTTTCAGTTTTAAGTATGGGGAGCCCCCAAAATTTATTATTACCTTCGTGTGTCACGTATGTGTTACTATACGAGTACACTGATAGCGTGAATGAGACTGCCAAATTTTGGATAAATATCTTGGTGTCGCTCCTAGCTAACTAGTACCTTTTTTGTTTTTTTTTGTTTTTTCGTGCGGAAATCCCTTCGGATACCCCCCCGCGTGTCAGCGGGGGTGGTTATGTCGGGCTTGAACCGACTAAAACCCACGCCGTCTCGGGTCTACAGACGCCGGGGTGTAAGGTTGCCCATAGAGCATATCCCTCGCACCCCGACACCTACGTAATCCTTTGTTTACTTCGATATACGACTGCTCGTTTATCAACCAACAAATCTACTATCTATCTACTATCAGGTAACTTATTACCGTATTATTCTCATATGGTGACCTTTGCCGCCCAATAACTCGGACAATAATAAGCACCACTAATTAATGAGACTTTGTACCCATAGGATACATCATACTAGATTAGTACAAAGGCTAACGAAACCAGCTTCTATACAAAAATATCCAAATTGGGCGCAATATGCGCCTGAAACGAAGTTTTCACTTACCTATACAAGCTCGAGGGCCAACACCGAACGGTAAATACACGTACTTATTACTGGAGTCAAACTCCTCAGGGTCGAACCTCTCTGGTCTGAACACTTCCGGATCCTTGAAGTACTTCGGGTCGTTATGTATGGACTGCAACGGTATCAGCACCCGGATGTTCGGGTCTATGGTAAAATTGAGCTCAGGGAACGTGTAGGGCTTCGTGCTTTGCCTCAGGAGGAATCCGAGGGAAGGGAACATGCGCAGTCCTTCCTTGAGCACCCATTCAAGGTATACCATCTCCTTAACCGCGTCATAGCTCAATTTGCCGTCATATTTCGCCAGTATTCGGTCTACTTCGTCCTGTAAGAAAGAAGGTCTGTTGTAGATAGAGTTATAGCCTTCTAATTTATCTAACTCTTCTTTCCGAGGATAAGCCTACTCTAAAGGTCGTTAGAAAGGTAACTCTGGGATAACACATAGTATCTGGAAGAGTATGTAGATATTAGCGCAGATTAATAATAATGGTTGAGCTTAGAGACAATACCTAACGAGTCTGAAAGGAAACTAATATGACAGAACTTTTTGCTTACCTGTGCTTTTCTCTGTGCGTCTTGGTTAAAAGCGAGCTGATGCAGCGAGAAGCTCGTTGCTGAAGATGACGTTTCGAAGCCAGCCGCGAAAAAGACGAAGACTTGCGCAGCGATCAGTCCGTCGTTGAACTCCAACCTGGCTTCTTCAGGAGTACCATCGGATTTATGTCTCTCCAAGGACTCACCAACAATCGTACCCTTCGTGCGACATTCCAGCATCAAATCTATAAAATCGTTTCTTCCAGATGGCTTGTAATCTCTCATCCTCAAAATTTCTCCAACGAGTTCATTCATTTCGCTATCTACACGACTCCACATTTTAAAGTTCTTAAATATATCCGGAAAGAGTTCCTTTAAACATGCAACCGTAATATCTTTAAATTCTGGTTCGAATATCTTCCGACCGAGTTGTCTGAACGCAGAATCTTCTTCATTCAGTGAATCGGAATCGAGCCCAAATCCACAAGCACCAATGAAATCCGTAGTATACCTCGCCATGAGTTCCCGAGCGTCCAGAGACTTGCCTCCAGCTGCAGCCTTAAGTGCTTGAGCTTGTAACCTTTCTGCGCGTTCGACAATCAACGGGAACATCGCCTTCAACTTGCCGGTGGTGAACGCCGGAGTCATTCTCTGTCGCAATAGCTTCCAAACGTCTCCCTCGGCGAAGAATAGGTTCTGCGTCAGCGGTTCGAACACAGAGTTATGAGGCGCAAAACCACGATCGTAGAATGATGTAAAGTCCGTCATTAAAATCTTCTTGATCAGTTCCACATCTCTGATGAGTAGTTCCGGGCGAGTGGACCGGTAGAACCCCACGACTCGTTCGTTGGGATACCTCCAGTATAGCTCGTCGGCTATTTGCGTCATGCTGGAGGTGAGCAATAATCCTCTCAAGTTGTTCCCGACAAATGGTAGCGGGTTATCGTGCTTGACGCCTCTCTTCTCCCAATATTTAAAAGTTCGAGTACCGTAGAAGTAGATTGTAATGATTATTATCACCACGATGGCAACGGTGATCATCTTTGCTGTATGTGGAGCGGCACTAGGCGTAGGCTATTCTTATGCTGTTATCTGAAAGGTAATAAAAGAAAAGTAATTACATGTTAATGATTCCTTGTTTACGATAAAGTACTTATAAATATGTGTAGGTATTAATATTGGCTAATTTGGAATAAACAGGCAGTATCTATTATGGAGATTCAGCGTAGCTCTTGTAGCCGGTGGAGGTGACACTGTTTATTATTATAACTTGAATGTAATATACTAATGAAATACACGTGATGATTAAAGATAGCGTCGTAGCGAGCAAACACAAAAGTAGTTGAACCGTGAGAGGCCATCGAAGCAAGCGGAAGAAATTAGAAACAGTATTGCCAACGGTGATTAATTATAATCGGTTAACAATAATGTTGTCAGAGTAGAGATCTAAGTTTACCAATTATAACACTTCCCCTTAAACTTAGGGCTCTACAACTCTACATAGGTACACATGGATCGGGGTGTGTGTTGGGTAACCTCCTCGAGTGTAGCTCCGATTCCGATCCCGCTGCAGTCCGGGGGGAACGGAATCGGAGCGGCCGGTACACCCTGGACGGCGTTCAATGGCTTCCCCTTCATAGGGTTGGCATTGATCGTCGGCCAATACCCAACGTGGCGGGAACACATCGCTCTCCGTACTCCTCTGCTTTCAGAGGAGACAGGATGAGCGATGCTGTTAGTGGTGAGATGGCCCAGGGTCAGTCGGGGTGCGAGGGATATGCTCTATGGGTAACCTTACACCCCGGCGTCTGAAGACCCGAGACGGCGTGCGGTTTTAGTCGGTGCAAGCCCGACATAACCGCCCCCGCTGGCCGGCGGGGGGGTATCCGAAGGGATATCCGCACGAAAAAAAAAAAAAAAAAAAGGTACACATGGATCCAAAAGTAACTCTATCATAACATAAGACAAGATTAAAAAAGTGTATATTATTACATGACTATCATAGCATATACAAATATACAACCAATCAGTCTGTTTCAAAGATAGAGACCAACTAACTAACCAGCTCTCCTCCCTTTTTTTTTTTTTTCTTTTTTTTTATCGTGCGAAAATCCCTTCGGATACCCCCATCCGGCCAGCGGGGGCGGTTATGTCGGGCTTGCACCGACTAAAACCGCACGCCGTCTCGGGTCTTCAGACGCCGGGGTGTAAGGTTACCCATAGAGCATATCCCTCGCACCCCGGCTGACCCTGGGCCATCTCACCACTAACAGCATCGCTCATCCTGTCTCCTCTGAAAGCAGAGGAGTACGGAGAGCGATGTGTTCCCGCCACGTTGGGTATTGGCCGACGATCAATGCCAACCCTATGAAGGGGAAGCCATTGAACGCCGCCCTGGGTGTACCGGCCGCTCCGATTCTGTTCCCCCCGGACTGCAGCGGGATCGGAATCGGAGCGACACTCGAGGAGGTTACCCAACACACACCCCAACCAGCTCTGCTACCTAAGCTTATAAATGTACAAACACAGTCACTTAGACACAACATTCAATTTTTCTACAAAAACATTATGCTTATAAGTGCCTAAAGCCTTCGTCAGTACATCAGCTATCATAGAGTCAGATGACATAATATACTTAACAGTCATAAAACCTGTCTGTAACAAATCCTTTACAAAATGATGTCTAAGATCAATATGCTTTGTTCGTTTATGACAAAACTCTTTTCATTCTAAATTTTATGGGCGCTTTGATTGTCATTATATAAAACTATGTTAATTTTTACAGTTAATAACTCACTTAACAAGTTCTTAACAAAACACAAGTCTTTACAGACATCTCCGATCTGTGCTTGAAAGTGCCACACACCTTTGTTTTCTCGATTCCCAATTAATCGTATTTTGCCTTACTTAATAACAAAGCCAGTATATGACTTACGGTCAATAACACAATTGCCCCAATCTGCATCAGCATACGCATTTAAGTTTAAGTTCCCAGACCTATAGAACACTAAACAATGATTTATTGTGCCAGATAAATACCTTAATATGCGTTTAGCAGCTTGCTAGTGAGTAGAATCAAACTCAAGATTAAATTGGCTTAACAGACTAGAAGCAAATGATATGTCAGGCCTAGTACAAATTGACAAATACATCAAACATCCTAAAAGCTCTCTATAATTGTAAGTATTATCATCTAGACACTTACTCTGAGGTATATGTAGTTTCTGATTTGTCAACAAAGGTGTAGCTACCGGCTTACGATTCTCCATATTAAATTAAATTAATAATTTCTTAATATATTCAGACTGGTCAATTTTCATAATACCATTCACCTTGTCTCTGAAATGTTCATACCTAGACAATTTTTTAATTCGCCTAAATTCTTAACATTAAAATGTTTTTCAAGTAATGGATACAATTCATTATTATCAGAGCTATAAAATACATAAAAATCGTCGACATATAGTAGGACGAATGTCTAAAGCGTCACTAGTAGGTTCGTATCAAATTTGGTTAGGCAGGGAGGGGAACTTGGGTAGTGAAGGTGAGTGTTGATGTACATCAACAAAAGGGGCCCCTTCTAAACCTACACTTGGGTCGCAAGTCCCAGGCACTGTCCCGAGTTCCCAACTCAGCAACGCGATGGACCCGGCACCCGCACGGAGAATCCATGGATTGCTAAGAATATCGGTCTCATTTTAAATGACAGCCCGGAGAGACGGGCCGACGCTGGAAAGACAGATGACTGCTGGGAAGACAGCTGACAGACGAAAAGACGTCCGAGTGCTGGAAAGACAGCCGAGGGTGACGACCTAGCAAGCCAAACTCTACACTTTAATCGCGCTAAAAGTCCGAATAAGAAAAATACCCCCAGGACAGTCCGAGAGGGGGGGCGGAAGATCTGTCCACCGAAAGGAAAAAACGACGACTCTGGCGATAATACGGATTTGAAATGCCCCACATGCGGGAAACAATACAAGAGGCGAGCTTGGTACATCAAACATTTGAATACACATGGTGTTGAAGCACGACAGCCGTCGGTAAGAACTTCATCAGTCACTACGGATAGAGTTGACCCTCGTACATCCCATGGTGAACCATCGTGTCAAAGTAACCAGGAGTCCATAAATATCCGGACACGTCTTAGCATTCCGAGCCTTCAAAACTCAACTTGGAAACTGCACGACGAAAATTTGGCCATTCTGCTAGAACATCCAGGCAAGAAACAAGATCTAAATAGCCAAGTAAACACTTTCCAAGATACAATTTATACGTATTTTAGTGAGCATTATCCACCTCCAAATTACCATGCTCCTAACATTAAAGAAAACTCTTTTAAAACTAAATTGCGGAGAAAGAAAAGGGAACTAAAGAAAAAACTTGGAGATGCCAAAGCCTTGGGCGATTATCATCTTAGTCACCAACTGTCTAGGGCATTAAGTTCAATTCTTAAACTAATACAAGGTATATCGCAACAAATAGCAAACAATTGCGATAGTTACGATAGGGCAAGGCATGAAGTAAATTTTGAGAAAAACTCTTTTCAGTACTCAAAAAACATCTTTAAAAGCCAAAATGGTAAACTTCTTTTGCCCAAAGAACAAACTTACGAACATTACAAAAACACTTACCGAAATACTTAACACCAACTGCAGAACACCAGACAATCAACCGGCCACAAAGACCCCACGACCCTCTAGTACAATTCTAAGGGAATGCACCTACCATAGAGGAAATAGAGATACAAATAAAAAAGAAATCATCTAAATCGGCTCCGGGCCCTGATGGGGCTCCATATATAGTGTATAAAAAATGTCCAACAGTTCGTAAATATCTCACAAATATATTCAGTATAATCTGGTCAGAAAAGAATATACCAGTCGCATTTGGCGAAGCGGTTTTCGTTCTCATTCCAAAAAAACATGAAGTGACCCATCCTAAAGATACTAGACTGTTGGCTGCGATGCGGAGGTTTTCTTCAATAAAACGACTTTCTCGATATTAAACTTTTAACGTTTTATTTTAGTACCGTGAATGAGACGTGTGCAATGACGAAGGAAGTTTTGATTTGTGCTTGTACAATGACGGTGACAGGAAGTACTACAAAAAACTAAACTTAATACTAATTAAGTATATGCGCGTGGATTTGCTCACAATTATTGTGTAGGCGCTGAAACATGCCCCCGGACGTTGGAAGCGACAGGTGCGCTTTCAACCACACGAAGAATCAACGGGCAGCGGGCAAATCCTATTGAAAGCTCTTCTTATTATTCCAGCGGACGTTTGGATATCTACCACACGTACAATGCCATCTGACCCTGGATGAACAGCAATGACTCTGCCCAATCTCCACTTGAGAGGAGGAAGATGATCCTCCTTTATGACTACTAAGGTGCCCAGCTTCAACTTGTCTGTATTCGTCTGCCAATAAGTGACGTCAGCGGCCGCCCAACAAGAAAATGGCCAGGAGTTAATGGCGTAAAATCTGCTGAATCGGAGGACAGCGGTGTCAATGGGCGTGAGTTCAGGATCGCCTCAATTTGGACTAACGTGGTGTTAAGCTCTTCGAACGCAAGATGACTATTACCCAACACTCGTTTCAGGTGATATTTTGTCGACTTAACACCCGCTTCCCAGAGTCCGCCGAAATGAGGAGCATACGCAGGTATAAAATTAAAGTTAATTCCGTCACTAGCCAATTGCTCGCCTAAGGAATCGCAATTGGTTTTGAGAAATTTTGAAAGTTCGTTGCACGCACCAACGAATGAGGTACCGTTGTCGGAGTAAAGATCATTGGGCTTTCCTCGTCGCGAAATAAATCGGTATAAGGCTAACAAATATTTGCTGCTAGTTAAGTCACTCACCAGCTCCAAGTGTATGGCTTTGGTAGTGAAACAGACAAAAATTGCAATGTACACTTTTAACAGCCTACATCCACGACCTTGCCTATTAGCAGCGATGATGGGACCAGCGTAGTCTACACCAGTGCTGGTAAAGGGATAACCACCTGGAAGGAGCCGCTGACGAGGTAAATTGCCCATGATAGGGGTAACGGTCTTACCCGACATGCGACAACAACGCACGCAATTACGATAACAACTCTTAGCTAACCTTTGGCCGCCTATTGGCCAATATGACTCACGGATAGAAGCCAATAGCAATTGTGGACCTGCGTGCATCAATTTAATGTGCTCATATTCAAAAAGTAATCTTGTAAATTTGTGAGTGGACTGTAAAACAATGGGGTGTTTTTTGTAATATGGGAAATTCGAATTTTCTAAACGTCCCCCTACGCGCATTATTTTGTTATCATCCAAGAATACATTAAATTTAATTAGAGGGCTTTTTTTAGGTATGTTTTGACTATTTATAAGCGTTTGATATTCAGGGAACGACTCAATTTGGCTTCTAATTACAATAATATTTAATGCATCTTGCAACTCTGCTACAGAGAAGAATTGATTAGGAAAATGAATTTTCCTACACCTTTTAATAAAACGTAAAACGGTAGCTACACTACGAACAAGTCTTAAATAACTAGAGAATCTATTAAAATCTACAAATTTGCCACAGTGACTGTTATCGAGAATATTAGCGCCAAATGAAACATGAGGCCGAGTCTCAGGTAGCTCATCTACTGCTAACGATTTATGTTGAGAAGGCCATTGTGACTGATCGAGCTTTAAAAAGCTGGGACCGCTCCACCACAAGTCCGAGGATTGCAGGGTACTAATTTCCACACCACGAGAAATTAGATCCGCAGGGTTCTTGTCGGTTGGGACGTGTCTCCACGAGCAATGCCCCGCCTTATCTAAGACTTCAGCAACGCGGTTGCGGACAAAGGGCTGAAGCTTAGAAGGCAACATATTTAACCATCCCAACACGACGGTGGAGTCAGTCCAGCAAAAAATGTGGGTGAACTTTAATCGTGAAGAATTCACGACCTTCTCACATAATCGAGCTCCAACTACAGCGCCACATAATTCCAATCTTGGAATCGTGATTGGTTTAATCGGCGCCACTCGACTTTTAGCTACCAACAAACTTACAGTGTATTCACCCTGATTATTGGCACTGCGTACATAGATACACGCACCATACGCACGCTCCGATGCGTCGGTGAATACATGCAACTCTAATGAATTAATATTGTACAAATGACAGACTACTATTCGTGGAACCCGAATATTATTAATTAATGGCAATGCCTTAACAATGGCAAGCCAAATAGTGTTAAGTGCCGGGGTTAACGGCTCGTCCCACGAAAGTTTGTCCAACCACATTCGTTGCAATAACATTTTCATCGAAATTACACAGGGAGATAATAAACCTAAGGGGTCAAAAATGCGTGCTATCGCAGATAGTATGTCACGCTTGGTCACATGATCTTTAGAAGGCAACGTCGAGTATGAAAACCCTAGCACATCAGAATTAGCAAACCAGTCAAGCCCTAGCAACTTATTGGGTTCATTAGACCCCATATTTAGATCTAATGACGACTGAGAATCATTGACTAATTCTGATACGCTTGACCTCCATTTTCTGAGTGGCATACCAGCAGACTGAAGTGCGTTGGTGACCTCTGAACGGATAAACTGTACCTCGTTTAAGTCATCACTGCCAGTCAGCAGGTCATCAACGTAGAAGTCATGCAGGATGACGTCAGCCACCTTATTTCTAAGACTACAGTATGACTCACCCTTATTTTGAAAAAACATACTTTGGGTGTCTTTTTTATAATCAATGCCTATTTGATTAAGACATCGCGTAGCGAGAAAGGGTGCACTAGCTGTGCCGTATGTGACAGTACACAGGTTATATATTTTCACCGGATCAGTGGTGCTATTCCGCCATAAAACCTGTTGTAGGTGCCTATCAGATGGGTGGACGTATATACACCTATACATTTTCTCGACATCAGCAGATAATACGTATCTGTGTTGTCGAAACCGTAAAAGGATAGATATAAGATCGTCCTGCACTGTAGGCCCAACCATCTGGACATCATTAAAAGATAACCCGGAAGACGTAACACAACTAGCGTTAAAAACTACCCTAAGTTTGGTAGTAGCACTGCTTTCGCGCAGCACCCCGTGGTGTGGTATGAAATATCCACTGGGCCTGCCGTAACTCACTTTATTTTCGGTCATATGTCCTAATGCCTCGTACTCAGACATAAAGTCATGATATAACTTGCTGAGGTCAGGCTTAGACTTCAGTCTACGTTCCAGAGAATATAAACACTGAGAAGCTCTTTGGAAAGATTGGCCTAAGACAGACGGACTTAGTTTTAACGGAATACGAACACAAAAATGACCGCTCTCTAAACGTGTCGTATTTTTCATAAAATGCTCCTCACATGCTTTCTCTTCTAGAGAATAGCAGGAGGATTGTGAGTTGATTTCTTCTAGATTCCAAAATTTAACTAAATCGGTTCTAATTTTATCTAAATTATCGTGATTAGAAGAATCAGACTGAGTGAAATTACATGAAATATAACTCGGAATTGATTTATTATTGTTGTATGTGACAGGGCCAGAAACGATCCAACCTAATATAGTGTCACATAATACTGGCTTCCCCTCTCCCAACTTAATTCTTTGCGAACCAAGCAGGTCCCAAAATAAGTCAGCACCAATTAAAACATCTACTTCCGAAGGTTTGTAGAAGGTGGGGTCGGCTAAACTAATAAAATCTGGAATATTAAGGTTCGAAATATCGACTTCCCGATGTGGCATTACAGTTGTTAATGATGGCAAAACGTAACAATAAAACTTGGTATTATAATGGTCGTCTAACGACGTCATTTTTACCTGACACATTTTGCCTACGCGAGAACTCACGTTGTTTATACCAAAGACCGAACCATTTACCTGATTAGTAATTAAATTAAGACGTTTACATAATCGTTCCGATATAAAACTTGACGTACTACCGCTATCAAGCAGGGCTCGCACTAAATGCTGACGACCATGACGATCACATAACTTGATAAGCGCCGTGGACAATAGAATACCGCGGCTGGCTTGTTTACGCTCGCAGGACGTACCGAGATCCGCCGCTAAGGTTAAAGTATTAGCATTTGAATCATTGCTACCGACGACGTGCGCGGGCGATGACATAGAATCTTGTGATATGGTGTTGTTGCTATTATTGCGGGACTCAGCAACACCTTGATATTCCGACGAATGAATAAGAGTGTTATGTCGGCGTTTACACAATTTACATCCCGGTTTTTTACAGCGGTTGGCAAAGTGACCTGTGTGCAAGCAATTATAACAAACTTTATAGTTCGGTATTAACTTTAAACGGGCGTCAATGCTAAGTGCAAGGAACTGTGGACAATTCGTCAAACTATGATTACCTTTGCAGTGCGGACACGATTTACCTATATTAGTGTGATCATTGTTGCAATCTTTTGACGTCACCATTGATTTTATTTTTTGAGAACTATGAATAGACTTAACGGGAGTGGCAGTTACGTTCGTTCGAGACAATTCTAGTGTTTCCACCAGATTAGCACGGGTGTTAATGAATTTAAGAAATGAATCAAATGTTATTGTGCTATCGATGTCAACATGACCTCTGTACTCCTCCCACTCACGATAAGTTTTCTGATCTAATTTACGGGTCATTATGTATATTAATAACGTGTCCCAGTGCTTGACAGGCTCACCTAAAGATTCCAAGGCACGTAAATTTTTATTTAATAGGTCAATAAGACCTTTTAGGGCAACAGACGACTCTTTAACAATAGTATTTATATTGAATAAACTTGAAATATGGTTTTGAACTAATAACCTCTTGTTGTCAAATCGATCACAAATTAGCTTCCACGCGATATCATAATTGCCTGCAGAGAAATCAATGGCATGGATTACCACGGCAGCAGAGCCTTCCAGTGACGCTCGTAAATAATGAAACTTATTAATCGGATCAATTTCATCGTTTGTGTGAATGAGGCTGGCAAAAGTGTCTCGGAACTCAAGCCAATTGCTATAACACCCATTAAACTTAGGTAGCTGTATAGTGGGTAACTTAACGGGCTTTCTCTGATGAACGTGAGTACATTTATCACTGCTTGTTGATGTGTTATCGTTACCGTACTTATCCAATAACTCCTGCGACCTAGATAAAGCTTTATAATACTGAGTTTCGAACTCAGCACGTTCAGAATATTGTAGTGTAGCATCCGCTACTAAACATTCTAGAAGCAACTGTACCTCATCGTATTGCTCGTACAAAGTCTCAATTTTTCCCATCCTCAATTGCAATTCCCTCACTTCACAACTGTTTAACTGCCTCTCAGTGATTGAGTCTAGGTAATTGATAAAAGTAGTTAAACGACCCTTGAAACTACCTCGTTTTTTAATAAGTTCCTTTTCTTCGGACATTCTGGGAATCGGGTGCAGTTAACCTGGAATTTATATAGGTAGACAATTTAGTTCTTAGTTTAGTTATAGTTTAATTTTAATTTACAATTACAGGTTCTTATGTTTTTCAGTTTAATTTAATAATAGGTTAAGAGTATATTATAATGTAATCACGTATTGTAAATACTGTAAATACAAAATATTTTTTAATGTTGGTCTTTAATTTAAACTATAAGTAGGTACCCTTTCAATGAATGCCTAGGTAATTACTCGAACTATCAGGACAATACTACAATTGACAATAGAATGAAATGTTACATACATTAACGATTGTTATTCAATTAAAAGTTAACAAAGTCAAGACTTAAGCTTTTTATTTTACACCAACTTAATGTTAGCAAATACCTACCTACCTACGTACACCAATGAATGCGAACAGTTTATTTGCACTTATTAACAATTATAAATGTAGTATTGATAACTACTGTACTGCAATACACTTAATATGAGTACGTATAATTGATTAGATGTAATAATTCATCTAAATAAGTTAGGACACAGACTGATCAATTCACACTACAAAATATATTATATGTACTTGGGTATATGCTAAACAATTTCAAGTAAAATAGGTAATACTAACCTTTTAGTACATATCTTAATACTAAATACCTGAACGAGGTTGGGTTTTTAAGTCCTTATAGGTAAATCCTTAACTTTTACACACGTTGCCGGTATATGTGTGCCTCTCAGCGATCGGCGATTCCACTCATTAATTAATTCTCCTCTAATTAATTATCAATCCGGCTTCGTGGGACCAATATGTTGGCTGCGATGCGGAGGTTTTCTTCAATAAAACGACTTTCTCGATATTAAACTTTTAACGTTTTATTTTAGTACCGTGAATGAGACGTGTGCAATGACGAAGGAAGTTTTGATTTGTGCTTGTACAATGACGGTGACAGGAAGTACTACAAAAAACTAAACTTAATACTAATTAAGTATATGCGCGTGGATTTGCTCACAATTATTGTGTAGGCGCTGAAACATAGACCGATAGCACTAACTAACATTTATATTGTCATGTATACTGGTGTGAATGGAAACAGTTGTTGGTGGACCTAAATAAATAAACACAATTTCAAAAATATTTTTTTCAATTCTAAAAACAAAAATGTGTCATTTTATGATTAACAATAGGTATTTCGGACGTAAACTCCAGAAAGGGTTTTTACCCGGCATTTCTGGTTGTCTGGAACACAAAAGTCTATTAGCGGAAAGCTTAAAAGATGCCAGAAAATACGAAAGACAGATAACGGTATGTTGGATAGACCTAGAAAATGCATTTGGCTCAATTCCACATTACCTTATGGTATAGGTACGCGTTGCAATGGTATAACTTTCCACCCGTGGTCATAGAGATAATCGAGTCGTATTACTCGCAGCTACAATTTGCTTGCTTATAAGCTTCCAAAAAGTAGACACAGAACCATTACGGTATAATGTGGGACTGTTTCAGGGATGCTGCTTGCCACCAATAGCATTTAACATAGTAATTAATATCTTAATTACCAAGTTAATACGTCACGAAAAGAAATGGGGTTATTGGTTTAAAGTAAATAACATATACTCAGAGTCCATCTTAGCTTTTGCTGACGATGTCGCAATACTGACGCGTAATCCAAAACAATGTCAGGAACTATAAAAAAGGAAGTCGATGAGTTCTGTTCGTGGACAAATGGACTGAAGTAGAAGCCTTAGTAAGTGTCACTGTCTGTGACTGGGTAGACGAGACACCAAATTTACCTCCTACGACCCGGGACTCTTCATTGGGGGTAAACCAGTTTCCATAGTCGCTGAATCGGTGCCATTTAAATTTCTTGGTAGAAAGATAGACTACAAAGGACGCACACCATCCTTAGATGAAGTTGTCGATACGTTTATAAATGACCTAAATAAGATAGATCAGCTACCACTGAACAATATCAAAAAAGCTTGGATATATGACAACTCTTTAACATCACGTCTGACTTGGCCTTTTCTGGTGTATGAATTCGGTAAAACCTTACTGGCGAAAATAGATGCAACTGTCATAAAATCGCTAAAATTGTGGCTTGGACTAGCGCACTCTGCTGATTCCTCTGCTCTATTTAGGGATCAAAATAATTTTGGGATGAAACTTAAGAAACCATCGGAGCTCTATAAACACCTTAGAGTTACCAAAGCCCACATCTTAGGTAAATCCCAAGATGACACAGTCAGGGCACTCCCAAAAGATAATAACGCGTCCGAGCTTGAATCTAGACTCCTATTTCATAAACGATTTATGATAGGGGCCAGTCGAACAGAGTGGGGTTGGGAGTACGAGAGCCAGAGACAGAGGATATACTTAAGTCCTTTCTAAAACAAGACGAAAATGATAAATATCGAGTGCACGTGATGAATTTGGAAATCCAAAATGAATGGTTGACAATGGGAGAGTTCTGCATACCGATGGCCTTAAAGTGGCGCACCTTGATCTATGACTGGTCGCCGGCCCTGTTAAAATTCTATCTTAACGCCTTTCAGATGACCCTACCAGACCAGAGTAATCTGGTAAGGTGGGGGAAGGCCACAGAAAAACAATGTTATACTTGTGGTGAAGCAATAGGGACGGCTAGACACATATTAGTAGGATGTAGGGTGCCTCTCGATAGAGGCCAATACTCACGCCGCCACGATAAGGTGCTTATCATCATACGTGAAGCAATGAGTCTGGCAGTAGCTAGAGCCCAAAAAGGATTGACTACTAACAGACGTCATATCAACTTTGTGTCTGAAGGTTCATCCATAACATTTAGGAACAAACCTTATTCAATCTTAGATACTGCCCCAGATTGGACTCTCCTAATCGACACGTATGAAAAGCACTATAAAATTCCGGAGGATGTTGGGGTTTCGTCATCTAGACCTGACATATATCTTTATTCTAAGAGGTTAAAACATGTGGTTCTTGTGGAACTTACTGTACCGTGGGAAACAAATATACCGAAGGACCACACAATAAAGAAAAATAAATACTATGATCTCACAAACGAATTAATCAAAAACGGTTACGTGGTTAATTTGTATGCAGTGGAAGTGGGAGCGAGAGGTATACCAGCAAACTCTCTCTATAACCTACTTAAAGATCCAGGCCTATCGAGAGCTACAATAAGCTCATTACTAGGACGAATGTCTAAAGCGGCACTAGTAGGTTCGTATCAAATTTGGTTAGGCAGGGAGGGGAACTTGGGTAGTGAAGGTGAGTGTTGATGTACATCAAAAAAAGGGGCCCCTTCTAAACCTACACTTGGGTCGCAAGTCCCAGGCACTGTCCCGAGTTCCCAACTCAGCAACACGATGGACCCGGCACCCGCACGGAGAATCCAGGGATTGCTAAGAATATCGGTCTCTACAAAAGTCACATCCTTACCATTTCTTTTTATGTAAACACACGGCTCACATTTACTTTGACAATATCCATTACTGGTTAACAAAGTATGAATACCATAAATACTCTTTAATAAGAGACATACTTTACTCTTATCACCATTATCAAAACCAGGAGGATGCTCCATATAGATAGTTTCGTTTAATTCGCCATTAAGAAAAGCAGTAGTGACATCTATATGGTCCATATTTAAATTTAATTCAGTAGCTAAAGATAAAAGTATCCTCATAGTAGAGTGTCGAACTACAGGTGAAAACGTTTCAGTATAGTCTATCCCATGAATTTGTGTAAAGCCTCTGGCAACGAGTCTGGCTTTATATTAACAACCCATTTGCACTTCACAACATTTTCATTGAGTGGTCTATCAACTATCTTCCATACCTGATTGGTGACAAGCGAATCATACTCAACTTGCATCGCGGCTCTCCATTGATGACTGTCGGAGCAAGTCACGGCCTCATCATAGGTTTGAGGTTCACCAAAATATGAACCTTGCTTAACTAATAACGAAAAATCAAAATCACAGTCATTGTACCTCATTGGTCGCTTGGTTACGAGTGCTGCGAACCGGACGAGAATGAGACTGAGACGCAGATGGTGATACACACACTTCCCCTCTAGGTGACTCTGCATCCGGCGACGTCACACATTCATGGAATGCATCGCCAAATGGAGACCCCACTGAGCTGCCGCCGTCGTCCCCACTCCCCGTGCAGAACTGCTCGTCCCCTGCATTGGTCCGCAGACATCCGTATGTATCAGCTCCAAAAGCTTTGTTGCTCGAGTTGCCGGTCCGGACGGGAACGCCTTAGCAGAGAATTTTCCCTCCAAACAAGGCACACAGCCCTTCAGAACGTGCGCATCATCCATACTTTGAGTTGATATGACAACATCTCCTGTCCCTTCACATTGTAATTTATTGTCATTAGCTACAGCTATCACTTTACTACTGCCAATGTGTGACAAACATTGGCAGTAGTATAGTGATAGCTGTAGCTTTGTTTTTTGTCATAATGCCTTTATTCTTGCACATATGGGCACTACAGCCACTATCGACGATCCATTCTTCTTTTTTTAAAATGCTGTTGCTACAAATGTCTTTTCCTGGTTATTCTTCTTTTTGTCTCGTTTCCATTTGAAGCACTTCGATTTAACATGACCAGATTTTTGACAATAATGGCACTTAACCTTCTCGTTAGCCGTTCCCCGAGTTGCATAGACAGAGTTGACATCACTAGTGCTACTCCTTTTTCGTAATTCTTCCTGAAGCAAGCGTGTGCGCACAACTTCACTTGACAATGTGGATGTGATACATGCTGTTTCCAAATTTGAGACAAGCGCATCATATTCAGTAGGCAATCCGCTCAATAAAATCTCAGCGATCTCTTCGTCATCTATCGCTTTGCCAATATCAGCCAATTGCTGTGTTAAAAGCATTACAGCCTCGATATACTGTGACACGCCAGTGTAGTTATTGTATTCTATTCTATGTAACTGTCGAAGTAATGTGACACGGCGAAAGAGCCCCTTGTCTTCGAAGACTTGGCATAACTTATCCCATGCCTCTTTACTGGACTTAGCATTCACACAATATTGGTAGCATGATGGCTTAATACTCAGGCAAATTCGAGCAAGCGCCCTCTGATCCCTTCCAGAATCATTGTCTGTGCCCTGTACACACTGCCATAGGCCTTCTAGGGTTAGTAGCATTTTTATACTAAACTTCCACGTGTAAAAGTTGCACATTCCTTCAAGTTTCTCGATTGCAAATGGAATATTCGCGTTGTTACCTACCGTCGCGGCATGCGGTGTCGCAGCCGGCGCCCCCGACCCGTCCGCAGAAGCCATGGCCGATCAGATATGCCAGCACGTGTCCACAAAACACAAAATGTCATACGCGCCGCAGCAAGCGCACCTCGCAGTCAGCGCTCACGCACAATGCTCTGGCACAAGCACGCGCGCCCAAGCGCACCACAACAGTTGAAGCGCCCCGCAGATCACAATTTCAACCTCCACACGAAACCACAAGGCTAGCACCCCCTTTGTCCTGGGGTACATAACCTATTATGGAGATTCAGCGTAGTGGTTTATGGGGTGAAATAAAACTAGCTCTTGTAGCCGGTGGAGGGGACTCTGTTTATTATTATAACTTGAATGTAATATACTAATGAAATACACGTGATGGTTAAAGATAGCGTCGTAGCGAGCAAACACAAAAGTAGTTGAACCGTAAGAGGCCATCGAAATAAGCGGAAGAAATTAGAAACAGTATTGCCAACGGTGATTAATTATAATCGGTTAACAATAATGTTGTCAGAGTAGAGATCTAAGTTTACCAATTATAACAGTATCCAGCTGATAAACCTACCCCTATTTGGGCTTTTCACTGCTATGGTCACTATAATACCTATAATGAAGGCGTCATCATGTTTTGAGTTACCGGTCTCCCAGTACCGAATGTTACAGAAAGTAAGGTATTTTCTTAAGGGGAACGATGGTGAGATCCCTTTGAGCAATTTTCAGAAATTCCATAGTTTTTGCCTCCCTGTTGTATGTACCGTGGCGATAAATTGTGTCGTTCTCGTTCATAATATAGAACCGCCCTCTAGGTGTTTGAAAGTATTTAAAGAATATATCTTAGTGGATGCCTACACAGTGGCGGATTTAGCCTTCTAGCCGCCCTAGGCCCTGTCTGATTTGCCGCCCTTTTTAATAGACAAAATTCTATGAATTTATTATCATTCATTATCATCATCATATCAGCCGTAGGAAGTCCACTGCTGAACATAGGCCTCCCCGATCGACTCCCATTTCGACCGGTCTGTAGCAGCCTGCATCCACCGGGTCCCTGCGCTCTTAGTTAGGTCGTCTGTCAACCTTGCGGGAGACCTACCTACGCTGCGCTTGCCGTTACGTGGTCTCTACTCAAGAACCTTGCTGCCCCACCGGCCATCGGTTCTTTGAGTTATGTGCCCTGTCCACTACCACTTCAGCTTGCTGACTCGCTCTGCTATGTTGGTAACTTTAGTTCGTCTCCGGATCGCCTCGTTTCTGATTCGATCTCGTAGAGAAACCCCAAGCACAGCCCGTTCCATAGCTCGCTGTGTGATCCCGAGCTTTCTTATGAGGCCCATAGTAAGAGACCGCGTCTCGGTACCGTAGATCATCACTGGTAACACGCACTGATTAAAGACCTTTGTCTTCAAGAACTGCGGTATTTTGGACAAGAAGACGCAGCGCAGTTTCCCGAACGCCGCCCAGCCGAGTTGGATTCGTCGATTGACCTCCTTCTCGAAGTTGGATTTGCCTAGTTGGACGGTTTGTCCCAGATAGATATAGTCATCAAGAACTTCGAGAGGTGAGCCTCCCAATAATACGGGGGTGGGCGACACATGGACATTTTACATGACTTTCGTCTTGTCCATGTTCATTTTCAGGCTCACCCGCTGGGACACTTTGTTGAGGCCTCCGAGCATATTGCTGAGCTCCTCTAAGGACTTTGCGATGACTACGATGTCGTCACCAAATCGAAGGTGAGTGATGTATTCGCCATTGATATTGATGCCGAATCCTTTCCAATTCAGAAGCTTGAAGGCGTATTCCATTGCATTGGTAAAGAGTTTCGGCGAGATGACATCACCCTGCCTAACTCCCCTCTGCAACGGAATAGCCTCTGTGCTCTGATCCTGTACTCGAACCGACATGGTGGCGTTTTTATACAAGCACTTCAGCACTTCGATATAGAAGCTCCGATGTCATTCTGTCCTCACCCGTCGCCTAGTTGTTCTTGAGCTGTTTAAGGGCCATCCTAATCTCATACAGGCTGATGTCCGGAATATCTTCTGTGTAGTGTCGGGTTAATTTGACTCAAGGATCTTTATCCAAATCATCAACAGGCTTAGCTACTGAGGTATATAACTGTCCGTAGAACCTTTCGATCTCCCTCAGTACCTCTGACTTAGTAGACGCTACACTGCCGTCGTCCGTCTTCAGCTTCGTCAACTGGCTCTGCCCAAAAGAAAAGTCTCTTGTGAACACTTTAGAGCCCTTATTTTGCTCTATCGTATCTTTAATATGATTAGTATTAAAGACACGAACTTTCGTGTCGCAAGGAAAATTTACTTCGGTGTTTTATTGTACTCATAATAGAACCCAGGGTGTGAAAGAAAAAAAAAGAATGTACGGTCCGTACATTCTTTTTTTTTAAATTTTAACTGACTAGTTATATTGATAGATAATAAGATATGATAACACGATACACGACAACGTAGTAGAACGCGAACTGCACTTAAAGTAAATGACATGAATAATGAAATAAATAATGTGTATGCGGCGTAAACAATTATAAAAGTAGGGCAATGTGCGAGGCTCGTACATTGACAATCTGAAAAATTGGCCGCCCTACCCCGGGCCTCACGGGCCTCACGGGCGTAGGCGTAAATCCATCACTACCTACAACATCAAGAGTATCGACTGCCGAAATTTTAAGTTTGTAGGTCCAGCGGTTTGGGTCTCTAGTATTAGTACCTTAACTATGGGTTTAGGCTCTGCGTTGATGGATCAGTCAGTCTGTCAGTCAGTCTATCAGTCAGTCAGTCTATCAGTCAGTCAGTCGGGACTATGAAGTTATAGATAAACAATATACGAACAATAACTTTAAAGTCGGCACACGTAAATACATGTTATAGTAAACCGCGTTATATCAGCGCATCACTAGCGGCCGTCCCTCTATTCTTTACGTAGAATAAGATGATATTCTGTGTATAACGCACTGGCGTGCTAGCTATCTCGCTCGCGCTAGTGTCCAAAGTATACACTATCTCTCACTCTAACGTACTCCCGAACTACCGTGAGTACGCGGCGCTTCCGCATCCGCAGTCCACGCCTAGACACGTGCGAGATAGCGCGCGCCGCCTGCCGAACCTACTAATGTCCGAACTGTCTTTAGACTATTATATGCGTGATTCCCTAAGTTTCTCGTGTTTCATTACATATGAGGACCCGTACCTCATAATATTTAGATTAAAAATACACAAATTATTTTTAGAGTTCCGTTACAATATTCCATCGTTATATTGGTAGCCCATCCGTCTGTCTGTCAATAAAATTCAAATAATGAAGTCACTGGTCTCTTAAACAAATGAACTAAAATATTCTAGGACATATATGCACTACACTGGCCTTCGAGACCCAAACAAAGCATAACTTGTAAATGTATTCTAGAATGTGGATAACCATATTGTTACAGCTGGTTGATCCTTTACATAGTTGACACTTGATATTCTACTAAGACAGGCAATGGTATACTGGAACATCCCGTTCGTGCGAGGTACCTACGTAAAGGGAGGGAGCATAGCCTACCACCACTGTACTATAAGTATCTACGAGTACATCATCATATACACATCCGCAATATGTGTTATTGCAATTGTTTAAGTAGAACCGGGGTTTTACCCAAACAACGATAAGCGACCTCCCTCGAGCCGCTGGCATCAGCTGCATAGCAACATAATATATATGATTTAAGTATCTACAGCATTTTAGACTTTAGCAAATTCTGTTGCCCACTGTACGTGTCGGTTACTCTGGTGACACGCTGCCGCGTTGGTTTTAGTCGGTTCAAGCCCGACATAACCGCCCCCGCTGGCCGGCGGGGGGTATCCGAAGGGATTTCCGCAGAAAAAATAAAATAAAAAAAGGTACATCGCCTGCCGGCGACTTGCTAACAACGCTGGTCACTTCACTTGAGCCTTCCCCTTCCCCCGGTCCCTGACTCACTCTATCCTGTTTGCTAGACCGTGCCTTTTTTTTTTTTTCGTGCGGTAATCCCTTCGGATACCCCCCGCCGGCCAGCGGGGGCAGTTATGTCGGGCTTCAACCGACTACAACCGCACGCCGTCTCGGGTCTACAGACGCCGGGGTGTAAGGTTGCCCATAGAGCATATCCCTCGCACTCCGACTGACCCTGGGCCATCTCCGGTTTCGAGATGGCCCCCTCGGGTTTGGGAACCACGGTGTCCCAGTCTTGCCCTGGTTTGAGGGAGGGGCGCTAGTCGCCCCACCGTCCCGGCCTGCTTCTGCTGGGGTGACAGGCGGCCTCACCTGCCACCCCCAGGCCTGCGCTCATGGAGGACGGAGGTCGTTAAGCGACCTCCGGCACCTGAGTCGCCTGCGACGCGCGGTGAGTAAGTTGCGGGCTCGGCGGGCCGGGAGAGTTCTAAATCTCTCCCGGGCGTGCTCCGCCATCTCCTTCACGAGCATTACATGCTCGCAGAAGGAGGTGGCGGCGGCCCACGCGCTCGCGTTCCGCACCATTGCCGCAATCATGCTGCCGAGCGAGAGGACTCCCACCCCGATGGGTGCCACGAGGTCACGCCTTGGCGCCTCCCACGCCGGGCAGTCCGCCAGCGTGTGCAGCCCTGAACCCTCGCTCGCGTCGCAGTGATGACACTCAGGCGTTGGCTCCTTCCTGATCCGATGCAGGTGGTCCCCGAAGCACCCCTTCCCGGAGATCACCTGCGTCAGTCGGTACGAGAAGCTTTCGTGTCGCCTCTCTAGCCAATCCTCCATGATGGGCCTTTATTGCGGCGTGTCCTGCGCTTGGTCGCCCAAGTCGTTCCTTCCACTCCACCACGAAGGCCTGGTGGAGCTGGGACTGCACGGCCTCGATTTCTCGAGGCTCGGGGTTCCGTCCATGCTCCCGCGCCTCCTTTCGCCACTGGTACAGTTGCGAAAGGGCTGTAGCCTCCAGGTCCCATGGCGGAGTTCCGGCAAGGAGACTCGCCGCCTCGAAGGAGATCGTGCGGTACCCGCGGATGACCCTGATGGCCATCACCCGCTGCGGAGCGCGCAGCATCCGCGCCGGGTAGCCTTCAGGGCCTCCGCCCAAATTGGGCACCCATACAGGGCTATGGACCGCACGATCCCCGTGTAGAGTCTCCTGCAGGAGTCATCGGGCCCCCTCATGCTCGTGTCGTCCGCGTAGCACGTGACGGCGGCACCGTCTGCGAGCTCACCGCGAAGCACCCAGTCGTATCCGATGTTCCACAGGAGCGGCCCCAGGACCGATCCCTGCGGAACACCGCACGATATCTCACGCCGGCCGAGACCGGTCACGGTTGGGTAGAAGACGGCTCTCTCCGTCAAATACGCTCGACTATGCGGCGGAGGTAGAGAGGCACTTCGTGATACACGAGGGCCTCCCTAATGCAACTCCAGGGCAAGGTGTTGATAACACGCTTTGCCTCGTTAGCCAACGCTCTGCACACCTAGCCAAGTGCGAGCGCACTCATAGCTGTTGGGTTATCTAATCTCAGATGTTAATCAACAAGTAGGTAGGCCTAGTAACTAACTAATTACATTCCAAAGGATTTTGTAGATATACCTAATGAAGATAGCGATCTAACTTGTAGCTAATCTGTTTACTGGAACTTTTCTTCCCGTTACCTACACCTTGAATAAAAATAAAAGAACTTACGGATTGACCTACATGTCAACAGAATACGAGAATACGAGGCTTACTGTACGTAGTTAAATATAATTTTAACAAAAAAAAACCGGCTTAAAAAATCGGCGGCACTGAGAAGGGAAAAATAACTGAATTACAGAGATAAGCAATTCAAAAAATTTAATTAAATATTAAAACAAAACCCCCGACACAATAAGGTTATTGTGTCGGAGTTTTTATAAACTTTCCTCCAAACCTAACAATTCAATTCCAAATAGTCTAAACTAAGCGCCTCCAACGCGATGTATTTTTTTAGAATTATTAATACACATCTCTGCCTACCCTTTCAGGGATACAGGCGTGAAGTTATGTGTGTTATGTATGTACGTACTTAGGTACTTTAAGATTGAGTTTCTTTCATTATTTTTTACTTTTTAAAGGGAACTCTGGTTATTGTGTCGGGGCTTTTTTTGAATTTTTAATCTATTTTATATTTTATACTTTTTATAGGTGGGTACACACTTATTATAATGTAGATTTTGTTTTTTTGTTGTCAATACATTGCGTTAAGTTTTTAATACATTTGCGACCTTACTTGGGTAAATTTGCTGACATTCGGATTTCCATCCTCATTTTCTCCCCACCACATAGGTATATAAATTTGCAGATATTGGGAATTTTCCCCACTTTTACCCCCAGAGTTTTTTCAGGGCTCAACCGATTTTCATTGAACATATTATTTTGTAATGTGCACGTGACGCGCTTTCATTTGAGACCCAACTCGATTATACTTGCAGACATTCGGTTATTCTTCCCCACTATCACCCCCCACAGCTTTTAAACGATCAACCGATCTTCATCAAACATGTCTAACGAACGAACGACAAAAAGACTTTTCTGTTGAAATCCTTGATCATAATTTATCTGGTGAGGTGTGGGTGTACCAGAATGAAATATAAACATCTGTTTACCCCCTAAGAGCGTATCGGTCGTAATGTTATGTTATCAAATTATGTAAACAATCAACAGACATGCGATCATACATTCTGGCTATCATTCATTGAGGAGTTTGCTCGTCTATTTTCGAAGTTCCCCATCATAATTCACCAAATTTGAACGGGACCAGCACCATAAAATATTCTTTTGAATAAAGACTGTTTTCAATTTCATCAAAATCTGTTGTCAATTGGCTCAAAATACAAAAAAAAGACGTTTAGTGGAATTGAGAACCTGCTTTTTTGAAGTTGGTTCATAAAAGTTAATTATAATCGCATCTAGCTAACCTTCGATCAATAGATACTAATACCACGGATTACATAATATTATTCGGTGCTTGCGTAATGCGTAGGCGACGCACATTACGATTAGGTACCTACTTCCTGCTTTTATTTTTGGAATCTGTCGTAATTAAAAAGTTTTCGGATGAGTACATACCTGAAATAAACTTCCAATATAAATGCACTAACTACTGTTTTATGATTAATACAATGGACAAACTCTATGCGGAAAAGTGAAATAGTATTTAAAGACAAATAACGCGACCGTGCGTGTCGACGTGAACTTGAAACTAGGTAGTTTTTGGTATTCGCGAGGCCTGATATTGTTATAACATTTAGATAGGGTAATAAATATGATGTAAGAGCATGACTTGAAGGGAATTATTTGTGATTCAACTTTATCTCGCGGTCATGTTTGAACTTTAGCCGAGAGTTATGGTAGGTAGGTATACAAAGGCGCGGGTGCGCGTACGTTTGGTGATGTACCTAGGTATATGAGAGGCCATAATAACGTTAAGGGTAAGCGTAAGGGAAAGGTGTTATATGAATCTTTCACCCTTGATACTGGTGAGTTCGTCAATATTCCAATGGCCAGGTCTCGAACCCGAGACCTCTAGATCATAAAACCGACACTTTAGCCACACGGTTACCGCTGGCGCCGCTTCAATAGAAAGCAACGCATAGTGAGACAGGTGGAGTTCGTTCATCCATAGATTACATAATATTTTTCTAATAGTTCAGCTCACGCAACCGCAGACGGCAGTTGGTAATTCGAGGAATCATATGTCCTTGTGCCCAGACAAGTGTAACGTGAGGATAAAATAAACTAATCGTGAAAAACAAGCTTTTGGGAGTATGGGGCCCAAGCCAACCTCGCCTGCGAGACGGCACACTTCCTGATCGGCGTACGATGCTCTGGCGCAGGCTTGCTTATTGAGGGTAGTTTGGGGTCAGATGGCAATCGCATTTAGGATCCCGAAAGATTTAGCTTGCACTTGGATTCACTATCCTTCTCCCCCTTTCTAAGATTTGGTTCATTTGGCTTTTCCGAGGGAAGCGTGGACCAGAACCTCGTCCGTTAAACAGCAAGTGTACCGGCTAGCAAGTGAAGTTGTTTTGGGCCCGAAAGTCTCAGGCCCCACACACAAATTCAACACTTTCATTACAGTTAGTCATCAAAGTAGTGAAATCGTGAATAAAATTACACACAGCGTTCCTGTTCGTCTACAGAGTCTCTCGACCGGGGAAGAACGGCCCTCCTACGCTATACGTAAGCGCCAACTCTGGTGTTGCAAGCGTACAGATCGTCTACGATAACATGGCGCTCCCGTCCATTGACAATGCAAGTAAAGACGCCTCATTAGGTACTTGTACGACATAACCGCCCCCGCTGGCCGGCGGGGGGGTATCCGAAGGGATTTCCGCACGAAAAAAAAACAGGTACTTGTACGAGGGGTGCTTGGTTGGGGACCTCCACGCGGTGCACCCTGGGCAACGGAGACGGCAGCGCCTCTCTCCTAGGGTGGCAGAGACGCTGCCGCCTACGGCTTACTCCGACCGAGGCGGGGACGGCCCTGTTGAGGGCTGTTCGGAAGCTTTCCACGTGTCCCTCTGATTAGCAGATGGCACAGTGGAGAGCAAGTAAGGGGGCCATCTCGAAACCGGAGATGGCCCAGGGTCAGTCGGGGTGCGAGGGATGTGCTCTATGGGTAACCTTACACCCCGGCGTCTTAAGACCCGAGACGGTGTGCGGTTTTAGTCGGTGCAAGCCCGACATAACCGCCCCCGCTAGCCGGCGGGGGTTATCCGAAGGGATTTCCGCACGACAAAAAAAAAAGGTACTTGTACGAAGATGTGTGCGTTTTACAATTGAATGTTAAACAAACAAGAGTATAGATAAGTTGCTCGACAGATTTGCTGCCGAAAATTAAAATATTCTACGACATTCTACACAGCGCTTTCTAGAATCATAGTAAGAATAGTTTAACTAGCTTGTATTATGGGTTCCGGAATGCGGATAACATACTTTTACACTTTTTTTTGTAAATATTTACATATTATGCATAGAAACAACCAGACCAATGCAAATAGATATATTCATGCATACACATATTTGCACTGAGCGGGAATCGAACCCGCGCCCCCTGTCGTAGCAGTCGAATGCACTACAGCTACGCCACAGAGGCCGTCGAACAAAATAGTGCCGTTTGGAAATTTATGCGAATGAAACACGTGCGCCTTGTCCGGCGGCCATATTTTTATGCACTCGTTGAGCAACAAATCGCCCGACGAGACACAACATTGCTCATTCATTGAGATAGTAATATAGGCATCAATGGGCAGATTGGTACAGCACACGAACTAGATAGAAGTTGGAGGGGAATGCCATGTCATCGTAGACGATCCACACATAGGTAGAGGCCGGGGTGGTTTTTTTTTTTTACGTGCGGAAATCCCTTCGGATACCCCCCGCTGGCCAGCGGGGGTGGTTATATCGTGTCTCGACCCCAAGAAATCAGGGCTCAGCGGTCTCTGCTCCGCCAGGAACTCATGGAGACATGGAGGGTGCGACTTGAGCACCCAAGGTGGGGGGAATCCACCATTGCGGCGGTGAGGTGGGGGTGGTAGGATATCATGTGCGGGTACGTAAAAATAAATAAAAATACAGTTTGTAATGTACACGTTTTATACAAAAATAGCATTGCTTCTCACAAAAACATAAAATAAATGGAGTGCTCAGTGCCAAGCCCACCGGCTGTCTCACAGCCACTGTCCAGAAGGACGTCGTCCCCGCGGAAGAGAATCAAGAGGAAGTGCTCTTAAACGTCGTCGGGATGGAAACCAGTGTCGTTCGAAAACGTTCAGATTACTTTAAATTAAGATGAGGTTATTAGTATTGTGAGTTAGGTGGGGGGAATCGCATACATTGAACCCCCTTCGCCTGTGTCCGCTCCTGGGCTCACCAAATTCCCGAGCACGAGCACTTTGACTGTCTTATATTTTATTATTTATTTATAATTAACTTACAGGTTTTTCCCCCATCCTAGAAACAATTATCAATTAAAACTAAACTGTTTTATGGGAATACATTACATTGATAATATAAATTTATTAAAAGGTAAGAACCCATTGGAGAACAGCTTTCCCTGGTGAAATCTATCCTGAGTTGAATATGTAAGTATATGAAGCGTGGATAGGTATTTCAGCTGTAGATGATGGGAATTTAAAATTAAGGGAATCCTACACAATTCAGGATCAAAGCCTCGCCCTTGAGGACAACATAACACTCAGGATGTTCTATTCCTTACGGAACCTAAATATTGGAATTTGGACCCTATTGATAGCTATTGGTCATCCTACTTCACTACATATTATAAAACAAAGTTCTCCGCCGCGTCTGTATGTCTGTTCGCGATAAACTCAAAAACTACAGCACCTATTTCCATGCTGTTTTCACCAATGGGTAGAGTGGTTCTCGAGGAAGGTTTTAGTAAGTTTTTGTATATATTGGCTAAAATATAATCATGTTTGTTGGAGGTGACAGAATAAATAAGCCGTTTGGGAGGTTTCTACGAAAACGCTGCCTAAACGCTTCGAGATATAACAAAATAATGTATGGTGGACTTGTGTATGTTATATAGCTTGTGGTGCTGGAATAGGGTCCCATAGGTAGCGGCAACGGGATCAGAATTCCATGCGGGCGAAGCCGCGGACAACAGCTAGTTTATAATTTTTAGAACATATTTTAGTCACACAGGTGGTTTAGACAATCGTGGACTTGACGATCTGGGAAAGGCAGAAGGGGACGACTGGAAGCCGAAGGTGTAGGATTGCGTGCTGTGGCGCTGATTGGGAGAGGCCTAGCTCTAGCAGCGGACTGCGCTACGATAGTTGATGATATATCGGTATGCGCTATAACGATTTGGATGGAAATTTTATATAGATAAAGTTTTGCGTATTAAGTTTTTCTATTATTTTGATATATTAATGATATTGATTCATGATTTCAAGATATTGATTTCCATAGTAACGAGTTCTGATACCTTCACTGAATATGTCCGTAAAGATAAACCGCCTATGATAATAAATATATTTTATTTGTTATGACAGATACTCAGTAGAGTGAACATTTCTTTAGGACTTCCTTGTTTCTTTTTTTTTCGTGCGGGATGCCCCTCGAAACCCTCTCCCCCCCTAACCGGGGGTGGTTATGTCGGGCATGAACCTACTAAAACCGCACGCCATCTCAGACGGTCGGTCTACAGACCGAATCTCATACTTTTTTAAATGCATACAAAAAATAAGTTATAAAAGGGCTCATATAACGCCATCTCGTGAATATTCGAGGCACTTGCACTCGGGTATTGATAAATAACGGGTATAACATGAACACTGAGTTTTATCTCACCGTTACTTGATGGTCACCCGTAGACTTGGCACTGGACAGTCTCGAGGAACATTTAAACTTAGTCAAGATTTAGGCCTACGAAATAAACATAATTACAACATTTAACATAACTAGGAAACGCTTCAACATTTCCACTTGGCCCCGACGCGGGCGCGGTGAGAAGGTGCCCGTCCAACCTTGTCGGACAACTTGTTGGGCAGTGTACGTACAGTCGCCATCGATGTTAGCTCATTACATTCCAATCCCCGACCGCCTTAGCTCTGACACTTTACATGATATAATAAACAAAAATGGAAATATGTTAAATCTGTCCTCTGAAGATTACAAAAATAATTTCATATTAATGTAAAGATTATTTTGTACATTTGTAAGTGCTCAGCAACTTCTGAGGGCGACTGTACCTACTTTAGCGACGAATTAGAGACCATTTTATGCTATACTTAAATTAATACCTCCCATGTATTGGGGCGGAGGACCTTGCTGGCTAGGAGGTAACTCTGTTGTTATTGAGATATTCCTAATAAAACATTCTTATAACAATTTACCAGACTCGGGCATCAAACCATTGACTTTATACAAAGCAGTCGGAATCGCTACTACTACGCCGACAAGGCAACAATATATAATTATTAAAGTAACTACAAATTTAACTAAGAAATAAACAGAATGTTACAACTATCCAAAGGCCCCCGCACTATATTAATGCCAAGGAAAATAAACCCCCAACATGTCCTCACCGCGTCCATTAGCTAAATTAATTTTAAATAAAAGAGCTACATCCGTAAATATATATTCTAAATACAACATATTACATTATATACTCGTCCACAAAAAACCACTGCCTCAGTATCGCAAGGTCAACTGTGTCATATACCGAGGCTAAACCGGTTACGCGAGCTCTACCACTTCTAGGTACGTCTATGACCAGAAGGGCCCATTCTTGTAATCTTAAATCATCACAAAACGATTTTTAAAGTAGCCCAAAACAGGAACACAGAATAATTCGGGACGAAACAGGAATAAATCATGAAACGTGATTGAATTATGAATTAACTGAAAATAGGTATTCTACTCGGAAGCGAAAGCGGCGATAGCCTAGTGGTGTACGTAACGGACTGCCGAGACGAGGTCTCGAGTTCGATCCCCAGTTGCCCCACACACCTCTGACTTTTCGTAGTTATGTGTGTATTAAAAATGTTGATTATCGCTCGCTTAGTAATGTGCCCGGGAGATGGCAATAGGCTCGCCCCCTATTACATTGGGACCTAAACATAACTGGCGAATCGTGAGTGTGTAATACACCTCTGCCTACCCCTTCGGGGATACAGGCGTGAAGATATGTTATGGTTTATTTTATGTATTCTACTCATAAAAAATACAGTCCCGTATCGATACGGTTCCAGTCGAATCTCAGTTCAGTCACACGATGATCGCATAACAATATCAAACTGAACGTCTAAAGAGGGGTGACAATACGACTTACGTTGCTAAAAATATGTTTCTGTCTTGAAACCATGTCAGGCAATTGGCCGGGTTACCCGTTTTCTGATATAGTAACCCCTACCCAGTCTAATAGATATATACATTTTTTAATGAGTGCTAATAACCATAATGACTAGTATTCCCCCCTTACCCCTCCAGCTAAGCTTAATGGCTTCTGTTAGGAGTGGGTTCACATAGGTAGTCAGGTTAAATCGGGACCTGCCGATCGTGAGACCGACTCCTTAACCAGTAAGCTACCGATGCGTAATACTCGAAAGTATTTGCATTATCTCGATGCATATATTAAACAGTTGTATGAACCTGAGGCAAGTGGTCATTGTTGTGGACGCTGCCGCTTACGAACGATGGACGGATAACCTTACCGTTAACTATTTGAAGACTTATTATGCTATAATTGAGCTTAAAGTGCCACGTGAGACAGATAGCATTAACCTAAGTGGGTTCTTCAACTAACTGGTGGCACTCGACTGGGATGCCTAGCGCCCAGCACTATAATCATGGAATATAACATCGAGAGGAAGTGCTCCTAAACTTCTTCGGTATGAGGTCACACAAAACAGTGACGTCATTAGTTATAACTTTCAACAAATAAAATGTCAAATGAATTATGTCGTTTTTGTTTCAAGAATATTAAGTACCGAAATTACTAATATTCCCCCTTACCGGAGGGGTTCATTCACTTATGTTAGGAGTATGTTCACGTTGGTAGTTTAATGGCGAGGACTCGAACCCGGGACCTCACGGTCGTAAGGCCGTCTCCTTAACCACTAAGCTATCGACGCATCAAATATTAGCAGACAATAATTAACTGCGGGCGTTTCCTTTGATTTTATATTCCGTTTTAATAGTTATTTATGCAACTGTGGTATAATGAGGGGTATTAAAACATGAATGTGGGTGATAATAGTATCACATGAGTGTTTTAATACCTAATTATACAGTTGCATACAAGACTTTATCTACACCCATAAACTTGAATCGCTCATTTTCGTAAATAAACAAAACAATTTTCAAAAATAATAGCGAAGAAAATTAGCGGGAATTCGAATTCGAACGAATAAGCTTTAATTTTTTTTTTACGGCGCGCCGCCGCCGCTGTGGTGGTGCAATGCAACGCGCGTGAATGACAGTTCTTTTTTTGAAACTCATACAGATTCCACGCATCGAGCGGTAAGAATTTGGCTGTCTGATGAGTAACCCTTTGCGCGGAAGAGATTGAAAAAGCGAAAGGAGTGTTATTATGAAATTTCATACAACATTATAACACCCGTTCGGATGATATTATGGTTATTAGGACATTGGATGTATTAATGTTGGCAATAAACTAACTGTTTCAGAATCTTTTAATAGAGGATTTAAAGCATGGGTGTAGATAAAAATGATAAGACAACAAGACAAGGCAACTTGATATGCCGCTGATATGGTACGGCGCGAGTTTAGGCCTATCTACTAGTTATTAAGATATATATATGTATACGTATAAAACAAATACAGATTATATATCTACAATTTAGTGTCGTTATACACTATTAGCTGATACCAATGACTTTATTAACTGCGAGATATTGCGAGATTATGAAACATATATTGAAACGATTGTAAAACTAAATGTAAAATATGAATATGAAGATAATTTTAACGAATTATTTAAATATTGTACGGCACTAACAATTTAATGCAAAACTGAAATAGCCATTATGAAATAGAAAGCCCAAATGCAAAAAAAAAAAAATTACGAGATATTTATACTAAAATCAACAAATGTATATGGAACCAGGATTTACTTAGCTGTTTATAACCGCGCTCACATGAGCACCATTGTGTTTTAATCGGATGGTTTGATTGCTTTGAATTATAGAAGGTAAATTCTTGCACAATAAAAAATAAAAATTGGTGTCGCAAAAAAACACTAATGAGCCAGCAACCATGTGCAAAATTTTGTAGCTGTCATACAGATGACATTACAAAAAGGCGCGCTATGCCCATACAGATAGGTGTCAAATCTCATTAATCCAGTGTCTGCGTCCCTTTCTACATTCGAAATTCAAAATCAATTCCCGCGCACCCACGAACCGCGGCACAATTGTTGTTCTGAACAGCTTGTCTACTGCACATAGAAGTCGCTAGCTGAATCAAATGATTATTTATTGGAATCAACACGTAATAAATTATAAAAGAATCACAAAAAATTGACATTATGATTGATTGTATGCCTCTGCTTTTAAAGTACACACATGGTAGTTCGAATTGCAAAAAGGTATAAGCGATATCGATGTTTCAAACAAAAAAGGTCCCAATTGACATAATGAACACTGTACAACACTGTCATATTCCTGTCGACTGTCGTTTATATCATTTACATTAAAAGAGACAATTTGATATCGGACCATTACCGGTTTATTAGTTTTAAAGAACTTAAATTCGCGAAGAAACCTTAACAACAAGAACACTAGCGCCAGTACAAAAATATATATGGACGGTTGAAACGCAAAAGGGTACAAGCGCCACCGAATGTTCGAAGGTAAAACATACCAAACGACATTTAAACACTACCAAAGTTACGAAGACTAATAAATTACAAATTTCAAAATCTAACTGAAAACGATTCAAACTATGGGTGATTCTGAAAGTTCAATAACCTCACGAAAACGTAGGTACGCTTTGTTTGGACAGATCGTACTGAATACCAAAATTTTCTTTTAAGCATTCTCTTTCTTATCGCATTGACACCACGCGTTCTGTAAACGTGGCGTTACTGAGAAGCTATTATCGTATGAACTGTCACTGTCCCTTACACCCTTTAGCCGTTCACCAGTCGATCAGTCGATGTTAGTCACTCGCTCTCTTATTAATAAACATAGAGTAAGGTATGATTAACTTAACGCCCAGTATTAAGTTAAGAGTAGGCCATTTAGTTATTAATAAACACGGCGTAAGGAACGAGTAAGCTAATCCGACTCTACTCTTGGCGTAAAAGTTAAACCTGGGGGCTACCTAGTATAACGACAGAGTAAGTGTGGAGTTGAACATATTGTTGTAATAGACAGCCATTTTATTTTTCACAACTGAGTCGAATCGATCTTCAATAAACGTGGTAATTATTATAGTTAATAAACATACTGTTAAGTATATATATTTTTATCAAGAGAAAAAATGGAAATGGACTATTACGCCGCAGATATAATGTTAATGGAAAAAATTAGCGAAATAGAAAATAACGCTCCAATAATGAGAAGTATAAAATTTTACAAAACCCGCTACAATCCACTGGAAGAACTCGACGAAGAGGCATTTAGGTACAAAGACCCGAGGGCACGCCGCAATAGCGGCGGTAAGGCCCATCATGGAGGATTGGCTGGAGAGGCGACACGGAAGCCTCTCGTACCGACTGACGCAGGTGATCTCCGGGAAGGGGTGCTTCGGGGACCACCTGCATCGGATCAGGAAGGAGCCAACGCCTGAGTGTCATCACTGCGACGCGAGCGAGGACTCAGGGCTGCACACGCTGGCGGACTGCCCGGCGTGGGAGGCGCCGAGGCGTGACCTCGTGACAGCCATCGGGGTGGGAGTCCTCTCGCTCGGCAGCATGATTGCGGCAATGGTGCGGAGCGCGAGCGCGTGGGCCGCCGCCACCTCCTTCTGCGAGCATGTAATGCTCGCGAAGGAGATGGCGGAGCGCGCCCGGGATTTAGAACTCTCCCGGACCGCCGAGCCCGCTACTTGCTCGCCGCGCGTCGCAGGCGACTCAGGCGCCGGAGGTCGCTTAACGACCTCCGTCCTCCATGAGCGCAGGCCTGGGGGTGGCGGGTGAGGCCACCTGTCACCCCAGCAGAAGCAGGCCGGGACGGTGGGGCGACTAGCGCCCCTCCCCCAAACCGGGGCAAGACGGGGACACCGTGGTTCCCAAACCCGAGGGGGCCATCTCGAAACCGGAGATGGCCCAGGGTCAGTCGGGGTGCGAGGGATATGCTCTATGGGCAACCTTACACCCCGGCGTCTGTAGACTAGAGACAGCGTGCGGTTTTAGTCGGTTCAAGCCCGACATAACCACCCCCGCTGGCACGCGGGGGGGTATCCGAAGGGATTTCCGCACGATAAAAAAAAAAAAAAAGGTACAAAGACCCGAGACGGCGTGCGGTTTTAGTCGGTGCAAGCCCGACATAACCGCCCCAGCTGGCCGGCGGGGGGGTATCCGAAGGGATTTCCGCACGAAAAAAAAAGGTACAAATATAGGTTTTCCAGTTCTACTGCCATTTTTATCATAGATATGATTTAAAAAAAAAAAAAAAAAAACAAAAACAATCGACACCAAACAAGTAAATTCAAAGAATTGAAAGACAGCTAGAATTGTCAACATAGATTATTGTCAAACTCAAAAAGAAGCCTAAATACTGTCAAATTGACGTTTGAATCGTTCATAGTTCGTTCTTTTTTACTTTTAAAATGTTAGAGTTGCCATTGCTATCACGTTAATCTATGCGTAAGGAATGCATTGTTAATTTATGCTTACGCCATGTTTATTAATAACGTTGTTAATCCGAAGCTACTCTACGGCTAGTCTGGAATTAACTACTCTTAGTTTAAACTCGGACTAAGATAGTAGTAAGTGTTTTTTATTAATAAGAGTGTCGGTGTATATATAAGAACCGCCACTTGCTACGTATAGTCTAGTCTAGAAGAGAGTCTACCTTATTAACCAAAATATTCTTACTAACAAAATGATAGCTAAGAAAATAATAATAATAACAATCTAGGACATATTACACAGCGTCATTTAGACCCAAGATAAGCATAGCTTATAATATGGATTCTAGAAAGTGGATATACATACTTATGTACATTTTTTACATAGAAATACCCAAATCAATGCAAAGAAACATATTCATGCATACAAATATTTGCACTGAGCGGGAATCGAACACGCAACCTGACGTAGCAGTCGTACGCCCTGCAGCCACGTCAGGTCACTGAGTCAAAAACGATCTTCACGTTTTAAAATAATTATGAAGAGAGGGACAAGAGATCTGTGAGAGATACAATTCTATTAACATCACGCCTTAGCAGCCAATTATTTTTTTAAGTACTAGCTATGTATATAATTACAAAATAGTTCGGTACCATATCCATTTTTATTCGTCAACCGATGTTCTTTTGACAACACTGACGCTCTCAGCGTAAAAAAAAATAGCAAGTTATTTTTTTTCTACCTTAGACGTAACGGTCGACTTTCGACGAATGGGCGACCACTGGCCAAACTAAATATGCTATGTTCCAAAGTGGTTCGCGTCCGTCGCGTAGGATGAGGCTCGAAGTTGCAATGTTTCGATCGCAAGGCCGACTCTTAAGCCATTACGCTATTGCCACTTTATAGAGAGCCGTAATCAGAGATATACTCGTATGTACCATTTGTGGTGAAGCTGAAAAAACGCGATGTATGCGCGAAAGCCATAGTATATCCGCAAAATTACACCACGAGAGCAGCCAAGCAGCGAAGCCAGTCAATAATAATGTGTAGTATGCCCCCTTATTAACGATACAATTGTATTTGAATATGTGTGGTGATTTAATAGCGAAAATGGCTTGCAATCGGCATACAAAATGGTACAAAATACGTTTTCGAACGTGAAAATAAGCAAGTAATTTTCACTTTTGAGGATCACATGACTTTAATGTCGCTTCTATAGCAACTGTTCAAATTACTCTCCACTGCTTTCCGAAGAACTGGACGACTGAGGAGCACTCTCATTCCTATAGTCCACTGGTTCCTCCTTCGGGTTCTCTTGTATCTCCGGCACTGTTTGCTGCACGTAGTTCGCCGGAGCGTCCCTGACCACATCAGGGTCAACGAGCATAGGGTCCGTCCGGCCACGAGCATCATCACGCACGAGATTATCCTCAAAATCACCCCGTATTTGTGTTTCGTCGATTCTCATTTGATTGTTGTCACTCAAACGTATTTGCATGTCGTCAGCCCGCCTCGAGTGGTCCTTCGAACGAGTTTGTGTGTCTTCACGCATTTGGTTGTCATTAGATGGTGTTTGAATGTCGTCAGTACGCATTTGAGTGTCGTCAGTAAGCGATTTTTCATCACTGGAGCGGGGTTGGTTGTCACTGATGTGTGCATCAGCCGGTCGATGATGCGGGCGGTCGTCTTCGTGTTTCTTTTGTGATCGATATGCAGTGTCATTTGATGGTATTATCAGCTCTCCTAGGAAATCATTCCTGTAAAAAAAGCCTGTATTATGTGTGTGCATAGACAATTAATGCGGAATCCATTACAAATACGGGGCTTGTTTCTCAATACCATAGAAATGCATTTTTTACCTATTCGATCTAATGATTCTTTGGTTTCCATAGATTATTTCGTCACGGTCTTCTGAAGAATGACTACTTATGGGAACTACAAATAATAAAATAAAACCGTACAAATTAAATGAAAAAATAAAAGAACTATTTTTTTTTTAATTTAACACTTCCAATCTGTATTGAAAACGAGGCAGGATCGTTCTTCAACCCAAAGGGCATCCACGGTAATTCCTAAAGTGCCAACTCATCAGTACTGGGGTGTGGATCAGAAATTTTGCTTCCATGGGGTGGGTTTTTGTTTCTATTAGATTTTTTGTTAATTCAATTATTACGAAAATGTATACTCGTAATGGGTGTCTGTATTTACGGTCTAACGGAAGCATTCTATGACAAATTACATTTAGACAAACATTTTATCCAAGATATTTATTTAGTTTAGTATGTGATATCTGTCTGTCTGTTCTTGTAGTCTGTGGTTCTGGAAACATTGAGATGTATTTATTCCAGGTGAAGGATCACACCTGACAGAGAGCCCTCAGGTACTCACACTATGTCGTCGGTAGCGCGGCTCTTCCAGGAGAAGAACTCGTCCCCCAGGTTGAACGTGAGGTTGGAGCGCATCACCAGCTTCACCGGCGCCGCGTCGTCCGCGCGCCGCGCGCCCGCCGCGTGCGCGTGCGCCTGCGCGTGCGCCGGCGCGTGCGCGTGCTGGCCCTGGGGGGGGGGGGGAACAACCTATTTATTTGAGGTGTCGCACTTTCTAGCGTTTTATCAGAGCGCTAATTTGATGTATGATTTGATGTACTACAAAGATTTTTTACCTATAGAAATGGTTCAAGAAGGCAAAAAATTGCTTACACCTATTTTTTTAATAATCATTGGCTAGAGATTATGAAAAACTAGTATTAGGGTGTTAGGGAAACGCTCCTGAAAACGAAGACAGAAGATAGTACTAAAGGTGAAAAATATTTTAAGCAATTTTTTTACCAGGTAGATGACAAAAAACATGTTTAAAAAAGATTGGGATTTTTTTTTACGTCCGTCTGTATTCCGTGCGATGCCATTTCACTGCTAGAAAGTATGACACCATTTGAGGTTATATCCCAGTAGTCGTCATCTGCAGCTCCATCTGCGTGAAATACTGTGACCCATGGGAGCCTATTCCCGGGATACTTACGGGTCGTCTATGTGCTACTCCAAACTGCAATCCAACTCTATGCTGAATTAGACGATTCTAGAATTGATTAGACGACAACAGACATAGAGATAAATAGTCACGCCTCTTTCCCATTGGAGTAGGCAGAGACAAACATCCATTCGTCTATATAAACTTTCACATTTAGAACAGTAGTAACATTATTTGTTGAAAAATATTTTGTAAGCTGTTTCACAATTTAAAAACTTGGCCATGTCTTACATCATCCCTGTGGCTGCGCTCGCCGTCGGTGTCGGAGTCCCTCGACCGGCTACGGTGCTCCCGCGCCTGTTGGTGGGGCGGAGCGCTAGGGCTGCCGTCCGGCATCACTGTCTCGCGGGCCTCTGTAACAGAAAGTTCGTATATATTTATTTCCTTTATCCTAAAATCCTCTGTCCTTTAAGCAGACCACGGACATCAAACTGAAGACCATCAGTTCCATTCATCAAGTGTAAATGTTAGTATATATCCGCAACCATGTTCGGTGTTTTAGGGAATCTTCCGGACACAAGCCCTCGCCCGCAGAGTGCCGCGCGGGGCTCGGCCGCAGGCAGTGGAAGAGCGGACCCCAGGCTCCAAGGTGTGAGCTTCGGGTGTGACTGGGATTGGAGCTCGGATGAAGAAGTCTTGTAAGTTTTGTAGTCTACAATTTCGTATAGTGGTAACATCGAATTAAAGTTCCTCACATAAATACATATGCGCACGCCCGCATTAATCGTGAAGGGGGCAACTAAAAATCGGCCGCTATGTTTTAGACTCGTATGCTAATGAACGAACTGTAAACAATCTTATGATTGAAAGATGGAAAAATTAAAAATGAACTCAAAAATAAAGAGGAAGGTTCACTTTTACACCGACAATGGTCCAACAATAGTCGAGCGTTGGTAACTTGGTGGCTAAGGAGTCGGCCTTACGACCGAGAGGTCCTGGGCTCGAATTCTGGCCATTGCACTATCGACATAAACCTTCTCCAAACACAAGCAATTTATGTTGGTATGGCTGTGGTACATAGGAAACTTGTGTTCCAAACGTTTCGCCTCCCGATACAGGGGATGGTGTTGGCTTCGTCATGTTTGAACCGTGAGGACGAGCAGCTCGCAGTGCTGAGTACCAATCTTTTTGAATATGAAAACCTTCGTTCTTCAAAAAGATTGGTACCCAGCACTGAGAGCCGCTCGACATCGCAGAGAAGTTGCCGCCGAGGAGGGTTCTCCGCACTTGTCGGCGCCCGGACCTGAACCACTGAAGATGTCGATCAACAAAACGTTTGGAACACAAGTTTCCTATGGACCAAGGCCAAACAGCCCGGAAGCAGTATATTCTACATGCAACGCCGGCCGTGAAAGCCTTGAGATTTATCCAAGCAATTTAGCTCAGCTGGAGTGGACAGGGAGATACTGGTCATTTTTGTTACTAGTATTATTTTCGTAAAGAAAAAAGAGAAGTAATGGTAACATCCGGGCGAGTGTCTACGGGACTAATCTCATCCACATTATCACTACTGTAACTTCTGTAGACCGGATGAACATTAGTGATCCACAAAAATACGGAGTAATGATTCTCGGGGAAGACCCCGGGAAAGTTAAACTGTCTTGGAACCCGCATTGAAATCAGAAGTCATGTGTTATGTGTTGAAAAAGGGAACGTCAGAAGTATTCACAACCGGCGGGATCGCGGGGAAGGTTTACTGACAGTAGACGAAGCTCGTGAAGTGTGTAAGGACAGAAGCAGATGGCGGGCTGTTGTCTCTGCCTACCACGGAGGGAAAAAAGCGTGAGTATATGTATGTAAATTGGAAGAGTTTGTAATATAATAAATTCAGTTTGGCGTCCGGGCTATTCCCGGGAAGGAGTGTCAGCGAGCAGTGGCGTGCGGCGTACCCGGCGGCACGTCGTGCAGGGCGGCGCCGCCGGTGAGCAGCCCGATGCGGTGCGGGGGCCGCGCGGGGGCGGGCTCGTCGGCGGAGGCCCGCGGCCGCGCCGCCGCGTGCTCTGGGGGACAGCAGTTCCGTTGGCGGGGCTTTGCTTACACCGGGCATACGCACTATGGTCGCGCATTGCACTGCCAGGTGCTCAAAGACTTGGAATTCTTTACCAGTACAAGAGTTTCCTTCTTTGTTATCAGAGTTGAAGCTATATTTACCATGTGTCGCTTTGAGTGTGTGGTATTGCGGCACTGTTGCAAGCGCTATGCTCTGAAGCGCTAAGCTCGCACTGCACTACGTGGGGACTAGTAATTGTTGCCGAAATGGGTCTGGGGACTAAACCCTGCGTAGGTACCCATAGAATAGAGACGATGACGAGCTCTGCGGCGTACGGTAGCGCGTTCGACTGCTAAAGAGATCGCGGATTCAATGCCAGCTTAGTATTTACATTCGTATGGGGTTCGGTCCGATGTTTCGGCAAAAGTCTATGTATGTTTATCCGCATTCTAGAACCCATAACTCAAGCAAGTTAAGTTATGCGTACTTTGGGTCTAGATAACGCTGTGTGAAATGTATTAGAATATTTATATGTAATATTTTTTTTTCTATAAGAGTACAAATATCGAATATTACTAATATTCCCCCTAACCCCTCCAGCTAAATTAAATTGCTTGTGTTAGGTGTGGGTACACGTCGGTAGTGTCATAATGGCTAGGATTCGAACACGGGACCTTTCGATCGTAAGGCCGTCTCCTTGATTACTAAGCTATCGAGGCTTGTATTTATGTATATGTCCGTGTGATGTTGCCTGTGTGTGTGTGTCTGCGTGCGTGTGTGCGTGCGGGTGCGTGTGTGGGCGTGCGTGTGTGTGCGTGGGTGCGGGTGTGTGTGTGTGTGTGCGCGTGCGTCTGTATGCGTGTGTGTGCGTGCGGGTGCGTATGTGTGCGTGTGTGTGCGTACGGGTGCGTCTGTGTGTGTGCTGGTGCGTCTGTGTGCGTGTGTGTGCGTGCGGGTGCGTCTGTGTGTGTGCTGGTGCGTCTGTGTGCGTGTGTGTGCGTGCGGGTGCGTCTGTGTGTGTGCTGGTGCGTCTGTGTGCGTGTGTGTGCGTGCGGGTGCGTCTGTATGCGTGTGGGTGCGTCTGTGTGCGTGTGTGTGCGTGCGGGTGCGTCTGTGTGCGTGTGGGTGCGTCTGTGTGTGTGTGTGCGTGCATGCGAGCGAGTGCGCGCGCGCAGACGCACCGGGCGGCCAGGCGTCGCGCGGCGCGCTGTCGGGGCGCGGCGCGTCCGGGAGCTCCACGGCGCCCGACTCGCTGGCCTCGCCCTTCGACGACTCCGCGCTCTCCTGGCGTTTGTCGCTGTGGAGAGACAAAACTGAACTTGTTTGCAAGTTTTAAGGCAATTTGTCAAAGCGATTTCTCCCCCCCTACAGTCTGGGGTCCTTTAAGCGGGGTGTGAAAAAGCATCTGATGAGGCCGTCAAGCTGAAGGCCACGGTGTCTGTAATGGTTAGTCCCATTCCTGAGACTTTACCTAGAGCTTACCATCAGGCGAGGTAAAGTAATTTTGACGTGACCATTCCAAAAAAGAGTCAAAGTTCATTTATTTCAATAGAGCATTATAACAGTACTTATAAAACGTCAAAAAAGACTAACGTATTTACATAAGAGCCCCCGTGTGACTGGACAACAAGGCCAATGTGCCGAATACGTTTGAGGTTTCATCATTGCCGCGTCGGCGAGTACGTACCTGCGGTGGCGCGGGGCGGGCGGCGCGCGGGGGGGCGGCGCGGCGCGGGGGGGCGCGGCGCGCGGCGCGTGCTGCTTGCGCTTGCGCTTGTGGTGCGGCGGGTAGCGCTGCGGGGGGCGGGGCACCATCACATGTGGAGGAACAGAGGATTATGCGGTCACGTCTGGCGGCCGGCATTACGGTTAACGTTAGGAGGTTGTACACTTGCTATCCAACAAGTTAACTTCCATTACGCGGTGCAAGAGCGGTAGTTCTGTGCTAGTTTAGCTCCATTGCGCTAGATGACGTCATCCAGTATTTGGGACATAACAGTAACGACGGCGCATATCAGTGTTAATGTGTCTATTGACTATAAGAACGATTACTACAACTTGACAATATGCGGGAGCAATTCAATTGTCTACTTTTTTGCAAGTTTATGAGCGATTGTTTCAATATCGTCTACAATATGCTAAACGTTCTCTTTTAATTTTGCTTAAAAAAACATAATATACATAAATATAATTAGCTAAAATATTAAAGGACCAAAATTTGAGCCCTGTGGAACCCCGGATGATATAAATAGCAGAGATCAAACCCACTAAGCGTAATCAATTGCGTATAGTTTAATAAGTGAAATGTTAAGCATTTATACAAATTCTCAAGTATAATAACATATTGAGCCTCTAAAAGTACCTCATGTAATTTGGTACACCTAATCTAAAGCCTTCAAGAAATCTGAACATAAACGTGCCACGAGATTTTCATCGTAAGTAAATTAATTCACATTAAACGTAGTAACTGTACAAAATAGAGTTGATTGGTTGCTTTGCTTTTTTTATTTCTACTATGCTAATTGAGAAAATGAATATTTCAGCAACCAAGTTTAAATTACAAATAGCTCTGTGTTTCGCACATGATCTGGTAGTTTTTATGACAATATTAGGAGACACCAACAAAATTTAAAAAATAAATACCGGCTCGAAAGACCATACAGTATAGTCTGCAAGTCCTACAAAAGGTTACGTAGTCTTAGGTCCCTGGTGTAATAGAATAGTGCGAGTAGTACCTTGGGTGGTGCGGTGGTGTGCGTAGTCTTGACCTCCACGAAGTCCTCGATGATGAGCTTCTTGTCGGCACCCGCGTCCAACACGTCGCTGAAGCCGGCGCCCAGGACCGGCTCGGGGTCTGCGGGTGGGGGGCTGTCAGTAGGGGTCACACCACAGAGCGAACGCATAGAGGAGGCGGCCTAGTTATACTACGTACTAACATCGACATAGAACCGGTAGATGGAATACAAGGATGTGGGCGGAATGTAACTCATCTTCCGCACACGCTTACCCTCGCAAAGGCTCACGTGTTTTCATTGGGGAAATCTAGTTACAACACCTCTCTGCACTTCATTTCACAGGACGAACGCCGACAGTGCACTAAGGCCACTTCTCCTGTCGTACCGTCGGGTAGGCCCGAGTCTCAGCGCGTAGTTACTTAGGCCGCCTCCTCTATGTGTTTGCTGAGTTTGGGGGACCTAATTTGACTACGGACACGTCAGTCGTCACTTAGAGTATTAGTACCACCTCTTGGCTGCATGACGGGCGGCATTCGAGTGCGGAGAGATGGCATGTGCGACCCAGGGTCCCCCTTCGGTTTCTTATGCACTTTTATAGCCTGCGAACAAAATAATGTATTATTTAAATAAATTTCAAAATAAATATCATTAGACATATTATACAGAGTCAGCTCGACTTAGATTCAGCATCGCTTGTAGTGTGGGTCTTAGAATGCAGATAAACGGACTTAGATATTGTTTGTACAGTGATGACCGGGATAACGGGTGGACCGATTTTCATGATCTTTGATTTTTTAGATTTGTCTCCGCCTATACTGTGCCATTTTGTATTTGGAATCACCATGGTTACTAACCCCCCCCCTCGCGGCGGCCAGCGGGGGTGGTTATGTCAGACTCGAACCGACCGAAACCTCACGCCGTCTCGGGTCTCTAATGCCGGGGTACAAGGAAATAAATTCAGCTGATAAAGTAACTAACATAACTTGATTCTAAGGCGGAACGAAGTTTGCCAAGTCAGCTAGTACCTAATACATAAAAACATCTGGACCAGTTAAATAAATGTATTGAGCGGGAATAGAACCTGCGACTTTTGATTTAGAACAACGATCCACCGTAATATATCCCTATTCTAGGATCCTTTCTATAATATGTTTGGTTTGTGGTTATAAGTGTAGTATGTCTCCAAACATCCACCACACGAGCGAATGCCGCAGGGAGCCAGGGCTCATGATAAGCGCGTACCTGCTGCAGCGCGATGGGCGAGGGGGGCGGGGGCGGCGCTCCGGACTCCTCGATGTCCATCTTGTTGAGGACCCTGGCGCTCTGCGGCCGGAGCTTGTCCACGTCCGTCACCTTGTTGCGCTCGAACACGCGCCCGTTGTTGATCACCTGGCACACGGGGGAGGGGTGAGTGCGGTAAGACACGAGACTATTGGTGTTAGTAGATTATCGTATTGGACAGATAAGCAACACTCACTAGGTCGGTCTTAGGATGGCTGACCATTCTTAACATTTCTTAACATTCTTAACATTGGCCGGCGGGGTATCCGAAGGGATTTCCGCACGTAAAAAAAAAACACACTACCATGCATTAGGAATACACACACCCATGTTACTTACGTAAGTTTATACAACCAGTATCAAACTTATTATGATATATTTTGTATAATGTTCACAGCTAACAAATTTAAAAAGAAAAAAAAAAAAAAAGAACACAGTCTGACCCCTCCGTGCCTTGGAGAGCATGTTAAAGGGTCGGTTCCGGTTGCCACACGAACATCTGTGACATTCCTAATGGGCAGTCGAAGCCCTAAAAAGACCGACAACCGGTCTAACTCAGGTCTGATGGCAGTCTCTTCACGGAAAATATCGTCACTACACTGAAAGGCGACTCCTCCGAACGGTCTCATGCCCAAGATGAGAAGGAAGGAGGCGGACACCGGGCTCCGAGGTGGGGACCTCGGATGCAATCAGCACACAACGCTGTTATGATGATGACTGAAAGCCTACAACTGAGCTGGGAAGACGCTCGGAGGATGATGATGAAACATGCCTGGAACTTGGAAGGGAGCTTACCTTGACGTTCTTCTCGTTGAGGATGGTGACGAGATCGCGCACGAAGGAGTTGTTGGGGAAGAGCTGGCGGTGCTTGCAGTGAATGTCCAGCTCCAGGTGGTCCTCGGAGCCGTTCATCAGGGTGCGCACGACCTTCAGGATGAACTTGTTCTTGGTGCGCAGCTTGGTTCCGTGCTTGGTCTTGCGGCCGTGGCGCTTGTGGTGCTTGTTCTGTGCGGGAGACACGTACTACATGGTGTGGTGGAAGCAATGATTCGTATGTATACTATAGTTACCGGCAAACTTTACGAACAAACGTCAATAAGTTGCCAGTAGACAACCAAAAATCCATAAAAGGACTGATCAACCAATGACGCGTTTAATATAATCTGTGATTGGTTGGTTGGCGCGCCTCCACCGTCACGCCCTGCGCTTACTTTCAACGAGACCTACAAACGCGTTCTGTGCGACTAGAGTACATTGTAACGAAGTTTGCCGGCCACTACACTGGACACGTTACTTTGAACAATAATTACGTCACAGTTGCGGGATTGAGGGAGGGGTATGCGACGCAGAGTGAGTTAATGATATTAGACGTAACGCGCCTTTGTGTGGATTCATTAGTAATGACAGCTACAAAATGTTGGTCATGATTGATAACTGGTTGATGGGTATCGTGATACTACTTTTTTATTCATCGATGGCGTTACACGAGGTTGTCAGGGGCTCTCCAAGACCTTCGGAGCAAAGTCAACCTCATCTACAAGGTGGTATTTGTTGTAGTTAATTATTAATTTTTTAACACGTACGAGGGGGCGCCATCCGGAAACCAGCGTTGCACATGTATATAGTATGTGCAGCATTATGCTGAGATGGCAAGCTTTAAGTTAATATGTTCAGTTGTGCGTGCTGCAAGTAAAATATTTTTCTTTCTTCTTTTCTTCTGTATACCTACTAATTGACGGAAGGGCCTTGGGCGTGGTCTTTCTCTCGAGGTTAGGGGTCGGACGACACTCGCTCTCATAAAAGCCGCATAAGCCAAATCAAAAGAAATAGGAGTGAGCAGACACTGGACTCTAAGATGGAGGCCTCGGATGCAACCGAGCCCCGCTGGGAGGCGACGCAGTACCTTGTGCGTGTGCCTGCGCTCGGTGCGGTTGGCGGGCGGGCCGGCCTCGCGCCGCGCCGCGCCGCCCTCCGCCAGCGACAGCAGCGAGCGGGAGATGCGTCTGCGGGCAACGAGCGGGCTTAGTGGCACGCGCGCCGGCCTGCCGCGGGCCGGCCTCACGATCGAGAGGTCCCGGGTTAGACTTCTGGTCATAACGCTACAGACGTAAACTTGTGGGACTCACGTACCACAGTGCATTAAATTAACGCTCCGACGACGAACATTACGGCGTCAGAACACTGTGAGCACCAAAAACGAACGTGCCCCGCTATTTTATAGTCCAGCGAAGAGGACAGAATTACACGGTCCGTGCGGTGCGTGCGACGGAGACAGAGAGAAGATCAATCGGAATAAAATACATCATCGCAACTTGCGAGATTTAATTTTGTATACACAAAAATGTGGTTCGCTAAGACCGTCACTACTTGCGGGACTTTATTTTCATATATAAACTGTACATTTAAAAAAAATATAAGTAGTCAATCTATATTGAATATCAGTACAAGCTCATTCCTAGCTACACAATAAGCTACACTCCTAGCTTCGCTGGAGGGGTCCGAGGGAATAATAATAGTATACAAGCAATTCAGTTACTAATATTCCTAAAAAAACATCCGCGAGACCCAAGTTCATCTCAGCTGCAAGGCGGTGCAGCTACTAAACAACGAATGAAATTCTCGAGGTTTTCCTCTCAGAGTAGGGACGTCAGACGACAGTAGCTCCCAAAAAAGCCAATATACCAATCAAAAACAATAAGTGGACCGGAACTCGGACTCCAAAGTGCAAACTTTGGTCCCAACTGATATATCGCTATGAGAATGATGATGATTTGAAGACTGGCTCACTGGTGACCCTCGGTCATGGTTACTGGGGGGTTTTGAAACTCTCCGTTGAAGTCCGGAAACTATAAATAATAATAAATCCTAGTTTGACAAATTAAACCGACGACTTAACGTGCTCTCCGAGGCACGAAGGGTGTCACTGTGTTAAGAATGGTCACCCATCCTTAAACAGACCTGATTAGTATTGCTTACCTACCTACTCGGTAACTACTTAGACAAGTGACTTTCATTGGTCAAGGTATCATTTCAGTACTACTCGCAGCAGGCAGATGCCAACATACTCAATGTACATTATTATGAAGACGCTAAGTCTTTCAACAAAGAATCGCAACTACACAGGTAACAAGAACTTACCGTGAAGAGTGCTTGTCATCGGCTTTCGTGCTACAATGAAATAAATTACATTAAGACATATATAGTGTTAGGTAAGATGTATTTTTAAAGAAAAATCTTTCATAAATACTGAAGAAATCTGTTAGAAAAGTCATAGTTTCAAACAATTTGTTCTAGATTAAGTTTAGAACAAATTGTGTCACAGTTTGAGAGCATACTATCACAGAGCAAACGCAGAGAGATGTTGTCGTTAGATTTATGTTTTTGCGGGAGTGCAGGTGTGGTGAAGAGATGTTAGATGTCCTCGCCTTTTATTCCCCATCTACCGGTCAGTAGTAAAACTACTTCATTCATTTTATGTCGATGTTACTACGTAGTACAACTATCTAACACTAGATGTCACTAAATAATAAAATAAAATAACGGACATACTCTGACATAAAATTATATTTGGAGACACTGAGGCTAAGCGAGCTGTACATAGGTCGGACGCCGACGGTATTCTGACTAAGGATACGCCTACTATCATTGCGTCAGGGCCTTGCTGAAAATCACAGTGCAGTCTCCTCTCTGCATTTGCTTCGTGGCACTTACAGTGAAATACACTTCCAATAAGTGTAATTCATTTTTAAATAATTTTACTACTCTACTGTGCCAATATTACGGATGAATTTAGTTAAACAGCAGAAAAAAGAAGAGGGTTATTAATAGAAGAGAAATAAGAGTTCCAGTGAGTGACGTGGCGAGTACTGACCGTTGTCCGCGCAGTATGCTGATCCTCCTCTCTTGCTCGGGGCTCAGGTTGGCGGCTGAAACAGTGCTTATCATATATTTTATTGTCTACTTAGGTGGTATATGGGGTCCTCAGGAAATATTTACAGAGCCATAAATTTTGTTCATTATGAATAAGTACGAAACTTCATCAAAATCAGAAGGTTCCAAACGAGTTCATTAGCTACAAAAAATATAGCGCTGTTATAAAAAAAAATGAATATGGGAAGCGTTCGGTGACGATGACGGTGACGCACCCAAAAAGGGCTCAACGCGCCTAAAGAAGCTCTCCCTTGAAGAAACTCACACTCTTGCTTGAAGTTGTTGTCCTCGGTGTAGTCGATGGCCCACAGCTGCTGCGGCGCGTCCGGCCGGCAGCCGGCGGCGTGCACGTCGCTGACCGAGCGCGGCGCGGCCAGGCACAGCCGCGAGGCCACGTGCTGCAGCTGGCCGGCGGGCAGGCGCGCCCACTGCTGGTCGCGCGAGCCGCGGCACGCCGACATCAGCACCGGCCGCAGCACCTCGCCGCGCCGCCCGTCCTCCGCGCTGCTCCTGCGAGGCGCCACTCATCATTATACTTTACATCTCTCATGTTCGGTAAGTAGGTTCTTATTACCTCCAAATGGGGCTTATAGGTGACTAATTAGCGCTCTAGGGTAATAATGTAGCTAGAAAAGCCCTAGGGCGGTAAGTAATTTAAAAAAAACACTTCTTTCTTTCAAAAAGTTCGCGTCCATCTAACCATCATACTGGCAATAGACATCGTGCATTCAGCCCAATGACCAAAGAGGTCGCTTTGCTATACGGCCTTGTCTTCGTGTGAGTATAATAGTCATCAATTTTAAATATCGAACGGCGAAACTCAACTTCGATCTTGGAAAAAAAAATTAAAACGTTCTTTACTTGATTCTTTTTATGAAAAAAGGCGGGAATAGAAAACTTTTAAGTACATTTATTCATGTAATGCCGGTTTCTTTCTACTTACGTCACAATCGAGATGTAAAGCAGAATAGTTAGCTAGGGTGGAAGCATCAATTGCACCCTCGAACTATAGGCGCCCTCGCTGCGCTCGTGCGCCTAAATATCTCGGGCTGCAATTGATGCCTTACAGCCCTTGGCTACTAATCTACTATTACTGATTCGCGTGTTGTACAAGTAACTCATATCGCATAAGACAATTCGTACGTGCGAAGGAAGTTAGCGTTGGCGACTGCAGTACTAACTGTGTACAGTCGCCAGCGTCCTCCGCCCAGAGATGCTCCTATTACTTACATATTATTATGTTTTTTTAATTCCTTCGACATTTCATACTTGCAACAGTATAAAAAATCAATCTATTACATAAATTAAACATAGAAAACTAACATTGTTTCTGAAGTTAACACCACAGTATAATGTTTGATTATTTATAATTGTTTTTTTTTGTCTTTACGTATGTGTGTAAATATGTGGGTATGTGTATGTGAGGTTGTGTGTGTGAGGGTATGTGTGTATATTTGTGTGCTTGTGCATGGCTGTATGTATCTGTTTTAGGTTAGATAAGACTCTGTATAAGTTCTTCTATTACTGCATAATTTAGTATTTTGAGCCAATCACAAAACTTTGAGTTACATGTTACCAAGGGCAATGGATAAATATTATTACATTTATTAACTGAATTATTATACAAGCGGCTACCAAGTGCATAGTATTGACGCCTAGCAAGAGCCGTTTTAAGTAGATATATAGCGCATAGTCTAGATTTGTTCCTTTTCAGAATTGGCACTAAATGAATACTTTTATGCTTACGCTGGACAACGTTCATAATATACAGCTGGAGCGGACCGACAGCACCGAGCTCTCCTTAAACAGACTGGCAGTGCTATATCTACGTGGCCTTCGAAGCATTACCTTTAATATCGCTCTTCGAGCCCGCTCAAGTGGAAGCAGAATCGTTGTGCCACAACCAACCCATGTTGCGACACAGGACTAAAATAGACTCTGAACAAGGGCGCAATAAACACTTAGTATAGTACCCGAGTCAGCTGAATTTCGAAGCTTTCTGAATATTGGCATTAGTTTTCTAACGCGACCTGTTAAGTGATTGATATGTAATGGCCAATTTAAAGAATTGTGAAAGGGATTGTTTAGCGAAGAAACTAGTTTCAACTCAGAGCAGTCACAACCGATATCTCGAAAGCCACACGTATGAGCTTTGACTTGGAAGGTAGGTGGTGGTTGCGTATTAGCATGGAGAGAAGATGTAATGTACATGGTTTTATCAACATTCAATGTTAGAAGGTTGTCCCTAAGCCACTTTATTACCTCTCCTAGAGCAATCTCTGTATATTTTTTGGTTTCATCCCAATCCCTTCCATGCACAATCAAAGCAGTGTCATCGGCATAGGTGAAAATGTGGCAGTTTATTGATGATTTTGTGCACAAACTGTCGACATACACCAGACAGAGAGGAGGCCCCAGGACGCTACCTTGTGGAACTCCAAATGATAATAATGTGTATTCGCTCATGTCGTCACCTATCCTAACACACTGGGATCGGTTTGTCAGATATGATCGGAACATGTCGAGCGCAACATCCCGAATGCCTATCAATTCCAGTTTATGAAGTAGAAGCGGGACAGAAACAGTATCGAATGCCTTGGAAAGATCGAAAAACACGCCAATAACCTTGGAGGTACTGTCAAGGTTCCTGGCAACTCGCATATTGACCTATTCGCAAAACGCTTTACAAACATTTTCACAAACTTTCACATCTATACTGTAATATTATAAAGCGGAAGACCGGAAGTAGAAGCGGAAACTACTGGTTCGAATTGAAAATTTATTTTTGTGATGGATAGCCCATTTATCCAGGAAGGTTATAGGCTATATATCATCACGCTACTACCCAGGAGAACGGAGCAGTAGTCATAAATGTCAATATACTGGGCTTTCTATACATAATTGTAGAACTATTAAATTACGGGTATTTATGGGATAAATGGGTGCCACGGGGACGAACTACAAAGACTGCGTTTTTAGGCTATGATTGAAGCAATTAGAAAGCTCCATTTTTGCAAATGTCAGATTGCAAAATCAGTTAAATAGTGCATCGTCGGTGGTTGATATAGATTAGGTTTTATGTGAAGGAAAAAGTCCGCCTTTGTACACTTATATTATTTGTGCAAAAAGTTTAAATAAATAAATATTACAACGTTTACCAAGCGCTACAAGAAGCACCCTGCATGGTCATTCTGAAAACTAATATATCAGCCGCAGGGATAATATAATAGAAGAGAACAGGATGCGTCCGTCAGTTAGTTGGGTCGGTTATTTGGGTCTCTTGGTTGGATCTGTTCGTTGGGTCGGTTAGTTGGATCGGTTACTTAGTGACTTCTAATAAATACTTACAAATCAGGTGCAAATAAAGGCCTGTAACATTAAAACTAATAGAATAATACTAAAATCAGAGTTTCGGTGCTCTATACATGAAATTAACATTATTACGTTTAATGCGTGAGATTTCGAAGTAGCCACATCAAATTAGAAGAATTAGGTTCTGGCCAGGCCATTACACTACCGACGTGTCCCCACTACTGTGACATGCACTCTGTCCTAGCTGGACTGGTTATAAAGAACCCTTTAAATATCGATTACTACTCTATATAAAAAAAAGCTATAGTTGTCTAAGTGTTCGTAATACTCACAAGTGATGTTGAAACATAGCGTCGCGTTTGCTGAAATTAAAATTGGTTGTATGTCATGTAACTTACGTAGCTTACGAAGCGTCGGTAGCTTAGTGGTTAAGGAGTCAACCTTACTATCGAGAGGTCCTGGGTTCGGATCCTGGCCATTACACTACCGACGTGAACCCACTCCTAACACAAGCAATTTAGCTTAGCTGGAGGGGTAAGGGGGGATATTAGTAATTTCGGTTACTAATATTCTTTAAAAAAAAAAAAAACTACAACACTACTAACTATACATCCTGGAGTCAACGCAAGGCTCCCGCCACACAGTGAGGATATATATACTATAATATCCATATTAATATTATAAATATATAAGAGAGGCCGAATTTTATGAGTTTGTTCATATGTTTGGGGTAATTTTAAAAGTAAAGTTAATATGTTTGGGGGGGGGGGACGGCCTCTGTGGCGTAGCGGTAGTGCATTCGACTGCTACGACTGGGGGCGTGGGTTCGATTCCAACTCAGTGCAAATATTTGTATGCATGAATATGTCTATTTGCATTGGTCTGGGTGTTTCTATGTATAATATGTATGTATTTACAAAAAAATGTATATAAGTATGTTTATCCGCATTCTGGAACCCATAACACAAGCTAGTTAAACTATGCTTACTTTGGGTCTAGAAAGTGCTGTGTAGAATGTCGTAGAATATTTAATTTAAATTTATTTTAAATTTAAATCTTCGGAATCACTGCACTTATTGGAAAGAATATTTCACCACGAAAGGCACATTATCCCCGATGGGCACAGGTTATATATTATGTATAAATTACGATGGCTTAAGTTAAAAGAAAACCAAATGAAGCGAACGAGGACGGGTTGCTAGTTAAATTCTAAAACTCAAAAGTAAATTCAGCGTTTTATTTTAATTCATGCATATTTTATGAAAATTCTTAGTATTGTCAAATAATAATGTTTAAGGATAGCACTTACTCACTGAATCTGTATGAAGAAGAATAAAAAATGCATTTTTAACATTTCAGCATTGATTGTTAATTAAAGAAATAGTGAAAAAGAAAAAAACGCGGCAATAGCCCAGTGGTGTCCGTAACGGACTGCCGAGACTAGGTCTCGAGTTCGATCCCCAGTCGCCCCGGGCACACACCTCTGACTTTTCGTAGTTATGTGTGTATTAAAAATGTTGATTATTGCTCGCTTAGTAATGTGCCCGGTAGATGGCAATAGGCTCGCCCCCTATGGTATGTAGGTAGGTAAGGTGTGCAATACACCTCTGCCTACCCCTTCGAGGATACAGGCGTGATGTTATGTATATGTATGTATGTATGAAAAAGAATAAAACCTAACATACTAAAATAAAACTATTGTTAACGGATTCTATCGCGATTCATTTGATGTTATTTTAATATTTACATCAGTGTAAATAATGAAATGCTTTCGGTTGCTTCTCAGGGGATATGGGGAGACTCCCGTATGTATTTGCATGTGTAATGTTCGCGAAGACTGCCGACAATATCATCTAGACATAACATACCCAACGACACAGCCAATGTCCGCAATGGTATTGTAACAAAAAAAACGCTCGGCAGATATGATATATCAAAATAGATGATGATCATGTCCACAGAAGTGATTACGTTCGTAGTTAATCATGTCCACCGAAGTGATTACGTTCGTAGTTCATCACGTCCAGAGAAATGATCATGTCCACCGAAGTGATTACGTTCGTAGTTCATCATGTTCAGAGAAATGATCATGTCCACCGAAGTGATTACGTTCGTAGTTCATCACGTCCAGAGAAATGATCATGTCCACCGAAGTGATTACGTTCGTAGTTCATCATGTTCAGAGAAATGATCATGTCCACAGAAGTGATGACCTTCATAGTTCATCATGTCCAGAGAAATGATTCTGTCCGCAGAAGTGATTCTAGTCACAGTTAATTTTGTTCTAATAAATGACGATGACGACAATAGAAGTGATCATTCGTTCAGAGAAATGACGTAGTGGCGGTTACCTGGTGCGCTGGATGCTGGCGCAGTTGGTTTCGTCGCGCAGCTCCCCGCGGTGCGACAGCGAGAAGTACTGCGAGGCCTGCAGCTCGGCGTGGCACGGGTACGCGCCCAGCAGCGCGTTGTCGCCCTCCTTCTGCAGCGTGTCCAGGCACATCTGCGTCGCCTCGTTCTTGAACCTGCAACCAGACCACTGATTCTAGCCATGTGCCGCTGGACAAGAAAGGCGGCACTGAACCGTTTGGGTCGAGACGGTCCTGCAGTGTTCTGGATAGGAGGGTGGAGAATGAGATATAAAGAGCTCGTTAGACCACCGTGGTAGAGGAGGTAAAATATAAATACCAGAAAAGGCGACGTCTGTAAGAATCTGCAAAGGTTCAAGGGTGTTGAACTGGCTGAGCGAACTTAAGACGCCCAATAATTCGGATTGCTTCCAGCTGTAACCTGTCGAGAGCGTCTAATAAGAACCGCGTAAAGTCATCCTAGAGATGAGAAGTGTTCCACACAGGGAAGAATCTGTCTTAACTGAAAGACACTACTGCTCCGGCTCGGAGGCAGAGTATTTGGAGCCCCACCAAAACCTTCGGCCCAAGGCAACCTCACACAAGTCGGAACACATACTAATTGACGGACGAGGCTCTGGCGCAGGCGCACCTCTAGGGGCAAGGAGGCCTCAAGGAGCAGAAGGAGTTAGCGGACTCAGGGCTTCCAGGTGATAGCCTCGGATGCAACCAGAAACAACGCTAAGCTGATGACGAAGAGAACTATCGTTACAATGGTGAATGTGTCCGTTACCTGCCGTAGCCGTACACGTCCTTGACGGGCACGAACTTCTCCTGGTAGATGTTGTCCAGGTACCACTGGAAGCTTTTGCACTTGAGCTTCTCGCGCAGAATCTTGCGGTGCGTCACGTCACCGATTATTGGATTGTTCTGGAAAAGTATACCACGACATTGTTACTGTCTGTCGCAGCGGCATGAGGTGCCTGCTTTGATTCCAGCATCCAGCTAACGGTTGCCGGGCTGCTGTCCGCTAAGTACTCACTCTAAGGTCAGGCCTGTGCAGGTAGAAGAGTTCCGCGTACTCGTCCATCCAGACCTCCGCCATGCGAGCTGTGTTTATACCTACGAATGTGATAAAATAATATGTTTAATATGTACCATATAGCTCTATAGTTGAGGGGGAAACACACTGGAATCAACGATCGATCGGTTCGAGCTACCTCTGGTAGAAAAATGTTTAGAATTCGGCATTTGCTTTTCTAAAGTTCTAAAGCTTTTCTCAAGTTTTGTACTGTGGGTTTATGTGGAGTTAGTTAACTGAATGTTTGGAAGGTCCAAACGACATGATGACTCACCGTGGGTGTCCGAGGAGGCCGGCATCCCGTACGGATGGAACGATCTGAACACGTGGCCTACTCGGGAGCACGGAATGGTTTCTAATGTACCACCGCCTGGAATGTATACAGAAAAGCGTTAATAACGCGTTGTTACGGGTTCGATTCCAGCTCAGTGTAAATATTTCTATACACGAATATGAATATTTGCATTGGTCTGGGTGTTTCTATGTATAATATGTATGTATTTACAAAAAAATATTTAGATATGTTTATCCGCATTCTAGAACCCATAACACAAGCTAGTTAAGCTATGCTTACTATGGGTCTAGATAGCGCTGTGTAGAATATCTCAGAATATTATTAGAACATGTATGCATGTATGCGTTGTATACCTAAATGACTTGGAGCGAACGTAAACTGCACTAGCGACCTTCTAGAAACATCTTACTCACACTGCCATATCCTGAAAGACATCTCGAGGTTCTCACCGCCCCAGCCTCCCATTTGTTCGTCGTACGCGCCCAGCTCCCAGAAATAATCACGACTTATTGCGAACAAGCCCCCCGCCATAGTTGGTGACCTGGAAACGAAAATAGGACCTGAATTACACGAAGACCATCATAATGTCAGGAAAGCATACAGCCCGCTGCGAGGTGAAGGGTTCAGGCCTATTGACAGCTAAGCTGTATTCGCTACCGTCTGCGGAGAAGAAAACCAAGTGGGTGTGCGGTAGTACTACTGTGGCACCAGCTACTCCGCTCTAAGCGCGGAACTTCATACCAAATACCTGAGCGAAACCCACGCGCTATTTACCTCTATCCACAGCGGCCGCGAATACCGCTCAGGTTTGAGTAAGCCTTTACAACAGCCAATGGATGCTTGCGATACTTTGTCACGTTTGAATTGCAAAAAAAGGATAGTCTTCCAGATACCTCTGAGAGATATTTATCCCAGAGAATAGAACACAAGGGTCTTTTCGGTCGAAAGGAACATCCTTCTGCGGACGCTCAAATTGCGGAATGAGCTTCTCGGTCTAAGTTAATCTAATATCAAGTCTAATATCAAAAAAATCTAAATCTAATCATCAGCATCACAGCGTGAGTCACCGTTGCATCCAAAGGGGTGCTTCCGCTTTGCCCCACTAAGCGTCCCCATCAGTAGGCAAAAGATGGTTGCACTTTGGAGGCCGGGTCCCGCTTACCTACACCTCACTTGATTCGAAGTTTCTTGGATTTTATGAGAGCGACTACCATCTGAGCTCCTGTTGGATACATCACATGGTCTGGAGAGGTCTCTTCGATCTCCGCAAGAATGAGCTCTGCTACCAACTGCTCCAACCAGAACTACTTACCACGTGGGTCCAATATCAGATCCTCGTCGTTTTTTCTCCCTCTCCGGCACCTCCGTCCAGAGGAAGTGGCCCATGAACGAGAAGCCTCCCACCTACGCAAAGACGGACAATGTAACATAACCGCACTTGTACTGAATTGAGTTTTTTTGTACTTACAAAAAGTATATTAGTAACCGAAATGACTAGTATTCTCGCTAACCCCTGCAGATAAGCTAAATTGCTTGAGCTAGGAGTGGGTTCACGTCAGTAGTGTAATGACCAGGATTCGAATCCGGGACCGTTTGATTATAAGGCCGACTCTTTAACCACTCAGCTACCAACGCTTTATGATTAATATGATAAAGTTAATTATTAAGCTCGTGAAGTGTGTAAGGAGAGAAGCAGATGGCGGGCTGTTGTCTCTGCCTATACCGGAGGGAAAAAGGCGTGAGTATATGTATGTATGTAGTTAATTATTACTTGCTCAGAAGAGCAATACACGTTAATAAAAGATAAGATTGAACGTGTCTTTCGATTTCGTTCGCAGTGGTCGGGACGGCCCGGACTGGGATAAACTCAAGCGGGATAATCCCACGGTTACCCCACCGCCAGCCACTAGTTATGTCGAACTCGAACCGACCAAAACCGCAGGCCGTCTCGGGTCTCTAATGCCGGGGTGTAGGGTGGCCTAATAGGCATCCGTGGGCTATCTAAGGTATTGAGATGGACCCCTCGGGATACATTGGCTATACTAGCAATTAGGAAAATTAAAAATATGACAACTTCACGAAATAAATTCAGCTGATAAGGTAATAACCGACATAACGTGATTGTGAAGCGGAACGGAGTTTGCCGCGTCAGATAGTTATTATATAAACCAAAATAGTTTTATTGAATATTTGATATCTAAACAAGATATGATACGGTCATTATAATTATCTTATTTTGGGTAAGTACCTACATACCTACAGTGATAATAATTTATGTTTATGTTACATAAATTGTTTAACCACAGATTATTCATATATAACCTCGAATATCTGCATACAGAGTCATTCAACTTCAATCAAATGAGATTTTGATATACACTGATATAACATAACGTTACTTCACGCCTGTATCCCCGAAGGAGTAGGCAGAGGTGTTTTACACACCCACGATTCGCCAGTTACCGTACGACACGTACCGGGCACATTATTAAGCGAGCGATAATTAACATTTATTAATGCAAGTATAACTACGTAAAGTCAGAGGTGTGTGCCCGGCGCGACTGGGGATGGAACTCGAGACCTCGTCGCAGCAGTCCGTTACGTGCGCCACTGGGCTATCGCCGCTTTTTTTGATTACTGTTATAGGTTTACAATATTATGGCAAACGAAAGTAACCAACCCGATCAAACAGAAATTCAAATACTTCTAAAGCCATGAAGACCCCAGACGGCGTGCGATTTTAGTCGGTTCAAGCCCGACCGGGGGGATATCCGAGGGGATTAACGCACGAAAAAAAAACCTTTGGGTTTAACTATATATTTGTTTCCCGACCCGATAGATGGTCCGACTCGGCATGAGACTAGAGTTCTTACACAAAATGTTTTCAATTGTATTTATTGAATGAAAATCGAAACACTACCAACATCGGCCTTCAGATCGAGAGGTCCCGGGTTCGATTCCTGGTCATACCGACGTGAACGCACTCCTGACACAAGCTAATTAGCTCGGTTAGGGGGAATACTAGTCATTTCTGTTACCTACTAATATTGTTTAAAAAGAAACGAAAAATTTGCATCCAAATTATTTTTACTGTATCATTTATTTATTAACTTATTGCCTTTACTAAAAAAGAAGAAATATTAAGACTAGTATATTTTATTCCTTTAGCAATATCATAATATATCAAAAAAAATAATCAAATGCTACATATGCAGCGCTTGTAATAGGCTTTCATTAAAAGGAAATTGTGGATATCACTGCAAACCTTAAAGACAGTGTAATAAGCGCTTACAATGTATAGTTTAGTGATAGCATCAACAAACTTAAGTGTGAAAATTGCTTGCACTTTCCGCGTTTGTTATAATATTTCATACTTAACGTGTCGTACGTGCAAGCGATTCTCGTTCTAAAAGTAGAACAGCGCAGCGCAAAGCCTGTTGATCGCATATGAAACTCGGCGGACAACAGCTGTTATGAAAAGAAACCAGAGTGAGAAAGTATCAAGGGTACCTTCATGTCACTTCGGCACTTCTCTCTAAACTAGTTCTATCTGACAGATGTATCTAGGCAGAGAAGAGCAATAGCAACTTCTACTATTAAGTAATCTGTGGTAACAGTGATTGTTGGGCGTGAATTTTACAGCAAAGGCGAGGAGACGGCACAATGCGCCATTATACAGGCTGCCTTTGTTGCGATTGCATATTTCTGGTGCGCCACTAATCGCCTCTAACATGTCGCTTAAGTCGCGCCTACTAGCGACGCGATAGAGGCGACCAAGAGGCATGCCTCCATACATTATTTGACGACCTCTGTGGCGTAGCGGTAGTGCGTTCGACTGCTAAGCCAAAGGTCGCGGGTTCGATTCCCGCTTAGTGCAAAAATGTATATTTGCATTGGTCTGGGTGTTTCTATTTATAATAATGTATTTATTTACAAAAAAAAAAGTATTTAAGTATGTTTATCCGCATTCTAGAACCCATATGACATGCTCTGCTTAGTTTGGGTCTAGATAGCGTTGTGTAGGTACTTTGTTCTACAATATTTATTTATTATTTTGTATGAAAATATTTTGATGCGCAGGCGTCCGTGCCCCGCTTTAAGCTCACCGTAAGTTTGCCTTATGTTTCTGCCTTTTTCGTATAACTCACGCCTTAAGTATTTATAGATGGCCGTCGCAACGCACATCATTATGGCACTTCCCAAGAATAATGTAAACGAGCGAGACAGACAAAAATCTTTATAAGAAATCTCAGATGATAGCGGCCGTACTATAATAAAACATGACCTAGATCTAATTGTCGGATAGGTAGTGTAAGCTATGGTATAACAGATTTGTCCGCCGAGCACTGGCATGTTGTTTGACGGAAAGGTATACATACAAAGTGCTGAAATAAAAAAATGTTATTAATATTGGTGCTTGTGTGTTAGAGAGAGTGCGAGATATATCGTACACCAGCATTGCATACATTCCCAAATCAATTAGTAGTGGAAGCGATTTATTTACATATTTACTTTGGGATGAAATAAAGGTTCTCCCATTCATTAGGAACTTTAGACACCTGGATAGCTATGTTCGGCACCTTACTGTAGACACTTGGGAAACCTAAGTCACCTGGGTAACTATAGTCAATTGTTCTACATGCTATTGTCGGAAGTTTACGCGAATGTTACACATTGAAATAAAACTATTTTTAACGGATTCTATCTCCCCGTGACCATGGCTGCTGAAAAGCAAGCGAAACGTCGGGATCAATGTAAAATATAAAATAACATCAAATAAACCGCGATAGAATCCGTTAAAAATAGTTTTATTTCAATATAGTCAATTGGCTCAAATTAGTCTCCTGGGTAACCATTATCGCTCGGGTAACTAGTTACTTAGGTAGATTTATTCACCTGGGTAACTATAGTCAATATTAGTCACCTGGGTAACCATTATCGCTCGGGTCACTATCGTTACTTAGGTAGATTTATTCACCTGGGTAACTATAGTCAATTGGCTCAAATTAGTCACCTGGGTAACCATTATCGCTCGGGTCACTATCGTTACTTAGGTAGATTTATTCACCTGGGTAACTATAGTCACCTACACAACTATAGTCACTGTGGTAACTAGTTATTTGTCGCTTCAAAAATATGGTATATCTTAATACTTACTGAATTTAATGAAAAATGGTATAACGAAAATATAAAACAGAATAATTAGGTTAACTCTACGAATATAAAATAGTTATTTATGCAACTGTGGTATAATGAGGGGTATTAAAACATGAATGTGGGTTTATCACACGAAGCGAAGCTGAGTGTGATAATAGTATCACATGAGTGTTTTAATACCTAATTATACAGTTGCATACAAGACTTTATCTACACCCATGATGTGTCCTCTATAAAATAGTAAGTAAACAAAACAATTAGCAAAAATAATAGCGAAGAAAAATAGCGGGAATTCGAATTCGAACGAATAAGCTTTAATTTTTTTTTACGGCGCGCCGCCGCCGCTGTGGTGGTGCTATGCAACGCGCGTGAAGGACAGTTCTTTTTTTGAAACTCATACAGATTCCACGCATCGGGCGGTAAGAATTTGGCTGTCTGATGAGTAACCCTTTGCGCGGAAGAGATTAAAAAAACGAAAGGAGTGTTATTATGAAATTTCATACAACATTATAACACCCGTTCGGATGATATTATGGTTATTAGGACATTGGATGTATTAATGTTGGCAATAAGCTAACTGTTTCAGAATCTTTTATAGAGGATTTATAGCATGGGTGTAGATAAAAGATATTTTTCTATAAGCTATACAATTGTACATTACATTTTTGCTTACTTTTCCTATAGATTGAGATCGTAATAAGAGCTCATCTAGGATGGCACTCGAACCCGCGACCAGTCCCTTACAGAGGGAACGCTCTGTCCAACTGAGCCTCCCAGACACGTCCCAGATATTCCAATTTCTCCGATATATTATATACGTAAAAAAAAAGCGGCGATAGCCCGGTGGCGTACGTAACGGACTGCTGAGACGAGGTCTCGAGTTCGATCCCCAGACGCCCCGGGCACACACCTCTGACTTTTCGTAGTTATGTGTGCATTAATAAATGTTAATTATCGCTCGCTTAATAATGTGCCCGGTAGATGGCAATAGGCTCGCCCCCTATTACATTGCGACCTTAACATAACTGGCGAATCGTGGGTGTGTAATACACCTCTGCCTACCCTTTCGGGGATACAGGCGTGAAGTTATGTTATGTTATGTTTATTATATACGTCTTAGGGCGACGATGGAGCCATCTACCGTAATTCTTGCGAACTACGGAAACAATGACGAGCGTCGCCTTAAGACGTATATAATATATCGGAGAATTTCGAATATCTGGGACGTGTCTCGGTGGCTCAGTTGGTCAGAGCGTTCCCCCTGTAAGGGACTGGTCGCGGGTTCAATTCCCGTCCTAGATGTTCTCTTTTTCCGTTCTAAATCTATAATGGATTTCGATTACACGCATAATGTTTTTAAGTGTATTACTATTATTACAATAATTATGTATTTAACTGCTGTAATTGTGTTTACATGGGTATCAAAATTATATTCTAAATCAGTATATAATAGACTATCTTAGTACATACTAACGACGTTAGTATCAGAGTGACCATCACAGTATCAGATCTGCTGGAAATATACTGATCAATATGTTACAGAGTGGTTTTGTAAACAGCAATATTTTGTTGTTGCAACATCAGATGCCCCGTCCTCGCGCGGCCGCTGTGCTCTTCTCGTCAACCATCAGCACCAGGCACTCCTCCATTTGGTTTCCTCTCTATCTTATTCATCTTCTCCGTCCTCCTCTAACATCAACAGACGTTCTTCAAGATCACGGCAGTATGCAGTACGGTACCGTGCGCATCATAAGTCATGCGTAATAACGGAGTCTCCGGTTCGATGGCCACTATCATGTCGTCCGCACTGACCATCGCCACGAACCGAAAAAAATTTAGACTTATTTTGTAGAAAAAAAAACAATTTAAGAATATATAAATCTTAAGGCTTTCACGGCCGGCGTTGCATGTAGAATATACTGCTTCAGGGCTGTTTGGCCGTGGTCCATCGGAAACTTGTGTTCCAGACGTTTCGTCGATCACTGCGGTCGACATCTTCAGTGGTACACGTCGGGACGCCGTCGAGTGCGGAGAACCTTCCTCGGCGGCGAACTCGGTGCGACTGATGTAAAGGCCCGAGTCACTGGCGTATTTATAGGTGCAATGGGAGGGGCTAAACAACGTGTTATTTGTTTGCACCGAGTTCGCCGCCGAGGAAGGTTCTCCGCACTCGACGGTGTCCCGAGGTGTACCACTGAAGATGTCGACCGCAGTGATCGACGAAACGTCTGGAACACAAGTTTCCGATGGACCACGGCCAAACAGCCCGGAAGCAGTATATTCTACAAATTTAAGAATATTGTTTATTTTTTTTTTTCGTGAAAAGCAGTTTCTAATCGTTGTCCCAGCGTTTCATCCCGGTAGTGTCACAAGCGGCCATTTTGGAGCCCGGGGTCGCTATCCTACTCTTAGGATTAGGCCTCGCGTAAACAAAAATTAACAGAATTGTCCGACCCGGGAATTGAACCCAGAAACTTATGCATAGCAGTTATACCGCTGCGCCACCGAAACAATAAAAAATACGCAGTTCATAAAATTACCATGCAGTTATATTTTCATGCGAGTTAACATTTGACTCCAATCAATATCTTCGCTCTCACTTCCACCTGTATACTTAATATACTGTTAGCCTCTTCTAATACTTCTCCATGCTCAGTTCTCCATCAGTTAGTATGCAAAAGCTTCTCAATAACTTCCAACCCCTGAACCTGTATCCATGCTGAATTCGCTACTGCAGATAGAATGCTGACGGGTCCACCACTCACCCTCAACACGGCACTAGTAACCAGTAGCTGGACGTTCCGGGACATCTGGCAGATATGGAACATCAAAGTTCATGGTAGAATTTATAATGAATGGAAACCGATACTGAAATATGGGAGTAAAATATTTATATTTATTTACTCTTACAAATACTTAAAAAACATGGAAAAACAAGATAAAATAACAAAAAAAAAACATGCCACATATGGGACATGACGCTATGAGAAACATGCCGCCACGGTTTAGTCACTGAATCATTTACATACACTGCTAGCGATGAGTCTTCTGCTAGAATTGAAGGAATCACGAAACAATGAATTCGTTTCGATTTGGTTCGTTGCAGTTACCAGCATCAAGCCAAGGGTGAGTGATGAATATAACTCTAAATTTACATTAAAAAGCTAAGTTTTCAATTAAAACATCCTCCTCCAGGTTCCCAGGCATTCAGCAGTCAGTTTTATCTGCACCTTATACGAATCCGCAGCTTCTAGTTCGAAGCAGCTCTGGTCGACGACGTCGATAATGGGAGTGACTACAGCGTCCCTCTTGTGCCTCACCCTCTGCAGGAGGGGTCGCATCCAGTCCACCGCCACCTCGCAGTGCGCGTCAAGGAACACGAGCACGTCGCCGCGAGCTGCGCGCGCGCCCGTCAGCCGCGCGCGCATCAGGCCTTCGCTGGAGATAAATCGAACGCGTGAGGCAAGCTGTATGCCGAAGAACTTGTCATCATCACTGCGTTAGACCAGGTTGCAGTGAAGTGTCGAAGGACGTGAGTGCTATTATACGACTCATGTAGGGCCTTAATTGGTGTTCGAAACTGTGTCCCGCTAACGAGGGAGAAACCGTAGAAACAAAATCAGTAACAAACGAATACAATTGTTATAAGTAGAACATTCTGTATAAGCAAATCAGTTTATACGGTGCGGCCACGTTTAACGGCAACCGCCTGGCTACGTGGGGTAGGTAGTAATACCTGGCCAGGATTGGTAGACCCAAGAGCTGATGGCTCGAAGTCGTAAACGACGAGGTGCGACTCAGTGTCAGCTGGAAATAACACCAGGATATTTTTATAGTTCCCTGCAGATCAAGAGTAAAGAAACATCTCCGAACTTACAAGTTATATTATTGTGAACGGCCCGTATCTAGCTGTATGCAATAGACAATCAAATCATAGTTATTGGCGCCTAAACGTCCTTGTACATGACAATCTGTGTATAGTCACCTATTCCGATTGACTTAGTTTTAGGCCAGTTCTTCATACTTTGTACTAATTGACATCAACAGAGAGAAATCAACCTATATTATGATTGTAATGAAAACTTGTTTCCAAGCAGAATGATGCTCCTGAGTTGCCGTTCATTCTATTCTTGCTGGAGAAGCATTGTTTTCCCACCTTATTTCGGTTTAACTTATTTAAAAACTATGCCCTAAAACCCTATATTGATAGATTATATAAACAACAGCAGTAAATTAAACTTCCTCTTATACAAGAAACACTTGCAGTATAATGTGGTTTTAATGTATTTAGTGTCGAACATTCGTTACAACCCATAAAATTATAATAACCGCGTAACAAAAATATGCGTTTGCGCAAATAATGAGAACTTAGTTATAATAGTTATAATTGTAGGTACAAAATAGGAATATAAACAATTCAATTATCAAAATCAACTGCCTTCCAGTCCATCCATCTACTTCACATAAAACTAATGAATATATCGTTTAATTCGATTTAAACTAACTTTCCCGTTTTACACAACGAATTTCAGAGCAAAACGTGAGAACGAGAATCCAGGGTCAGTCTTAATCTTCATTACACTAGTACCCTTGTAATATCTCTACAAAATCAACACTACACCCAACACTTAGTTTAATCCAATAATTATATTAGTTAATTGTTCATTACTTACATAATCACTTAAGTGGAATAGGTTTGGCAATGTATGTCTAGTAGAAATAGGATAAAGTCGAAAGACAGTATTGAAAACGAAATATTGTGTTATGGCAAAGTTAACAACAAGTGAATAGACCAGATAGTTAGACGGTACATTGTACATTTAGTAGTAAACATTTGTCTTAGCTAATCATAACACAAGCTAAAGGTCAAGTTTGCACTGAATAAGTTAGTTATCGCGGTATTTCATCGCCATTTAATTGAAGTCCTTATATTACATCACATGGACATCTATAATTTCAGATGTTTTAAACTTACTTTACTTTTCTTAATATGCGTACGTCATGAAGAATCATAGTAACAAAATATCACGGAGGCAGAGAAAATAAACACGGAAGAAATGATTTAATCTGTTTTGAAAGTTTTCATTTGTTTTTAAGGTTTTTATTGTCAATCAACATTATATAACTTTGTGTAGAGTTCATTTTTGTAAATGATTAAACACGTTTTTAATTGTAAGCGGTGGGTAGGTAAGCCTAAATTTGCCCACCATTTACGTTATTTTATAATGACAGTTTCATTACCCTAAAATGTCCTATTGGCGAGTTTGAATCACCGTTCTAAAGAAATTCATCATATTACCGTATTTGCAAACAAATCAGTGATTCCCTGATACGTTCCTTTCATAGCTTTATATCACTAGACCGCAATCTGGACCAGTCATCAGGTTATCGGTACCCGAATGTGAAGACAGAACCGTTGTGTCACTGACAAGACCTTATGGTAACAGCATCATAAGATCAGTTATAAATAAAATGGAGTCATATTCTACCGTTCTTCTCAATGGGATCATGTGTTTTTATAGTTCCAGTAACTTTTTTTTTTTTTTTTTATCGTGCGGAAATCCCTTCGGATACCCCCCCGCCGGCCAGCGGGGGCGGTTATGTCGGGCTTGCACCGACTAAAACCGCACGCCGTCTCGGGTCTACAGACGCCGGGGTGTAAGGTTACCCATAGAGCATATCCCTCGCACCCCGGCTGACCCTGGGCCATCTCACCACTAACAGCATCGCTCATCCTGTCTCCTCTGAAAGCAGAGGAGTACGGAGAGCGATGTGTTCCCGCCACGTTGGGTATTGGCCGACGATCAATGCCAACCCTATGAAGGGGTGAAGGGGAAGCCATTGACCGCCGCCCAGGGTGTACCGGCCGCTCCGATTCCGTTCCCCCCGGACTGCAGCGGGATCGGAATCGGAGCGACACTCGAGGAGGTTACCCAACACACACCCCTATAGTTCCAGTAACTGGACATTTCAAAACCTTATCGGCAGTCAATACAGTACATTAAAATCATGAAATGCACATCACTAATGTCAAGTAAACAAATAAAACAAAGAATGCAGATAAATATTCTCGACGGATATCCACTTGCATCAAAACATCAAAGTCTTCAATTACATTCAAGGCAAAAATCACTCCAGTGACATAATATCAAAACAGTGCTCAATTCAAACCAGAAAATGTGAAAGAGGTGTGCGTATCTGAATGTGTATTCAAACTTAAACAAAGTAATAAAAAACTTTACTCCACGTTTCAAACCACACTGAAGATAAACTTGAAAAATATTGTGCTTTCAAACTCACCAATTTTATACAATTGAAGCTGCATTTGCCCAGGTGAAATCAAACTAAGCATGAAGGCTGTTTGCTAGATTGCAGCATTCTTCTTGCAGAACTTACATGCGCCAAATGGTTGTCACTCCAGAAAATAATCTAACCAAAAATGCTAACTTAACTTACCCTCTTTTTCAAACCTTTGATTACGTAAACATGTCCCACACTCCGAGAAAACGTTGTTTCGCCCTTGGTTTAAAATAACACAGCAAAAGATATCCATTTACCCAAAGAAATGTCCAAAAAACCAAAAGATATCAAATCGTTTGTACATATGCATGGCACGAGCATCAACAAAAGTGCGTGAAGAAGGAGCAAGACCACGGCTGCACGCATCGCAGGACGTGTTGAGGCAAATGTTGGTCTTACACGTTGGGCCAATACCGTTATTGAAACAAGTAATGACACAGAATAGATATGGTGCTCTATTCATGTGGTAATGATACGATGATATTCCTAACGTATGGATTCTAATTCGCTACAGAATGTCACTAAAGTTATATGAGATTACTACGTTTCTGCACGCTGGGCTGTTCTGGGCTTCATTAAGAATGTAATTGCATCCACTAATGTTTAAAAAGACGGAGGATTAGCATTTATGTCCAGCAGTGGACTGCAATAAGCTGAATGATTGATTGAAGGACTAGGACCTCAGCACGCATACATACATCATTAACTAGGACGGCAATTTAGTCATGATTAAGGATACAGATTAGGCTCTGAACTACATCTTAATTTCACTTGTGTTATTTAAAATTACAGTTATTTTATTATATTCTGGATTTATAGTTGTTTTTGTTAATAATTAAAAAAGGAATCGGTTTCATCTCATCATTAATAAACCTTATTTATAGGTGAGGGTAAATGTCACCTAAGGTTTATGTCCAATTGATGGATGTGTGCGTTTGTTTGAGGATGATATTAACTGTGTTATGCATATTATTGAGAGAGCCCTCTGTCCAGCGGTGACCTACAATGAGTTAGTTGATGATGACTGACGATTAAATGTATTGCAGCCTAAAGAAAAAATATCAGTATCACTGGAATCGATCCAGTAATTTTCTAAGACCAGCTTAGTGGACTATTATTGGTCGAGTTTAGACTCATCCGCACCGAGTTATGAACCTGGATAAAACAGCCTGGCCATTAAAGCAATGTATGCTGTACGATCGATACGTCTAAGTAGGAATACGTCCAACTATACAAAACGTCTATTTAGCAATACGTCTAACTAGCAAATGGTGTTTGTAGGAAAATGTCTAACCATTGTCCAAATCAACCAAGTCTTTGTAGCTAAATGTTCAATCTGATGGTGCGTTTTGATTGCACGATCTCGACTATCACATGTATAGCGTAGACTTTGAATTATAATTTGGTAACTGTATGCGGAGCAACACTCGCGGCATATTAAGCGCTGCGATAACAGTTCAGTCATTATAATTATACAATTCCGCTTCAAATGGTAATGAATAAATAGTTGAATTTAGCATGTTCAAGTTATTATTATTTATCAAAATGTTCCCTCTCATTACTCGATGTTCGTGGATCGCTACTGCAGATCCTGGTGTGCAGGAGTTCAGCACAGTACTGGGAATGTGGACACGGGTGGGATTGGTCCCGTATTAGCTATCGAAATTTTTTAACGAAAAAATGGAACTACCTATTTTATTGAATAATGTGCCCAAGCAAACATGCATACTTCAGATCATTATCATTTAACTTTTTATTTAGCTTTGAAATGCTGAATCTAAATTCAGTATATAAGTAATTCCTTGCTAAAAGAATAATAAATACCATAAATGGTTGTCTACCCGTGTATGTAGAAAACCCGACCAAGAACTTGCCGTATAATGTAAAAAATATCATTGTCTTAATTACTGATTTGTTTAAGAAAAATAATTTACATTATTTTATTCACGCGATCATTTTTATAAATGAAAAGATGAAAACGGTTCCTCTCAACACGAATAGGAAGAAGCGAATACGTGCAATGAGTAGAATAGCAGTTAGCAAATGAACCGGCACAGAACGTGAACCAACATCTGCCCTACACTCGGCCAACCTGGAAGGTTCTGGTGTCCACGACGCTGTAGTAGAACGTTTTGGTCTCGATGACGTCAATGATGGGCACCACGACGGCGTGGGGGCGCTCCTTGATGGCGGCCAGCAGCGGCCGCAGCCAGTCGGGCTGCACCTCGCAGTGCGAGTCCAGGAAGATGGCCACGTCACCGCTGGCGTAGCGTGCGCCCGCCAGCCGCGCGCGCGTCAGCCCGACACTGTCACGGCATACCGCACACGTTACTCAACTGATGTAGATGTGTCTCTTAAGTTTCTAAGTGATTCGCATAAGGAATCAATCGAAAAACCCCTTTTGTGTGCCCAATCGAGTTCTTTATTATTTGACTTTTTGCTTGCAGAGATTTCATTAACACCTGGCTAGCCAACTTCTTGCTTACATCTTCGGGTGTTCTATCATTGTCTATGTAATGTGTGTAATCATTGGCATACAATAATTTGTTGAAACTATTAGAGCTAAAATTCGCAGATTAATATTTCAATTCTTAACGCAAATTCATGATTGAATTAATTCCAGACAAAATTGACAACTGACATGAATTACCATTTAATTGGGTTTAAAGTTATGAATTCGGGCAAGACAATCGCAACGGTAGGTTGTTTTGTAGCTACTACGACTAGTACGAGTATAAATCTAAAAACACAATAGTAGCAACAAACCATTCACAGCACAGAGAGCGCCCAAGTGACGCAGCAGACAGACACAGACGCTGAACACATGCTTCAGGATTAGTTGCAGGTGTCGACAAGAGGACTAGGTCTATATGACACAATCCCTGTCGACTTTTCCTATTTCAAACTGTTTAAAACTAAGACGAGAATATTAAAACTTTTTTTTTTATTTGCAAGTACCTCTTACAATGTTGCTATTGACGACACATTGCTTCAAGGCGGAACTATTTTCGATCCCAAAAATATATCCTTTCCAAGGATCGCTATGGGAAGATGACTAACTAATACAATTGGGAACACTTATAACAGCTTTAGACGCCCTTGGGTACTTAAACACATGCCATTTATTGCCGAATACTTCGCATGCGTCATTACCTTTATAAGGTGTGCATTAATCATGAATGCACAATCATGTGCATTATCCATTATGTGCATTATAACATAACTTCGCGCCTGTATCCCCGAAGGGGTAGGCAGAAGTGTATTACACACCCACGATGCATTATAAGAAACATTTCTTAATACAAGAAGCTGTACAGGCTCTGGCTAAGACTAGACTAACACAGTTCTAGCACACAACACGGTCAAGGCTATCTATCGTATCCAAATCAAATTTCCAACTACCACAAGCGCCGCTGGACTGACACTGAAGGTCACGGTGTCTATGAGGTCGATCACGGGAGTCAACACGGCAGAGGAGGTCCGTTTCGTGATCCTCTGCAGAAGTGGTCGCAGCCCGTCTTTGGCTACTTCGCAGTGGGAATCTAGAAACACCAGGATGTCCGCAGACGCGATCTTTGCACCTTCAAGTTTCGCACGAGTCAGGCCTATCCTGATGGTTGTAAATTTTGCTAAAACGTATTAACATTTATGAAGAGAGAGATGACGTCCAACTATTCTCTTGAAAGAAAAGAAAACATGATCTATATTGACTCCTAAATTTGGGTTCTTAACCATATTCCACTGGCAAGCTTTAAGGAAGATGCTAATATAAATAAACAATTATGTGGGCAATTTAATTGCAGGATCATTTGTCACAAGTTCTACCTTTTACATAAGAAACTGTGAATAAATGAAAATGAAGAAACAATAAATCAGTAAGCCTTTATTTGGATGTGTACGATAAAAGACTTCAGATTTAAGGCCAAAAGTTGAATTTTCACCTTAGCGTATTCTTTTGAGATGAACATCAATTGATGATTTACGCCATCTGTCGGACCGCCCAAGTACTGCGTCGTAACCGAGAGATGGAGTACTCTGTTCGAAATTTTGAAAAATCTTATTCGTTAGCGGTCTTGCAACGAGAACGGACGTAGAGATTTACATTCAGTTTATTGGTTATTTTAAGTTTGGTTGTTTATTTAAAGAAGAAGAATATAAGCTGAGATGGAGCAGAAAGCTTTCGGGATAGTGTTCGAAAAAAAAACAAGCCTGATTGAAATGAAATATTGCAATTATAATTTAATATAAAAATGGATCATAAACATCACGCGCATAACTTTCGAACGTCTGCACCAAATTGGATAATTCTTTTTTTTCGTGTTTGTTATTGTCAAGACAAGGTCTGTATAAAATGAAATTTAAAAAACCACGGGATCAGAATTTCACGCGGGCGGAGCCACGGGCAATAGCTAGTTAACTAATAGTAAGATTTGTGCATGAACATGCATACATGGAATATACAGTCACCAAATGGCAGCCTTATCACTTATCAAAAGCTATTTATTTTCTATTTAATTTTTTTTTTATTTATTGTTTTACCGGCAACCTCCAGATGGCTATGAATTTTAACAGACCTAATGATATGACATACTTATTTAGAGCGTTTACTTTTTTCTTCCGGGTAATTATAACTGCTTTTTTCTACTTCGGAACAATTGGAAATTGTTCAGTTGTGCCAGTGGGGATGATTTAAAAAAAAATATTCATCGAGGCACAACTATTTGTGCATACATAGTTGGTCCATGCGGAAAGCGCGAAAATAACAATAGATCATTTCAAAGAAACGAAATTTTTGATAACATCATAGCTCTATTGAATGACTATGGTAGAAACTGATGTGAAAATGTGTACACACGTGTGTTGCCATGACTGAGCTCGTCTAACTACCGCTACATGCCTTTAACTACCGGAAGAAGCGACTGATACAAGTGATACCATACTCTACTGAAGATACCTTACAGTACCGCACTCGGCTAGTCTAGAATATGATTTAACTAATCCTACGTTTCTGGCTACGACCACTATATCCAAAAATAATAAACAGTTATATTTTCACAAGAATAATAACTTAACCAAAGATATCGGTACGGATACACGCACGACCGGGAACTTCGGGAACTTCAACTAGTTGGGAAGTCTATTGGGAACCGTAACTAAATCATGGATTCAGCCTGCCTGCATCCGAAGTATTAGCGCGCCTTACTCCATGATAAAGGGCCTCCCTCTAAGGTACGCTTCGCAACTAGTTGGTCCGCAACTCAATTTTCGCTTTTCGATTAGGTAAGTTATTAATTTCGGTCTAACTGTGTAATAAAGCTATTCGGTAATACTGAGATGTACCGACTATTCGGTCAGTGTTGCATGGCCAAATGACCGACTAGTCGGTTTTAAATAAATTTACGAGTAGATGTAACATAACATTGAATATATATATATATATATAAAAATAAACCTACTAGGTGCAGTCACTACAGTAAGGTGCATTTTAATTTTTACACAAACAAAAAAATAATATAAATCTTAATAGAATAATAAAAAATAAATAATAAACTAAACAAAAATCAAAAAATAATTGATGAATTCTTTTAAGATGCAAGGGTCTACTGGAATATGTTTTGTGAGTGGTATTCGTAATTGGTACTAGACCAGGAGATATGGTCACGGACTTAATTGTAGCCTTGCATGGAGCGAAGCCTTGTACTGATGTGACAGGTTGTTCCGCTTTATACTAACGACCCCTATTTTGTTATTGCGAACATTTCAATAAACAAGACATTACAAATATCTTTAAAAAAAATTGAAACAAATAAGTTAGCTGAGTTTCTCTAAATAAATCCGACCGACTAATCAGTTTTGACACCTGCCCCTGTAGTCGGTACATCTCTGGCAAGTACCCCACAATAACCCATTACATATACTTCCCTACTGCTCATCTACGGTACCCCCAAGGACTACTCATGTCAGTACTCCCACCTCGAAGTTAAACAAGTTTCCTGGCTGATACATGAAGTCGCTCTGCTCAATGACGTCAATGAGCGGAGTCGGTACGTGGGTCTTTTTGTCCTTAATTCTCTGGAGGAGCGGGCGTAGCCAGTCTTGTTCACACTCGCAGTGAGAGTCCAGGAAGACCATGACGGAGCCGTTGGCTGCCCTCGCGCCCGACATCCGCGCTTGCGTCAGACCTACCCTGTGCGAACATTCGTATTAAATCCTCAGAACAATGATCTGCTGATGGCGCTAGCGTCACCTGAGATTTCCTCACTTTGTTCCTTAATTAGCAGCGTAACGCTAAAACACATTTAGTTGTGACGTTTCCAATGACGGCATTACAAAACCTGAAAACTTTTGTGAACGATTGAAAGATGGTTACAGTACCTTCAAGTTTTATTTACATCCAAGAGAGGCAAGATAAGTGTTCAGAGGGTAAACGCACAGTAACGACTTTCAACCTTAGTTATAGTAATTTAAATTCAAAATGATCTTTTTACGATTACCTGCTGAGATATTCTAATAGCAGTTCTAAGGAAAACTGTTGACTCACAAGGAATAGATAAAAACAAACCTATATTTAAACAGATGAACCGAGTTCTGCGAAATCTCACCGCAATATTATAACCACAATTGGCATACCGAGCGTAATTTCATGCACGACGGACAAAATGTTTGCTATATTTGTCAGTATCTCGTAATTATGCACAAAACATGATGGGATTCATCGAAACATTCTAGAATTATTTGGATGCGGGACCACAACTGCGCGAGACAGTCCCGCAGAACGCGGCACGGTTGGCCGCCTTGCCTAAAAGAAGTTAATAATTTCATTGACACTTCATAATATAATTTTGTCTGAATAAACTGCGCGCCAAATGCCAATTGGCAGTATTCACGAACAAAAGGTGTAACTAGGTAACGACTACAATGCTCCGAAACACTACAATCTATTTCACACAGCCTGGCCGCTGTGACGCTTATTTAAGTCAAGGTTTCTCAAAGGTATAGCTCCACGTACCCCTATTTGACTTGTTAGACAACGGTGAACCTTTAAAAAAGACACAAATCTAAAAAATCAAAGATCATTAAAATCGGTTCACTCGTCGTTGATTTCATTCCGGTTATCACTAACACGACTTTGTTTTATATTTAAAAATATTTCCATTTTTAATCCAAGAATAATGAATTCAGAATCAGTGTTCACACAATTCTTATATCTCTTCTTTATCACGATCAAATGTCAAAACTGTGTCTCACATAAGTAAGTTGTCACGAAGAGAAAGTTAAAGGAATACCACCGTAATGGCAGTATCGCGTACCCCCCACGATCAACCGGCGTTTTCAACCAGGGATTTCCGCACGAAAAAAAGAAAAAAAAAAGGTACGCTTACCATACTTTGAGAAACTTTGGATTAACTCTAACAATAAAAGAAAAACGTGTTACATTTAAATTTTAAAGCATTGTACTATCTTTGATATTTCGTAGTTTTTCAAAACTGAGATAAATTCTAATATAATATTTGATGCGTTAATTTCAATGGCTGTAATCTTAACTCGCGCTATTAGCGGTATTTGCATTCAACGGCCGCTAATACTTTTGGCACTGTTAACACATTGTTTCTTCGGAGAAAAGTGCTAACTAAGCAATTCCTCTAGGGGTCATTCTAAACAAATGCCTGGAGCGTCTGGGGCTTCCTTTTAGCTTAAAGAGAACGGATGCCGTGGCGTCGTCAGATCGGATAAGTATGTCGCGTAGCGCTCTGTATGTTAAAGGCTTTAACAAACTGGTCTATTGTTACGAGGGACTTCCTATCCTTAAGAGCATTCAATAAGTTATAACTGACCCTGAATAAGTAGGAATAACTTAGAAATTTCATTGTTTGATCCCATTAAATCAGTTTACAGATTAAACAATATCCGTATGAGAATTTGGGGAGATGGACATTTGATTGAATCAGTAGAAGAGATTACTACATGACCATATCCAAACATTGTATAACACGGCCTCATCAAATCTCTGAACGATTTAATCTGCTGACAGTTACAATATCTGTATGAAACTGAAAAATAATACACAATAAAAACAAACAGATTTCCTGAAAACTAAAATGTGACCTGAAAAGTAAAATTGATTAAAGTTCGTTCACATAACACGCGCCCTAGACAAGAGCATGTCTACTGCAATTCAGATAAATTCACACACACACACACACACAAACATTTCATCTCTTTTGCTCTCAAATCATTATTATTATAATTTAACGGGAATTAACGTGATCATGTATAGTATGTACACCCCGGCGTTTGTAGACCCTAGACGGCGTGCGGTTTTAGTCGGTTCAAGCCCGACATAACCGCCCCCGCTGGCCGGCGGGGGGGTATCCGAAGGGATTTCCGCACGAAAAAAAAAAGGTATATACATACTTTTGGATGCCTGTGACCACGGCCAGTGTAACCTGGTCAAAACGTCAGGCAATCCAAACGTATGTATATACCATGATCGCGTTAATTCCCGCTTACATTATTGTATATCATGGAACGCGAAAGTTTAAAAATTTGTCATTCGATATTCTTATCTCAACATTACATAAAAGTCTACTAGGCATTTTCACATTTTAGCTGAAAATCTGTTACTCAGTATAGTGCCCGACAAACATCTTGACAATGTACTCTAGCTGCGCAGGAGCGTGTTTAAGGTCTCTTTGGTGGCAGCGCGGGGTGCGACGGCTGAGGCGCGCCAATCAACCAAACATAGATTATATTAAACCGATCCCGGGCTCAAATAGATCGCGTCATTGATGGATCAGTCCTTTTATTGGTTGGTCCGTATAGTGCTTTTGTTCAAGATGTTTGCCAGTACTAGCCGAGAATCGGTCTACTGGGAGTAAAATCCATCCATCTCAGCGACTCACCGGTCTGGGAGCCGCAGGATCCGTATGAGGTCGGGCGGTAGGCGCGTCCGTATGTAGTGGCTAAGCTTGCCCTTCAGCTCTGGTAGCGTCGAGTTGTCGTCCACCAAGATGATCTCCTTCAGGTACACGAAGGGGGAATTTGGTTGTTGGCCGGGGTAGCCTGTTGGGGAGGCAGCAAGTAAAATGTTAATTAAAGGACGGTACACACTCTATTGTATGTCGGTTCATCATCATCAGCCCAGCGGGATCACGGTTGCATTCAAAACTTGTGCTTTGGAGCCCGGAATCCGCCCTCCTACACTTTTTTTTAAAGAATGTTAGTAACCGACATTACTAATACTCCTCCTAACCCCTTAGGAGTGGGTTCACGTCGGTTGTGTAATGCCAGGACTCGAGCCCTCGTAAGGCCGATTCCTTAACCACTAAGCTACGAACACTTCCTTCCCTCATGTGGCTTCTCTTAAATTCTCTATTGTATGATGGTTGGTTTATATTTTGGAGTAGCAGAGAGTTGGTTGGTGTTAAATTTAAGGTGACGAGAGTTCCGAAGACACAGCCTTACTATCCAGGGGAACAGGTCACTCCGAAACGGTGCTAGCAATTACATGGTATATCGAACCAAATTCAAGCACTTGTGGCGAAGTCACATATATCGAGCGCCATCTAGTGAAGGTAAGCTGAATTACTGAACGTACATCCGCGATGAATATTCTCGCGCTGATTGACATATATATTATACAGCATCCCAACATCTACCGTTCACCACGTCCGTTCGTCACGAGTAATCATGTAGCCTGGCCGTAGAATCCTACCTCCCTTTGTGTATAAGGAACATCACATCACACCAGTCTTGGCGCCAACCTTTTTACCAGACTACGGCGCATAGCTGTAGGTTATGTTTGTAGTGTGGTGTCTGTTTGGCTGTCTATATATGTATTTACGTATGTACAACTGTAGCTCCTAAGATACTGAACTGTTTGTTATGAATAAGGTGTAAATCTATTCATTATAGAAGTACATTTAAAACCAACAGGCTCAAAGCGTCAAGGCAAACTCCTGAACCTACCTATATTGGTGACCCTGCCAGTCTTCTTTTCGACATAGTTGGCGTGCTTAAACCAGGGGTTGGAGCGGCGCACGCTGTTCACCACGCTCCAGATGGTGCGTACCACTACGGAGTACGGCTCGTTGTGGAAGATCAGGATCACTGACGCAGAGGGTAGTTCCGCGTCGTAGACCAGCCGCTGGCACGCCGGGTTGCGGTAGTCTGTAAGAGAGAGAGAGAGAGAACATATGAATACTGGTTAGTGGGTGGGTGTTTGTGGACAAGATCATTGCGCCCAAGCACACTTCACCTGCAAGCAGGCATACCTGCTGATTGACGGACAAGGTCTGGCGTAAGCTTCCCTCTCGTGGTTAGCAGGTCAGACTGCAGTCGGTTCCTTAAAAGCTGTTTAAATCAAACCAAAAGGAAGGAGTAAGGTAGTGGAATTCTTCAAAGATGTTATGATGATCGCCAATGCGCGCGTAACTACCCTAGTACAAATAGGTGCAGAAAACCGGCTTCATGCAAAGAGCAACAAGCTGATAACGTATTAATTCTAATTGGAAAAATCCAGATTCAGGATGCAACTTGAACCCGGTGTAGTCCCTTTCCAGGTGGAATATTTCGCCAACTCAGCTACCTGAAACTGTTCATGACCATGACTGTTACAATAATTTTCGGTAGATGCTCCCGCGTCGCCCTAAGACGTATGTGTATCCGGGGCAGGTCTAGGCACCTCAGTTTGCAGAATATTACCCCTATGAAGCCACTGTCGTGGGTTTAAGTGCCATCGTCAAAAATCAGGAACTTTCAACTAAAAGACTGAAGTTGAAAACAGAACCCCGATACTCAATGAACCCGGTACTCGCTCGGGCTTCGCACAGCACCCTCGACGATAATCGGTCAGTTTCTCATTCGATGTTCACATTTCTCAATTAGACATTTACATTTTACAATAGGTTTACTAGTTGTCCAGGTTAGCGGACTACTTCGTTACAGAACGTGAATAAATCGAGCACTATAAATAATATTGACTATAAGTGGCGGAACGAAATGCGTGAAATGAGATATTGTCACGATGCCTACAGGCAGGTAGGTCGTTGCACACGTCACCGACATTTCTAGACTCCATACGTCTGGACTGGAAAGCACTTACAGTCATCTATATGTACCTTTTTTTTTTTTTTTATCGTGCGGAAATCCCTTCGGATACCCCCCGCCGGCCAGCGGCGGCGGTTATGTCGGGCTTGCACCGACTAAAACCGCACGCCGTCTCGGGTCTTCAGACGCCGAGGTGTAAGGTTACCCATAGAGCATATCCCTCGCACCCCGGCTGACCCTGGGCCATCTCACCACTAACAGCATCGCTCAGCCTGTCTCCTCTGAAAGCAGAGGAGCACGGAGAGCGATGTGTTCCCGCCACGTTGGGTATTGGCCGACGATCAATGCCAACCCTATGAAGGGGTGAAGGGGAAGCCATTGACCGCCGCCCAGGGTGTACCGGCCGCTCCGATTCCGTTCCCCCCGGACTGCAGCGGGATCGGAATCGGAGCGACACTCGAGGAGGTTACCCAACACACACCCCCATCTATATGTACCTAACTAAATGACTTATCAACACAAGACTCAAACCCCTGGGGATACAGATATGAAATGTTAGTATATGATGCCTTTTATATTTTACTAGCGACCCGCCCCGGCTTCGCACGGGTGCAATGGATGTTATTATACACATAAACCTTCCTCTTCAATCACTCTATCTATTAAAAAAAGCGGCCAAGTGCGAGTCGGACTCGCCCATTAAGGGTTCCGTAGTAGCAAGTAACATAATAATGATTTTTTAAATTTTTATATTTGAGTTGATTGAATGAAAGGTAAATTGCTGTTTACGATTTATGACGTATTAAAAAAAAACTACTTACTAAATCTCGTTCAAACCAATTATCGTTGGAAGTTTACATGGTAATGTATATCATATATTTTCTTTAGTTTTATTTTACCACTTTGGGAGTGTCTCCCACGCAAATTATTCAGTTTAGAAAAAAATGATATTAGAAACCTCAATATCATTTTTGAAGAGCTATCCATAGATACCTCACACATATGGCTTCGATTAAAAAAAAAAATTTTGAGTTTCAGTTCTAAGTATGGGGGGACCCCCAAAATTTATTGTATTTTTTCTATTTCTGTGCGAAAATCATAATGCGGTTCACAGAATACATCTACTTACCAAGTTTCAACAGCATAGTTCTTATAGTTTCGGAAAAAAGTGGCTGTGTCATACGGACGGACAGACAGAGAGACATGACGAATCTATAAGGGTTCCGTTTTTTGCCATTTGGCAACGGAACCCTAAAAACCGCATCAAAATCCGTTGCGTAGTTTTAAAGATGTAAGCATACATAGGGATATAGGGACATAGGGACAGAGAAAGCGACTTTGTTTTATACATGTAGTGATGTCATCCACCAAGGAAAGATTTTTGGCAATTTCGCCCTTAAGCCACAATATTTCCCCCTATACTTGAAGCGAAAATTCAGAGCACTTGTTGTAGCAGAGACGGGATTGTTAAGGTAGACGTGTGGTCTGACGAGTATGGACAGAATAAGTTGAAAGTTGCATCAGTGAATGAGACACAGAATGTAAACAGATATGGCTCACCCATCTGCCTATACTTGCAGCTGCCAGACTCAATTAAGCTTCAAGTGCTTAAGCATCTGTTTTCATGCGTCTGCCTGATTGATTACGCACCCTTTCTTATGGGTTAACGTTAAGACGTACGCTGTAAGCTGTAATTGGGGCTGTAAAGCTGTAAATAGGGAAGTCTATTTACCTCGTGCGCGTGGAAACTAGTTTCGCCATGTTACCAAACATATTACATATAATCACGTCACACAAATCAGTGACGTGATGGGGTATATAGTTCTAAAGGGAACAAAATTAAAAGTAAATGTCAGTTTGCAGCTAATCGCGTTATGAATTATGTTGAACATGTTTTATTGCACTCAGAGGGGCTCGTGGTTAACCCATTGCAAAGTTAAGCAATCCTACCTCGGTCAGTTTTAGGATTGGTGACCATTTTTTTACATATTGAGACACCTCCGTGCCTCGAATAGCACGCTAAGCTGTCGATGGGTTATGAAAGTCAAATCGCAGTCCGGCCGCTTCTTTTTTTTTTATACATACATACATACATAAACTCACGCCTATATCCCCGAAGGGGTAGGCAGAGGTGCTAGCACCCACATTTCGCCAGTTTATGTTTAGGTCCCAATGTAATAATAGGTGGCGAGCCTATTGCCATTAACCGGGCACTTATAAACCTGCGATAAATACACACATAACTTCGAAAAGCATCGAAAAGTCATTGGTGTGTGCCATGGTAAAACCTGGGATCGAACCCGAGACCTCGTCTCAGCAGTCCATTACCCATACCACTAGGCTACCGCGGTTATCAGCGGTTAGCGGTTTTTTTATATTTAGGACATGTTAATTTGACTTCACCTCGCCTGATGGTAAGCTGAAGGTAAAGTCTCAGGAAAGACCCGGCCGAATTTTGTGACAAATTTGTGTCATCAAATTTCTACCACCAGTAAGCTTCGTAGTTAGAGTGCACATGCCGACCACCACTGCGTTGGGCAAAGGCTTGGAGGATGATGATCTTGGGACTTCAACATGACTTCACCCCGCCATAATGGCTTGACTCATACTTAAAGGATAGGGAACAATGTGTTGAAGTTATGTATGTAGATAATAGCAAGGAGCTAGGGCACATAGACCGTCATGCAGGGTCAATACCTCTGGGGTGCCCCAAGGGAGCATCCTTGGGCCTTTGCTGTTCTTGATATATATAAACGATTTGCCAAATGTGACCCCAAACCCTTGTATTTTATACGCTGACGATATTTCTCTTATCATGACATCTAATTATTCCGATATAAAATACACTAATGACATAAATAATTCAATTGACTCTATAATTCAATGGCTACATGATAACAATTTGCAAGTTAATATGACTAAAACTCAATACATTCAATTTGGTACTTACGGTAAGAAGATGCAAAATTTGGATATCAAATATTTGACTGAAAACTTAATAAAAGTAGACAAAACACCCTTTTTGGGCATCATTATTGATAACAACCTTAACTGGAAGGCACACGTAGAAAAGGTTTGCAATAAAATAAATAAATTTGTCTATGTTCTGGCTAAACTAAGAAAGACCTCAAACCCTGAATCAGTCATCATGGCCTACAATGGCTACGTTGTCTCAGTTCTACATTATGGTCTAGTAATTTGGGGTAACTCTACGGACGTGCATAGAGCCTTTATTGCCCAAAAAAAATCTCTCCGAGCTATGTGTGGTGCTGCACCATGGCACTCGTGTAGACCTATATTTAAAAAGTTGAATCTGTTAACGCTCCCCAGCATGTACATTTATGAAGTTGCGAAATTTGTTAGGCAATATCCTAGTTTCTTTTCGAAGGCACGTGAGGTTTATCCGAGGAGCACTAGAAACCCGGATAGAATTGTACTGCCACGAGTACCAAAAACGACTCTCTACCAAAAAAACTGTTTTGCGATGTGTGGTCGTATTTATAATGCAGTCCCAAACAGCTTAAAGCAATTTCAAACCTCTGTTTCTGAGGAAGTTGAAAGAATGGCTCATCCAGAAATGTTTTTATACGGTAGATGAATTCGAAAAGTGTAATGGTAAATTATAGAAACTATTTTTTAAGAATTAATTTAGTAATGTAATAATCATTTAATAGGTATTATTGACTTTTGTTATTATATTTTGCGTTTTTGAGTGACTTGCATGTGCTTAAAAAATTTGTACACCAGTAATGGTAGAATATGCTGAACCTTCCCTTTAATATAAGACCTGTATTGTACCACCATATTCAGACAAATAAAGATTATTATTATTATTATTATATTATTGTGATAAGAAGCTATAAATGAAGTTTACAGAAAGTCAAAGAACTGGTGGTAGAAATTTGATGACACAAATTTGTCACAAAATTCGGCCGGGTAGGTACCACCGTGTTTTAGTCGGTGCAAGCCCGACATAACCGCCCCCGCTGGCTGGCGGGGGGGTATCCGAAGGGATTTCCGCACGATAAAAAAAAAAAAAAAAAAAAAAAAAAAAAGGTACCACCGTGCACGATTGCGAAAAACCCTCCATAGTAATCCAATTTCGGTTTGATTGCTTTCAGAGGTCAGCAAGTGCATAGCCGGGCAGGGGGATTGTGGTCGCAGCACTAGTGGGACACCGTGAACCCACCGGGGTTCACGCGGTGCTGCGACCACAATCCTCTTCTGATGAGGCCGTCAAGCTGAGTGCCACCATTGTTAACATGGTACGTGTATGTAATGGTGACCCTCTTTCCTGAGACTTTAACTTCAGCTTACCATCAGGCGAGGTGAAGTCAAAAAAAAAAAAAAAAAAGAAGGCCACCATTATAGAAAAAATCACGCCTCTCTTAAAGGACCAGGGATGCAAGGAGGTCGGATATCGTGTGATATAGAATTCCAAGTCTTTCATCCTCAAGAGCCGTAAAAAGTCCGACAGCCAGGTCCATCTACAGACTTTCGATATCACCAGAGTGTTATGTAGCTCAGATGGCAGTCGCATTATGGAAAATATCCAAGTTCACGCGTTTCGTAGTAAGACTAAACGCCGACTCCCACTGAGGAAAAGGCAAGTAGGATGACGAAGCGCGGCAAAGAAGAGACGGAATTTAGGAGCATATCTGAGAAGAGAGATCTTGGCCTGTAGACAAAGTCACATTCTACTAGTGGAATCGCAACGAAGCGAACCTTCAAAAGACCGAAATGTATGGGAGAGACATTTGTCGACATGTCACGTGTAACAAATAATGTCACTCCCATACATATTGAACATTTGAAGGTTCGCTTCGAAGCGATTCCACTAGTAGAATGTGACTTTGTCTACAGGCCCTTCACGGCATTCACGCAAGCGATAACGCGGGGCATTTCCTTTGGATAATATAATGCCGCGTATTGATCAGTCCACGCGGAGTGTTATCGGACAGTCACAAGGTGCATTAAATGGGTCTGCTCGCGTATAAAACGCTCGGCGATATTGCTAATTAACTGTGTAATCAATCACAGCCTGTGTGCAAACCAAATGGAGGTTTAGCACAAGTAGCTTAGACTGTAATTTAAAATGAACGCACTCTGATCCGGATTCGCAATGTACTCGACATTCGATGGACGCGATATTTCTGGGTCGGTTTATTTGAACAGGTTTTTGTATGAGTACAAATGTATGACTATCATAGAGTCATACATGATGACAGCGTGTACTTTAGAGAACGGGATCCGCTCTCCTGCTCTGTCTATTGATTTGGCTGCCTTCTGGTTTTCTTTCGGGGTTGTTGGGGGGTCCTGCGCCAGAGCGTCGGTAAGGTTGGCTTGGGCCCGGAAGATGTCGGTGGAGCCTCATACGTACTCTTCATAGCAAGTGGCCAAAAAAATTGTCACACTCTTTTCTTACCCGAAACGTGCAAGGCTGAGGTTCCGGTGTCGATGTCAGTAAAAACATTTCAAAACCACCCTACAAAAGCGACGGTAGCTTAAGTGATTATGGCCTCGACTTTACGATTGAGACGTCCCAGGTTCGAATCCAGGCCAATATACTATCGACGTCAAGCCACTCCTAATACACGCGATTTAACTTAGCTGGAGAGGTTAGGGGGAATATTAGTAGTATCACTTATTATGGCAATATCTACAAAAAAAAAACCACGAAAGCACAGTATAGGCACAAAGACAAATCTAAAAAATCGTAGATCATGAAAATCGGTATACCCGTTCTCGAGTTCATGGCGGGCATCATTAACACGTGTTTGTTTTATATATATAAAAATAAGATAGTTTATGTCCATTGACCATGTTTTAATGCACAATAATAAAAATGATAATATTATTATGGTAATGGATAATTCTATTTATAATAGAAACCTAAGGGAATAATAGAACTGAGCGTGAAATAACAATACCTGGAAACATACATTTATTTACTTATACCTACAATACATGCTAGCAATTGTCATTTGCACGAGCAATAAAATATTGATAAAACCCGTAAACCTTTCATTTGGCTTGTTTTGGCGTTTATGGAAGCGACTGCCGTCTGAACTGGCGCAACCCCCCCCCCCCCCCCCCGTATCCTCTTTCATCATCTTTTCCTCGGCCTATATCTGCTCCTCCTAGTTGAACCGGCAAACATCGTGATAATATACTCTGGCCATTTTTGGGTATTCGGTGGTAGTGCAAGACGGAAGGTTATAATAGAATGACCTAAAGCATGGGTGCAGCCCATGACGTGCTCATAGGGCTCGCGTCATTGGCTAATCAGTCCTTTTATCGGTTTTTTGGTTGGTCCTTAAACGACACGGGCACCAACTTCCTGACTTTTGTCCAAGATTTTTTCTTTTTTATACCACTAAGGTGGCAGGACAAGCACACGGCCCACCTGATGGGAAGCGGTTACCGCGGCCTATGGACGTGTGCAACACCAGTGGCGTCACACTCGCGCTGCCGACCCTGTACAGGAAAGGGGATGGGAAAGGAGTTTGAGAGAGGATGGGAAAGGAGTTTGGGAGGGGATGGGAAAAGAGTTTGAGCTTCGGCACTCTGACTCACCAAACGGAACGCAACAGTTGAAATACTGTTACTTGGCGTCGATATTCTGTGAGAGGGTGGTGCTTCCCCGGTCGAGTCGGCCCATTCATGCAACGGCCAAAATGACTGTTGCTTGACTCTACCACAAACAAATACAGATGTTTGCCGGTATCACGTCCTCTTTCACGCCATCCATGCACCTTTTGTTGGGCCCTCCGGTCCTCGATCTCTCGTTTGGAGATAATACATAGTAAACATAAATAGGAATTCCTCTGAAACTGAGCTGTGCGTCCAAACAATACTTTGTTGTCCATTGAATGTCAATGCACTATTATTGACATGTGTTGACCTGTATCTGACAACATGATTTCATAGAAAATCCTTCATGGGAAAATTTATAATTTAAGTTCTCAGGAGTGTTTTTAGGGTTCCATTGCCAAATGGCAAAAAACGGAACCCTTATACATTCGTCATGTCTGTCTGTCTGTGTCCGCCCGTATGTCACAGCCACTTTTTTCCGAAACTATAAGAACTATGCTGTTGAAACTTAGTAAGTAGATGTATTCTGTGAACCGCATTAAGATTTTCACCCAAAACTTAGAACTGAAAATCGATTTCTTTTTTTTCATCAAACCTTTACGTGTGTGGTTCTATGGATAGGTCCTCAAAAATGATATTGAGGTGTCTAATTTTTTTTTCTAAACTGCATAGTTTGCACGAGAGACACTTCCAAAGTAGTAAAATGTGTGTCCCCCCGCCTGTAACTTCTAAAATAAGAGACTGATAAAACTAAAATAAAATATATGATGTACATTACCATGTAAACTTCCAACGAAAATTGGTTTGAACGAGATCTAAGTCCGACTCGCACGTGGCCGCTTTTTTCCTCTGAGCCTTTTTGCCAAGTTGGGATCGGCTTTCAGTCACTACGAGCTGGTCGCACTTTGATATTTTACAAGAAGCGACAGCCATCAGCCCTCCACAGCCCACGGCGACATCAAGTTCTGTAGTCTGACTAGGTTGTCGGACTCTATCGAGTGGGCAGGGCGGCAGCACGGGACCCTTTCTTTCCGACTGACGCAGGTGCTTTCCGGGCACGGCTGCTTCGGAAAGTACCTGTTCAAGGTCGCTAGGAGTGAATCGAGTCCCGCCTGCCACCTGTAGTGAGGACTCGGCGCAGCATACGCTTGTGGTCTGCCTGCTTGGGAGTCGCAGCGCAGGGCCCTCACTGCAGTCATAGGGAGTGACCTCTCGCTGGCGGCTATCATTCGGGCAGCAGAGGCGTGAAATTTGCACCTCATTGCGCCACCTGAGCTTGGCTACGAGTGTGAGGGACGGGATTAGCCCTTTACCTGCCAATAGAGCCACCCACGAAGGGGGCGACTTCCATGTGTACCTGGACGTCACTCAATTGAGAGTATAAAAGGTGCAGGTTTTTTTTTTATAGCACTCAGGTGGCAGACAAGCTCACGGCCCACCTGATGGGATGCGGTTACCGTGGCCTATGGACGTGTGCAACACCAGGGGCATCACACTCGCGCTGCCGACCCTGTAAAAACCTTCTAATGCCCTTCTTGAAGAACCCCACATTGTAGTCGCTTGGGAAACCCACAGCAGGTGCTCGCGCTAGTGGCCACGCACTAGGGGGTCGCCATAGAAGTATTCTTATATAGTTTCAGGCCACCCCGACAGAGCGCAGAGTATATCACACCGTGAGATTTAGTGGGTTTGCCCGTGCGGTTACGGACGGGAGAGTCCCACACATATACTCCGGCTATAGCCCCGTAGTCGGAGAGGCCCTGCGTAACAGCATTCCCTACGTAGGGGACAAAAATAAAGAAATGGTCGGAATCTTTAGGGCTCTAACCACCAGCCACAGTTAAACAAATACATAAATAGCCATATGAATATGTTTCTATATTTGCGCGGAGAATGCAGTCGTACCTGTGACTTACAGCAGTTCAATACTTCGTAAAGTCAGCAATCAGTCCACTTTGCTTACGGCTTACCATGGCTATGTATATCCATATATTATCTTGGATCTACTTTACAATATGGGGTAATTTTTTTGGGGAGCTCAAGATATAAAGACCATGTTTTTGTTGCGCAGAAACGTTGTATCAGCATGCAGCATATGCAACTTACAACAGATCAACTCATTTTAAGAAATTAAACATTTTGACATTTCCTTCTCATTATATTAGGTCGTTACATATGAAATTGCCGTTTTTCTTGAAGAAATTGGAGGAAACCCAATTTTCAGTACTAAAATTTTTGCATTTTTTTAGGAATGACAAATCCAAATTTAATGATTTTTTTTGTGTTCGAATGAGACAACATTAAGCTAACAAACAGCAACTTTTATTACATTTTTGAAAAGTGACAGCTGTTAAGTAATACGAAATTTATCATCAAAATGGATAGCATTTAGGAAGTACTGTTTTTGAAAATCGAATCAATTTATCAAGCGGCCAATAAAAACAAAACTTAATACAGAGTTGTAAAATCTTGAAATCAACTTTCAAATAAAATATAAATAATGGAAATAGTTATGTATTAAATTACAGGAATAACGAACTCATGAATTTGTAATAAAATTTCGGCAACTTCATAGATAAAGACCTATTATATTTGCAATATTTATCTAATCTAATACCGTATTGTTTGATTCCCCGGCTAGGGCCCGACACTGTGACAAATCATTCATAGTAGCTAGTAGAACAGAATTATTGCATAAAAGTGTATTTTGCCTAGGACTGCGATATTAAATAAAAGTAGAAAAAAAGGACAGAAATGTAACTGAAATGGAGAGTTTTAAAAGGAAACTTTGCAAACTATTAATAGAAAAATGTTACTATACTATTAATTAAAGAATTTTTGGAGGATCAATCACTGTAATAAATACTAATGTAATTGTAACTTTAAAAAAATGAATATAATGCATGACTATTATGAATTCTATTTCAATTTCAATTTTATTAATGTTGTGTGTTGTGTATGCTTAATTTAATTTTGAATAATATTTATGTGATAACTTAATCAATACTTATGTAGTATCGTATGCCCAAATTGTGAAACATAGCTGCCCTCATCATTTTGTGAACATCCTCTGTACCTCTGATTTGTACAATAAATATAATTTGAATTTGAATACTGTACTGCCACACCACACAGGTGATCCGAAGTCATTATAACAAAGAATTTGCAAATAAACAATTAATAATGATTACATTATAATTTATTATCCTTACAAAGTGGCATTCCCCGATTAAAATTAGAGATATGCACTGACGCTGATAACGGTTCATAAAAAAGTTTGGGTGAATAGTGAGTATGTGAGCATTGGATCGGTGGATAAAGCAGTAACTAATTAGTTATTAAAGCAGTACTTATGTACTTTTATGAACATTAGTTTAGTAAATGTTTTGTCAAACATCGTAAGAATTTTGGTAGATGGCTCTAGTGTCGCCCTGGAAGACGTATATAAGAAAAATTACGAATATCAAAGATGCGTCGAGAGGATCAGTTGGCCATATTATTGCCCTTATAAAGGGGCTGGTCGCAAGTGCAAGTCCTGTCCGGGACACTAACTTTTTCCAACCTGAATTTATAAGAAAAATTAGTATACTAATTGCTTCAAAATTTCATAGAATAAAATATGACTTCTGTGATCTCTCATACAATGTGATACGCTTTTGACATTGCTTTGCATTCAGATAACATAATATTTACCTCATTTTAGAAGAAGACCATAAGTTACCATAAGCAACGGAAGCTTAGTGGTTAAGGAGTCGACCCTAAGATCGAGGGGCCCCGGGTTCGAATCCTGGCCATTACACTACCGACGCGAACCCACTCCTAACACAAGCAATTTAGCTTAGCTGGAGGGGTAAGGGGGAATATTAGTAGTTTCGGTTACTAATATTCTTTAAAAAAAAAAAGTTATCTTATTATTATTTTACATGAAGAAAACAAGTAGGTATTTAAGGAAATATAAGGAAAATGCTAAGCAACTCCAGTAGAATTGTTTCCTAACATGCGCTACTACTTAAATCACATAAAAAATATTTCAAACTTATTGATGAAAGTAAGTATGTATTTAAAACTTGTTTAAAATCATAATAAACTGAAAATCGAATGAAAAATATGATAAGCAGTATTACTGCATTGAACTAACATAAACCTCATTTTTAATTCAATATGTACTCAGATGCAGCATGTAATAGATTTTACTGCAATACATAATCAAGTAGCTAGCGGTTGTTGTTGTTGTTGCTACCGAATCTACCGATCACAACACGCCAGGTACTTTCACTAAGTACCTACACAATATACTTAGCCATCTAGATTCAATCAGACCTATTTTATCGTTTCTAGGCCGCCATAACTTTTAAGTGTAAAAAGAAAAAGTTTACTACTTATTTACGAGTCAATTTCAGTTAGAATTTACATAATTTTATGTATTTTTTAACATGAAAACTCACCTTTCAAAGTTCTGTTGTAAGGAATTCTGTCACTCAGATACACATTGATGGCGAGTTTCTTCTCAGATTCCTCGCCAAGCTTCTTCTCAGGGCCGAGGAGATGTGCCGCGACACCTCCTTCGCCAAGTCCAGGGATGATACGAGCTTCATCTTCTAAGATTTCTCTCTCATAAGCGGCTTCGAGAGGGTCCGAGTATGCGGCACCTGCATTTCGTTGCCCACCCCGCCACTGCTCGAATAAAGTAAGAATAGTAACCACCAAAACTAATAATAGAGCTACCCTAGCCGCCTGCAAGCACTTTCGCACAGGAAAAATCACCATTGTCCAATGTAACTACAACACCGTACGGCGCGGCTCTCCATGAGCGACTGATTTTGACGTATCGTGCCATGCCAACCATGTTTGTTTACTTTTTTGTTTGACTTTTTAAAAACAGGACAGGAAATAAAACTGTAAGCACGCTATACAGCCTAATCTAAAAAGGAAACTGTTTATAATTTTATTTTCATTTGGAATTAGCGTTTTATATACACTTTTTATTCTTACATATGAATATATATATATATATTCTTTTAAACAATTACAATGCTAATTTAGTCTTGAACATTTTTTTGGAAGTTGCGTGTAGAGGAGAGAAAGTAGGCAAGTAATTGTCAAGAGTTGTTTTTTTCCAATACAAATGGATTAGTGATTTATTAAATACACCATTTACAAGCAGAGTGATAGGTAGTAATTTAATTTCATTTTAGCTTTTCATTACCATTATTATACCTATCAGGTAGGTATCACTTATCCTAATTTTATTTATCTACAAAGCATGAGAGATAGTTATAATATGGATAAGTCGAATTAATTGGCTGGCGAGCTGGCAACAATTTTTTTTTATAGTATGTAAGATTGAAGGGAATTATTTATGAACTTCAGGAGAGTGCCTACAATCCTACATACTTACATCTATATATATACTAGCTGTCCCCCGTGGCTTTGCCCGTGGCACACTTCGCCCCGTGGCTCCTATTTATACCAAATATGCCAGTAAACTTTTATTCTTCAGGCAATTTTTTAAATTTTTCTCCGTAAGAACCATCCTCGTACTTCAAGGAATATTATAAAAAAAGAATTAGCGAAATCGGTTCAGCTGTTCTCGAGATTTGCGCTTAGCAACACATTCAGCGATTCATTTTTAGGGTTCCATAGCCAAATGGCACGAAACGAACCTTATAGGATTCGTCATGTCTGTCTGTCTGCCCGTCCGTATATCACAGCCACTTTTTTCCGAGACTATAGGAACTATGCTGTTGAAATTTGGTAAACCGCATTCTATGAACCGCATTAAGATTTTTACAGAAAAATAGAAAAAAAAACAAGAAATTTTAGGGACTCATACTTAGAAATGACACTCAAAAAATGTTTTTTCATCAAACCTATATGTCGTTATAATATCATTTTATTCTAAACTGAATAGTTTGCGCTAGAGACAATTCCAAAGTGGTAAAATGTGTGCCTCCCTCTCCCCCTGTAGTTTCTAAAATAACAGAATGATAAAACTAAAAAAATATATGATGTACTAATGATTACCATGTATACCTACTTCCACCGGAAATTGGTTTGAACGAGATCTAGTAAGTAGTTTTTTTAATACGTCATAAATCGTAAACCGCAATTTACCTTTCATTCAATCAACTCAACTGCTACGGAACCCTTCATGGGCGAATCCGACTCGCACTTGGCCGGTTTTATTATATTATAGATATAATCGGGCAAATGCGAGTCAGACTCCGCACGAAAAAAAGGTATCACGGTTCATGAGAAACAACCTGGTTATTGCCGATATTAATATCGAGATAAAATGGGCAAAAAGTCACGTTACTTGTATGGAAGCCCCCTTTAAATAGTATTTTTTGTTATAGTGGCAACAGAAATACATCATCTGTGAGAATTTCAACTGTCTAGCTATCACGGTTTATCAGATACAGCCAGGTGACAGGACGCACTGCGGAGTATTAGTAATAGGGTCCCGTTTTACCCTTTGGGTACGGAACCCTGGAAACAAAGTCGTGTTAGTGATAAACTCAAGAACGATTGGACCGATTTTCATGATCTTTGATTTTTTAGATGTATGTCCGATACTGCGCTATTTTGTTTTTTTTTATTTTACGGAAACCGCCACAGTTACCCGCTCGCCATCCAACGGGTGTGGTTAAGTCGGACTCGAACCGACCAATACCTCACGCCGTCACGGGTTAATAATGTCAGGGGGTGCAAGGAGACATACAAGAAATAAATTCAGCGGCTAAGGTAACCAACATAACTTGATTCTAAGTCAGAACGAAGTTTGCCTGGACATAAGTGAACACCAAACTTTTATTTGTTTTCCTTTCATACGCAATTAACAATCCACAGCCAAGGGCAATGTTAAAAATACTTACTCAGCGCAGTGCATACTTATTGACGAGTAGGTTAGCGCATTGCAAGGTTAAGTAACACTAGCCAGGTCAGTAAAAATTTCAACTGGTGGTAGAAATTTGATGACACAAATTTGTCACAAAATTCGGCCGGGTGGGTACCACCGTGCACGATTGCGAAAAACCCTCCATAGTAAACCAATTTCGGTTTGATTGCGTTCGGGGGTCAGCAAGTGCATAGCCGGGCAGGAAGATTGTGGTCGCAGCACTAGTGGGCCCGGTGGGGGTCACGCGGTGCTGCGACGACAATCCTCTTCTGATGAGGCCGTCAAGCTGAGTGCCACCATTGTTAACATGGTACGTGTATGTCATGATGACCCTCTTTCCTGAGACTTTACATTCAGCTTACCATCAGGCGAGGTGAAGTCAAATTGACGTTTCCTAAATATATTTTTAAAAAAAGTTTTAGGATGGGTGACCATTCTTACCACATTGAGACTCCTCCGTGCCTCGGAGAGCACGTTACACATCTGTGGCACTCGTAACGGGTAGTTGGAGCCCTAGGAAGTCCGACTACCATTTCGAAGACTGAGAGCCAACGCTGTAGTATATTGTTCCTAAACTTTTACACATAAGTGGACCGTAATTTAAGCTACAATAACTGCCAATGATACAACAAGCACCAATTATAAACATTTATTATTACTTAATCGTTATAATATATATAAAAACTAGAATTACATTAAAAATCAGTGGAATGTCGACATAATCACATTGTTTACAATAAATAACACAATACATTCATACAATAACACAAATACATTCATACAATAACACAATACATTCATACAATTACACAATACATTCATACAATGTCTGGATTCACATGAAAAATAATTTTAAACTAAAGTATTGATTGAGCCCCATAATATTCCCTTAACAGAAGAAGACTTAGGACGTCCGCTGTCTTGTACGTGTGCACGCATGCGGGCGCCTGTTTCATACGATTTGCACGACGTACTGGCGCCCGCAGGACGGCCTTAGGTGTAAGTAAAACACTGTGAGATACATTTAACTTGAGCTCATGCATACAAGGTAACACACATAGAATATACAATAAGTAGGAAGTGCCCTTAAACCTCGTTACTACAGAAACTCGTGTCGCTAAACTCCCACACGTGATAACTAATGACGTCACACAAAACGGTGACGAGGTTGGTTATAATTTGAACATAGAACAAGCTCTAAAGTAAATGTGAGTTAGTTGCCAATCGCGTTGTGAATGGTGCTGAACATGTTTTTTAACATTAAAAAAAGAGTATTAGCAACTGAAAGTATATTAGGATGCCCGCTAACCCCTCCAGCTTAGCTAAATTGCTTGTGTTAGGAGTGGGTTCACGTCGATAGTGTGATGGACAGAATTCCAACCCTGGACTTCTCGATCTTAAGGGCAACTCTTTCACCATTGAGCTTTTTTAAACAGTTATTTTACATATAGATTTAGATCGGAAAAAGGGAATATCTAAGACGGGATTTGAACCCGCGACCAGTCCCTTACAGGGGGAATGCTTTTACCAACTGAGCCACCTAGACAAGTCCCGTCCTAGATGTTCTCTTTTTCTGATCTGAACCTATAGGAAAAGTAAGCATAAGAAATTTACTTGAGTTATTTTACAGTTTACAGTATTAGGGCTCCCAAGCGATAGACGCGGACTACTTCTAGAGGGATTTATATTCCATGGCAACCCTTGACACCCTTATTCATAGACATACTATTTTAAAGTGTGCTTTAGCTATAGAATGATGTCCAAACAACTACTGTCTTAGCGTCGAAAGCATCACTGATCACTGCACTACGAAAATAAATATTGTCTTTGGTTTTATCTTCTCCACTCTTCTCACATGGTGACCGGACAAAATGGCTTACATTCTTTAGCTAAAGGACATATAAATTTTAATAATATATATAGGAACTATTTTCACGTTACAGTTTAGTAGTGTATGAGCAAATGTACATGCTCTCTATAAAATGCATGTCCTGTGACCATATGTAACCAATATAGGCATGGATGGCCAACGCCGAAACTATGAGGAATAGCGAGAAATGCTCAAAGGAGTTTCAGATTTGGCAAATCCATGCCCAGTCGAAAATTCATCCTATTATATTCAATGTGTACCTTAAATAAAAGCATATCGTTACATCTAAGCTTGTGTTTGATTCAATCCATTCTGGGATCATCTTCGCACATGACTTTTGTACGACCTCATACACTTGGTCATCCGTCATACACTAGTTTCTGGCTGTGGCTAGGCCCGGCAAACTGTGTCCGGTCTATATGGAGTTATTCCCACGATGCCGGGACAAGCACCGGTTCACTACGCGGCTATGATACGCCGTGGAACCGAGCTGTGCAGAAACTGTCTCGTGGAGATTATGCCTTACGCTGTCTACACACCAAAGCAGGCAGCATTGCGGTTTGTGCCCCCGGGTTTGTTTTGCGTTTAATCGTATCGGAACAAAACGCAATACAAGCCCGGCGGCACAAGCCGGCAGGGGTCCGCCTCCAGCGGCTTTGGTGTCTAGATAGCTGTAGGCCTAAGGTTGCTCGCAGCCGCATGCGGGTACCCGCACGTCGTGCAAATCGTATGCATTTTTTGGACGACTTTTGTGCAAATTATTGGTAAGAAATGGACTCCATATTATTTGCACGAAACAGCCGCCCGCAAGTGTGCACACGCGCGAGTCAGAAGACGGCCTAAGGTTGCAAAACTCAGTTTCGATGTTAAATTGCTCTCCTGGTCGTTTTTTTTTATTACAAAAAAGTCTTGAATTTAAATAGGGAAATTAAGCACTAATATAAAAAAAAATGTGTCGTCTAACAGTGATGACCCTAGTTTTGGAACCTTTTTCTTAACAATTCTTAATAGACAATGCGCAGTGAATTGTCTATTTTACTTCTCTTGTCAAGATCGACTCGGACGGATAATCTAATCTAGGTTCCATTTGCACCTTTGGGTATAGAAACCAAAGCCCGAATAAATATTAACTTATAACTTCGTTCCACGCTGTACTGTTAAAATAAAGTCAGAACTATGTTGCGAGATTTACATACTTAAGATTATACAACTAAAGAATAATGTGGATATTCCAATTTCCGTTCTATTCTAGTAAAATAAATAAAAAACAGCTCTAAAATCGGTCCATCTGTTTAGGAGTTATGATGTCACAGACATTTGCACAAATATACAAAAAAAAAACAGGTCGAACTTATAACACCCCTCGTTTTTCGTCCCTCTCTTCAAACCGCTTAATTTTTAACGCGTTCATCTGAGTGATTTGATGCTATATTACACGGAGCTCGCCGAGATGCTGTCAAGATGAGACGAGATGTAGAAACGATGCAATCGCGAATTGGCAGTTCCGATATCGGAGCGAAGACAACACGAGTGTTGAAAGCGAAAGAACATGAACATGGAGTGTCGTCTGTACTATAATATATACTAACGTGATAAAGAAGTAAAGTTTGTGAGTTTGTGAGGTTGTAGGGGGTAATCTCTGGATCTACTGAATCTTTTTGAGTGTCATAGGCTAAATGTTATATCATCACGCTACTACCCAAGGTAGCGGAGCAGTAATCATAAATGTCAAAAAATCCGAGATGAAAACTAATAAATTACAGGGATGTATGGGCAAAGCGGGTGCAACGGGGGTGCAATACGTCACGGGTGAAGCCAGGAGGCTGAGGAGGGCCAGCTAATATTACATAAAAAGTGAGTTTTTTTATTATTGCAAAAGTATAAATGAATTCATCACAAGTTATTTAGCATTTTAATCACACCTAGTTTTACATAGCAACGTAAATTTTCTACACATGAAAACGCAAATAATTCAAATATAATTTATAAAAATCTCAGGATTTAAGGAATATCCACATTAACATTAAGTACAAATACATACAATTTTCCTAACTAAAACATATCTGGTCAACTTTTTTAAAATATTACGTTAAAGAAATTCCATGACTAACCCATTCTTATAGACTTAAATCAGAAAAAGTGAATATCCAGGGACTTGAACCCGCGACCAGTCCCTTACAGGGAAAATACTCTGACCAACTGAGTTACCGGGACACGTCCTAGATATGCGAAATTCTTCGAAATATTACGTCTTAGGGCGACCTTCTTTCCGATCTAAGTCTATAGCAACAGTTAGCATACTAAGTTCCAAAATTTCAATAAAATAACTCATTCTTAATATCTACAACTACTTTCCAACCTCACTGTGTACATTTTTACAAGTTTCTTTAAACAAAGCATCTGTACAACTCTGCTGAGCCTTCGACAACTTAGCACCCTTCATGTCGAGCACTTTGTGGAACTCGGCCAGCGAGCACTCCGGCAACAACTGCACAAACTGAGACACGAAACCGTCGACGTTCCCATCTAACGGCGCCATTACCAACTTCAAAATCATTTCAGCTTTCGTCATTAACTTTATCACTACTTTAGTATAAGTCGCCGGCGCGGGGCGTCGAACCTCCGACCCTATCGACGGCAACTCCAGCAACGCAGTTTTTAACATATGAGTATCTAGTAACAGCTGTTCAGAACCGACTGTGGATATAGGCTTACATTTGTATATATTTTGAATGAATTTGGGTATGAACGAATTCGCGAATCTTATACAAAACTGTGTGAAGTACTTCCTAGAAGATGATAGGTTGTCGCGTAAGCTTGGGACGGCGTTTTTTAAATGCATAATGATTTGTGTTACGTACGAGCTTTGGTCTCCGACGTTGTCGAAGTTTAACCAGGATATTTTCGTCATGGCTTGTAAGGCTGGCTCGCAGGCTAGCTCGAGGTCTTGCACCAGCATCTGGATGCAGTTGCTGATGATTTTGTGGAACAGGTCCTGTTCAGGAGTCATGTCGATCTTGTCGGCGAGGCCGGGCGACACCTTGACCTTGAGCTTCTGTTCCAAGTGGATGGTGGTCTCGAGGCAGTACTCGGACGTCGTGATGACGCTGGTGATCTTCGATATTTCTTGTTTCGTATACCTGTAAGGTGTTGTGTGTAAATAGCGACCTTCGAAATAAGGTTATTAGGTGCTATTTAACTTACCAGTCAATCAGCAAATTCGGTGTCTAAGTCAACCTCATTATTTTCTGGCAATACCTAATTATTGTATTGGACTATGGGGGTCCCACCAAGACCTGTGGGGCCCAAGCCTCACCTGAAAGTCGGTACACCTGCTGATACCGAAAGAGGCTCTGGCTCAAGCAATCTTCTTGGTTAGGGGTCAAACGGCAGTCGTTCTGCAGCAGAGCAGACTCCGGGCTTCCAAGTGCAACCTTTGGATGCAACTGCCATGCAACACAGGGTAACTCTTGGGCAGCCGCGGCAGCCTTCAAGCCGTGAGGTCGCGGATACTATCCGCACGGCTGCGTGGGTAAATATGTCTGACCCTGCCGCCTTTCCGAGGGGTAGACCCAAAATGTGAATGAACTTGGCGTCGCATGGATGCCCAAGACCGTGCGAAGTGGAGGAGTAAAAATCGGAATGCGGAGCCCTGACCCCAAGCTGACGAAGATCCTGAGCCTTACCTGGCGTCGTTCCCGCTATCGTCCCGCAGCAGCGTGTGCAGGTTGGTGACGAGCGTGGGCATCCCATGCGGCAGAACACCCCCTCCCCCTCCTCCGCGCGGCAGCCCCGCCTGTAGTACGCTGCTGGCGTACTCGCGTAAGTACTTCTGGAACACGCCCGCCAGCTCTGTACAAAACAGTACATACTGCATTAAAATAGTGAGCGAACAGTATTAAGGTAGAAATAGTCCACTAATGTGCTGAGCCCGCGCGAATATGTATGGTTTTATTTTATATATTTTTAATCAATTGCTGACATCTTAGAAGAACAGTAAAAGAATATGACGAATTAAAGCGACGTGCTGGGAGCGAGGTGACGTGTGAACCAATCACTGCCCACGCACTGACTACAAGACATCCACTGACGTCACATTCCGTCTAACCAATAGCGAGCGTTCAAACGTTTTTAAATGCTCAATTTTTAGACAGGTTTATTTATTATTGTCTTAATGAATTAAGAATTAAATTCAAAAGTAAATATAGGGATGTTGAAGTAAATGTAGTAATGTAAAATATAATACCCACGATTCGCCACTTATGTTTAGGGACCTAAACATAACTGGCGAATCGTGCGTGTGTAATACACCTCTGCCTACCGCTTCGGGGATACAGGCGTGAAGTTATGTTATGTTATGTAAAATATATAAGCTATATAAGCTGTAATATAAGCGGCGATAGCCCGGTGGCGTACGTAACGGACTGGTGAGACGAGGTCTCGAGTTCGATCCCCAGTCGCCCCGGGCACACACCTCTGACTTTTCGTAGTTATGTGTGCATTAATAAATGCTAATTATCGCTCGCTTAACAATGTGCTTGGTAGATGGCAATAGGCTCGCCCCCTATTACATTGGGACCTTAACATAATTCGTGCGGAAATCCCTGCGGATACCCCCCCGCCGGCCAGCGGGGGCGGTTATGTCGGGCTTGCACCGACCAAAACCGCACGCCGTCTCGGGTCTTCAGACGCCGGGGTGTAAGGTTACCCATAGAGCATATCCCTCGCACCCCGACTGACCCTGGGCCATCTCATCACTAACAGCATCGCTCATCCTGTCTCCTCTGAAAGCAGAGGAGTACGGAGAGCGATGTGTTCCCGCCACGTTAAGTATTGGCCGACGATCAATGCCAACCCTTTGAAGGGGAAGCCATTGACCGCCGCCCAGGGTGTACCGGCCGCTCCGATTCCGTTCCCCCCGGACTGCAGCGGGATCGGAATCGGAGCGACACTCGAGGAGGTTACCCAACACACACCCCTGAATAATATACCTACATATTGCCTATTATATTAGCATTCTGTCCGTACGTCAGGCGCAGTTCGTATAGACGTTTGTCAGATCTGATGTTTATATTTTACATGTCGTAATCTGAAAAATGGTACATTCAGGCCACAGAAATGTTGGTAACCCTAACTGTACTATGCATAATGTTGTTACTTCGGTGAAAACAAAGGTTCCTTATCGAAGCTCACGTGCTGCGCCGAAACAATAGCGGCCGCACTTGTTGAACAAATATCACGTTTTTACAGTTACTGCGACTCTCTCCAAGGTGAACTGCTCGACAGAGGCCGGCTGAGATCGGCTTGCTTCGTTTCGTAGAGCGTTCTCTCTGTCGTACATATAACTTTAAAGAATAAATATCCTGGTTCCCTTTAACTTCTCCATCATCATCATATGATCCGAGGCTACATCTCGGAGCCCAGGGTACGATTTCCTGATTTTCCTTCTCTACTTCGCACGATCTTGGGCGTTTATGATATACATGTCATCCCTTATGATGTCAAGCCAGCACTTCCTGGGTCTCCGTCTCCTACCGCGGCCCGGCGGAAGTGGCATGGCCAGACATTTGTTACCCACGTAACCTGGTGGCTGCCGCACAACGTGGCCGCACCAGCGAAAGCGATACTCCTGCATTTGCAAGAGTTCCTCGATGCGATCTTTGCGCATGACTCCGCATATCCACCGCAGCATATTCATCACCGGGACACGCTGCTCCTGCTTGCGCCGCTCCAGCAATGGCCACGGTTCACACCCGTGTAGAAGGACAGGCCTAATGATGATTTTATAAACCTGCCCTTTCAACCTAACCGGCATTTTGAGGTCACAGATGACAACAGTCATCTCACGCCGCTTGGGCCACACGGCTGCAATGCGTGCCTTGACGTCGCAATCAATGTCACCGGTCGCATCAAGTACAGATCCCAGGTACTTAGCAGAAGCAGGCCGGGACGGTGGGGCGACTAGCGCCCCTCCCCCAAACCGGGGCTAGACGGGGACACCGTGGTTCCCAAACCCGAGGGGGCCATCTCGAAACCGGAGATGGCCCAGGGTCAGTCGGGGTGCGAGGGTTATGCTCTATGGGCAGCCGAGACGGCGTGTAGTTTTAGTCGGTTCAAGCCCGACATAACCGCCCCCGCTGGTCGGCGGGGGGGTATCCGAAGGGATTTCCGCAAGATAAAAAAAAAGGTACTTAACCTGGTCCGTGTGCTCGACCAAGTCATCGCCAATGCGGACGGGTGTGGGATCTGTTGAGTTCAACGCCATGTACTCGGTCTTCGCCACGTTTAGCTTCGGACCGCCGTTCTCCAGCGTCAGCATGCTGTCCGCGTCAGCCAGCGCGATATCATCAGCATACCTGAGCAGCCATGCAGGTTGCTCGTGTAAGTTTCTGATGCTGTCCGACAAAACGTCTAATATCACGCTGAGTAGCCACGGTCTAAGGACAGACTGGTGTACCCCGACCGTGATGGGGAAGGGTGTCGTGTGGCCCAAGAAGGTTTGAACCACGGAATCGGAATCGGAATCATCTCTCGGATGGTGTCAATATAAGATTCCGGAACCCCTTTGGATCGGAAGGCTCCCGAGATCATTGCGCGAGGATAAAAGTCGAAGGCGTTCTGCATGTCCAGAAATAGGCAATGCAGAGGCGTACTCCTCGTCCTGTATTTCTCCGCGACGATCCTTAGTGCAAAAACAAGGTCCATGGTGCCGCGACCGGGCGGAAGTCATATTGCCACTCTGAGAGGGCACACTGCTGTCGAATCCGGGAGTCACTTAGCCTTTCGAAGAGCTTCACGGCGTGGGACATTACCTTTATACCGCGATAATTGCCACTTTCCTTCGCCGACCCCTTGTCTTTGAAGATTGGAGTAATGATATTGAACCTCCATTAGCTTGGGATCTTCCCGGTGAGGAGTATGCGGTTAAAAATGTATGCGAGGTTGCCCACACCACGGGGATCAATCGCATTCCAGGCCTCGATGGGGACTCCATCGGCTCCGACTGTTTTCCGATTCTTAATCTGGACTTCTTCAACTAAGCTATATTGCTTGTGTTAGGAGCAGATTCATGATTGTGGCCAGGATTCGAATTTAGGTTTAGCGCCGAGTATAAACGTCACCTGTTCATAGACTATTTATTGAAACTCTTACTCAATCAAAAATACTTATAGTCGTTTTGGCTGAATATTCTTGACGGAAGTTTTGATTAATGGAGCTGCGTGAAGAATAATATAACAGCGACAGAATTCGTTAGCAATAGTTGTATTTTACAATAATATTTTTATCGAACTAGGATCCGATTCAGTAAAATTACGATTAACAAACGTGTCTTTAAAATTTACAAAAAACAAATACTTGAAAACGAATCAAACCGAGTGATTCTGGAAGTTTAATAACTTTAGGAAAACGCAGAGAGGTTTTGTTTCGACAGATCATACAGCAAACCAGTTTTTTGAACTACGTTTTTTTTATAATTGAAATGAAATACCACGTTTTGAAAACGTAGCACTATTGAATCGGGCCCTTGACTAGAGTTCCGACTCAAATAGATTTCGTTAGAAGGTTGAGGCTTCTTGGCATCACTAGACGAAACCATTTGAGTTAGTGTAGTGTTGTAGAGACAAATAAATAAATGTAGTGATAAGTGCTGCGTATAAAGAACACATGAACAAAGTGTCTTCGCCTTAATAAAAACTAAGTAAGTGTTAATGGACGCATTCTTAGAATTATGTTTACGTAGTAATTTAGGTGAAATGTATTTACTTATTAGTCAACAAGGCTAGATTGTAATATAAATAAAGTATTGTTTACAGTACTTTATTAGGGAAAAAAAAAAGAAGGTTGAGGCAGTGGCTGCCGCCTTAGCCTTCTAACCTCCTCCCCCGCGCGGGCGTTACCTAGCGTGGGCACTTCTTGTAGAACAGGAACAGGTCGGCGCAGCTCGAGAGCGTTACCTAGCATGGGCTCGCCCGTGGTGAGGCGCGCGCACTGCACGAGGCACTTCTTGTAGAACAGGAACAGGTCGGCGCAGCTCGAGAGCGTTACCTAGCATGGGCTCGCCCGTGGTGAGGCGCGCGCACTGCACGAGGCACTTCTTGTAGAACAGGAACAGGTCGGCGCAGCTCGAGAGCGTTACCTAGCATGGGCTCGCCCGTGGTGAGGCGCGCGCACTGCACGAGGCACTTCTTGTAGAACAGGAACAGGTCGGCGCAGCTCGAGAGCGTTACCTAGCATGGGCTCGCCCGTGGTGAGGCGCGCGCACTGCACGAGGCACTTCTTGTAGAACAGGAACAGGTCGGCGCAGCTCGAGAGCGTTACCTAGCATGGGCTCGCCCGTGGTGAGGCGCGCGCACTGCACGAGGCACTTCTTGTAGAACAGGAACAGGTCGGCGCAGCTCGAGAGCGTTACCTAGCATGGGCTCGCCCGTGGTGAGGCGCGCGCACTGCACGAGGCACTTCTTGTAGAACAGGAACAGGTCGGCGCAGCTCGAGAGCGTTACCTAGCATGGGCTCGCCCGTGGTGAGGCGCGCGCACTGCACGAGGCACTTCTTGTAGAACAGGAACAGGTCGGCGCAGCTCGAGAGCGTTACCTAGCATGGGCTCGCCCGTGGTGAGGCGCGCGCACTGCACGAGGCACTTCTTGTAGAACAGGAACAGGTCGGCGCAGCTCGAGAGCGTTACCTAGCATGGGCTCGCCCGTGGTGAGGCGCGCGCACTGCACGAGGCACTTCTTGTAGAACAGGAACAGGTCGGCGCAGCTCGAGAGCGTTACCTAGCATGGGCTCGCCCGTGGTGAGGCGCGCGCACTGCACGAGGCACTTCTTGTAGAACAGGAACAGGTCGGCGCAGCTCGAGAGCGTTACCTAGCATGGGCTCGCCCGTGGTGAGGCGCGCGCACTGCACGAGGCACTTCTTGTAGAACAGGAACAGGTCGGCGCAGCTCGAGAGCGTTACCTAGCATGGGCTCGCCCGTGGTGAGGCGCGCGCACTGCACGAGGCACTTCTTGTAGAACAGGAACAGGTCGGCGCAGCTCGAGATCACGGCGCCCGCCGCGTGCGGCGCCGCCCCGCCCGCCGCCGGCGCGCGCGCGTCCTGTGCCAAGCCGCGCGGTCAGGGGCACATTCGTTAGCCTTCGGTATCACCGCGCCGTCACACCACGGCGCGGGAAGGGGGGGACATTCCTAATTTTATTCAACGTTTGAACTGGAGATACCAAATTTGACGCGATATTTAAAATGTTAACGTTCCTAATGAAAAATGGGGGCTTCTACATTTCAATAGGGGATTCCAAATTTGAACAGGAAATCTACTAGAATGAGTAGAAATAATAATACTAGACAATGTAAGCGGATGACAGCAGGCGGTGGTGCACACCTGGATGAACCGGTCCGTGAGCGCGCGCAGGTTGGCGTCCAGCGAGCTGATGTACAGCGACAGGTAGGGCTCGAAGCACGCGCCGATCTGCCCCAGCCACGGGGACGCCGCCCCCTCCACTTCCGCCTCCGCCGGGCCCTGCGGACACCGCAGTCAACTAAGATATCATACATTTTACTGTCGGAAGTTTTCGCGAATATCACACATTGCAATAAAACTATTTTGAACGGATTTTGAAATAACTAAGAACGGTACTTCCAGATAACTTTCACTTCAAACTATAATACAACCACCATCTTCAGTCTCCCCGTGACCACGGCTACTGAAAAGCAACCGAAACGTCGGGTTAAGTGTAAATAATAAACTAACAACAAATAAACCGCAATAGAATCTGTTAATAGTAGTTTATGCAACTGTCATATAAGAAGGGGTATTAAAACACGATAATAGGTTGACTCGAGTGTTTTAATAACTAAGTTATATGCAGTTTCATACACTACTTTATCTTCACTCATAGGAAAAATTGAAATTAAACAAAGTAGGTAGGTTACAAGGGCGCCATTTTTTTCACAGTTCGAACTGCGCATGCGTGCACCTTTTTTATATTCGGCCTAAAACCTTAGACTAGTTTAATTAATAAAAAAAGATAGCGGTACTATAATGAGTTTTATCTACACCCATGCTATAAATCCTCTATAAAAGATTCTGAAACAGTTAGCTTATTGCCAACATTAATACATCCAATGTCATAATAACCATAATATCATCCGAACGGGTGTTATAATGTTGTATGAAATTTCATAATAACACTCCTTTCGCTTTTTCAATCTCTTCCGCGCAAAGGGTTACTCATCAGACTGCCAAATTCTTACCGCTCGATGCGTGGAATCTGTATGAGTTTCAAAAAAAGAACTCATTCACGCGCGTTGCATTGCACCACCACAGCGGCGGCGCGCCGTAAAAAAAAAATTAAAGCTTATTCGTTCGAATTCGAATTCCCGCTATTTTTCTTCGCTATTATTTTTGCAAATTGTTTTGTTTACTTACTATTTTATAGAGAACACACCATGGGTGTAGATAAAGTCTTGTATGCAACTGTATAATTAGGTATTAAAACACACATGTGATACTATTATCACACTCAGCTTCGCTTCGTGTGATAAACCCACATTCATGTTTTAATACCCCTCAATATACCACAGTTGCATAAATAACTATTATGATACAGTTTACAGTTATACAGGTGGTACTATAATAAGTTTAATTTTTAATTTTATGTATATGCGTTTTTAAAGTGCGTATGTATAGAATCGTCTTTGAATTCGTAATTCGAATTGTTCCGATTTGAGTATAGATGAAATAGTTTTGAAATGAAATCTTGAAATGAAATCTTTATTTGCAGGAAACATGGTTCAACAAGGTGTTGTTGACCCATGTTTCCTGCAAATAAATAAAGGTTGACATATTTTAATAATGCAGCATGTTTCACCGTATTCGGTGTGCAAAAATAAAGTTTAGGTTTAAACTTCGTTTAAGTTAAACTAATTTCTTAGTAGTTTGCATGCAATAATATGTTGTTTCTTTATAACACACATCTAGTCAATTTTAAATCTAATATGATACATTTTACCTTATTATATAATTATTATACATTTTTAGTTACTGAATTACAATTTTTTAAATTTCATTATTAAATTGCATTGTTAACTTACATTATTTGATGATTTTTTTTTAATTGTGTTATTAAATTCTATTATGAACTTCCATTTAGTACTAAATTGCATTACAAAATTACATTAATCAAATTACATTATTAAAGCTAAATTTATTATTATCACAGACATGTCAAAATTTAATTCAAAAAATAATAAATAACAAGCAAATTATAGAAATACAAATTATGAATCTCCCATGTAGGTAGGTATGTCAAGCTAGAAATGAGTCAAATTAAATTATTTTAAAAATATTGTTTTCCTTCATTAACCAGTATTAGGTACTTATTTGACTGGGGTGTGTGTTGGGTAACCTCCTCGAGTGTCGCTCCGATTCCGATCCCGCTGCAGTCCGGGGGGAACGGAATCGGAGCGGCCGGTACACCCTGGGCGGCGGTCAATGGCTTCCCCTTCACCCCTTCATAGGGTTGGCATTGATCGTCGGCCAATACCCAACGTGGCGGGAACACATCGCTCTCCGTACTCCTCTGCTTTCAGAGGAGACAGGATGAGCGATGCTGTTAGTGGTGAGATGGCCCAGGGTCAGCCGGGGTGCGAGGGATATGCTCTATGGGTAACCTTACACCCCGGCGTCTGAAGACCCGAGACGGCGTGCGGTTTTAGTCGGTGGAAGCCCGACATAACCGCCCCCGCTGGCCGGCGGGGAGGTATCCGAAGGGATTTCCGCACGATTAAAAAAAAAAAAAAGGTAAGGTTTCTTCCCGGCATGAATTCTTGTATTGTGTAAAAGCCCTTATCTATAAGCCACTTTTTTAGTGTAGGTGAGAAGCGACTTAGTGGCAGTTCCCTAATATCTCTAGGTATTTTATTGAACACTCGTATACACATACAAAAACTGTTTTTATGCTGTAACGTTGTGGATATCTGTGGCAACCTCAGCTTGGTAGGATCTCTACTCAGGAACTTTTTATCTTCGCATGCTTTAATAAACAAGTCAGGGTGTTTTTTGACAAATATTCCAATTTCATGTATGTAGACGGATTTCAGTGTTATATCAGTCGAATTTCCCCACAGCAGTATTGCCTACCTCAGTAAAGACCCCACATACCCATGATAGGCCATCAATGCAGTCCTTTCATTTGTCAGTTTTACTGGTCTTCCTGAGGGCAAATACGAACCTGTTCACACGTTTACAGACTTTATCTATTTGGGCCTTCCAGTTACAATGTTTGTCAAGCGTAACTCCCAGGAATATAGTCTCACTTTCTTGCGCGATTTCTTGATTTTCGATTTGTATTTTTATATTCGGTACCGTGCCGTTATAGTGTTTGTGTTGTGTTATTTTTGTCTTCGATAAATTCGCAGTGAGATTGTTAGACCTTAACCATTTAGTGATCTCCTCAATTGTGTCTCTCAAAGTTTGTTCATGTTTATCCTCACTGGTTTTGTCTTGAGAAACAACAACTGATATGTCGTCTGCAAACAATACGCACTTATGATTTGTGACTTTCGGGATATCGTTTATGTAGAGCAGGAATAGAAGTGGCCCCAGAACACTTCCCAGGGGAACACCAACTCTATTATACTCATATGTAGAACTATAGGTAGTAGTGACTTGTCTATCGTTTACACGCGTTATCTGGACACATTGTCTGCGGTCACTCAAATAGCTACGCAACCAATCCAAAGCGCTTCCTCTGATACCATAGAGCTCACATTTGTCTAAAAGGATCTTATGATCGACGAAGTCAAAAGCACTGGACATATCAAAGAATATGGTAGAGACGAGCTTCTTTTTGTCTAATGACTCGGTAACACTTTGAACGAGCGAAAAGGTAGCCAAAGTGGTGGATTTATTTTTTTGAAAGCCATTTTGCTCTTTCGTGACTATATCATGTTTATTTAAAAAGTTTGTTATCCGTGTGTGCATTAATCTTTCAAAGACTTTTGAAAATACCGGTATGAGAGTAATGGGTCGATAATTTTGTAATTCATCTCTACTGTCTTTTTTGTGCATTGGCTTTACAATAGAGGTCTTTAATTTTTCGGGGAAAACGCCATAGTAAAAGGAGAGATTCATCAAGTGACAAAGCACCCGCGAGATCTCATAACAGCTGGATTTTACTATTTTTGTAGCGATTTCATCATGCCCAACAGCGTGCGTATTTCTAAGTGACATAATAGCTTTTTCCACTTCCCTCTCAGAGCAAGGCACCACAAAAATGCTAGAGTCCATCCTATTAATCAATTTATAGTTAGGAGTGCAATCGTTTGGTTTGTTTGTTTTTGAGATGTAGAATTGATTAAAGAGGCTGGCAATTTCCGTTGGTTCTGTTATAGAGTTGCCATCCCTGTTTATGTGTTGTATTTCTGGACAGCTCTTTCTATTGTCAAGTTTATTTCCTATTATGTCCCATGCAGCTTTACATTTGTTTTCTGACTTTAAAATATGTTTACTATTTATATTTATATTCCGCCTGGAGACCATTATGCATTTTTTTAGTAAATTTTTATATTTTATATATTTTTTCTTGGTCTCATAATTTTTGTCCATAGCATGCGTATCTTAATTTTCTTTTTGTAATAGTTGTTTTTTTTATACCTTTAGTTATCCAAGTCGGCGTGGTTTTTTGTATTTTAATTTTTATTTTGTTTACTGGAAAACACAAATTATAGAACATAACAAAGATCTCATCAAAAGTATCATATGCGTGATTGCAATCATGTTCCTCGTTTAATACATCTGACCACGACAAACTCGAGAGACAGTTTTTGAACTGCACGATATTTTCTTCACTATAATCACGCCTATATATATATGTGCTTAATGAATTAGGTTTCTCATCCTTGACAGGAAAGATCAATGTTTGACCTGTGTTGTGGTCAGATAAATAAAGGTGATGTACTTCCCCTATGGCGTCTGTTATGTTACTGTGGATGTGATCAATACAATTTTGCTGTCGTGTCGGTTTGGTGATATGTGATGTGAGGTTATGATTCAGAAGAAAATCATTTAGTCTAGAGGATATGTCGCTACTTTCGAGTATGTTTATGTTTAGATCTCCTGTTAAAATGATTCGTTTATTTTCTTTAAGATTTAATTCATGCATTAGTATTTCTAACTTGTCAAAGAAGATTGATATATTTGCACCCGGAATTCTATAAATAGCAGATAATTACACATTGCAGGGAAGGCAGATCAACGCCGCAACATTCAAATGTATTCTTACTAGCTAAATTTCTGCATATCTGTAAAGGCCTATATTCTAAGGAGTGGTCGAGCAAAATACATACACCGCCACGTTTTTTATCCAATCTTGAGAAGGAACTTGCTAATTCGAACTTATGTATATTTATATTAGGTTCTTCACCAAATTTCACAAAAGTTTCTGAGAAGCAGACTATTTGAACATTTTTGTTTTGTAATCTGAAGTCGTCCAAACATATTTCAATCTTTTCTGTTTTATTTAGGAGCCCTGCAATATTTTAATGGAATAACGCAGTTAGCTTAGGTCGGTATTTTTTTTAGAGACGAGTCTTGAAGCTAACCCGGACACCTGCTTACCTCCAGCTATCAATATTTTAGGTCGAGTGTTTGTTGTATGGATTGCTGTTGATTCCCTGGTAGATGGTCCATGATTATTATCGGTAAGACTTGCGCCATCTATTGTCATTTCACAAAACTCTTGTGATTTCGATGTACTTTTTTCAATGCTTTTTGATAATGCCTATTTGGCAGAGGTTTTTGGTGTGATCTCTGACGTTCTTTAGATTTCTTCATGGAGCTAGTTTTTTCTGTGCTTTCTGTGCTTTCTGAAGAACTCGTGAGGCCAGTAACAACTTCCTGAAGACGTGTAAGTTGTTGCTTCTGTTCCGTGACCTGTTTCTTGAGTATACCATTTTCCGTGACCAATATTTCTATATCTGAGTGAGAATTTTCTAGTTGTTTTTTTAATTCCATAATCTCTTCCTTAAATAGTTCAGCATCTTCGTGGAATTTTCTTGTAGAGGTCTGGATAACTTGTTCCCAGGTGGTCTGACTCAGATGCGGTTGACATATTTGAAGAGTTGAAGCTCCCATCTAAACTTTTATTTGTTTTTTTTCCTCGACGGGTGGTAATATTCTGCATTTCCATGTCGAATTGGTTTTTAATATTATAATAGCACTTTATGTTATGTACAATGACAACTAGTGGCATCTATTGGCAATTTATTAGTATGATTTAGCAATTTCAGTTACCATATTAATCGATAGATGTCACTTTGCCAAATCTATTTTGAGATGTCATTTGTTCGTCATAGGGATAATATTCTTCATTCCCATAATTTATCTGTAATTAAGCTAATCAATCTGATCAAAATCCTGATAGTGTAACATGTTGTGTTATTTTATATTTCTTTTTATTTAATTCCCTTAGTTCCACTATTCACCGCTAGATGTCACTGTGCAGTGAGTCTTATGTTATGACACTGCTATTATCGACCGGGATTTTGCAGTGTCAAAATTCAAATAATTTTTTTTCACTAACGTGTATAGGTAGGTATACTGAAATTAAGTCTAGTTTATTAAAATAGCCTTGCTTGGACTCGGCACTTGTTTAATACGTGTGGATATTGCACTATGTAGTCACTCCCGTCACTGATTTTGTAAAATTTTCTAGTATTTACAACAGTCACTCTTCGGTACACTTTTATCACTTAATGTTTTAAACAGTCGTATTTATTGAAGATAACATTTGCACTACAAATTTGCATGTTTAAATTAAATATTAAACATAATTCACGTTATTTAACTCGATAAATATGCAATAATCAAAAATAGTAATTTCTTCTTCACAGATCAGTTTTTACGCGATGGCAGCGCCATCTAACTTTATTATTTTAATGTATGATACATTTCTTAAATTAAGTCAACATGACTTCACACAGCGCCATCTATTGATAAGTTTCTGACCCAAATTTTTAAAATAAAGGAATTTTATTCACCCATAGTAACCGGAATAAAAACAATCATATTGTTCTTATTCAGATCATATATTATCATATCAGCGAAATTACAGCAAAATCGCATAATACTCAGCGCCATCTAGACATCGCGCAATGAATGTCCTCATTCGGTTTATACAACATGCCAACATCATACGTTGGGTCGCAACTGTAACTATGAGAATATACGGGTTTGCTCGTGCATTAGATAAGATGTATAAATAAGTCTTACGTCTTTGTTATCAGTATCAAATTCCGTTTGTTTGTCGACGCCCACGTCCACCGGCTCTGCGGACAGCTCCGTACCTACAACATATTAATATATTTATTAAAAAAACTTCTAGTTCCCATCATTTGCGGCCATAGCACACACGCTATTTTTAACTAAACCGCACGATATAGCGGCTTACTTAATTCTGCCTCGCATTTTGTAGACCGCGTTTTGTTTGTCTGCGTGTAGTTGCTTCGTCCAAATCGTAGATTTTGCAACTGCATCGCGTTTTGGCGAGTTTAGCTTTTCGTCACTGCATCACCACTGTATTGCGTTTTAGCAGCCTTCGCGCATTTCCAAGATAGCTAGATGGTGCTAGCTGGGTTTTGAATGTATCTGAAATATAGTGTTCAACCAAAAAAAGAGCGCTTTTCGGATGCGGAATCTGATGCCGAAAAGATGCTAAAACGCCAGTAACCGATGCTAAAAGTAGCCATGTGTGACTTACTCGAAAAGCCTTCAATTGGTAACATGGTATCTAGCCTGGTGCTTATAGGGCCCCACCAAAATCGTTGTGGCCCAAGCCTGCAAGCTGGTGCACCTGCTGATAGGCCCAGGCTTTGGTTGAGACGAAAGCTTGAGCCTATCAGCAGGTACAGGTCAGGATTGGGCGGTCAGAGGGCAGTCGCTCCCATAAGAGTACTAGGAATTGAGTGCAGGGTGCGCCTGAAATAAATTGAGCTGAGCGAGCAGGACTCTTCCTTGAAATTAAGGCATCTTACTACGGTCGCGCGCTTAGCTAAGGTCGCGCGCTCGTGAAACTGTTTTTCGATGATTATTCCTCAATGGTACATTGTACTTGAACAGTTGACCCCTCTAAACACTCAGCGGTGTCTACACTATCACCATGGTAAATTTGGTCAAGATCAGTATCGTGGTTACGGAGGAGTACAGTCTCGACCAAACGGCTTAGCCATGTATAAGAGCTTCGCTTCGCTCTGCTCAATAAGGCAAACTGAAGGGAGGGCAAGAAGTAGGCGGACGCCGGGCTCCAGGTGAAGGTGACGCAACCACTAACAATGCTTAGACGATGATGGTGGTGGTATCAGACCTGTGAACCGCTTGTGCAGCAGCTGCTCGAAGTTGTAGGTCTTCTGTATGGCGTACAGCAGCAGCTTCACGTCCACCTCGTTGCGGCGCGACGACATGATGTTGCTTAGCTCTGTGCGCGTTATCTGGAGCGAGAAGACCAGGTCTTATGCAATTGAAAATAAGAATGATTTCCCATTGGGGTAGGCTGAGACAACATGTTTCCGCTTGCGACGTTCCTGGCCAGTAGATGCCGCTTGAGGTGCTGGTAACTAATGGGACGAGCCACTGACCTTACAGAACTGCTGCGTGATGGCTTCGCTGAGCCTCCAGGAGTGCGGGAACACGTTGCCCAGCGTCTCCTCGAAGGCCAGCAGGTGTCGCTTGAGCCAGGCGTAGCGCCGCTCCACGAACGACACCCAGGCGCACTCCTGCTCCGGCGAGAACAGGTGCTGGTACTCCTGGAACCACCCACTTTATTTACTTTACATTAAAACCCGCTGGACGCAGCCGGTCTCCCTGTCATCATCATCATCTCAGCGTTGTGTCCCGACTGCATCCGAGGCTTTGACCTCTGCGCCCGAGGTCAGCCTTTCGGCTTTTCCTCCACCACTTCACACCTTAAGTATCCCTGGCAGTGAGACGGTTCTGGCAGCTAGTCTCTCCGTATATTGTCTTATATTCCATATTATTTCCATGACATACAGATATGGCGGCGATAGCCCAGTGGCGTACGTAACGGACTGCTGAGACGAGGTCTCGAGTTCGATTCCCAGTCACCCCGGGCACACACCTCTGACTTTTCGTAGTAATGTGTGCAGTAATAAATGTTAGTTTATCGCTCGCTTAATAATGTGGCCGGTAGATGGCAATAGGCTCGCCCCCTAATAGTGGGTGTGTAATACAACTCTGCCTACCCCTTCGGGGATACAGGCGTGAAGTTATATTATGTTATATGTTGATATACAGATAAAGTAGCTGCGTCTGACGGGATACCCGTATTTTTTGAGAAAAGAAAGTTTTGCAAATGGACGTTCCACACATATCTGAAATTTCTTTTACATAATATGTCATAAGGTGACGTAAGGACCATAAGAACCAAAACGTGACCGGACGTGTCCGGACAGCTCAGCTTGTCCGAGTTTTCCGCCTACAAAGAGACTGGCACTTCTTGAAATACAAGTAGTTACCTGAAGCTGCACGTTGATGAACCACTTCAGCAGCTCCTGCTTCACCTTGGGCTCCAGGATGTCCACCACGCCACACGCCTCCGACAGCGTCCTGTGCGAAATTGTACTCTTGCTGCCAGCTGGAGGGAAGATTGGACTTCAAAAGTTATTGAGTTAAAATAAATATTCCACTGGATACGATTGAGAGGTCGCAGGTTCGAAACCTGGCTATTACACTTCCGACGTGAATCCACTCCTAACACAATTTAGCGTAGCTGGAGGGGTTGGGGGAATACTATTAATTTCGGTTAAGAATGTCCTTTAAAACAGTTTTGAATATCAAGTAAAGCATTTTCTGACCACCAACGTTTACTCTATAATAAGGGGCAAAAATCTTGACAAAATGGTTTGCACATGTGCACTAACTGGCGAACCAAGAAGTCAATAAAATAACTGATCAAACAATGACGCGAGCGCTTTGAGCGCTGGATTAGTTGTATGATCTATGATTGGTTGATTGGCGCGACAGTAAATTGTCAAGATATTTGGCTCTACCTATACCAGCAGGGAGGGTAAATATATAAATATATATATTTGCCCTCCATGTTACCAGTTGGCAGAGTTTTGCTTGGTACTAGAAGAGAGGTGACATAAAATATCGTTCATTGTCTAAATATCTATACAGAACCCATTTGTTTTTTTTTTAACTGGGCGAACTAAAGTAAGCACATGTTTCCACTAAACAAGTAAAGTAAATCTTCAAAAAGTTTTCAAAAACTAAAGTAAGTACTTTAGTTTGTCTAAACAAAGTGAACTGTGGGTCAGGGGGAGGAAGCGAAGAGGGGGCAATTACGTCCATATTGCCCCCACCCTATATCCACGCCGGTTGCCCACAAGGCCATACACTGACACATACCAGTGAAGGCGTCCTTGAAGTCGGCGCGGATCTGCGCGGCGAGCTCCGTGCGGATGGCGTGCACCTGGTCGCGCAGGCTGCTCAGCTCGCGGATCTCGCGGTAGCACTCGAAGTGTTGCAGCACCTGGGAATAAGGGTTGTTGTGCGGGTACCTACTATAATGGCCTAAGTGGCGAGATATAACTTATCCTGTTAGGCTCAATTTACGTTGCCGCGGAATGGAATGGAAAGGAATTTGTGATATTGTCGGAAGTTTACGCGAATGTTACACATTGAAATAAAACTATTTTTAACGGATTCTATCGCGGTTTATTTGATGTTATTTTATATTTTACATTGAACCTGACGTTTCGGTTGCTTTTCAGCAGCCATGGTCACGGGGAGACTAAAGATGGTTGTTGTCTTGAAGTTTGAAGTGAAAGTTATCTCAAAGTACGTCAAGTACGTACGTAAGTCTAGGTAGGGGCCACCATTCTGGGACAATCTCTGGAAATAGTGGCCACTACTTTTTGGACTTTACCTTAGCTTACCATCAGGCGGGGTGCAGTCAAATTGACGAACCAAATATATAAAAAAAAACATATATTACAGAATTTTGTAAGGAAATTGCGCATAGCATAATGAGCTTCCATTCTATTCCGCGGCAATGTAAATTGAGCCTAACAGGATAAGTTATATCTGGCTACTAGGCATACAATATTGTGAGATATATCATTTAGTTAGTTGTTTAATTTACTTTCAAAATTAACTATTTCTATTGTTTATACCTACTTTTTGCTACGTTTCCGGGGTTGATGCCTTGAACACTGCTTAAATTTTGGATATACCAACCTTATCTATACTGATAATACAGCTGAGAGTGTGTTTGTTTAAACGCGCTAAGCTCTGGTACTGCATAATGCCATTAGAAAAAGTCTTTTTGCATTTGATAGCCCTGTTCTTGGGGGAAGTTATGGGCTACATAATGAATGTTATGTAGTCTTAAGAACCAAGTGATAAGAAAAAAAACCGGCCAAATGCGAGTCGGACTCGCACACCGAGGGACGAGACCCTCGGTGTGCGAGTCCGACTCCGACTCCTACAAACCTGTAGGTATATAAGTAAAAGTTCACCCATTACGACAATCGAGTCATAGTTATGGTATTTTTATTGCAAAATGAAATTTATAACATTATAACATTTTTTATTATATGATGTAACAAAAAATGACCGCGGTAGCCGAGTGGTATAGGTAATGGACTGATGAGACGAGGTCTCGGGTTCGATCCCAGGTATTACCATGGCACACACCAATGACTTTTCGATGCTTTTCGAAGTTATGTGTGTATTTATCGCAGGTTTATAAGTGCCCGGTTAATGGCAATAGGCTCGCCACCTATTACATTGGGACCTAAACATAAACTGGCGAAATGTGGGTGCTAGCACCTCTGCCTACCCCTTCGGGGATATAGGCGTGAGTTTATGTTATGTTATGTAACAAAAAATTTACGGTTTTCGCAATTTTTCCTTTATCTGTATTATAAGACGTTACTTCGTACCAAATTTCAAGATTCTAAGTTCACGTGAAGTACCCTGTAGGTTTTGATTCCCGTGCGAGATTCGAAAATTTGCGGAAATTTGCGGCATAAACGGCTGTATCTTTTGATTGCTTTGGCTTACAAGTTTGATTTTTTCACAGCTCCAAGGGACAGTAGAGCTGAGTATCAGACATAAATTTCAGTTTGATACCTCCACGTGTTCCTGAGAAAAACGGTCTTGGCAGACGGACGGACGGACGAACAACGAAGTGAGAGAAATAAGGGTTCCGTTTTTTCCTTTTGAGGTACGGAACCCTAAAAAGATGAGAAGTTAAGGGGCGACGCATTGGAATAGAACCAAGTAAGGCGGGTGAAACCGTGGGGCACTGCTAGTACAATATAGAAAGGACTCAGATCCTCACCTCCATAATAGCCTGCATGGGTAGTACGATTTCCTTGTACTGCCTATTCCGTGTCATGGTCCGCAGCTTGTCCACGCCTCCCACCAGCATGTGCAGGTGGTTGAGCGCGGTGATGGCCGCCGTCAGGTTGGACTTGGCGCAGTCCAGCTGCTTGATCTCGGAGGTGATCTCGCGTACCATGCTCTCGGAACGTTCAGCTTTTTTATTTATGTCTGCCACCTGGAACGATTGAAGACGTAGGAGTGAAGGTGGAAAGAAAGGGTGCCGCTGTTTCGTAGACAAGGCTGTGTGTTTAACTTTACTATGTGTCACCGCTAATATATTTGTAGTGAAAAATTATTTTGGCGCATTGTCCACTTAAAGTGACTTCCATATTTAAGCACTTTTTGAGTGAATAAAACATTCTTTTTGCTTAGTAAAAAACTAAAAAATAATATATAACGTCAAATTGTAGCTGGATAGATAGATAGGGAGGGAAAGGATTGGAGGGAGGTAGGTAGGGAGGGAGGGAGGTAGGCAGGGAGGGAGATATGGAGAGCGGGACGGAGGGAGGAACTATGTATGATGATGATTAAAAAAATACACATAATTTTTCAAGTTTTCACTTCTGTCAGCACTCCCGAGGAGCCACCACCTTTTTTTTTCATTGATATATGATCTCAAATAGACTCCTACAAAAAACTGAACTACTGAGGAAGACCTCAGTAGTTCAGTGTTGTGGTGCTAGATGGCTCTGACACATGTGTTTTTGATAGTAGCTGACTGACAAGCTGTAGTTTAATCAATGAAAACTTTGGAAACAATCCCTTCAATCTTATTTACCCCCAAAATTGTTAATAATGGTCATGTCAAACACTGATAAAAATTTAATGGTTAACAGATTAGGGAACACAAACCTGCAGTGCCAACTCAGCGATACAGCTTTGTGCCTCAAGCAACGCATTCTGTCCTGCGTCCCTCTGCTCTGCCTGCGCCCTCACCAGTCTCCTGATGTCATGCTCCACTCCCGCCAGGTGGAATTCACATCGTGCAGCCGCACTCTCAACACCTGACAGGGATTGTTCCGTGGGGAACACTCGATTTATATAAGCCACAGCATCAAACTGTAAATACAAGAAGAATTATTTTAATTTTATATTAAACATTACTGAGCTTGTTCAATAATATCTGGGCTGAAGCTAGGTTTTTAAGCCCCTCCGAATGCACAAAGACTCCGGGAATAATATCCATTGCAGCACTAGCCACGGGCAGGGTTCATCCCTTTTTTTTCTTTTTTTTGGGGGTTTTATCTATATAGGCATATCAACCCCATCATATCATATATCGCTATATCTTAAAATTACTTATTATAAAAGGACATATATAATGCAAAGTAGATACTTTGTATTTAGTCAGTATTTAAGTTTAAGCTAGATAGCTTGCATAGCATCGGAATGTTATATTTGTTGTTATAAGTAATTTTGATTCTATTGTGCTAACAGACCTTCCTTATGGCTTAAAAACAAGTTAGTGTTTACATTTGTTAAAACTGCATATACTAGGGTGAGTTCTATTTATCTATATCAAGTAGTAGTAAAATATAAATAAGTATTAAATATAGTATATTCTAACCTATTTTTGTTGAAAAATTCCGTTTAGAACTGGGAAGAGTTATATTTTATTTCTATGAGCTTAAGCTTGAAGTTTAATGCTTCTGAGTTACTGTGTTGTTAACGAATTTAAACGGGATTCTTAGCACGAAAGCAATCAACGTAACATAAACAAGGATGGCAATGTACAAAGTACACCCTGAAAGATACCAACATCGTATTTTGGAATCTAATTAAAAGTTATTACGCAAAGAGATATATATATAATTTATGTACTTACTTCGGTGCTATCGAATTGCTCAGTGCCACCCATCATTTCTTCAATTCTGCACATCACTGAACTTGGAAAGTTTATCTGAACCTCTGGCCCATTATCTTTGTCATCTAATATATCGTTTGAATCCATTTTTAAGTTATTTTTTAGAAGTATGTTTCAGAAAAAGAGAAAATAAACACTCAGGCCCGAAGGCTCAGTTGACGTCGAGTTGAGAACATCAGTCATCACTGTCAAATTGACAATAGTGACAGTTGTACCTCGAGCACAGACGGCAAACCTCTTAAGCCTTGGAAAATAAACTCAACCTGTGCAAATTGTATTTTAAAACAAATAAAATTGTATTGCAACACTATGTATGTTTATGAAATTAAAATGCAAAACTGATTTATCAATTGGGTTGAAACAGGTAAACCAATAACCCTGAATATTGAATGGCCAAAATAAACTGTCTGTTGCACTTTCAAGTGTTTCAACTTTCAACAAACAAAACGCAACGAGTATATTTACAGGTAGAAACACTGTACCTAAGAAAAAATGACATTTGAAATTTCCACTGTCGAGACGAGACGATTTTTCTGAAAATGAAAAACACCTCCCAATTTCAGCAATATTGGTTTTTATATATTTAATATAGGCTTCATCCTCCGTGCCTGTTCCCAACTCAGTTGGCTTTTCAGCTTTTAAGTCTTATTACGAAGCGGCAGAACTACGATATTTACATGAAGCGACTTCCATCTGACCTCTTTTTGAATATAGGTAAGTATTGGGTTATTAACGTAATTGACAAATGTGGTCTTTGCCGTAGTACCTATTCCCATTGGATAGAATAGAAGTGTTAGTTCCATGTGACTGTATTATTTGGGTATGTTATTAAAAGTTCTCATATTGGGCAGGATCGCACCTTATCGCAAATGGTTACCGTGGCCTATGGACATTTGAAACACGGGGCGTCACACTCACGCTGCCGATTCTGTAAAAACCTTGCAATGCATTGTACTTAAATGTTAACGACTTGCTCAACTCGCTTGCCTTGCTTGTCGATCTTTAGCTATCATTCTCTTCCTTCATTCTCCGTCAGGACATTAGTATTCTGTGTAAGTGTGTATCAATGAGTATCATGTACCTTTATCTTGCATATGACGACAAGCTTTTCATGACATATTCTACTGATGTCGTAATGCAATGGACACCCACACCGTAATCAAAGACCGACAGCAACGTCAAATCAAATACCTACTGAAGTGAACGGGAACGTCGTGCGAGATTGTATTGTTTTTCAGTACCTAATTTGAACGCGCTCGTGGCGCACTGCCGTCGCGTTTACGCCACGATGAGCTTCGTATACACTTGCCGTGAATAAAATAACATACTCGCTGTGTTCGTATTATACTAGTTCTGTATACAAACATCAGTGGCAGTCTGTGTTTGTGAAGTGGCAAAGTAGTGTAGTGACCATGGCTCGGCTAACTGAGGAAATGGTGATCGCGAGATCCAAGCAGTCAGATCTCACTGCTATAAAGAAGCTCAACTGCTGGTAAGTACATGAGTCAGCCGTAAGGGCAAAGAAACGTTGGCATCGAAAAAATATTTTAAACGGGCCGTCTTTTCACTCAATTGACGTTTGTCGAAATAAATGTGAAATCGCAGTCGGTGCAACGCATGGATGCGGAACGTTAACGTATTTGTTTGCATTAAAATGCTACAGTTCATGGTCTAAGGTTTTTCGTAATTGCATTTGGTAGACTGTCACAGAATTTAAAAAATATCTGATCAGCTGTATGACTGATATGTATGACACCTTTGCCCGGTCTTGTCAAGAACTCTTGTTTTTTCTTATAGTCTATATAAAATATTATATAATCTGTTTCATTTCAAAATCTAAAAAAAATAAATGCAACAAATATTTTTAGTGATCTAATACTGCAAGCTGCAAGAGAAAATATTTTTAATTTATTTTTTTGTTCTTTCTGTATGGTCTTATATTTATGTGATTAACTGATAACTTGTGCACTTACTGTGTACATCTATTAAAAGTAATGCTTCTGTTATAGTTTGTTATCAGTAGGCTTATTACACTGCTGCATACATGCTGCATAATATATTGAAACCTACTGATAACAGATGTTTATAAACAATACACAGTAAATGCACCAATTAAATAAACTTATTATGTTCATTCTAATTGGATTCTTATTGGGCTATTTTTAATTAGAATTATTTTTTTAATTGTTAATTTATAAGAACACTATATTAAAATCAGATAAATAATTTAGTAATCATTGGTTGACATAAACAAATATATGGCTCATTTTAAGTTTTACAGTAATTCTGTTGAAGGTGGGTGAGAAAAGCCTGCTGCCTATTTAAACACCCACAAGACAGCCTTGTTCAATAGAAATCAGCAATGAATTAGTAGTCTCACCAATGACATCATCACCAGTGAGTGCCATCTTCTTAATGAAGTTTGGACTTTAGTAGATAAGATCTGTGATCCTGTGCTGTGCCGTTTAGATGCTGGCAAGCTAGTCAAGTCAATTCTTTGGATGGTATTGTCCAGTTTTTTCCATGTTAGACATCAATGGTTCTTCTCTCTCAGAATTCTGTCCTCGTTTATCAACCGTGGCATTTAATGCATGTGACTGAAAGTAAAATCTTTCATCTGATGACTGTCGACATTAGCTCTTTTTTGCAGTTGGCACTTTAGGTAGAAAAAAAAGACACTGACAAATATTTTATTTACAGCCTGACAGCCTCCGTGGCGTGGCGGTATTGAAAGCGGCCGCTACGCAGGAGGCGCGGGTTCGATCCCTGCTCAGTGCAAATATTTGTATGCATGAATATGAGTATTTGCATTGGTCTGGTCGTGCCTCGGAGAGCACGTTAAGATGTCGGTCCCGGTTGCCATACGAATATGTATGACAGTCATTATAGGGGAAATGGGTGAAATGGCCCCACATAGAAGGGCTGATCACCCGTCTGGTCAAACGGCGTCCCCACTGGCAGTAAAAAAAAAAAATATTTTATTTACATGGAAAATAAAAAAAAAGAGTAACTTACAATCTAGTTTTAAATTCTAAACATTTATGCTTACTTTGCGAATATAAATATGGTAGCAATTGGAAATATTTGGTCTCTGCCTACCCCAGTTGGAATGATATATTGTATTCAATCAAGGTATAGATGATAAGGTTGCATGTGAAATATTTCCTTATCTGTGGTGGGGGCATTGCACTGTGACTCATTTGCTATTATGTGGTGTAGACAACATAACACATTGCACTCTTTGTAATTACTTACTATTAATGGTGATTGAACTGCTCTCTGTTGTGTAGTTTTCTCTTAGTTTTAAATATTACTGGCAACATACATGTTGCAGGTAGAGCGAGTGCAGGTCTAAAGCAGACTGAGTCTCTTCCATCTCTGACTGAATTACTTCTATCTCCATCGCCCTACCTGGATATTTTTTTTACAAAGATTATTTATTCATAGTTGTGAAGAGCCACATTATACACGCTGTTCTCTTTTCTTTTTTTCTTATTGCTCGGCTCCTTGTCGTAGCGTGATATTAAATATTCTATAACCTTCCCCAAGAACTGTGCTATCAAATACAAAAATATTTTCTCAAATCGCACAAATATTGTTCCAGAAATAGCATTTCAAACAAACAAACTCTTTATCTTTATTATTAGTATAGATAGATATAGATGTTAAGGGATAGGGTTATCGTAAAGAATTGCGGAATGATCAGAGCTGAGGTTCTCTGCCAGATAAACCTTTTTTTTTTTAAGAATACTAGTAACCGAAATGATTAGTATTCCTCCTAACCCCTCCAGCTAAGCTGAATAGCTTGTGTTAGGAGTAGGTTCACGTCAGTAGTGTAATGGACAGGTTTCAATCCTGTTATCTCACGATCGTAAGGCCGACTCCTTAACCACTAAGATACCGACGCTTATGAACGCTTATTTGTACGCTATGTTTTGTCAGACACGCGGAGACAGAGTAAACCAAAACTTGGCGGGCATTTTTCGCCTCGGTATCAAGTTCATCGGAAGTAACCACGCATCATCTTAGTGTTGTCCCCGGTTGCACCCGAGGCTTTCAGACACCCTAGGGTCTTGTCATGTCTTATTTCTTCTTACAAAGGGGTGGGAGGGAGTCTTGATAGTTCTTAATTAAGATCACAAAAATGCGCAAATTTATCAAAAAATAAATGATTATTAGTTCCTTTGTAAGTACAAATAAACATTCCTAAAAATTGTTACTTTGAAAAACAAACATTATACAATAAACCAAACGTGTATTCATTTTTAACTTTAGATTCTTACGTAATAAATATTATACAATCAGCCTATTCTTATTTTTTCTTATATAGATATACCGATATTCTTAGCAATCCATGGATTCTCCGTGCGGGTGCCGGGTCCATCGCGTTGCTGAGTTGGGAACTCGGGACAGTGCCTTGGACTTGCGACCCAAGTGTAGGTTTAGAAGGGGCCCCTTTTGTTAATGTACATCAACACTCACCTTCACTACCCAAGTTCCCCTCCCTGCCTAACCAAATTTGATACGAACCTACTAGTGCCGCTTTAGACATTCGTCCTAGTAATGAGCTTATGTTTGTTTTGTATACATTTATATTCCGTAGTGGAGACGCAGGTCAGCGATCAGCGCGCCATTCCTCGCGGTATCTAAATCGTACCTTACGCATCTAGTGGACTCAAACCCTATACCATATTACCTCAGTCGGTGTGTAAGCTCAGTAAGTGTGGGAAAATCATAATAAGTGCCATTGCTTCTTTTGTTGTATCAACAAATCTGTTCCCACAACCTAGTGCTAGTTCATTGGCATTTATCACTATTGTCTATGGCTCTAGCGCGGTCTGTTGTGTCTATGGGTTACTTCCGCATTCTTAGCTCGAGCATAGATAAATCACAGGTTATATAAGTCGCGCCGTATGAAAGGGATTTGCAGACTATAAAAACTTTCGAGAATATTTTGAGGAACTTTCGCGCGTTCTGCGTTTATCATTTAAGCAAATGATGTTTTTACATACTCCAGAGGAAAGCTACACGACTATATGTATTAGAAGTTGGTGAAATTATACTACCAAGATTTGCTTAAAATGTTTAAATGTACGTGTATTCAGTTAGTTACTAGGTAAATCTTAAGAAAAGCGCTGAAACATGTGATCGATATCAGCATGTGGTGCTGTCGTATAATGTGGTAGTTATAATTATGTCTATGATACTAATTAACACACAGCCTTGGTGTGTAAATGGCGCTCTCTACGCACGCACTAGTAAGTTCTCGGCGCCGACTGCGATTACCAACTGAATTATTAATTCTTTAATGTGCATAGTAAGTCGCGGTGTACCTTATACCTTATATTTGAAGACCCGAGACGGCGTGCGGTTTTAGTCAGTTCAATCCGGACATAATCTTCCCCCCTGGCTGGTGGGTGGGGGGGGGGAGGGAATTCGAATTCGAGGGGATTAGTATCCACACGGACAAGAGAAAAGTAAGAAAATACATCATCATCTGTTACGCAGTTTCCGGTCTCACCCGAGGCCTCACCTCGGAGCCCGCGGTCTGTTTACTTCTCATTATTTTGGTTTGGCTTATACGGGTTTTATGGGAGCGACTGTCGTGTGACCCAAAAAAAAAACACCTACGCAAGACCCTCGTCCGCGAGTGGTGGTGTACCTAACTTGCACTGAACGGCCATCTAACCCACAGTTGGCAATTGAATCTTAGCAGTAGGACGCTCTACCGCTAAGCCATACAGGGCGCCTAGACAAACTATCTATTAGTTATTTATCTAATTTTAGGGTTTTAGTGTTTTTGCGCGGAACCCTTATTATTTTTCCTAAAATTAAAGTAGACTATGTTACTCCTTGTTATATTACCTTTCTGCCAGTGAATTTCCCGTCATAATCGGTCCAGCCATTTCAGAGATTAGCCGGAACAAACAGACAGACTGACGGACAGACAGACAAAAATTGTAAAAAATGTTATTTTGGTGTATGTACCGTATATATATTCATATACATGTAGTAAAAACGGTTATTTCAATATTACAAACAGACACTCCAATTTTATTTATATGTATAAATGTATAGATTTCGTCTTACACGAACCAATGTCTTTTCTCCATACGAGATCTGCTGCGACCTTGGTTCAACTAACTTATTGCATAAACATGAGAGCGCATACGACACTCCGCCATGTTTACTTGTTGTACACGTAACTAGCTTTTACGCGCTGACTCACTCCTGTATGACGAGAAACTGTAGTAGGTACTTTAGGTACTGGGGTGTGTGTTGGGTAACCTCCTCGAGTGTCGCACCGATTCCGATCCCGCTGCAGTCCGGGGGGAACGGAATCGGAGCGGCCGGTACACCCTGGGCGGCGGTCAATGGCTTCCCCTTCACCCCTTCATAGGGTTGGCATTGATCGTCGGCCAATACCCAACGTGGCGGGAACACATCGCTCTCCGTACTCCTCTGCTTTCAGAGGAGACAGGATGAGCGATGCTGTTAGTGGTGAGATGGCCCAGGGTCAGCCGGGCTGCGAGGGATATGCTCTATGGGTAACCTTACACCCCGGCGTCTGAAGACCCGAGACGGCGTGCGGTTTTAGTCGGTGCAAGCCCGACATAACCGCCCCCGCTGGCCGGCGGGGGGGTATCCGAAGGGATTTCCGCACGATAAAAAAAAAAAAAAAAAAGGTACTGTAGGTACTTCATGATCAGCATCCGAGGTTGTCACTTCGGAGCCTGCGGTCCGCTTGCCGACTTTTAACAATACAATATCCTTTATCGAACACCATAAACATTATTTTACATTGTTGCGCCTCCACTTCACATGGTACTGGACAACCATCGGTGAGACCATCGGCACGCCATGTCATCTTCTACGATGTCTAGGCAGCACTTCTTGGGTCTACCCTTTCTACCGGAGCCCTCTGGAGCCGGCATGGCTAGACATTTATTACCCCTCATAGCAGGACAAGTAAGCAAGTAATAACATCTGCTGGGGGACGTCCCACCTTCCGTTTGCCGACTCGTGGTCTCCACTGTAGGACTCGTTTGCTCCAACGGCCATCGGTCCTTCGGCAGATGTGGCCAGTCTATGGCCACGTCAGCTTGTTTATTCTGCGAGCTATGTCCGTGACTTTAGTTCTTTGTCGGATGACCTCATTACGAAGCATAGCTCGCTCCATAGCCCGCTGTGCGATTTTTAAGTCGTGGACTAGCCTCACTGTCAATGTCCACGTTTCGGCACCGTAAGTCATTACAGGTAGGACGCACTGGTCGAACACCTTTGTTTTTATTGCGGTAAAAGGGAGGAGAAAACCCGACGTACTTTGCCAAAGGCTGCCTAACCTAATTGGATCCATTCGGTGACTTCTTTCTCGAAGTTGTTTCTACCGAGCTGGATAATCTGGCCAAGGTAGACTGTTGAACAAATTCAAGTGTCGACTCTTCGATGGCAATCGGTCTCAGTGTGAGATACTCGTTGAACGTAACCTTGGTTTTTGAACAAAACTAAGGTTATTTGCAACGAGAAAGACGCGTCAAGAGGCTCCATTCAGGCTGTGCAGCACTCGCCCAGCTGCTCCAGAGACTCCGCAACAATAACCATGTCGTCGCCGTACGTACATACTACATATTATAATTACTTGTCTATGTTACGTCACCGTTATGCGTCATCGTGTGGGTAACAAGCACAGATAATCAGCGATATTTATCTGGCGAGCATGTACGAACACAATTATGAATTTTGAAGAAGCGAAATGTATGTGGAAACATTTGCTCTCTGTCCACCCCAGTAGGAAAGTAGCGTGACTGTACGTATGTTGAAGAAAGTGGGAGGTGGAGACTCTACCACTGACCTGACATAGAAACGTCGAAGACAAGTTCCCTTGCGTGCTACATGTAGTTTTGAGGACTGCATACACTAACCCTACTGTTATAAAATGTGAATTAACAGAATACTAGATTGAACCATCACATCACTAACATAGCGTGGTTCCCGGTCGCATCCGAGGCTTTCACTTCAGAGCCCGGGGTTACTGCTCCTCCTTTTGATATGACTTACATTTTTTTGTCTATGCTGTTATCTTGTAACTTTTATATTTTTTATATTTAGGACTTCACCTCGCCTGATGGTAAGCTGAAGGTAAAGTCTCAGGAAAGAGGGTCACCATCACATACACGTACCATGTTAACAATGGTGGCACTCAGCTTGACGGCCTCATCAGAAGAGGATTGTTGTCGCAGCACCGCGTGACACCCACCGGTCCCACTAGTGCTGCGACCACAATCCCCCTGCCCGGCTATGCACTTGCTGACCCCTGAACGCAATCAAACCGAAATTGGATTACTATGGAGGGTTTTTCGCAATCGTGCACGGTGGTACCCTCTCGGCCGAATTTTGTGACAAATTTGTGTCATCAAATTTCTACCACCAGTAAAGTAATAGGTCTTAGGTATAATATACCTAAGACCTAGGATAAGATGAATGGTCTGTGTGAAAGATCGTAATGGCCAATAAGCGAATGACCGCAACCACACACATACTTACATATCGCTGAACCGCGCGTGTCGCCACAAGTTAACTACTGCAACACCGTGATAGTATACGCAGGTCTTAAAGATGCAAAACCATACTTATAATTGTTAGAAGTAATGTTACTCTTCAGATATATAATTAGTAACAATTTGCCGGTAATTGGCGATGTTTTATGTTGCATTGTTATTCATTATTTTCTATATAATTTCGTTTTTTAATTACACTGCGTGCGACATTGAAACAAACGTTAAATGTTAAAATATTCATGAAAATTCTGAGCGCATTGTTTTGGTGTTCCGTACCAACACGATTTTTTTTCTTTTTGTAGCTCATTTTTTTTGCAATCTATTTCTGTACGAACATTCTTAAAAGCTTAAGAATTGATTATTTGTCCTGGAGGGTAGTCAGTCCAGCGACGTGCGGCGACTCGGGTCTTCAAGGTGCAAGGTGGGCCGGCCCATAAGGCATTTCATCAGTTCGCAGTTTGTATATTTGGATGACTTTCCAGTCTGTTTCTGTACGATCTGATTGAGTATTTAATCTCTACTTGGACTGTTTTGACGTTAAACACGAATTAACGCTCAGATTGGTGAACGGTTTTATTACACTTTAAATACATTTAAATTATATTTTTAAATACATTCTACATAAAACAAATATATTTAAAAATATAAAAAATAGTTGCCCACCGGCATCGGGTACAGGGACCAAGCTACCGGTGTTTAGGGCTCCAGAGAGAGGATTCCCCTCACAATACGTGCCGTGTCGAGGAGCACTGCCTTCTGCGAGCCTCTTGAGATGTTGATCGAGGTTCTTGGCAATCAGTCCGTGAACCGATACGACTATCGGAACAATAATTGCCGAATCCACACTCCACATGTCGACAACCTATATTACTCTTATTATATTATTATTATGCCTCTGGGACGTCTCTATGGACCCTTCTTCAGCCGAGCACCGACCCCGGTCGCACCCGAAGCTCGCACTGTGGAGCCCGCGGTCCGCTCTCTTGCTCCTCCCGTCTATGTTAGCTTATACGGCTGCCGCATGCACCCCCACTCTTCCAGACCCCATCCCCGAAAGGAAAGCCTACGCCAGAGCCTCATCCGTCAGTGTGCAGTTACAACTTCATCACTTCAACTTACATCACACTCGAGCATAGCTACATATTAAGTAATATAAAAATAAATTGTAACAAAACGGAGCTGCTAATTAAAAATTAAAATTTACCAAAAACGAAAACATCTTTATTACAAATAATTACCAAACGTTTGTCAGTTTTTAATTTTTTATAAGGTTCTTTCGTGAAAGTGTATACACTACCGCTCGAGAGTAGCCCCACTTCGTGCAGGCGCGGGCGCACACACGGCGCAAGCTATATACCTTGAGGCAAAAATCAAAACGTCAAAAATTTCGCACATGTGCACTAACTGGCCAACCAATGAAATGGCTGGTCGACCAATGACGCGAGCCCTCTGAGGCCGATATTAGTTTTATGATCCATGATTGGGTGAGTGGCGCGCCTCCGCCGTCGCGCCCCCATGTGCGCGCATCTAGAATACATTATCAAGATTTTTGGCTCTATACGTCTGTACTATTATCTATGCTATGCCTTTATCCATACCCACGTTACGTAACGAAGCCCAACACCGTGACTGTTCGCCGGTGGCGTCTGCGCCCGCCCGCCACGGCGCGACGGCCGCAAAATGACTTAATTAATATAATTTATTATGTTGTATTAACATTGCGCCAGATTGAGTAACTGAAAAGTGAAATTTAGTTTATTATGCTTTTGTACCTCAATATACAGTTTATTTGTTTTCTTTTTCGGTTAAATTAGAAGGCTTAGTGTGCCGTTACCATTTCGCAGTGGCGAAAGGTCCATTATTACCATCCTTACCTTGTAGGATTTTACTCGTAGGTCCTTACACCTGATGTGTGTTTTGAGCTTTGAAACAATATTAAAAGCTAATCCTGAAAAAAAACTATAGTGACCTAGCTATGAAATCTAACCTATGACCTGACATTTCTTATGAAAACAACTGTCATTTGCGCATACAATATTTTAAATAATAAATTATATTGTAGGACAAAGTACACAACGCCATCTAGACCCAAACTAAGCAGAGCTTGTCATATGGATTCCAGAATGCGGATAAACATACTTTAATACTTTTTTTGTAAATAAACATCCAAACCAATGCAAATATACGTATTGGCACTGAGCGGGAATTGCACCCGCGACCTCTGGCTTAACCGTCTAATTTTACCACGCAAGCTGGCTATTATCACGACGCTAACGCTGGCCACTGGTCAAGCTATAGGTAGTGTGAACGTGTCGGTGTAAATTCATGCGTACAAGCGAGTGGGGGTGCGAATTTCAGGGGACAGGTTGGTTCTAACCCTCATGGCTCGAGACATATCTGACATAGCACATAGGCTACTGCTTACACCAAGAATAGGTTCCTGTAGGTCAGGAGTGGAATCAGTTATTTCACACGGACAAAGCCGACTAACATTTACAATACACACACAAGATCAGCTATCTTAGACCGTTAACCACTTACCTACGAAGGCAGCTAAATAAGGCCGTTCTCCACAATTGCACAAATAAAGACACACGTTCTATTGTGGTCATACGATATCTCCGTGACGTCACGCAACTGTTGATAGTTCACACTAAGGCCGTGTCCACACTACCAACCTGTTTATTTTGTACCTGCTGATTAACGGATGAGACTGGCAGCGCTCACTGTGCCTCACCTCCCTCCATCTCAATAAGACGCGCCTGGAACACGTCAAGCCAACTTATTGGGCCTGCTTCTGCTAGGACGATTTACAGCCATCGCTATATTCGCTATGCGCAGTCTCGATGTCAGAAGTCGAATGTATCAACAAGATCTTCGAGCCCAAGGCAACCTCACATGCTTATTGACGAACGAGACTCTGTCGCACACTTTGGTCTCGGCTGATTGGTCAGAGGGCAAATTCTTGTTATTTTTTTTTATTTCATAATGGAACACAACACAGTTATACATTGTATCATAACATAACATAACTTCACGTCTGTGTCCCCGAAGGGGTAGGCAGAGGTGTATTACACACCCACGATTCGCCAGTTACGTTAAGGTCCCAATGTAATAGGGGGCGAGCCTATTGCCATCTACCGGGCACATTATTAGGCGAGCGATAATTAACATTTATTAATGCACACATAACTACGAAAAATCAGAGGTGTGTGCCCGGGGCGACTGGGGATCGAACTCGAGACCTCGTCTCAGCAGTCCGTATACGTACACCACTGGGCTATCGTATATTATAAGGGTGTAGTAGAAGAACGGGACCCGTGCTCCAAAGCTTTGGATGCAACCGCAATTGGTGCTCGGTAAAACTGTCAACTCTTGTAAGCTTCTACAGTGTGGAGCTAGCTGTACCGTACCAGCTGTTAGCGGAGCGACCAGTAATGTAATTAGAGAATTTGATTCATGAAGTGAGTCAGCGCGCGCCGACTCGAGCTAGCTCAGGCCTGCGCGTGCGCGTAATGCTACAATACAAAGCGCTTAGCCTGCGTAATATTTATATTGGCAGAATTGATAAAGCACTTTCGATAGATACTCACGCATGCAAATCCCTAGAGGCGTATTTGAATTCTCGCCTCGCGCGTGTTGATACTAACTTCAGTTTTCGGCCACATCTCAAATTTACTAATACCACGTTAAAGCCTTATCTCAAGTTATTTGCCGGGCCGGGGTCCGGTAAACCGTGTCCGGTTTGGTTTGGAGTTATTTCCACGAAGTGCACCGCGAAGAGACCCTCTAAACCCAGCGTTGATCTCGAATGCATTCAAAATTTGGACCCCATGACTTATAGTTATCTTGACTTTTACGGGAGCGACTGTCGAGAGGTTAGACTGTACCAGAGGCTCGCTCATGCAGGTGAGGTTGATTTTGGCCCCGAACAACTCAGTACGGCCCCACACACCCCCAGATCGTGAAGAAACCGTGTCGTGGAAATGCGGTCTTAGGCCTTTACGAATGGGCACAGTACATACCACTGCATTGTAAACCATAACCGTGCAGTGCTATAAGTGTGATAATCCGTTGCACGTTGAAGCTTATCATGTATTCATATATACGTTATGGCACTCATAATAGTGTAGTTTAACAAATTTGTTGGAGTCAACAGAGAAAGGTAATTATTTTAACACGTCAGTGAAAAGGAACGTGTTTCCTCACTTCCAGTTGAATAATGTTGTCTTATACTAGCTGTTACACGTGGAACCTATTTCTGGGATGATATAATTTATTTGTACATAGTTATGTGGGAATAGCACCAATGCATAAATTATATCCATATAAATTTTAACAACCTATATTTACGAGTTGAATTTGTAATTGCCCACGTGGTATTCTAGAACCTAAAGCTATCTCATACCAAATGTCATCGAAGTCTGTTCATGTCTTCTACTTCACTTCACCGGAGCGTGAGGCTCCGGCACGGTGCGGTGGGTATGTAGGGCTCGAACCGACCTAAACCACAAGGCGTTTCGCCACATCTGCTCATGTGGCCGAGGAACAAGGTGTGGCCTAAAAGGATATCGCTGAAATCGCGACCAACCTTGGCGGCCTACGTTGCGACCCCAGTTATATCTGTCTCCTGTATCATCGGATGACCTTGGAATATGATCTTACTAGCATTACTCATGGAGCCAGGATATGTTGGCGATAATGACACGTTACAAGTGAACCTCGTAGCGTGTAGGAGTGACGTTGAATTGTAAATGAACCTTAATACTGCATTGTGGCGACGCGTCATCTCAGGTATGGTAGTCAGGGTTGTCTCTTCAATCCTTGGCGTTCTTCCGGGCCAGAAAAGACCATGCGCTTATACCTCGCCACTACAACGAAAGATACTGAAGACTTTACTGGTATGGTCACCAGGGTCACCGTACCATCCATCTTTCAACAGCTGTTTTTTTATAACGGTCACGTCAATATGACTTGACGGCTGATGGTGAGGTAAAAGTAAAGTCTCAGGAATGAGGGTCATCATCGATGCTTTTTCACGCCCCGCTTACTGGGCCCAGGATTGTAGGAAGAAGGGAAAACGTGTGCTGATAAACAATTCCAATTCTTGATGATGCGGCAAAGAAAAGCGGCGCCGAACCGCTTGGTTCTTCATGGAATTGTTTGCTCCGTGTGTGGGTGACACCTCAGCCTTGCACGTGTTGTTCTTTATAGGAAAGGAGAGGGTGGGTTTAATTGGAAGAGCTCATCGGAACAGTCGCCATGGTAGAGGCGGTAATATACAGCAGGCGTGGTGGCTGGCAGGTCAGATTGGCATCGCCCGAATATCTTGGTGTGGCCCCATACACTTGTTTTCAAAGTATGTATGTAACGCCTAATTGAATTGTTTAAAAACTCTTTCGGATTAATGGAGCGGAAAAGGGTGAACCCTAGTAAGTATCAAGGGCGTCTGCGCAGGCGTTTCGTGCCTACAGCGCTTGCGCAGCCCGTATATGGTGCCGGCGTCAAGAGAGTGGGCGAGGGACCGACCTCGGTGAGACGTTGCCCAACTATGACTTCACGATAAAAATTAAACAATCTTTCTTGCCTTATTATTTGAACATGACCCGCACCTTTCTAGTAACCGCGTTACTTTTCCGCATACCTTTATACTCACGGCTGTAAATTTTCAAAGGGTAGACAGATGTGCATGATCACTTATCACGTATTATGTCACCACCTGTGTTTTGCGGCACCACGTAAAAGGAGGCAAGCCTTTTCCAATAGATTGAGATCGGAAAAAGAGAACATCTAGGATGGGGCTTGAACCCGCAACCAGTCCCTTACAGGGGGAATTCTCTGACCAACTGAGCCACCTAGACACGTCCCAGATATTCGAAATTCTCCGATATATTTTATACGTCTCAAGGTGACGCTGGAGCCATCTACCGTAATTCTTGTGAACTGCGGAAACAAAGAATGACTTCACAATCATTTTAAACATTGCTTTTTGATTACTCCACCACATTCACGCAATTAAATTTTAAAGCAATTTGTATGCTTACTTAACCTATAGAGTTAGATCGGAAAAATAGAAAAGGTTAGATGTTCCGATCTAACTATAGGAAAAGTAAGCATACACATAACATAAACATAACATAAACTCACGCCTATATCCCCGAAGGGGTAGGCAGAGGTGCTAGCACCCACATTTCGCCAGTTTATGTTTAGGTCCCAATGTAATAGGTGGCGAGCCTATTGCCATTAACCGGGCACTTATAAGCCTGCGATAAATACACACATAACTTCGAAAAGCATCGAAAAGTCATTGGTGTGTGCCATGGTAAAACCTGGGATCGAAACCGAGACCTCGTCTCAGCAGTCCATTACCCATACCACTAGGCTACCGCGGTATACATAAGACAAATAAATATTACCAGTCCCTAACAGGGAGAATGCTGTAACCAACTGGGCCACCTAGACATGAATATGTATATAATATAATATAATATAATATGTATAGGAAAAATAATTTGCAGGTAATAAACATATTGAATAAATCACTTGTACTTTTCCACAATTATTTATTTATTTGAACCTTACCGGTTTCACCTTACGGCATTATCAAAGGTCTACAATGTTTTAAACAAAAAAAGTACAAGTGATTTATTCAATATGTGTAGCAAGTTCCACCAAGTGCCATCAATCTCCAGTATAAACAGTGCAGGTAATAAACATACTAAAAAAACTACAAAACTACTATAATAATTATATTGTTATTAAACAAATCAATTCCGGCGCTCTGTTGGGGTCACAGTTCTAACCTAACCTAACCCACAAAATTTTGGGAAAGGGACATTATGGGAAGTTGACATTTTGGGAAGTTGACATTCTGAGCCACAACGCTTTTTGTGTTGTTATAGTTGGGGATGAAGTGGCTCTTAGCGTAGGGTCCCCCCCAGGAAGACCGTCGGGGCGCGAGCCGACCTCACCTGCAGAGTGGTGTAGATGTAGATTTGTATCCCCCAATGTATTTAGATATTATTTTGATTTATTATCAAGTTTTCCGAATATCTCCCCACGGCCATTCATAAAACTTCACGATTATGGACGCAAAAAATACGTATCCACGTAAAAATATTTAGAATATAGTTCTAAGAAGGTCGATACCTCTAAGCGCCTGGTGTGGGCGTAGGTCCTCAAATTGGTCACTAGACTCCTTTTAAGCATATGTTGAAGTTTTGATGGCATTAAGTACGGTGACAAGCGCGAATGATAGCTTTTGAAAACGAAGTGGGTGGTGCGGACGCGTTGTGCCTTGAATGCCTTGATATTAATTGAGGGGACTGGATTGGACTTCCTGGTGGTCCCATGAAAGATGATAGACGAAACAAGAAAAGATTTATGAAGCGAGGGTGAATAGGCAACCTGGCAAGTGTTGACCTAGGCATACATATGTCAATCATATCGAGGACATCTTAGAGAATGGCCAGGTCAAGAGTCCCGCGACAGTAATGAAAGTAGAAGAAGCGAAGGTGTATACCAGTGTTGTAGTAAGTGGAAACATGTGGTCTCTGCCTACCTCAATGCTAAAGAGACCAGACTGAATGTATATACATATTCAATGAATGTTGAACACCAGCTGTCAACACAGGGAGTAAACACTGACTAATAGGTATCCACTGTATGTAGCTCCTATATAAATATGTAAATTAGAAATGACGTATGTGATCGTCAGGTCGTAGGTACTTACCTTCTGCGAGCATGTAATGCTCACAGAAGGAGATGGCGCAGCGAGCCGGGGAGAGATTTAGAATAGAACTCTCCCGGCCCGTCGAGCCCGTAACATGCTAACGCCCCCCCCCCCCCCTTTTCCGGGGCAAGACGGGGACACCGTGGTTCCTAAATCCGATGGAGTCAGTCGGGGTGCCAGGGAAATGCCTTATGGGCAACCTTACACCCCGGTGTCTGAACACCCGAGACGGCGTGCGGTTTTAGTCGGTTCAAGCCTGACATAACCTCCCCCGCTGGCCGGCGGCGGGGAGGTATCCGAGGGGATTTCCGCACGAAAAAAAGGTACCTACGTGATAACAAGTTTTTATATGGTGTCATGTTCGTGACACGCGCACTTTGAGGAACTAATGACGCCACCTACACATCCATTGCTGTGACTTCCGTACACATTGTGATAAAATAATTTATATAGGTTCATTATATAGGTCTATCAAATATATGGGACAAGTTTAAGCAAACAAGTACTAATTCGAGGGGTATAATAGCCGCGGTAGCCTAGTGGTATGGGTAATGGACTGCTGAGACGAGGTCTCGGGTTCGATCCCAGGTTTTACCATGGCACACACCAATGACTTTTCGATGCTTTTCGAAGTTATGTGTGTATTTATCGCAGGTTTATAAGTGCCCGGTTAATGGCAATAGGCTCGCCACCTATTACATTGGGACCTAAACATAAACTGGCGAAATGTGGGTGCTAGCACCTCTGCCTACCTCTTCGGGGATATAGGCGTGAGTTTATGTTATGTTATGTTATGTTTAATTCGAGGGGTTCAGCAGTAATCTCAGATTTTTTGATACTAGAGACAGACATCACAATATATTTGCTTTCATTTTTTTATCTAAATATGTTTATCCGCATTCCAGAAGCTCTGCTTGGTTTGGGTCTAGACGGTGCTGCATTTTATATCCTACAATATTTAGACATCCATACATAGAAACCACTCAAAGACATTCGCGTTTATTATAATATAAATAGGATAGTAGGATTAAGAGAATTTTTGAGCTTTGAGATACACACTCGCTTTGAGATACATACTCGTTTTCAGATACATACACTCGCTTTGAGATACATACTCGCTTGCTGCCCTCGTGGGTATAGGATATGTGCGAGTCCCTATTTTTCTACTGGATCGAGATTTAGGGAATGCGTGTTTTTCCACATGCCATCCACATTGTACGCCACTGGACTGGGCAATAGCTCTCTGTGCATACCCGAAGTGTGCGCTCACACCTGAGTGAGATTCGGCATTGATTTTGTAATACTTTTTTTTATATTTAGTCCGTCAAAGTGACTGCATCTCGCCTGATGGTAAGCTGAGGTGAAGTCCAAAAATAGTGGCCACCATTTCCAGAGATTGTCCCTAGAATGGTGGCCCCTACCTAGACGGCCTCGATAGATGTTTATTCACGCCCCGCTTAAAGAGCCCAGGATTGTAGGTAGAAGGGAACACGTGTGTGGGTAAAGCGTTCCAGTTCTTTAATAATATAATAATTAACATCGCAGCATCCGCAGCGCATGGACCACGCGTCGCTTCAAGCGTCAATCCATCGTATTATCGTAATCGGTAATCAAACTACTTCAAGCGCTACTTGTGATTACAATAGACTTGTAGTACTTGAGATAGTGAAATCTGTGCATCGGGCAATCTGTGCGGCAACCTATTTAACATATTCACGCCGCTCTACCTCTGATAACTGATAAGAGACTCGTATCTCGCTCATTAAATACTTGTTGAATATATTTGTGACATCTGATTATAGTCAAGGATGTTTGTATTTGTATAAATATAAAATACTAGCATCGCCACGCGGTTTCACCCGCGTATGTTCTGATCCTGTAGGAATATAGGGATAATTTTTGAAATCGGTTCAGTAGTTTCAGAGTTTATCGATTACAAACAAATCTTTCGTCTTTATAATATTGTTAGTATTAGTTTTTTTATATTTAGGACACGTCAATTTGACTTCACCTCGCCTGATGGTAAGCTGAAGGTAAAGTCTCAGGAAAGAGGGTCACCATCACATACACGTACCATGTTAACAATGGTGGCACTCAGCTTGACGGCCTCATCAGAAGAGGATTGTCGTCGCAGCACCGCGTGACACCCACCGGTCCCACTAGTGCTGCGACCACAATCCCCCTGCCCGGCTATGCACTTGCTGACCCCTGAACGCAATCAAACCGAAATTGGATTACTATGGAGGGTTTTTCGCAATCGTGCACGGTGGTACCCTCTCGGCCGAATTTTGTGACAAATTTGTGTCATCAAATTTCTACCACCAGTAGTGCAGATGTCGGCGTTTTACGATTCTCCATTTTGTTGAAGTCTGTTACCAAAACATATCTAAGCCCCGACGTCCCCCATCTCTCTTTGCACAAGGCGACTAAGGGATACGACTGTTTTCCTTGTGACAATAAACATACAGTCCATAAAAAGTATAGAACTACTAAAAGCCTACTAATAAATATTACAAACGCGAAAGTTTGTAACTATGTATGTATGTTTGTTGGTCTTTCACGCAAAAACGGTTGAACGGATCTGGCTGAAATTTGGTACAGGGATAGACTATAGTCCGGCATAACACATAGACTAAGGCGTTTCATCCCGGGAATAGGTTCCCATGGGTAGCGGGAACGGGATCCGAATTCCACGCGGGCGTAGCCGCGGACAACAGCTAGTATAAAATAACGACAATACACTCGCCTTCTGCTATGTGCGACAGGAAATCAAGTAAATTTCTACCTATTCCTTCAGGAATAAACAGGCGTGCGTGACCATCGCAAGAACCAGTGAAGACACGAACAAGATGTCGCTGTGTCTGCTTAAGACTTGTGTCTCCTGTAGAGAACTGTCAATAGATTGTAGTGAGGCGATGTAACGATTGTGACGTGCGTGCGTGCCGCAGTGTCGCAGAAAATTGTAATAACCTGGCGGCCACTCGCGGGCTCTAGGGATGTACCCATTGCCGATGTGATGATTCAAACTTTTTCATATCGATTCAAAGTTTTTCGTTTTTCTACTGAATCGATTCTATATAAAATATCTGATCGCAATTCATCTCATCATGTAGGGTGGTAGAGTCAAGCAACAGTCATTTTGGCCGTTGCATGAATGGGCCGACTCGACCGGGGAAGCACCACCCTCTCACAGAATATCGACGCCAAGTAACAGTATTTGAACTGTTGCGTTCTGTGGGGTGAGTGAGAGTGCCGGAGCCCAAACTCCTTTCCCATCCCCTCCCAAACTCCTTTCCCATCCCCTTTCCTTTACAGGGTCGGCAGCGCGAGTGTGACGCCATTGGTGTTGCACACGTCCATAGGCCGCGGTAACCGCTTCCCATCAGGTGGGCCGTGTGCTTGTCTGCCACCTTAGTGGTATATAAAAAAAAAACATCAAATACACCCGGTTGCATCCAAAGCCTTCACCTCGGAGCCCAGGGACCGCTTTCCGATTTTTACTTCTTCGCTTCGTGCGGTCTTCGTCATCCCTGGCAGTAAGACCATTGACACGCGTGCTATCCCTTAAGACGTCAAGCCAACATATCTTAGGTCTACCTCTCCTGCCGGGGTACGGCAGAGATGACATGGCCAGACATTCAGCCAATTCTTCTGACTTTTTCTAAATTATCTCAATTGTGAGAATTCTCCTAGACTTTCTATTCTTATGGTTTATCTGTTGAAATCATTGTTTTTGAGATACTTAGAAAAGCATAGTGACTACGTCGAGAGCGTCATCAAAACAGCTTCACGAAAGCTCGGGAGTTCTGAACAGGGTCAGACGGTTTTTCACACCGGAGCAGCGGTGTCTTTTGTACAAGACACAAATTCGGCCCTGCGTGGAAAACTGCTCTCATCTCTGGAATGGCTCCGCACAGTACTTATTAGATGCTTTCGATAGATTGCAGCGGCGTGACATCCGTATCATTGGGAGTCCTGAGGTTACTAACAGCTTAGAACCTCTGCAGCTGCGTAGAAACATTGCCTCTCTGGCTGTATTTTACCGCTTCTACCACGGCGAGTGTTCTGAGGAGCTCTTTCAAGTAATTCCACCTTCTCCATTTCGATCCAGAACAACACGTGCTGGACTGCGATGCCATCCGCACACGGTGGAAACCAAACAGTCCCGAACTCAGCGGTTCGGTGCTTCCTTTCTTAGTCGCACGATAAAGAGCTGGAATGCTCTGCCCGCGCACGTGTTCCCTTCTTCTTACAATCCCGGGTTCTTCAAGCGGGGAGTGAAAAAGCATATTTGAGGGCGTCAAGGTTGGGGCTGCCATTTTAGGATCGTCAGCACCTGGGATGGTGGCCCATATCTTCTGGACTTCACCCTAGCTTCTCACCATCCAGCGGGGGGCAGTCAATTGACGGAACGAATCTAAAAAAAAAGAAAAAAAAAGTAAAACAGCTCTTCTCAATAATCTATATTTCGGAGACCATGTGTAAAAATGGTTAACATTTTTTCATGTCTTACACCGCACCGCATTCGTCCTACGACTCCTACGAGTTACGCTTCGAATCCAAAATTCGTTATTTGCAAGACATTTTATCCTGTTTCGGTCTGAAAATATTTTTAATGATTTATTTCTTATTTTATTCCTTTATAGGGTTCCGTACCTCAAAAGGAAAACCCTTACAGGATCACTTCGTTGTCCGTCTGTCCGTCCGTCTGTCAAGACCGCTTTTCTCAGGAACGCGTGGATGTATCAAACTAACTACTGTCCCTTGGAGCTGTGAAAAAATCAAACTTTTAAGCCAAAGCAATCTAAAGATACAGCCGTTTATGACGGCCTCTGTGGCGTAGCAGTAGTGCATTCGACTGCTACGCCAGGGGGGCGCGGGTTCGATTCCCGCTCAGTGCAAATATTTGTATGCATGAATATGTCTATTTGCATTGGTCTGGGTGTTTCTATATATAATATGTATGTATTTAGAAAAAAAAAAGTATATAAGTATGTTTATCCGCATTCTGGAAGCCATAACACAAGCTAGTTAAACTATGCTTACTTTGGGTCTAGAAAGCGCTGTGTATAATGTCGTAGAATATTTATTTATTTATAAATTTTCGAAACTCGCACGGGGATCAAAACCTACAGGGTACTTCCCGTGAACTTAGAATCTTGAAATTTGGTACGAAGTAACGTCTTATAGTACAGATAAAGTTACATCATATAATATAAAATATTTTACGGAACCCTCGGTGTGCGAGTCCGACTCGCACTTGGCCGGTTTTTTTTTAGAAAATTCGCGACAATTACTTATAGATATAAATCTATAAGTATTTGACGCGAATTTTGTAATTCTCCAGGTTCACGAGAGTGGTTCGTGTTAAGGGCACTGCTGTCTATGGTAAATTAATATTTATTTGTCTTATGTATACCGCGGTAGCCTAGTGGTATGGGTAATGAACTTCTGAGACGAGGTCTCGGGTTCGAACCCCACCCCGGCGTCTGTAGACCCGAGACGGCGTGCGGTTTTAGTCGGTTCAAGCCCGACATAACCGCCCCCGCTGGCACGCGGGGGGGTATCCGAAGGGATTTCCGCACGGAAAAAAAAAAAAAAAAAAAAAAAAGAAAAAAAAAAAAAAAAAAAAAAAAAACAGGTATTATCATGGCACACACCAATAACTTTTCGATCCTTTTCGAAGTTATGTGTGTATTTATCGTAGGTTTATAAGTGCCCGGTTAATGGCAATAGGCTCGCCACCTATTATTACATTGTGACCTAAACATAAACTGGCGAAATGTGGGTGCTAGCACCTCTGCCTACCCCTTCGGGGATATAGGCGTGAGTGTTATGTTATGTTATGTATTTGTGAAAACTTATAACTGACCTTTTAATTAGGTATTCGATTTTCATATCGATTCTAAAAATCGGTTTCGATAAAGATATTCCCACATCACGACGTATTCAATAATAGATATAGGATCAAATACGAAAAGCGCACTTTCATCCGGGTTTTATGTGTCAGGGACCTGCGACGAGGCTTTAGTATCGGTAAACCTCCTTAGATAGATTTATATACTACCTTATACAATAATCTCGTGAAGACTGAAAAAGAAAAACTAGTAATGTACGGTAGGTATATTTAGGACACGTCAATTTGACTTCACCTCGTCTGATGGTAAGCTGAAGGTCAAGTCCAAGAAAGAGGGTCACCATTGCATACACATACCATGTTAACAATGGTGGCACTCAGCTTGACGGCCTCATCAGAAGAGGATTGTCGTCGCAGCACCGCGTGACACCCACCGGTCCCACTAGTGCTGTACCACAATCCCCCTGCCCGGCTATGCACTTGCTGACCCCTGAACGCAATCAAACTGAAATTTGATTACTATGGAGGGTTTTTCGCAATCGTGCACGGTGGTACCAACCCGGCCGAATTTTGTGACAAATTTGTGTCATCAAATTTCTACCACCAGTAAAGGTGGAAGGTACTGTGGAGTCTACGGTTTGACTTCACAGCTTCTTGTCGATAACTTGTGATATTTAAATTATAAGACAAGAATTTTATAATATGATTAATATATTTATTCGTAATTATAATTCTACTAAACGTGTTTTTATGGGATTCACGCGAGGTTCCTTAAAAATACTGATACGAATGAGAGGGTCGCGAAATCCGCTCAGTGATTGAGCCTAACACACTTTTCACTTGTTGAGATTTTCTCCTCCAGGATCAAGGACGGAGCCTCGATCACCCTCGACTGGATCTGTCCGCCAACCTTTTGTTTTTTCTCTATCCTCTAAATTGGGCACTTGGGGAGGACACCGTGCGGTTTTACATAACCACCCCCGCTGGCTAGCGGGGGGGTACCCGAAGGGATTTCCGCACGTAAAAAAAAAAATTATGCTCTAAATTCAAATTGATTTATATATTTTATTTTAATATCACTGACGCATGATGGCTAGGCAACTAACTATAGTGTTCGAAGGAGTCCGAACACTGCAGTACGTAGTATATATATATATATATATATATATACCTCTTCCTCCATGAGCGCAGGCCTGGGGGTGGCAAGATGGGGACACCGTGGTTCCCAAACCCGAGGAGGGGGCCATCTCGCGAACCAGAGATGGCCCTGGGTCACTCGGGGTGCGAATACCTAACACCCTGGCGTCTGAAGACCCGAGACGGCGTGTGGAATTAGTCGGTTCGAATCCAACGTAACCATGGCCGGCGGGGGTATCGGGGGGGATTGCCACTCGAAAAAAAAACGTAGTGAGCAGGCAGACCGGGGTTGACCTCGCAGAACATACACTGATCAAACTTATAATGTATTGAAGATATGGCAGGCCGAGAGCACTCAAACCGGCGGTCCTGCATCATCAACAGCATCTTACCGTTGTGCCCGGTTGCTCCCGAGGTTTTCGCCTCGGAACCCGGGTCCGCGTGCTCTGTCTTTTGCTTTTGATCTGACTTATCTCGACTTTCAAGAGAGCAATTGCCGTCTAACTACTTACAACCCCGAGAGGCTGCATGAAAGGTTTAAAGACAGTAGAGGAAACTCCTGAAGTGTGTAAGGACTGAAGTAGATGGCTGACTGTTATCTCCGCCGGTTTCTGTGCTATTTTTCAATTGCCAACCCAGTGGCTTACGTAACGGACTGCTGAGACGAGGTCTCGAGTTCGATCCCCAGTTGCCCGGGCACACACCTCTAACTTTTCGTAGTTATGTGTGCATTCATAAATGATAATTATCGCTCGCTTAATAATGTGCCCGGTAGATGGCAATAGGCTCGCCCCCTATTACATTGGGACCTCAACATAACTGGCGAATCGTGGGTGTGTAATACACCTCTGCCTACCCCTTCGGGGATACAGGCGTGAAGTTATGTTATGTTAACCTGCTAAATACTATTGAAGTAATTTACGTATTAATGTAACTTCTTTGTTTGACTATTATACAGAATATTAAATGAATAATTCGGAAGGACAGTTCCAAATAAGTTAAATATTAGCATAATTTTAAATTTTAAATACGAATTTGGCCTTCAGGCTAGTTGCACCTTAAAACAAACCTATTTAGAATTGGCGGCCTTGCACCCAATGCATACGGTTCCTATCCCTGTCACACATCATGGAACACGCACAGGAGCAACGAGGACGGAAGACCGGACGGTAGACAAGACACTGTTGGTAAACGAACCGTGTTATTATGCGGCATTTCAAGTTCACGATCTAGGAAGCACACATGCGTCTTACTTCCTGGCCCTCTCTCTACGTAAGTAGGAATGATGTGTGAGACAGAGATGGCAGAGGTGTTCTCTGTGTACCACTAAGGCTGTATTTACTCGAACTGAGCCGGGATTACAGCTGAGACGATATTAAACTTGAGTGAATATCACTAATGATATGGAACCGAGATCAATTAAAGCGAAACTGTATTATCACGTATTACTCAATGAGTATTATTTAGTCAAACGTGAGAACCCAGTTTAGTTGATCGGATTTCCACTGATGAAATCCAGTCTTAGATAATAACATAACAAAACTTCACGCCTGTATCCCCGAAGGGGTAGACAGAGGTGTATTACACACCCACGATTCGCCAGTTATGTTAAGGTCCCAATGTACATTAGGCACATTATTAAGCGAGCGATAATTAACATTTATTATTGCACACATAACAACGAAAAGTCAGAGGTGTGTGCCCGGGGCTACTGGAGATCGAACTCGAAACCTCGTCTCAGCAGTCCGTTACGTACGCCACTGGGCTATCGCTAGTTAATAACGACCGTACTAAATAAGTACTTAAACGCCTACAACCTACAATGTATTTTAACAGCATTGTCTGCGGTAAGTGCTTTCTATAGCGACATTAAACCGTATTTTCCCAAAAAACCTTCCAACATTTTCAACTTAATGTCTTTTCATTATGTTATAAACATGAATATAGGAGTATTCCTTCCGTCCGTCCCATTTCGACCCCTAATAAAACCGCTGTTGAACGTAGCAGCCATTTTGTAGGACGGAACTTTTTGCTTAGTAATGTTTGAGCAAACAAGGCTGAATCAATGGTCGTACAATGATACGAACATTCTGTTGACAGACGCGAACCTTTTGTGGCACAAATTTATTCATTTCATGAGTATTTGTTACAATTACTAATGACTAACAGTCCTTCGGCATTTGAATACGTGTTTATTTCACTAACGTTATGAGTCTGGCAGTAGCTAGAGCCCAAAAAGGATTGACTACTAACAGACGTCATATCAACTTTGTGTCTGAAGGTTCATCCGTAACATCCAGGAACAAACCTTTTTCAATCTTAGATACTGCCCCAGATTGGACTTTCCTAATCGAAACGTATGAAAAGCACTATAAAATTCCGGAGGATGTTGGGGTTTCGTCATCTAGACCTGACACATTCCTATATTCTAAGAGGTTAAAACATGTGGTTCTTGTGGAACTTACTGTACCGTGGGAAACAAATATACCGAAGGACCACACAATAAAGAAAAATAAATACTATGATCTCACAAACGAATTAATCAAAAACGGTTACATGGATAATTTGTATGCAGTGGAAGTGGGAGCGAGAGGTATACCAGCAAAATCTCTCTATAACCTACTTAAAGATCTAGGCCTATCGAGAGCTACAATAAGCTCATTACTAGGCGGAATGTCTAAAGCGGCACTAGTAGGTTCGTATCAAATTTGGTTAGGCAGGGAGGGGAACTTGGGTAGTGAAGGTGAGTGTTGATGTACATCAACAAAAGGGGCCCCTTCTAAACCTACACTTGGGTCGCAAGTCCCAGGCACTGTCCCGAGTTCCCAACTCAGCAACGCGATGGATCCGGCACCCGCACGGAGAATCCATGCATTGCTAAGAATATCGGTCTCTTCTGACCATAGCGTGTATTCCGATGCGCTCTTCCAATTAATCCCATACAGGACCAAAGTTTGGCACTTCTTTTATTTACCATAAATTCTTTTTGTCTTTGCTCAGTACTATCCCGGGTCCTTTAAGCGGGATTTGAAAAAGCATTTGTCTATTGTTGCCATCTCGGTGGTCTTCATTCTTTAGGCGTCACTTACAAGTTACAGCTTACCATCAAACGAGGGTACATATTTACGTGCAATAATTATAAAAAGGAAAAAGCCTAGATCGGGAACAAATCTATAGTCTATAGTTTAAACAGGCAGAAATGTTTATCTCGTAAATACATCGTGGTGGGTAGTCCGACTTAACCACCCCTGCTGGCCGGCGGGAGGTTTCCGAGGGGATTTCTGCACGAAAATATAAAAAAGAGGTACGCCTGATTATTGACGGACGAGGGCTCTCGCGTAGGTTTTCCTCTCGGGGTTGGGGGGCAGTCGGCAGCCGTTCCTGTAAAGCGTTGATTATCAACCAAATTATGTTAAGGAGGAGCAGGAGAGCGGACCAAGGGCTGCGAAGTACAAGCTCTGCATGCGCCGGGACTGGCGCTCGGAGGAACATGTCAAAGTCAAATTTAAAGTCAAAGTCAAAAACCATTTATTCTGTATAGACCATTAATACGGCACTTACAAAAAGTCATACAAAAATTTAATCTAATGTTTGGCAAATGGACCACCGCCGGTTCGAAACGCGGCCCTGTCCTGAGAAGACTCCGGCAAGAAACTCAGCGGGCTGTTTTTTTTTGGTCTATTTACAAACATAACTTATCCTAAGTACAATATTTCATTTGAGTAGCATAGAGAGAGAGCAAACAGTTCATATCCAAGCTTGTTTGTCGTCTAAATAGTCTTGAATTTTATAATAGCCTTTTTGGCAGAGTTTACTTTTAATTTGTCTTTTAAATTTATGAAGAGGTAGATTCTTCATTTCACTAGGAAGCTTGTTGTAGAGGCGTATACAGTTACCCTGAAAGGAATTACTAATCTTGTGGAGTCGACTATTACAAACCACAAGATTGTTTTCATGCATGCTTGTGGTCGCTGTGCGAGACATCAAAACGACATCTATTGATCCTCTACATATTATAAATATTGTCAACAGCGCGAAAATATGAATTAAATTTGTTTTTAGGGTTCCGTAGCCAAATGGTAAAAAACGGAACCGTTATAAATTCGTCATGTCTGTCTGTCTGTCCGTCCGTATGTCACAGCCACTTTTTTCCGAAACTATAAGAACTATGCTGTTGAAACTTGGTGAGTAGATGTATTCTGTGAACCGCATTAAGATTTTCACAACAAACAAAAAAAAATGAGTTTCAGTTCTATAAGTATAGGGAACCCCCCGTACTTAGAACTGAAACTTTTTTTTGTAAATTTTTTTTTCATCAAACCCGTATGGGGTATGGTACAAATACGTATGGGGTATATTGAGGTTTCTAATACCATTTTTTCTAAACTGAATAGTTTGGGTGAGAGACACTTCCAAAGTGGTAAAATGTGCCCCCCCCCCTCTGTAACTTCTAAAATAAGAGAATGATAAACCTAAAAAAATACATGACGCCTGCCAACTCACCGAAGCGGGATAAAACCCGACCCCACAAGGCGAGGACGCGGTGACGGCCAAAGTCCGCCGGCAACCCTGGGGTTATTCTTTCGAGGGCTTACCCGGGGTGCCCGGCAACGGACACTTGGGGAGGACACCGTGCGGTTTTAGTCGAGACACGACATAAACACCCCCGCTGGCCAGCGGGGGGGTATCCGAAGGGATTTCCGCACGTAAAAAAAAAAAAAATGTACATTACCTTACATGGTAATAATGTACATCATATATTGTACATCATATATATGTAAACTGCCACCTTTGTAGTAGTTTTTTTTAATACGTTATAAATCTTAAAACGCAATTTACCTTACCTATCAACTCAAATACTTATTATAATTTTACTTTCTGCTACGGAACCCTTCATAGGCGAATCCCACTCGCACTTGGCCGATTTTTTTTTTCGTTTGGCGTTTCGGCTGCTTTTCATTGAAGATGGTGTTGGTTGTCTTATATCCGTGTCTATAATCCGTTAAAAGTAGTTTTATTTCGATGTGTGACATTCGCTTAAACTTCCGACAATATAACTTGTTTTAGTTGCAAACTGTGCAGCAACCGGTGCAGCAAGTATGCTTATGCACGTAATCCAGTCTGGTGACCTTGGCGCAGAGCGCGTGAACGTGGACTGGACATCAGTAACGTGGATGTCTGCAGCGTAATCTCCGGGTTCTGAGAATCATAACAAATGTTCAATTTCAGTTCTGCACCAGCTGTGTTGGCTCCGCCGAGTCACGTGTGGGCGCGGCTGCTTTGTTGCCATCTTAACATTAAATAAATTTTCAAAAAAACTTATTCCTATGTGTTCTAGGAACGATATCGATGCCAAAAATGTAATTTTTAGATTTTTTGTCTGTTTGTCAGTTTATCTGCTTTTTACTATCGATGTCCGAGCGTCATTTGAAAACCACTGAACAGATTCAGCTGAAATTTTACATGAACATTCTTCTAGGGTATGGTCATAAACTGCGCTATATATCATCACGGTATTATAAGTGTGATAGGAGCAGCAGGGTAAAATCGACCAAATCTATTATTGATAATTTCACGAAATTCTGCAGTTCGATAGAACTCGAACATGGTCAACGTTCGGACTATAAATCGTCACGCTATAGTTAAAAGGTGATGAGTAGTAAAATATGAAATCTCCATACTACAGAGTTACCTAGGTACGCGTAAAAGATAGTTGATTAGAGATTCAACCTTTGATAATAAATATCATCACGTTATTACATTAGGGAACCGGGTAGAATTAATTGCGTTGTTACGTAGACACCTCTATTTCTTCATGAAAAATGATTGAAAATATAACGATGAAATACATAGATAACCTAATACATGTTGGGTTCGAAACTGCAGAAGTAAACATCGCGGGCAACTGCTTGTATATATATAATATTAGGTCGTTACATATGAAATTGCCGTTTTTCTTGAAGAAATTGGAGGAAACCCAATTTTCAGTACTAACATTTTTGCATTTTTTTAGGAATGACAAATCCAAATTTTATGGTTTTTTTTGTGAATGAATGAGACAACATTAAGCTAACAAACAGCAACTTTCATTACATTTTTGAAAAGTGACAGCTGTTAAGTAATATGAAATTTATCATCAAAATGGATAGCATTTAGGTAGTACCGTTTTTGCAGATCGAATTAATTTATCAAGCGGCCAATAAAAACAAAATTTAATACAGTGTTGTAAAATCTTGAAATCAACTTTCAAAAAAAAATATAAATAATGGAAATAGCTATTAAATTACAGGAATAACGAACTCATGAATTTGTAAGAAAATTTCGGTAATTTCATAGGTAAAGACCTATTACTAGGACGGTTACCAGCTTCGCAATCAACCCAAACTTAAGCGTAGCGAGATTTGCCTATCCAACAATAGGTCAACGTGACCGGTCGACATTTCCCATTGATTTGATTTTTCGGTGATTATTCCTCGATGGTAAGACCGATCTGGACATTCGACCCCTTACGACACTCAGTAATGTCTACTTGATCACCGTGGCAAATTTGGTCGAGATCGGTCAAACGGTCTCGGAGGAGTATCATTTGTTTGAAATGCAACTTTGAAACCAAAGACGCTTCGATCGCCTTCGGCTCGCTACGCTTAATAACATGCATAATATAAACAAACATAGTCTTAACATTAGTACTCAAGTACTACTCGGCTATTTTGGTTACCGGTTAACCAAGAGCCCAATATATATTGTTCCCCATCGTGTACATTTTCAAACTCTATGCAGCTATTTAAAATTATTTGATACGAATACTCAATTATACTTTGCCTGACACGGGCATTGTACCCGTGACCCCATCAACATCAACCGCAGCTGCCACCGCTGCGCTAGCTAGGCAGTTACGCGTTAGAAAGTAGTGTTATTAAAAAGGAAAGCGGTAATCGTAGCCATCAGAAACTGTGGGAATGAGTAAACAATTTAATTTACCATCTACACGAATGATATAATATTTTTTTGGAAATGAATCGAGAGGCAGACATATTTTATTTTGTTTTATTTAAGAGAGCTAAATACCCTATTCGCCCCACATTGCATTCCCCTTTCGACCCGAAAGTAATCTTAGGGATTTATTCATTATTTAATTCCTGTTTTGCCCCATTTATTGTTACTTTTTCGCCCGTCGTTACTTTTTCGCCCCATTTAATTTAATACAAGTGGCGGACAACAATGTCACTCTTTCTCTCTTCAAATTGGCGTTAATTCCGGTTGCATCCGAGACCCGCCAGACCCCAGGCTCGCACTTCGGTACCTTTTTTTTTTTTTGTTTTGTTTTTATCGTGCGGAAATCCCTTCGGATACCCCCCCGCCGGCTAGCGGGGGTGGTTATGTCGGGCTTGCACCGACTAAAACCGCACGCCGTCTCGGGTCTTCAGACGCCGGGGTGTAAGGTTACCCATAGAGCATATCCCTCGCACCCCGGCTGACCCTGGGCCATCTCACCACTAACAGCATCGCTCATCCTGTCTCCTCTGAAAGCAGAGGAGTACGGAGAGCGATGTGTTCCCGCCACGTTGGGTATTGGCCGACGATCAATGCCAACCCTATGAAGGGGTGAAGGGGAAGCCATTGACCGCCGCCCAGGGTGTACCGGCCGCTCCGATTCCGTTCCCCCCGGACTGCAGCGGGATCGGAATCGGAGCGACACTCGAGGAGGTTACCCAACACACACCCCCGCACTTCGGTACCTAGCTCTGCTTTCCGGCTGTTGACTATTTTTGTGGAGCAACTGCCGTCTTTTTTTTATACCACTCAGGTGGCAGACACGCTCACGGCCCACCTGATGGGATGCGGTTACCGTGGCCTATGGACATGTGCAACACCAGGGCCATCACACTCGCGCTGCCGACCCTGTAAAAACCTTCTAATGCCCTTCTTAAAGAACCCCATGTTGTAGTCGCATAGGAAAGCAGGGAGATCATTCCACAGTCTGAGGGTGCGCGGAATAAAGTGCCTTTCATACCCCCTAACCCCGAAAGACGACTAAGGGAGGGGTTATTCAGAAGAAACGGGAAGAAACAGAGTGGCCCTTGTAAGCTATACTTCTCTAGGGACCATGCGAAATGTGCTTGTCCAAGAACTTGCCACAGTCAGGCCCACCGTTGTGGGGGATCAGTGAGTGCCTTTCATGTAGGTAGGCGTGGCGCTGGCAATATTCCCCCCTAAGCCCTATAGCTAAGCTTAATTGCTTATCTTAAGAGTGAGTTCACCTTGGAATTGTAATGGCCAGGATTAGAACCCGAGGACCTCTCGACCGTAGGGTCGACTCCTTAACCACTAAGCTACCGACTTGTTTGCCCCGTGTCACCCTCACATGTTTGACTATTCCGTCGAAAACTTAACAGTTGGGCATTTGGCACCTCTTTTCATTGCCGCGCCATAAATTCTTTACCAGCACACGTGTGTCCATCTTCCTATAAACCCGGGTCCACTAAGCGGGGCGAGTATCGATCAGGCTCAGGCTCAGGCTCTCGGGGTTGGGCGGGCAGACGGCAGTCGCTCCAGTAAGGGGCGGGACAAACAGACAAGATGTAAGGCAACTACGCACTGAAGACGCGTCGCGTGCGCGGCGTCTCTACGGTGATTTTCATACAAAATGTATAGAAACATCGTGACACAAAACAAACAGAGAAGACGCGATGCTGACGAGTCACGGACACGACGCTTTCGACGACTGCGCCCTATTCTAAAACATACAGAAAACACGAGTAGCAGACAAGACGCGAGGTGGTTATTTAACACGTAACACCCGCGCGCACGCGCAACACAGCTAAATGTGAGAAACGTCTTCACGCCCTGTTCGCGCCTTTTTGATATATTGTAACCGCAGGCACGTCTGCGATGCGATCCGTGGCGCGTCTTTGACTTACGCACCTTACGTACCAAATAATTGAGTTGTAGGAGAGCGGATGGAAGGAACTGGGATTAGCACACGATTGATGAAGAAGAAACTGGGCGACAGCCCAGTGGCGTACGTAACGGACTGCTGAGACGAGGTCTCCAGTTCGATCCCCAGTCGCCCCGGGCACACACCTCTGACTTTTCATAGTTATGTGTGCATTAATAAATGTTAATTATCGCTCGCTTAATATTGTGCCCGGTAGACGGCAATAGGCTCGCCCCCTATTACATTGGGACCTTAACATAACTGGCGAATCGTGGGTGTGTAATACACCTCTGTCTACCCCTTCGGGGAAACAGGCGTGAAGTTATGTTATGTTATGATGAAGAAGAGAAGCTATACTCCTGGAGCTACTGTCATGACAGCGACACCCCGACACGGAACTGCGGCAGCTCGCTCGGGGCGTAGACAATCGATCGATGTACCTAATAACGCATTCACACATACCACGTTATAACTTATGAGCTATGCGAAGGTCAAATTGTATCGATAATCGAATACTGTTTTAATGACTGGCGATATAATAGCCTTTACAGTTTAAAGGATAGGCCTTATACCAAATGGGACTGTAGGACTCGTGAGAACAAAGGGTTACGCACGGAAATGAAACCAAAAGGAAGGGCCGTTAAACCACAAGCAATGTCGCGAAATTTTGAAGTAATTAGTACTTATGGTAACTTTTCCTATAAATGATATTGTAGCCTTTACAGTTTAAAGGATAGGCCTTATACCAAATGGGACTGTAGGACTCGTGAGAACAAAGGGTTACGCACGGAAATGAAACCAAAAGGAAGGACCGTTAAACCACAAGCAATGTCGCGAAATTTTGAAGTAATTAGTACTTATGGTAACTTTTCCTATAAATGATATTGTCGGAAGTTTACGCGAATGTCGTCACACTTTGAAATAAACAATTTTTAACGGTCTCCCCGTGACCAAGGCTGCTGAAAAGCAACCGAAACGTCGGGATCAATGTAAAATATAAAATAACATCAAATAAAATTTCGTCGGTAGCTTAGTGGTTAAGGAGTCGACCCTACGATCGAGAGGTCCCGGGTTCGAATCCTGGCCATTACACTACCGACGTGAACCCACTCCTAACACAAGCAATTAAGCTTAGCTGGAGGGGTTAGGGGGAATATTAGTAATTTCGGTTACTAATATTCTTTTAAAAAAAAAAAAAAAAAAATCGCGATAGAATCCGTTAAAAATAGTTTTATTTTTTTTCCTTTAAATTAAAGCCGGAAAAGAAAATCTAGAACGGGGCTTGAACCCGCGACCAGTTCCCTACAAGGAGAATAATCTGATGAACTGAGCTATGCAGGAGAACTTCGAATATCCAGGACCAGTAGGGGTGCGAGGGAAATGCCTTATGAGCTACTTTACATCCCGCGGCATCCGAAGACCAGAGACGGCGTGCGGTTTTAGTCGGTTTAAACTCGGCACAACCGCCCCCGCAAGCTGACGGGGAGATTCCTGCACGAGAAAAAAAGTGCACTTCAGGTCAGTGAGGATACTTATATGGCAACACAGGAGGGGCAACACTTGTTGTGGGCTTAATTTTTTTTTAAATTTCCTATTGGTTATGTATTTAGAATACCTATGTACCCCGTACTGATCGGACATTAGTTTTATCACATACCGAGGGGATTTCCGCACGAAAAAAAAGTAGTTAATGTTTCCGATCTGAATGTATAATGTCGCGAAAGTTCAACAATAATCTGTATTAAAGTCACTGTCTAATCCACCCAGACTTTCGAGTCCAAGACAACCTCTCCTACATGCTGGTACACCTGATGGTTGACGGACGAGACTCTGGGGCTGCATTCCTTTCGGGGTCAGACACCAAGTCAAAAGGATAAGACAGAGCAAGCGGCTGCCGGACTCCGACGTGAAGATCTCATGCGCAACCCGGAATAACGCTGAAAAGGGACAACATAACACACCTTCACGCTTGTATCGCCGAAGGGATAGCCAGAGGTGGATTATACACCCACGATTAGCCAATTTAGGTTCCAATGTAATAGTGGGCGAGCCTATTGCCATCTACCGGGCACATTAATAAGCGAGAGATAATTAAAAAAACATTTTTACCTGCGAACTACAAAATTCTGAGTTGTGTGGTCGGGGCGACTGGGAATCGAACTCGGACTAGAAGAGATAGGAGTTTCAAAATGCCGCGGTGTACTCCCGCTGCAGCAGTGCCACTAGTCACGGTCTAGCTACCTGACCTACAGCGCCTCGCCTGGCGCCTGGCGCCCCGCCCCACCCACTTCTGTCCTGACTCCTGAGTCAACTCTCGCACGCACTCACTATTTTTGCCTTCCTAAAATACATTTAATTTGCTACATTTATCAATTGAAATGTAAAAACAACTACGACAAGCTGGCTAGTAGCGTCGTGAGGTTCATCAGCCTCATCTTGGCGTTGTTCCCCGTCGTGTCTGGAGCGTTCAGCTTGTGTGACCGGCGTCAGCTTATTGATGAATAATGACAGCGTCTGCCCCCAACGAGAGGTGCGCCTGCGCCAGAGCTTCGTCCGTCAATCAGCAGGCGTAACGGAATTCTTCAGCAGCACACATGTTTCCTTCTTCCTACATCCCGGATGCTTTAAGCGGGGCGTGAAAAAGCATCGGATGAGGTCATGCTCAGGGCCATCATTGTGGCATATTGGTATAATGTAATGATGATGGTAATGATGGCCCCATCCCGTTCCCGAGACTTTACCTTTAGCTTACTATCAGGCTAGGTGGAGTCACATTGACGTACAATAAAAAAAATTTTAACCCGTTTTTTGTTTTTAGTTAGTTTTTTAGTTTTAGTTTTAGTTTTTTTTGTAACCGCTATAATACATACTAGTTTAAAAAAAAACAAAAAAACACGCTTTTTATAGAAAACCGAACTAAAAAAATATAAAATAAGTTTTAATAAATTTAAATTAAGAATAGTGTTAAAAATTTCAATAAATATAAATTTGTAAATAAAAAAAAATTATTTCATTTTAACAAAAGCGTGGTGTGCTTGGGTCAATAGATATAAATATGTTATTGACAGACATGAGTAGAGTGATTATCATTTTGATAATTCTTAAAAAGCACCCCACGCTTTTTTATAGATACTTACTCCAGAAATAGTGCAAGGTAAATTGAAGGGAGAACGTATCATGTAATAGGAACGAGCAAATGACCGCAGGTTTTGTGTTACACAATATTAAGTAGCTGTAGGGTTGGCGAGCGCTGGAATTTTCAATTATAATTATTTAAGCGTCGCGCGTCGGTATCTTAGTGGTAAAGATAGTGTAGAGGTGCATCCTGGCCATTACACTATCGAATTCGAGGTGACCCCACTCCTAACCCAAGCAGTTAAGCTTAGCTGGAGGAGGTTAGGGGGACTATTAGTAATTTCGTTTACTAATATTCTTTCTAAAAAAAAAATTGCAGACAATAGATTTATTTCTTAAGGCTGCTTAGGGCCTACGCTACACGGAATTTACGTGGCAGATCTTCTGCGTGTGAACGTCAGTACAAGTTATTGCATATAAATCGTGAGATGATGATAATGTTTGGGGGTGCAGGCCCTCCCAACACCTTCGGGGCCCAGGCCAACCCCACTTGCTAGCCGGTGCACCTGCTGAACAATGGGTGATGCTCTGGCGCAAGTGTTCCTCCGGAGTTATACAGGTCAGACGGCAGTTACTCCCGTTTAAGTCGACATATCATTCAAGCGGACCCCGGGCTACGCGAATTTTGGATGCAATTAGGAAGATAAGAATCGCTAGGAGGATAGGAGAAAAGCTAGTTAGTAATCCATATTTGATACATTATTGCAGTGAGCGTATCAACAACCCTAGCTCCTATCTGACCTTAGAGACAAGTAACCAAGAATATTTCACACTTTGTACATATCGTCATGAAGGCTACCGTTATGAGCGTCTTGACAACCCTAGCTCCCGCCTCGCGCCCGCCTGTCTGCCGTGGCTAGGGCTGCCACTGTTTTTGTACAATTAAAGTACACTGGTTATTGAAGGTAGAAAAAAAGAATGTACAGTCAACGACAAAAGTGGCTTAACAAATTCTAATTTATTGACCACTTTCGCTCTTTAAAATTTCATACAATAATAAACAAAACATGTAATATATTAACAGGGTCCTCTGGAGATTATAAAACTACTTGATAAGTAGTTTCATACATATAAGTAGTACTTATAGATTCATTTTTAAGTACATGCATTTCAAATTAAAAAATGTTTGGAAATATTTTAGCATTTACCCAGTTTTATCGTTGGCTGTACATTGTATCATCATAATAAAATACAATGTGTTACAAACGTTTCGTCGATCACTGCGGTCGACATCTTCAGTGGTAAGGTCCGGACGGCCTCGAGTTTGGAACAGAAGTTTCATATGGACCACGTTCGAACAGCCCGGAAGCAGTATATTCTACATGCAACGCCGGCCGTGAAAGCCTAAAGATTTATAAAGTACAATTTATTTTACGCTCTCTTTTGCTTAAAACATATATTCCATTCAACTTTTAAGTCAAATGGAATACAAAACCTTTGCCAAGCTCACCCGCGAGCTGGCACACCTGCTGGTTGCGGTGAAACTGGCGAAATTTCGCATACCTACTTCCATGTTCTTTGTATGAAAGTCCGGTGGCAACCCTAGCCGTGAGTCCGTGAACCCGGCGAGCGTCCCGGGGCAGCTGGCCTTGATCCACATGTGTGACGTGGCATCCGCAGTGGCAATGGCCCCAATTAGCTGACAGTTTAGAGAACAATCCACCAAGTTCCACGGAGACAGCAGTGCGGAAAGTTCGGATAGCGCATTAGTAATACGAGTCAATTGTTCAATGTGTTCGGAAGAAGTGGTCGGGTGTTTTGAAGACAACGCTTTATTTATTTATTATTTATTTATTTTATACTTTATTGTACGCCAATTCAATTGAATTACAACAGAAATTAAAAAGGAAAGAAAAGTACATATCCTTATCGCTTAACGCAATTTCTGCCTTTGCAACCTTTGGATGGGAGTCCACTCGCTCGGCAGCATGATTGCGGCAATGGTGCGGAGCGCGAGCGCGTGAGCCGCCGCCACCTCCTTCTGCGAGCATGTAATGCTCGCGGAGGAGATGGCGGAGCGCGCCCGGGAGAGGTTCAGAACTCTCCCTTCCCGCCGAGCCCGCAACATGCTCGCCGCGCGTCGCAGTGACTTAGGCGCTGGAGGTCGCTTAACGACCTTCGTCCTCCATGAGCGCAGGCCTGGGGGTGGCAGGTGAGGCCGCCTGTCACCCCAGCAGAAGCAGGCTGGGACGGTGGGGCGACTAGCGCCCCTCCCCCAAACCGGGGCAAGACGGGGACACCGTGGTTCCCAAACCCGAGGGGGCCATCTCGAAACTGAGATGGCCCAGGGTCAGTCGGGGTGCGAGGGATATGTTCTATGGGCAACCTTACACCCCGGCGTCTGTAGACCCGAGACGGCGTGCGGTTTTAGTCGGTTCAAGCCCGACATAACCGCCCCCGCTGGCCGGCGGGGGGGTATCCGAAGGGATTTCCGCACGAAAAAAAATAATTAAAGGCAGCCTTTGGATGGAAATATTGGTTGGAGTGCTCGGTGTTTTGTTGGCGTGCTATTGAATGATTATAATATAAACATACTTATATAAATACATCATTATAAACATATATATGTGCTTAAATATATTCACACTTAAACAGATATACTATACATAGTTTTACACCTATGTAAAAGTATGTATATTATACACAATATTGTTACACAGCGTGTAACATAGACAATATCCTAATATTGTCTATGTTACACGTTGTGTTACTTTTCTATGTACAATATGTGTATTTAGTTATAATAGATAGCTCCCACGTCGCTCTAAGACGTATGTTGTCTACACACAATAAGAATTACAGCAATCCGGGACATGTCCAGGGGATTAACCACGACCGCTTATGGCAATTCAATTGCAGACTTAAACTGAATAGTTTCCTAGTCATACTATGACGTCGTATTAAGTCGTTCCGTTTCACGTTCCAAATGACAACAAACGAACCAAACGCGAACGCATTTCAGTTTAAGCATGTCGTCATAGTACGGATCATAGCAATTCAGTTTACACAGTTGTATTAAATTGCTCCTTTTGCCCAAATGACAACAAACGAACCAAACGCGAACGCATTTCAGTTTAAGCATGTCATAGTACGGATCATAGCAATTCAGTTTACACAGTTGTATTAAATTGCTCCGAACAATTTAATTAATTAAACAATTTAATTGCTGTTTATAAGTCATTATGGTAAGGCCCCTGGTAGCTCAGTTGGGCAGAGTATCCCCCCCAGAAAGGGACTGGTCCAAGTCAAGTCCTGTCCTTTTCGATTTTATAATTTGTAAGTATGCCTATCCGCATTCTAGCACTAATTCAATGGTAAGTATTCGAACTAGAAACTTCTCGATCGGAAGGCGACTCGTTAACCATAAAGTTATTCGTTCGTGTACAAATATTCGGCTTTAAAAACGATTATTTTCGTAACTAGTTAGTATTTTGTAACTTTATGCTAGGAACAATTCAGTTGTGTAACAATTGATGCAACAAATATGAAATCAAACTACTAAATCGTTATCAGTTTGGATGAGAAACGCATTACTTATTATTTCATTGAATGATAAATCGTAATATAACGTGTAGGTATCAGATTGTAGCTGCATAGTAGCATCCATTTTGAAATTGTTTTTTTTTAAAGAGAATTAGTTGTTGCCAGCAGGTAGGCCCGCTTGGAGGGGTGTGTGTTGGGTAACCTCCTCGAGTGTCGCTCCGATTCCGATCCCGCTGCAGTCCGGGGGGAACGGAATCGGAGCGGCCGGTACACCCTGGGCGGCGGTCAATGGCTTCCCCTTCACCCCTTCATAGGGTTGGCATTGATCGTCGGCCAGTACCCAACGTGGCGGGAACACATCGCTCTCCGTACTCCTCTGCTTTCGGAGGAGACAGGATGGGCGATGCTGTTAGTGGTGAGATGGCCCAGGGTCAGCCGGGGTGCGAGGGATATGCTCTATGGGTAACCTTACACCCCGGTGTCTGAAGACCCGAGACGGCGTGCGGTTTTAGTCGGTGCAAGCCCAACATAACCGCCCCCGCTGGCCGGCGGGGGGGTATCCGAAGGGATTTCCGCACGATAAAAAAAAATAAAAAAAAAGGTAGGCCCGCTTGGAAGTCCTTTTCCGTTCCCGTCTCCCACGGGAACCTGTTCCAGGGATAAAAAGTAGCCTAGTTTTATACCAGATTATAGTCTATCCCAGCACCAAGTTTCAACTAGATCCGTTCTGCCGTTAGAACGTAATTGAGTAACAAACGTCTAAACATACAAACATCTTTCTTTTCTTCATAAATGAATCGCCGAAACGTATGTACGCGCATAACTTCCGAACGACTGAACAAAATTGGATAATTCTTTTTGTGTTCGTTATTGTCAGGACAAGGTTTGTGTGAAAGAAAAGTTTAGGAAAGTTTACGGGTAAGGTGCAATTATTGCAGCGGGGCGAAGGCAGTTTTCTTTATGCCACTATAGGTGGCTGACAAGCACACGGCCCACCTGATGGGAAGCGGTTACCGCGACCTATGGACGTGTGCACCACCGAGGGCGTCAAAATAGCGCTGCCTACCCTGTAGATAGTTTAGTTTATAATAATATAGTAATAAAACTATTTAAATACTGATCCCGTTCCCGCGACCCCAGAAGCCTATTCCTGGGATAAATAGTAACTTATCAGTAATGTCAGACTATCTATCCCTTTGCCTAATTTCATCCAGATTCGTTCAGCCGTTCTAGCGTAAGTGAAGTCATCATTATCAATTAAAAGACTCCAAGATAAAAACCTCGGAGCTGACTGGGATGATGATAATAAAAAAAAATAAAAAAAAAATTATTGCCAAAAAGAAATTATACAATGTTGGATATAATCCATTGGCCCCCACACTAGGCAAGCCTGTCCTGTGGGTACCGTGTCGATTACCGTTCCCAGTTTCATAGCTCGGTTATCATTATGACGTAATCTCACTTACAAACTTTTTGGACAATATAGTGACAAAATCACGAGGACAAAGTTCATGCAAAACTTCTATATGGATCCAAAAACGGATACAAACGGAAAGGTAACAAATTTTTTTATGTGTATGTATTATGTTATTGAAATATATGGGTATGTAACTATGTATATGTATATTATATATTTGCAGTATATTCACAAAATTATAGTGTTATTAGGTATTTTATCAATTTGGGGTGTGTGTTGGGTAACCTCCTCGAGTGTCGCTCCGATTCCGATCCCGCTGCAGTCCGGGGGGAACGGAATCGGAGCGGCCGGTACACCCTGGGCGGCGGTCAATGGCTTCCCCTTCATAGGGTTGGCATTGATCGTCGGCCAATACCCAACGTGGCGGGAACACATCGCTCTCCGTACTCCTCTGCTTTCAGAGGAGACAGGATGAGCGATGCTGTTAGTGGTGAGATGGCCCAGGGTCAGTCGGGGTGCGAGGGATATGCTCTATGTAGTAACCTTACACCTCGGCGTCTGAAGACCCGAGACGGCGTGCGGTTTTAGTCTGTGCAAGCCCGACATAACCGCCCCCGCTGGCCGGCGGGGGGTATCCGAAGGGATTTCCGCACGAAAAAAAAAAAAAAAGGTATTTTATCAATTTAATAAATATTTGTGTAGGTATATATTTAGATAAGTATAAAAATATAAGGTAAGTACATACATTATGTGCAATATAAACTATTCATATATATATATATATTAGTCAGTGCAGTAGTAGAATTTCGGTGGCTTCATATGTCATTGAAGTTAACCATCTAATGACCTCGGCTTTCGCCTCTCTCAATGAGCTTCTTTTAATATCACAACATTTGGCTACCTTATTATAAATGTAGTAGTCTATATGTGGACTGAGCCGGCTTGCAAAGGATGTCTTAACTTTGGGTATCGGTACTCTATAAACTCGTCGTTTAAGTAAGTGTACATATGTTTCAGAATGTATGACCGTTTGATGCGCTTTGAGAAAAGTTCGTAGTATAAACAATTGGCGCACATTAAGAACCTGACTGTCTCTGTAGAGTTGTGTAGTGGGATATCTAAAGGCTCTTTTATACATTACTTTCAGTACCGAGCGCTGGGCCCTTTCTAACTGTGTGATGAAGGACTTCAGAGCACAACCCCAACTACCTATACAGTACGTTATTAGCGACTGACTCAAAGCAAAGAAAATAAGTTTCAAGATATTTGTTGGTGCCGAAGAACGAAGTAATTTCATTATATTTGCTGTCTTTCGTACTCGGTTGGATAAGGTGTTGATGTGTGCTCTGAAGTTCAAGTTCTCATCGATTATCACGCCAAGGTATTTAGTACTATCTTCCCTTTGGATGTCTTCACAATTGCAATATTTCCTATCTTTACAGCCGTGCAACTTAATGCCAAGATATGTGCTAGGAGCTGATGCAGCTGTTTTATGGAAGCAAATATATTTTGTGTTACTGGCATTGAGTGTTAGTAAATTATGACATAACCATGTAAAAACTTGTTGATGATGAGTATCTAGTCTCTGCTTCCCGTACCCCTCCACATTCCCACCTTTGGTTAAGGAGTCGACCTTACGATCGAGAGGTCCCGGTTTCAATACCTGGCCCTTACACTACCGACGTGAACCCACTCCTAACCCTAACACAAGCAGTTTAGTCTAGCTGGAGGGGTTACTGTGCTACTGGTACTCGAAATTACTTGTACAAAGAATTGTTCAAGACATAGTTAATGGGTGTTCACAAAGAACTTGGAGTTAGCACAGAATACATAACATAGTACCAACATTCATGTCGAGTTAGTTTACCTTAAGGCTGGTTCACACGTATTGAATTGAAGAAAGAAAAGAAAGAAAATAAGTTTATTAAAGACACGCACAAATAGGTTAAATAGGTAGGTGGTTACAACAATATATATATATATATATACACATATAGATGGGTGTGCAATACACCTCTGCCTACCCCTTCGGGGATACAGGCGTGAAGTTATGTTATGTTTCATATAGACTAGGACGGTTACCAGCTTCGTAATCAACTCAAACTTAAGCATAGCGAGATTTGCCTATCCAACAATCAACGACCTCCGTCCTCCATGAGCGCAGGCCTGGGGGTGGCAGGTGAGGCCGCCTGTCACCCCAGCAGAAGCAGGCCGGGACGGTGGGGCGACTAGCGCCCCTCCCCCAAACCGGGGCAAGACGGGGGACACCGTGGTTCCCAAACCCGAGGGGGCCATCTCGAAACCGGAGATGGCCCAGGGTCAGTCGGGGTGCGAGGGATATGCTCTATGGGCAACCTTACACCCCGGCGTCTGCAGACCCGAGACGGCGTGCGCTTTTAGTCGGTTCAAGCCCGACATAACCGCCCCCGCTGGCCGGCGGGGGGGGGGGGGGTATCCGAAGGGATTTCCGCACGAAAGAAAAAAAACAAAAAAAGTCAACGTGACCGGTCGACTTTTTCCATTGATTTTGTTTTTCGGTGATTATTCCTCGATGGTAAGACCGATCTGGACATTCGACCCCTTACGACACTCATTAATGTCTACTTGATCACCGTGGCAAATTTGGTCGAGATCGGTCAACCGGTCTCGGAGCAGTATCATTTGTTTGAAATGCAACTTTGAAACCAAAGACGCTTCTATCGCCTTCGGCTCGCTACGCTTAATAATAGGTGTGCGAGCCTCAACAGGTCGCCAGCTCAGCACAAATGCTGCCCATCACATGCACACGTATGATGAGCAGCGCTGATATTCCGATGGCGCCTTTGTAACTACGCGAAGCCACGCCCGTGTGCACAAGTACACAAGGATTCACATTATTTACTTATTATTACTAGACAATATTTTTTTTTTTTTTTTATATATATATATATATATTTTATATAAATTTAATAGTAAATGTGTGGAGTAATATATAATATAATAAAAAAATTAAAAGGTGTCAAGAAGTTACCTAAATTTTAACTTAATTGTAAGTAAGCGTTTACACGTCGCGATGAGTTAAGCTCTTTAGTTCGCGCGAGATGAACAAACGCGAGGTTTTGGAAGAATTGAAGGATGAAATAAACCTATACACTTAACCAATATTTAACTAATTACATAGTTGTTTTAATACATTATTAATATTTACACAAAAAAAACCCAACCGTGGACAATCCATACATTATTCTGAACCTGACCGGTCGCGGGTTAGGTTAAAAACTTGAAAAAAAAATGTAATATTTGTTCCGAACGTAACACTCTTCCTAACCTGACCCGACGTCTCGTTCCTATCATAACCCAAGTAAAGTGGGTTAGGTTAGGTTATAACTGTCGCAGTCCATGTATTGAAATAAAACTTTTGGAACTAACGTTCGTCGGAATAAAGACACTCGCATCCAAGACCTTTCGAACTAAATACATAGTTGTTGAACTAAATACAATTCATTATGGATACTGCATTCGAACTATGTGTCATTGAACTAACCAAATTCGAAATCATGACCCAGTTTTGTCAAGTGGTAATTCATGCCCCGCCCCCCACTTAACCGAAAAATAGACAAAATTCTAATATACTTATTACTTGCACGCTAAATTATTATTTATTACAAAATTGATTGTTTACTCGCTTTAAGTCACTTAGGGGAGACCTATGTCCAGCAGTGGACTAGAATAGGTTGATGATGATGATGATGATGAAATCACTTAAAATTAAGCAAATATTTACTAAACTACTAAACTACTTAATACGTGTACACCAGCCTTTAGAAATCGATAAATATTGGAGTAGCCGATATCCAGGGCACCAATTGCCCTAAAACGGTCGATGGGTAATCACCGAATGTGTGTAGCGGTGGGCCCGCGGGGCCCGGGGAGGGGGTGGCGCACCCTCGCGGGGTCATCATTTAAATAGGTCAACTTATAGATTGAATGTAAAGTCAATATGTGAAGTGTGTCCTCAATTTCTTTATGCTACTGACGACCGGTGCGTGTGGCGTGGTGGTAAAGAGTTCGACTGCGGCGTTGGAGGCTGCATAAACTCACGTATTTCCGCTTCATCGGGGTGGGCAGAGATAACAGCCCCCCATCTACTTCACGAGCTTCCTTTACAGACTGTCAGTATTAACTCTTTCATGCAGGCCCGCCGGTTTCGAGTGCTTTTGACCTGCTCTTTTTTGAATATAATTATCATCAATTTGATAAGTGTATGGTTATATTATATTCATGCAAATATTAGTTTGCATAAAAATATGTATAAGTCTCACACAGACTAATGCAGTATGTGTGGTTTTACGTCATAGTACGTACATATTTTATAAAAATATAAGTACCAACACAGGTAAGTACTTAGATTATTACACCTATCGAAAACTAGCGTAAATAGTTTTGTTTTAATCCAGTTCTTGCTGCCACCTGGCGAGGTGGCAAAGTGTCGTTAAGATTGGAAACCCAGTTTAGACTTCTTATAAATCGAAATTAGGTGAACTATTTTAGTTGATTGCCTTAGTGGAGCAGCGGTGGCAAGAGACAGGTGTGCGTAAGGAACCGGGTTCGATGTCCAGGTCGAGGGTATTATTACATGACGTCATACATGCGTAAAAACCGAGATACCGCGAAATCCAAAAAAGGAGAAAGATTAAACTGACTCCGGGCTCGGAAAGGAAGCTCACACACACATCACATATACTATAGTTCAGCGGGGGTGGTTATGTCGGTCTTGAACCGACTAAAACCGCACGCCGTCTCGGGTCTTAAGACGCCGAGGTGTAAGGTCCCATAGAGCATATCCCTCGCATCCCGAGTGACCCAAAGCCATCTCCGGTTTCGAGATGGTCCTCTCGGGTTTGGGAACCACGGTGTCCCCGTGTTGCCCCGATTTGGGGAAGGGAGTACTATAGGTACCTGTACCCAAGAAACATTACAATCTTATTTTACCCGACTACACCACAAGGAGGGTTGTTTTTGTTGATGTTTTTCGAGACTATATATGTATGTATAATTGTTTGGTACGCTCTGCAGCCTGAACGGCTCGATGTATTGTAGAGGTGTCGTTAGATTCGTATATTTACAGCTAAGAGAAGCGGCGATAGCCAAGTGGCGTTCGTAACGGACTGCTGAGACGAGGTCTCGAGTTCGATCCCCAGTCGCCCCGGGCACACACTTCTGATTTTTGTAGTTATGTGTGTATTAATAAATGTTAACTAACGCTCGCTTAATAATGTACCCGGTAGATGGCAATAGGCTCGCCCCCTATTACATTGGGACCTTAACATAACTGGCGAATCGTGGGTGTGTAATACACCTCTGCCTACCCCTTCATGGATACAGGCGTGAAGTTATGTTATGTTATGAATGCTATTGAAAATAATACAAAATGGCGGATTTTTGGCGTTAAAATGTATTTTGTTAAAGAATACTTTCACTCAAACTTATCGAGTAGGGTATCAAAATGAAGAGCTTCCAAGGGTGATTTCAAAAATATAGGTATATGTCATAACTAAAAAGTATGCAATGTAAATACTTATTACAGAATCAAAAAACGTGACTGACCAACAAGTTTAATTGAAACCTGCTATCAAACTTGCTTCGGTCTTTCTAGTGTCGTCGGGTTTTTTGATGTTTATTACTAATTAGACAGTTGTATAACAATGCGTCATTGGGATCCTCACCGTTAGTAAATCGGTTAAAAAGTAAATTGCATTAATTAGCTATAATATATTAGCTCGCATTAATCATCGTTATATGTATAAGGTGTCACAAACTCTCAACTAATATATATACTAAAAAATGTCTACTATATTCTAAATACATTACCAGAAACTAATATTTAAGTGCAAATTTGTAATTGGCCCTCTTCTAGTATCTATCAATTTGTAAACTAACCATTAGCTATAAGTTTCCTTAAAATATAATAAATAAATAAAATTATTATAGGTCTCTGAATTGGTTGAGATGACTTGGTATCGACAAAATATGTAGGTATTTGAAACAAAAAAAACAGATCGGGTAAAATAAAAAAAAAATTAAAAAAAATGAAAATGAAAAAAGAAACCACCAGCTAGCCTGTGACGCACGTGGTAGGCGTGCAGTCCTTCTCCTCGCAGAATTCTCCAAGCGGATGTGTGGGAAATACCTAAATCGCGACCTGCGTCACGTGACGCTGGTGGTATTTTTTTTTTTTTTTTTTACCCGATCTTTTTTTTTGTTTCAAATGCATATTTTGAGGATACCAAGTCATCTCACCAAATTCAGAGACCTAATTTTGTGACACCTTTATATAACGCAAACAGTTTGTGACTAAACAGTTGCGCAACAGTCGCGCAACTGTTGAACGCCGGAACTAATTCCGATTGTATTGATAATCGCAAATGGTCGTGTCGACACACAGTGTTGCCATGTCACGCTTCTTTATAAATATTTAATAAAGTTATATTGTACGCTTTGCGTGCGCCCACGCAGCCCGAATGACACGAACCGACGGTTAGGTAATAGTTAAAAACTTATAGGTATTAATAGCTGACGCCCGCGGCTCCGCCCGCGTGGAGGTCGGTTATTGTTTTTAGGGATTTTCTTTAGAAAAGCCCTATTGCTATGGAGTTGTCGACGTCGTCGTCGTTGCCAATATTCTGTCACGGTTTTGGGTATGAAGGAGATGAGCTATCGAGTTGCTGTTTTCGGTAATAGATTCGTGCTGGGGTGAACCATTGCAAGATAAAAAAAAACGCAAAAAATCGCAGAAAAAAAACGCAAAATCTAAAATCCCTTGTATTCGGCTGAGCTCGTCTCAGGAATTCAACTTGTTTGGTTATATCGCTATTCTACTTGACTTAAGCCGCGGTAGCCTAGTGGTATGGGTAAGGACTGCTGAGATGAGGTCTCGGGTTCGATCCCAGGTTTTACCATGGCACACACCAATGACTTTTCGATGCTTTTCGAAGTTATGTGTGTATTTATCGCAGGTTTATAAGTGCCCGGTTAATGGCAATAGGCTCGCCACCTATTACATTGGGACCTAAAACATAAACTGGCGAAATGTGGGTGCTAGCACCTCTGCCTACCCCTTCGGGGATATAGGCATGAGTTTATGTTATGTTATGTTATGTTATCAATATGCGTTTATTGCTAACATACAAATAAATGACAAGAATTCAACATAACCCAAGTATTTTCTTTTAAATATCTCCAATGCAATTTTATAATCACACATCATCATCCCGGGGCTTCACCTCGGGGCCCGGGGCCCGCTTAATCCTCCTCCTATCGGTTTGGCTTTTATGGGAGCGACTGCCGTCTAACCACCAGAGGTGCGCCTGCGCCAGAACCTCGTCCGTCAATCAGCAGGTGAGGTTGGCTTGGGGCTTAAAGCTACAAGACAATAACGTCCAAGTTTTTGACCTAACAATATTATTCCATACCAGATTTCTCCAGTAACCGAGATCAATTGAAACTAACCTGCGTTATCACAATTTCCTCAATGCAACCCAGCTTAAGTGGCTCAGAATAGAATAGAATAGAATAGAAATCTTTATTCGTAAGAAACGCAGTGTGAAAGATGTTACATTGTTTTTTCCTGACAGGGCCGTGTGCTTCGCCGATCAATCGGCATGAATTTTTTTTCTAAAATTAATACAATTTACACAGACTTCAAAGTAATCATAAATAATTAATAAAATGAACATTTATAAGAATGCCTGGGGGTGGCAGGTGAGGCCGCCTGTCACCCCAGCAGAAGCAGGCCGGGACGGTGGGGCGACTAGCGCCCCTCCCCCAAACCGGGGCAAGACGGGGACACCGTGGTTCCCAAACCCGAGGGGGCCATCTCGAAACCGGAGATGGCCCAGGGTCAGTCGGGGTGCGAGGGATATGCTCTATGGGCAACCTTACACCCCGGCGTCTGCAGACCCGAGACGGCGTGCGGTTTTAGTCGGTTCGAGCCCGACATAACCGCCCCCGCTGGCCGGCGGGGGGGTATCCGAGGGGATTTCGGCACGAAAAAAAAAAAAAAAAAAAAAAGTACGAATTAGATTAAATAACAATTACATAGTTTTTATTGAGTAGAAATACGATTTTAAACATCGAGAATCATTAATAAAATATAATAAAAATGTCAAAAACTAAACATACTATTTCTATTTAATAAAATTACATTTACTGTCCAAGAATTCATTCATTGTGTAAAAGCACTTTTGAGACAACCATTTAAACATTTCCCTTCTAAATTTTAGAAAGGGTAATTCTCTTCGAGTTGTGGTATTTGGTTATAAACTTTAACTATCTTGCCGTTGCAATTGTTCTGATTAAGTGTAGGTACTCACTGATCGTGTCACTGCTAGTTTACTCACGTCTCTTGTGAGATATTATTTATTCACGCACGCTTTCTCGAACAGCTTTGGATTATTCTTGACAAATAATGCTATTTCGAGTATGTAAATTGAAGTAATTGACAATTTTTTTTTTTTGAAAGGTTCTCTGCAAGAGCCCAGTGGGCCCAAACCAAATATCGCCCTCATACATTATTTTGGGAGACAAATACTCTATTTATATCTGTGGAATTGCCCCACAGTAGCACACCATACCTGAGTACAGATCCAACATAGGCATGGTACGCTGTTAGGGCAGCTTTTTCACCGACTTGTTTTTTCAGGTTTTTAAGGGCGTAAACAAATTTCTTAATACGAGCACTTACGTTTCGCACGTGCAGCTGCAACAGGAGCTTGTTGCTGCTGGTTCATTGACGTAAAAGTTGAAGAAGTTTGCGGTTAGCGAACTCAAGTGTAATCAAAGCGATTGGTGCTTGAGTGCGTGACGTGACCGCTGAGGAGACACTGTCACGATACCCTTCATTGCTTGCGTTTAGAGTTCAGTACCTTTTTATTTGTGCGGAAATCCTCTCGGATACCCTTTTTTTTTTCCGTGCGGAATACCCTTCGGATACCCCTCTGCCGGCCAGCGGGGGCGGTTATGTCGGGCTTGAACCGACTAAAACCGCACGCCGTCTCGGGTCTACAGACGCCGGGGTGTAAGGTGCCCATAGAGCATATCCCTCGCATCCCGACTGACCCTGGGCCATCTCCGGTTTCGAGATGGCCCCCTTGGGTTTGGGAACCACGGTGTCCCCGTCTTGCCCCGGTCTGGGGGAGGGGCGCTAGTCGCCCCACCGTCCCGGCCTGCTTCTGCTGGGGTGACAGGCGGCCTCACCTGCCACCCCCATCCTCTCGGATACCCATCCGCCGGCCAGCGGGGGAGGTTATGTCGGGCTTGAACCGACTAAAACTGCACGCCATCTCGGGTCTTCAGCACCCCGACTGACCCTGGGCCACCTGCCGCACCGCACCGTGTGGCCTAGCCCTCAGTTGGGTTCGGCTTTTCAGTGTAACTACGAAACGGCCGAACTCCGATGATTTCCGTGAAGCGTCTGGCATCTGTCCTCCACACCCACTGGCGATAGCGAAGTACTGCAATTATACCAGATCCCCCAGACCGGACCGGATCCCAGAACCTCCCCCAGACCGGGGCAAGACGGGGACACCGTGGTTCCCAAACCAGATCCGTTATAGGCGAGGCCGCGATGACACTTTTTTTTTTTTTTTTATCGTGCGGAAATCCCGTCTGGGGTTATCCTTTCGCGGGCGCACCCGAGGTGCCCGGCAATGGACACTTGGGGAGGACACAGTGTGGTTACAGTCGATCGGATTCCTATAGACCCATCCCATCGTTGGCACCGATGGGGTGAAGTCCGTAGGGATTTTCACACTAAAAAAAAAAGATCCGATACCTACGATAAACTATACAGCCTCGACAGCCTCCGTGGCGTGGCGATATTGAAAGCGGCCGCTACGCAGGAGGCGCGGGTTCGATCCCCGCTCAGTGCAAATATTTGTATGCATGAATATGAGTATTTGCATTGGTCTGGTCGTGCCTCGGAGAGCACGTTAAGATGTCGGTCCCGGTTGCCATACGAATATGTATGACAGTCGTTATAGGGGAAATGGGTGAAATGGCCCCACATAGAAGGGCTGATCACCCGTCTGGTCCAACGGCGTCCCCACTGGCAGTATATACGATAAACTAAGCCGCTGACATTTCTCCAATTGTGGCGAAGCGATATTGCCGTTAAACGGGCCCTTTTTTAGGGGCTGTATGTTTACTGTCGGTTGGCGATCAGCTGTATCCCTTAGTCGCCGTGTGCGACCCACATGAAGTAAATGTGGTTGCCCATGTGTTCTGCTTCACCTGAAACCATGTATTACGTTCTTTCATCATCAAAAATTTAAATCGCGACGTCTTCGGTTTTCTTACCAGGTTGAGTAATTATATAGACTGGCTCAGGCTGGCTCTACTTCATATTCCATGGAGCCAGGAATCACGTAGGTGGGTGGTATCAGCAACTTACTCCTTCAGTAATATCCCTCCAGATTTGTGATAATATAAAAATACTACACCATTTACAAAACTAAAATTGATCCCTAATACATGTCTAGTACGTAATTCCTGTCAGTCGGTCCTACGCTAGTCACGCGGTATCTACTATAACATTGTATTTTGTTTTCTATCCGTACTGCAATAGAGTTTCAAATCAATTGTTCTCTCTCCAGTGTTACTAGTCGCTGTTGTACTTTGTAATAATGTACTTTAACGGTATAGGTATAGAGTATAGTTTGATTTGTAGATATGTGAGGGTGGTGGAGACATCCCGGGGTGAAGGACCTTTAATACTTGTGTCTGTTTATTATTTTTTAAGTAAATGTGGTCGATATCGCGATGAATAGCTATTGACTTTAGTGGGTTCCGCACCTTTTTTGTTTTTATTTTTTTCGTGCGGAAATCCCTTCGGATACCCCCCCGCCTGCCAGCGGGGGCGGTTATGTCGGGCTTGAACCGACTAAAACCGCACGCCGTCTTGGGTCTACAGTGGGGTCCGCACCTAGGGAGCACACAGAACTAAAAAAATAAGAGGTAGGTATAGAAATGTGAGTCGGGGTGCGAGGGATATGCTCTATGGGCAACCTTACACCCCGGCGTGTTACGACCCGAGACGGCGTTCGGTTTTAGTCGGTTCAAGCCCGACATAACCGCCCCCGCTGGTTGGCGGGGGGGTATCCGAAGGGATTTCCGCACGAAAAAAAAAAAAAAAAGGTATAGAAATGTGACGCTAGATAGAAGCGCGAGGCGCCTGCCTGTCTATGAAGACACAATCACTTTCAATTTTATTCGCCTGTGGGAGGCCTACTACGAAATGTACATCCGCAATTGCGGGCCCTCACAAAACACGAACGAAAGAAGTGTCATTTGAGTACCATGAAGTTCTTCGGATTTCATTCTTTCGGTCCGGACCATAAAGTATGTTCGGGACTGAATCAAACATATCAAGGAATTTTTCGTTCACATATATTTCTATCACAAACGAACTATTATAAACCAACATATTAAAAAATACATTCCTTTGTATTGGATTATGATAACTTTTCCACCTTTTGAAATTAGTCGTATGTATAGTATCGTATATTAATTTAAAAACAAGTTGAATTCCTGAGACGAGCTCAGCCGAATACAAGGGATTATCTTTCTTTTTTTTTTCTTTTTTTCTTTATCTTGCAATGGTTCACCCCAGCACGAATCTATTACCGGAAACAGCAACTCGATAGCTCATCTCCTTCATACCCAAAACCGTGACAGAAAATTGGCAACGACGACGTCGACGACAACTCGATAGCAATAGGGCTTTTCTAAAGAAAATCCCTAAAAATTTCGGAGGGCTGTCAAAATACCGAATTTGGCGGTTTCAGGGCGTTTCATGGTAGGGTTTAGACCGAATGAACTGTCATGTGCTGTCTTCGGGCCCGATTGCGGGCTAAGTGCGTTTCATGGTACCGATCCGCCCCTGGCAGAGACAGGCGATCAAGTACGAAACTGATTTATGAAGATATGAATTGCAAGAGGTGTGCTACGCCGAGGTCGGCGGTGCCACTCCTCTTCGCACGGAAGGCTCTCATTAATGGCTCATCATCACAGCGGTTATACATCGGCTTTGTTTTTTTTTTTTTGTTTTATATTTAGGACACGTCAATTTGACTTCACCTCGCCTGATGGTAAGCTGAAGACAAAGTCTCAGGAAAGAGGGTCACCATTACATACCCGTATCATGTTAACAATGGTGGCACTCAGCTTGACGGCCTCATCAGAAGAGGATTGTCGTCGCAGCACCGCGTGACACCCACCGGTCCCACTAGTGCTGCGACCACAATCCCCCTGCCCGGCTATGCACTTGCTGACCCCTGAGCGCAATCAAACCGAAATTGGATTACTATGGAGGGTTTTTCGCAATCGTCCACGGTGGTACCCTTTTTTTTTTTTTTTTTCCGTGCGGAAATCACCTCGATTACCCCCCCGCCGGCCAGCGGGGGCGGTTATGTCGGGCTTGAACCGATTAAAACCGCACGCCGTCTCGGGTCTGCAGACGCCGGGGTGTAAGGTTGCCCATAGAGCATATCCCTCGCACCCCGACTGACCCTGGGCCATCTCCGGCTTCGAGATGGCCCCCTCGGGTTTGGGAACCACGGTGTCCCCGTCTTGCCCCGGTTTGGGGGAGGGGCGTTAGTCGCCCCACCGTCCCGGCCTGCTTCTGCTGGGGAGACAGGCGGCCTCACCTGCCACCCCCAGGCCTGCGCTCATGGAGGACGGAGGTCGTTAAGCGACCTCCGGCGCCTGAGTCGCCTGCGACGCGCGGCGAGCATGTTGCGGGCTCGGCGGGCCGGAAGAGTTCTGAACCTCTCCCGGGCGCGCTCCGCCATCTCCTTCGCGAGCATCAGATGCTCGCAGAAGGAGGTGGCGGCGGCCCACGCGCTCGCGCTCCGCACCATTGCCGCAATCATGCTGCCGAGCGAGAGGACTCCCACCCCGATGGCTGCCACGAGGTCACGCCTCGGCACCTCCCACGCCGGGCAGTCCGCCAGCGTGTGCAGCCCTGAGTCCTCGCTTGCGTCACAGTGATGACACTCAGGCGTTGGCTCCTTCCTGATCCGATGCAGGTGGTCCCCGAAGCACCCCTTCCCGGAGATCACCTGCGTCAGTCGGTACGAGAGGCTTCCGTGTCGCCTCTCTAGCCAATCTTCCATGATGGGCCTTACCGCCGCCCTGCGCTTGGTCGCCCAAGTCGTTCCTTCCACTCCACCACGCTGGCCTGGCGGAGCTGGGACTGCACGGCCTCGATTTCTCGATGCTCGGGGTTCAGTCCCTGCTCCCGCTCCTCCTTTCGCCACTGGTACAGTTGCGAAAGGGCTCTCGCCTCCAGGTCCCATGGCGGAGTTCCGGCAAGGAGACTCGCCGCCTCGAAGGAGATCGTGCGGTACCCGCGGATGACCCTGATGGCCATCACTCGTTGCGGAGCGCGCAGCATCCGCACACTTCCGGTATTCAGGGCCTCCGCCCATATTGGGCACCCATACAGGGCCATGGACCGCACGATCCCCACGTAGAGTCTGCACGGTGGTACCCACCCGGCCGAATTTTGTGACAAATTTGTGTCATCAAATTTCTACCACCAGTAATTATACTTATACTATATATAGTAATTAGGCTTATACATTAGACCCTGGGTCGGCTCTTCTAATCTTTCTCTTGGTTTACCTTGTCTTGGCTCTGACGAGAGCGAGTACCGTCTGACCCCGAGAGGATAGAGATTTTACAAAAGAAACATTATACATGCCAGCAATGGTACAATGATGATGTCCAAATTATTGGGCTTTTGCGGGAGCGCTGCCCGACTGCCTCCATCCAAAGCTAACCAATTTATAGTTAATGAACCTAAACCCGGTCAAATGGCAACCACGTCACGCTACTTGAGCGTCGCATGACGGTACGCGACTCACACGTGACGTCAGCCCCCCATTTAGTTCAAATGTTTATTTGCTGCTAATTTTAGATTTATGGCTATTTCTGATTCAGAATGCCTAGGTTGAACGAACAGCGAATTTTTAGGGTTCCGTTGCCAAATGGCAAAAAACGGAACCCTTATAGATTCATCATGTCTGTCTGTCTGTCTGTCCGTATGTCACAGCCACTTTTCTCCGAAACTATAAGTACTATGCTGGTGAAACTTGGTAAGTAGATGTATACTGTGAACCGCATTACGATTTTCACACAAAAATAGAAAAAAACATTAAATTTTGGGGGTTCCCCATACTTAGAACTGAATTAAAAAATTTTGAATTGAAAATTTTTCAACAAACCTATACGTGTGTGGTATCTATGGATGGGTGGGTGGATGGATGGTGGGAGGTTTCTAATATGATTTTTTTCTAAACTGAATACTTTGCAAGAGAGACACTTCCAAAGTTGTAAAATATGTCCCGCCCCCTGTAACTTCTAAAATAAGAGACTGATAAGACTAAAAAAAATATATGACGTAATTACCATGTAAACATCCACCGAAAATTGGTTTGAACGAGATCTAGTAAATAGTTTTTTTATAATACGTCATAAATCGTAAAACGCAGTTTACCTTTCATTCAATCAACTCAAATATAAAATTTAAAAAAAGCATTATTATGTTACTTGCTGCTACGGAACCCTTTATGGGTGAGTCCGACTCGCACTTGGCTGCTTTTTTTCAATACCTCATTAATTTGATCAGTGTGTGTCCTGCGAGGTCGACCCCGGCTTGCCTGCCCACTTACATCTGCCTTATATACTTGGTGTGTCATTCGCTCAGTACTCATTCGTTCCAAGTGCCCAAACCACCTTAGCATATCCTTCTCAATTCTTATCAAAGTTTTTCTTATCATCTAATATACCATAAATGTCTCAATTAGATGAGTCAACCTTTTTGATTAAGCCTTCATAATTTTTTGATGATGAAAGCCAGGACTTGAAGCTATAGATAGACAATTAAAGAATATTAGTAACCGAAATTACTAATACTTCCCCTAACCCCTCCCGCTAAATTACTCGTGTTGGGAGTGTGTTCACGTCGGTAGTGTTATGGCTAGGATTCGAACCCGAGACCTCTCGGTCATAGGATCAACTCCATAACCACTAAGCTACGAACGCGGCGAAGCTTCAAATTAAAGCCATTGTCTGATTAACCAGCCGAATGGGTACGGCCAGCTAATGAGCTAAATGGATTGAGTAATGGGGCAATTTATTCAATGAATTGAGCGTCTGCGGTTTGAGATATCTTGCCCCTAAGGGCTCTGGACACTTTCATTTTCCTGTCTGGGGTAGACATAGATAACAGCTCGCTATCTGCGTCTGTGCTTACGCACTTCACGAACTTTCTCTACTGTTTCATTAAACCTTTCGCCTTGGATACATCATCACATCATCTGCGTGTTAAAACAATCCACTTCAATTCTCTACATGTGAATAGAATATAATTTTGAAATAAAGCTATTGTTAACGGATTCTATCGCGATTTGTTTGATGTTATTTTATATTTTAAATTGATACCGACGTTTCGGTTGCTTTACAGCAGCCATGGTCACGGGGAGACTCTGCTGGGGGGGGATTGCTATGGGGAGACGGGTGCTGAGAAGCAACCGAAACATCGGGCTCAATGTAAAATATAAAATAACATGAACTAAATCTCGATAGAATCCGTTAAAAATAGTTTTATTTCAATGTGTGACATTCGCGTAAACTTCCGACAATATCATTAGAATATAATTTCTTTGGTTATGAGGATAGTAATAACCGAAATGACTATTCTGTATACCCCCTAACCCCTCCAGCTAAGCTACTTTGCTAGTAGTAGTGTAATGCATATGATTCGAACCTGGGACCTCTCGATCGTAAAATCGATTCCTTACCCACCAAGCTTTATTTATTTATGGTCTTCACATTATTGCCTTTCTAATGAAACCTGTTTGGAGCACATCGGTTGAATGGATCCTAAGTCTTGTAGGGACAAGCAGAAACAATTTTTTCACGCACTCGTCGTCGTCCGGAAGTGTACCACTGAATATGTCGCCCGCAGTGATCGACGAAACGACACAAGTTTCATCCATATGAGACTGGACTGTACTGCTTCCGGGCTGTTTGGCCGTGGTATAGACCAGTTTATTCTACATGCAACCACAGATTACCTAAATTCCTCTCTGGCTGTATTTTACCGCCTCTACCACTGCGAGTGTTCTGAGGAGCTCTTTCAACTGATCTCACCTTCTCCATTTCGATCCAGAACAACCCGTACTGGACTGCGATGCCATCCGCACACGGTGGAAACCATACAGTCCCGAACTCAGCGGTTCGGTGCTTCCTTTCTTTGTCGCACGATAAAGAGCTGAAATGCTCTGCCCGCGCACGTGTTCCCTTCTTCTTACAATCCCGGGTTCTTCAAGCGGGGCGTGAAAAAGCATCTTTTGAAGCCGTCAAGGTAGGGGCTACCATTTTAGGATCGTCAGCATCTGGGATGGTGGCCCATATCTTCTGGACTTCACCCTAGCTTCTCACCATCCAGCGGGGTGCAGTCAATTGACGGACCAAATATAAAAAAAAAAAAAGAATGCAACGCCGGCCGTGAAAGCCTAAAGATTTATATGAGAACATTTTTTGTAACAATAGATAAAAGCGTAGGTATTCAAAACTATAGGTAAGATTATATTGCTATGGTGAGTCGGGCTGAGTTGTGGCACCTCCGGTGTGGCAAGCGGCTATCGGCCCCGTGACCACACGACACCGGGTCAACGCGCACTCGGCGGCGTGTCGGAAGCGCCGCGGGGCGCCGTCGACGGTGGTCGCTGGCGTGTCGTCGAGCTAAAAGAAAGAGAAATCGTCAGCTTCAGGCACGTATTGTCCAACAGTGACTTGCGCGCCGTCATTTTAGAGATGTTTTAATTATACGACCAAGGTTACTACTATGAGTAGTAGTAGGCCCATCATGAAATGCAGTTATCCCTTAATCGGGACTTTTTTTTTTTTTTTTTACGTGCGGAAATCCCTTCGGATACCCCCCCGCTGGCCAGCGGGGATGGTTATGTCGTGTCTCGACTAAAACCGCACGGTGTCCTCCCTGGTTTTAGTAGCTTTAGTTCAGTTATACCCGAGGTATAGATAGGGGAGATGGCCCAGGGTCAGTCGGGGTGCGAGGGATATGCTCTATGGGCAACCTTACACCCGGCGTCTGTAGACCCGAGACGGCGTGCGGTTTTAGTCGGTTCAAGCCCAACATAACCGCCCCCGCTGGCACGCGGGGGGGTATCCGAAGGGATTTCCGCATGAAAAAAACCAAAAAAAAAAGGTATAGATAGGGGCAAAAATCTTGAGAATGTGCTGTACATGCGCAGAACGAATTTTTAGGTCTCTTTGGCAGTAAGCGCGGGGTGCGACGGCGGAGGCGCGCCTATTACTCATTCATAAATATGTTAAACTAATGACGGGTTCAAAGATCTCGCGTCATTGGTTGACCAGTCGTTTTATTGGTTGGCCAGTTAGTGCCCATGCGCGAAATTTTTAACGTTTGTTCAAGATTTTTTGCTTCGAGGTATACAAACAAGCATCCGGGGCAAGACTGGGACACCGTGGTTCCCAAACCCTAGGAGGCCTTCTCGAAACCGGAGACGGCCCAAGGTGGGGTGTTAGGAAAATGCTTTATGGGCGCTATACCGTACACCCCGGCGTCTGAAGGTCCAAAACGGCGTGCGGTTTTAGTCGGTTCAAGCCCGACATAACCTCCCCCGCTGGCCGGCGGGGGGCATCCGAGGGGAATTCCGCACGAAAAAAAAGGGGTAAACAAACAAGCATGGGACACCTGTAGGCCTACCATGACTAGCCCACCATAAAACGCATTTATCCCATAATCCTGCCGGGTTTGAGTATCTTTAGCTTGGTGATACGTACCGGTGGGGGATTTACCTCCTAACCCTAAAAGGAAAACCTGCTCCAGAGTTGCAAGTGAAGCCCATGGCTATGACTGCTCCGAGCTAAAATATTATTAACCTTTGATAGACTTAAAAATATCTGTTACATAAGTGTACATGTGTGTGTTGCAACAGATAAGTACTGATCGGCATAAGATCGCATTGTGATCTATAAATGGAGTAATGTCAAGCGAGTGCAGTGCCCGCGGCGGACGCCCTGCGGCCGTAGGGCTGCCAGCGAAAAACTCGCGGTTCAGGGGCGTTACTCAGATACGAAATGCTGGTATTTTAATCACAATCGTAACGTGGGTAGGGGTCTCAATGGCCAACGTTACCTGCAAGCCGGCACCTGCTGATAGACGGACGAGGCTCCGGCGCAGGCGCACCTCTCGGGTTTGGGAGGGCAGACACTGCCATAAAAGTCGTATAAGTGAAACCAACAGGAGGAGAATGAGTAAACAGACCCTGGGCTCCGAGGTGATAGCCTCGAAAGCAACCGGGAACCGCGCTAAATGATGATGATTCATGATGATGACTAAGCGAAACGTTGAACATTACAGAATAACGTAATCGTTTACGTAATGAGACCGAACAGATTCACTGATTAATCATCATCAACCTATACTAGTCCACTGCTGGACATAGGTCTCCCCTAATGAGCACCATAGCGCCTTGTCTTCAGCTTGCCGCACCCAGCATCTACCCGCAGTGTTTCGCAGATCGCCATCCCATCTTGCCGGAGGGCGTCCTACACTACGTTTGCCGAGTCGCGGTCTCCACTCAAGAACACGTTTACACCAGCGGTTGTCGGTTCTTCGCGAGATATGGCCGGCCCACTGCCACTTCAGCTTGCTAGTTCTTTGAGCTGTCTATAACCTTGGTTCTCTGTCGGATGTTTTCGTTACGAATCCTATCCTTAATTTTTAATCAGATGAGCACTAAGACAAGTAGGCACCAGAGACATGTTCAGAGGTGCCGACTTGATCTGCTATTCCTGGTTAGATCCGGTTCCAGCAGACTGAACTCGCAGGTAGATATAAACCGAGAACTAAATGGTCGTCTTATTTCGTACCATGAACTCGGTGGACAGCAGGCGAGCCAGCGATCGCCGGTTAGAGATCAGGCGATTAACATATAACCGGCTTGGTAATACCATGAAGTCATTTTTGTAATTTAATCAACCGAAAATTGACCTGCCGTGCTTCATATTTTGCAAGTGTTAATAACGCCGAAAAGTAATTGAAACATTGCAGTTGAGCCTGTTTATGGCAAGATGAACTGCCCTGCACTTAGCAGCTATTCAAAAAGTTGATGGTTGGCCTGCTGTACAGAAGTACAGAATATCAGACAAAGCCATTTCGCTTGTATTGTTATTACGTGATAAAGTTACAAACAAAGAAAAAAAACGAACTTACTTTCGCATTGATAATATTAATTAGAATTTATAACTTAAGATTAGATAAAAATAAAATATTCTTTATTGTACACACAGTGAAGTAATACAGACCACAATGTCTGTATTAATTTACCATAACTAACGCTAAGTAGCTTTGTGCAGGCACAGTATGGGTGTGATGCGCACGCGGCGCGAATTTCAATCACTTAATACATGTACCTACACTACACAGATATTCGTGCAAGGCAACCTTGCGTTGTGTGCTTATACAGCCTGAGTCATAAGTTACATCTTGTTATGTGGGCTCCGTATTTAATTGATAGCAGCGTAATTTTTGTAAGGGCGGTAAAACTTGCTCATGCGCACCTTTGTGGATTACTGACCCTACTCGTACTCTACTTGTGAGGTACTACCAGGCTCGCTAAACGACCTCTGTCCTCCATGAGCGCAGGCCTGGGAGTGGCAGGTGAGGCCGCCTGTCAGACCAGCAGAAGCAGGCCGGGGCGGCGGGGTGCCAAGCGCACCCTCTTTCCGGCGCAAGATCCCCATCTTTGTTGCTTAATCATCAGTATCTTAGCGTTGTAGTCGGTTACATCCCGGTAGAACCTTTTTTTTTTGTCCAGATACCCCCCAGTCGGCCAGTGGAGGCTGTTATGTGAACCGACTATAACCGCACACCGTCTCGGGTCTACAGACGCCGGGGTGTAAGGTTGCACATAGAGCATATCCCTCGCACCCCGACTGACCCTGGGCCATCTCCGGTTTCGAGATGGCCCCCTCGGGTTTGGGAACCACGGTGTCTCTGGGCCATCTCCGGTTTCGAGATGGCCCCCTCGGGTTTGGGAACCACGGTGTCTATACCTACGAGAAGTTTGCAATCAACCTGTATATTGGATTAGGTATAGGCAGTGTTCGGCACACCGTACGGATATCGCCGCCTGACGGAAGTGGGCGCGTTACGTTCTCGTGTAAGCTCTGTGACATAATGATTATCGCCGTGAGCTGAATGTGTGAGTGTTACTCGCGGTCTCTTTTGTGCGCTTTGTAAAGCCGTGTTCACGAAGAGCCACATGAGATAATTAACTAGGAATTCAGTGCAGGGTGCGACTGAAATAAATTGAGCTGAGCGAGCAGGACTCGCACTTGAAAATAAGACATCTGACTACGGTCGCGCGCTCGTGTAACTGTTGTTCGGTGATTATTCCTCAATGGTACATCGGATATGAATCATCTCGCTTCAAAACACTCCTCAGTGTCCACACTATCACCGTGGTAAATTTGGTCAAGATGGCGTGAGTGGTTACGGAGGAGTTCAGCCACCAACAAACGGCTGCCGGGTATTATAATTATTTGATATACTTACTGAAGCAAGCCCGAATTCTTGTGTTTAGATATCTTTCCCAGAAGACATTGTGGAATCTGTTGACAAAGAAATCATTTTTTTAGTATTATAATTATAAAATGCTGTTGAGGCGGTTCATTAATAAAAAATTACTAGTAACAGAAATTACTAGGCGCAGGCCACCCTCACCTGCGAGGCGGTGCACCTGCTGGTGGACGAGGCTCTGGCGCAAGCGCACCTCTTAGGGTTGGGAAGTCAGACGGCAGTCGCTCCCATAAAAGGCAAGATAAGCCACCGCAGTAACCGCTATTATAGTAAAGATTTATTGGAATTTATTGATGATTTTTTTATTTAACTAGCTGAAACCTGCGGCTCCGCCCGCGCTGAGGTTGGTTATCCGCTTTTGGTCATATCTCCGGTTCTACTTAACCAATCGCAATTAAACATACGGCAACTTTAAGTCTGACCAAGACCTTTGTAATAGAACCGCATCAAAATCCATTCAGTAGTTTTTGCGTCCATCGCGAAAAAACAGACAAACAGACAAGCGTTTTTTTTTACATGTGGAAACGCCCTCAGGCTTCACCCCATTGAGGCACAATGAGGTACATCGGGGGTTAAAAATGTAATAAATATAAAATGAAAGAAAGGAAAATGCAAAGGAATTTGAAAAGGAATTCATTGTTTTCGTAGTTGGCAAGAACTGGCAGTAGATGGCTCCAGCATCGCCCAGCATCCCGAGACGCATATAATATATACGTCTCGGGAATAGAATTTCGAATATAAAGGAAATAAATAAATAAATAAAAAATATTGTAGGTGTGATATTTATTGGGGTGCTTGGTTGGGGACCTCCACGCGGTGCACCCTGGGCAACGGACGGCTACGGCCAACTCCGACCGAGAGGAGGACGGCCCTGTTGAGAGCTGTTCGGAAGCTTTCCACGTGTCCCTCTGACTAGCAGATGGCACAGTGGAGAGCAAGTAAGGGGGCCATCTCGAAACCGGAGATGGCCCAGGGTCAGTCGGGGTGCGAGGGATATGCTCTATGGGTAACCTTACACCCCGGCGTCTTAAGACCCGAGACGGCGTGCGGTTTTAGTCGGTTCAAGCCCGACATAACCGCCCCCGCTGGAGACCCCCCGCTCTCCAGCGGGGGCGGTATCCGAAGGGATTCCCGCACGAAAAAAAAAAAAAAAAAAAAGGTGTGATATTTATTACACAGGGCCATCTGTTGTAGTGTTGTCATATGGGTTCCAGAATGTGGATAGGTACATATTTGCATAATGCATTTTGTACATAGAAACACCCAGACGAATGCGAATATACATTATTTATGCATAAAAATATTTGCACTGGCGGTTGATTTTCATTTCAATTTGTAGGGGCCATCTCGAAACCGGGGATGGCTCAGGGTCAGTCGGGGTGCGAGGGATATTCTCTATGGGCAACCTTACACCCCGGCGTCTGTAGACCCGAGACGGCGTGCGGTTTTAGTCGGTTCAAGCCCGACATAACCGCCCCCGCTGGCCGGCGGGGGGGTATCCGAAGGGATTTCCGCACGAAAAAAAAAAAAGGTACTGGCTGTAATCTTAATCTAAATTCAATTATTGAAACACTCGCATTGTCTGTGTTTATAAAATATGTTTCATTTCGTGCTGTCATGGTGTTTGCTTTAAGAATGCGAGCAATCGTCGTGTCACCATTGTCTTGGTTTAATTCTATTGTGTGCTCGTCTGCACGCCGCTTTAGACAACAGATTGGGCTATTGTTGTGCTGATGTAGACGGAGATTCAATCAAATGATAATTTAAATTTTGTTGCCATTTGAAAATCTTAGATTTACATTTCGCTATAGAGATTTTTTTTTTGTTTTTGGATTGTACACCTACACTGCACTTCGGCAAAATAGTGTCACAATGTACAAACGTAACGCTTGCCAAGGTGCGACATATACATACACGCACGCGCAGAGGCATCTAGATGTATTAAAAATGGTCACTCATCCTGAGACTGAGGTCAGTCTCAGGATGAGAGACCATTTTCAAACTGCTAAATCTTGCAACGTGCTAACTTACCAGCTTGCTGACGAACCTTTCATCAACCTGAAGTTAGTAATTATTGTAATAAAATATACAATGTATTGTCTGTTTGTCCACAGGGGTGCCGAACTCGGCGATGTCAGCCTACTGCGACGGATGCCCAACGTGGAGGTGCTGGCGCTCAGGTAATGTGCTTCGTTGTCTACTCATTGCTGAACAGACTCCTCTTCGCTGACTGATTGACGCACTGAGATTATTAAGGACCTGGGGTGTGAGGCCCTTCCGAGATGTTCGAGGCCCAAGCCAACCTCGTCTGACATTCGGTACAGCTGCTTTTTAACGGGTAAGGCTCTGGCGTTGATTTTCCTCTCGGAGTTTGGAGTCAGACGGTACCTGTAAAAACCAATATGAGACAGATCAAGAGAAAGACTAGGCACGCGGGCTCCGGGCCCCACAGTACAAGCTCTGGATGCAACCTGGAGGAATGTTGTCCTGAGGATAATGACAGTCTATGAAAAACGGTTGAATGGAAAAGCCGGGACTGAAAAACGTATCTGGCGAAATGTGGGTGTTTTAATACTCCTGCCTACTTGATGCGGGCATGAGAATATTGCGAGGGAAAAGCTTTATGGGCCACCTTACACCCCGGCGTCAGAAGACCCGAGACGGCGTGCGGTTTTAGTCGGTTCAAGCCCGACATATCCGAGGGGATTTCTGAACGAAAAAAGAAAAAGGGCATGAGACTATTGCGTAGGCAGTGGTGAAAAATAATTAAGCTACCTGAGTCACATGTTAGTACCCAACTTGTTAGTTAAAGTTTATTGAATATAGAGTGTAGGGTGATGTGTTTAACCTCTCCCTGCCCTTGGAACAACGGCACTGGAAACTTAGTGGGTAGTTTGTTAGCAGTACGAGCCTTCGGGTACTATAGCAACCGAGTTGTATAGGCTGATATTTGTGTTGAGGAGGGTCCTATTGGAATGCATAAAATTTATTATTCAACATGGCGTCATTATTTTGAAGTGAAAACTTCATAAGACATTTTTGAGATGAAAAACCGTTACCGACACCTCTATATATTTCCTGACGATTAAAAAAAAACCGGCCAAGTGCGAGTCGGACTCGCCCATGAAACGTTCCGTAGCAGCAAGTAAAATTTATATTTGAGTTTATATTTTGTTTTTTCTGTTTGTGTGAAAATCTTAATGCGGTTCACAGAATACATCTACTTACCGAGTTTCAACGGTATAGTTCTTATAGCTTCGGAAAAAAGTGTCAGTGACATACGGACGGACAGACAGACAGGTTCCGTTTTTTGCTATTTGGCAACGGAACCCTAAAAATACACGCGTAATTTTTCAAGTTGTTACTTCTGTCGGCACTCCCAGAGTGCCACTGTTTCATAATATTATAAACACATAATAACAATATAGCATAATGTCCGTCGACATAAACCTGTTTAGCACTTTGAAGAAATCTTGAAACAGCCCCGCCCCACATCGCGGGGCTCCTAGCTCTGGGTGGGTGCCACAACGGTTAAGACAGGAGCGTAGCGAACCGGGGCGTACACCCCCGGTCGCATCCAAAGTCTGCACCTTGGAGCACGTGTCTGGTCTCCTATACCTCTTTTACGTGATTTGGTTTATCTTGCCTTTTGCTGGAGTGATTGCCATCTATATAAATATGAACGCTATACCGTCACGCCACACTGGTCATGATTGGGTAGACAGTGACTTGCGTGTGTTAACTGTGGGTAATTTGTTTTCTATACCGTGCAGCGAAATCGCTTTTTATGAGGTGGTAACACGAGTTTTTAACTGTCATTGTGAATAGTGCCGTCTTTGTATTGTAATGTTATTTATTGTTTTTAGGGTTCCGTTGCCAAATGGCAAAAAACGAAACCCTTATAGATTCGTCATGTCTGTCTGTCTGTCCGTCCGTATGTCACAGCCACTTTTTTCCGAAACTATAAGAACTATTCTGTTGAAACTTGGTAAGTAGATGTATTCTGTGAACCGCATTAAGATTTTTACACAAAAATAGAAAAATACATTAAATATTGGGGGCTATTATACTGAAACTTGAACATTTTTTTTTCATCAAACTCATACGTGTGTAGTATCTATGGATAGGTCTTCAAAAATGATATTGCGGTTTCTAATATAATTTTTTTCTAAACTGGATAGTTTGCAAGACAGACACTTCCAAAGTGGTAAAATGTATGTCCCCCCCCCTGTAACTTCTAAAATAAGAGAATAATAAAACTAAAAAAAATTTATGATGTACATTACCATGTAAACTTCCACCGATAATTGGTTTGAACGAGATCTAGTAAGTAGTTTTTTTTAATACGTCATAAATCGTAAACCGCAATTTACCTTTCATTCAATCAACTCAAATATAAAAAATTAAAAAAAAACATTATTACGTTACTTGGTGCTACGGAACCCTTCATGGGCGAGTCCGACTCGCACTTGGCCGCTTTTTTGGTTTTACGGCTTGAATAAGCCTGTATTGTGTACTAATACAGGCTTTTAAAAATTTAAATAGCTCTGTCGGTTACAAGGCTCTGTGTAATAATATATTAATGGGAAAATTGATATTTCGAAGAATCGATATTGTACCAAACATCTCTAAGTGCTGGCTAAGCTCAGAACATATTGTCTTTTGAAGATACTTTAACATGAAACACGTTTGGATCAGCTTGACCTTGTCCTGTTCTTAGGGGGTTTTTCTTATCAAACCCCACCCTTGACTTCTGTCTCTCCTGGTGGAAAGTGATCATGTAGTCGAGTATGGAACTCGCTTGCCTGTTCACTCTAGATTTGAAGTCTCCCAGGTTACCGCTCAGACTAATAGGATCTACCGCCACAATTCACCAGTGGAGCAAACAGAACACTGGGTCGTCCCAAACTCCTTCAGTGCTGTTCGATCCACTAGTGATGGACCAAGAATGGATCACAGGTAACCCCGGAGTGCAGTTTGTCTATGGCAGTCTTTATTCTAACACATAAGAACGTTTCATAGATTATTTTAATTCTAGCATGTAAGGTTCTTTTTTATTTAAATTTCGAATATTGTAAATATGACAATGTCTGTCAGCACCTGGAATTTAGATCAGTTTAAATTGAATGACCATGTCACTCTAAAAGGGAATGTTTGGTTTTGTTTATCCCATCTGTCGCCCTAAATTTTTTTATTTTCATTTTATACCACTAAGGTGGCAGACAAGCATACGGCCCACCTGATGGGAAGCGGTTACCGCGGCCTATGGACGTGTGCAACACCAGTGGCGTCACACTCGCGCTGCCCACCCTGTAATGGAACGGGGATGGGAAGAGAGTTTGGGAGGGGATGGGAAAGGAGTTTGGGCTCCGGCACTCTCACTCACCAAACGGAACGCAACAGTTCAAATACTGCTACTTGGCGTCGATATTCTGTGAGAGGGTGGTGCTTCCCCGGTCGAGTCGGCCCATTCATGCAACGGCCAAAATGCCTGTTGCTTGACTCTACCACCTCCAATAAATTGTTCATCTGATATCGACGGAACTTTGTACGTATTGTCAATTAAATTCATATATTGTCAATCAAATTTATGGAATCCCCGTATATATAGACATCTACCTAGTGCAAACGGCTGCAGTTGAAAAACAGCGCTGCAGATAATAATTATACCTATCTGTAGCATTAGCTGAACTGTGGCCATTTAAACACACACCCCACACCGACACATATTGTGAGGTTTGTTTTGTTGTTTTTTTTTAAATTATATTTTATTTAACATGTAACATGGGGCATTTAACATTTATTTGTTGTTATTTTGTTGTTCTTATGTACTCTGTTCCGATTTTTCGGTGGGCTTATTGTTGTTACTATCCCTACTTAGTTGTGTGTTGTGTGTTGTGTGTTTAATAAATGTATTTTTCACTCCTCTTGCTCAAAAAGACCGTCATTGTGGCGTACCAGAGCGAAGAAAAAATAGCAATTCGTCCCCTAGGGGAAAAAGTTTTTTTTTTTATTTTTGTGTGTCAAATGACAATGAGCCTACAAAAACGAAAAAGTCTTTAGTCATAAGTAGAATAATCATGAATAAAGACTCGACTTATTATTGTTTCATAAAAAAATAACTTCATTTTAATTTTGAAAATGGAACTAAAATCGGCGATCTCTGGTAGAATGCATGCAATGTGTTGCGGCTACAGAAGAAACAAAAAAAAGACATTGGCGCGATATCTTTATAATTTTTCTCTAATTGCAAATTGAAGCATTGAAGCAGAGGACTGAAATTAAGTTACCGGGAAAAAACATCTCTCGTTAAATATCCAGAATTGTACAAATTGTACATTTAATTTTTAATAAAATAAACTACATATTTCATATTGTATTGGATTCTTTTTTTTTTCTCGCAATCGTAGTGAAAAGTATAGTGTAACACACGGCGCTAAAACCCATTCCAACTCGGTTTCTATTTACTCCCTCGCTAAAGCTCGGGAGTAAAACTATCTCGTATATAATGGGTCATTTTAGCTCCTTGTATAACAATCTACTATTATTTCTTTTTACAAACTAGTTGTAATTGAAAATACTTGTGTGTGATGTCGTGACGGTTTCTAATCACCCGTACTGACTATCCGTAATAACTGCCACAGACGTTCGTATCGCAACCGGGACCGACGGCTTACCGTGCTCTGCGAGGCACGGAGGGCTCTCTCTGTGTTAACAATGTTCACTCATCCTATAAGACTGACTTGGCTGGTGTTGTACTAACTATTCGGTTATCAGTTCGTCACGAGCCTACCTTCACCCAGAGGTGTAAAGAGTTATTTACTCAATTTTGTAAGTATACTTACCAAAGAAATTTCGCCACGTATGCGGCGTATAACATAACATAACTTCACGCCTGTATCCCCGAAGGGGTAGACATAGGTGTATCACACACCCACGATTCGCCAGTTATGTTAAGGTCCCAATGTAATAGGGGGCGAGAATATTGCCATCTACCGGCACATTATTAGCGATAATTAACATTTTATTAATGCACACATAACTACGAAAAGTCAGAGGTGTGTGCCCGGAGCGAATGGGGATCGAACTCGAGACCTCGTCTCGGCAGTCCGTTACGATTTGTGAGAGTTCTGGAAGCATACCACACCTTTATTGTAATTCTTCCCGCATTTTCACTTTTCTCTCCTCGCTTCTCACACACACTTCTAGTTGTGCAAGCGCAGCAATATAGGCATCACAATACCTTATGTCCAGACGTCTATTAAAATGTGGAAGAAACAAGTTTCTCTGTTTGCTTGTAAGCATTAATTACGTCGGTGTTTGCGATTCAATTCCGTTCCCATTCGGCACACTCCCACGCAACAATGGCAAATATCGTAAGTGCAATATCGATCACTTCGTGATACGCATCAGTCATGCACGATTTGTTACTTAATGGAACCATTCAGAATCCAGAGTGCGTTACCGATTCAATATAACCGTCGGTAGCTTAGTGGTCAAGGAGTCGACCCTACGATCGAGAGGTCCCGGGTTCGAATCCTGGCCATTACACTACCGACGTGAACCCACTCCTAACACAAGCAATTAAGCTGAACTGGAGGGGTTAGGGGGAGTGTTAGTAATTTCGGTTACTAATATTCTTAATTAAAGCAATTCTGGTAGCAGCGAAGCAGCTAAATTGCTGCAACGAAAATCCTCATCATCATCAGAGTCAGTCCCGGACGCATCCAAAGCTTATACTTCGGAGCCCAGGGTCCGCTCGCCTACTCTTCCTCTTGGTTTGGCTTTTGCGAGCGCGACTGCCGTCTGACCCCCCAACCCCAAGAGGTGCGCCTGCGCCAGCCTCGTCCGTTAATCAGCTGGTGTACCATCTTGCAAGACAAGATGGCTTGGGCTCCAAAGCTCTTGATGACTCCATAAACCCCCATGCAGTAACACACCAGACTCCGATTTTTTTTACTTCAGGATAAGTCCCGTGTAGACCATATAAATTGGAGCAAGACCATCATGAATGGATCCGCTATTGAGAAAAATAAAGCTTTTGAATCTACAAAGTGATTTGAATTTAGACAGTTTCCGATATCAAAATGCCTAAAATTTAAGAAAACTGTATTTTGAAAAGTACCAATCTTCAATATCGTCGATATATTGTATACAACGGCATCATAGACATGCTCGAATTGATTTGATGCGCTTGCGTCGATTTGCGCTCTCGCTGAGTACGTATCGTGAATGGTTCAATGTTAGTTCAAGTGAAGATAGATCGTGCTTGCTATTCACTACCACACAATATTTTGACCTCTAACTGACTAGGGAGATATCTCCCTGCCATCAAATCGGAGGTGCGCAAAATAATGTTTAAAAGTTCTTGGAATATCATTAATTATTTCCATTAGTTCGGAAGAATTTCGCTAGATAAATAAATAATAAATAAATATTCTATATTCTACACAGCGCTTTCTAGTCACAAAGTAAGCATAGTTTAACTAGCTTGTGTTATGGGTTCTAGAATGCGGATAAACATACTTATATACTTTTTTTTTTTGTAAATACATACATATTATACATAGAAACACCCAGACCAATGCAAATAGACATATTCATGCATACAAATATTTGCACTGAGCGGGAATCGCACCTTCGCCCCCTGTCGTAGCAGTCGAATGCACTATCGCTACGCCACAGAGGCCGTCAATCCGATAGCTGCAGCGTCTCTCCAGGACGTACATATCGGAGAATTTCAGCTTTCCAGGACCTGCCCAGGTAGCACAGTTGGTCAGAGTATTCTCGACTAGAAAGAGACTAGACACAGGTTCAAGTCCCGTGCTGGATGTTAATCCTTCTGATTTATATTTATTACCGCATTGAGTTGAGCGTGGCATTCCGATCTAGCCGGCCTATACTAGTTAGAGAGAGTCAGAGACTATAATAACTGTTTAGCGAAACACTACTGCACCCAACTATGCCTGTGCCTTTCGATCGTTACTCAAAGAAAGGTTTACCGAGACGTGTAGCAGACATGAGGTACACTTAATTGGATATTGCGTAAGCGTCTGATGGAGGCAGACGGGTCCGCCCGCCGCGTCCTGCGCTTGCAGATTATTGGATTACAGCCGCTTTGCGACAAGACGCTTATTAGCTAAGCTTCACCTATAGGCTATCTACCTATAGCTGAAACTTAGAATATTGCTGAAACGAGGATATTGGCTGTTGTTTAGTAAACTATTGATTTTTCTCCAAAAAGTAGTAGAAATAGAATGTTTATTGACAAATAGGGGCCTATCCCGTTTTCGCAATGGAACATTTGTATTGTAGGTGAAATTTTCAAAAATTCTTGTAATATGAAAAGCAATAAGTGTGTCTCTAGCGGTCTGAAGGTGTAAAATAAGGTAAGCCGAGCCAGGTTTATGAAACTTACATACCTACCGTATGTGAGTTTCATAAACTGGGAACAGCTAGCTCTGCTTAGCAATAGATGTACAAATGTAACATAGTGTATCTGCGTACTTTTCTTCGAAATTTTATCCCTTTTAGTTATATAGTTAAAAGGTACTGAATTTCGTATCTATAAGAATAAGAATAATATTTATTTGTGTATATGGTTGTTTTCCATTGTTCTTATAATAACATGGTGTACATGTGAAGGTTCAGCATATTCTGCCATTCGTGGCGTACAAATTTATTAATGTGAAATATAAATTAACTGTCATAAGATCATGCATATTACTGTCAATTCAAATTATTTTTAGATTACATATTTCTTCATTATATCCTGTCAAATATTAGAAATTATCATAATATAAAAGATTATTCATAAAATTTAATGTCAAATTCGAATACATATTGTCAATAACATTCATATTAATTCAATCATATAAATTGATTACATCTATGTCATAAGCTATCATTAAAAAAATCATCAATTTCATAATAACATTTTGAAATCAGTATGTTCTTTAATTCTTTTCTCAACAAATTATAACTTAAGTCTTTAAGTGCATTTGGTATTTTATTATAGATTTTAGGGGTTAAAAGGAACATACTTTTCCACATAAGTGCTGTTTTGGCACTCCGAATGCGTAGCCTGGTATTGTCACGTCTGCTACGTTGAACACCATTCGAAAGCCGTGGGAACAAATGAGAGTTTAGCTTAACAAATAGGGCCATTTCAAAAATATATAAAGACGGAAGTGTTAATATTCCATGCCTGATGAAGTACGGTCTACAGCTATCGGTGAGTTTGAGTCCAAACATTACCCTTATACATCTCTTCTGAGCTAAAAACGCAATCTCTCTGTCAGTAGAACGGCCCCAAAATATTATTCCGTACCTTAATATAGATGCTACAAGACCATGATATGCAATAAGCAGTGTATCCGTACTAATTGTTGGAGCAAGTTTATAAAGTGCATATGAGGCACTGCAAATTTTTTTACGTAGCGCTTCGATATGATCTTTCCAGTTAAGTTGTCTGTCAATAATAATACCTAAAAAATTTATTTGTTTACACTCGTCAATTACATGGTCATTATATTCCTTTCCTATTAAAAATGTTAGCACGTCTCTGCTCGTACCTATCTTGTACAAGAGGTCGTGACCCGTCGCGGCTTCGGGGGGCGCCCGGCTACGCGCTAATGGCCGCTGTCTGCCGCACCCGCCCCGGTGTGGATTACAGCCATTAGTAGCACTTAATGTAAACTGAAAGTACATTGTCATGATCTCCATCACTTAAATGGACACGAACACACATGCATGTATACACCCACATACGCACGTCTGTAAATCCTTGAAGGAGAGGCCCGTAGCTAAGTGGCAACTGAGCAGATTAACACATTGCAAGGTTGAGCAATACTAGGCAGGTCAGTCCTAGTATGGGTGACCATGCCTCGGGAAGAACCTCTTTTCTTCACCGCACCTCCTTCCTACATTCCCGGGTACTTAAAGCGGGGCGTGAAAAAGCATCTGATGAAGCCGTCAAGCTGAGAGCCACCATTGTCTGTAATGGTGATCTAGATTCGTGAGACTTTAACTTTAGCTTACCATCAGGCGAGGTAAAGTCATATTGAGGTGTCCATTACTAGGAATTCAGTGCAGGGTGCGACTGAAATAAATTGAGCTGAGCGAGCAGGACTCTTACTTGAAAATAAGATCTTACTATGGTCGCGCGCTTAGTAGTCCAGTCAAAATAGACATTTGACTAAGGAATAATTCGCATAGAGTTGAAAATTGTCAGAGACGTTAAATACATCATTTTAAATAAAATGACAAAAATCCCCTTCGATCCTACTTCTGCAAATAAAATGATCCGGTCAGTTTTTCTCTTACGACTCGCCATTCGTGAGATATCGCTGTTTTAATAATTAGAAAATATTTCATGAACGAAATTTGGTCAAGATCGCGCGAGTTGTTACGGAGGAGTTCAGCCACCAACACGGCTATGCCGCGTATAATATATATATGTTATATTCTATGAATATGGTACATGGTGGTGGCGCGGGAATGTGCAGGTGCTGGAAGAATTTATTATCTTCCTTTCTTTTTCCCCATTTCCCCATTTACCTCTGATGTTGTTAGCGCTCTTAGGCCATGGTAAACACTTTCGATCAACTGGATTTGGTGCTTATTTGCTACCTTAGTAGTATTAAAACCATAATATGTTTACACCATCGGCCAACTGTATAAAAATCCCTTAATCACTGGAAGATCTAGGACCAGATCGACAATCTCTCCTACTGACATTGTGCCGTCTGGTTATGAAACTCAGCCCCTAATCAACACAGGGTTATTCAGAACCGGTCTTCGATGCTAAGAAGTATATTTTGTCATTACGTTAATGCGTACACGCAGCCTGCCTACTAATTTCGTCACGCGGCGATGCGTGACGTCGCACGAGTCGATGGCACTGCGCTGCCACACACCACTGCTCTAATTAGGGGTATCAAGTACAGGCTGGAGGAGAGTGGGGAGGCGCAAGGAGATTGCTCGTGAATAACGGGAGCGACACTGTGTCAAAAATACACAGACTATGGCCCACCTACTGACGTGTGCTACCCGCACATACACATGTACATCGAAGGAATCATTAGTATGTAAGAGTACAGTGCTAGCATGCTGTACAGTCTGACACGGGATTATGAGGTTTGTGAGGAGTGAGGTGAGAAGGTCTCAACCCCGAGAGATCTGGTTATTGTGTATAACCCTCTTCACAGTCGCTCGGACGTGACGCCTATAATTCTGAAATAACATCAGTTACCCATGAACATACCAAGCATGACAGTCGGCTACTTTCAGGCAACCCGCAACGAACCTGATCAGAAGAAAAAATTGGAGAGGTAGACCCAAAAAGCACTGGCTTGACGTAGTAAAGATACCATGCAGGCCAATAGCCTTGCGTGCGAAGTGGAGGGGAAGGAGCAAGACAGCGTGTCCCGTGTAATTAACACGCAAAGGAGTGTAACAAACGAATTTCTTCCGGGTACAATTAGGAGCACTTCCCGACATTACAAACACTTTCCCGAATCGCTGAAAACTCAACCATTGTGAGCACACTGAATCGACTTTGTCGTTTCTTTGTTTAAAGACAATGGCACGAAAGACATTGTGTTTAGTTACAAATTCAAAGAAAATGGGTCTGGTTAAGCGCGAGTTGAGACAGTATCTGTCTGATACTGTGTCAACTCGCGTGTGATCCTTCAAGTCATGAGTTTTCCACCGAAAGGTATCTGTTTGACAGTTCTGTTTTCGTTCACTGCTGCACTCCTAACAGCTTGGTCTTGAAACCGCCCAGCTCTAGGGCAGTTATAAATACTATTGTGTGTTATGTTTTTCGTCACACTTTATTGAAGCGGGGACAGGTCAGTATTTATAGGCACCGGTAACCGCTGAACCGCTGACTGGGTATTTAGTTACTTGCTCCTCATTGGTAGTAGGGACAACCTGCTGTGATGATGATACCTCATACGAATCAATATACCTCATCCAAATACGGCTATCTGCTACCTCGCACTCCACGGAATGAGTGAACCCTCGTTACTGCATTGGTATGAGATCGAGGATCCACTCAGTGCTAGTTAAGTAGCGTATGGGCTCCAACTAGTATTATGATGATGAACAGACACACACGGAAGACACCCCTTTGGGAGCGCTTCCTCCGTCTGTCAAGTGTCCATGTTAGATCTAAGATCTATATTCTTGGCACAAAAGGAACTTCGTGCTTCCTTCATATGAGCTACTATTGCCCGAAATGTTTTCACCATCATATAGTATCAGTTACACCCAAAGCTTTGGAAAACCTGCGCCGGAGTATCGTCTGTAAATTAGCAGGACTGCCGGATAGCAGGTGAGATTGCCTTTGGACCAGAAGACCTTGGTGGGGCCTCCATGCGCACGCATCCTCTTGACGGTGCGATAGTTCTAGAACGCACGCCACGTCAGCGTAGTAACTATTTATTAATCTGTGACGTCAGGTCGCGTCGGTCTGCGGAGCTGAAAGAGCATGGTTTCCGCCATTGCGGCAGCGAGCAAGGACGCTCGCCAATCAGAGCGTTGCTTCAGTGGTGCGGGAAGCATTGCCGGATTGATATTTAATATACAAACTTTAAATATATTAAGTAAACCAGAAACCTAGATGCATATAAAATGTTTAGTAATAGAACGGAGCCCAGTCTAATACTAAATATTGTTAACCCCGACTCAAAAACGATGAGGTGTTGTTATAAGGAGGTTTGAGGGCTGTTCGGAAGCTTTCCACGTGTCCCTCTGATTAGCAGATGGCACAGTGGAGAGCAAGTAAGGGGGCCATCTCAAAACCGCTGGCCGGCGGGGTGGTATCCGAAGGGATTTCCGCACGAAAAAAAAAAAAAAAAAATGTGTTATAAGTTTGACGTGTCTGTGTCATTGATATGTGGCATCGTAGCTCCTGAACGGATGAACCAATTTTAAAGCGGATTTTTTTGTTAGAAAGCCTATATAATCAAGATGGTTCTTAGCAAGAAATAAATTTGTTTGGGGGGGGGGGGGTTACTTTTAAATTAGTGTTTTGTCCGAAACTATAAGAACTATACTGTTGAAACTTGGTAAGTAGATGTAATTTGGGGGTTCCCCATACTTAGAACCGAAACTCAAATATTTTTTCGCATCAAACCCTTACGTGTGTGGTATCTATGGATAGGTCTTCAAAAATGATATTGAGGTTTCTAATATAAGTTTTTTCTAAACTGAGTAGTTTGCGCGAGAGACACTTCCAAAGTGGTAAAATATGCCCCCCCCCTGTAACTTCTAAAATAAGAGAATGATAAAACTAAAAAAATATATGATGTACTACCATGTAAACTTCCAACGAAAATTGGTTTGAACTAGATCTAGTAATTACTTTTTTTTAATACGTCTTAAATCGTGAACCGCCATTTACCTTTCATTCAATCAACTCAAATATAAAAATTAAAAAAAAAACATTATTATGTTACTTGCTGCTACGGAACCTTTAATGGGCGAGTCCGACTCGCGCTTCGCCGCTTTTTTCAATTTGCATAACAATTGAAACTAATGAATTCGCGAAGTAGGTATTTACTGACAGCTAAATCAATATTTATTGAAAATTTCAATAAATATAAATTAATAATAGTGTAAATAAAAAAAAATGTTTTAAAAAAAGCGTGAGGTGCTTTTTAAGATATTATCAAAATGATAATAACTCTACTCATGTCTGTCAATAAAATATTTATATCTATTGATGCATGCAACTCACGCTTTTTTAAAATAAAATACATTTTTTTTTATTTACACTATTATTAATTTATATTTATTGAAATTTTTAACACTATTCTTAATTTATATTTATTGAAATTTTTAACGCTATTCTTAATTTAAATTTATTAAAACTTATTTTCTATTTTTTTAGTTTGGTTTTCTATAAAAAGCGTGTTTTTCAGTTTCTTTAAACTTTTTTTTTTGAATCCTTTTATTAGAAATGTGAAAGTAACTCTGTCTGTCTGTCTGTTACGCTTTCACGCCTAAACCACTGAACCGATTTTGCTGAAATTTGGCACAGGGGTAGATTAGACCTTGGGAAAGGACATAGGCTATGTTTTGTCGCGTAACCGACATCTACGCGGGCGGAGCCGCGGGCAAAAGCTAGTACGTCATAAATCGTAAACCGCAATTCACCTTTTTTCTATGTAGTATGCGTAATGCCTACGCATATTAGAAGGAACGTGAGCTGAATCGTCCTTGTCTCACGGACTGCGCGTCGTACCGGAACAATACGCGGTTGAACTGCGAAGGTTCCTTAGAAGGGCGTAGACCTGCTTTTCAGAGCGAGAACAAGATCTTACGATACTGAGTGCCTAGTGCGAGTTTTGTTTAATTCGTCTCACAAAATCATGCGTATACGTGAAGATTATTTTGTATGGGAATTTAAACAGTGCAACCTAGATGATAAAGAATATAATCGATACAGAGTCATCTAGCGACAAACGCGAGAACTAGGTTAAAATTACAAATTTCTCATACAAAATGAACGCCGTTCGCGTTTGTCGCTAGAGGACTCTGTATCGATTGTATCGTATTCTATTCTTTATTAGCCTAGGTTGCACTGTTTAAATTCCCATACAAAATAATCTTCACGTATACGCACGTTTTTGTGAGACGAATTAAACAAAACTCGCACTGCACACGGCGTGCGGTTTTTGTCGGTTCAAGCGCGACATAACCGCCCCCGCTGGCACGCGTATCCGAAGGGATATCCGAAGGGATTTCCTCACGATAAAAAAAAAAGGCACTTTGTGGGCATAGTGAGGCCAGCGCTAAACTCGACGGAAATGCCGTCGCTGATTTTCGCGTCGGAACGCCAATACTTACATGTTGCATATAAATGACTAATAGCGGGCATACTGTGTGGATGATCGGTCGCTCCGTCGCGTCGTCATTTATACGCAATAACAAGGGTGACCGTTAAATACCGTGGTGGTTTAGCTGGTTTGATTTAGACATATCCATCTCACTGTTAACCCTGAAGGGACAGTATGAAAGATTGTAGAGTCAGCGATTCGTAAGCTAGCGCGATGTATGTGAGAGCCGAGGTAGTTACTGCGCGGTGCTCGGCACGATAGGTTTAGCGTTTGGATACCTTCTATTATAAACGACGAGTTTATATCAAGGAGACTCAACTGATTTATTCGCCGGTAACTCCCTTTACAACTGGACCCCAAATACGGCGCAGAATCCCTAAAACCCCGTTGAGTTGGTTCTCGAGTGGGCTTACAAACGAAACAAAGATTAGGTCTCTTCCTAACTCTTCAATTCTCGCGGTCCCTTTTTCTATATTTTGCTCGTCAATTAACTGCACCCCGCCCCCCGCGTCTGAAATAGTAGCCCCGCGGCTACTATTTCAGATGCTGTCCCCAAAACGGATGTCCTTATTTTGATGGCCTTGACAGATGCTTTTTCACGTCCCGCTTGATAAGCCCGGGATTGTAGGTGGAGGGGAACTCCAACGCGACATTAACTCCTTAACCTCAAGTCCAATGCCTAATTATGCTATTGCATCCATCTTACCGGTGACTTTGTCTGTTCCAGTATAAACAAGATACGGACTCTCGTGGACTTCGCAGGATGTCGCCGACTGAGAGAACTGTACGTGCGCAAGAACGAGATCGGAGACCTTAGCGAGATCAGGCACTTGAGGAGGCTACCGGATTTGACGTCATTGTGGCTGGACGAGAACCCTTGCACACAAGTTCCAGAGTGAGTAGATGTTACACACATACATATACACTCACGCCTTTACCTCCGGGGTAGGCAAAACAACAGCCCGCCATCTGCTTCTGTCCTTACACTCTTCACGAGATTCCTCTACTGTCACTAAACCTTTTATGCAAGCCCGCCGGTTTCGAGTACTTTTACTGCTCTTTTTTTTTTTTTTTAATATTTAGGACACGTCAATTTGACTTCACCTCGCCTGATGGTAAGCTGAAGGTAAAGTCTCAGGAAAGAGGGTCACCATTACATACACGTACCATCTTAACAATGGTGGCACTCAGCTTGACGGCCTCATCAAAAGAGGATTGGAGGACCACAATCCTCCTACCCGGCTATGCACTTGCTGACCCCTGAACGCAATCAAACCGAAATTGGATTACTATGGAGAGATTTTCGCAATCGTGCACGGTGGTACCCACCCGGCCGAATTTTGTGACAAATTTGTGTCATCAAATTTCTACCATCAGTAGTCTTGTACCTCATTCATTTGACTTAACCTTTCAGAGTGTTTTCATATGTTATTTGTGACCATTCCAGGTACAGAATGACAGTACTGAGAAACTTGCCGAACTTGGAGAAGTTGGACAACATAGCCGTGCAACCGGACGAGGTAAGTATTTAAACGAGAAACTGACGCGTTCGATCCTGATTGGTCGAGGCTAAGCAGGGGGCGTGGCCTCCCGATACCGGGGATGGTATTGGCTCCGTCATGTTTGAACTGTCATGACGAGCGGCTGTCGACCTCAGTGATTGGCCAAATGTTTTGAACACAAGTTTTATATGAACCACGGCCAAACAGCCCAGAAGCAGTATATTGTACAAATTCCGATATCTTGATCACCTTCTCTTAACTTTAATTCAATAATAAAAAATACATGAAATATATTTACTTTCTCCTCTGGGAATAATAAAGCTGCGTATACACCAATCGTCGGTACGTGTATTCCATTGTAAAAAAGAATTATTTTAGTGTTAATCAACTTTTGTCGTTGACTGTACCGGCGATTGGAACAGAGCGGCCATGAGATGTTGTTGCAAGTTTCTTTTCTCACTTTCTTTACTGAATGTCTTGTAGAAGCAGGCATTCTTTTTGTCGTAAATAGAACGTTCAACCACTATCTCACCGGTCTATTCAACCTATTGACTCGTAACTTGAAGATACCCAGGTTAGCTTTCTGGAAATACAGCCTCTTCCTTCATGCCTCTACAAGATAAAGTTCTGCCGATGTGGGAGTGACCTGTTATGAGTTAAGTACTCGGTTTCTCAGCGGTGTCTGTCTGATTACTAGAGAGCATAGTACAACGGACAGGAACCGAGGCTGACTCATTCAACCGAACTTATAACCCAATGCTATCCGTGGTCCCTTCGTTCATACGTTGTTCCTATCATCATCATCATCTGTTCTCAGTTACATCAGAGGCTTTTACCTCTGAGCCCAGGGTCTGCTCGCGTCTCCTCCTTGTGATTTGGCTTGTATACGGTTTTTATGGAACCGGGAGTAAAGCCTGCGCCAGAACCTCGTCCGTTACCAGCAGGTGAGGTTGGCTCGGCTCTGAGGGTCTTAGTTTACCCATACACCTTATCGGATGCTGTTCCTATGTCTCCTTCCAAGTGATGTATTGTTTATTGGTGTTGGCAGGTGCAGGAGGCCATGCGCCGTGGTGTGCACATACCGGACTCCGACGATGAGGGCTATCCCCAACAGGTACGTACGACGGCACATAAGACCCGAGATGGTGTGCGGTTTTAGTCGGTTCGGCCGGCGGGGGAGGGGGGTATACGTGGAAATTTCGCACTACAAAAGAGATACTTAAAGAAGTATTGACGAGAATCGATTGAGCACGTAAAACCACTGATTTAGGCTGAATTCCACAGATGAATATAACACGTTTAATACAATTTAAACTACGTTAGCACTATTTATTCAATTCCGTGAGTATAATGTGCGAATTCCGTTTAGTTAAACGGATTTATACTGGCGAAATCCAGCCTTAGAGTAGTAGGCTAGACACCAGAAGCCAAGGGGACACGCTGTGATATTATTATAATTCATAATTTTATTATAATATTTTATTTTAAAATTTTAATATCATATTTCATTAACGATACTAGTACATAAGTAGTTCAATAGTTTGTTATCCTATATTTTGTTATTAATTTGTAATGAGACTAGCGGCACGCTATGATGGCCCTTTTGACGTTTTTCCGCTCATGAACTTTCGGTTAAATACATACTAAGTTTAAAGGAGGAAATTTGAAATTTAAAACTTATAGATACGACTCGCACAGCCATCGGGGTGGGAGTCCTCTCGCTCGGCAGCATGATTGCGGCAATGGTGCGAAGCGCGAGCGCGTGGGCCGCCGCCACCACCTTCTGCGAGCATGTAATGCTCGCGAAGGAGATGGCGGAGCGCGCCCGGGAGAGGTTCAGAACTCTCCCGGCCCGACGAGCCCGCAACTGCTCGCCGCGCGTCGCAGGCGACTCAGGCGCCGGAGGTCGCTTAACGACCTCCGTCCTCCATGAGCGCAGGCCTTAGGGTGGCAGGTGAGGCCGCCTGTCACCCCAGCAGAAGCAGGCCGGGACGGTGGGGCGACTAGCGCCCCTCCCCCAAATCGGGGCACGACGGGGACACCGTGGTTTCCAAACCCGAGGGGGCCATCTCGAACTCGAGACGGCGTGCGGTTTTAGTCGGTTCAAGCCCGACATAACCGCCCCCGCTGGCCGGCGGGGGGGGGGTATCCGAAGGGATTTCCGCACGAAAAAAAAAAAAAAAGATACGACTCGCATTTGATTTTATATTTTTCCGTAAAATGAATCATTTCACGACACTATTTTAATGTGTCAAAACGGCCATCATAGCGTACCGCTAGTTTAGTGCATAACGGACTCAGCGTGTCCCCAAATTGGTTGACCGCCAGGGAGTTCCGTGGAGGGTTCTGTTTACTGTGATGACCTCGCATGACGCTATCGGTAGTGGGAAAATATGATATGCTCCGTTTTCTAATTATTTATGTCTGTACTGTTTTTTGGTGTAGGTACAGCAGAGAGTTCAATGTGTTTATTTATTATTTTCCAGCAAGAAAGCTACGGCCAGTACAGGCGGCAGCGGTCGTGCGAGTCGAGTCCCGAGCGAGACACCGACACGTACTACAACAGGCCGCCAGCGCCCCCTAGGCACGACCAGGTATGCGAGGGGAATTTCGGCAATTTTCTCAGCTAACTTTGACTAGACTAGGCAACATTTGACGGCCTCTGTGGCGTAGTGGTAGTGCTGCTACGATAGGGGGCGCGGGTTCGATTCCTGCTCAGTGCAAATATTTGTATGCACGAATATGTCTATTTGCATTGGTCTGGGTGTTTCTATGTATAATGTGTATGTATTTACAAAGTATATAAGTATTTTTATTCGCATTCTGGAACCCCATAACACAAGCTATAGTTAAACTGCTTACTTTGGGTCTAGAAAGTGCTGTGTAGAATGTCATAGAATAATTACCTATTATTTATTTTATTTAGGACGAGACTTGAACTTGTGACATAGGGTAACTTTGCCAACTGAGCCATAAGGAGTCGTCTTAGATTTGTTGAAATTTTCGTCTATATGCTTCTGAGGCATTAAAAAAAAAAACAATACTTTTGTGTACGTTGCTCTCGAAGCGTGTATGAATGTTTCAGAACGGGTCCAGTTGGCTCAATTGGCAGAGCAGTGTTGAACGTGAACCCACAGCGGGTTCACGGCCACGGTAGGACACCTACAGTTTGTGTGTGTGTGTGTGCAAGTGGTAGATTGTGTATGTTTTGTTATAACAGTTACCGAGTGGTGTGTCATTTGTAGTCTATGAGTTGTTAACTTGATGATTTATTAATACCTACGATCCTATTTAATACATCATAAGAATAACGATTATTTTATAATAATACTAATAATTTTATTTCCAAACAAAAACTTATTTTCTAAGACAGAATTTCACTTATGTGAGTCTTATGACAATGTGATAGTCGAATTGACATAGATTGCTTAACTGTCAAAATTAGCCGATTTGTCGAATATTGTTGAATTGTCAAAGTTAGCTAATTGTCAAAGATTGCCAATTAGTCAATTGTCAAATATTGCTAAGTTGTCAAAGTTAACCGAAATCTCAAAATTAACAAAATTATCAAAGTTAACGAATTCGTTAGAGCGAATAATCTCTCTTGGCTGAATGATTAGCATTTTAATTTTTATTATCATTTCAAATATAACACTATGTTGTGTATTGCGTGTGTAGTATATAAAACTAATTCTCCATGTCACTAACCCCCATGTACGCATGCGTGGCCTGCAGACAGGCAGCGACAGCTCCGAGGCTGGCGTCGAACCCGCGCTCGACTCGGCGCGGTCTGAACCACAGGTGACGTCTACATGTGTTACTTGCGCACTCGACTTTGGGTCTTCTCTAGTCCTAGCACCAATATTCTCTAGATCCTAGCAACCTTGACGGTAACTTTGAAACCAGTGCTGTTTATTTTAATATTTTTTTTAAATTTAGTCCGTCAATTTGACTGCCCTCGCCTTATGGTAAGCTGAGGTGAAGTGAAAAAAGTAGTGGCTATTATTTCCAGAGGTTCCCCCTAGAATGGTGGCCCCTACCGTGACGGCCTCGACAGATGCTTTTACACGCCCCGCTTGCAGAACCCGGAATTAGTCCTAAATGAGTTGTGGTAGATGTCTTGTTTGAATATGGACCCACTCCGCCATAGACAAGGAATTCATCCACACACGTTGCAATCGGGAAGGAGAGACAAGTGAGGTATGAGAGTAATTTGGGTTGTGGAACGACCTCCCTGCTGTAGTTTTCCCAAGTGACTTCAATATGGGGCACTTCAAGGGCATTGGAAGGTTTTTACAGGGTCGGCAGCGTGATTGTGGCACCACGGGTGTTGCCACGTCCATTCCATAGGCCGCGGTAACGCTTCCCATCGGGTAGGCCATGTGCTTGACTGCCGCCTAAGCGGTACAAAAAAGCAGGAACCAGCATCTAAACAACACCACAAGTCATACGTACCAAGATTACCTGCAATTCCGTCGTAAAAGGCAAACTTTTGCATTACAATAGGTAGAGACAATTAAACGTGGGACGCTCGTCAAGTTTGCTAAGATCCAGTAATCTCTTTTATTTCGCAAATTAAAAGAAATTGAAAGTAACTTATTTTCAATTTCGTTTAAGCAAAGAAGAAGAACAAAGCGCCAGCGTTATTGCCAATAAGATTTGATTTTGAATTAAAATTGTTTTGAATAATTTCAATTAAATTGTCAACCTCCAAATGAACGATGAATGATGACAAAATGTACAATACCTATATTAAATAAATACATATTCATTCTCTGTGTACCTCACTTGCAAGATTGTGTTATCTTGTCCGTCATATCACTCTTTATTTCATTCACCTGTATCTCTCTATGGTTTGCTGGAAGAAAACTCAACATTGAGTTAAGGTTGCATTTTTCTATTTAAGTACCCTTTTGTTATGTATCACTTTAATATTTATGTTTACAATAAATAATAGGAATTAAAAAAAAAATGTCATTTAAAATATATTTTACAAATCATTATACTAGGAATTCGGTGCAGGGTGCGACTGAAATAAATTGAGCTGAGCGAGCAGGACTCTTACTTGAAAATAAGACATGTTACTACGGTCGCGCGCTTAGCTAAGGCCGCGCGCTCGTGAAACTGTTTTTCGGTGATTATTCCTCAATGCTACATCGGACTTGAACCATTTCGCTTCAAAACACTCCTCAGTGTCCACACTATCACCGTGGTAAATTTGGTCAAGATGGCGTGAGTGGTTACGGAGGAGTTCAGCCACCAACAAACGGCTATGCCGTGTATAAGAGCTTCGCTCGCTCAGCTCAATAAAAAATATGCTCACATTAATTCATAAAAATGCTTAATATGATATGAGCAAGTAGAAATTGTCCTACAGTTTTTAGTTCATTGAAACGTATTTATAATTTTAGCTTTATTAAACCGTATCTCATTTTCTATACAAATTAATTAGCTGTATCATAGTATTTATATATAATATAACATTTGTTATAAACTCACTGCTTTTACTAGTTTTTTTAAGTATCTTATTTCATAATTAATTCAATCCAAATGTAAAGAAGTTTCTTCATCTTGTCATTGTATTCACATACTGCTGTAAGTCCTCCGACCAAATACAGTTATAACATGAAAAATGGTATCTGTGTTCTTCAATGACATTGATAAATGCGAGTTGTGTCTGTGTTGCTTTAGTGCAATCGTACTTTTTATTTCAGATAATTTACAATATTATTATTAAAATTTAAATAAAATATAGATTACAGAAAATACGTGGGACACTCAGAAAGTTTTGCGAAAATAAAAAAAAGTGTTCTATAGGTAAAAATCTTCCCTCCGCTTCTAGATCGCTTCACTTTGGTAGGTGTTGATTCGTTTTGAAACACCCAAACCGTTGACTGGCGTTTTGTTTCTGGATCATACTGATAAATCCACGACTCATCACCTGTAATGATGTCATAAACACGCCGAGACGCGCCTGCTTCAAACTTGTTTATCATATCACGACACCATTCCACCCGGGCCAGCTTCTGAGCATCGGTGAGATTGTGCGGCACCCAGCGTGAAACTATCCTTGTCACACGAAGATGCACGTGTAGAATCTCGTGAAGGCTTCCCGATCCAATCTGAAGAATGTGCTGAATCTCTTGATATGTGACTCGTCTATTATCTTGGACTACATTTTTCACTGCTAGCACGTTTTCTTCCGTAACAGCCGTCAAAGGCCGGCCACTTCTTTCTAAATCCTCCAAAGTCAGTCGACCGCGCTTGACTTCGTTATACCAACGATACACGGTCGCCTTGGAAGGGCCTTCATCCATGAATGCCATTTGAAGTCTATCGTACGATTCGTCTGGTTTCAGGCGACACTTGAAATCGTAGAAAATCATAGCGCGAAAATGTTCCCGATGCAGATCCATTTTTCAATGAGACACAATAATTGAAATTATCTTGCAAAAAATGCAGAAAGAAATTTTGAAATTGGAACGTACTTATTTTTACTCATAAATAATCATATTTTAGAAATAGATTATAACTGACCAGTCTCTCATATATAAAAACTTTTTTTCGCAATACTTTCTGAGTGGCCTGGTATACACAGTTTTAGGCGTCAATGAACTCCTCCCCGTTGACGTGATTTTAGGATATATAAGAATTACGTAATTGAAAGAAAAAAAAAAAAAATTCTTTAACACATTGCTACTCTTAACAATATTTTTGTCATTGTGACCTTCTGAGTGCCATAAAGTTTCTATTAAGTGAAATATAATTAGAGGAATAATTTTAAATGTGGTGGGAACAATACCGATCTAATAAAAAAATCGTACCTCCCTATAACTAAAACCGAGATAAAGTAGTTAGTATATAGTTGCACTGGGGTAGCATCGGCATGTTCTGGGTGATTTTTTAAGCGTTTGGTTTTTAATTCACAAAAAAACAAGAAAATTAAAAAAAAATATAAAGAAAAAAATATTGGTGATCAATATCAATCCTTGCCATTTATGCTTTAAAGATTATTTCATATGTATATTGGCCACGACTACGTTATAGGTGAAGTTCAATTTTGAGTAACTTTATCGAGCATATGGGCTGATATATCACCGATAACACGTGTGATATGGTCTTCTAGTGCTTGAGTCGATGCTGGTTTATCGGCCCAAAATACACGAGCTAAATCTGATTGACATGTGGATTCAACAAGTCGGTGCCACATGCCACACAGCATACAAAAAATCACCCCATAGATTATCAACATCTGATTTTACTCTTTCCCGAATATTTAAAATTCGAAAATTTTGAGTTATGGCTGTTTTGACGAGAGGCTAAATATTATAATGTAGTATATCTGAGTCGCGCGATTTTCCAGTGTCCGGTGTCGCCCACGCGGCGCGCCCCGGCCGCGGCCGCGTCCCCCGACTCCGACGAGAGATACGAGCACCCCGCCATGACCCGGTCGCACTATGATGTGAGTACGGACGCACTTCTAATTTATGTATATGGATGATACACTGTTCGAGGCTGTTTATGAAGGAAAACCACGCCTGTTTCCGACATGTCATGATGCCTTACTTCTTGATGAAAGACCCCTTGATATAGGAACCGAGGTATATGTGTAAGTATAAATATTTTTAATTAGTAGAATATCATTGTTGGAAGTGATATTCTGTAAAATTACGATATGTATAAGATGAGTCAAGAGCATATGGGGCAAGAATTCTATCATAGTGAGTTGACGTGTTGTTGTATACAGTATGTAAAAAAACTAATGCCCGATCAGTAATGGGTACATAAGTATTCTAAACACATAACCAATATGAAATAAAATAAAAAATAGAATATTGAAAATAAAGCCCACAATACCGCCCCCCGCTGGCTGCGCTGCCGCGCCCTCCTGTGTTGCCATTTAACTTTCTTCACGGACCTGAATTGTAATTTAGTTTTTTTTTCGTGCGGAATACTCCACGGATACCCACCCGCGTGGCCAGCGGGGGTGGTTATGTCGGATTCGAACCGACTAAAACCGCATGACGTCTCGGGTCTTCAGACGCCGGGGTGTAAGGCATTTTCTGCGCACCCCGGCTGACCCTGGGCCATCTTCGGTTTCAAGATGGCCCCTTTGGATTTTGCGAACCACGGAAACCACGTCTAGCCCCCCGAAAGAGGGGAGGCGCGGAACGCACCGCCGCTCCGGCCTGTTTCTGCTAGGCTGACAGGCCTGCGCTCATGGAGGACGCAGGTTGTTCAACGATCTCCTAATCCTGAGTCGCCTATGCGACCTGAATTGTACTGCCATTTTTTTCTTTTTTAACCTAATATTGATACCTATATCACTGATCGGACACTAGTATTTTACATATTATCTTACACACTTCATACTTCGTATCATATAATGTGTAAATGATACACTGTATACACACGTGATTGTTAGTATCATAGTCCTAATCAGTCATTTGGGCAATTTATGTACAAAAGTGCACAACATGTTGTTGTTCACTTATTAGTGTTAATATGTTCATGGTCACATAATGTTGCCATACGTCATGCGATAGTGTTGTAGTTTGATTCATCGTCATAATCATGCTTTTGCAATAGAGATGTTTATGCGGTATTAATAAAAATAATCTGTCTAACAATAACTAAACATCACTGGTATATTTTAGTATTAGAATTAATTTAACACTGGTCACTAGATGTGTACCAACTGTACCAAGATATCTTTAATTTTATAAATTTGAAGGTTAATCTGAAAGGTTCCTCATATTTACTATAGTTCTCCGAATATTAGAAATATCTTTTAACAGCTATCTGATTTATAGCGATATAAAAGGCATTTGAAACAAAGAATCTTTTGATTCCTAAAAGTTACCGATTATTATTTCGATAGTACAGATAATTTACAAAATTGCGCACTGTCTGTTTCCTATTATAGCTAAGACCAAAGATTATATGAGACTAGATTCGAACTAGAAGTTACATGATCCCTTGGCTCCGCCCCCGTGGAATTCTGATCCCATTTCCACAATTCACAGAAATCTATTCCTGGGATGAAACATCCCCTTGTGTTATTCCTGGTCGTACTCTTTCTGTGGACAAAATGTCAGTCGAATCCATACAGTCATTGTTGTGTGATGGACTAACGACGAACACACTCACCTTTATACTATGTTTATTTCAACAAAATATTTTAATCAAGTTTATATTTTGGTTTCAACTTTATTTTGGTTTTTTGGACACAATGCTTATATTAGGAGAACTATAGTAGCAATATTTTATGTCAAAGAACCAACTGTACTTGGTACACATCTGATACATGGTACTCGCATGTGTGACGTAGTGTGACGCGCGTGAAGTAGTGTTGTGTGGTGGTGTTGCAGCCCGCCAGCGCCGCGCGTTCGCCCGACGCGCCCTCCTTGCGCCACTCGCTCTCCGCGCACAGCGTCAAGGTACATATATACACACACACACACAATCACACATATACATAGACCACACGCATTGACACATATACCACACACATACACACACACATTACACATATACTATCTACTAACGTATCTATATACGTACCGGTCATGCCTCAATCTGCAGTACTAGTCTATCTAGGACAATACTTGGCTTTTGTACGGGTACGGTATTATATATATATTTATATATATATAAGGTATATTATTGACGATTTTCGCTATTAAACACAAATTGTTTCACTTTTAATTTTACAATATTGCAACAAACTATAATAAATACACTTATCTCACCTGAAAATACAAAGAAACGACATTCGAAGTTTTCATTTCCTTTCATTTATCTTTCTACAAGTTTTTTATAACGATAAAATCACAAAATAAACTGAACAGTATCCGACGTTGAAATGCGCGTCACTCCGATTCTCCCTCTACTCACTTCCACAGACAACCTAATACACTCGGGAAGCGCGGCACATTCAATTTAATGAAATGTAATTTCATTACATATAAATACATATATATACAAATAAATTGCATTGCAGTGTACGATAGAGGGAATGCTCTATAAAATTGAAACAAGTCGATTTTAAGTGGATTGACACTCGTAGTCCCAACGCCAGCGTGTCAAACAAAATGCCGGGTACTGTACATTTAAGAATGTAGGTAACTACATACTTAAATATTCACGAGAATGTTTTAATATTTAAAATATCGGTATGCGTGTGCTAAACGGCGGCGTGACCGATTGTGAAGATTTTTTTTTGTATTTATGGTGCTACCCGGATGATTCTTTGCTGTGTTTGGACCCTGTAAGCGACACGGATGTTGAGATTTGAAACTTTTTAAAAATTAACGACAATTTTGTTAAAGTGAAATCTTCTTTTGGCACACAGATTTTTTCGTAGGTAGTAAGTTAGACTGATCCGTCACGCTCTGAGGTGAAAGGCTCGATCGGGTGAATTCGGGATCGCCTAGTGTTTACCCGAGCGAGAAAGATACAGTAAACTGCTCTTCGCTGTTGTGTCGCTGTGTTTAGTATATTCAATTGATACGTGATAATTGTCTTTATTAATTTAATAGTTATTATTGGTACGTAATAAAAAATATTTTGACAATTATTTGGTTTACATTGTGAGGTTAGTGTGTCAACTGATTGCGATTGCCAATGAAGTTTCCACTTCTGCCGTGCGGTCTTAAGCACACACTCTAATTTTTTTTATAATTTACATGGTTTTTCATGTAGGTTTTTATGTAAGAAAATAAAATGCGGGTAAAGTTACGGATGCAATTAGTATAACATATTACTGACACGATAATCACAGTATGGCTTGCGACTGCGGCACATTCACTCATGTACGCTACGTTGCCGTCCTCAAGCTAAAAAGTGGCTAAGTGGAAAAGCAAATTTCGAGCAGAAATTGGATTGGCAAATTGGACTTCCGTATGGATCACCTAAAACGTAGTCGTGGCTATTTTTTTTGGATTTGGATTTGGATTTTGAGGCCCCAATTTTTTTTTTATATTTTCCAATTTTCCTGTTTTTTTTTTGTACTCGTTATATAGATATTTGTTTAAAATCAAGACGTGAATATTAACCAGATGTCATTTAATTGCTTTTTAGCCTGAGGACGGCAATACATACACGCCGACGTTTGAATCTGTTCACTGGACCTTATGTGGAACTTTATTTTTTGATAAAAACTGCCACAAGTAACAATAGTGCTATTTATTAATTTTCTACTTATGCCATTAATGAGTTTAACCAAGGTGACGCAAATAAATGCATCATACTGCTAAATGAATCGTAAGTGACATTTTATCATTATAATGATTTATTTTACAGCTTGGTTACCGGCGCTTGGTCATTTAAATTTTAAGAAATACACCAAGTCCACGGTGTAAAACAAGATTAATGTTGGTGCAATAGTTTTAAATAAAAACTGAAAAAAAATCTGCTATATAAGGTGTCACAAAATTAGGTCTCTGAATTTGGTGAGATGACTTGGTATCGACAAAATATGTATTTGAAACAAAAAAAAAATATCGGGTTAAAAAAAAAAAAAAAAAAAAGACACCACCAGCGTCACGTGACGCGACGAGCACACGTGACGCTGGTCGCGATTTAGGTATTTCCCACACAGCCGCTTGGAGAATACTGCGAGGAGAAGGACTGCACGCCTACCACTTTCTGCGGGTGCAAGAGCTCCTTACCACAGATTTTGATCCGCGGTTTGGATTTTGTAGGTGGTTAGTGGAAGATCCTACCAGAAACATTTGTGGACAGAAGAGCCACTTTTACAAGAGTGCGCTTGTTTAATATTCACAATGCACACTAGTGGTGTTTTTTTTAATTTTTTTTTTTTTTTTGTTTCAAATACATATTTTGGCGATACCAAGTCATCTCACCAAATTCAGAGACCTAATTTTATGACACCTTATATAAGCCTACTGTTCATGAGCGTAGCCAGGAGGGAGGGGATTAGGTTTCAAAATCCCCCGACATTCAAAATATTATCTAGAAATCAATCTTCTGTTTGTTTTAGATGAGTTATAACGTCATTTTATGCACATTTCTTTTCATTTCCTAAACCCCTCCCTAAAACTAAAACTTGGTTAATGTCATACAACACGGTTACACGTATAGTTGTCGTGGTGTTGCAGGAGTACTCGTACAGTTCGAATGGTGACTGTCGCTTCAGCGCTGGCGGACGCGTCTCGTCGCCGCCGCAGTACAGCGAGGGCTACTACGAGAGGCCCGACAGGTATGTTACTATTCATCGATTCATACGTTTTTAGATCGGGCACGTCGGGGAGAACAGTGAGAGTCTAGTTAAGATGAGATTGATATGTTTTTAAAGCACTTAAATCCGAAACTATAGTTTTAATATTTTATAAACACAAACGGTTTTAATTACTCTATAAAGTTATTGAGCGAAGCTCTGAAAGACGGAAGCCCTCTTTTAGACGACTCATGTATTAAGTTAGAACATCTTCTCCTCCCAAACGGCTGAACCGATTCTAATGAAATTTCACTCAAGCAAAGATGTTACTGATGATACTACGGAGTAATAATTACCGGGAAAAAAAATTAAATCTGATTACTCAATGAACAAAAAAGCCTCATTCACGCGATTGGTATTAAATTAAGTATTTTGTTCATATATTCATATACACAAGACAAAGAAGAAAAACGAAAATCAGACCAGCCATTGAGGAATTATCATCGTTAGAAAAAATCTTGGTGAAATTGCTTCGCTCAATTTTTGCAACAGCAGAATGAATTGCAGACCTAGTTCTTCTACAAAACCGAAGATAGCCGATCTTAATCTCACTTTTCTTCCCGACAAGCCAACGCAAACGCCGGGTGCTGTAGATAATATACAGGGTGGAACTTTTTTTAAAGGGAAAATACACTATTACTGGAGATGGCAAATTTTTATTTTTTTATTTATATTTAGGACACGTCAATTTGACTTCACCTCGCCTGATGGTAAGCTGAAGGTAAAGTCTCAGGAAAGAGGGTCACCATTACATACACCTACCATGTTAACAATGGTGCCACTCAGCTTGACGGCCTCATCAAAAGAGGATTGTCGTCGCAGCACCGAGTGACACCCACCGGTCCCACTAGTGCTGTGACCACAATCCCCCTGCCCGGCTATGCACTTGCTGACCCCTGAACGCAATCCAACCGAAATTGGATTACTATGGAGGGTTTTTCACAATCGTGCACGGTGGTACCCACCCGGCCGAATTTTGTGACAAATTTGTGTCATCAAATTTCTACCACCAGTATAAGTTTTTACTGAGGAAACATTTCTTTATTTTTTAAAAGAAATGTATCTGCATTCAAAGATGTTCGGAAGCTCGCTTCACATGCTCGGTATCGAACCGGCTAAAATCCGAAAAATAACATCATGTATAACATTATGGCATCAATCGTTAGGGTCAATGATAAGGATCAAATCTCTCTCCAACATACATGGTAAATTAAATGAAAGGGATTGAAATAAAACTATTTTTATCGGATTCTATCGCAATTTATTTGAGGTTATTTTATATATTTTATTGATCCCGACGTTTCGGTTGCTTTTCAGCAGCCATGGTCAATAAAAAATATAAAATAACTTCAAATAAATCGCGATAGAATCCTTTAAAAATAGTTTATTTCTATGTGTGACATTCGCGTAAATTTCCGACAATATCATGTTAAATGAAAGGAAATACATGAAAACGAAACTTATAAGTTCAATGGGAAAAAATAGAGCATTTTAGGATCGGCTTTACGATCGACAGGTCCCGAGTTCGAATCCCGGTCATTACAATAGTCGGTATTGTAATGACCGGTGAAACTTTAACGGGAATACTAGTAGTTGCGGTTACTAATATTCATAAAAAATAAAAACAGTGTCTTTTATAGAACAGCTTCTAATAGAAAGTATATCGAAGAGGTAATCGAACGGCGTGTTCTGTCCCCCAGGTCGGAGTCCTACGGGCAGATGGCGGCGCGCTGTGGGGGGGAGGCGTGGGAAGCGGAGCGCGCGGCCATGGCGGGGAGCCGCGAGCGCGTGACGTCATTCGAGCGAGCGAGCGCGCCGCACGAGCGCGAGCGGGACAGGGAGTACCCCTCCGCCGTCATGGCCGAGCACCGGGGCTTCACCCGGAGGCCTGTCACTAGAGTGAGTATAACATCTTACACTATTAACCAACCGTTCAAATGACGCATGTATGTATGTCATTGGTCTGGCCAGGGATTCTTTTTTGACGCATATATGCGTCATTCACCACGAGTCGGTTAATGTAGTCAACTGAAAGTGGTTTTATAAATACTCTCAACTTGTGTTGGAGAGCAAAGGGGACAGGAGATATAATATTTGAAGGAAAGGACCCCTGTGGCGTAGCGGTAGTGCGGTCGACTGGTCAGAAGTTGCAGGTTCGATTCCCACTCAGTGCAAATATTTGTATACATGAATAGGTAGACAAGCTCAAGACACAAAGTAAGCATAGCTTAACTAGCTTGTGTTACGGGTCCTAGAATGCGGACAAACATACATATATACATTTTCTTGTAAAATACATACACATTATAGATAGAAACACTCAGACCAATGCAAATATATATATTCATGCATACCAATAATTGTACTGAGCGTGATTCCAACCCGCGATTCTAATTTAGCAGTAGCACGTACTAGCGCTACGCCACAGGTCGAAACTAATATATAAACATCACATTCATTAACATAACCCTTCCTTTTGCTTTACTGCACTCGGGTAAGAACAGGGAGTAACTTATTGATATCAGTTTTGACGTTTTCTATTTGTGTTCCAGAACTCGAACCTGCTGTCGGCCGTGCTGTGCCTGGTCAAGGAACTGGACTACCCCAGTCTCGAGGTCGCCGAGATGGCCGTCAGGTCTGTAGCCACGCTTTACTTCTCGTACACATCCTACTTCCGACTAATATTTTAAACTAGCTGACCTGGCAAACTTCGTTCTGCCTTAGAACTTATCAGCTGAATTTATTTCGTGAAAGTCTTCTTACACCCCGGCATTAAAGACAAGAGACGGCGTGAGGTTTTGGTCGGTTCGGACATAACCATCTCCGCTGACTGCGGGGGGGGGGGAGGGGGTTAACCGTGGCGGTTTCCGCACAGAAACACAAAAAGGCACAGTATAGGCGGCGACAAATCTAAGATCAATGAATCGGTCCACCCGTTCTTGAGTGTATCCCGTCATCAGTAACACGACTTTGATTTATATACATAGATGTGAAAGTTTGTCAAGATGTTTGATACCCAATCACGCTCTAACGGCTGAACCATTCTGGCTGAAATTTGGTATTAGGGATAGATTATAACCTGGAATAACTCCTAACGGGAACAGGGCCAGAATTCCGCGCTCGCGGAGCCGCGCCCACTACTAGAAGTAACATAAACAAACCATAAAGTCATTTCTTTTTCCCTATTGGGATAGGCTGACACCACATCTGAGCACTTGCTACACGATCTTAGACAAGCCATTCCCTACTTCTTTTGCTATGCTTGTTAACGGTATCCACAGCAACGTTTTCCCGGTTATGGCGTGATCCAAGCTTGCTTATATATATTGTAAACTAAGACTGAGCTCGCATTAGAGCACTTTCTTAAGTTTCTGTAGAGCAATAGTCTGTCTTAAGATTGTCTTGTGTCTTCTGCGCGCTCAGCCTAACAGTCGTCAACATGTCCGCAGGTGTCGCATGGACGAGCTCGCCAACAGTCAGTGACGTCACGCGGCGGCGGCGGCCGCCCCTGAGCCCCCCGCGCCGTGACGTCACCACGCGGTGACGTCACAAGCTCCTCTAGTCAGTCGCGCGGGACCACGTCGGCTCGCGTTCAGTTACGAAAACCAACGCTTGTGTATGTGATATAGTCAAACGTGTGGACCTCACCTTCATTTAAATGTCCGAAGTACGCTGCTAGCTTTAACGCATTAATTGTTTTAACCGCATATTACTCGTGGTCCCACTGCTACGACCCCCTGGTGGGTCTATGGAGATTTTTTCCCCGTTGTCCCACCGCAATGTAGTGGTTCTAGGGGTAATTGTGAATTCAGGCAGAGAATGTAATGAAATTTTTTGTACTCTAAGCTATAATCGTGGATCTTAGAATGAAAAAAAAATTATATGTATTATGTTGAAATGGTGAGTATTATTAATCTTATAGAAGGATTTGGGAGTCTATGAGAAGGCTCATCATCATCGTTTGCTGCTAAAAGCAAAGCTTTTCTATCTACCTAATAAGTGTAGGCAGCATAAGATAGCAGTATACTTACGACCCAAAATAAATTGTACAATCGTTACATACAACACAATTTGGTTGTCCGATTTCAGCTATACGATACCAGTTGAAAAATTTAAAACACGAAAGATTTTGAGCTCCATTCAGTATAGTGCACAGCCTTTTAGCCAACTTGTATGTCAGCTTGTTGGCCGACTTGTTGGCCAACTTGCACGCCAACTTGTTATCCGATTAGTATCAGTTTTATAATTGAAAGTGATAGCTATGTGGGGAATAATATATTTGGTCACAGTGAGGGCGTTCGCATCATATGGTTGAACAATTAGTTGCCGACGAGAGTCACGCGCGTGGAGCGTGGTCTGTGGACGCTATGTCGAATGTATGTGTACACGCGTGTCCGTCTGTTGATGTTTAAGTTTGTGCAACTACCCGGCGACTCCACCGCTCCGGGCAAGCACGGGTTGCTTACCACGGAGAGAGCCAGTGGAAAGATATTAGTTTATTTATATGAGCTTTATGTAATAGGCCAGGGTTTCTCAAAGTGGGGTAATTTACGTAATGACAGCTGTCTTTAAGAAATTTTTGGGCTCAACTAGACCAGGAATTAAATGAACATTGAATATGAATTAAGAATTAAATTGAGCAAAATTACTCCAGGAGTGAGCTCCATTTCCAATAAAAACCAACTCAAGTCACCCATCACAATAGGAGTCCTCACTAAGTGAAAGAAAAAAAAAATCTGTATAAACCATTAAAACGGAACTTACAAAACGTTAAAAAAAACTTAGAGTAAGAAGCTCGGCGGGCTATTTTTTTTTGGTGTATTTACATGTTTACTTAATCTAACGGCAATTTTTTGTTTGAGGAGCATAGTGAGAGAGCAAACAGTCCATTTCCAAGCCTTTTTGTCGTCTAAATATTCTTGAATTTTATAGTAGCCTCGTTAGCAACTCAAAGTAACGAATTCTTTGATCCTTTAGCTATCGAGTGGCGTAATTAAATGTTGGGTGTAGCTGACAGACATGTGGCTGTAACATCAAACTGCATCCCTCGATTTTAGTATCATCAAGTTTTCTGTGTTGCCACCCACTATGAAAGCAGTTTAAAAATGGATTCACGTTCAAAAATGCTCTTTTTTGATATAAAGCACTTTTTTTATATATTTTTGGTAGCCAATTTTTTATAGAGATTCGCCGTTGACTTCAAACTCTAGTTGAGGTTGGTACAAGCAGGTATAACTTTGAGAAACCTTGCAAAAGGCGGTTTATTTTTTAACAAAATATGTTGGATAGAAGTTCGTCACTGAAAATTAAAATGTAAACTACTATTTTTAACGGATTTAAAAATAGTTTTATGTCAATATATGATATTCGCCTAAACTTCACAATATAATTCTATGTATAAGTACTACAAGACTGGTTGTACTGAACAAAAACAATTGTATTACGAAAATCCACTAATTGGCCAACAGCAATGTGCTACTTTTTGTGGCGGCCATAGAGATGACATTACAAAAAGGTGCGCTATGACTATACAAATAGATGTCGAAATCGTGAGATAAGCTGATTAGCATCTGTGGGTTACAAAGGGCCTGGTTGAGAACCAGCGTTAGACATTAGTCTAGCACATGCTGAGGCGAGGTACATGCCTGTTTATTACCCTTGAGGGTTCAGGTAATTAATTAAGTTCTATTTTTGTTTTTTTTTTCTTGTATATGTATCTCGTAGGCCCGAATAAATCCGTTGTTGCTTTCTAAAATTCTGTTACTCGTTTTACTAGTTTTTGCGTCAAGTTGAAAATTACTCCCGCCTCACACAGGAACTGTGACACAATTTTATGAACAGCCAGAACTTGTCTAGTATACATAGAAGTGTATGATGAAAAAGACGAATTGCAATGTACCTTCAGTGGGTACCCAGCTTTTAATTTGGCACGTGGAGAGAAGGGTGAGAGTCCGGCTGAGATCGGCTTATTTCGGTTTTGTAGAGCGTTCTCAGTGTCGTACATCGGACTGACAGTTTGATACCTTTGCACAGGGCTCCCCACGGCGATGCCTCATGGGACGGAAAGTATATTAAATAATGTATATAGACAATGTTACTGAAAGGAGACTTTATTTTTATTTTAAAAACAATTTAAACTACATTCATAGATTTTCGAAAATCGATTGCCAAAATCGGTAAAAGAGTTTTAATTTCATGGATTTGCTTTTATTTAATTTACTATGTTTAGATCTTTATGATTGATCCAATCGATTGATGCCATAAAAGTACAGGATGTAATTTTTTTGAATTTTAGCTGGTACGATTATCGATTGTGGCAATCGAGTTTTCTAAAATCAATGAATGTAGTTTAAATTGTTTTTAAAATCAAAATGAAGTCTCCTTTCACTAAACGTGTCTATCTACATTATTTAAGATACTTTCCCTCCATGTGGCAACGCCGTGGGACGGCCTGTATTGTAGTACTACTCTAACTAAAGGTATCAAGCTGTATCTAGATATGCGCTGTGCGATACAGGGGACGCTCCAAAGCCGAAGCAAGCCAATCGTAGCCGAGCTCTCACACTTCTTCCCGACACGTGCCAACCCAAACGCCGGGAACTGTACTTGTTATGTTTCGAAAATGAATTGGAAATGTGCAAATGTTTTATACAATGTTATAAGTGCCGACAAACATCTTGAACAAGTGTCAGAAAGTTTGCGCATGCGCACGATACGGACCAACAAAGATACCAATAAAAGGACTGTTCAACCAATGACGCGAGTTCTTTGAGCCCGTCATCGGTTTAATATAACCTATGACTGGTTGATTGGCGCGTCTCGGCCGTCGCGACCCGCGCTTCCTCTAAAAAGACCCAAAAAAAGCTCTTCCTGCGCTGCTAGAGTACATTGTCAAGATGTTTGCCGGGCACTGTAGAAGTTAATATTATGAAGTGTGCAGTTGAACAATGCACTCAGGCGCGAGTGTCGCCTCAATCAATTAATGAAATTAATAATGTAACTTGTATAATTAGTATTTTAATAAAATTAACTTGCCGTAACATTAATTTCATGTTTTATTTATTAAGATCCCAATTATTCCTTCACACAAGTAATACCTATACTAGAATGCTAAATAGAGACGCACATGGAAACACGGACTCGTCCAAACATGAATCACACCCACCTTGGCTGAACATTAAGTATCAAATAACGATAAATATGGGCGTCCAACGGATCTGCCATATGGAGGGAAAATATATCTTAAGTATTGTAAATAGACAATTGTACTGAAAGAAGACTTGATTTTGGTTTCAAAAATAATTTAAATTGCATTCAAAGATCTTCGAAAACTCGATTGCCGCACTCGGTAATATAGCCGGCTAAAATCCGAAAAACAACATTCTGTACTTTTACTGAACTGACGAGTTACCATTACTGACGAGTTATGTAAGATGACGAATTAAGAAAACTGACTGGTTCACGAATTACTTAAAATTGACGAATCTATGAAACTGACCAGTTACAGAAACTCGCGAGATAGGGAAACTGACGAGTGCCTCTCCGACCCATCGAAAGGGTCAATCATAAAATCATAAGGATCAAATCTTTATAATAAACATGGTGCATTCAATACAAGGAAATCCATGAAATCTAAACTTTTATACTCACGTTTGTTAGAGAGATTTGATCCCTATGATTGACCCTATCGATTGATGCCATAAAAGTACAGGATGTTGTTTTTGTGTGGTTTTTAGCCGGTTCGATTAACGAGCATAGCAAGCGTGAATTAGTTTTTTTTTTTAGATTTTGTATATAGATATGTATGTAGAAAAAATTACTTAATTTTGATATATATATATATGTAGGTATATAAACAGCGCCATCTAGCAAAAACAAGCTACTTGGAAACCACAGATCCTTGTATGTGAATCTCGCTATAAAGCTTGTTTGAAATATGATTGACTATTTCTTAATTATTCCAATCTATACTAAGATTTTGTCAAGGAATCCCACAGAATTGTTAGAGGAAGATAAAATACGCCATCAATTATATTACCTACCCAGTTGATTTGCGCGCCTCAGTCACCACGAACTGCCACTAAATATTGTCAAGTTGTTTGCCAGTCATTACACCTTTTGCAAGTCGTCAGACCACTTCGATCCTCCACAATACAAATAAAGGTAAAACACAAAGGACTCGTACAACTCACATATATTATATTTGATGTTTAATTCAATAATTATAACAAAATGCACGTTGTTAGCAGCTGTCCCAGATGGCAGCTGTCAGCGACGGGGTCAGGTGTTGCCGCTAGGGTAGCAGAAGACCTGCGTCGAGAGGTACCTGACGACAGAAATAATCGTTATAATACCTACAGAATGATGAACTACGAGAAGGCTCTGGACGATGAATTTTAGATTTAGTTTTACCACAGAGCATACACAGAGAGGGGGCGGCGGCCTCAGTATAGTAAGTTCAAAAAATCCTGGACAAACTCGCATGTGCACTAACTGATCAATCAAAAAACGAATAAAAGGATTAATAAACCAATTACGTGAGATCTTTGAACAAAATTTTGTCGTTTTAATAATCTATGATTGGTTGACAGGCGCGCGTCCACCCGTGCCGCACGCGCTTACTTACTGCCAAAGAGACCTAAAAATATGGACTACGCAATTGTCAATTTTGTTTAATTATACTCATATATATTTAATTAATTATATAAATGATCCCGTGGGAATACCAGGATAAAAAGTAGCCTAAGGTACTCAGGGATAACGTAGCGTTCTAATGGTGAAATAATTTTTGCAATCGGTCCTGTTGTGTCGGAGCCTATTCAATGCAAACTAACAAACACTTAAATCTTTCCTCTTTATAATATTAGTACCAAACCTGCCCTAGTACGATAGACAAACAAACGAGTAACAATCGTGTACGCACTGCCGGAAGGAGCGCCAGTAGCCCCGGCACAGCGCGCACAGCGAGGCGTCGCGCGCCTCCCAGGGCTCCCAGTGGCGAGCATGCTCGCCGAGCCGCCGGCCGAGCCGCTCGGTCGGGCGGTGCTCCGCCGCCGGCCCCACGCTGCGCGCGCGCCGCTTCAGCGCGGGCAGCGCTTGGAGCCGCTTCGCTTGGGAGTACAGCTGCACAACAGGTAGCTAATGTACTTGAAGGACCAACATTCATAACAAAAATATAAAAGGTTCAATAAGTGACATGCAATGCAGTTTTAGGTCCTAACTTTTATACCTGGTACAGATTACATATAGCTATAATAACATAACATAAACTCACGCCTATATCCCCGAAGGGGTAGGCAGAGGTTAGCTATAATGTGGACTTAAGAAAAAGGGCTTAACACGTTTTTATAGCATTTCTATGGTCGGTAACGATAAAAACCGGCCAAGTACGAGTCGGACTCGCCTATGAAGGGTTCCGTAGCAGCAAGTAAAATTTTTATATGTGAGTTGATTGAATGAAACGTAAATTGCGGTTTACGATTTATGACGTATTCAAAAAAACTACTTACTAGATCTCGTTCAAACCAATTTTCGGTGGAAGTTTACATGGTACCTAATGTACATCATATATATTTTTTTAGTTTTATCATTCTCTTATTTTAGAAGTTACAGAAGGGGGGGGGACACATTTTACCACTTGGGAAGTGTCTCTCGCGCAAACTATTCAGTTTCGAAAAAAATGATATTAGAAACCTCAATATCATTTTTGAAGAACCCCCAAAATTTATTGTTTTTTTTTCTTTTTTTGTGTAAAAATCGTAATGCGGTTCATAGAATACATCTACTTACCAAGTTTCAACAGCATATTTCTTATAGTTTCGGAAAGTGGCTGTGACATACGGACGGACAGACAGACCGGACATGACGAATCCATAAGGGTTCCGTTTTTAGCCATTTGGCTACGGAACCCTAAAAAGCAGACAAACAGACAAAAAATCTAAAAATCACATTTCTGATATCGGTATCGTTCCTAGAACACAGCAATTATTTTTGGAAAAGTATTCAATGTACAGTTTTCACCTCGTTACGGTTTTATTATATGTATAGTTGTATTTCGATGCGAGTTCTGAGTCAGCTTAATTATCCCTGGAACTACCGGAGTGTCGTTACTCATTATTTTGTTTTTGCCTGATGTAGGTACAGGAGTTACAGTGGTGGGAATGTGGGTGGGATTAGCCTCGCCTAGTCTATAAAATAAACAAGCGTGAAACGCTCACGTGTATAGGATCTTCGAGGTCGAATCCGCACCTCGCGTCGCACGCGCTCACGAAGTCGATGGCGCTGTCGCCCGTCACCATCCTGTGGGGCAGACTCTTCACTGCGCTACTATCGAACTCGTAAGCGTAAAACAGCTCTAAAACTTTACACAAAAATAACTAGGGGCCCAATGCATTCTGCTGTTACAATGTTGAGCTGAGAGTGCACTACATGATTACCTACAAAACCTGCCCAACAACTACCCCCCAATTACCATCGAAGGTGGACATCATGGATTTTCAATTTTCTTTTTCTGTCTGTTAAGCCAATAGTTAAGTTGCACATTTTGACGCCAAAATCGTGGTCTCAACATTGATCACTTTGGAGAAATTAGATTTTGAAATTTTTGAAGGGTGATTATTCCTCCATGGTATGTTCGATTTTCAATTTCATTTTTTCTAAACCTTCCGGGTATCAAGTTGTATTTACATGCCAAGTTTGGTCAAAATTGGTTGATTAGTTTAAGAGTAGTAGCGTCACAATCGAAATACACCGAGTGGAGTATAGTAAGTTTTTCGCTCGACTTCGTCTCACTCTCAGCTCAATAAACCAAACTGCGATATTGTCAGTGGGATGTGGAGGTCAGATGGAAGTCGCTCCACGAAAGGAGGATGATGATGATCATTTGCTCCGATGAGGCCAAAGCCTAGGGGGTATCCGTACATACGAAGAGAAAGAAAATGGAGTGTGGCTGTGTCATGGACACGGTCGTGTGCCGTCACATAACGGGTATACTTACGCAGTAAAATATCACAAAATGGCGACGCTTCCCCATCAGCCATGCGCGATGCGTCACGGTCCTTACTCAGCGTAATAAATTCTTTGATCGTTAAGCTATCCAGTGGTGTAATTGAATTTCGAATTACCTCCTTATGGAAGCACTTTTAAAGACGTATTCACGTCAAAAGACCGCCTACCTCTGAGTGGAGATATTGAGGCGTTTCTTCAGGGGCGTGCAGGGCGCGATGTCCAGGTCGCACGCGTTGGTCACCACACGCGTGCTGCGCGGCACCTGCGCCACGGACGACACTGTTACTCGATATTGCGACCTGATGACGGCAACTGTCGCTTATGGTACTCTACAACTTTGAAGCGAAAGCTGGAGCGCTGTGACCTCGCTTGGAAATGTATTCTATAGCGCTCAGAAAACACCGTGACAGGTTATCCAGAAGCGTATACTTAGAAGAGAAATTATCACTGGAAGGAAGTATCAGGTAGGCCAGGGGTGCACTGCTTGTGGAGTAGAATCTTCTTCTCTCGTGTCGATGATAAATCAAATTCTGTTTGCCTAGTGTGCTGCTACCTCAATTGCGTTTTCAGAGGCGCTCATGAGTTCCTCCGGTGTACATCTAGCAGAATAATGACACAGGCAAGACGAGGTTTTGAGATGAAGAGACGAGGTTTTGAGATGAAGAGACAACGGTGTCATAACGACACAGTTTAAAACAAAAAAAAATTGGATATTTTCACTATTTACTGAAATATTGACATCTTGAATAGATATTACATATTCTTAGGTATCAGCACGATTTTATAACAACTGGGTGGGGAGGTACCTACGCAGTTCGTTTATTTTTACTTTGGGTCCGCTTAGTAGATTACCTTCAGAACTTGGTTTCTAAGAGCGAATTTCATGGATAGAGAACCCAGTTTAGTTTAATGGATTTGCGCCAGTGAAATCCACTGTAGCCAACTTAGCGCTAAGTCCAAAAAGGACCTTATCTCAATTTATTTTCGGATATCAAGACGACAACTTCACCAAGAGCAGTTCATGGCAACGGGGATGGTAAAACTATTTACAAAAAGAACTCACATACTACTTCAGTGGTCAGTTTTTTAGCTAACCCTGGCAAAAACTACACAAATTGAGAAACCGAATTGCTGAACATTAATGTACAAGGCCTAACCTACATCTTCGAGGCCCAATCCAACTTCTCCTGCTAAACAACGGATGACGCTCTGGCGCAGGCGCACCCCGTTGGGTTGGAGGTCAGACAACATGTCGCTCTCGGAAAAGCCGACATACCATTTGTTAACAATAACCGGACCTCGGGCTCCAAAGTGCGGACTTCGGATGCAACTGGGAGATCGCTACGAAGATGACGATGTATTGCTGAAATTGACGACAAATGCTACGAGCGTTAGTTGTGAACTGCGCGTGGTAGACATGAGATGATTCACTTGCAGGAGTGCGGGCTCGGTGCTGACGAGCTTGTCGCTGACGGACACGGAGCCCGAGGAGGCCTGCGGCGCGCGCGGTGGCCGCGCCGGGGGCTGCGCGCGCGTTGCGAACAGGCGGTTCAGCTCGTCCAGCTTGTTCATTATTATCTTGTACGTCTTGCACTCCTCAGTCTGCACCGTCAAAGGACAATCATAGTAATTAAGTGTTCAAGCATTGTTTAATTTTGTTTCTATTTGAGTTGTCGGGATGTGAATTTTTTTTAGTGGAAACCTTCACTGGTACCACTTGTATGTTAGACTCGAACTGACTAAAACCGCACGGTATTTCTTCACGTGTGCCTGTGTTGCCAGGAAACCAGGTGCACCCAAGACGAATATCCCCAGGATTCCGACCAGCCATGGCCACCAGCCGGTCGTGGTCAGCGACCCCAAGGCGTTGTTTGGGGAACGATTTCCCCCTTACCTATAGAGAGGCACACGCGGGAACTTGACGTACCGCTACCCAGGACCCTGGGCTAGCTTTTGACAGGTCCAGTTTAAGTCCCAACTTTCAGCCATATATTGTAAGTTTTTGGTGATGCGACATTCATATAACTTACCTACCTGCATGTTGGTTTACATGCTGGACCAACATTATGAATGACTGATCAGCTAGTAGTTACTATGTAATGGTAACTATACCCGGTGTTTGTCTTTCCGTCTGGAGTCTCTCGACCTTGACGTCTGAGTGGTCGTGGTCTCGTCTGAGGAGTGCGGTGAGGACGACTCGGACTTGCGCGCAGGAGTCCGCGCGTGGGTGTCGGGACTCGGGGGCGCGGTAGGATTTTGTCTCTCGGACAGACGCTCACACAGCTCGGCCACGCGAGCTATTTGTACCTGTTAGAAACACAATAATTATTCACATAACAAACGTTCAATATTCCTTACAGGGGGGATACCCTGACCAACTGAGCTACGCGGTCACGTTCTTATTCCTGGTCTAATTTGCAGTTATCGCATTTTTGATAAGTGGGAACATGCAATGAAAGCAGCAGTAGGAAACAAACAAACTTGGACCAGGACAGCGCTAAACTGACGCCTTTGCTAATTTTGGGCAAACAGATGAAGTGGTCGATGTAGATGCGTGTTAGAAACTATTACTGACTCTTAACCCAAAAATTCCCAATTATCCATTTGGCGCACTTTCGTACTGTTAGAACTATAAACATATACTGTATTCTTTATTATCTGTGCTATTGTCTATGCATAACTGCATTATATTGTCCTACTATAATTGTTGCATCTTGTCAATGGCTGTACTGATGTGTAAACTGCTGTCATATAATAAACTAGATACCTACAGATTATAGTTTCAATCCTGCGTTATTACCACTATAACCCAACACTTACTAACATAACTCGCGTTTTCGTACTTTAAGGCTAGAGTTCATCGCTATTTTGAACTTTGAAATTCAGTATGACTATTTACTTGTTGGTCAAGCAGAGCCCGCTCGCACACGGCGCGGAACGCCCGCAGCGAGTCCGACGACGCGCCTCCGGCGACGGTGCGCGGGACGCTGTTGGTCTTGCGGCTCACCTCACTGAGAGTTGTTCGTCTGCATTTAAGGCAACGTTAGGTAATATTTCATAATTACGTCTATATTGCTATTGAAAAACATCCCACTAATGCCCTGCCAAAAAACCAGCCAGTGTCATTCGGGTCGATGTGGGATTGTAGGCCGACGCTACATCTGACAGATCTTCCGTCGCGGATCTTGCGTATCGCAGTTGATCAAACGAGTTATAAACACCTGACCGAAATTAAGTACATATTTTTTTAGTTTCGGCTTTCGTTAGCAATAGCTCCTTCCCCTACACTTTCCAAAAATACATTCAATTATAAGGTACCTGGTCGGTCGCTGTTTCCGCTTTTTATAGCTCCCATCTGATAAGCCGGAATCGTGGGAGAACCGCTTCGCCTGCGGATGGGGCGGCAGCGTGGAGTGGCTGCTGCTCGTATACTCGCCGCGTGTCGTCACGGCCTTGGGCCCCGGAACGAGGACGGATGCGCTAGGTAACGCGGCCGGCGCGCCAGGCCCGCCCAGCTTGGCCAGCGTGGGGATCGTGCGCTCCACGCCACCAGCGTCGACCACCAACTTGTCGCTGGACAACATTAAAGGATGATTCATACTACACACCGGGCCGCGACCGGTTCCGCACAACCGTGTGTTGTGGACTGTTTTGCTGCTTTTTTTGCTTTGATTGACCGTGGCCTGGATGGGGAATGGCTGGGGTCCGACCTGGGCGTGACACGGTGTATCGTGAATCATCCCTAAGTCATTCATCACCATCCGAGCGCCAATCCTGGTTGTATCCAAAGCTTGCACTTTGGAGACAACCAGGAGGCAGCCCGCTCTCCTACTTCACCTATAATGGTTTATCTTAGCTTTTACTGCTGTCAATCAGCAGGTCACTCTGTCTTGGGTATATATAGTAATGTTATGGTATGGTATGGCATTATGGTATGGTATAGTATGGTATGGCATTATGGTATGGTATGGTATAGTATAGTATGGCGTGGTCACCGCCTCGCTTCGGAGTGGCGTGCACTGCGGCGGGAGGGCCGCACGGCGCCGCGCATGAACTTGTCGAGGTCGATGATGTCGGGCGGCGCGCGCTCGTCACCTGACCACGAGCGGCCCGAGCCCGACGACGACCGCGCTGACATCCCCGGTATGCTGCGGAAAAAATATCACACAAGAGATCTTACTCAACTCCTCAAATTCTCATCATATTCCGAGACTTCATCATAGCTTCTTTAGCTGTGTCTACCCTACACGAGCCGAGCAGTGAGAGCGTCAAGTGTGCTGGTGCTATGAACTTAGAACAATCACTGTCGAACTGCATGTAGTTGGCCGCAGTGTGTTCGCCATGTGTTCGCGGCTCTTGGTGAACATGGACACGTTTGTTATTGCAGCAACAGTTGCTACTGTAGTGATTTATTATAACCGTAGTCAGACTAAAAGCTGCACGAAATTTTCTGTTTACGTTTTCTTGATGCTCGAGCGATTGGCCGTCTGTCACTCAAAATGTCCACGAGCGCACTGCGAAACCGATGCAAATCCCTAATGTGTTTGTAAAAAAACGACATTTGGCGGAGCACAGTCAAGCACTAGCCAAACGCTCGAGGCGTACTCGTTTGAGGCTCGTAAGTCGGTCCACACTACACGAATTTGTACTCGGCTTATGCTACGCTCGTGCTCCGCTAGACTCTTCTATAGACGCAGGATTACTACCTGGCTAGGAGCAGTGTAACGACGGACAGCAATTGACTGCATAAAAAAAGAAACGCCGTTGTTCACGCGCGAGGCACGGGGGCAACCGGCGACGGATGAACGGCGGGGCGAGGAGCGCAGGGGGGATCGATCGGGGCCTCACCACTTGATCAACGAGCGGCGCGCACGACACTCGCGTTCCATCTAACTTACAAAGTCGATGTATTTTTCTTTATTTATATATTATTATAAACATCAAAACTACAGTCCACAATTTATTACTTCATCACCCGTGATCCCAACAAATGGTCCTTCTACCGTAAGAAGCAAGCAAAAAGCAACAAAAGTCATCGTGTCATCTTGGTTGGACTTTGGACCCGACGTGTCACCCGCTTCTTGCAAGTCATCGTGCTCATCGTGTACAAGGAAAGGAATAAGGACGGTTAAAGACATCCGTGAGTTCGTTCCAATTATTTCCTTTTCCTATCCAGTGTTTATTGTTTCAAATCAGTGTTTAAATTAATAATTTCCATTTCTACTCTCCATACTATCGCATTCTTCGCCTCTCATTTGACCAGATATAATTGCTAGCCTTTTTACTTGCATTCACAGTAAAAATATATCATCTGATTTACCTATCTGCATTCACGTTATTATTGCTACCTGTAACTTCTTATCGCACAGCGCTTACATAATCGTCAAGTTAACGGCCCGGCTGGCATAGTACCTACGCATAGCAGCTGGCCCTTTGTTTACTACAGTTCTTTGTTGCTAACAACTGTGCATTTATAGTCAATAGGCTATTTTCATTTTATTAATTTAGTGCCCACATTTACCGTTCTTGCACATTTGCTTACTTGCTTACACCTGTTTTTCAACATGACGACTTTAGAAAAATATATTAAAAAGCGAAGTGGCATGAAAGCTAAGCTCACAAATTTTGAAAATTATTTAAAGGTCCTCTTATCTTCCAAGGAACTATCAGAACTGCAACAAATAGACTTAGAAGCTCGTTTAAAAACCTTTGAAGCCTTATACGAGTCCTATGACGCGTTGCAGATGGAGATCGAGTCAGCTTCGGAGACCCCTGACAGCGAGTATGAGGAGCGAGTTAAGTTTGAGGAGAGATATTACTATTTCGATATCTACTATTGATTATCTAAAATCGGTCAAGCGGGAGTCGAACTCGTGAACTGAGGGTTTCTTAAAAACTGGATTGAGAGACATAGTATACGTTGCTGTTGGAAAACTGGAATTACCAATATAGCACGCAGAATAAGCAAATCGAAATGATAAAAGGCTGGCCGAAGTCAGTTCCATATTTATTGACGTCGTTGTCTAAAGGTATATACTGGGACGTTTGATTGTTTTTATAATGATTGTTATTATAAGATACCTAACTACTTGATATTATCGGCAGTTTCCATTGAAATAAAAATATTTTTAACAGATTCTATCGCGTATAAATCTTAAGGCTTTCACGGCCGGCGTTGCATGTAGAATATACTGCTTCCGGGCTGTTTGGCCGTGGTCCATCGGAAACTTGTATTCCAGACGTTTCGTCGATCACTGCGGTCGACATCTTCAGTGGTTCACGTTGGGACGCCGTCGAGTGCGGAGAACCTTCCTCGGCGGTGAACTCGGTGCGACTGATGATCAGTGGACCAGGGCCAGACAGCCCGGAAGCAGTATATTCTAAGATTCTATCGCGGTTCATTTGATGTTAGTTTAATATTTAGGCACACTGAACCCGACGTTTCGGTTGCTTTTCTGCAGCCATGGTCACGGGGTGACTGAAGATGGTGGTTGTCTTATAGTTTGAAGTGTAAGCTATCTCAAAGTACCCGAAAGTAGTAATATTAAGTACTATATTGAATTGTAGATGTTACTTTTTACGCAGAATGAGCTCACAGTGTCATAAAGTCAAATAATAAATAATAGTCAAATAATAGAGAATAAATAGAATTAGTTAAGAATAGTTTTATTTCAATACCTAACTACTTGTTAAGCATATACCTACTTATTAAGTAGATGGTATGGTATGAAATGAATCATAAGTTAGCACATTCAAGGACTTTCCAAAAACCCATAGGTACAAGCTACAGTAGATATATCTACTTAGGCGATAAATTAAAAAAACAGCCCCCTTATTCCAATTGATCAACCGTAACATAAACATTTAAGTTGCTTTACTTTTACGCCAGTTCGTTATATATTTTATGTTAACCAATTAAAATCCACCGACTACTTAGTCACGTTACGACTGTGGTTAAAATTAAAACTAGTTTTCAAATGGAATACCCCAGTACCATTTGTATCTGTCGCACGATATCAACAAGTGATTTGTGATAACATAGAGGTGATGCTCTATGTTATCAAACATCACTCATTTCAGACCACCGAAGTCACACTGACAAGGGAAAAAATACCTACCGGGTATCACATATACATGACGAACACACGGACAGACGGTACAACCATGTCTCCTCGCCGTCTTGGACGGTTCTTCGGCACTTCTGGTGGAGAAAGTCACGCGGCTGGCGCTGTCACTCGGCAGTCATGGTGCGCGCCGGCCGCCCCCGGCATCCCGGGTGACAATGACGCGCCACTGACAACTGAGGTGTTTCTATGTTTGAATTTGTTGGTGATCAAGAAGGTTCCATCACGAATCTTGTCTCTCTCTCTGATCTGCAGCAAATGCTCATTATAATCATTAGCATTACAGCGTTAGCCGCGATTGACTCCTCCGAAAGCCTACTCTTACTACAGACCTTCGGTATCGGGAGTACGTTGTGAAGGTCAAATGGCACATTTGATTGAAGTTGGATGACTCGCTTCACCGTTTTTTAAAATATTTATTCCGTCAATGGACTGCATCCCGCTGGATGGTGAGAAGCTAGGGTGAAGTCCTGAAGATACGGGATACCTTCCCAGACCCAGGCCTACAACCCCGAGAGGAAAGCCTGCGCCAGAGCCTCGTCCGTCAATCAGGTGTACTGACTTGCAGGTGAGGTTCCAGGATTAGCAAACACGACAAGGCCTGGTACCTAGGCAGCTGGTTAAAAACCCTAGCTGGAAGAGCGGCAGTGTACCGAGAGGGTGGTACACTGCGGAGGTATGCGTAAGACTTGATTAGGAGAGTGATGATATAAACTGATGTAGGTAAGGAGCATAATAAGCATAGCCGAGAAGGTTCTTGGCTCGAAGTCGAAAGGTCTTTGCGCTTTGAAGCCCGAGGTCTGGTTATTGTTTTTGATTGGTAAGTCAGTTTTTCCGAGAGCGACTGCCGTCAGATCAACCAACACTAAGAGAAAGGCGCTTTAGCAGGTGCACCGACTTACAGTGGCTAGGGCCTCAAGGATGTTGGTAGGACCATGTATGCCCCTGAGATTACAACCTATGAGTGTGTATTGTGAACGGGTGTTCTTTGTGGTGACTACCTGGTCTTCCTCTAAGTGTATCAGCTTACAGGGGACGTTGGCCCCGAAGATCTTAGGGGGCCCCATACATCCTTCGGGGTGTATTATTTACAGGATATTGCTTACGATACAATTTGTTAGCCGAACCATTTCAGTCACTGGCCATAAAAAAATTGAATATGAGTTTTTAGAGAATTTACAGACAAAGCCCAACACCTCACAAGTCAGTGTAAGAACTTCGTGGAGTTCTATCCAAACAGCCGTCAGCTATCTCTGGCCGGAACGTCCACCAAATGAAAAGAAAATGAACTGACAGAACCATAAGGAGAACAAAAGAAAATTTTGGCCATGACATTCAAAATTACATGAAAAATAGTAAAAAAATCCAAAAAAATAGCAGTGTTAACACAATGTAGTGTACCTTCCGTGCGCTGCGACATCAGAAATATGAATATTATCGACTCTGGCCTTTGGTGGTTATTGTGCTTCTTTATACAGGTATGTCAAGCCCAAACTTTGCATCTTACAAAGCTTAAGGGACTCTGGTGTTAGACACTTCTCTGCTATAGATACCTACGGCATTGAATGGTGGATTCAAGGATATGGGGATCCAACAGGTACAACTTATACTGCATCAGCTACACAATGTCACATCATGCACTTGTCATCTTATTGAAATGGTAACACTTTTTGGTTTTATTAGTGGGAAGTAGGTACCTTGGAATGAGCATTCAATTTTTTAAATATTTTTTTGACTCTTATAGTGAGTTTTTGGTAATTTACTGGTGGTAGAATTTTGATGACACAAATTTTTCACAAAATTCGGCCGGGTGGGTACCACCGTGTACGATTGCGAAAAACCCTCCATAGTAATCTAATTTCGGTTTGATTGCGTTCAGGGGTCAGCAAGTGCAAAGCCGGGCAGGGGGATTGTGGTCGCAGCACTATAGTGGGACCGGTGGGTTTCACGCGGTGCTGCGACGACAATCCTCTTCTGATGGAGCCGTCAAGCTGAGTACCACCATTGTTCACATGGTACGTGTATGTAATGGTGGCCCTCTTTCCAGAGACTTTACCTTCAGCTTACCATTAGGCGAGGTGAAGTCAAAATGACGTGTCCTAAATACAAAAAAAAAAAATGACGTCTGATTGAGTAGGTAGGTGAGTGAACAAGCATGAAACCGTAATTGCAAATTTCTTGTCCAAAATGAATGAATAGGTAAGTATTCTATGTGAAAGCATAAAATAGGTACGAATTTACCCAGATTTAAAGAAGACTGTGTGTAGGTAGCAAACGCCATCCGTCGCAGCGTATTGCCAAACTATATTTCTTGTCCAAAATGAATGAATAGGTAAGTATTCTATGTGAAAGCATAAAATAGGTACGAATTTACCCAGATTTAAAGAAGACTGTGTGTAGGTAGCAAACGCCATCCGTCGCAGCGTATTGCCAAACTGTTGGACAAGTACACAAGTTTTCTGCGTTCTTACTAGAGTCTACTTTAAATTCAACTTTGCCGGTCGATAGTAAACGTAAAAAAAGGTTTGCGTGGATAAACCCCCTGGAACTTCGCCTCACCGGAGCTAACGATCAGGTGGGTATGTCTGACTCGAACCGACCAAATCCATGTTTCGTGGGTGTGTCACATCGGACTATGTGGCAGGAAAACTAGCTGTGTCCTAGGCAGGCTACCACCAACATTGACAACCTTGACGTGTTCTTGGGGATCAAAATGCTCCCATCCGTGGAGGCACGCGTGGGATGGGAATAGGACTTGCCGCCACCCTGGGCGTACTCCTGCTTCGGCGACGGCTAGTCCCAACCGTTACCCCCAGGCAAAGATCGATCTGCGATCTCCGTCACTTGGTGCGTCTTCTTCGGCTTCGGCGGAAATAGAACAAGACAGGTGCACTCTCCGTTCTATTTCTGTCGTCTCTTATTTGCGCGAAGTCGATGCAGCGTTGCACGAACTCACTTCCGATCATGGCCAGCACCAGGGTCTGCAGCGTGAGGCTTCGAGCGCTGCTTCGAAGACACGGCGGCACTGCGACCAGGGTGTCCTGCTTTTCTAATGTTGCGTTCACAGATTTCCATGTAGGTACAGCGAATTTTAAATAAATTCTCCCGCATTGACTTGATAATGATAAGTTGATAATGATCTTGACGTTTATTATTTGGTTTTCTTCTTTGTTAAGATTCTGGGCGCTCTGGCGTGCGGCAAGAAGGGGCCCAAATCGTGTCGCCCGCCGCGTTGTCCCGGCGGCTGTAAACCGAAGTACTGGTGAACTGGAGCCTTAGTCACCAGATACGCACCGAAACTGTTCGTGCCAGAGAGGAAAGCGAGCAGCGATACACGCGAATAGGATTATGGTTAGTAGCAGCGCATACACATAACAATTGAGTTATAATGAAGAGGTGCCTTGCAGATATTGAGATAGAAGAAAAAGAAGATATTTTAAAAATATCTTATTCACTACACGATTGACTGCTATTAACTTTATTCATGTTATTTTCTATTGAAAATATTGAATGAATGTGCGACGTTATTGGTCATAATATTTGACACTTTGAAAACACAACCTAATAAGTTTTCACACTGACAAGATTTTAGGGTGGTTGATTTGATATTCCAACATATCTAAATAAACTAGACTGAATAGTTTACAGCGCCATCTATTCCACTAATATCATAAATTTGAAAGTTTGGATGGATGGACCGATGTTTGTTACTCAGTCACGCTCTAGCGGCTGAACGGATCTGGCTGAAAGTTGGCACAGGGATATATTATAGTCTAGAATAACACATAGGCTTTTTATCCTTGGAATAGGTTCCCATGAGTCGCGGAAACGGGATCAGAATTCTACGCGGGCGGAGCTAGTCAGTTATAGGTAAAAAGGAAGTAGAATACTTCAATCGTTTTTCACTCATTGTGATTACCTACTTACTGGCGATAAAAAACATTGCTGTATTTCTATTGCCTGGGAATACTTTTCTCAGAGGCTTTACCGATTTCCTTGCAAGTGTAGCTGTAAATGTTGGCTTTCGTCTCAGACCTCGAGGCCGGCTTACTCCTCTGGTTTATACCGCTTTTATGGGAGCGACTGTCGTCTAACCTCTCAAGCCTAGGAGGAAAACCTCATCAGCTGATAGGTGCACCACCGGCTGGCAGGTGAGGTTGACTTGGCGCCGGTGTTGGTGTGGTCTCATAAAGCGTCCTGAATGATGTTCTTTATTCAGCTGCCGGATTGGATATGGTCTTTGTGCTGGTGGCTGGTTTGGATGACGGTCAACGCGACGGGCGTGCTCGGCTGCAAAAAGAAGACCATCTGCCGACCGCCGCCCGGTGCCAGCCCGGGCTGCGGGGGCCGCGGGAAAGTCTAACCATCGATAGTCTGGGAAGAAGCAACGGCACGGCGACGAAGCTACGCCAGGCTATGTGTGTGTGTGTGACAGGTCTCCACGATAGGTATGTCATCATCTTCATACGAGTGCCAATCCTACTCATTTTCATGAATGGTTTAGCTTGACTTTTGCTAGAGCGACTGCCGCCTGATCCCTGAACCTCGTTCGTCGATTTAATTAGTAGAATAATTGAAATGAAGTTTAACATTGATCTTTTTAACGACCTGTGTAGCGTGGGGGTAGAATGTACGACTGCTGTCTGAGGCAGCGGATTCGATTTCCACTCTGGGCAAAAATATTTATATGTTGGCTTTTATGGGACCGACTGCCGTCTAACTTTCAACTCCGAAAGGCATGCCTGCCCTGAACTTCGTCGAGAATCGGTGCTCCTCTTACATTCGAACCTCTGTAACATCATCGTCTTCTCAGCCTATTTCTATACCAAAACCCTACTACTCACCGTTTCATTCTCTGGAGCAGCTTATAAACTTCCTCTAATATATTTTCGTCATCCTTGCATAAGTCCAGCTCGCATCAGAGGCTCTCACCTGAGTCCGTGGTTCGCTTTCCGACTTTTGCTTCTCCACTTCACACGGTCTTCATCCATGGTGATGAGACCATTGGCACGTATGTCACCATCTACGTCACCAGGCCAACACTTTAGATCTACCCCCTCCTATAGGGGCCCGGCGGAGACGGCATGGCCAGACATTTGTTACCCAGGTCAGGCGGTCGCCGCAGAACTTGGCGGCACCAGCGAAGGCGACTCTCCTGCATTTTAAACTTCCTCTAATATACTCAGTCTGTTTTTAATCTTTTCAGGATGGATTATCTACAGTGCAACAAGCAAGCGGAAGGACCTTTAGTGATAGTGTACACTTTTAGTATAAACGTTCACATATGAGATGGATCGGACCACTGGACAGAACGCCACGACACTCCACCGGCCGGTACAACTCTCATAACGTCATTCAGCACCCATTCATTTCTGTTTAACTCATTTTCGGTTAAAAATAAAAGAAAAGCAGTAATTTTTTTTTGATTTTTTTATTGATCTTAAATATAACTCCTTCGTGACCATAGTACTTAGTAGTTCCTGAAACAAACAGAATATCATGTTAGAGAAATAAATTTGTACTTATGGAAATGCCCAGTAATCTCTGTGCCACCATGTGACCTATTCTCTCCTGAAACAATTTTATCAGCAGTACCAATAATCAAGTGGCAAAACCAAGTAACTTCATGTGTACTGCAGTATAGTATCCAGCTGCGCCGGGAAGGAGACCCGCCAAGATCGATACATCGAACTGATAGTTTGGTGCCTGCAGTGAATATGCGGTCATTGTGTAGTATTTGTGGAGTAAGGTTGGCTGATAGGAAGAGGAATACAGATTTACGAGAATGGTGTGGCCTGAATGAGAATGTTGTTACAAGAATTGAAAAGGGTATGCTGAGGTGGTTTGGGCACTTGGAACGAATGAGTACTGAGCGAATGACACACCAAGTATATAAGGCAGATGTAAGTGGGCAGGCAAGCCGGGGTCGACCTCGCAGGACATACACTGATCAATTTTTTTGTATGACAATTGTTATAGGGGAATTGGGTGAAATGAAAACAGAGTCCCCACTTACAGTAATAGTAATAATAATGGACGCTGGTACAATGGTCTAGGTCAATTAGCACCAACCTTAAATAAGGTAAATACAAAAATTGGGCTATTGTGTAAAAGAAAATAAAATTTTAATATGGCGGTGTAATGGGTACCCTCGGTGCACAAGTTCGACTCAAACTTGACAGGTTTTTTTCGCTATAAAAGGTAACCTATGTCCTTTCCCAAGCACTAGCCAGTTTCTGCACCAAGCAGGAGTGACCCCTGTCCTAACCCTGAGAGGAAGCCTGCATCACAGACTCATCTGTCAATCAGCAAATGTACCGGCTTACTGGTGAGGTTGCCTTATCCAGGCATAGGTACAATAAGAATAAGGGTCACTCACTTAGTCAATATGCCGTCTTTCTTGGTGAGCCTGACGATGCAGTCGTCTGACTCTCCCATGCGACGGATCGCTCCGCACACCACATACATCTTTGCATTCTGTGGGTCAGCACGGCCGTTCACGGGATCTACGTCAGCAATCACCAGCTGCACGGACGCATGGTCCTTAGCGTGGATCAGGCGGTTTGATGCCGAGCTGAAACAGAAAATAAAACATTTGACCACCTGTTTGGTATGGCGTCCACCAGGTATATGTATAGGGCCTTCGAGGCCATGCCAACTTCACCTGCTGATTGACAGATGAGGCAGATGACAGTCACACCCATAAAAGTCACATAAGTCATTTCTAACGGAGTAAGCGGACCCTGGGCTCCAAGGTGAAAGCCTCAAATGTAACGGGGAAGTGTTTGACTGTTAGGTCAGACGTTGAGGACTGGGGGAACGATTTGAGATGAAGTGGTTGTAGAAATAGCAAGCACCTGGGCTAAGCTATGTATTGTGGGTATATATGTAGGTGACTACAAATTTATTCATTGTGATATCAATGCAGTAGACATGAAGTATTAAAACCAATAACAAATAGCTTATTTAGTGCAGCAAAGACAGATTACTTAAGATTAGTTTTTTCTTTTTTGTTCTGGCTAATCTATGTTGCATTGATGTGACAAATCTTGAGCATATTTTTAAGATTTCAATTGGCTATTCTTTCACAAGTCATAGCGGATATCAAGTCTCTTTATGTATAAGTGTAGCGACATGATAACATTCACAGAAAGGTATAATAATGTTTTGTCAGGTTTTACTAATGCATCTTTGCTGTATATTAGAATGTTTGTTCGTAAAGAAATCCTTGTTAGTTGCCGTTCAAGCAACATTACAAACTTTTTAAGCTAAAATTGTCTATATATAACATAGATGAAAACTTTTAGGAATAAAACAATACATCTCAAGATGTATTTCGCTAGCATGCCGCGTTTGGCAATGTGGTCAACAAGTTCATATAACCTCAACATGCTCACCATTTTCTCGGGCAGTACAAGTCAACGAATTCACCAGCGTCGTTCTGCATGTTGTATGTCTGAAAAACAAGTTTAACGTCACTATAAACTATACTTTTACTTCAATTCGCAAGTAATTATAAAAATACAACAGTATTTACCTGTAAAGCACACTGATCACGGAAATGACAGAAGTGAAAGAAATAATCTGTGATTGTCTGTGGTGTAAAGAAAAGTGAAAAAATCACAGACAATGTAACGATCATCGACAGTATACAAGTCTGAATATCTGTCTTTTTGCTTAAGTGGCGGGTAATAACTAGCAGTTTAAATCAGCTTATAATATTTTTCTTATATCTATGAAACGAATAAATAGTTTATTCGTCAGTGATTCACTATCAAAAATGAATTAACTGTTATAAAAATTATGTACTGCTAAATAAAAATATATTTCATTTTATTCAATTGTGATTTTTGATAATATATTCTTTGTTAAAAAACGAACTGTGAAAATTAATTAGTACTCAAAGTTAGATTATGAAAAGATCAGCCGTTGTTTTGTTTTACATATACTTATTTAACTGTATGCAGCTGAGCTCTATTCTGTGGCGTAGCGGTAGTGCATTCGACTGCTATGACAGTGGGCGCGGGTTCGATTCCCGCTCAGTGCAAATATTTGTATGCATGAATATGCCTATTTGCATTGGTCTGGGTGTATATATGTATAATATGTATGTATTTACAAAAGAAAAGTATATAAGTATGTTTATCCGCATTCTGGAAGCCATAACACAAGCTAGTTAAACTATGCTTACTTTGGGTCTAGAAAGCGCTGTGTAGAATGTCGTAGAATATTTGTTATTTCTTATTTGTTATTTGTTAATAATAATTATCAGAATATTTTGATAATAGCGAAGATCTCGGTGATACACATTCAACTCTTTATTGCGCGGCCGTCGCAGTATGTCGAGTAGCTAATGTTCTGTAATGATTGAGCGATCGTGTGAGCCTATTAGGATCAGGGATCCGGTTACCATAATTCGAGAGGATGTAACCGATGCAGTCCGTCTGTTGCCTAACTGGAAGTCAGCGGGTCCAGACGGCCTGCATAATTTTTGGTTAAAATGGCTGAAAAGCTTACACGGTCGTTTGGTATCTCAATTCCAATCATGTCTTGAATCAGTATTGATTCCCAATTTCATGACCACTGGTGTAACCCACCTTCTTTACAAGTCCGGTAATGCTACGGACCGATCACATGTCTTCCTACGGTCTATAAGCTTCTTACATCCATCCTGAGAGTAAAAATATCTTCACACTAAACTGACAATTCTATCATGTCTATCTTTCAGAATGGATGTAGGAGTGGGGCTCGTGGCACTAAAGAGCTCCTTATAATTGATATGGCCATTAGCCAACAGGCACACCGTAATCGTAAGGACCTGGCGACATGTTGGATAGACTATAAAAAGGCCTATGACTCCGTGCCGCATACATGGCTCTTGAGGGTGCTTGAGTTGTATAAAATTGATACAACTCTATGTACCTTCCTGAAGGCATGTATGGGGCAATGGAGTACGGTCCTTTGCTATCCTGGGTGTCGACGGATCTGCGAGAGTGGCGGGCTGATAAGGATAGTGCGAGGCATATTCCAGGGTGATAGTCTTAGTCCATTATGGTTTTGCCTGGCACTGAACCCCCTTAGTTATATGCTGGAGAGTTCAGGGTTAGGCTGTCGATTGCGGAGAGATGGTCAGGTTATATCCCACCTCCTTTACATGGATGATCTAAAATTATTTGCCCCCAACAATTCCCAACTGATAGCGTTTTTAAAGATGACCGAATCCTTTAGTAACTCTATCAGAATGGAATTTGGTGTGGAAAAATGTGCGGTCATGCATGTAAAGAGAGGTGAGATTGTGGAATCTGATGGGGTTGAGCTCTCAGATTCTACAAAACTCAGGTCTCTCTCTGCAATCGACACCTATAAATACCTGGGTATGTCGCAGGCGTTAGGCATTACAGAGGCAATCGTTACGGGAGCGCTTCTATGGCCGTCTGAAAAAAGTTCTTAAAAGTCTTTTGTCAGGCGGTAATAAGGTGCGCGCCTATAACGGTTGGGTCATGCCGGTCTTAATGTACTCCTTCGGCATACTCAGGTGGACTCAGACCGAATTAGACACCTTGGATAGGAGAGTCCGTACGCTTCTTACTGCATTCCGAATGCATCATCCGCGTTCATCTGTGATGAGGTTGTACATACCGCGGAAATGTGGGGGACGAGGCTTTTTTAATGCCAAATCCCTCCATAACCGTGAGGTGTGCAACCTCAGGGAATATTTTCTACACAATGAAGCTGATATGCATCGGGATGTAGTAATGGTGGATAACGGACTCACCCCGCTAGCTTTGGCTAAAGAGAACTGGCTCAAACCTGTGGTATTAAGTATTAATGACCGTATGGAAGTATGGAAGAGCAAGGAGTTGCATGGACGTTTCTATCGGGCTCTCCATGGGCCTGATATAGATTTACCAGCATCTATCTCTTGGCTACACTTCGGTGACCTAGTTGGGGAAACCGAAAGTTTTGTTTTTGCAATTATGGACGAAGTTGTGATGACGAATAACTATCGGAGGTATATTCTAAAGGATGGTACAGTTGACATATGTCGGGCGTGTCACCGTCCCGGAGAATCCCTGAGACATATAATTTCTGGTTGTTCTCGTCTTGCCAACGGCGACTATTTGCGTAGACATAACCAAGTAACCAGGATTGTTCATCAACAGCTTGCTCTAAAGTACAACCTTGTGGAATCAGAGATACCGTACTATAGGTATGTGCCCGACGCAGTTCTCAAAAATGGGCATATCACGTTGTACTGGGATCGATCTATCATCACTGACAGGACTGTTGTAGCTAATAAACCTGATATGGAGTTGATAAATCGATCAGTGCACCGCGCAATAATTATCGATATCACCATCCCACAAGACGAGAATCTTGTGAAAGCCGAAAAAGAAAAACAAATAAAATATTTAGATTTGGCTCACGAGGTTGTCGACATGTGGAATGTGGATTCGGCAATTATTGTTCCGATAGTTGTATCGGTTCACGGACTGATAGCCAAGAGCCTCGAACAACATCTCCAGAGGCTCGCGTTAGGCAGTTAGGTCGAGGGCTTGATGCAGAAGGCAGTACTCCTCGACACGGCACGTATTGTGAGGAGATTCCTCTCTCTGGAGCCCTAACCACCGGTAGCTTGGTCCCTGTACCCGTTGCCGGTGGGCTACTATTTTTATATTTTTAAATATATCTCTTTTTTATATAGAATGTATTTAAAAATGTTTCTATGTATAATACGTATGTATTTACAAAAAAAAAGTATATAAGTATGTTTATCCGCAGTCTGGAACCCATAACACAAGCTAGTTAAACTATGCTTACTTTGGGTCTAGAAAGCGCTGTGTAGAATGTCGTACAATATTTATTTATTTATTTATTTATAATGTAATTTACATGTAGGTATTTTATAGTTAATAAAGGGAATAATAATAATAATAATTTATTCCAGTAATCATTGTAGGTACAATAAAATTTACATAGTCCCTTAATCTGTCATGCGTTATTAAATTATAATTAGCGCATATGCGTGCCTTAGATATATGTTTATATATATCTTTAAACTATATACTTATTTATGTGTGTATACTTAGGCGTCTGTTAGAGGTATTTAAATATATTACGTTCTGTGCGCCTGAACTAGGTAATTCTCTGCTTCAGGCGTCAAGTGCGTTTATAATAAATCTAAAATAATCCATATTACAGACTAGCTGACCCGGCAGACTTCGTACTGCCTCAATCGATAACAACTTCCATATTTATTCACCTTTTAAACCTTCTCTGGACCTCCACAAATAATTCAAGACCAAAATTAGCCAAATCGGTCCAGCCGTTCTCGAGTTTTAGCGAGACTAACGAACAGCAATTCATTTTTATATATAAGAAGAAGAAGAAAGAAGAAGAAGAAGAAGATATGATAATTTACTAAGAATAATACGCTGCAAAGCGAAGCAATACTAAATCAATGTCTTGCTAATACTACTTAACACTATTTACTTTAAAACATTCATTAACTCCTCGGTCTGTTCGTAGGACAAATTTTGGAGGGCCTTTTTCACAGCTTGCTTACAATGGATATATTTAAGAGAATAAATGTTTTTTACAGCATTTATCCTATTATATAGAAGCGGTCCCAAGAATAAATAAAATTTGCCTGTATATTCGTGTTTTATCGCCATTCTTTCAGTGCATACAATATCTTTCCGTCTTTTATTAATGACTTCAGTGCTGTAGGGAAGTGCTGCATGCTGTTTTAGTACTGTGCTCAATATAAATAGCTGGCGGACTGTTAGTACTTCACAGGATTTATATAGGAGGCTAGTGGGAAATAGGAAAGAGCGGAACGTTGCTACCTTGAGGATCGCTCTCTGTGCTCTCTCGATGGGCAACAACAATGTTTTACTCCCTCCTCCCCATGATGATATGCGGTATGTTAGTATTGACTGACAAAGGGCACATAGTAGACTTGTTTAATTAATTTTGAATCAGTAATATATCTTATTTTTTTGAACTCAAATATCAACTTGCGAATTCGCTTAATTAGTGCCCCATTATGCTGTTTAAACGAAAGATTTTCATCTATTATTATACCCAGGTATTTTATTTTGTCTGTTATTTTCATATCTGGGCAGTTACAGTTGCTTTCTCTATAATTAGGGTCTTTACAATAGTGAGCTTGCAGCTTGATCCTTGAGCTGGATCCCTCGGGTGGCTTGCTCCGAGGGCCATGAAAGAACAGGGCCTCGGTTTTATGCAGAGCCACCTCGAGACTCAGCCGCCGGATCAGCTCAACGACGTGAGCAACCGCGGTCGTGGCCTTTAGCGTCGCTTCGCGGTACGTCGCCCCGCACGCCGTCACGAGCGTGTCGTCCGCGTAGCACGTGACGGCGGCACCGCCTACGAGCTCACCGCGAAGCACCCAGTCGTATCCGATGTTCCACAGGAGTGGCCCCAGGATCGATCCCTGTGGAACACCGCACGACATTTCACGCCGACCGAGACCGGTCATGGTTGGGTAGATGAAGGCTCTCTCCGTCAAATACGCCCCGACTATGCGGCGGAGGTAGAGAGGCACTTCGTGATACACGAGCGCCTCTCTAATGCAACTCCACACGCATGATGGCATTCACGGTGGAGCGCCTCTGGCGGAAGCCATATTGGCCATCCGCCAGGTCCGGCCCCACTCTTGAGAGGTGCTCGACGAGGCGCTTCGCAATTACTCTTTCAAAGAGCTTGCACACCTCGTCGAGCACCAGTTTCCCCGTCTTCCACAATTTCGGAAACTGGCCCCTCTCCAAACATGCGCTGAGAAGCCCTCTCAGTCGGGGCTCGAGAGCGTCGTCGACTAGAGCTAGGACCCACGCTCGGCCTGGAATGCCGTCGGGTCCGGTAGCGGTGTGTTTGGCTCTTAGCCTTCTCACCGCCAGCTCTAGTTCTACCCAAGTGACCTCGGGCACGTCGTCGTCATCCACGTCGGGCGCCATGGGCGACCGAGGCGGAGTCATCTGCGGTGGAACATTTTCCACCGCCCGCGCTGGGAACAGGGAGCCAACAACTCCTCCGAGCAGCTCCGGCTGGAGACACTGGGTTAACGGCGGGGCCTTGGGGCGCAGCTTGCCCCTCACCATCCGGTAGGGCCGCCCCCAAGGGTCCCGCTCCAGCGTCTCCAGCAGCTCGCGGAAGGCGGCCTGTTTGGCCCGCCTTATCTCCGCTCGGAGGGCTCTTCTGGCCTCCCTGTATACCTCGTACAAATCCGCCTCTCGGGCCTCTGCATCTGCGGGGCGGCGACGCCTCCTACAGAATCGGGCCCACCGGCGGTGCGTGATCACGCATGCCCGTCTGAGCTGCGCGATCTCCGATGACCACCAGTAGACCTGACCCCTCGGATTAAAGGGCGGAACCCTAGGCATCGCCGCGTCACAGACACGGGTCATGGCCTCCCGGAACCACTCCGCCTCATCGTCTATGCTGACAGGCCTGTCCAGCGCAGGGGCCCAGGCCTGTACGATGGCGGCTTCCAGGAGGAGCTCCCGATCAAGTCGCTTAAGCGCCCAACGTGGCTCGGGTGGAGCCGGTGCAGCCGGCGCGTCGCTCGCAGGGGGGGACACGTCAAACCGAATGTATCGGTGATCCGAACGTGTGTCCTCCCCCAAAACGTTTACCTATTTACGTTATGTATATTACAAAGTTTTAAAAAATTGAAAATGTTTCTTCGAACATGCAAAGGATTTTCGAAAATATATTGAGACGCTACAGTTAGAATGATTATTTCTTTAAACTTTTCTCGGAGGGAGACTCTTGGGTTCAAATTATAAACTCGCACCTTTTTTTGCAAAGCCCGCTTTTTCAAAAAAAAAATTGTACTAAAATTTGCGGTATTAAACCAAAGGAGAATTCTGTAGCTCATAATACTATGAAAATAACTGAAATAAGCTATTCTGGTATTCCATAGCTATGTCTGTTAAAGTCCTAATCTTTTTTACAGCGTAGAAAGCAGAACTTCACCTTGAAATAAAACTGATTTACTGGTGGTAGAAATTTGATGACGCAAATTTGTACCACCGTGCACGATTGCGAAAAACCCTCCATAGTAATCCAATTTCGGTATGATCGCGTTCAGAGGTCAGCAAGTGCATAGCCGGGCAGGGGGATTGTGGTCGCAGCACTAGTGGGACCGGTGGGTGTCACGCGGTGCTGCGACGACAATCCTCTTCTGATGAGGCCGGCAAGCTGAGTGCCGCCATTGTTAACATGGTACGTGTATGTAATGGTGACCCTCTTTCCTAAGACTTTACCTTCAGCTTAACATCAGGCGAGGTGAAGTCAAATTGACGTGTCCTAAATATAAAAAAAAAACAAATTATTAACGTATACTATCGCGATTTATTCGGTGTTATTTTATTAATTACATTGAACCCGAACGTTTCGGTTGCATTTCAGCAACCATGGGATCTCCGTGACCATGGCTGCTGAAACACCTAATGCATCCTGCTTATCCTCTCAGGTATCGTAAATACATTTTAATAAATCCATACCAGCACCGGTCATTGAACGTCCTTTAGTAAACCCAAACTGTTTGACACGAAATAATTTATATTTATTCTTTCCTCGTAAATATCGTGTACCCATGAAGAGAGTGTATCCTTTAATAACCCGTGGTCAACCTGCGTAATCCACCCAGGTGAACCACGGCCAAAAAATATTAACCGTGGTCTACCCAGGTGCACTATACGGGTGGACCTTGGGCCACTGGCAATGAAGCAGTGTATCTACGGGGAATAGTCCGATCTATCGTTGAGTTATCGCAAATTGTATCGCCAATTCTTGTGGGTTTTCTGTTTGTATTCATTTTATGTTTTCTCAGTCTAAAGGAGTTAAGTATTTTATATATTATGTAAGCTTTGATTCAATGAAATTTTTAAGCATTTTGTATGCTTACTTTTTTTTTTGTTCTCTTTTTCCGATCTAAATCTTTTGTCTATAGTCCGAGGCCAAACGCACTAGGGGGGATATCCACCAGGGTACTCAATAAAAAAACCTGATAGGATATCTTGTACTGTATTTAAGAAGTACCAATTATAAGGATCTCAAAAAAAGATTGCATTTCTAAAGCTTATAACTAGTAACCGGAGACTCTTAACATCGCCTTGTAGAAGTTGGCCTTGTACGACCAACGCCATCTAGCGGTAAAAAATGTAATTACATTTTCTAACAAAACTTAGAACTACGTGAACATACCGCCCACCAAGGACATTATCGAAGGATATGTCCTTAATAACCATAAATATAAATACCATAATAAATGGCAAGTAGCTTTGATAGGATAATATCGTGGTTGACGGTTGAGCACTTACAGGAACTACTGTACTAAAACTGGTAGACTCTTCAAATAAATAACATTAACAACTTTAAAACAAAAAAACAATGGTTAGATTACAAAAACATCATACAACAGCTGATCAGAGCAAACAAATTCCATAAAAGTGTAAACCAACATTAAACTTATGAACTAAACAACATTTGTAAAATTGTGTTAACAGTACTAAACCTTTATTCATTAACTGGTAAGATACATATTTTTGATGTGGGTCGTTTCAAAAGTGACCCCTTTACGCATAATGTGACTACGCGGGTCAAATTGTCAGGACCTGGGTGTTTTTCCACGATTCGACCAAGTAACCAACGAGCCGGAGGTAAGTCGTTCTCCTTGACCAGTACTACGTCACCAACATTTGGTTCGGGATTTTGAAAAGACCATTTATATCTATGAACTAGCGTGGTCAGGTATTCTGATGACCAACGCCGCCAAAAGTTCTGCAAATTTTATTGTAAAAGTTGCCATCGATTGAGAGGACTGATGCTTGTGTTCTCATAATTGGCTTCAGGGACAGTCACTAATGGTTCACCAACAAGAAAATGACCCGGAGTTAGAGGTATTGGCTCATCGAGGCTTTCACCGTTAATCACGGTCATAGGCCTAGAATTTAAGCAAGCTTCCTCTTGGGTAAGCAATGTGCTCATCTCCTCATAAGTGAGAGTGGACTCCCCGATAACTCTCTTCAAATGGAACTTTGTGGACTTGACAGCGGCCTCCCATAATCCACCAAAGTTTGGGGCGTGAGGAGGTAGAAAGTGCCATACCGTTCCCTTGGTCTCTAAATGTTCTGCAATACTCTGCTGAATTTCCATGAGTACCTTGAGTTCCCTAGCGGCCCCAACGAAATTAGTACCATTGTCGCTCCATATCTGAGCGCAGTGGCCCCTTCTGGACACAAAACGCCTAAATGCCGCCAGAAAGCCTTGCGTACTCAAATCACTCACAGCTTCCAAGTGTACTGCACGAGTGACCATACAAACGAACACACATATGTAACCTTTATAAGATCGATGCCCCCGTCCCTTAGCAGTTCGCAGGTTTATGGGGCCCGCATAGTCGACCCCACTATGAAGGAACGGTCTCGTTGGAGTGCATCGTGCTGAGGGTAGTGATCCCATTAACTGTGTATTAATCTTAGCGTTATGTTTAACACAGGTTACACATTTGCGCACCTGTTGTCTCACTAAACTCTTCACTCCAATAATCCAGTATGCAGATCTTAAATAGTTGATCATAAGTTGAGGCCCTCCATGTAATGTTCTATCATGAGCATCTGCTACCAATAATTTTGTAAGATGCGCATCATGAGGTAGAATTATAGGATGGCTTGCCTGTCCAATCCAAGGCGCTTCATGCAATCTCCCACCGACTCGGATTATATCATCGCTATCTATATAAGGGGATAATGATCTAATTTTACTTCCCTTGAACTTAAGATAATGCATCCTTGTTAATTGTGAGTACTCTTCTTGAAAGTCTTTCTTCTGATAATATCTGATACAATACTTTAACGCTTCTTCTAATTCTAGTTTCTGTAAATACTTGGGTCTGTCTCTTCTAGCTTTAAAATATATAAACCTCCTGCAGAACGCAATTACTCTTAATAATCGCCACAAGGTACTGTACTTTGCCCAGGGTAACTCTTCCTCGGTTATAGCAACGTGGGATCTGACGCTTTCTTCTAAAACGATCTCCTCGTGCTGCGGTCGACTATAGACAATATCAATATTACTTAAAAAGGATGGTCCACTAAACCAAAGGTTGGTGTTAGCAAGTGAGGCAGGTGGAACTCCTCTTGAAGCGCTATCTGCAGGATTTTCTTTGGAAGAAACGTGAGCCCATTGTTCTGCATCTAGTGTGGTTAAAATCTCTGATACACGATTCGCCACGAATGTTTTCCATCTACTCGGATGACTATTCAACCACGCAAGCACCACTGTGGAATCAGTCCAAGCGTGCACCTTGTTCTTGGGAATATTCATTGCCTTCGCTACGTCTGCTAATAATCGTGCCAATAAAACTGCCCCACAAAGCTCTAAGCGGGGAATGCTTACTTGTTTAATTGGTGCGACCTTGGTTTTGGCAACTAGTAAGGATACACACACATTCTTTGTACATCTGACAATACGAGTGTACACGACTGCTGCATACGCTGACTTAGAGACATCGCAAAAGCCGTGCAACTCAACACATCTGTCGTTTCCAGTTATTCCTAACCATCTCGGAACCCTGACCTTGGAAAGCTGTAACAATTCCTCCCGGTAAGTCTGCCATTCTAATCTTAAGGAACTGGACACCTCGTCATCCCAACTCACTCCTGCTAACCAAAGTTTCTGAATCAGAACTTTCGCCAATATTATACTGGGGGCCAACCAACCCAATGGGTCAAATAAACGCGCAATGTCAGCTATAATATTGCGCTTAGTGACTCTCTCGGATGTCGAAGGTAGCTGTATTGTGTACTTGAATTCGTCTGTACTACGACACCAGGTAAGACCTAATATTTTTGTACTCTAAAATATTTCTATTTCTTCTTTCCTTTCGCCTAACTCATTGTTATCCTTAGCCGTATTCTCATAGCCCTCTATTTCCTTTAACATTTCCCTATTATTGCTGTTCCATTTTTGCAACTCAAAACCTGCTTTACCAAGTAAATCTCTCATTTCCCTACATAATCTCTTTCCATCTTCTACAGTTGAGCAACCTATCATCATGTCATCCATGTAATAACTACTTGTAACCCTTTCAGCTGCTGCTGGAAACTGCTTCCCTTCATCCAGCGCGACTTGGTGCAATGCCTTTACCGCTAAGTAAGGAGCTGATGCGGTTCCAAAGGTAACTGTCATCAATTTATAATCTTGTATATCATCAGCAGGGTTGTCTCGCCAGATGATTCTTTGATAGGCAGTATCTTCTTCTGCTACTCTTATCTGCCGGTACATTTTTACAATATCTGCTACCAGGGCTATGTTATGAGTTCTCCAACGAAGAACGATGTGGCGAAGGTCTGACTGTAAGGTAGGACCCACCATGAGGGTGTCGTTGAGTGACACACCATTCTCATTCTTGCAGGAAGCGTCAAACACCACTCGAACCTTTGTGGTGGATTTATCGTCTCTGATGACTGCGTGATGTGGTAAGTACACCGCCTCACTAATTTCTAATTCATCCCTATGTACTCTTTGCATATGATTTAGTTGTATATATTCTTTAATAACCTTTGTATATTTTTCTTTCAGGTCTTGATCTCTACTAAATTTCCTCTCCAGCCCCTTGAACATTTTAAGAGCTATTTCTCTGCTGTTACCACCTACACATGCCGGGTTTGATTCCTTAAATGGTAGTCTAACAATATAACGCCCATCTTCTATTCTTTTAGTGGTAGCTGCAAAAAACTCTTGGCATCTTTGTTCTTCTACTGTTAATATTCTTTCAAAATTCGGGACTTGATCTTCAATTTCCCAAAACTTTTTTAGGAAATCATTTTCATCCATTTGCACATGCATGGCCGTGATCTTATTTGTACAATTGACCTTATTTTGCAAGTAGGCCGTCCCAGAAAGGATCCAACCCAAACTGGTACACTGCGCTACAAAAGAACCATTTGGAGCCCTTTTCACTCCATCTCTCAACACTTCACTATAAACATCGGCTCCTAACAAGATATCGATCTTGTTAGGTTTACAAAACTGTGGGTCTGCTAATACTAGATTTTCTAGGTCTGGCCACTCGAACTGTTCCAGCTGTCGCTCTGGCAGACACGAGGTTATGTTTTTTAATACATAAGCTTTAACTTCTATCACGAACTTGGAATCGGTCAACGACTGTAACACCAACGTCACCATGTAGTTCGCAACGGTCGTCTTCTCATTGCCCAGACTGGACACAAATCCTCTGATTGGAATCTTTTTTAAACGTAAGAACTGGACTGCAGGTTCTGTGATGAAAGAAGCTTGAGACCCTTGATCTAACAAGGCTCGAACTATTTGAAAAGTGCGCGCCGCCGTTTGAGCCTTTACAAGCGCCGTGGCTAGTATAACTTGACGTCGGTGAGCGATTTTGGTTGAAAGGCAAGACACCATTTGCACGCTATCAGGTGAAGATTTTACCTCATCAGAAGAAGTGCCTTGCCTGACTTCTTGATCTACCTGAACCGGAAGTACGCCATCAACATGTAAAAGAGTAAGGTGTCTTTTTCTACATACCCGACAATTAGAAAAGCTCCTACATTGACCCACCATATGATTACCACCAAGACAATTAAAACAGATTTTGTTCTTTGCCACAAATTCTCTTTTCTTCTGTAAATCTAATTCTGTGAACCCTTTACAAAAGCACAATTTGTGGTCTTCAGTACAATACTCACAACGTAATTTAGAAGTAACGTCTGTTTTATGAGTAGCAAGCATAACTCTATGATTTCCAGAGTGGCTACTATGTGTCTGCCCTGTTGCCCTCTGAGGCTCGATACGCTCAAGTGCTCTAAAGCGACTTTCCATAAATAATTGAAATTGATCCATGGTAGGAAATTCGTTTAAACTATCCGTGGCGACCGTCAACTCCCACTGCTTGCGAGTTTCCTGATCGAGCTTAGATGACGCAATATGTATAACAATTATATCCCAGGTAGTCACATTAATGCCTAAACTGCTTAACCCACTCATACAATCCGTAGTGGTATCTAACAAATTTTTTAAAGCTCCTGCCGACTCGATACCAACACGCTTTTGGCTGAGTAAACAGTCCAGAATACAGCTAGCTAAATGACGTTTATTGTTATATCTATGTTCTAACTGAGCCCAGCACACATCATAATTAGATGCCGTAATAGGAATGCGTCGTAGCAATTGCTCTGCCTCACCCGTTAAATATCCTTTTAAATAGTGCAATTTTTCAACATCATCTATATTTTTATTAGTGTGCACGAGAGAAGTAAACAAATCCCTGAAAGTTATCCACTCATTATAATTACCTGAAAAGATTGGAATATTGATCTTCGGTAATTTAGCCTTAGATTCTTTAAAGTCCCTAGAAGATTCCTGATTCCCTGTATCCTTTACCGGAACCTTAAACTTTAACATGCAGTCTTTCAAATCTGATTTGTAACTAATATAAACTTCTTGAGTGGTTTCGTAACAATCTGTTGAAAAATACGCACTATTCAAGTCCTCCTTTGTAGCTTCCTCAATAATTTTTCTATGTCCAAACTATCTAATCTTGTTTCGATATAACCCTGTGTGATTCTCTCCTTAGGCGATTTTTTGAAATTAACCTTCCCCTTTTCAATTGCAGTTTTGGTGTTCATTTGTAATTTAATTAATGACTCCATTTTAAGTAAATCAAAAGTAAATAAAGCTACAAATTCTACTAAGCCACACAATAACTAAATTAGGTGTTTGAATTTCTAATTTACCAATAACAACTGTTACTAATCTAAATCCTACATGTACTTACAATTTTAACACATAACACTGTGTACCGCTTTCTAGTATGTTCTACTATCAAAATATTATAAGTGAAACAACAAAGTAACTACCAATTTATTCTAAGTCTACAAATCTGTAATGTTAACTATTAAAAGTTTCTAAGTGTTTGACAACAACATTAACTTGGAAAAAATTGGGCATAGGTTCCCCGTCTGTTCACTTTTCTTAAAACTATTCTAAGTCTAACAACAATCTACTGAACTATACGCTAAGTCCAAAATCTACACAAATTTATTCAAAGTTTGAATCAACATTTACTGATGCTAAGTTTAATTTAAAGCTAAAATATTCTAAGTTCGAACTACAACCAAATTAGATGTGTACTAAGTAATATAAAGTCTGATGAAATCCACTATCACATGTGAAATCTTGCAAAGTTTTCGAAATTCTTCGTATTAATAAAGGTAAATGTACTCACAGTTTATTATCCACAGCACTCACTATACAATTGATCGTCTTGTGAACCACACACCCGTTGAAGTTGCGATTCCGCCGCTTATCGGTTGCCGCTCAATCCGGTACTCGCTTCCGCCTATAATTCCGCCAACTGTTTGACTCAGCTTACTGTAGATTCTGTAGAACTCGTTGTGCAGACCTGATACCTTCACCAGGACCTCAGCGCCATCAGCAGCAAACCACCACTGTGTCGACGCCGTACAACTCCAAAAACTAGTATATTCGACTCGTAAGGACCATGTCTATAGTCCGAGGCCAAACGCACTAGGGGGGATATCCACCAGGGTACTCAATAAAAAAAACCTGATAGGATATCTTGTACTGTATTTAAGAAGTACCAATTACAAGGATCTCAAAAAAGATTGCATTTCTAAAGCTTATAACTAGTAACCGGAGACTCTTAACATCGCCTTGTAGAAGTTGGCCTTGTACGACCAACGCCATCTAGCGGTAAAAAATGTAATTACATTTTCTAACAAAACTTAGAACTACGTGAACATCTTTAGTAAGCTTTGATTGCCAAAAAAGAAAGAATAACTAGCTGATGCCCGCGGCTCCGCCCGCGCGGAGTTCTGTTTTCGTTTTTTGGTCATATCTCCGGTTCTACTTTTAACAAATTGCAATCAAACATACGACAGATTTTAAGTCCGACCAAGAACTAATTAATAAAAAAAACCGCATTTGAATCCGTTCAGTAGTTTTTGCGTCCATCGCAAACAAACAGATAAATAGACAAGAAATCGAAAAAAAATTATTGTTGTGGTCAGAATAGTTCATTTAACATAACCCAAGTTTTTTTTTTAAATATCTCCAATGTACAGACACAGCTAATTTACAATTTTATAATAGTATAGAATCAGGGCCGGCCTTAACCATCTAGGCGCCCCGGGCGAGTCATGCCTTTGGCGCCCTTTTATGTATAGGCCGTATAGGTATGTACTTATTTCATTACAATTAAAAAAACTTATTTAGGATTTGTACCATTTTTTTTTTATTAAGTAGGTAATTACTTCAGATAAATATTAATTGGGAATTCCCCGCAAATAAAATTGGACAATCGCTCAATGCGCTCTACTTACGGGGACTTGACTTACCCGACCACAGAGTACATTTTTATATAGGTAGATAGTTAGATACCCGACTACAAAATGTAAACAGATTTTTAAACAAGACTAAATGGGCGTACTAATGGTACCTACCTATTTTCTGAATTTAGCTACCACGCAAATAATAATAAATAAATAATTCGTAGGTAAGTTATTTCTAACGTACAGGTTCTATTAAAAGGTTTTTTTGATATGCTTGTGAACTTACGAGTATGTAAAAAGCAAAGAAAAAAGTATGTATAATGCGGGCCTAATAAGAGTTGCAATTCCTAGGCCTGGTACCTTTTTTTTTTTTTTTTATCGTGCGGAATTCCCTTCGGATACCCCCCCGCGTGCCAGCGGGGGCGGTTATGTCGGGCTTGAACCGACTAAAACCGCACGCCGTCTCGGGTCTACAGACGCCGGGGTGTAAGGTTGCCCATAGAGCATATCCCTCGCACCCCGACTGACCCTGGGCCATTTCCGGTTTCGAGATGGCCCCCTCGGGTTTGGGAACCACGGTGTCCCCGTCTTGCCCCGGTTTGGGGGAGGGGCGCTAGTCGCCCCACCGTCCCGGCCTGCTTCTGCTGGGGTGACAGGTGGCCTCACCTGCGCTCATGGAGGACGGAGGTCGTTAAGCGACCTCCGGCGCCTGAGTCGCCTGCGACGCGCGGCGAGCAAGTTGGTACCTATATTTCGTTCTACACTATTTAGTGAGAGATACAACAAAGGACAAAATGACAGGTCGTATTTGTTAGACATAGAATACTGATACTCACTCCTACGAGATAAGTCTATAAAAGTTAATATACGTTGAGTCTAGTTTTCCTTTAGATCGATAAAAATAGGTATTCAAATTAAGTGGTATAGTTGAGCTGGCGCAAGCGGCGCCCTAAAGTACCTGGCGCCCCGGGCTGTCGCCCCGGTCGCCCCCCCCTAAAGCCGGTACTGTATAGAATAGATGTCTTATTGTTGTCTATTTTATTTATTTATTTTAACGAATAATTCAATTATTAATTTTAACGAACAATAAAACCTACCTAGTTCGCAGCTCCTCGAGTTACAAGATTCCGTTACATACAATACAAACTTACAAACATACACACCAATCTAAATCCGATCTAAATCTTTAGAAAAAACATACATAACATGTATGTTTTTTCTAAAGATTTACAATACAAACTTACAAACATACACACCAATCTAAATCCGATCTAAATCTTTAGAAAAAAGTAAGCGTACAAAATGCTTAAAAATTTAATTGAAATACACACCAATTTAATAAAAGCCTGTTAAAACAGGGTGAAGATGAACGGAGAAATGAGAAGTAGATTTAGATCGGAAAAGGAGAACATCTAGGACGGGACTTGAACCCGCGACCCGTCCCTTACAGGGGGAATGCTCTGACCAACTGAGCTACCTAGATACGTGCCAGATATTCGAAATTCTGCCAAATAGCATTCACCCTATGAGGGACTCGTCGCGGCTTCAAGTCCCTTCCTAGATGTTCTCTTTTTCCGATCTAAATCCATAGGAAAAGTTAGCTTAGCAATGAGAAGTAGAGTTGTGAAGAGAGGGAAGGGTTTGGAGCGTAGTGATAGGTGACAGACAGATGAGCGGGATACGCAGGAGGATGAGAGCTGTGTAGCCGCGAACAAGCAAGGCACTATATAAAGGCTCTTACACATACACACGGTACGATGTCGCGTCATGCTAAGATGCCATGTAAAAAGACACGGCATCGCATTCGAAACGTGCCACGTTTCCAATCCCTGGAAATCTTTGGAACAGGATCAAAATATGACGCGGGTGGGTCCGCGGGCAGCAACTAATACAGATTAAAACGCCTATGATTTTGACACTGATAACGAATTTAAAAAAATCACCTCTTTCTCTACTTTATACTTACTTCCACCCTTCTTCAACCTTCTTTCCACTTGCATAGCCCAACCTGTCGTGGACCCTACCATGCGTGGCGTAGCTGCGTTACTTCGCTGCGCTCCGCACTATACCGCGTCTCGATTTTATTGAAGCGAAGCGAAAACGAGACCTGGATTTTATACCAATGTGATTCTTCGACTATAGGCATTTTGACTATATTTAAAATATTGTACGAATTGTTGTCATCCTAATAAAATGTACCGTAAAAAACATATTTTATTAATTTTCAATATAAAATAAGTTTCTTTTTTGTTAAAAAATCAAGATTAAAATCTCACTTTTTTGAGATTTGATCACGTGCTTATAAACGCTCTGTGACGTCACACATAAGTAAACAGTTTTGCTGTCTGCATTTCCTAGTGGTAATCGACTGGTTCAATTATTAATTACTAATAATGTTTCACTTTTATCTTATACTAGCTGACTTCTTAATGCCTCAATCGATAAAAACTTCCATATTTATTCACCTTTTAACCTGGACCTCCACAAATAATTCAAGACCAAAATTAGCCAAATCGGTCCAGCCGTTCTCGAGTTTTAGCGATACTAACTAACAGCAATTCATTTTTATATATATAAAGATATCTCAAAATAAACCATTATTTTTGCAACTAATTTCAATAATTATATAAACGTGCTTTAAGTCGCTTACTGTTTACTTGGGTGTGACGTCACATGTCACGGGATCCGTTTTGGCACGTACTTTTTTAAATCAAACTTTTATATCGATTTTTATCGTAAATAAAACAGTTCTCAAAAAAATATTGATGCAATCTGCATTTTTATGTTGTAATACATAATACAGAACTATTTTTATAGTCAAATACCCTATTGCACATTTCCGCTTTGTTCCGCTTGTCACCACCGCAATGGAAACGCAGCCTTAACTATTTTCTTAACTATTACAAAGCCACCAAAAAGCTACTAGCTTGCTATCGAAATCCAACTTTCCGGACTAGTGGTTCCGGCGCTTCGCCGGCCGCTGCCGCTAAACCGCTAACCTAACTCAGAAGCGCCGGAACCACTAGTCCGGAAAGTTGGATTTTGATAGCAAGCTACGCAGAGCTTTGAATACTAAGCGCATAACAATACTCATATCTGGATAATCCTAGATATGAGTAGGTACGTATATTTATCTCAGGATATATAATATTTATTGCAAAAGCGATATTTGTTTTTTGCGTTTTCATTAGACGTTCGACTAGGTCATATCATAAGGTCAACATGAAAATATCATACAATATTATTACATAACTATATTATTTAATTAGCTTATTATTAAGATTATCATATACACAAGGTTTAGCGCGTCATATTAACAACAAGTTTAAACAGTCTACTTCTTCAGTAAAATACACAAAAATATATGTAGATGAATATGTAAATCATGACATGTTCATGGATCACGGTGAAAACATCACATGCTCATGTAATAAATAGAATAGACAGAGAAAAATATTTCTCATCTCTAATGTTCGGAAAGTTTAATTTTCTTGGGTAGATAGCCGGGTGGAAAGTAGCTTATTTCATCCCTAGGGTGGAAAGTAACCCTGGGGTTATCCTTTCGAGGGCTTACCCGGGGTGCCCGGCAACGGACACTTGGGGAGGACACCGTGCGGTTTTAGTCGAGACACGACATAACCACCCCCGCTGGCCAGCGGGGGGGTATCCGAAGTGATTTCCGCACGTAAAAAAAAAAAAAGGTGAAAAGTAATATTTTTTTATTTTTTTTATTTGAAGTTTTGCCATGGAGTCCATGATAATTTAATTACGTCATAATGCCTTGATATAATGCCTTGATACCCCCCCGCTGGCCAGCGGGGGGGTATCCGAAGTGATTTCCGCAAGTAAAAAAAAAAAAAGGTGAAAAATAATATTTTTTTATTTTTTTTATTTGAAGATTTGCCATGGAGTCCATGATAATTTAATTACGTCATAATGCCTTGATATCATGATATTTTTTTTTTAAATGCACAATGCTTAAATGCACATCTCTTGACCAACTCGATTACAATGTAACCAATAGATTCGATTTTCAAAACTGTACGAGATTTATAACTTTTTTCAGTATCTATTAAAAAAACAATTTAAGTTTACTAAAGAATTAGCGGGAAAACGAGATTCAATATAAATAAATACCTTGTGTTAATTGTGGTTAAAAATGGTTTCGGAAAGTGATTCTAGTGACATGGATATTAATTTAACTCCCGATGAGATTGAAGAACAGGCTAAAGCTGTTGTTAATAATCTATTTTCAAATTGTTCTAATTTTACTTTAAATTTTAACTGCTAATCAATATATGTATGTACCTGTTTCATTCTATTCTATTCTATTCTATGTACCTGTTTCATTAAATGTGTGTGTAGTATTTTAATTTCCTCACATAGTCGAAATGAAAAGTAGAGTGTTTACCTCGGGTGAATATCACCATTTCACCCTCGAACTATTGGCAGAAATATCTCGGGTGAAATGGCTGACTTTCAACCCTTGTGTAACAATCTACTTTATTGCGCACTTCGAAAGTAATAATAGTTCAATGACTTCGAATAACATTCATGCATAAGTATTACATAATTTATGTAATATTTTAATTAGTAAGTATTTTATGGGACTCTAGGTCATTGAAAATTTCATGGTATTTAGCTATATAAATATGACTATTTCCTAAATAAATAAAAATAAGTAAAATGGCGACACATTTTGCGATAACTAAACGATACAACAATAAGTTATTATACACGTACACACGTTTAGACACAAGCTAAGAAGTCGTGCCGACTCGCGACTGTGAGAGAAACTGAACATCAAACCAAACGACATGCTCCGCTTGACTCCTGCACGAGTCGCCTTCGTCAGCCCCGTGCTGGTTCTGTGTAGCCATGCCACATTTATCTCATCACAAATCGCTGTCTACTGCAGCCTCAGGCTAGAACGTGTCGTACCAATTCTCAATTGCAACTCTTTCCTTTACGGGCGTATTGCTTCAGTATTGGTCATATTTGCGTTGGCGAATTTCTATTCCAGTGTTAAACGTCACATAAAAAAATGAGACAAAAGTGTTATAATTTAGTTGTACTGCTTTATTGAAGTTTATTGACATTTATCGCAGTTATAACTGTTCATAGGATACTGAAAAATTTAAATTACAATAACATATTACAAATACAAATTTAAGTTGGAGTTGAAGGTTTGGACCCAAGGAAATAATAAACAAAAAAATATATGATTTAAAGACGCAGTAGGTATCATGGGCAAAAGAAAAATTAAGATATTCTATGGGTACAGGTTATGGTACTCATGATTGCAAATGAAGAGAGATGCCAATTGAATACAGAAATTGCATAAGAAATGTGTGTTGTTACTAAGAACAGTCATGCATGGAAAAATTGCCTTGTAGAGCAAGTATGTTTGACGATGCAAGTCATTTATTGCTTCAATTTTATTGTTTGTAACAGGCCAGGATACTTGCATCGTGTACGCGGGTCTTCAGCAGTACTGACATTCAGCATTTTGCTGTTGATTATCTGTATTTACTTTCGAATCGTAGGTACTTGGCATGCTGTAGCATGCTACTGCCAACATCAGGAACATCAATAAAACCTGAAAGAAAAAACACATTAATTGAAAGAAATCGGGCATCTAGCATACCCAATACGGTGGCAGTTAGCGTGGTGAATGTGCCCCATCTTTGGAATTCTTCATTCCCTTAATTGATTTCAAGGCCTTTGATTATTTTCATTGTATTTTTAATATCAAAATACAGGAGCCCTTACCTGTAAGATACGCATTGGTTGATTACCTCCAGTATTCATTATGCGATGAGGATCACGAACAGTAGATATATAATACAACTAATCCACTTGGTTATATGCTCCACGTATTTATACCATTTGGAGTACGGCCACGTGCGGGAAGGACTTTGACTTTCCATTGTATGCATTATAACAATTTGATATTTATTAACCACACCTGAACAAACAACTGCAAGTTTAATGTGCGTTTCCATTGAAGTGGCCCGTATTTTAGAACAGCATAACATAATATCATACTTTTTATAACGTCTCGGGACCTATCGCGATAAATAAGGAACTTACTTTTGCCGACGTTTCGGATGCGTTGCAGCACCCGTGGTCAAAGAGAATATAAGCACTACGCTTGCCCGTGGTCACGGCTTGACTGGCCGGCGAGCGTCGAGAGGTGTGCGGGGAAACATTTTTCTGCGCCTACCCTCCATTACTTTTTTAATGAATGGTAAGGCTGGCGACACACCACACTCACTGTATCAGTTCTTAACGGCACTTTGTTTATGGGTTTAAGTATTTTAAGCACTGGATTCCACGTCCCGGATAGTTTGAATCCATCTTCCCTATTGAAATTTTTATATTTTTAATTTCAATAGCTTTTTGACCTCCTCCTTTAGGTTAATGATGAAACTTACATGGCAACACAGGAGGGCACGGCAGCGCAGCAAGCGAAGAGCGGTTTTGTGGGTCACCGCTAAATATTATTGGATACCTACTCTGCGATGTTGCCACATTCTTAGATTTTGGGCAGATAGTGGGTAATTATGATACTAGGAAAGGGCATTTTAAATTGTAAGAAATGCAATAAAACTGACCAACTTCTGAAAAATAACGACGAAAGTTAAAATTGCTGGTTTGAGGCCGCTACGTTATACTTCCACCTTTATTTTTTGTTTAAAAGAATATTTTTAACCGAATTACTAACATTCCCCCTAAGCTTAATTGCTTGTGTTAGGAGTGGGTTCACGTCGGTTGTGTAATGGCCAGGATTCGAACCCGGGACCTCTCGAGCATAGGGTCGACTCCTTAACCACTTAGCTACCGACGCTTGCAACTTAGCTTGCGATCTTAGCCTTCTTATGTAATCTATCTGACTCGAATTCTGCTGAGTCAGCGTGTTATCGTGATAGCAGTTGCCCGCGGCTTCACCCGCGTGGAGTTCGGATCCCGTTCCCGCTACCCATGAGACCCTATTCCACCACTACAACTTATATTATATACCTACACAATTCCACCATACATCACTTTGTTCTATCTCAAAGGGTTTAAGGCAGTGTTTTCGTTGAAAGCCCGGTGCAGTAGTTTTTGAGTTTATCGCGAACAGACAGGCAGACAGACAGACGCGGCGGAGGACATTGTATTATAATATGTAGTGATAGTGATAGTATGTTGCCAAAGTATAGATAAGCTATCATCATCATCGTCTTGATGTCCACGGTTGCGTTCCACCTCGGAGCCCAGGGTCCGCTACTCCTTCTCCCCCTCTTGGCTTGGTTTATAACGACTTTTATGCGACTGCCGACTGACTTCCCAACTCCTAAAGGAAAGCATGCGCCAGAGCCTCGTCCGTCAATCAGCAGGTGAACCGGCTTAACTCCGAAGGGCTTGGCGCCATACACCAAACATAAGTAAAGTATAGCTAAGTAATCTTCAAGTATCACATATAAATAGCGCCATCTAGCGACAACAAGTTGCACTACTTCGATACTACTACGTCACTACCGATCCTGAATCTCGAAAGTGAAGTTCGCGCACTGGTATAACATACATACAACATCCCAACGGCAACCGTTGGGCCGCGGCCCGCCAGGCGTGATCACCTTGCCTGGTCGGAGGATCCTCCCTTTGTGTTGGAGGGACATCTCACACCGTTCCTCCACAAGTACATATACATAGGTATGTGTCGTGTGCAACTTGTAAGAGTTACTGTAATTGAATGCATAATAACAACTTAATATTTATTACACACTTCTGGATAATGTAACAGCTAGATCTTAACAAACAACTGCAAGTTTAGGCTACCTGGTTACGTTTCGAGGTGATGATCAGCGGAGCAGAGTGGAGATATAATGGTAGTGTTTATATCATCAATTGTTGATCTTTTAATAATCCTATTGTAAGCACAAAGGCACAAGTGAAACGTACTTAAGGGTTTTGTAAAAATGTAAATATTATAATCATTAACAGGTGTTTCATTGAATACAGCTGTTTTATTAAATAGCAAAATGTCCAGCTGCATTGCATTGCAGGTCGACGTCACTCCTGCTTGGTACACATCGTATATATATATATATATCACATGTACTGTGTCGTGATCCTTGATAATGTACAGTCTGCAACTGGACGTCAATGAATACACACACCTATTACCCGCACGTATCTTACCAGTAAGTGCTTCCTTTAATATTTACTTACGAATCAAATAATTAAAAACTAAAATAATTACAAAAGCTGGGTCATGGGGCCCTACCACAGAATAAAGCCCTACCAAGATCTCCGGGCACCAGGCGACTCCACCAGTCACCTGTTTGAGTGAAAATATTGTTTTACCAATATACATTTTAGGCCCAAAAATCCGCCATAAACTTTATTTTTAGGTAGATTTCGATGAAATCGATCTACCTATTGGTTTCTTGACTACTGGTGGATTTAAAAAAAAAAATTCATAGGAGGTCTAGTTATGACCCCCTGAGTCCGAAATGACCACTGGTTCCACTTCCCAAAATTTGCGGCACTCTCACGGTCGCATTTTTGCCCCGATCGCTTTATAAATGCGGTCAAAAATTGCTTGGGTGTAAACTTAGTTTAAGTTCGTGAACGGGTGGAATCCGGCCTAAGCGGACGGTAGGGCCTCACTTTTTGTGAAATCAGTTTTTCCTCCAAATTTCACGTTCCATGAAAGATATTCGAACCGTTCTAATTTTATCCCATAGTATACATGAATACCAACAACTTTTAATTATAAACCTATAAGATTAACTTTAACTAAAAGTGGAGGGGCGAAAAACCAAAATTTTTCGGGAAAAAAATCATAACTTCTAACCGGTGAACATTCTTGCCGTCGGAAACATTTTTAATCGATAGGCCATTTTTAAGTCTAAAATAAATGTCTGAAAAGTTTTTCGCTAAAAGTTACCGTTTTCGAGAAAAAAAATTAAACTGTTTAAAGTCCGTAGTTCTCTATATAAAATAATATTAATTGCTTCACGAAATCTACCTGTGCGTTCCCCCTGCGGGAACGGATTTTTTTATTTTGGTATACCCAGTGTCACTCTCACAGTAAATACGAATCTAGCGACACCTCTCAAGCTAAAATCCATCGATTCATTCAGTTCGCAGAGCGTCCCAAACAATTATACATACATGTTCTCGGAAAACATAACCCTCCTTCTGGCGCAGTCAAGTAATAAATAATGTTATTCTATCTCATTATCCGGTGTGGAACCTAAGATAGAAACACGCTTGTACGATACCACTACATACAGAAAGCACAGCTAATAGAAATCTCTATTCCTAGACAGCACTTTTCGCCGAACATTTTGTTGATAGAAAACATTGTTTGTAGACATCTCGGTATATAGGAAGCACTTCTTGTCGGTAAAAAATTATATTCCAAAAATAAGGTAAGTGGGTTAGGTTAGGTTAGAACTGTGACCAGAACAGAGCGCGAGCCGAGCGAGCGCAGCGAGCGTGCCGCGGTAGCGGCCGACGAAGCGGCGGAACCACTAGTCCGGAAAGTTTACGGCAAGAAGTGCTATCTATGAAGAGAGATCTCTGTGTACAGTGCTTCCTATGCACCGAGATTTCTACAAACAATGTTCTCTATCAACAAAAGTTTCGCCGAAAAGTGCTGTCTAGGAATAGGGATTTCTATTAGCTGTGCTTTCTGTATGTAGTCGTATCGTACAAGCGTGTTTCTATCTTAGGTTCCACACTCCTCATTATCATGTCCGCGTTAGGCCCGGTCGCATCGGAGCTCGAGGTGCGTTTGCCTGCTCTTCTCCACTTGGCAAGGTCGCGTGCCAGTAGATCATTTCAGTTATCGAAGCTCTTCAAATCAACCAGAATTATACCTGCTAGTACTGATAAAGCTTCGGTACTAACTGTCCTACGTTACACTGGAACATCTGTCGAGTCCCTGGCCTTTTCCCGAAATGCGGGCTTTTTTCTGCCTTGGACTACCTGCATACGTATGTTTACTTGCTCGACGATAGAGTATATTAATGATATGAAAAAACGTAGTTGATTTACAGCTGTTTGTTTAAATGCAGCAGTTTTTATTTATTTCAGCAGGAGCAGCTGTGTTGAACAAATGCGAAATTGTTATTATGCTGCACTGAAAAGAACGCTGACGGCACGTCTGCATATGTACGACATTTGGTATAAATACTGCTTGTTATTATAGCAGATGGCTATTCAGCTGCCATAATGCGTATCTTACTGGTAAGTGTTCTTAGTTATAAAATCAAATTATGAATGATATAGAACAAGGTTTTGTTTCGATTAAATTTTGAAGAAATTTTTCGGAAAGTTCGGAAAAAGTGAACATCCAGGATTTGAACCCGCCACCAGTCCCTTACGGGGACCCCACTAACTGAGCTACCTGACACTTCCTAGATATTCGAAATTCTCCGCAGCTGTAGCCATCTACCGTAATTCTTGCGAATTACGGAAATACTAAATGCTGTTACAATCATTTTGTTACTCCACATCAAGCTTCGCGCCTAAAATGGAAGAACTTTGATCAAGTAATATGCGGCACCGTTTTTTGATTTTGCACCTTGTCATCTATACATATATACTTAAATAAAATTGGAGTGTCTGTTTGTAATATTGAAATAACCGTTTTTTACTACATGTATATATGAATATATAAAATAACATTTTTTTACAATTTTTGTCTGTCTGTCTGTTTGTTCCGGCTAATCTCTGAAATGGCTGGACCGAATTTGACGGGAGTTTCACTGGCAGATAGGTAATGTTACAAGGCGTAACATAAGGTACTTTAATTTTAGAAACAATTGGGGTTCCGCGTAAAAGAACCAAAACCATAAAAATCGAAATCCACGCGGACGAAGTCGCGGGCACAGCTAGTGGTATAATAAGAACGTAGTGCGTCGGGAAGAAGAGTGAAAGTTCGGCTAAGATCGCATTGCTTTGGTTTAGTGGAGCGTTCTCTCTGTCGCACGGCGCGTACCCACTGCTTGATATCTTTTTAGTGTAGTTGCAACTGCAGTTATCATTTTAATATTTAAACACCCGAGCCCATCGCGTCCACTAAGTTTTCCACCCGCACCGGACGCATCGTTTCTGGCAGTCACTGTTTCGATGGAGAACGTGGTATTGGTTTTAAACTCGTTTTATAGTGACTCGGCGGCGGGTTTGGATGGATTGCGTCCGGGGCATTTGAAAGAGCTTACATCCGGCTCTGCGGGGGAGAATGGCCGGCGCTTGATGGAGTGCCTGACAAAGTTGGCCAATTTCCTGCTAAGTGGACAACTAAATCCTACGGTATGCCCCTATTTATATGGGGATCACTGTGCGCACTCGGGAAAAAGGACGGCGGAATCAGGCCCATAGCCATCGGCAGCGTGTTTCGCAGGTTGTCTGCTAGGCTGGCGTGTCGGGCGGTACGAGATGTTATGGCGGAATACCTGCAACCACACCAGTTTCGGGATGAGTCGGGGATGCGAGGCGGCTATCCATGCGACGCGTGCCTTTGCTATGAACCCTGACCATTCGGGCTGCGTGGTGCTAAAACTTGACATCCGCAACGCCTTTAATAGCCTGGAGAGAGATGTCCTTTTGACCGAGGTCCGAGAGCGAATTCCTTCGCTGTATCCTTTCTTGCATCAAGTTTACTCATCTCCCTCTAATCTCTTCTTTGGTACAAGCCTCATTCCATCCCAGGTAGGCGCGCAGCAGGGGGATCCGCTGGTGCCTCTGGTCTTCAGCTTGGCGATCCACAAGGTCATCATGGACCTTAAGTCTAGGCTGAACTTGTGGTATTTGGACGATGGGACCCTGGGGGTTCACCGCAAGACGTTTATCAGGATCTGGAGGTTCTTATCCCTCGACTCAGGGCCCTGGGTCTGGAGGCGAACCCTTCAAAGTGCGAGATTTTCCCCTGCGGCGTGGAAGCCCGCGAACACCTTGGACGCTTCGATTCCCTATTGCCTGACATCAGGGAACTTTCCTGTCTCTCTTTCACCCTCTTAGGTTCACCTATTTTCCCTGATGGGGTGCCAGAGGCTATCTCTTCCCGTAAAGATCTCCTATTAGTGGCTCAAGAACACCTTAGAGATCTCTCCGCTCACGTGGCGATTGTGCTGTTGCGTATGTGCTTCGCCCTTCCAAAGCTGACATACCTTCTGTCGCGTAGTCGCGGCGACGCCAGGCCGCCCCATCCATCGGGTCTGGACGTTCGAGCTGGCCAGTCTCACCGTCCGGCCCGTTGGTGGATGACGCGACGCAGCGACGCCGCGACGCCGCGACGCCGCGACGGGAAAAGTTATTTGGTTATTTTTGGATAGTTGTATGTACCTGGGGTTTGTTCCGAGAGAAATCTTCATTCACTTCGTTCCCTACGGGGTGGAGACGATGGGTTGTTGGAGCGTGGAAGCAAAACGCTTTGTGGAGGACATAGGGCGTAGATTGAGAGAGAAGTCGGGTGACTCCCGCGCCGGATCGTACCTGGTGCAGAGGCTGGCCATCGCCATTCAAAGAGGTAATGCCGCCAGTGTGAGGGGCACTTTTGCACCAGGTACAGGTTTGGGCGGTCTTTCTTTAGACGAACATTAATAACTATTTATGTAATTTAATTTATAAGGTTATGAACTGACTTATTTTACACTATTATTAATTTATTACCAAAATAAATAATTTAAATTTATTTAAACTTTAAAAAGAAAAGAAAACTAACGGTTTTAACTATCCTATCAAGGTATAAAACTGTCAGTGCGGTGAGCGATAGAGAAAATGTTCTACAAAACCGAATCAAGCCGATCTTTGCTGAACTTTACTACTTTTCCCGAGTCGAGACACGACATAACCGCCCCCGCTGGCCAGCGGGGGGTATCCGAAGGGATTTCCGCACGTAAAAAAAAAAAAAGGCGTGACGTGCCAAACCAAAGGATTTGCAGTTTTCTTGCTTATGTGAGACAGGGTCTCTAATTTAAAACTGGTGCACTGCATCACTGATGTTAGGGAAATGCTCTCGAAAACGAAGACAAGCGATAGTACTGAAGATAAAAAAATGAATTAAATTTTGTATTAGCATTATTCACGCTCCATCGGGTTAGAACAGCAAAATGAAACGATAATTTCTACAGAAAATAGATCAGTTTGCATAAAATAGAATGGCGCAATAAATATCAGTATAACGTCACCGGTCGTTGACCCCGGCGGCGTGCAGGGTCAACGACCACTTTCATTTAGATTTGCTAACACGATGGAACACATGGAATAAGGCTAGAAAAAAATTATTTAAAAAAAACGATCGAAAAAAAAAACAATTTTTCAATACTTTCGCCAATCTGTGTTTTCGAGAGCGTTTCCTTATCACCTTGTATAGTAGGTTCACTAAATTCCTTCCGTAGTATGAGTTGAGGGCGTTAATTCCCCAAGTATAACATTACTGAGATATTGTCTTTTTCGTGCAGAATTTAGTACTGCTCTTGCTGCTGATAGTGGCCTGTCACAGCATGCCAGCTTCTGACCAAGAAACGGAAGCCAAGGCGGATGCAGAGGCCTCCAGCTCAGTCTACAACATCGTGTGCGAGGACCGGCAATGCAAACATGTGGAAGACAGTGAAGTGGGTAAATATTTGAACGATAGTGAGAAGAAGAACGAAGAAGACCTTGATAGTCCTGCTAGTGGCGGGTGGACGAAGTTTTTGAGCAGCTTGGTGGGTTAACAATTTGATATCAGAGACAGTGCCAAATATGGAATATGCATCATTTTTTATTTGTTTAATATAAATGTTGAATGTTGAATGAATTTAATATAAATGTAAAAAATGTTGAAAGTGTTCAAATTATTTTTTTAACTAACCAAATATCGATTATATTTAACTTGTGTAATCGCATAGTTCGCGCGCTTTCGATGACATCACGTAGGGACTTAGACTTTTGACTCTCGACTGTATTCTTACGTAGTATATTACTTACTCTGTGGACTGTATAGACGGACTTGACATTGGCGTCTTCGCCATTAATAATTTTATAAACATTTATTATATTTTGATACTCTTTGAGAAAACCGTACGACGTTGCCTTTAATTTGAAATGCTTAGATTAATATAATTTTATAAACATTTACTATATTTTACTTGACATTGGCGAAATTGCGGTGATTCTGCAGAAGCCATTAACTAAAAGAAGAAGAAGAAGAAGACATCACGTAGCAGCTCTAGTATTATCACAGATTACCTAATAGTTGGTACTATTTAATATTATGTATAGTCAGGCTTTTCGGTTTAGTTATTTATTGCTAACAAACTTTTTATCGATGTTGTCTAGTACCAACATACCAAAACACTACCTTGTACTCACCTGATAGTGCTTTTTCTGTTCCAGATGCTTTGAAAAAGAAAAAAAAAGTTGGATAGATATAAAAGGGGTAGGTACTACTTATCCCGCTTAACGACCTCCGTCCTCCATGAGCGCAGGCCTGGGGGTGACAGGTGAGGCCGCCTGTCACCCCAGCAGAAGCAGGCCGGGACGGTGGGGCGACTAGCGCCCCTCCCCCAAACCGGGGCAAGACGGGGACACCGTGGTTCCCAAACCCGAGGGGGCCATCTCGAAACCGGAGATGGCTCAAGGTCAGTCGGGGTGCGAGGGATATGCTCTATGGGTAACCTTACACCCCGGCGTCTGTAGACCCGAGACGGCGTGCGGTTTTAGTCGGTTCAAGCCCGACATAACCGCCCCCGCTGGCACGCGGGGGGTATCCGAAGGGATTTCCGCACGAAAAAAAAAAAAAGGTACTACTTATCCAATATCGCGGTTACATTTATTCAAATTACTGACTGCTTATGAATTTGAATTAAGAAACATATAAATACACCAATAAATTAGAAATCCAGTGAAAATCCGTTCACTTAAACTTGGTTCTTATATTTTACATGATGAAATTCATTAGGTAAAATATGATAACACAGTTTAGTTTCGATTAAACTCGGTAAGTAAATACATCTACTGGTGGTAGAAATTTGATGACACAAATTTGTCACAAAATTCAGCCGGGTGGGTACCACCGTGCACGATTGCGAAAAACCCTCCATAGCAATCCAATTTCGGTTTGATTGCGTTCAGGGGTCAGCAAGTGCATAGCCGGGCAGGTGGAGTGTGGTCGCAGCACTAGTGGGACCGGTGGGTGTCACGCGGTGCTGCGACACCAATCCTCTTCTGATGAGGCCGTCAAGCTGAGTGCCACCATTGTTAACATGGTACGTGTATGTAATGGTGACCCTCTTTCCTGAGACTTTACCTTCAGCTTACCATCAGGCGAGGTGAAGTCAAATTGACGTGTCCTAAATATTAAAAAAAAAACATTGTGAATTCACCCTTAGTTAGTTATCTTAGTTATTCACACTTAGTGGATTTCATGGGAGAAAATTCAATCAATAAAACTGGGTTTTCACGTTTTAACCAATGTCTTTATTATGTAAAATTTGATAACACGTTAGTATTGGCTGGAGTAAACTCGTTTTGTATAGTTGATGAAATCAGCTCTTAATCTGGATTTCACCTGTGAAAATTCGTTCAACCAAACGAAACTCAATAAAATTAACTGACTAAAAAGTCACAATACTGTTTAGTTTTAATTGATCTTGGTTCCTATAATTGATTAAATCCGTGAAACCTTCTCTAACAGTTTCACATGTTCTTTCCTCATTTTAGTGTACCTACCATATAAAATCCTATCATGTATACCAGTCGGTGATGATGCGGAAGATTTTTTTCTTATTTTTTTTATTTTTATACCACATAAGCATACGGCCCACCTGATGGGAAGCGGTTACCGCGGCCTATGGACGTGTGCAACACCAGTGGCGTCACACTCGCGCTGCCGACCCTGTAAAGGAAAGGATGGGAAAGGAGTTTGGGAGGGGATGGGAAAGGAGTTTGGGCTTCGGCACTCTCACTCACCAAACGGAATGCAACAGTTCAAATACTGTTACTTGGCGTCGATATTCTGTGAGAGGGTGGTGCTTCCCCGGTCGAGTCGGCCCATTCATGCAACGGCCAAAATGACTTGCTTGACTCTACCACTCTAGTTTCTACATTCTATGATGCATGTATGTAAATATTTTTCTATCTTTTAGGTTTAGTTTTCTTTACATTTATTTATAACTAGCTGACCCGGCAGACTTCGTACTGCCTCAATCGATGACAAACCTTTTAAACCTTCTCTGGACCTCCACAAATAATTCAAGACCAAAATTAGCCAAATCGGTCCAGCCGTTCTCGAGTTTTAGCGAGACTAACGAACAACAATTCATTTTTATATATCAGAAGACTAGCTGACCCGGCAGACTTTGTACTGCCTCAATCGATGACAAACCTTTAAACCTTCTCTGGACCTTCACAAATAATTCAAGACCAAAATTAGCCAAATCGGTCCAGCCGTTCTCGAGTTTTAGCGAGACTAACGAACAGCAATTCATTTTTATATATAAGAAGAAAGAAGAAGATTAGTTTTACATAATCATTTTAAGTTATTGTTATTATGGAAATAATAAGCGTTTCTCTCGACACGACTAGCACAATACTAGACTATGAATATCGGTCCCCTAAGCTGCTCTGTGACGTCATTTTCGATTCGACCAATGGCGATGCGTTTCGCAAATCGAATGCCGCGCGCTTATTTTGCTGTTTTTGATCGAAGTTTTATGCAATTAAATATAAACTACAAAACTACGAAAAGTCAGAGGTGTGTACCCGGGGCGACTGGGGATCGAACTCGAGATCTCGTCTCAGCAGTCCGTTACGTACGCCACTGCCTTTCTGACTCGTGGTACACCTATGTGGTTCACCTAGGTGTTCCACGGTTAACTTTTTGTACCCTTGGTTCACCTAAGTGTTCCACGGATAACTTTATGTACCCCTGGTCTACCTAGGTGTTCCACGATTAGCTTTATGTATCCGTGGTCCACCCCGGTGTCCTACAGTTAACTTTTTGTTCCTTTGAATATAAAAATCTGGACCAAAAGGATTACTCATAGCCCTAGTAGTACAATTTACGTTCTTATACTCGTATATATTTGTTTAATAAACAAGAGATTAATGACTTAGTTGTAATGTTAAGCCCATAGCGTATCGGGGGAAGAAAATCAAGTAATTTGAACAACTTCCATATTCCCTATTATTGTAGCCATCATTACACACGGTCAAGCAAATAAGGATACACATTTAATTGTGAAGCTGTATATTAAGGCGTATTATATTAACCGTCGGTAGCTTAGTGGTTAAGGAGTCGACCCTACGATCGAGAGGTCCCGGGTTCGAATCCTGGCCATTACACTACCGACGTGTACCCACTCCTAATACAAGTAATTTAGCTTAGCTGGAGGGGATAATCTTTAAAAAAAAAAAAAAATTACTTATTTATTATGTACTACTTATGTATTGAAAAAGCGGCGATAGCCCAGTGGTGCCTTTCTGACCCGTGGTACAACTATGTGGTTCACCTAGGTGTTCCACGGTTAACTTTTTGTACCCTTGGTTCACCTAATCAGAAAACCATGGGTATTTATTTAAAATAATGTACCCATAGTTACAAAAAGGGTGTTTTATTTGTATATTAAGGATATTTTATCATTTACGATGTATATTTTTATTTATTAAAAAAATATTCTAAGTGGCCATCACTTATTGAAAGAGGATGTTATTAACAAAATATATATAAGAACGTAAATTGTACTACTAGGGCTATGAGTAATCCTTTTGGTCCAGATTTTTATATTCAAAGGTACAAAAAGTTAACTGTAGGACACCGGGGTGGACCACGGATACATAAAGCTAATCGTGGAACACCTAGGTAGACCAGGGGTACATAAAGTTATCCGTGGAACACTTAGGTGAACCAAGGGTACAAAAAGTTAACCGTGGAACACCTAGGTGAACCACATAGGTGTACCACGAGTCAGAAAGGCAGTGGCGTACGTAACGGACTGCTGAGACGAGATCTCGAGTTCGATCCCCAGTCGCCCCGGGTACACACCTCTGACTTTTCGTAGTTATGTGTGCATTTATAAATATTAATTATCGCTCGCTAATGTGCCCGGTAGATGGCAATAGGCTCGCCCCCTATTACATTGGGACCTTAGCATAACTGGCGAATAGTGGGTGTGTAATACACCTCTGTCTACCCCTTCGGGGATACAGGCGTGAAGTTGTGTTATTACTTATTTCCTTGGTCGAATATACACTCTGCACGTCTTGACTATACTACTCTATGGAATATTCTCGGTCGTCCCCACTGGGTACGAGTGGGAAAAAAAATTTCGTTCGTCCCCAGTGGTGACGATTGGAACTTTTATTTCCCACTCGTTCCGCTATAGACCGAGAGTTAAAATGCAATAATCGCAACATTATAGTAAAATACTAGTTAGCTGTGGATAGTTTTCTTCTTTAATATATTAGTTAATGATTACGACGGAGCTGCATTATCATCATGTGATCTATCCGTACTAAGAACCTGTCTTTTAAAATTATTCTCAATTAAAAACATTGTTTAGTCTTGCTCAGAAAGTCGTAATTAAAGCATTTTAACAATCCGTGTAATCTCTGGAGCAGCCCCGCCAATGGTGGCACCCGGCCTATACGATGCAGGAACTCATGGAAACAGCCATGTCCGGTGAGCACCTGCGTCAGCCGGTATGAGAGGCTACCGTGGTGCCTCTGATGCTATTCCTCCATGAGGGGTCCGCCACAACAGTGGCGTGCCCTGCGCATGGTTGCCCAAGTCGTTCTTTCCATTCCTCCATGAGCACCTGGTGGAATTGGGATCGCTGGCCTCAGATCTCGCTCCAGCGCCCCCTTGCTCCACTGGTACAGTGCCGCAAGGGCCCTCGCTTCCAGGGTCCAGGGGATAGCAGGATTGTGACATTGCTAGCCGTCAGGTTCACCGCCCATACTGGAGCCCCATAAAAGGCCATGGATCGCACGATCCCAGATTGGATGTCTCCGCACGAAAAAAAAGATCTTTTCTAACAGGCTTTACCTAACGAACGATTTGGTTTAAGCACTTCTCGATATATAAAATGCAAAATAACCAGTTGCAATATGTACTTCATCAGTATTTTAAGAAAATTACATTCCTGGCTACCTACCTCTATTATTTACTACTCAGAAATGTATAAAGTATTGGGGAGCACGCATAAATCAAAATACTAATAAAAAATAATCAAATGCACTTATGCAGACTTATATTTATTCAATATCATACGTATATATTTATAGCGTGTCATAAAATATAAACATGTATTTTTTATACATACGGGATAGAAAATCATGCTAATAACATCTTTAGTAGAAGTGCCGGCAAGCATTTGGAACAAAAGTCGGAAAGTTCACGCATGTGTTATAGCACAGATTACATATAGGGACCATAGACCAATCAAGAAACCAATAAGCAAAAGGAATCATCAACCATTCACGCGAGCCCCAGTGAGCCCGTGATCGGTTTAATATAACATATGATTGGTTGATTGGCGCGTCTCTACCGTGCGTCGCGCCTGGCACTACCACCAAAGGTATCTAAAAGGTGCTTCTTGCTCAGTCAGAGTATATTGTCAAGATGTTTGCCAGTCACTATAATTATTGCAGTCTGGTTTCCTCCTAATTTTTCTCAAACGGGTAGTAAGGGTGATCCGACCATTTCTTCTGAGGCAGAGTTCTGTAGTTCTTATCAAACGCTTTCAGAAGCTCGCGTTCTGAAGACGTCAGCTCAAAATCAAACACGTTCAAGTTTTGTTCGATGCGAGACTTTGTGACGGACTTCGGGAGAGGCACCACGCCGAGTTCAATCTGGAATTTAAAGATTCATCATCATCATCACGCTCACAGCGATTGCCCGGTAGCGTCCAAAGTTGGACCAAGTTTGGAGCCTTGCCTTGTTTCTTCCCAACCCAGAGAGGTGTGCCTGCGCCAGACCCTCGTCTGCAGGCAGGTGACCGCCTAGCAGGTGAGGTTGGCTAGGGCCTCAAAGGGGTTGATAGGGAACTGAACACCCCTCTTTTTTATCGTGTGGAAACCCCCCGGGCTTCACTTTATTGTTGAGTGATGAGATGGGTACGTTGGAATCGAACCGTCTAAAACCACACGGTGTTCTTCCTAAAATCGTCCAATGCCAGGGTACGTCCAACTGCACACCCCTGAAATTTAGATGATAGATTTCGCAGATGGCCTCACTAACGTCACCTGCAAGCCGGTACAACTGCTGATTGGCGGACGAGGCTCTGGCGCAGGCTTTTGTCTCAGGGTTGGGGTGGTCAGACGGCTGTCGGTCCCGTAAAAGCCAAGATATGCCAAAACATGGAAAGAGATGTAGAAGAGTGGACCACGAGCCCCTAAGTGCCATCAACGGATGCAACAGGTATTGGTGCTCAAAAGTGAATGAATACACTTTTGACATAGGTACTTATCTACCTTATCTGTACAGCTATACAAATAAATAAATAAATATGCCACGACATTCTACACAGCGCTCTCTAGACCCAAAGTAAGCATAGTTTAACTAGCTTGTGTTATGGGTTCCAGAATGCGGATAAACATACTTGTATACTTTATTTTTTGGAAATACATACGTCTACATAGAAATACCCAGACCAATGCAAATTTATAGACATATTCATGCATATAAATATTAGCATTGGGCGGTAATCGAACCCGCACCCCTTGACCTAACAGCCCTACCACCACGCCACAGAGGACGTCGACAATTAAAGTGTCTATTTGTAATGTTAAAATAATAGCTTTTTGTAACTTTTGTCTATCGGCCTAGTCGTTTCCAAGATTAGCCAAATCAAACAGACAGAAAGACAGATTTCTGTTTATTTGACTTGGCTAATCTCGGAAACGGCTAGACCGATTTCGACGTAACTTTCACTGGTACCACTTACCAGATATCTAAGGGCCACTTGCGGCACCGTTTTATTGTACTTGTTGGCTATCTGGACTAGAGCAGGGTCATCAATCCTGGGGGGTGGCGCGTCCGCCTCCGCCTTACTGTAGAACAGCGAACCGAAGGGAGTGTACCCTGTCACCACGATCTGCTTCTCCTTGCAGTACGAGAGGAGTTCCGGCTGCTGAAGGTTCAAGTTTAGCTGTAAAGAGAAAGATGGCTAATTGAATCTGTTATCATAGCCCACGTGTAAATTTTAGTCTATTCCGTTTTATTTTCCATAATTAATTAAGGGTCATCCATAAATTACGGCACACGAATTTCATGGCTTCTTGACGCGCACCCCAGTCCTCGTCACAAATGTGAATTGTGCGACGTCACATATTTTGCAATTTTATATGTAAAATTTACATAACTTCACAAACACCCACGATTCGCCAGTCGCCAGTTAAGTTTAGGTTAAAATGTAATAGGGGGCGAGCCTATTGCCATCTACCGGGCACATTATTAAGCGAGCGATTATCAACATTTTAATACACACATAACTACGAAAAGTCAGAGGTGTGTGCTTGGGGCGACTGGGGATCGAACTCGGGACCTCGTCTCGGCAGTCTGTTACGTACACCACTGGACTATCGCCGCTTTTTTTTAAGTTTAATAGATTAAAAAAAAAAAACAAAGTATTAAACTAAAAAGGTCGTTTCGAAATTCGTTTTAATTCCATTTAAAATATATATTAATAAAATCAACACCAAATCAAACATTTACAAAACCACCAATAAATCAAACATTTAAAAATATTACTTTAACAGTAATACCATGGAAATATGAATGACAAATACCTACTAAAGAAAAAGAAAGATAACTTATTCATGTGACCCATTAATTTGACGTCAAAGTTAGAACCTCAATGTCAGACCAGTTACACTTTCTAGATCCCTTCCCCTTCTTAACGTATGCCGTAATTGAACTGAGCGAGCGAACCGAGCGAAACTCTTAAACGCGGCATAGCCGTTTGTTGGTGGCTGAACTCCTCCGTAACCACTCGCGCGATCTTGACCAAGTTTACCATGGTGATAGTGTGGACAAGCGGCGATACGTAACGGCCTGCTGAGACGAGGTCTCGAGATCGATCCCCAGTCGCCCCGGGCACACACCTCTGACTTTTCGTAGTAATGTGTGCATTAATAAATGTTAATTATCGCTCGATTAATAATGTGCCCGGTAGATGGCAATAGGCTCGCCCCCTATTACATTGGGACCTTAACAAAACTGGCGAATCGTGGGTGTGTAATACACATCTCTGCCTACTCCTTCGGGGGTACAGGCGTGAGGTTATGTTATGTATGTTATGATAGTGTGGACACTGAGGAGTGTTTTGAAGCGAGATGGTTCATGTCCGATATACCATTGAGGAATAATCACCGAAAAACAGTTGCACGAGCGCGCGGCCTTAGCTAAGCGCGCGAACATGTCTCATTTTCAAGTAAGAGTCCTGCTCGCTCAGCTCAATTTATTTCAGTCGCACCCTGCACTGAGTTCCTAGTTTATAGCTGGCTCCTAAGTAGTATAAGCTAAGCTTTATCTGAGTATTTTTATATCAATTACTAGCTCTTGCCCGCGACTTCGTCCGCGTTAAGTTCGAAGTAGATCAAGGTATGTTTATTTCTGCAGTCTCGATACTACCACGTAAGTATTAGGTTATTTTATTTAACGGGCCGGATGAGGTGATGTGCACTCGTATTACATAGACAATTCGTTTGAAATAGATAGAGAAATATGTAACATCGAAATCAATTCTGCCCGATTCCTTAATATAATAACGTGATGATATTCATTATGAAATGTTTATGCGTCTCTAATCAACAATTTTTTATACGTGTGGAACTCTGTGGAGTTTCGAGATTTTACATTTTATTGCTTAATACCTTTAAGGTATAGCGTGATGAGTTATAGTCCGGCGTTGGACCATGTCTGAGTTGTCCTGCTGAACTACAAAATTTCGTTAAGATCTACCTTGTAAGATAATGTAATAAAGGTGATATCAATAATAGTTAAGACCGATTTTGCTCTACTGCTCCGATCATACCTATAATAGTGTGATGATATATAGAGCAGTTTATGACCATGGCTTAGAAGAATGTTCATGCAAATTTTTAGCGCAATCTGTTTAGTGGTTTTCAAGTGATGCTCGGACATCGATAATTAATAAATAATAATTAATTAAAATAATATATTAATAAAACACACAAACACAGAAAATTTTCAAAATCACATTTTCGCCATCGGTATAACTCCTAGAACACACACTTCAACTAAAAATATTCAATGTACAGTTTTCACCTCGTTACGATTCATTAAATGTATGGATGGGTATTGTTAGAATATAATTTCAATAGCGCGATGTAGGGTCAAAGTTAAAAGAAGTTCCACCAATTCATACTAGATGGTATTGGATGTATTCACCATTATTCAAACCCGTAAACTCACCTCTACTTGCAACACAACCGGCTTCTCCAATCCGTGTTCCGACAACCGTTCAACTTGCTCCTTGTTGAAGTTCGACACTCCGATGGACTTGGCGAGCCCCAAGTTCTTCGCCTCGATCATCCCTTGCCAGGTCTCCAAATAGTCGGTGTAGTCATACGTGCCGTTTTTCTTTCAAATTAGGTAACAAACATTTTGATTAAAGGCCATTAGAACAGTATTTCCGTTGAGTATATATAGAGCTTTAGTAGGAACTCTAAAAATCAAGACAAGTACATCCCGAGAACTGAGTTTTTTATACCTAGTCTGTCAGTATGGATTTAGATTTAGAAGAGAACATCTAGGACGGGACTTGAACCCGCGACCAGTCCTTTACAGGGGGAATGCTTTGACTAACTGAGTCACCTAGACACAAAGACTACATCCAGGACGGAACAATATCTTATGTATTGTGTCTAGGTGGCTCAGTTGGTCAGAGCATTCCCCCTGTAAGGGATTGGTCGCGGGTTCAAGGCCCGACCTAGATGTTCTCTTTTTCCTATCTAAATCTATAGGAAAAGTAAGTATACTAATTGCTTAAAAATTTAATAGAAGTACCTTTTTTTTTCGTGCGGATATCCCATCGGATACCCCCCGCTGGCCAGCGCGGGTGGTTATGTCGGGCTTGAACCGACTAAAACCGCACGCCGTCTCGGGTCGTAACACGCCGGGGTGTAAGGTTGCCCATAGAGCATATCCCTCGCACCCCGACTGACCCTGGGCCACCTCCGGTTTCGAGATGCCCCCCTCGGGTTTGGGAACCACGGTGTCCCCGTCTTACCCCGGTTTTGAAGTACCTAGTCCGTCAATTGACTGCACCCCGCTGGATGTTAAGAAGGTAGGCACAGAAGGTAGATTAAGAAGGTACAGAAGTTACGGGCCACCATCCCAGATGCTGACGATCCTGAAATGGTGGCCCCTATCTTGACGGCCTCAACAGATGCTTTTTCACGCCCTGCTTAAAGAACATGGGATTGTAAGAAAGAAACACGTGTGCGGGATCATATCAGCCATATAAGGCTAAGACCGAGGCTCTGAAGACAATAGCGGAACGATACTCACATGTTTTCCAACAGGCCAATGTATCAGGTACAAGTCCACGTAGTCCAGGTTCAGGTCCTTGAGCGATTGGCGTAGGGTGGGAACCACCAGGTCTTTAGGGTGGGCATCGTTGAAAAGCTGTGGACATATCAGAATAATAATGTAAGCTCGGTTTATCTGTCCTACTACTAGGTATGAGTTTCCTTAGCGCAGAAAAATTCTTTGATTAGTGAGGGAGTTTCTCTGTATTCTTTTAGAGCGGTAGAAATAGTCTGGTATAAATTTTTGTCTGCAGAAGTCATAAATCTGACTTGCAAAGAACACACACGGAGGTACAGGTCCCGGCGGGGGTGTGTGTTGGGTAACCTCCTCGAGTGTCGCTCCGATTCCGATCCCGCTGCAGTCCGGGGGGAACGGAATCGGAGCGGCCGGTACACCCTGGGCGGCGGTCAATGGCTTCCCCTTCACTCCTTCATAGGGTTGGCATTGATCGTCGGCCAATACCCAACGTGGCGGGAACACATCGCTCTCCGTACTCCTCTGCTTTCAGAGGAGACAGGATGAGCGATGCTGTTAGTGGTGAGATGGCCCAGGGTCAGCCGGGGTGCGAGGGATATGCTCTATGGGTAACCTTACACCCCGGCGTCTGAAGACCCGAGACGGCGTGCGGTTTTAGTCGGTGCAAGCCCGACATAACCGCCCCCGCTAGCCGGCGGGGGGGTATTCGAAGGGATTTCCGCACGATAAAAACAAAAAAAAAAAAAAAAAAAAAGGTACAGGTCCCGGCGCTTAGATTTGCACATCAGGAAGAAGAGAGAGAGTCCGTGTAAGATCGACTAAATTCGGTTTTGTAGAGCGTTCTCTGTTGTCGTACATCGGACTGACAGTGAACGTAGACAGATCATGAACTGTAGACTGGCTATCAGCGTATACGAGTGAGAAATAGCAATAGCTTTTTTTTATTGCCAAGCTATTAATTTTACCCATTATATAGGTAAAAATTTTAGAAAAAAATTGTAATGTTTTCTCTGATCCTCTAAAGCCAATAGCTTCGTGTAATTTTGATTTGAGAGATTTGATTGTGGGTAATAAAAACAGTGTCAAAATGAAACAAAGCGAATTGAAAAGTGTGCTGTGTTGCTATATTATGTTTACAAAACTAATTACAGTAGTCGGTATCGACAAAGGATTAAGTACCTATCGCATTGCAGAAATCGAAATTTTCAAGTTATCAATAATTAATATTCACACTGAATCTGGCCACGCCTCATTTATAAGTAAATATACATTCAAGTGTTTTAACATATTGTTAAATTTATACGCACTGCGTTTACACTTATATAATTTCATTGAGCTGAGAGTGAGACGAAGTCGAGCGAAAAGCTCTCTATACTCCACTCGGTGAATTTCGGTTGGGACGCTACTCCTCCTAAACTAATCGACCAATTTTGACCAAACTTGGCATGTAAATACAACTTGATAGCCGGAAGGTTATCAAGTTTTATAAAATTGAAAATCGAATATACCATGGAGGAATAATCACCCTTCAAAAATTTCAAAATCTGATTTCTCCAAAATGATCAATGTTGAGACCATGATTTTGGCGCCAAATTGTGCAACTCAACTACTGGCAGACAGAAAAAGAAATAACAGAAAAAAATATTGAAAATCGGTCGCAACGGAGGAATAATCACCGAAAAAACAATTCAATGGTATTCAATTGAAAAACAATTGCGCGTGAAAATAGAATTTTCGGTAATTGGGGAGTAGTTGTTGGGCAGATTTTGTAGGTAATCATGAAGTGCACTGTCAGCTCAACATTGCAACAGCAGAATGCATTGCGCGCCTAGTAGATGTAGGTATATTTTTGAAAGGACATGTGGGAACTTTGGTTTCTACATGGCCAAACTGGTAAATCTATGATTATAAGAATAATTTAAAACGACCCATCAAAAACGGCCGTCACCTACTGAACTAGTGCTTTCCATTCTAGTTGAATAGTAGGTATGTGTCAGTTTTTTATTTTAGTGTCGTGTCCATATTTATTATCTGTTTACAACTGCCAGAACAGTGTGCGACAGAGAGAACGCTCTACTGAACCGAACCATACCGATTTTAGCCGGACACTCTCTCTTCTTCCCGATGTGCCAACCAAAACGCCGGCGCCGTTTACTGTACTTCGAAGCTATGAAAAAGGGATATCTAGTTCTTGTCGAAAAAGGGCGGGGTTACTAGCAATGGTGCAACGGTCATGATAAAATCTCTGATAGTGGTATCGACTGGTTTTAGTTGGTTTGACTTTGAAGTAACAGTTTCGTTGAGCTGTCTGGTAAGTATCCACATCCACATCTCCAAATGGCCGTCTTGTGAAATTAAATTTACTAATTCTACTTAACTATATTTGAAAATTCTGAGGTCATCTCACCTTAGAGGTTACAAAAATATCTTCCCTCTTCAATCCTTCGGAGAACTTCTTCGTCAGCGCCCGTCCGACCTGGTTCTCGATGCCGTATATGAGAGCTGTGTCAATGTGGGTGTACCCAGCTTCAATCGCCCACAACACAGCTTGTTCTACCTCGTTCGCTTTAGGCGTCGCACGACCCTGGAGTTTAAGTATATAGAGCTGAAGAGTTCGTTTGTTTGGACGTGTTAGTCTCTGGATCTACATGTGGAATTTGATTGCTAACCCCCGACGTACAAACGACGACGGGCTGTTATAAGTTTGACGTATCTGTGTTACGCTGCCACAGATAGACACACCTATCTGTGGCAGCGTAGCTCCCGAACGGATGAACAGACTTCAATTTTATTTTTATTTGACAGGTGAATTTGTCGCGCCGGAGGCGTCGCCGCCCAGACGATGTGGCAGCCCGAGAGGCGGAGCTATATGAGGCGTACAAAGGGGCCAAGAGGACCCTCCAGGAAGCCATTAAACAGGCCAAACGGCGGGCCCGCGAAGAGCTGCTGGAGCTGGACCAGAACCCATGGGGGCGCCCTTAACTTGCGGTCAGGGGCAAAATCCGCCCAAGGGTGCCCCTACTGACCTAGAGCCTCCAGCCAGAGAGGCTGGAGGGGATCCTGGGCTCCCTTTTCCCGGCGAGAGCGGAGGAACATGTCCCTCCGCGCATGGCTACGCCTCAGGCGCCTGACGCTGATAATAGCGAGAGCGATGTACCCGAAGTCAGGGAGAGTGAACTGGGGGTAGCAGTGCTCCGGCTTAAAGCTCGGAAATGCACTGCTCCGGACCCGACGGCATTCCAGGCCGAGCATGGGTCCTGGCCTTTGAGGAACTAGGGCCTCGACTGGTGGCGCTCTTTAGCGCATGCCTCGAAAGGGGCCAGTTTCCAAAGGCTTGGAAGACGGGGAAACTGGTCCTTATCCGGAAGGCGGGGCGGCCGGCGGATCAGCCATCCGGTTACCGGCCGATCGTGTTGCTCGACGAGGTGTGCAAGCACTTTGAGCGGATTATTGCAGATCGCCTCGTCGAGCATCTCACGAACGTGGGGCCAGATTTGGCGGATAATCGGTTTGGTTTCCACCGGGGGCGCTCCACCGTGGAAGCGATCATGCGCGTTAGGCGCCTGGCGGAGTAGCCTCGCGGGGTGGGGTGGTGGTGGCGGTGTCTCTTGACATCGCCAATGCCTTCAACACCTACCCTGGAGCTGCGTTAGGGAGGCTCTCGCGTATCACAGAGTGCCTCCTTACCTCCGCCGCATTGTCGAGGCATACCTATCTGAGGGCGGCGAGAAGTGTCGTACGGTGTTCCACAGGGGTCGGTCCTAGGGCCACTACTGTGGAACATCGGATACGACTGGGTGCTGCGCGGTCCGTTGCTCGAGGGTGTCAGCATAACTTTTAATGCGTACACCGAAGCGCGGCACTAAAGGCCACGGCAGGGGTTGCTCAAGTCGTGGGTCGAATACGGCGGCTGGGACTCGAGGTGGCTCTCCACAAATCCGAGGCTATGTGTTTTCACGGGCCTCGGAGGGGGTCACCTGCGATGGCCGTCAGAGTCATCAGGGGGTATCGCACGATCTCCGTCGAGGTGGCATGTCTCCTAGCCGGGACCCCTCCATGGGACCTGGAAGCGAGAGCCCTTGCGCTACTGTATCAGTGGCGCAAGGAGGCGCTGGAGCGGGGCCATAGGCCGGAGCCCCGAGAAATCAGGGCTCAGCGGTCCCTGCTCCGCCAGGAACTCATGGAGAAATGGAGGGTGCGACTTGAGCATCCAAGGTGGGGGGAATCCACCATTACAGCGGTGAGAACGATTATGAAGGAGTGGTTGGAGAGGGACCATGGGGACCTCTCCTACCGGATTAGCCAGATATTTACCGGACACGGGTGTTTCGGTAAGTATCTATGGCGCATCCACCGGGAGACAACGCCGCAGTGCCAGCACTGCGAGGATCCTGGCGAAGACACGGCGCTCCACACGTTGGTGGAGTGCCCTGCGTGGGCGAGTCAAAGTCAAAGTCTTTATTTTTCAAAATAGTGCAACGTAATTACATCTTTTTGACGTCAAAATCTGCTTAAAACTAAGTTTACCACCGCTTCCTAGGCCCTAGTGGAGAAGAAACGGCGCAACAAACTCCACTGCGGCATTTTCGAGACGTCATATTATAAATAGTGATTTCTTAAGACTAAATATGGACGAATGTACATTTTTGTCTCGTGTCAAGATAAATAAAGGTATATAAAAAAACAAAAGTTAAAATAAAAATTTAACCTAAGTTAAACGTTAAAATAATTTAAAAAGTTAAAATATGGTAAAAAAAAAGGTTGCCTACTACAATATTATGCTGTAGTTGTAGCATTAAGAGGGGCCTGCACCATGCTCAAGCCAGACATTTTTGTCTTTAAGGTAATCATCTGTCCTATAGTATGCTTTTTTACATAAGGTGGTCTTAACAAAGGTTTTAAATTTATTGTCAGGCATACCAAGGACCGATTCAGGTAATTTATTATAAAAGCGTATACCTTCCCCCCTAAAAGAATCACTAACTTTGCTGAGCCGATAACATGGAAGGATCAGTTTATTTTTATTGCGCAGATTTCTGTCTGTAATGTCACTTACTTTTGTAAAATTGGAAATATTTTTCCTGACATACAGTATGTTCTCGAATATATATTGGGAAGCTACAGTTAAAATATTAATATTTTTGAATCGTTCCCTAAGAGAATCTCTCTTACCTAAACAATAAATGGCACGAATTGCCCTTTTTTGTAATATAAAGATAGTTTCTAAATCTGCTGCATTCCCCCAAATTAGTATTCCATAGGACATCAGACTATGGAAGTAACTAAAGTATACCAGCCTAGCAGTAGATTCATCTGTCAACCGCCTAATCTGTCTGACAGCGTAAGCAGCAGAGCTGAGTTTATTGGCCAAAATAGTGATATGGTCACCCCATTGCAATTTCGAATCCATTGTAATTCCTAGAAAGGTAGTGCTATTTACAAATTCCAACCTTTGCCCCCCCAGCATGATATCAACGTGTGTTTGCCTCACATTAGGCAGTGTAAACCTAATGCATTTGGTCTTTTCTGCATTCAACAATAGGTTGTTTGCAGAAAACCAATTTGAAATGGCGTTCAAAATATTATTAACATTATTTGCATTTGTATTACGCCGATCTACTTTGAATATTAGCGACGTATCATCCGCAAACAATACTATGCCAGCTTGTGCTTCAATTATATTAGGCAGGTCATTGATGTAAACCAAGAAGAGAAAAGGTCCTAGGATTGATCCCTGGGGTACACCTATTTTTAAGTTTGATCCATTTGACTTAACGTTATTCACATCAACAGTCTGAAGTCTATCTGTTAAATAAGATTCTACTAATTCTGTGGATTTTTTGTCAAAACCGTACCGACGTAACTTGAGCAAAAGTGTCTGATGGTCAACACAATCAAACGCCTTAGAAAGATCACAGAATACCCCAATAGCATCCTGCGATCCCTCCCAAGCGTCGTAAATTAAGTTAACTAGGCTAACTCCCGCATCGGTGGTAGATTTCCCGCCAGTAAAGCCATACTGTTGGCTGTGAAAAAGATTGTTGGTTTTGAAATGTAGTTGCATTTGATTGAGCATCACTCTTTCAAACACCTTACTCAAAGCTGGCAAAATAGAGATAGGGCGGTAGTTTCCAAGTTCTGACTTATGTTTCATTAAATTAGGAAATGTGCCTTCATCTATACATTCATTAAAAATTAGTGCTAAATCAGGTGCAATGATATTAATTACATGACTAATTAAAGTAACTGACATGCCCCAGTAATCTTTAGACTTTTTCATTTTGAGATTTTTAAATGCTTTTAATATGTCAATGGGGTCAATATGTTTGAAGTTAAATTTGGAAGAACTGATATTACTCTCAAGAAGGGCACTCTCGGCACTTTGAGCGTTAGAATTAATAGAGGATGTGAGTTTCAATGGAATATTAGTAAAATAATCTTCAAACGCATTTACAATATCTTTTGGAGAGGTTATATCCCTGTTTTCTAATTTAATTTTAGTAATAATATCCCTCATTTTACATTTACCAGACTCTTTGTGAATAACTTTCCAAGTTTCCTTCATTTTATTAGGAGCCTCAAGTATTTTCCTTTTAATGTGAATGGCTTTTGCTTGTTTACATACTTTTTTGAATAACTTGGAGTAGTTTTTAACATAGTCAATGAAACCACCGTCAAAATTGTACTGCTTTTGGGCGTATAAATCGAATAGCGTTCGTCTACTTTTATATATACCTACAGTAGCCCATTCACAGAATTTAGATTTAGTACTGTGCTTTTTACATTTTTGTTTGAATGTATGTGAAAAAGCATTAGTTAATGTACTAAATAAACTATTGTAATGAACATCAGGATTATTGCCTAGGTAAGCTACAGTATTAAGCTTGTTCTCTAACAAGTTTTTGAATTCTCTAATTTTGTTAGAGGTTATGGGCCTACACATAATTTTCTCTTTAGGTTGATTATTATTTCCCTTGGAAAACGATACTATTTGACCACAGTGATCTGAGGGCAACGCACTTATTACAGACTTACTTAAGTATACACTGTCACTAAAAAAATTATCTAAACAACTGGCAGTTGTAGCAGTGATTCTAGTTGGTTCACAAAATATATTTTCAAGATTATAACTCTTGAACATGTTTAAAAATTGGGTACTTTTCCTACACTGCTCCAATATGTTTATATTAAAGTCTCCACACAGTATTAGATTCTTTTTGTTGCTTGATGCTATCCCAAGAATTTGGTCCATGACCCCAATAAACATTCCAAAATCACTACTAGGTGGACTGTATACGCAGACTACTATATAACTATCAAGCTCGGTACAGGCCACCTCAGCACATCGCTCAACAGAAAGTCTAACAATGTCAATCCACTCTTTACTACGGAGACCATTTTTTATTAAGACCATGGAGCCACCTCTGATAGCAGACTTCCTGTTAAAGCAACTTACAATATTGTAATTGTCTATACTGAACATCATCTCACTCTCCTTGAGCCAATGCTCAGTCAAACACAAAATATCTACATTTAATTTCTCTAGAAATAATTCAATTACTAATTCCTTGCCGGGAAGACCTTGTATGTTTTGATGAGCTATCTTTAGCTCTGGCATTCCTGTTGTCTGAACACATAGTTTAAATTATTACTATCAGTTAAAAATACAGAATTACCACTACAAGTACCTGGCAAGTCTGTAGGTATCAGGTTATTACTTTGTTTACAATGTAAACTCGTCCAAAACTTAATATTATTTGCTACCAATGTAGCAATTTTATACATCTTTAGTCTTAAAACAATAATTACTAATAAAATTATTAGTGTCAAAAAATATAAAAGTGTCACTATGACGACATGTCAGAGTATGAATAAAATTATTCAAATAGTGTATCTTTTTATTATGAGATTTGGGCTGGCAACACACATATGGAAATGCACATAATATTATTTTAAATACTCTTAATTTACTTAGGCATTCTATAAAGTATAATAATTCTTTCTTGCCTACTTTGTTACTCTCACCTACCAGTAATACAATAGTGGAATTACTATTATGCTTGGAAGACACAATTTTATCTATAATTTGAGTGTAAGTTGCATTGGGTAGGGAATAATGAATACAGTTTTTTAAATATTCACTAAACATGTAGCCCATATTGCAACCCACACTGTCAGAAAATACCATTGTATTACTAGGCGGCTCAATGTTGTCAGAAGAATCAGATGCAGTCTCCAGAATACTGCCACAAGTAGAGAGAGCCGGTATGGAGTCATTGACAGGGGGTTGGTTGATCTGCCCAGAGCTGCACTGTCGAGTTAATGAATCAAGTAGTTCTTGGTTGTGCCTGCTGTCATCAATCAATTTGTCCAAAGCCAACATGTATTCAGTATTCTGTTTCCTTTGGAGGTCATATTTAGAGAATAAACTTGCATAATCCTCCTGCAATTGCTTCATGTGTGATTCTAGCCTGACCCTCCCAACATCATGAGCCACCTGACTCTCCGCCAACTGATTACTACATATAACCAACTGCCTACTACACATATCTAGGTCAGATTGGAGTTGTGAATTTAAGTTTCTAGTATTTGTCAAACAAGACTTCATCTTTAGATTAATTTTATTAATTTTTTTGTTTATTTTTAATTTATTTTTGATTTTATTATGGCTAATCTGTTTAGGCAACTTCATACACATACACCTACTATCATTTGTGAGATCAATCACAGATGAATTGGCTGAGGCAGGCACACAGGTGCTTTCAAGGAGTTCGGTGTAGAGGTTGGACACCTCTGCTAACTGGCGCGATTGGGCATCCTGCTCATAGCTACTAATAAGCCTGTATGCCTCCCCCAGCTCATTTTCAAGCTGGGTGTTACGCCTGAGGGTTTGCTCAAACGTATCACCGCATTGGCGGAAAGACTCAATTTCTATTTGCAGCTGGTAAAGTTGCTCGCTCAACTCATCCCGAGTAACTTGGCTTTCAGACAGCTTTTGTTCCAAGCTGATGTTCTTGTTACGCATTAATTCATATTCACGTTCATTATCTTTCCATTATTAATTGCTCATTTTCTTTCTTTTCCACTTTAAGTTGTAATAGGGCTTCTTTCAACTGCATTTGTAATTGACGGGCAGTCGCAGCTCGTGTCGCAGCTCGCGTGGACGTAGACATATTGACGCAATAGGCACTTATTTAAGTATAATAGGGAGGATAATGAACACCAGTAGCAATGCAGAGCCAACAAAACCAGCTGATTAACTAAGAAATAACCTATTCAAGTAAACACAAGTTTATCAATTGTTTGACTATTCCGGAATGTTTATAGTGGCCAAAAGTTGAATAAAACAATATTCAAAGACTTGAAATAGTAAAATAAGCAGTGAAATGAGTATAAAATCACTGTTCTTACCTTTTAAACTTGTGAAAAAAAACAACCGGTACCTACCCGCTTGATATCAACTTTGAATACTATTTCCTTTCAAAAAACACAAAATTGAGGCGCACAAAACTTATATAGGCATTTAAAACACTAGTTCTATATATTTAATCGGGTTTTACAATGTATTAACCAGTTTATTTATTTTAATTTACATTAAAAATACGGAGCTATAAAATATAAGTTTGACATGTATGAGTGTTGCCAGCAACCATCCGAAGAAGAAGTCAACGCCGGGATCTCGTTGCGGTCCTGGGCGTGGACGTTCTCTCGTTGGAGACCATGGTGAGGGCCGTGGTCTCCGACGGGAGCAAGTGGCACGCCACCGTCTCTTTCTGCGAGCAGGTAATGCGCGCGAAAGAGACGGCGGAGAGGGAGCGGGAGAGAACACTGCCCCTCGAGTTTCGCAGTCACTCATCTACGCTCGGGACTACCGACCTCCATGATCGGGGCCTGAGGACGGCAGTTGGCCGACTCGCCGCCCTTACAGAAGCAGGCCGTGGCGGAGGCGTGTCGTGTGTGACACACGCCTGCCAACTCACCGAAGCGGGATAAAACCCGACCCCACCAGGCGAGGCCGCGGTGGCGGCCAAAGTCAAAGTCAAAAACCATTTATTCTGTATAGACCATTAATACGGAACTTACAAAACGTCATAAAAAAATTAATCTAATGTTTGGCAAATGGCCCAAGGGTCGAAACGCGGCCCTGTCCTGAGAAGACTCCGGCAAGAAACTTAGCGGGTTGTTTTTTTTTTGGTCTATTTACAAACATATTTACTTAACCTAAGTACAAGTCCGCCGGTAACCCTGGGGTTATCCTTTCGAGGGCTTACCCGGGGTGCCCGGCAACGGACACTTGGGGAGGACACCGTGCGGTTTTAGTCGATACACGATATAACCACCCCCGCTGGCCGGGGGGGGTATCCGAAGGGATTTCCGCAAGTAAAAAAAATAAAAAGTTGAATTTGTCGGGTGTTTTTAAATCTTTATCTAATTTTTCTCTATGCATTCCATAGCCCACTTTCCAAAGAAAGTTATATGCTATATAACATCACGTTATGACCTTAAGGGGCTTATTAAGTGAAAATGGTGAGAGTACGGCAACGGGCCTTAGACCCATATCGAGAAGAAATACCTTTGAATTATGTCCCAGCCAAGTTCCCAATGCTAACGCCGGCATCTCTCTGCCATCGTGCAGCTTCACAACCGGAACCCGCGCTGCAGCCACCTGAAATGTTTCATATAACACTATTTAATATCAAGAATATGGAGCGGCTCGTGGCTCAGTGGGAACCGAGGACGTTAGCACATTGCAAAGTTAAGCAATAGGAGCCAGGTCTGTCTTAGGACGGAAGGGTCTCCATATGTTAATAATAGACACATTCTTAACAGTTGAGTCTCCTCCGTGCCTCGTAGAGCACGTTAAGCCATCGGCCCCGGTTGCCTCTATGACAGTCGTTACGGGTAGTTGGAGCCCAAGAGGGTCCGACAACGTTGTTTTTGTTTCGTCAGGGGAAATGTCCTACGGCATACTGCGCCGCGTGGATGTCGCATGGTTATGTGTGGCTCTCACACACTAAGCTCCCTACAGTGCATGCAACCATACTTTGCGCCTTGTCGGGGGCCTTAAACTATACATGAATCCTTTCATGGCGACCCCCCATAGCGCGTGCCACAGTGTCACGGGCACTTGCACCAAATAACTCTCAATTAGGCGACGTCCAGGCGCACACGGACACTGACGCCAAGCTGCGCCGAGTCATCATTGCAGTCGCAGTGGTTGTAGTTGTAGCTCCTACCGACTTTGAAACAGGTATTTTCCGGAGCAGCCTTGAAAGCACCTGTGACAGTTGGAAGGAACAGGTCCTGTGCTTCCGCCCTGCCCACTCGACAATGACTGGCTGAAGCGCCTCAGCGGCGGCAAAACCAGCGCGTGCAGCCTCCAGCCGGGACGACTATCAGTCCATTATCTTAATGAGCCCGCATTAAGATAATGGACTGCATGGTAGTCGTCCCAGCTGGAGGCTCGGTACACGTCACCCGCGAATCTCCTCGGGCGTAGGCCCCCTGCCGCCATCCGCCCTGTACAGTATCGTCCGCCGATACACATCGGCGAGCACTTCCGCGTTCAAGTCCTACGGGAAAAGGGCCGACAACTAACTACAGAACTTCGATGTCGCCAGAGTTGTTGTTGTTCAAGTTTTCACTTCTGCCGGCACTACCGGAGTGCCACTGCCTTTTTTTTACAAAAGGTAGCTAAATCGCTTGTGTTACGACTGGGTTCACATTGGTAGGGTAATGGCCAAGTTCGAATTCGGACCTCTCGATCGTAAGGGCGACTCTATAACCACAAAACTACCGACGTTTTCACCTCGTAGCCCGGGTTCGCTTACTCTTATTTCTCCTTTTGGTTTGGTTTATACAGCTTTCATGGGAACGACTGCCGTGTGACCCGGGACCCCCCAACCCCGAGAAGAAAGCATGCGCTAGATCCTTGCCCGTCAATCAGCAGGTGTACCGGCGTGTACGTGAGGGTGGTTAGGGCTCCGAAGATCTTGGTGGGCTCCTATATAGCCTGATACTCCAAGCGTCCATAGGCCACGGCCATCCTCGTCTTCTGAGTCTTCTCCCAACTCCCTTGGGGTCGGCTTATTCAGTTTAACTTCGATATTTTCCATGAAGCGGCTGCCACCGGCCTCCACAACTCCCTGGCTGTAGACGACGATGTGTGGTTGTAGGCGAGATTTTCAAAGAAACAGCTGTTTAGCAGTCATACGATTACATTTTCAATAAAACATAACATAACATAACTTCACGCCTGTATCCCCGAAGAGGTAGGCAGAGGTGTATTACCCACCCACGATTCGCCAGTTATGTTAAGGTTCCAATGTAATAGGGGGCGAGCCTATTGCCATCTACCGGGCACAATATTAAGCGAGCGATAATTTCCATTTATTAATGCACACATAACTACGAAAAGTCAGAGGGGTGTGCCCGGGGCGACTGGGGATCGAACTCGAGACCTCGTCTTAGCAGTCCGTTACGTACGCCACTGGGCTATCGCCACTTTTCAATGTCATCGGGTAAATAAAGGAAGAAAGAAAGAAAGCCTCATTTATTACTGCAAATACCGCGAGACACGGTGACAGGCAAAACAGAAGGAGAGAGACATAAATATTATTTAAATAATATTTCTGTCTCTTCAGCATATTCCGTGCTTCAAGCCCGACATAACCGCCCCCGCTGGCCGGCGGGGGGTATCCGAAGGGATTTCCGCACGAAAAAAAAAGGTACAGATTAAAACAGAGTCGAAAACATAGTTGTCATAATGCAAGGAAGGCACGCGTCCCACGGTTGCAGTAACAGGAACCCAGTTCAGCTCCTGCCAGGCCACAAGGCGGGTTTTCAACTGGGCCCTTATGCTACGACTGCTACAAAAAAATTGCAAAGGAAAAAAAATAAAGCAGATCTTATTTATATAATATTTTAATTTATATTTAATATTTTAAATTTTTTTTTTTTTTAATATTTAATATTTTAATAATATTCTATCTATTCCATGCGCGTCCTCAGTCTTTATGACTGAGGACGCGCATGGCGTTCGGCAGTTGCATCGAGCGACTGTTTGGTAAGTGGAGGGCCAATACCCCTCCCCTCCGGTACTTCTCGGTAATTTTGGACGACCGCCTCTCCCGGCGGTCGTCCAAAATTGGTAGTAATTCCTACATTAGACATTATAAAATGAATCCTACATTCCAAGTTGTTTTTAAATACTTAATGATAGGATCGCGTTCCAGCCTAGTGGTATGGGTAATGGACTGCTGAGACGAGGTCTCGGGTTCGATCCCAGGTTTTACCATGGCACACACCAATGACTTTTCGATGCTTTTCGAAGTTATGTGTGTATTTACCGCAGGTTTATAAGTGCCCGGTTAATGGCAATAGGCTCGCCACCTATTACATTGGGACCTAAACATAAACTGGCGAAATGTGGGTGCTAGCACCTCTGCCTACCCCTTCGGGGATATAGGCGTGAGTTTATGAGATGATGATGAGTATGAGATGAGGATCGCGTTGCTAACACTGGCGATGTCGAAGTTTTGTAGCTAGAACAGGTTTTCCGACGTTTTTAGGCCTAGGTAGGTATCCTCTTTATTATCAGGAGTGGACATAGCCTAAATAAGTGCTTTATTTTCTTATCTTGTTTTATATAAAGAATGACATCGTAAAACTTACATAATTACAATAGATAACACTGATATTGGATACCAGGAAATAGAGGCCTTGACCTCTCCGGGTGCTGGACGATAACTTAGATAAGCTTATGTAACGAAATGTGGTTCAATATGAACATTATCAATATGATAACACCGGTTATTTTTATTATACACTTCATAATCATCACAGCCTTGAATCCTGGTTATATCCGAAGCTCTCACCTCAGAGTCCAGGGCCCGATTGCCGGCTTTTACTCCTGCACATCGCACGGTCTTCTGGCAATGAGACTAACGCATGTCTGCTACGACGACAAGCCAACTACCCCTCCTATCTACCTCTGTAGCCTTCATCAAAAGAGTCGTAGTTACCTTGAAACGTGATGCGTAATATTTAACCGCCCATAGGTACAGACCCTTCACGCCGCAATAGCGGCGGTAAGGCCCATCATGGAGGATTGGCTAGAGAGGCGACACGGAAGCCTCTCGTACCGACTGACGCAGGTGATCTCCGGTAAGGGGAGCTTCGGGGACCACTTGCATCGGTTCAGGAAGGAGCCAACGCCTGAGTGCCATCTCTGCGACGCGAGCGAGGACTCAGGGCTGCACTGCCCGGCGTGGGAGGCGCTCAGGCGTGACCTCGTGGCAGCCATCGGGGTGGGAGTCCTCTCGCTCGGCAGCATGATTGCGGCAATGGTGCGAAGCGCGAGCGAGTGGGCTGCCGCCACCTCCTTCTGCGGGCATGTAATGCTCGCGAAGGAGAAGGCGGAGCGCGCCCGGGAGAGATTTAGAACTCTCCCGGCCCCCCGAGCCCGCTACATGCTCGCCGCGCGTCGCAGGCGACTCAGGCGCCGGAGGTCGCTTAACGACCTCCATCCTCCATGAGCGCAGGCCTGGGGGTGGTAGGTGAGGCCGCCTGTCACCCCAGCAGAAGCAGGCCGGGATGGTGTGGCGACTAGCGCCTCTACCCAAACCGGGGCAAGATGGGGACACCGTGGTTCCCAAACCCGAGGGGGCCATCTCGAAACCGGAGATGGCCCAGGGTCAGTCGGGGTGCGAGGGACATGCTCTATTTGCAACCTTACACCCCGGCGTTTTAAGACCCGAGACGGCGTGTGGTTTCAGTTGGTTCAAACCCGACAGAACCGCCCCCGCTCACCGGCGGGGGGGTATCCGAAGGGATTTCCGCACGAAAAAAAAATAAGGTATAGACCCTTGTTTTTTTTTATACCGCTTAGGTGGCAGACAACCACACGGCCCACCTGATGGGAAGCCTATGGACTTGTGTAACACCAAGGCATTACACTCGCGCTGCCGACGTTCTAAAAACCTTCTAATGCCCTTTTTGAAGAAACCCATATTGTAGTCGCTTGGGAAATCCACAGCAGGGAGATCATTCCACAGCCTGAGGGTGCGCGGAATGAAGTGCCTCTCATACCTCACTGTAAGCACCGTTTCTGGTCGCAACGTGTGAGGATGAATTCCCTGCCTGTGGCGAGCGGTGCGATGATAGAATGTGGCCGTGGACATCATATCAAACAATTCTTCTGAACAACCACCATTTTATAGGTGGTAAAACACGCACAGAGAGGTAAAATCTCCTAAGCCTGAGAGTTTCTACACCGCCTGTAAGTATGGGATTTTCGATGATCCTCAGCGCCCGTATGCGTATGCAGGTGCTCCAGTAGAAAGGTGACAGCAGTACTCCACCTGGGGCGGAATTTGAGACATAACAAAGAATTCTTTGCTCCGCAGTGAAGTACCTACTGCTTCGCCCTGTTGAGCACTCCAAGTTTCTTAGATGCCAACTTGACCTTGTTTTCCAGGTTACAGGTTACTGCGTTACAGAACTTCGCTGAAGATATCGACACCGTAGACCCCGATACCCCGACCCCGATGAATATGGTAAATGGTGTGTCCAGCAATTGCGGGTCTACAATAATTGCTGTTTTCTCATAGGTGAAATCACATACTTGTGTCTTAGTGGGGTAGAATTGAACCAGGTTTAGTCTTCCCCAATCGGACACTCTTGCGAGTCTAGTTTCGATTTCAAACACAAGTTGTTCACGGAGCCTATATCAAAAGAATCGCTATTACCTTAGAAACGTGACGAGTAATATCCGTGTTTGAAATCTAAGAGAGTTATCAAGCATTCTGTAGGTGTGCAACACAGGTATACCTCAGGGATACGCTTTGTTTATTAAGCAGGAAATGTAAATGTAAGAATACAAGTTTTACCATTCAAATGTGTTACCTTGTGACCGGAATTAATAAAGATTTGTTTTGTTATGTTTGAGGAAGACTAACACAACAATTTACAAAATGACGCATTGAAATCTATATTTACCCAGGGCAACGAAAGATATTATTCTGGCTATGTGACATGTTTTCCAAATATACTTTTTTTTTTAAACCGTCTCTATGATAGAATGATTTACTAATTAAAGGAAAGTTTACTTAGACATAGTGTCTATAGAGATCTTTTTTACGTGTAATATGGTTGGATTTTACCTTTGTGGGGTCTATAGCGAGGGTAATATCTAACTACTGAGTTTCCACACGGCGTTTATGAGATCAAACTTAGGGGCGCTTTCCATAAGCGTGTCGCTCCAGCCCCCGTTATACAAGGTCCATACCCACGAACGTTTTTAGGGTTCCGTTGCTAAAAGGCAAAAAGCAGAACCCTTATAGATTCTTCATGTCTGTCTGTCTGTCCGTCCGTATGTCACAGTAACTTTTCTCCGAAGCTATAAGAACTATGCTGTTGAAACTTGGTAAGTAGACGTATTCTGTGAACCGCATTAAGTTTTTCACACAAAAATAAAAAAAAGACAAATTTTGGGTGTTCCCCATATTTGGAACCGAGACTCAAAAATATTTTTTTCATCCAACCCATATGTGTACCCATATGGGGGTATTTATGGATAGATCTTCAAAAATGATATTTAGGTTTCTAATATCATTTTTTTCTCTGAATAGTTTGCGCGAGAGACACTTCCAAAGTGGTAAAATGTGTCTCCCCCCCCCCCTCTAACTTCTAAAATAAGAGAATGATAAAACTAAGAAATATATGATGTACATTAACCATGTAAACTTACACCGAAAATTGGTTTGAGCGAGATCTAGTAAGTAAATTTTTATTTACGTCATAAATTGTAAACCGCATATTACCTTTCATTCAATCAACTCAAATATAAAAATTTTAAAAAATATTATTATGTTACTTGCTGCTAAGGCACCCTTCATGGACGAGGTCGACTCGCAGTTGGCTGCTTTTTTTGTTACTAGTAAGCGTCTTTATTTAAAAAATATAGTTATGGTTTTAACCTCATATAACATGCTCCGTTTTGGGGGGAAAGTAAAATACCAAGAAAATTGGAAGAATAAAACGAAAATCGTAATTATTTTGCTTATTTCCACAGCAGTGCAACAAGCGTTCAGTTTGGTTTATCGATATAGCAAATCAATAAAAACTATAGAAATAATAATATGATATTGATACAGTTAGGTTTTAGGCACTTTATTTTGTTTGCCAGACTTTTTTCTTTTTGACTACAACTACCCCTTGACTACAACATTTCACTCTTCGTTTTACCGCTAATTAATACAATTTGAACCAAACAAATGAACAACAAGAACGTACATACATACATATACTCACGCCTTTTTCCCTCCGTGGTAGGCAGAGAAAACAGCCCGCCATAGGCTTCGGTCTTTACATACTTCACGAGCCTCCTTCACTGTCATTAAACCTTCCATGCAAGCCAGCCGGTTTCGAGCTATTTTGACCTCCCCGTATTTCAAAACCTCGTTAATTTGATCAGTGTATGTTTTGCGAGGTTGACCCCGGCTTGCCTGCCCACTTACATCTGCCTTAATATACTTGGTGTGTCATTGTCACGCGTGAGATGTGTCACGCTCAGTACTGATTCGTTCCAAGTGCCCAAACCACCTTAGCATACCCTAACAACAACAACAAGCTAAATAAAACCATTTAAAAATGGTTTATGTGTGTATCATATCCGCCACTAAAATTCTAACAAGGACTTACGAGGATAGGAATATTGCATTGAGGGTAGATATGAAAACTTGTTTATACTTTTGGATAATTAAATAAACAATATTCATAATAATACGAAGTATTTATGTTGTCCCTATAACGAATTAAGTATAAGTCGTTACCCATTGATATCATGTAGTCAATTGTTGACGGAACGATCTGTTCATGTAATGAACTATTGAACTCGTAATTTATTGATGTAGTAAAGTGTTGGTCTTTTTAACTAACTATTGACGTACTGATTGTTAACCCAATGAAACTACTGATCTCACGTATGTATCCGCTTGCGAGGACTGGATGTTGACGTGGACAATACACCATCAGCAAATTTGTGGGCACAAATTAAACTAGGACGGTTACCAGCTTCGCAATCAACCCGAACTTAAGCGTAGCGAGATTTGCTTATCCAACAATAGGTCAACGTGACCGGTCGACTTTTTACATTGATTTGGTTTTTTCGGTGATTATTCCTCGATGGTAAGACCGATCTGGACATTCGACCCCTTACAACACTCAGTAATGTCTACTTGATCACCGTGGCAAATTTGGTCGAGATCGGTCAAACGGTCTCGGAGGAGTATCATTTGTTTGAAATGCAACTTTGAAACCAAAGACGCTTCGCTCGCCTTCGGCTTTGACTTGAAATTTTAACAGATCGTTGTTTTTTTACCCAGGAGTTCGAATCCCGAGGTTACCACGAAAACGGAAAATATTTCAATAATTATCAGACAAACCCCGAGTGAAGTTATAGAGTAACCGTATTTAGTATAATAGGTAAACAAAATCACTTACATATGCGCAAATTAAAACTAAAACAATATTCAACCACGTCGCCATCTTCACCGATATACCACACAGGTCCAGTAACGATGCACTAATGTTAAAATGACTACTTATTTATTTAAAAATGCGGTATACTCCTTGACCTTTTCCGATAATGGTCCATGTGATGCTGCATGCGACGGGCGGCCGTATACTGCCGAGATTGGAAATACATAGATTAGCGAGGCGAACAAGTTAACTACAAAGGCACATGCCGAGGCGTACACATACCGCTAAAATTGTCACGGCTTACTCGTATACAACCGGTTTATAATCACAAAAATCTTTTGTAAATGGAAAGGATTGAGTAACGATTTGAAATCACAATTTCATGGATAGATTAGCTGTGCCCGCGACTTTGCCCACGTGGACTTAGATCTGGGTTTCTTTTGCGGGAACCCTATTTCTTTTCCTAAGTTTAAAGTAGCCTATTTTACGCCTTGTGATATTAGCTTAGATCTGGGTTTCTTTTGCGGGAACCCTATTTCTTTTCCTAAGTTTAAAGTAGCCTATTTTACGCCTTGTGATATTAGCAATGTGAAAGTCCCGGCAAAATCAATCCAGCCGTTCCAAATATTATCTAATTCAAACAACCAGAAAGACAGACAGACAATAGATTAAAATTAAAAAGACAAAATAGAACCAAAAAGGTATGGATGTGAAAGCCTATAAAAAAATAACTTTAGTCAAGCCCTTTCATTTCAAACCAATGTTGAAGATGTGAAAAAAAATGAAACGTGGCCATCTTGGATTTAAAATTTGTCGTAGTGTAGTATATAGTAATTATAGCATAGTATTCTACTAGTAAAGCCTTTTCATTTAAAACCCATATTGAGGGATTTGTGAATAAATATGTACTTAATGCGCCATTTGGTGGCGGCGGGCATATTGGAATGATTTTCATCAAACATAGCTAACATCACCCCCAACTAATTCACCTTTCAAACAAAAAGCAAAATCAAACCTTGCGTCGGGGGTTAAGAATGGTTTTGCCCCTTCCACCTAACTAGGGTCACAAATGACACAGTCACCTCACGGCGCTTAGCCCACGCGGCAGCAGTGCGTGTGTCACCAATCAGGTGAAGTACCTACAGTTCCCCGGTTAACAATCTTAAAATGGGTTACAAAGAAATAATTTCGAAATTTTAAACTTTTTTACTGTGCAACAAAACATTTGGTTATACTTGTCATATTTGATACAATTGTCATTTAACTCGTGTTTGCATTAACGAATTCAAACCCAAAGACCTATTAATCTTCTTGTTACTTCATGGTGGATAGTGGCTTAGGGATTCAACCATCATCTGAAAAAAAGCTTTAGGTAGTTATTGATTCGCTCAACGACCTCCGTCCTCCATGAGCGCAGGCCTGGGTGGCCTCACCTGTCACCCCAGCAGAAGCAGGCCGGGACGGCGGGGAGACTAGCCCCCCCCCCCCTTCATACCGGTGCAAGACGGGGACACCGTGGTTCCAAACCCGAGGGGGCCATCTCGAAACCAGAGATGGCCCGGGGTCAAACGAGGTGCGATGGAAATGCCCTATGGGCAACCTTACACCCCGGCGTCTGACGACCCGAGACGGCGTGCGGTTTTAGTCGGTTCAAGCCCGACATAACCGCCCCCGCTGGCTGGCGTCAGGATTCAATCAGGGGATTTCCGAACGAAAAAAAAATACTGGTATTTTTTTTATGTATGATAGGAGGTTCACGTTTGACCTGTATCTCACCTGGTCGTAAGTGGCGATGTGGTCTAGAATGGATCACGTTTGCCTAGAAGGAACCTATTCACTCGAGACTTGAAGATTGCGAGGTTATAGCTTTAGAACCTAAATATAGCAGTTATATTCATTAACGACTTTAACCTGATGTTACTCATTTTGTTTAGCGTCTTTTAGAAAGTATACTTTAAAAGCGTTGTGTCCTACACACGTCTGCCAACTCACCGACGCGGAATCATACCCTGAGCCCACAGTCGAGGCCGCGATGATAACCAAAGTCCGCCGGTAACCCTGGGGTTATCCTTCCGAGGGCTTACCCGGGGTGCCGGCAATGGACACTTGGGGAGGACGTCGTGAGGCGCGTACACAATTGCTCATGATGGGCCATGGTAAGCCATCGCCATTGTGTACAGGGGCGAAGGTATCCAGCGGCGCACAATTGACCATGGTTTCGGTTTTTTTGGCACGTCTCAAAGAAATCGTGGCGTAACAATGAGAATTCAATGTCCCATTGAATTTAAAAGGTTTATTTTATGAATTTCCTTTTACTTAAATTACCATGTTTGTTATAGAGATTTGATCATTAAGACTGACCCTATCGATTGATGCCATGAAAGTACAGGATGTTATTTATTCGAATTGTAGCCGGTTCGATTAACGAGAGTGGCAATCCAAGTTTTCGAAAATCTTTGAATGCAGTTTAAATTGTTTTTAAAATCAACATTAAGTCTCCTTTCAGTAAAATTGTGTATCTACATTATTTAAGATACTTTCCCTCCATGTTGCATCGCTGTGGGACGAAGGCGTCAGTCAATATACAGGGATATATTTTTAAAATAAAATGAATATGCTACGGCACTCTACACAGCGCTATCTAGACCCAAAGTAAGCATAGGTTAACTAGCTCATGCTATGGGTTCTAGAATTGGGACAAACATACTTAGCTAATTTTTATTTGTAAATAAACCATACTACATTATTATACATAGAAACACCCAGACCAATGCAAATATTCATGCACACAAATATTTGCACTGAGCGGGAGTCAAACCCGCGACCTCTGACAATTGGTGCAAGAACAGGCAGATGATGCTAATAATGAAATTAATACACACTAACCGCATGAATTTGGAACCTTTGGATCCAATCTCTTTAAAGGACAGAACAGATGCTCAGCTTCGTTAGTTTCTCTTTCCATTTGCTATAACCACCCTGAAATACATAAACCAAATTACTCAATTCTATAATCGAAGGCCAGGATCACAGCAAGTAGAAACAATCCATCAAGAACTAAGCAGTTCGGCGCCTGTTTTCTTTGCCGCTGCATAAAAACTTGGAAATCTTTACCAGCACACGTTCTTCCTTCAGTCCCGGGTCCAGCACTTCCTGCAGGGCATGAAAAGGCATCGCGTGAGGCAGTTAAGCTTAGAGCCAATATTGTAGCATTTTAGACATCAGTCTGTAAAGGTCTGTGGATAACAGTCCTGAGACTTAACTTTAGCTTACCATCAGGCGAGGTAAAGTCATATTAATGTGACAATTAGCCGGGCAGGGGGATTGTGGTCGCAGCACTGGTGGGACTGATGGATGTCACGCGGTGCTGCGACGACAATCCTCTTGTGATGAGGCCGTCAAGCTGAGTGCCACCATTGTTAACATGGTACGTGTATGTAATGGTGACCCTCTTTCCTGAGACTTTACCTTCAGCTTACCATCAGGCGAGGTGAAGTCGAATTGACGTGTCCTAAATATTAAAAAAAAAAAAAAAAAAAATCTCTGCCTACACCAATGGGAAAGTGGCGGGACTATGTATATTTTTATCCAGAGAAAGCTCGTGTGGCATTGGCGACCAAAGTCCGCCGGTAACCCTGGGGTTATCCTTCCGAGGGCTTACCCGGGGTGCCCAGCAGTGGACACTTGGGGAGGACGTCGTGAGGAGTACACAATGGCTCATGATGGGCCATGGCAAGCCATAGCCTTTCACTTCACTCGATGTATTTCGTTTGTGTCTCTCTAGCGCCTACACCCTTCGACCGATTTTAATGATTTTTAGCATAATCATAGATGATAGTGATGTGACGGACATAGGCTATACAATTTTAAATTATGAAGTACCACGGGGGCATAATCACCAAACAAAAAATTCAAAAGCTGGTTTCTCAAAAACCACAATTAGTAAAATCTAAGTTTTGGCTCCAAAACGTAGCCTATAACCATAAATACCGATTAAAAAAAATGAAAATCGGACAAGGCACGGGGGAATAATCAGCATACAAAAAATTATAAAGCTGGTTTCTCAAAAACTACAATTTGCAACACTCAGACATGGGCACTCTCAGCTCAACATTGCAAGAGCTGCCTTGCGGACCTAGTATATTATGTCGTAGGAAAAAGAGCATTTATTGGCAAACCCTGCTAACTACTGAAAAAAGAATGTATGCTTACCTGCAGGTTGAACGAAACTTTTGGTTTGGCACTGTTCTGGCACATTCCACAGCACTCTTCTGATTCAGGTGGTGGACTCTGGCGAGGAAGAGAGAAAAAAAGTTAATATCAGTACATGCAGGCCTGAGGTGTCACCTTTTTTGACGACCTGTATGGCGACTGGCGGAGACGTCGACGTCTACGCGGAGATCGCTGGTCCGATTACCACTGAGTAGAAATATTTATATTGTATGTATATGCTCATCTGCTTTCTTGTACACACATACATATTTTTGAGATACATTTAAAGGATCGTCATCTATCCTGCCTTTTCCCAACTCAGTTAGGGTCGAATATAAATCTTAAGGTTTTCACAGCCGGCGTTGCATGTAGAATATACTATACTAGAATATACCGCTTCACATTCCTACCCACTGCTACTTCGAGAAGCCATCGAAATATTCAAAGCATCCCAAAAATTTTAATAGAAAAAAAACGAAGGTTGTCATCTTCAAAAAGATTGGTACCTAGCACTGAGAACCGCTCGTCATCACGGTTCAAACATGACGGAGCCACCACCATCCCCGGTATCGGGAGGCCACGTTCCCTTGCTTAGCCTCGACCAATCAGGCTCGAGCGCGTCGGTTCCGCAGCTCTCGACCAATCAGAATCGATCACGTCGTTTCGCCCCTCCAACTGCGCCTATAAATACGCCAGTGACTCGGGCTTCTACATTAGTCGCAGAGAAGTCGCTGCCAAATAGAGTTCTCCGCACTCGTCGGCGCCCGGACCTGTGCCACGAGGTCAAGATGTCGACCGCAGTGATCAACGAAACGTTTGGAACACAAGTTTCCTATGGACCACGGCCAAAAAGCCCGGAAGCAGTATATTCATCATCAGTGAGGGTCGGCTTTCATGCTATCTACGGAACGGCCGAACTTAGATGTTTCGTGAAGCGACTGACACCTCCCCTCCAAAACCCTCAACTTCAACTTCAAACTTCAACTGTTGAAGTCTAAACTTAAATAGCACTTTTACTTTTGTCAGTGGAATGACAGTGGCTTGCTTTAATATAAAATGGCAGAATTGAGGGCCAGGTGGTCGGACTTTTTTGGACGACTGTTTGGCAACCTGAGTATGTATATAAGTATGTATGTGTATAAATATTCACACCTCCTCCTCACAGCAACATGCTCCCGGAGCCTCTGAATCTTCTATGGGTGCTTGGCAGTGTCCAGTATACAAATAATCGTCTTTCCAAATAGGTTCTTTGCATGTATTCGATACACATGGCCCGCATGACTGCTGATTACTAGCCATAGAAGACGGATACGCAGGAAAGACTTTCCTTCCTTTAATGTAGTCGACTTTCTGGTAGCAAAAGTTCTGCGTAGTCGGTTTTTAGATAGTAAAATTTGTAAGTAGTCGGTCGGTATTTTTGTTAAGGGTTGTTGGTAGTCGACTTTCCGTTGGCAAGCAAGAGTTCTACGTAGTCGGTTTTTAGATAGCAAAATTTGTACGTAGTCGGTGTTCTGTTAGGCAGAGTACTTGCTAGTCGAATTTATTGTCTTAAACTAATGTAACAGTCTGCTTATTTTGCACAGTGACATACAGTTATTCTTTACAATTCTCCAATCCATTCAATCGGATTAAGCTGCCGCTGATAGTTTCAGATGTGGTGATTCATTTTATTCAGACAAGTTCTGGTTAGGTTTTTCTTTTGGTTTGTATGCATAGATAAAGAGTTGAGCTAGGATTGGAGCCAGCATTTTGATGGTTTTACTGGAATAATTAAAATTTACACTAATTTTAACATTGTGTTTTTGACTTGAAGGTTGACAGACATAACTTCTTTTGGGTCGTTTTGGGTATTTATAGCTTTTTCGCAGTCTACGGGTCTAGACTCTGTCTACGGTTTATTAATCCTATCCACAGAGTAATTAATATAGAAGTGTCTCGGACATGAAGGCTGCCGTTGATGCAGGAGTCATCACACGTCCTATTCCAATGAAAACCAAAAGTGCCTACTTATTAACAAAATGAATATAATCTTTAGCAGCAACCGAACATGGGCGTAGGAGGAATAGGAGGGGTGAAGTAATATCTACAAATCAAATCTCCCTAGAAACTACTGGACTAGTCGAACTCCCGTTCTGGGTGTAGACATGTTTCGATTTGAATTTACTTACATTATTACTTTGTTTTCGAAAACTTGTTGAGCCTTGTGGAATCAACCGTGTTCTTAGGTTTAAGTATCGATGCTAAATTACAGTGGGGATCACATATCGAAAAAATAGCTAGTAGGTTAAGTTCTGCTACCTACGCTGTGAAAAAGATTAGGACTTTTACAGACATAGATACCGCTAGAATAGTTTATTTCAGTTATTTCCATAGTATTATGAGCTATGGCATTCTCCTTTGGGGTAATGCCGCAGATTTAAATACAATCTTCGTACTGCAAAAGCGGGCGGTGCGGGCAATTTATAAGTTGGGCCCAAGAGTCTCCCTCCGAGAAAAGTTCAAAGAAATAAACATTCTAACTGTAGTTTCCCAATATATTTTTGAAAATCTTTTGTATGTTAGAAGAAACATTTCCAATTTTTTAAGGCTTTGTGATATACATAACGTAAATACTAGACATAAAAACAATCTTGTGGTTTGTAATAGTCGACTCCACAAGATTAGTAATTCCTTTCAGGGTAACTGTATACGCTTCTACAACAAGCTTCCTAGTGAAATGAAGAATCTACCTCTTCATAAATTTAAAAGCCAAATTAAAAGTAAACTAAGGCTACTATAAAATTCAAGACTATTTAGACGATAAACAAGCTTGGATATGAACTGTTTGCTCTCTCTCTATGCTACTCAAATGGAATATTGTACTTAGGTTAAGTAAATATGTTTGTAAATAGACCAAAAAAAAACAGCCCGCTGAGTTTCTTGCCGGAGTCTTCTCAGGACAGGGTCGCGTTTCGAACCGGTGGTCCATTTGCCAAACATTAGATTATTTATTTTTTTATGACGTTTTGTAAGTGCCGTATTAATGGTCTATGCAGAATAAATGGTTTTTGACTTTGACTTTGACTTTGACTTATATCTGGGTACGCCATTTCGGCATATGCCTAGAATTATAGTGTAGATAGGAGGTAGGTAGCAATAGTGTACAAGGGCCCCACCATGGTCTTGGGGCCCGAGACAACCTCTCCTGCGAGCCGGTATATCCACTGATAAACAGACGAGACTCTGGCCCAAGATATCCCGTTGACTTTGGGACATTCAACTGCTAAGTCAATGGTCGCGGGTTCGATTGTCGTTTAGTGCAAATATTTGTTTGCATGAATATGTATATTGGCTTTGGTCTGGGTGTTTCTTTCTATTATATGTATGCATTTACAAAAAAAAAATGTATTTATGTATAGTTATCCGCATTCTAGAACACATAACACAAGATGGTTTAGCTATGTTCACTTTGGGTAGAGCCAAAGTAAATATAGCTAAACCAGCTATCTACCGATAGCGCTGTGTGGAATGTCGTAGAATATTTATTATTTATTTATGCCATATTATACCTCGGTGGTGTGTATAGCCTTTTACCACAGACATTTACACACAGCCTTTTACTTTCGTAGACATTTTTTTTTGCTCTATGGTCGTACTTTACGTTATTAAATAATTTCCACATGACAGTTTGTCTTCACAACGACAGCAGATTTTGTATGAAACCGAAATGTAAATAACAAAAAAAAAACGCAAACATGATGAGCCAATTTTTCGCATACTTCTTGGTCTACTCCTACATACCTAAACAGAAGAATAAACCGTTAATTTATAGACTTAGATGAGCCTAAAGTATAATGACTTTCTAATGCAATAAGTGAAATGTAATCGCTTTCAACAAAAGAATTACTTAAATAATAAAATAGAAAAGATAAAATATGGGCTATAAGTAACTCTTCCTCAAAAGCTATAAATTAACATTAGATTGCTCATAAAGCCATCAAATCTACATCATACGAACTCCTTCACGACAGAACAAGACAAAAATAAAATCAAATTCATTCAAACTTCTTACTATCCAAGATATTTGTACTTTTATATCAGCTATGGATTGGAATAGACCAGGTAAGCTGCTTCGCCCTAACCCTGATTGGGAAGAAGATTTATTTCAAACGTGTGTGGTCGGACCAGTTGAGCGAGCAAGACTTAAGGCATATGTTGAGGATGTGAAGCAGAAGAAGCCGAGGAAGGAATGTTTCTGTCAGGTGGGGTGAATTTATTCACAGAGTAATTTACTTCTTTTTAATCCCAGCACCAATCCCGGTTGTTGCGAAACTTGCACTTTGGTGTCCAGCGTCTGCTCTCTGACTCCTCTTGATAACAATTTTGTTTATTTTGGTCTAAACGCCCAACCATCTAGAGGCAAAATATTATTAAAGTAGTTCCTCACCTGACCCGATGCGTGTGTTCCTGTTTTATAAAGTTTCGTCAAGGGTACAACACGCGACGCGTGGAGGCCGCTCGGTTACGTGTGGCTCTCACACACTAAATCTCCTGTGTGTCATACTCTGCGCCTTGCCGAGGGAAACTGAAACTATACAAGAATACTTCGTGGCGACCCTCTCCCTAGCGCGTTCCCGCGCGTAGTGTGTCACGGGCACCTGCACAAAAAACTCTCAATTATGCAACGACCAGGCACACACGGGCGTTGCCTCTTCGTGGGTGGAGGGCTAACCCTGTCCTTCATACCCGCAGCTACAGTCAGGGCGGAATGAGGCGCAAGCACTTGCGCTGCCGCCGCACAGTTCGCCGGCGGCGGATCGCATCAGCAAGGGGATCTGCCTCCCTGATCCGATCCGCACCTTCCTTCTGCGAGATAACGTCCACGCAGGTTACAACCGCGGTGAAATTTCTATCGCTGGCGGCCATAGATTGGATGATGGCTGCCAGCGAGAGGTTACTCCCTATGACTGCAGCGAGAGCTCGGCGTTGCGTCCTCCAAGCTGACAGACCGCAAGCGTGTGTTGCGCCGAATCCCCGCTGCAGACGCGGTTGTGACAAGCGCGGCTCGATTCCCCCCTAGTGATCTTGAATAGGTACTTTCCGAAGTAATGAAGTGCTCGTCGAAGCGCCACCTACTCTCCAGAATGCGTGTGTTCCTAATCTAAGTTGCAACTAATTATAAAGCCATCTGAGATCTTGGGCCTTTAGTGGTTTAGTACATACATAACTTCACGCCTGTATCCCCGAAGGGGTAGGCAGAGGTGTATTACACACTCACGATTTGCCAGTTATGTTAAGGTGCCAATGTAATAGGGGGCGAGCCTATTGCCAGATGTGATGTAATGTGACCGGTAGATACCGGGCACATTATTAAGCGAGCGATAATTTTTTTATTAATGCACACATAACTACGAAAAGTCAAAGGTGTGTGCCCGGGGCGACTGGGGATCGAACTCGAGACCTCGTCTCAGCAGTCCGTTACGTACGCCACTAGGCTATCGCCGCTTCTAGTTTAGGTAGGTTGTGTTAAAGATAGTTACCTACTTGATACTTACTAACTCCGTAGGTCTACTAACTATCAATTTGAGTAAAACATAAGTAATTGTCGGGAAAAGACTCTATAGCTAAATACTAGGTATATAATACAAATCACAAATAGGTATATAATACAAAATAGTTAGACAGGTTTCGTTGTGAGATCTAATAAGGACGAGTTTTTTTCTAATTGAGCTAAGCTCGTTAATGCTTTGCTCTCTTTTAGACGACTCATGTATTTCGTTAGACCATCTTCTCCTCCCGAGCGGCTGAACCGTTTGAACCATTGATCGAATGAAATTTCACACAAGCAAAGATGTTACTGATGGGAAGGATATAGGCTATGTAATTAATAATTCATATGTACCACGGAGGAATAATCACCGGAAAAAATAATTCAAAATCTGATTTCTCAATGAACAAAAAAGCCTCATTCACGCGATTGGTATTCAATTAAGTACCTTTTTTTTTTTTTATCGTGCGGAAATCCCTTCGGATACCCCCCCGCCGGCCAGCGGGGGCGGTTATGTCGGGCTTGCACCGACTAAAACCGCACGCCGTCTCGGGTCTTCAGACGCCGGGGTGTAAGGTTACCCATAGAGCATATCCCTCGCACCCCGGCTGACCCTGGGCCATCTCACCACTAACAGCATCGCTCATCCTGTCTCCTCTGAAAGCAGAGGAGTACGCAGAGCGATGAGTTCCCGCCACGTTGGGTATTGGCCGACGATCAATGCCAACCCTATGAAGGGGTGAAGGGGAAGCCATTGACCGCCGCCCAGGGTGTACCGGCCGCTCCGATTCCGTTCCCCCCGGACTGCAGCGGGATCGGAATCGGAGCGACACTCGAGGAGGTTACCCAACACACACCCCTCAATTAAGTACCTAATTTAAGTATTAGAGTTAACGGGATATTTACCATGTGTTTTTAAGAGCGTCCGATATTTCGGCACAAATGGTAATAATCCTGTTAACTCTAATACTTATGTTAGTGACCATGATAGTTTAAATACCTATAATTAAGTAATTTGTTCATATACTTAAGACAAAAAAAGAAAAACGAAAATCGGACTAGCCATTGAGGAATTATCACCGTTAGAAAAAGACCGGTGAAATTGCTTCGCTCAATGTTTGCAACAGCAGAATGAATTGCAGACCTAGTATAAATAATGATGAATACTGTACGCTGATTTCTTTTCAGGATGGCAGTCCAGGCGTGGCACCTGCCATCACCCTTCACACTGGCATCACTATGCCAAGTATGGGTCTTGGTACTTTTATAGGATACGACGCAAAGGTAAATTTATTAAACTGCCATCTGTTGACGAATAGTAGTAACATAACATCAAACAGTAAAGTTATTAGTTCTAAAAGTATTTGATAGAAAGCGCTATAGTACATGTACCTATTTTTTTAAATATTTTATTATCAATTAGGTGGAGAATTTGTATATTATTCCCTAGATAATTTTTGTCGTTAGATTGTTATTCAGAGATATTTTTAACCTTTAGAAGATTACTTACAGAAAGACCTATTGCACTTCGTTTGGGTGGTTTGGGTCTAGATGGCGCTGTGTAATGTGTCCTAGAATCTAGAATATTAATTTAAATTACTAATATTGTTATTATTTTTAATACTATACTATATCTTCACTATTAACTATATGCCATGGTAAAAATATGCAGGGTGTTCCACTGCCGATAGAAAATTATGACACTCAAGTGGCTGTGGAGGCAGCCATCGACGCGGGGTACCGTCTTATTGATACTGCAAGCAAATATCAAAATGAAGACCAGGTGATCCCCCTTATGCTACCTCCTTCGAGCCTTTTCCCTACTCTAGTGGTATAAAAATGACCTCCACAACCCACTGGCGATATCGAAGTTCTGTAGGACTATAGTGCCATACAAACATATATGGCATTCGTTATGGCTAGTTCGAGCCCTAAAAAGTCCGACAACCGTCTGACTGTTCGGACGAATACCACAAATGTTCGTATGGCACTGTCGTTCTTCAACCGGACAACCAGGGCCGAAGGTTTAAAGTTCTTCTGCTTAACCAGGTAGGACAAGCGATTAAGAACAAGATAGCAGAAGGCGTCATCAGAAGGTCAGACATGTTCGTGATCACTAAGGTAAGCTATCTTCTTGTTGGTGGCAGGTATGTCGCTTTCGACCAGGTTACGCACTCGCCACACCTGTGATGTGATCACGGTCAGTGTAACCTGATCGAAAAGACAGGTAATTCAAATTTATATATATATAATTTCGGTTACTAATTATCTTTAAATATATATATATATATATATATATATGTAGGATCAGGATCGCCGAGGGGTATATCTTCAGGGTTAGGAGTTCCCATTTTATAGGGATAAACAAGCCTATATTAGTAATTACAGAGTTTTATTATAGTTAAATAAACAATTAATTACTCAGCCAATAAGGGATTCAATACACTATACACAATATAAAAAGGCAAACAAAGATAAATAAGGTAATAGTTAGGCGAACAGACTTGTTACGGTCCCACGTTCGTATAGTGGCCAAGCCACCCAATTACAAAAGTGTATCAATCGAGAGATTTAATACAGCTATTGCAATTAATAATACAGCAGCGCTGTGTCAAGTAAACCGACAGTTTTGTCGGGAGCAGGGGAGCTCTGTATCGAGTCGAATCCGAAGACCGACTGGCGAGCTTGCCGAGTGCGCGCTCTTTTATAAGACGATCCCCACTTCGCATCCCTTCCCGACAACTCTGTCCGTTGACGCATTGCGGTACGTCACGTGTTTACATGATATAAAATGTGATAAATCTAATAAGATTTAGTATTACAAAGTAATCAAATAATACAATAATAATTGTCGTAAATAATTAATGCTGAATTCACAAAGTAAATCATTTTAAAATAAAAGCAACATGTCATCATCATCATCACACTTATCGAAATAAGTTGCCAAAAATCAACGAGTAGTACTTAATAAATTATGTTTTGATTTATTAGACAATAATTGATAGTAAAAAACACTTCAATTTAATAAGAAAATCAACTCCTAACAATGTTTGGTAACTACCCACTATGTTTTGACAACCAACTCCGACACGGCCAGAACACTGACGTTCTACACGACCTCGTGTGATTCTGAAAAAGAAAATCTCTTGTGAGTATCGATCGGCCTTTCTGACAAACAGCCTTAACAAAAGGTATGTTGAAAAGAAAAATCCTGAGTTAGTTAAATAAAATTATTAGCAATAGCAGTTGCATCGCAACCCATCAAAATTTCTATACCGCTACTGACAATACATAGCTCAATTAAAGTAGAGACATAGTCTCCCAGCCGAAATCACACCATGCGATTTGACAAGTAATTTAGAGTCGATAGACAAGCCGTACAGGCGTCAATATAGACAAACCCGCATAAGCGCCAAGTCAACAACTAAATCCAGGAGTCAACATTGACATCCGATAGTTGATAGACAACCCGCATAGGTGTCATCATAGACAACCCGCCTAGGCGTCAAGTCAACATCCAACAAATTCAGCTATGCTGTGTCAGCAGATGAATCATCATCATTGTCAATATTGACATCATCACTAACAGTAACTGGACACTCAGGCATTTTTCGTACACGATCATGGGCATATTTGTAAATTCTATTGGTACTCAAAGCTTGTAACAAATATCTATCACCATCTAAAAGTTCTAAAATTCTATAGGGACCTTTAAATTTGGGATCTAATTTAGTTTGAGTACGTTCTTCATTAGCAATAAGCACAAAATCTCCAACTTGAAACTTTTTCAAAATAGCTTTTGTCTTATCATAACGGGCTTTATCGTATTCGGCATTTTTAGTTATACCCAGGGCTGCTTGTTCTCTTACACGGGACAGATTTACTTCTATCTCCTCATTATCAACGGTCATCAAACCCAGAGGTCTAGCAACTCGTCCAATCAATAAGTCTAAAGGACTAAATTTAGTAACCCGATTAACTGTGCAATTCAGAGCAATTTGAACGTCTTCAATGGCATCTTGCCACGATCGCTCACTGGTCTCAACGGCGGTAAGCATACTTTTTAATGTTTTCATTATGCGTTCAACCTGCCCATTAGCCCTACATGCACCGGTAGCTATTAAATGCAAAGCAATATTATGGGAATCACAAAATTCTTTGAAGTTTTTGCTAGCAAAACAGCGACCTTGGTCAGCTATAACCCGAGAAGGTGCTCCAAATAAAGAAACACTGGACTTAAGAGCTTTAATGCAATTTGATGCGTCAATCTGGGTAGTATGGTACAATAAAACATATTTTGTAAAAGAATCAATTAAAACAATGATGTATTCCTTGAGATCACTCTTTCCACTAAGTTTTCCTGTAACATCTATATGCACTGTGTGCCAAGGTATACTGACTTTAGGGATAGGGTGTAACTCTGCTTGAATTTTACCAGAGTTAGATTTTGAGATTTTACACGTGATACAGTTATCTACAAATTTTCTAAGCCATTTTATCAAACCAGTAATGCTCATAGACCTTTTCAAGAGTTTTATCCCAACCTAAATGCATGATTGCTTCATGGATGTGGTTAATAACAGACCATTTAAAAGCTCTTGGTACAATAGGTAAACAACGAGTTGATCCATTGCGTTGTATTTTACGGTACAAGGTTCCTGATCGTAATTCATAACTTTGGGCAGTATCGGGGGGTAGAGAGTTACTTTTTAGTTTAGAAACGATTGCCATAATCTCCGAATCACGCTGTTGTTCAGCTAAAAGCCAACTATTAGACAGAGTTGTAATATCAACACGTTTTTGTTCCGTTTTGTTGATTGATTCTGGAAGGGGATTACGAGAAAGAAAGTCTACGTGGTTCATATATCTGCCTTCTCTATAGATAATGTCAAAATCATAGGCCTGTAGAAAAGCCCACCATCTATGTACGCGAGGAGTTAAATCAGCTTTATTGCGCGAGGCTTTAAGGGAATTACAGTCAGTTACAACGGTAAATTTCTGGCCTTGCAGATAATGGTGAAAATGCTTAACCGCGTTAACAACGGCCAGAGTTTCCAATTCATAGGAATGATATTTACTCTCAGTGGCAGTCGTTCTTTTACTATAGTATTCTACAACATGCATTTTTTTATCAACTTTTTGAAAAAGAATGGCACCGTAACCATCAGCACTAGCATCAGTATGTAACTCGATAGGATATTCAGGGTTATAAATCATTAAAACTGGCTCATTAGTAAGAATTGAAATTACCGTTTGCCTAATTTTCTCATGTTCATCAGTCCACTTAAAAGTTTGTTTACTAGTTAAAAAGAACAAAGGTTTCATAATCTGTGAAAAGTTCTTTACAAATTTTCTAAAATACGATGCAAGACCAATGAACTGTCTCAATTGGTGAATTGTTTTGGGAGACTTTAATTCAATTAATGCTTCTATTTTTCGAGGATTTGGGCGAAGTTCCCCAGAAGTGATTTCGTACCCCAGATATTCTACTTTACGCTTTAGGAAAAAGCACTTGCTAATATTTAAAGAAAACCCTGCTCTAGTCAGTGACTCAAGGACTTCTAGTCGATGTAAACCTTCACAGGGGTCGCTACTAGGTACCATGATGTCATCAATGTAGATAATCACGTAAGAATAGACTAACTTGCCTAATGCATTAGTTACAGCACGTTGGAAAACACTAGGAGCATTTCGTAAACCGAAAGGCATAGTCAAATATTCAAATTGACCATCGGGTGTTACAAAGGCAGTGGCCTCAATACTATCTGGATGAATAGGTATTTGATGAAACCCAGAAGTACAGTCAAGGCAAGTGTAAAAGTTAGCACCGCATAACCTTGCGATTTGGTCAGCTATAAGAGGTAGTGGAAACCTATCTGCTATAGTATTACTATTTAGCTCACGGTAGTCGACGCACATTCGATCAGATCCGTCGCGCTTCTTTATCAATAAAATAGGACTTGCAAACGGAGAGCAACTAGGTCTAACTATTTGAGCGTCAATGAGATCATTAATTTTGGAACGAACTAACTGCCTTTCGTCGGGAGTAAGTCTGTACGGTCGGCGATGGACCGTCTTATGTGGATCAATGAGGCGTATTTTAAGTTCACCTGATGTGACTCGAGTACATGGTAGTCCCTTTGCAAAAGCATGAGAATATTTTTGAAGGAGTTCAATCAACTGTGGTTTATATTCTGATGGAATATCTGTATCAATATCATGAAAATTCGAAGTCTCAGTAATAGAGCATTGATCAATAACCTTAACTTTTGTAATAGTAAGACTTGTTTCGGTCATGTTAACAGCAAAACCTAATTTTAATATCTCACGGCCTATCATGATACTATGACTTATATAGGCATCCGGTATCACATGAAATAGTATCTCTAAATGGTAACCATCTATTTGTACTTCACTCAGAATTTGTTCGGTACATATTATGTTAGAATTTCCTATTCCCATTATATTGACTGTACAAGATATACGTTTGCCAGACAACTTTTTAGCACATGTTTCAGTAATAAGAGAACATTCAGCCCCAGAGTCATAACAAAATGCAAGCGACTCACCAGATTGCTGTAGAACACCAGTGATAGGTCGCACCTCACAAGCTTCAACTCGCTTCACGGAGTGTTGACTGCTCGAAGGCCGACTCCCGGTATCTTCACTTGAACCTCCCGGCCGCCTTCCGGTCGCCTTTGGGCAGCGAGGAGCGACGTGTCCCAACTCCCCACAGCGGTAGCAGACTATCTTCTTCGATGTCACCTTATGTGACGAGCTGGCTGGTACAGGATGTTTCTTCGTTTTCTCGGCCTTCTTGCGACAGTTATTAGCTTTATGCCCTACTACACTACAAAAGTGACATACTATTTCACCTGGTTTGAACTTTTTAGGCTGAGAAGAATCTTGCTGGTCAGAGGAAATCTGAGACTTTCTCTTAAGGTGAGACAAGACACTCAGTTCTTGTTGAAGTTTATGCCTAGTATGTACTTCAGTAGTGAAAGCTAATCGATGAGCACGGGAATCAAATCTGGAGACATGGGCCAGTACAGTAGAAACAGCAATGTGTTCGACACTCAGGCTATTCCATTTAGATGTCAGTGAAGTGATCTGTCGACTGGCATATGCAGCTAAAGATTCTCCTTCCTTCGGTTGACTATTATGAAGGTTAATGAGGGTAGCGGGAACAGTTTCCGTAACGGCATAACGAGAGAGGAAGAGACTCTTAAAGTCTGTCCAGGTCATACCTGCATACGATATTTGGGAAAGCCATACGCTAGCACTGCCCTTTAAGGCTTTAGTGAGGGCAATAATAAGAGGTCCACCTTGAAGAGGTTCTTCCGATAGGCAAATGTCAACGGTTGTACTCCAAGAATGAGCATCGGAATCGGGTAGGTCTGGGTCAAAATCGGGCAAAGGAATTACAGAAGACGAAGCTGAGTGCGTCTTAATCGCTTCAATTAGCTGAGTCATGTTATGATTCTGAAGCTCTAACATTGCTCGCCATGGATCACCAACACCTTCCGATTCCTGGGCCAAACCTAATCCCACTTCTGATGTAGGATCAGGATCGCCGAGGGGTATATCTTCAGGGTTAGGAGTTCCCATTTTATAGGGATAAACAAGCCTATATTAGTAATTACAGAGTTTTATTATAGTTAAATAAACAATTAATTACTCAGCCAATAAGGGATTCAATACACTACACAATATAAAAAGGCAAACAAAGATAAATAAGGTAATAGTTAGGCGAACAGACTTGTTACGGTCCCACGTTCGTATAGTGGCCAAGCCACCCAATTACAAAAGTGTATCAATCGAGAGATTTAATACAGCTATTGCAATTAATAATACAGCAGCGCTGTGTCAAGTAAACCGACAGTTTTGTCGGGAGCAGGGGAGCTCTGTATCGAGTCGAATCCGAAGACCGACTGGCGAGCTTGCCGAGTGCGCGCTCTTTTATAAGACGATCCCCACTTCGCATCCCTTCCCGACAACTCTGTCCGTTGACGCATTGCGGTACGTCACGTGTTTACATGATATAAAATGTGATAAATCTAATAAGATTTAGTATTACAAAGTAATCAAATAATACAATAATAATTGTCGTAAATAATTAATGCTGAATTCACAAAGTAAATCATTTTAAAATAAAAGCAACATGTCATCATCATCATCACACTTATCGAAATAAGTTGCCAAAAATCAACGAGTAGTACTTAATAAATTATGTTTTGATTTATTAGACAATAATTGATAGTAAAAAACACTTCAATTTAATAAGAAAATCAACTCCTAACAAAGTTTGGTAACTACCCACTATGTTTTGACAACCAACTCCGACATATATATATTTTTTTTTTTAAAGATAATTAGTAACCGAAATTAATATTACGCCCTAATATTTTATGGAACTCTTAAGTCTTTCATTTAATTAAGAATTTCATGTTATTTAGCTGTATAAGTGTATGGCTGTTTGTTTCCTATATTTTTAGGGTTTTTTTATTTATATATACAAAAAACCTGCAGCTAAGTTTAATTGCCTGTGTTAGCAATAGGTTCACGTCCAAGCCAGGATTTGAACACGGTACCTCTTGAACGTGAATTCGCCTCCATAACCACTAAGCTACCGATCACGTTAATTCCCGTTAACATTGTTGTTCGGTTAATGCTGACACCGAACACGTGATGTGAGCCCGCTGGCGACTCGACTTAATTATACATTTTAGTAAAATTAAGTAGTGTACTTTCGGTGACCGTCGCGACCGGGCGCATTCCTCTAACATTTCCATAAATAACATTTAAACAGTGACATCCTAACATTAACATCTCTTTTAACATTAACATTTAACTTAACTTAACAATTATACAGTGAAATATCTAGTGTAGATCAGAACAATAAACAATTTTGTATTTCCCAACAAACTCTCTTGATTCTTACCCCACTTCCGATCGTATCCCGAACAATTGTACTAAGTAATATTGGTAATAATAGGTCTTTACCTATGAAATTGCCGAAATTTTCTTACAAATTCATGAGTTCGTTATTTCTGTAATTTAATAGCTATTTCCATTATTTATTTTTTTGCCAGCACCTCTGCCTACCCCTTCGGGGATATAGGCGTGAGTTTATGTTTATGTTTTTATTATTTATATTTTGTTTGAAAGTTGATTTCAAGATTTTACAACTCTTTATTAAATTTGGTTTTTATTGGCCGCTTGATAAATTAATTTGATCTTCAAAAACATCCTAAATGCTATCCATTTTGATGATAAATTTCGTATTACTTAACAGCTGTCACTTTTCAAAAATGTAATAAAAGTTGCTGTTTGTTAGCTTAATGTTGTCTCATTCATACACAAAAAAAAAATCATAAAATTTAGATTTGTCATTCCTAAAAAAAATACAAAAATGTTAGTACTGAAAATTGGGTTTCCTCCAATCTCTTCAAGAAAAACGGCAATTTCATATGTAACGACCTAATATTATAAATGTGAAGAATTGTGAGGATGGATGGATGTAGATATGTATGTGTGTGTGTCGGATTTTTGTTACTCTTTCACGCAAAAATGGCTGAACGGATCTGGATGAAATTTGGCACAGAGATAGATTATTGTCTAGAATAGCACTTGGGCTACTTTTTTCCCCGGGAATAGGTTACTGTGGGTCGCAGGAACGGGATCAGTATTCCATGCAAGCTGCGGACTATAGCTAGATATTGTATAATTCATCACAAATTCTTCTTCTGTAGCTATCAAACCGCTGCCACGCCAAGGATGCAGTGGTTCCCGCCCTAAAGGAATCTCTCCAGAAACTGGAGCTAGACTACGTGGACTTGTACCTGATCCATTGGCCTGTAGGGTTGAAAGTAAGCATACTTTCATAGCACGTACAAGGCAGGTGACATGTTGACAAATAATGTCACTTCTATACATTTCGGGCTTTTGAAGGTTCGCTTCGAAGCGATTCCACTAGTAGAATGTCGCTTTGTCCAGGCCCCATTGTAGGTATTAGATAGCTTTGTCTATGAAACGTTTTGTTCGAAGTATTTTTGGAAAGCAATAGTCTTGTAAGTTTAAAGATATTTATTTTCAAAAAGACAATCACATTGTCACTTACATGAAAACATAAATTACAATAAATATAGGCTATTTGTTGTCGAACATTTCCTGCAGACTAAGTACAACACATTAGCGCTAAGATTACAAGTTAATAGTTTTCAGATATGTATACTGATAATCGTGATTTGAAGACATTAAGTGAGTTTATGTTTTTGATGTTTAGCGGTAGCTTGTTATAAAGCTGTGCTCCTTCGAAAGTGATGCTTTTAAGGGTTCCGTTGCCAAATGGCAATAAACGGAACCCTTATAGATTGGTCATGTCTGTCTGTCTGTCCGTCCGTATGTCACAGCCACTTTTTTCCGAAACTATAAGAACTATGCTGTTGAAACTTGGTAAGTAGATGTATTCTGTGAACCGCATTAAGATTTTCACACAGAAATAGAAAAAAAAACAATAAATTTTGGGGGTCCCCATACTTAGAACTGAAACTCAAAAAATTTTTTTTCATCGAAGCCATATGTGTGAGGTATCTATGGATAGCTCTTCAAAAATGATATTGAGGTTTCTAATATCATTTTTTTCCGCAATTTACCTTTCATTCAATCAACTCAAATATAAAAATTAAAAAAAAAACATTATTATGTTACTTGCTGCTACGGAACCCTTAATGGGCGAGTGCGACTCGCACTTGGCCGCTTTTTTTCCCGTAGTCGGTTCGTACTTTTGGTAGTACTAGTATGCTGAGTCGGTGGAGGCTACGTTTGTAGCTTTGTGATTTTTTTATAAAAGTTAGGTTGGTATGAATAGCTAGCTAGCAATAGTCTTGTGGCGGTTGCCATGTTGAGTTTCTGGTAAATATGTCAGTTTTTTATTGTTACTTTTACTTATCGCACAACACACGAACTGCAATCTATCGAGTATCTATATATTTATCTATATATTATTTGACGACCTCTGTGGCGTGGCGGTAATGCGCTCGACTCCTAAGCCAGAGGTCGCAGGTTCGATTCCCGCTCAGTGCAAATACGTATATGTGCATTGGTCTGGGTGTTTCTATGTATACATAGAAACATATATAATATGAGTTTATTTACAAAAAAAAAGTATTTAAGTATGTTTATCCGCATTCTTGAACCCATATGACAAGCTCTGCTTAGTTTGGGTCAAGATGGCCTTATGTACTTTGTCCTACAATATTTATTTATTTATTTCATAGCAGGTTACACTCCGCTATAGTCTATCTTAAGACTGTGTTGACTTTAATGAGCACTCTGCCTAAGTGCCAAGTGCGCATGGACACTATACGGAACAATAAAAAAATCAATAAAAGCACTGATCAACCAATGAGGCGAGTTCTTTGAGCCTGAGATCGGTTAAATCTATTGATCTGTACATATAAATAAAATTGGAGTATCTGTTTGTAATATTGAAATAACCGTTTTTTACTACCTGTATATGAATATAATAAGACATACAGGATACAGGCGTGAAGTTATGTTATGTTATGAATTACACCAAAATATATATTTTTTTACAATTTTTGTCTGTCTGTCTGTTTGTTCCTGCTAATCTCTGAAATGATTGGCTGTAATTGGCGCAATACGACAGGCGACATAAAAATGTTTTTTTTTTTTTTTAATAAATATTGTAGGACAAATTACACAACGCCATCTAGACCCAAACTAAGCAGAGCTTGTCATATGGGTTCTGGAATACGGATAAACATACTTATATACTTTTTTGTTGTAAATGAATACATATTATACATAGAAACACCCAGACCAGCGCAAATGTACATTTTTGCACTGAGCGGGAATCGAACCCGCGACCTCTGGCTTAGCAGTCGAACGCACTACCACCACGTCACAGAGGTCGTCAGAGGTCGCTTTCTGCGCAGTAAGTGCACATTGTCAAGTTTTTTGCATCATTATACTTATTATTATTGTGTTTCTATTTTAGAGGGTAACGTAGGTAGTAACGAATTCTTTTCAACCCCACTAATCAAAGATTTCCAAGTGTGTATAGGGCTCCGCTAAGGTCTTCGGGGGCCAAGTCAACGTCTCCTGCAAGCCGGTAGGTACACCTGGTATTTTACGCACAAGGCACTGGCACAGGTTTCCCTCTTGGATCCCCAGTCAGACGGCAGTCACCCCCATAAAAGCTAACATAAGCCAAATGAAGAGAAAGAGTAGAAAAGTAGACCCCGGGCTCAATGGGGTACAGGGTTTCTCAACAACCTAACCTGCTAGTCAATGCCAGGGTCAGGCACCTCTTTCATCTCGGGGTTGTGACGTCAGATGGCAGTCGCTCTCGGAAAAGTCGATACACCAAAAAAAATCCGGACCACGGGCTCCAAGGTGCTATGCTTTGACGCAACTGGGTAGTCGCTATGAGGATGATGAGTGGTGTAGGTACCCAGGTCTCCAAAGTGCAAGCAATAGATGTAACCTGGACTATCGCTGTGAGAAGACCTTTGTCTCCTGGTGCAGTTGCCCTGGGTACTAGCTCCAATACAGTACATTCCAAGTACCCGTTTTTTTTCGTGCGGAAATCCCTTCGGATTCTCCTCCGCCGGCCAGCGGGGGCGGTTATGTCGGGGTTGAACCGACTAAAACCGCACGCCGTCTCGGGTCTACAGACGCCGGGGTGTAAGGTTGCCAATAGAGCATGTCCCTCGCACCCCGACTGACCCTGGGCCATCTTCGGTTTCGAGATGGCCCCCTCGGGTTTTGGAACCACAGTGTCCCCGTCGTGCCCCGGTTTGTGGGGCCCTAGTCGCCCCACCGTACCGGCCTGCTTCTGCTGGGGTGACAGGCGGCCTTACCTGCCACCCCCAGGCCTGCGCTCAAGGAGGACGGAGGTCGTTTAGCGACCTCCGGCCCCTGAGTCGCCTGCGACGCGTGGCGAGCAAGTTGCGGGCTCGGCGGGCCGGGAGAGTTCTAAATCTCTCCCGGGCGCGCTCCGCCATCTCCTTTGTAACAGGGGTAGTTAAATTTAAGGTAGATTATAAATTACAAGTTATTAGAAGTTAATTGTTGGTTTGATATAAGGTTATAGCAAATTAAACATGAGACTAGTTTTACCTTTCATATATTAAATATTATTATAAGTGGTCTCAAGGGTGAGTACACATAGATTCAATTAAGATTTGGAGTTAAAGAATTAAAAGAAGAGATGTGAGGACGTGAAGAACGACCCGCGGCAGCCAGGAGTCTGCACTTAGATTCGGAGCTGTATCCGCCCGGCGTGTCGCACTGGCACCGACCGCTGCGTGACTCGCTCGGCGGACCAACGGCTCAGTACCAGAGCTATGCACTTGTGGAAGCGATGCAGAAAATTCGGGGCTCGCAAAACCGCTGCACTGTAATTTATAACGTTGGCTGAAAGAAGCGACTTGGTGGGAGTTCATAGATAATATGCCACAGCCGATAGAGTTGACCACAGCTAACCATAGACAGAGTCGATGAAAGAATACAGATAATATTAGTAGACTATGAATCGATATCAACTAAGGAATCGACTACATATTCCACCAATATCATTAAAAGAACAATGTGCATTGTTACACCTTCGCGAGCATTACATGCTCGCAGAAGGAGGTGGCCGTAGCCCACGCGCTCTCGCTTCGCACTATTGCCGCAATCATGCTGCCGAGCGAGAGGACTCCCACCCCGATGGCTGCCACGAGGTCACGCCTCGGCGCCTCCCACACCGGGGTGTCTGCCAGCTTGTGCAGCCCTGAGTCCTCGCTCGCGTCACAGTATTGACACTCAGGCGTTGGCTCCTTTCTGATCCGATGCAGGTGGTCCCCGAAGCACCCCTTCCCGGAGATCAATATGACTTTATCTCGCCTGACGGTAAGCTAAAGGTAAAGTCTCAGGAGTGGGGGTCACTCAGCTTGACGGCCTCATCAGATGCTTTTTCACCCCCCGCTTAAAGGACCCCAGACTGTAGGGTCTGTAGGAAGAAGGAAACACGTGTGCTGGTGAAGAATCCCAAATCTTGATGATGCGGCAAAGAAAAGCGGCGCCGAACCGCTTGGTTCTTGATGGAATGGTTTGCTCCGTGTGAGGGTGATACCTCGGCCTTGCACGTGTTGTCCTGTATAGGAAAGGAGAGGGTGGGAATAATTGCAAGAGTTCATGGCAACACTCGCCATGGTAGAGGCGTAAAATACTGCCAAGGAGGCAATATCTGTACGCATCAACAGATATACATCAATTTATTTACTTATTTTAGTTTTTAGGGTGCCGTAGCCAAATGGCAAAAAACGAAACCCTTATAGATTCGTCATGTCTGTCTGTCTGTCCTTCCGTATGTCACAGTCACTTTTTTTGCGAAACCATAACAACTATGCTGAAGCGCATTAAGATTTTCACACAAAAATAGAAAAAAGAAATTAATTAATTTTGGGGGTTCCCCATACTTAGAACTGAAACTCAAAAATGATTTTTTCATCTAACCCGTGCCGCGTGCATGTGGTGTGGTATCTATGGATAGGTCTTCCAAAATTATTTTGAGGTTTCTTATATCATTTTTTTCTAAACTTAAGTTTGCGCGAGAGACACTTCGAAAGTGGTAAAATGTGCCCCCCCCCCTGTAACTACTAAAATAAGAGAATGATAAAACTAAAAAAAATTTATGATGTACATTAACATGTAAACTCCCACCGAAAATTGGTTTGAACACGATCTAGTAAGTAGTTTTTTTTCACGTCATATATCGTAAACCGCAATTTACCTTTCATTCAATGAACTCAAATATCAACATTAAAAAAAAAACATTATTATGTTACTTGCTGCTACGTAACCCTTCATGGGCGAGTCCGACTCTTACTTTTAAATTTGTTAGTGCTCAGCTGCTTCTGGGGGAGACTGTAAAAGTAAGGTTTCCCTTACAGGAAGACAATTCGTACGACGAGACGGATTACTTGGAGACTTGGCAAGGTATGATCGAGGCGCGCACCCGGGCCCTCACGAGGGCCATCGGAGTATGCAACTTCAACCAGCATCAACTCGACCGCATCATATCGTTGAGTAAGATGAAGCCGGCTGTGCTGCAGATCGAGGTGGTTTTATCATCTGCATTTCTATAGTATTAGGTCGTTACATATGAAATTGCCGTTTTTCTTGAAGAAATTGGAGGAAACCCAATTTTCAGTACTAACATTTTCGCATTTTTTTTAGGAATGACAACTCCAAATTTTATGGTTTTGTTTGTATATGAATGAGACAACATTAAGCTAACAAACAGCAACTTTTATTACATTTTTGAAAAATGACAGCTGTTAAGTAATACGAAATTTATCATCAAAATGGATAGCATTTAGGAAGTACTGTTTTGGAAGATCGAATTAATTTATCAAGCGGCCAATAAAAACAAAATTTAATACAGAGTTGTAAAATCTTGAAATCAACTTGCAAACAAAATAGAAATAATGAAAATGCTATTAAATTACAGGAATAACGAACTCATGAATTTGTAAGAAAATTTCGGCACCTACCTATTATTTGTCTATTTTCCTATAAAATAGACGAATACCTCCACATATACATATACTATGTACACACATATCTCCAATGAAGTGAGGATCTTCCGATATGGTTCCGCGATCGCATATATACCGAGATTTTTGAAGTGAAAATATTATTTTTGGGAGAAGAAAAATCAAGATACTCACGTTTTTGATTCGTCACGTTACCTCGAAATCATCACCGAGATGCCTACGTCACGCGAGATGATTTCATATATTTTTTTTTATAACAACGCCATCTTCGTTGTAGCTGGATGGATGGATGGGCGGTGGGAGGGAGGAAGAGTTAGAAGGTGGGATGGAGGGAGAGAGGAATGAATGGTGAAGATTTAAATACACACGTAATTGTTCAAGTTTTCACTTCTGTCAGCACTCCCCGAGTGCCACTGTCTTTTTTTATTAGTACTAGTAACCGAAATTACTAGCATTCCCACTAACTCCGACCATTCCCTCTCAGGTAAACCTGAACCTTCAACAGCAATCAATGAGGGCCTTCTGCCACTCACACGGCATCGCCGTCATCGCGTACACGCCCTTCGGCTCTCTGTTCCACCGGCGAGCGGCATACGACGCGCCCCCACCACGATGTGATACTCCAGTACTCCTCAGGATCGCTGCGAACCACCACAAGACTGTCCCACAGATCGTGCTGAGGTACCTTGTAAGTATTATTTTTATTACACACTTTTTTGTGCCCATCAAGATCTTTAGGAGTCAGGAGTGAGGTGAGGACTCCAGGGAACTTGCCATCGGGAACAACGCTAAGATAATCTTTTTTTTTTTAATAAGTAAACTTAACATACCCCCGTGGCCATAACATGGCCCTACAATAGGCAAGCGTGTCCTGTGGGCGACTGATTACAGTGCTGGTTTATGTTATAAATTAAAATTGTTCGGTTAAGACTGTCAGTAATAACATAATTTTCGAAGTTATGCTTCTTTTCGCCCTTTAGGGAAAAATGAAGAGAGTAATTTTTTTTACAATGAGCGCCGCACACCGTCACTAAAAACCGACACCATGAAGTTAGCTATTCAACATTTTACTTTGAGTACATTTGTAGAATTTAAGGTTAGTTGATGGTATGCTCAGGGTCACACAGCGAGCTATGGAACGGGCTATGCTTGTTGTTTCCCTACGAGATCGAATCAGTAATGAGGGGATCCGTAGACGAACCAGTGTTACCAACATAGCAGAACGAGTCAGCTAGCTGAAGTGGCAGTGGGCAGGGCACATAGCTCGGAGAACCGATGGCCGTTGGGGCAGAATGGTCCTCGAGTGGAGACCACGCGACAGCAAGCACAGCGTATATAGGAAGGCCGCCCGCAAGGTGGGCAGAATACCTGGTAAAGAGCGCAGGGACTCGGTGGATGCAGGCCGCTACAGACCGGTCGAAATGGAAGTCGATGGGGGAGGCCTATGTTCAGCAGTGGACTTCCTCCGGCTGATATGATGATGATGGTGATGTATTATTTATTTACATCATAAACCAAAATACATTTTTACATTACCTATTATTTCTACAAACGTAGGATAACACGAAGGATAAAAAAAATTTAGAAACAGATTTTTATCTTGTTACGCCAGAGTACTTTATATCTTCTTACGTACGTACAATAAGCACACACACACACACACTTCTTTTTCCGATGATGACTAAGAATTTAGTTTTAAAAAACCCGGTATTACTTAAATTTCATTGTTGGCGTTAGGGGCAGGTCTTCTTCACCCGAACACCAGTTCCAGTCAATCCTAAAGCTGGCACTTTGGAGTCCGGAGTCTGCACTCCTGTTCCTTCTTCTATTGGTTGTTTTGGGCCATTGCTGTCTGATCTCCCAGCCCCGAGAGGAAAGTGCGTACCAGAGCCTCGTCCGTCACCAACAGCAGCAGGTGCGCCGACTTGCAAGTGAGGTTCCTTTGGGCCCCAAAAGTCTTAGTGGAGCCCCATGTATGTACGCTCTGCGTTAGGCGCATTCTGTGGGTGTGTTTGTCCCTGAATTCCTCCGAAAGACAGAAGCTATTTTGACGAAATTACGTGTGTATGTTTAAGTAGGCCATCTCCCGAGGGGGCCATCTACCCGAGGGGGCCATCCCCCCAGGGGGCCATCTCGAAACCGGAGATGGCCCAGGGTCAGTCGGGGTGCGAGGGATATGCTCTATGGGCAACCTTACACCCCGGCGTCTGTACACCCGAGACAGCGTGCGGTTTTAGTCGGTTCAAACCCGACATAACCGCCCCCGCTGGCCAGCGGCAGGGGGGTATCCGAAGGGATTTCCGCACGAAAAAAAAAAATAAGGTACCCTGGATTTATAGCTGGACTAGGTAGGTAACGTTGCAGTAATTTTTACACATTTTTTAGGTCAGGTCAGGTCAAGCTATTTGTCAGGTCCACTAATCCATATCCATACTAATATAATAAATGCGAAAGTAACTGTCTGTCTGTCTGTTCAAGTTTCACGCCTAAGCCACTGTAGCGATTTTAATGAAATTTGGTACAGCTATAGATTAGAGCTTGGGAAAGGACATGGAATACCTATTGTAGCGAAAAAATGCTTGAAACAATTTGAATAGGGGATGAAAGTTCGTCCATTTCGAAGATAAATAAATAAATAATAAATATTCTACGACATAATACACAGCGCTTTCTAGACCCAAAGTAAGCATAGTTTAACTAGCTTGTGTTATGGCTTCCAGAATGCGGATAAACATACTCATATACTTTTTTTTTGTAAATACATACATATTATACACGGAAACACCCAGACCAATGCAAATAGACATATTCATGCATACAAATATTTGCACTGAGCGGGAATCGAACCTGCGCCCCCTGTCGTAGCAGTCGAATTCACTACCGCTACGCCACAGAGGCCGTCATATTGCCATGAATCTTTGTATTATCATAGGCAGGTTTTTGAGATTTCAGCCTATGGGGAGATGAAATAGGGGATGACAGTTCCTCTGGACGTCCACGCCCGATATCCGACATCCACGCGGGCGGAGCCGCGGGCAACAGCTAGTGATGGTATAATGTTTATTAACAATAAGTAATTCATTTTTCAGCTGGAATTAGGAGTAATACCAATCCCGAAGTCGATAACTCCTGCGAAAATTGAGATGAACATGGAGATCTTCGACTTCCAGCTGACCAGTGAGGAGAAGGATGTGCTGGGCGAGTTCGAGAGGAACTACAGAGTCTTGCCTGTCAAGTTTTGGATGGATTCCCCCCACTACCCGTTTGAAAAATAAAATATATTATTAACAAAACCGTTGCAAATGCTGTGTTTTTTATAGTCGGACTCCTATAAATCGGAAAAGTCAACAGGACTTGAGTCAGCTACGAGTCCTTTTCTGGGAATCTAAGCGCACGGTAGTATGCAGGCCAAATTCCAGCAACAGGCCGCGCGCATGCCGTGCACTATTTACACGAACTGTTTCGATCCACTTTTGACCCCCCTGTAGCTCAGTGCAATTACAATTACAGCAATAAAATTGTACCTACGTAATCATATACTAGTAGTAAAGCAGTATGCTTTCAGCAGGCAGGCAGGTTATTTTAATTATATAAATAATAAATTAGCACAGTGTTGTACGTAACGGACTGCCGAGCCGAGGTCTCGAGTTCGATCCCCAGTCGCCCCGGGCACACACCTCTGACTTTCCGAAGTTATGTGTGTATTAAAAATGTTGATTATCGCTCGCTTAGTAATGTGCCCGGTAGATGGCAATAGGCTCGCCCCCTATTACATTGGGATGTAAACATAACTGGCGAATCGTGGGTGTGCAATACACCTCTGCCTACCCCTTCGGGGATACAGGCGTGAAGTTATGTTATGTAATAAATTTAATTATACAATAAATCAAGTGTTACGTACAGCAGAAGGGTTATTCGGTTTAAGTCAGACAACCTGCCAAGTTCAAATGTAGAAGTATTATAATTTTAGATATTTTTAACCAAGTATCTACGTATTTCCACAACTATACCGTATTTTAAGTTGGGTGTATGGTAAAGTGAATTACGGCCAGATGGACCGTTGACGAGAATACGGTGGCGGGTAGAGGCGGAAGGCGGAGGACTGGGTGTGGTGGCGAGTCTTGGCAATGGCAAATGTTTACCAGGGGATCAGGCTGTTGATGAAGATGATTATGATCGATTTTAAAGTGCATCTAAACTTTGCATTGGATTGGATTTCAACCCTTATTGAGGCGAAAAATTAACCGATAATACCGATAGTAACCGATATTCTAAGTTACTTGGACACTTGGATTCATTGTTTCCGTTTGTTCATAAGCATTTCGGTAGATGGCTCCAGCGTCCCAAGGCGCATATCCCTATGTCCAGTATACAGCGGGAGTCGCCCCAGGACGTGGTCCCGGTATTCATCCTCCTCACCGCAGTAGCAGAGGCTACATGATAGATTATAGCCTGCAATAACACATCTAATCTATTTTTTATGCCTGGAAGGTTGCGGAAACGGGATCAGTATTTCACACGGGCACCAGCTAATCCTACTAATATCATGAATGTGAAACTTTGTGAAGATTTTTGTAAGTTTGGATGTATGTAACTCAATCACGCTCTAACTAGCTTGTGCATAGCCGGACAGGGGGATTGTGGTCGCAACACTAGTGGGACCGGTGGGTGTCACGCGGTGCTGCGACGACAATCCTCTTCTGATGAGGCCATCAAGCTGAGTGCCACCATTGTTAACATGGTACGTGTATGTAATGGTTACCGAGACTTTACCTTCAGCTTACCATCAGGCGAGGTGAAATCAAATTGACGTGTCCTAAATATATAAAAAAAAACGGCTGAACCTATCTGGCTGAAATTTGGTTCAGGGATAGATTATAGTCTGGAATAACACATAGGAGTCTGGAGCAGAATGCCATGCGGGCGGAGCCGCGATTAACAGCTAGTATACAATAAATTTAAGAAAAACAAGGTAAGAAAGTGAATCATACATACATACATAACTTCACGCCTGTATCCCCGAAAGGGTAGGCAGAGGTGTATTACACACCCACGATTCGTCAGTTATGTTAAGGTCCCAATGTAATAGGGGGCGAGCCTATTGCCATCTACCGGGCACATTATTAAGCGAGCGATAATTAACATTTATTAATACACACATAACTACGAAAAGTCAGAGGTGTGTGCCCGGGGCGACTGGAGATCGAACTCGAGACCTCGTCTCAGCAGTCCGTTACGTACGCCACAGGGCTATCGCCCCCCCTCCACGGGGCTATCGCCTATCGCTAAAATGAATCATGTTATAATAAAGTAATTATAATTTGAAAATTGTTCATGTTTCTCAAGCTCTCATTCCCTCCCTGTAACCTCAGCCCTCTGCCCACCCTTCGCTCTAATATCATTAGTTTTGTTACAACTAGATTGTAAAATCATCCCTTACATAGCAATATATAAGAAGAAAACAATTTTATACATAGCGGAATGAAACTTCAGCATTCGGTCGGCCCTTTTAAGCAAAATTATGTACATAAACAAACTTTATGGGAATAGAAATAAAGTTTAGAATACCTTGGCGATTGTCTGAGTACTTTTTGGCGCCACCCCAGACAAAGCTTCGCCAAAGGAAAAAATATTTCCCAGGAGCTAAAGGTGTGTACTTACTAGTGTGTAACTTTTATATCACCGAGCATACTCGCCTGATGGTTTAGTCATCGTCATCACAGTGTTACTCACGGTTACATCCAAAGCTTGTCCTTTGGAGGCCGGGGTCTGGTCTGTTGCTCTTTCTTCGAGTTTGGCTTATTTTGGCTTTTGCGCGATTGCCGTCTGATCTCACAAACCCGAGAGGAAAGTTTTTACTAGAGCCATTTCCGTTGCAGCTGCATGGAAAAGACAGGTAGGTAGAGCGATGTCTAGTCTAAACAAATAATTAAAATAGAACTGTCTGTTTGTAACATTACAATAAAAGCTTTTAAATCATTGCATATGAGTGTATACACATATAACAAAAACGAAATTTATGAGATTTTATCGCAATCTATCTGTTTGAATCAGGTAATCTGTAGAATGGCTGGGCCGATTTTGATGGGACTTTCATTGGCAGATAGTATATATAATGAAGCGTAACATAGGCTAGGCTATTTTATTGAGCTGAGTGAGACGAAGTCGAGCGAAAGCTCCTCATACTAGACTTCAGGATTTTCTTTGTCACAGGTCTCCTCCTAAACTACTAATCCAATCAGAACCAAATTTGGCATGATTAAAGAGGTCAATCAGAGGAAGTTTTATGGATATATTTTGAAAAAATTAATGCTACCACAGAGGAATGATCACCGTTAAAAAAATTCCAGATGGAATTACATTATAACCGCTCGAGACACTGTGACCAAACTTTACACGTTCAGAAAGCATGTCCAGAGTTGTGACTTTCAAAAAGAATTTTCAAAATCGGACTTGCCACGGAGGAATGACCACTGTTCAAAATTTTCAAAATCTGATTCACGATGTCTCACTCAGCTCAACATTGCAAGCAGCGATTCGCCTTGCAGACCTAGTTTTAGAAAAGGAATTAGGGTTCCGCGCGTAAGCACTCGTGAGGAACTCTCGCATCCGCGGCAGCCTTCATGTCTTCGAAGTGCTGGCTTGATGTTGTAGAAGATGACAGGCGTGCCAATGGCTTGACTACCATGGATACCCAAGACCGTGCGAAGTGAAGAAGAAAAGTCAGTACAAAAAAATCTTGAAAACCTAACTCCAGTCGGATGAAGTCGCAGGCACAACTAGTGCACAAATAGTGAAGTAGTAGCAGTAGTAGTGTAGTATATCTATGCCAATATTATAAAGAGAGAGGCCGAATTTTGTGAGTTTGTTTAAAATGTTTGGGGTAATATTCGAAACCACTACACTTATTGGAAAAAATCTTTCACCATTTGAAAGGCACATTATCCCCGAGACTATATTTATGTGGCTTGAGTTAAAGAAAACTCATAATAAAAACTTTTTAACAAAAAATTAAACCGCCGAAAAAACTGAAAGCCAAAAAATTATAAACCAAGTTTATTCAACCTTAATAACTAACTTCTTAAAGTAATGAAACTATATCTAAGTATATATTTTTGTAAATAGTTGAGTTTTAATAAACTTTAATAACTAAGTTCTTAAACTAATGTAAGTATAGCTAAGTAATTTTGAGTCGGCGCCAAATGCTGCGTTTTGAAGCTGCTCGTAACCGGTCTGCAATGGTGGTACGTTACGAAACTCCTGAGGAGAGAACTAATCGTTTGAACGCCATGCGACAAGCGGCTTGCGAGTGAAGAAATCAGTGTAACGCAGACATTTTTAAGAAAGCGATTAATGTTTATGCTGACTTGCCCTGATCAATATTCAAAAAAAAGTTTGTATCCTCAGCAGCGTATGAAATTGCAAACTACAAATTTAGGCTCTAATTTGCCCAATGAATTGGGAGCTTTAGGTAGTATAATTACTGGGACGGTGGGGCGACTAGCGCCCCTTCCCCAAACCGGGGCAAGACGGGGACACCGTGGTTCCCAAACCCGAGGGGGCCATCTCGAAACCGGAGATGGCCCAGGGTCAGTCGGGGTGCGAGGGATATGCTCTATGGGCAACCTTACACCCCGGCGTCTGTAGACCCGAGACGGCGTGCGGTTTTAGTCGGTTCAAGCCCGACATAACCGCTCCCGCTGGCACGCGGGGGGGTATCCGAAGGGATTTCCGCACGATAAAAAAAAAAAAAAAAAAAAAAGGTAGTATAATTACTTGTTCACGATGCGCAAACAATAATAAAAAAATACAATACTCCTCCCCAGGCCTATTGGAATAAAATTTCAGTAGCTGCAATACCTATAGAAATTGATGACTTATCGGACATTGAGAAACGTTTTATTTGCAGAGTAGTAACTTACAATCAGTGAGTGAACAATCAATCATCCCCTTTTTTCCTACCCTTAGGGTTGGATTTTTATTTACAAATTTATATGGGACTAACTTCGGGGTATACTCTTTCCAATAAAAAAAGAATTATTAAACTCGGACTACTCTGTAAACTCTCCGTTTTTTCGTCGGTTAAAAAGAAAAGCGAAGCGAGGGCAGATTACTATTTTTTATACCTTAAAAATTATAATATAATTATACTTTAAAAATATACATTTTATAATTAAATGTTCATGTTATACTCTAATTTATACGCACCTTTAATATTACATCTGTGCTAAAATGAACATCATAAACATTCAAAAAGAAACTTTACCGCCACCAGATACAGTAGATATTACATAAGCCAGGATTATTGGCAGATAAACGCATACCACTTACGTAGAAAAGTCAATACTTCAACAGCACAAGTTTGTCCAGCGAAAATAAACCTTCATAATAAACGAATAGGTGCGCTTTTATTTCGGATCGCAGCATGACTTGTGACATAATCAAGTCGCTCAACTAAAATTTCTTGGCGCCAGACGGGCAGGCGCCATCTTGCCGCATTTTCGTTTTCCACGGAGGCACTGACATTATCCTGTTCAGCCTGCTTCCGCCTTCGTTCTATTATGCCAACTAATTTACTGTTATGGGGTCTAACTTTGCCAATAAAATTTCTGTGGCTATCCTTGTCACATTTATGCGTAGTTTAAGTGCCCGTACTATTGTATCAATAATTCTTCTTACTTATAACTGAAAACCCGACTCCACTAACGTTAAATAGTCATTTTGGTTACTACTTGATAGTAATTTATTTGCCCATTTTCGTAGAGCTGACGTCTTTTTGAAGTGAAAACTTATTCAGGCACGTTGCGTATTTTTGAGATGGGAACACGACACTGTTACTGTTACCGACACCTCTAAATATTTCCTGATGATTAAAAAAATAAACATGTAATTGTTCAAGTTTTCACTTCTGTCGGCACTCCCAGAGTGTCATTTCATTGTATAGAGCAAGTCAATATGACTTACCCCGTCTGATGGTACGGTAACGGTTGCTAACAGTGAAGTATCAGTTTATCCGCATTCTAGAACTTATATTACAAGCCATGCGTCCTTCAGGTCTAGATAGCGCTGTGTAAGTTGTCCCAGAAATATATTTATTTATACTGAGTAGAAATCGAACCCGCGACCTTCGACGTACGAAAAGCTCTACCGCCACGCCAAAGAGGTCTTCGATATGTTTTCCTCTTTGGCAAAAGCTTTTTTAAATTGACAGAACAAATCTGACGTGCCATCGACCAAGTTTAGCCCAGTTTTCCCAATTTATTACCGCAAGTTTCACAAAAAACCATAATGCGTTAAAATTTTTAATATCTACTCCAAATTGTGCAGTCCCCCCTTTTCTGTATCCATGTGGGCTGGAACCATAGTGCTGCTATTCCTCGTGCCTGCGGGCAGACCTCAATACTTGGAGGACGAATTGGCTGAAGACTACAAGAATGCCGACTTCTACGACTACTCTGATGAAAGTAAAGAAACATTTAATTTCCTACTTAACATAACTTCACGCCTGTATCCCCGAAGAGGTAGGCGGAGGTGTATCACACTCCCACGATTCGCCAGTTATGTTTTGGTTCCCAATGTAATAGAGGGCGAGCCTATTGCCATCTACCGATATCTAAGCGAGCGACAATCAATATTTTTAATACACACGCATTACTACGAAAAGTCAGAGTGTGTGCCCGGGGCGACTGGGGATCGAACTCGAGACCTCATCTCGGCAGTCCGTTACGTACACCACTGGGCTATCGCCGCTTTTCACTAATTTCCTACTAGTTACTAGATCTAAGTTCAATAGTTGTGATGGATATACGTACGTTTGTTAAGTAGCACAGTGGTTAAGGTTTCGGCCTTACGACCGAGCCTTTTTTACCTCTGGCTACGGAGCAATAGCTGGAGATCGTGTGTGGCACTCTCCCATCCAGTAGCCGGATGGGCATACCCACTAAACCCCACGATGCGCCATGCTCTGCGCCTTGTCGGGGGGGGGCCTGAAACTATGCAAGAATACTTCTATAGCGACCCCCCCGAGCCCCCGAGCGCGTGCCCACCACACCGTTGAAACTCTCGATTAAGTGACGTCCAGGCACACATGGACGTCGTCCCCTTCGCGGGTGGCTAGACCGTGGCAACCGAGCCTAACCTAACCTAACACAAGCACATTGGCTTGGCTGGAGGTGTTAGCGGAGCACCTACATACCAACTTAACCCGTTCGTCTCGGTGCAAAGACGGGCGCTGAGGATCGTCGACAATCCCATACTTACAGGCAATGTAGAACCTCTCAACCTTAGGAGAGATTTCCCCTCTCTGTGCGTTTTCTACCACCTATACAATGGGGTGTGTTCAAAAGAATTGTATGATATGATGCCCACGGCCACATTCTATCATTGCACCGCTCGCCACAGACAGGGAATTCATCCTCACACGTTGCGACCGGAAACGGTGCATACAGTAAAGTATGAAATTCACTTTATTCCACGCACCCTCAGGCTGTGGAATGTTCTCCCTGCTGTGGCATTCCCAAGCGACTACAATATGGGGTTCTTCAAGAAGGGCATTAGAAGGTTTTTACAGGGTCGGCAGCGCGAGTGCGACGCACCTGGTATGGCACACGTCCATAGGCCACGGTAACCCCTTCCCATCAGGTGGGCCGCGTGCTTCCCTGCCACCGGAGAGGTATAAAAAAAAATTAGTAACTTCAGTTACTAAAAGATATTCTTTAAAAAGATCATACTGGAACGGCTGAAAGGATTACAATGAAATTTGGCACAGGGATAGATTATAGTTTGGAATAGCATATAAAGTTACTTTTGATCCCGGGAATATACTCAATACTTCACGGGCGGAACCGTGGGCCACAGGTAGTGCTAGTTAGCCTTTTCAACAACGTACAGACACAACTAATTTATAATATATCGTTTTTAGGTCATATATCTTCGGTTCTGCTTAATTGCAATCAAACATACGACAGATTTTAAGTCTGATCAAGACCTTTCTTATAGAAAAAACCGCAACAAAATCCGTTCAGAGAGAAGTTTTGCGTCCATCGCGAACAAACAGATACACAGACCAGAATTCCAAAAACAATATTATTGTGTTCAGAATCCTTCATTTAACATCAACCAACTTTTTTTTTTAATATGTCCAATGTACAGACACAACTTATTTACATTTTTATAATTATGCTCTCTTTCCTCATAGCAATAGGCATTAATTAACTTCATTCTCCAATACATAAGTTTTTAGTCCTTATTCATCATCTTTTATGTACCTCTAGCTGAACCCACGATGCCGTTACTCACTACCGCACCAATGGACGCCTACACCAGGGTCCGCAGATTCGAGAACACAGAAAAGCAGCGAACCCTTGACCCTCAAGAGCTACGGGACGTGAAAGGTATTCAAATCAAGTATCTTTCATTTAAGTCACCCCCAACCCGGAAAGAATAGCCTTGTTCATTTGTGTGGAAACGTCCTACGGCATACTGCATGACGCGGGGAGGTTATGTGTGGCTCTCACACACTAAACTCAGCGCCTTGTCGGAGAGCCTGAAATGGCACTTCCCGCCAAGCGCGTGCCCGCAGTGCGTCATAGGCACCAGCACCGATAAAACTCTCAATTAGGTTACATCCATGCACACACGGAACTCGCCTCTTTGCGGGTGGCTCGTTCGGCGGGTGGAGGCCTAGCCCCATCCCTCACATATTAAGGGTAACATGAGGCGCCAATACTCACGCTTCCACCGCCCAGTTCGACGGTGGCGGATCGGATCAGCAAGGGGATCTCCCTCCCTGATCGGCTTCGTGCCTTCCTTCTCAAGATGACTTCCTTGCAGAAAGTTGCCACCGCGTTGAAATTCTTGTCGCTGGCGGCCATAGGTCGGATGATGGCCATCAGCGAGAGATTCTCAAGTCTCAATACTTTTATTGCATTCCATACAACACAGTCTGTACATGTTATACAGTTGTAAAATTAAAATTAGGGTACAATTATGGACCCTATCAGGCACAGCACACAGTTTGGAGAGAGGAATAGTTTGATAAACTTAATTATTAGGTATATTTGAGCGAGTGAGACGAAGTCGAGCGAAAGCTCTTCATACCAGACTTCAGGATTTTCTTTGTCACAGGTCTCCTCCTAAACTACTAATCCAATCAGAACCAAATTTGGCATGATTAAAGAGGTCAATCAGAGGAAGGTTTATGGATATATTTTGAAAAAATTAATGCTACCACAGAGGAATGATCACCGTTAAAAAAATTACAGATGGAATTACATAATAACCGCTCGAGACACTGTGACCAAACTTTACACGCTCAGAAAGCATGTCCAGAGTTGTGACTTTCAAAAAGAATTTTCAAAATCGGACTTGCCACGGAGGAATGATCACTGTTCAAAATTTTCTAAATCTGATTTTCAAATCACGATGTCTCACTCAGCTCAACATTGCAAGCAGCGATTCGCCTTGCAGACCTTGTATATTAGTATTAGTTATTGCACAACAATTTTATTTCAATTAAGTGTATTATTTTGGATCTTATTATGCAGTTTCTTTTAAGGTTTAATGTATTATACCTTCCTAACTTTTTATTTTATTTCATTGTATTTATGATGTAAGTAAAACTTAAATCCTAACTGTTACCACAGATTACATAATGTTACAGAGTTAAATCCAATAATACAATTCGATCGAAGACAATACAATTTTTACTCTATAGTGTGTCAAAATCTTTCATGCAGATACTATTATACAATCTTAAAATGACATTTATGCTTAATTAATTTCCTCTGTCTCTGTGGCGTAGCGGTAGTGCATTCGACTGCTACAACAGAGGGCGCGGGTTCGATTCCCGCTCATGCAAATATTTGTATGCATGAATATGTTTATTTGCATTGGTCTGGGTGTTTCTATGTATAATATGTATGTATTTACAAAAAAAAAAGTATTTAAGTATGTTTATCCGCGTTCTAGAACCCATAACACAAGCTAGTTGAACTATGCTTACTTTGGGTCTAGAAAGCGCTGTGTAGAATGTCGCAGAATATTTATTTATTTATTATTTATCATTATTATTTAATTAATGTCATTGTAACACAGGCAGCATTAGAGTGGATGAATTTAATGTAAATGCCAATATAAAACTCCTTAGGAAAGCGCCAGTAATCTTAATCAGCAGGTGTACCGGCTTGCTGGTCCCTCAGATCTTGTTGTGGTCTCATACACCCTTATTAACAATCTAAATACATTCTTGATCGTTCGAATCTAGGTGCACTACGAGATATCTTTGCCAATCGAAGATTAGAGACAGAAGCGGCTGCAGAACTCACAAAGACCTCGCCTTCTAGCCTCGAGTTCACCGACAAATCGTCCAGCCTGACTGACACGACAACTGACATGCTGACCAACCAGTCCGGCAGCTCATATAGCCAGACGGAACAGTCATACGATCAGAGCGAGTACTCTTCAACCTCCAATACTGGATCCGACAGTTCTTTTAATGATACCGAAATCAAAGGAATTAAAGGTGAGTAAGTTTGTGAAGGTGTTTGTTACCTATGATTATAACAGCGTTGTCTTCGGAGCCCGGGGTCTGCCTTCCGGCTTTTCTTGCTCCACTTCGGTCGGTCTTGGGCATCCTGGCAATGAGACCAAACTCAAATGGCTGAAAGGATCTGGCTGTTTTGCTCTCTAAGTTGCCTGTAAGAAAAGGCCACCATTTGTACATAAATGTTGACTTTATTCCATGTATGCATATTTCTATTGATGTACAATAAATTCAATTAAATTTTTAAGCATTTTGTATGCTTACTTTTTCTAAAGATTTAGATCGAAAAAATAGAACATCTAGAACGGGACTTGAACCCGTGACCAGTCCCTTACAGGGGGAATGCTCTGACCAGCTAAGCTCCCTAGACACGTCCCAGATATTCGAAATTCTCCGATATATTATATACGTCTTAAGGCGATGCTGGAGCCATCTACCGTAATTCTTGCGAAATACGGAAACAATGAATAACTTTACAGTCATTTTTAAACATTGTTTTTTTTTCGCCTTAAGACGTACAATAAAGTTTATTTCGTTATTTCTTTTCGTTTCGTTATTCTTATTTCGTTTGGTGTACAATAAAGTTTATTTCTATTCTATGCTGGAATTTGGCTACTTTCTATCCCTGGAATAGGTTCTTAGGAATTGCGGGAACGGGATCAGAATTCAACGCGGGTGTAGCCGCGGCCAACAGCTCGTAAAGAATATAGTGTTGTAGGCACGGGCATGCGGGCCCGTTTGTGAGTAAACGTAATAATAGTAACGTAACGAAATCTTTGATCATTTAGCTATCGATAGTAGGTGAAGATTTTGATATTTCCTGATATATATTTAATTAAAAATTCTACCTGCAAAAGAGGAACACAAGTATCTGCTTTCCACCACTACTGTCTTCAGTCGGAGCTCATAGGTTCTCCAATATTCGTAACTCTTACTTAATCTTACCTCGTCGTATGACAGTTGGGGACCCCAACTTCGAACGGGAACAAAATGATTTAGTTCCCGTTCGAAGTCACGACGAGCCAGCCAAATAGTAATACATATTCTTCCATTTCAGATATACTGCAACTGCCAACTGTAGACCCGATCGTCTCTTCATCGATATACCCGTCCCAGCAATACGACTGGAAGTCTACGGATCAAGAATTGCCTTTCAATGGGAAAAAAGAAGAGCGAAGTTAGTTTTATATTCTCCCCTAGCATTTGTACAGGAAGAGGGAAATTGAGATCAGTTTGAATGAGCATCCTAAATATTTTTACCATGTCATCATTATCAGGTCAACAGACCCAAGAAGCGCTGACTTAACGTCGTAGAAGATGACATTCGTGTCAATTCTCTCACTGCGAGGGATGCCCAAGACAGTGCGAAGTGGAGGAGTTAAAGCCAGGAAGTGGGCTCCGGACTCCGAGGTGGGAGCCTCGGAGTCCGGAGAAGATGAGGATGATTATCATCATCAGCGTCAATTCCAGTTGCATCCAAAGCTTCCACTGTAGAGGCCTGAATCCGCTCTTCAGCTCCTTCTATCCGTGATTTGGTTTAGTTGGCTGTTACAGAAGGAAGGAAATGCCTCCGCCAGAGCCTCGTCCGTTAATCCGCTGGTTTACCGGCTAAGTACCTAACCTAGGTAGGCTTAGGTCCTGAACATCTTGATAGGACCCTACACCGCAATTTTACCATGTTTATCCACAGCATCATTGTTCTCATCCTATATTTATTTGGAGTCAGCGAAACATGTATGCTTTTCCCATTAATCTCTGCTTGCAGCCATCTCAACATTTACTCCGTTTCTAACCATATCATCTTCCACACAGTCCAACCATCTCCTCATAGGTCTTCCTCTCCCCTTGTAACCTATCCATATATTGCGATGATTTCTTTGTAGGTGTCCTGAGGGAAGCAGTTAAAGAGCTCAACAGCAGAGTCCAAACGTGGCAGCCACTGGACCCAACAAACACTATCTTGACCACTCTCCTGGATTATTTAGACAACTCCACAGAGAGAACCCTTAGCCAGGAGGAAATCAGAGAAGTAGAAGGTATTGTGTGTTATTTTTATATAGAAAGCATTCCTATACGTGTAGATACCTATACGGCTACCGTTCCACCGGTGGTCTGCGATGGAGTGGAACCGACGGAAGCCACACGGTGTTTTGTCACGTCAGACTATTGCCGAGAACCTGGGCATTCTAGGCAGGAACTGTCCCCGCTGTTTTACGACCCATTTACTTTATTTTGCACAACTTCAAAATCAGGAAAAGGACCTCTATACAGGATTACTTTATATTTTTCTCCCTCAAAGAAATGATGTATACCTATCCCTCCCCCCACTTCTTGAAAGACATTCTGCACCTATCCGCGCCTGCTCCTTCTATCATCATCATGCTAGCGTTATTCCCGGTTGCACCCGAGGCTTTCACCTCTGACCGAGGAGTAAGCAGACCTGGGTCGGGTCTGCTTACTCCTCCTCCTGTTAGCGTGGCTTATACGGCTTTTATGGGAGCAATGCTGTCTGTCTGTCAGAACCTCATCCATCATCAGGTGTATGGGTTAGCAGGCAAGGGCTCTAAAACACCCCTGCTTCTTTTGTCAATTCCTAAAAATGTACCAACAGATCCTTGACATTAAAATTATTATTACAGGAGCACTTCAACAGTTCATCTCTAACCAGAAGCACAACACCAACTCGCCCATCAACTCAAACCATACGTCACGAATGGTGACGCGCACTCCCCTCCGCACCAACCATAGCAAGGAGCCCGAGGAGTCCCTCCTATCTACGGTCACAGACTGGTACGACCTCAGCACCAGCGACGGCGAGGCTGAAACTGATGACTACTTGGAGGACGACGCTCTGCGATACAAAAAAAGAAAGAAAAAAAAACAAAATTCTAAGAAACCACGGTGGAGGATACAGGTAAAATTCATACATTAATCTATAGTTAGGTACTAATAGTAGCAACCGTAGTTGGCCTAGGATCAGCTCGGGTGTGTGGGTCACCTCATACCCAGCATTATGAGACCCACCCGAGACCCTGTGCGCTGGATAGGGGCGGGGGGGGGGGCGTGCTCCCAGGATCCGCACGAAAGAAACTGTCGGTATGACGCAAATATAAAAAAAACCATTTCGTAATAAACATTTTTTTTTTATGATTCATTTAATATGGTGCGATCTAAAAACAATGTTGAAAAATGATTCTCAGATCATTCATTGTTGCTGTTAGTTGTAAGAATTCCGTTAGTATATAGCTCCTGCTTCGCCTTAAGAGGTTTGTATGGAGAAATTCGAATATCGAGGACTTGTCCAAGTAGCTTAATTGGTCATAACATTCCCCCTAGAGGACTGGTCGCGAGTGCGATTCCCGTCTTGGATGTTGCCTTTTTAGGTTTCCGTTGCCAAATGGCAAAAAACGGAACCCTTATAGATTCGTCATGTCTGCCTATCTATCCGTCCGTATGTCACAGCCACTTTTTTCCTAAACTATAAGATCTATGCTGTTGAAACTTGGTAAGTAGATGTATTCTGTGAACCGAATTAAGATTTTCATACAAAAATAGAAGAAGAAACAATAAATTTTGGGGGTCCCCATACTTAGAACTGAAAGTCAAATTTTTTTTTTCATCAAACCCATATATGTGTGGTATCTATGGATAGGTCTTCAAAAATGATATTGAGGTTTCTAATATCATTTTTTTCTAAACTGAATAGTTTGCGCGAGAGACACTTCCAAAGTGATAAAATGTGTGTCCCCCCCCCCCCCTGTAATTTCTAAAATAAGAGAATGCTAAAACTAAAAAAAATATATGGTGTGCATTACCATGTAAACTTCCAACGATAATTGGTTTGAACGAGATCTAGTAAGTAGTTTTTTTTTAATACGTCATAAATCGTAAACTGCAATTAACCTTTCATTCGATCAACTCAAATATAAAAATTAAAAATACATTATTATGTTACTTGCTGCTACGGAACCCTTAATGGGCGAGTCCGACTCGCACTTGGCTGCTTTTCCGATTTTAATTTATGCAAAAAGTTAACAAACCAATAACCAATTGCTTCAAAATTTCATCCATTACTTATAAAATTGTAAATTAGTCGCCTTTACATTTAATATATTTAAAAAAAAAATACCGGAGCTATGATATTGTCGGAAGTTTACGCGAATGTCACACATTGAAATAAACCTATTGTAACGGATTCTATCGCGATTTATTTGATGTTATTTTATATTTTACATTGAACCCGACGTTTCGGTTGCTTTTCAGCAGCCATGGTCACGGGGAGTCTACTGGACAAATTAACGATTCTGAAGTCTGACCCAAAAATGTTTTTTAGAACTTTTAACTTTTATCTTATTTACTGTTTGTTCGCGATACACTTAAAAACTACTGAACGGATTATGATCCGTTTTTTTTCCAAGTACGACCGGAGATATGACCAAAAGTCGCGATAACCGACATCCACGGGCGGAGCCGCGGGCATCAGCAAGTTCATAATTTACATAATTTCTGTATTTTTTATACCACTTAGGTGGCAGACAAGCACGTTGCTTTACTGAGTACTTTTTGTGTAGAACAGGATGACCCATCCCAGAGGGATGTACCTGGGTGGCACGTTCCACACATTCCCACGGGGATGGCCCTACAGACAGGTATGTGTTTAACTTGTACTATTGATTATTCCTCGACCAAATGTCTAAAAACAATAGGTACGATGGACTAATTCTTATATACTATTTATAATATTTTACTTTCGAAATATTCTGATGACAAATAGTTTTTAAAGATATCTGATTTTAAAAAGTAGCGCGTAGCGCGTAGTGCAAATGTATGGAGAGCAAGATAATATCACATTTCGACGACCTCTATGGCGTAGTGGTAGAACTTTCGCCTTCTAAGTCAGAAGTCGCGGGTTTGATTCCCGCTCATTGCAAATTTGTATATTTGCATTGGTCTGGGAGTTTCTATGTATAATATGTATTTATCTCTAAGTATGATTATCCGCGTTCTAGAACCCACGTGACAAGCTCAGTGCTTAGTTTGGGTCTAGATGGCGTTGTGTAATATGTCCAAGAATATTTATTTATTTATCTCAGTCTACGTTGCGTGTAGGTACTTGTGTATATAAACCCGAGGGGGCCATCTCGAAACCGGAGATGGCCCAGGGTCAGTCGGGGTGCGAGGGATATGCTCTATGGGCAACCTTACACCCCGGCGTCTGTAGACCCGTAACGGCGTGCGGTTTTAGTCGGTTCAAGTCCGACATTACCGCCCCCGCTGGCCGGCGGGGGGGGGGGGGGTATCCGAAGTAATTTCCGCACGAAAAAAAAAAAAAAGGTACTTGTGTATATTAAAATTAATTTAAAATGTAATAAGGAATCTCATAAGTTATAAATTTTGACTAAATTGGATTGGTTTTATTTTGACCTATTTTGGGAACTAAAAATAATGATTTCAAATTCAAATTTTCAAATTCAAATGCTTTATTGTGAAACATAATAGGTAGGCACATAGATGGTATACAAAAAACTTGATCAGCCATTTGTAGCCATATAGACACACATTTTTTTTAAGTACCTATTAGTTATGTTACATTATATTCATTCGTTTATTACATATTATCATTCTGGAACCCATAACACAAGCTAGTTAAACTATGCTTACTTTGGGTCTAGATAGCGCTGTGTAGAATGTCGTAGAATATTTATTTATTTATATTCATAGCGGTCATGTTCTATTATTTACTATTTAACCATTTAATGCCTCGAGTGCACGATGGTTAAAATATAGTAAATATCATATTAAAATCACAGTTTCAGTTTAGTTTATTAAAAAAAAAACTAAGACATTAAGCAGTATTGGTAAGAATCTGACGACCAAATCATTTTCCCTATTCATCTCATGTATTCACAGAGTAACACTTATGAACGTCAAAATTATTGCTTACACATTTTTGAAGCCAAGGGGCTGCCATGAAACGTATTAAGTGTTTCTACGTAACTGACTTCATGCGTGATTCCCAGTTGCATCCGAGCCTTTCTCCTCAGCCTGGGGGTCTCTTACTTCCCACTTTTGGCTTATCCTGCTTTTATGGGAGCGACTGCCTTCTGACCTCCCAACCCCGAGAGGAAAGCCTGCGCCAGAGCCTCGTCCCTCAATCCGCAGGCGTACCGGCTTGCAGGTGTACCGGCTTGCAGGTGTGTACCGGTTTGCGGGTGTGTACCGGCTTGCAGGTGTGTACCGGCTTGCAGGTGTGTACCGGCTTGCAGGTGTGTACCAGCTTACAGGTGTGTACCGCGGCTTACAGGTGTGGTTGGCTTGGCCCCGAAGGTCTTGGTACCCTCGTACACTATTTGTTCTTATGTATAATATGAATGTATTTACAAAAAAAAAGTATATAAGTATGTTTATCTGCATTCTGGAACCCATAACACAAGCTAGTGCCTACTTTTGGTCTAGAAAGCGCTGTGTAAAATTTCGTAGAATATTTATTATTATTTATTTATTTACTTATTATTATTATCGAGTAGTATCTAAAAATATTTATCCGCATTCTAAAACCCATATGACAAGCTCTATTTAATTTGGATCTAGATGGCGCTGTGTTCTATGTCCCAGAATACTTATCGTTTATTTCTATTTGAAAGTGTCACGCTGTCGAGCTAGAATATCCTCAACACCATGTCCACACGCATGCGGGTACTCCCGTGCGTTATGCGTGTGGACATGCATAACTCAGTGGACGGCCTTAGGTTTATTTTAATTGGTAACTGTTTGGTCCTTGTTTTCAGACAAAATGCCCAACAACGGACAGCACGCCCTTCAAGATGAACATCCAAGGAATGATGTGGCTCCTCGCTAATCTCACGTACGTCATCACATCACTTATCATCATGGCAGCGCGCTCGTATGATGATGTTTCATCAATTCACCAACACAGAGCCTAAGCCACTGAGCCAACAAACTTGGAATTTTGGCAGTTAATGCCTTTAATGTTACGCCTAAGGTGGTAAAATAAGTGACGAATGGTTGTGTTACATGTGCGGGGTACAAATTAAATGCCGTTTATACAACAAAGAGGTTTATTCGCTCACCACAAACTAGACAACTAAATAACTAGCACACACAGTACTCTTCAACAGTCCAAGTCGCTCAGCAGTTCACAGTAGTTCACAGTAGTTCCATAAGTCGCAGGTATAACTCTCTTGAATCGCTTCGGTAAGATGTGTTCGCTTTCGCTTCCGAAAATTAACTAACTCGTGTCGATAGCCGGGCGTCCTTTTATAGCTCTTAATAAGAAGGGTAGAATATTCCGGAATCATCTAGAGATTTAGAGACGTAGGTATTTACTGGAGCGTTCGAGAAAACAAATAGGTACCTACACAGTCATGCCGACGATAGAGGTGAACGCCCTTGTTATCGCGATTCGTAGGTAAGTAGGTATAGGTATTTAAAGTACTTTGTGATTTTGTATTGACTTTTATAGATTTTTCTTCACTGTTCGGTAGAGTACTTCGACACTAACAATGCGTTTTAATTTCCAGAAGATTCGATCAGTAGTTTCCCAGATATCGACGATCGTTGTAACAGTTGTATTTAAGTCCGTAATTTTTTCATGGAATTTGTTATAGATATTTGCTTATAGTTAGAAATAAATAGTCAAAGTCAATAACCATTTATTCTGTGTAATACGGCACTTACAAAACGTCAAGAAAATTAAACTTATGTTTGGCAAATGGACCACCGGTTCGAAACGCGGCCCTGTCTTGAGAAGACTCCGGCAAGAAACTCAGCGGGCTGTTTTTTTCTTGGTCTATTTACAAACATGTTTACTTAATCTCATTACCATATTTTGTTTGAGTAGCATAGTGAGAGAGCAAACAGTTCATATCCAAGCTTGTTTGTCGTCTAAATAGTCTTGAATTTTATAATAGCCTTTTTGGCAGAGTTTACTTTTAATTTGGCTTTTAAATTTATAAAGAGGTAGATTCTTCATTTACAAGAGTACTTGATTATGGGAAAATTGAATCTGACCTTCTTGAAATGGATTTGGATCCTTTATACAGTACCACTAACATCAACCGCAAAAGATTAAAGATGCCATGGATGACAGTAGGTCTCCTTAGATGTCTGAAAAATCGAGACCACCTGCACCTAAAACTTAAAAGGTCACCTCAGAATGAAATACTTGCCACGACTTAAAAGCGGTATAGAAATTATTGTTCAAATCTCACAAAAAAGGCTAAGATCAATTATGATAAGGCCCAGAGAGATAAGGCAAAAAACAATAGCAAACAACTTTGGCAAGCTATTATGTCAATAACACACACCAAAAAACAAAAATTACCTACACTAGACCTTCTTTCAACCACTGAGCCTCAACATTCAGTAAATGAAGCCAATTTATTCTTTACGAAAATCAGCAGCTCCCTAACCCAAAAAAATGTAACCTGCTCAAACACCCTAAAAAACCCTGGTAACTCCAAGCAATCCTGTCATACGTTTGTCTTGCTTGAAACCGATGACCTAGAGATTGACCTTGTTATAAAAAGCCTTAAAAGTGACTGTGCAGTTGGTTCTGACAATATCTCGGCCTCGTTTCTTAAAACGTTCAAATATATGTTGATCCCACCTATAACCTTCTTATGTAACTTGGCGTTCACCTCTGGCACATTTCCAGATGCTTTTAAATTAGGCATAGTGCATCCGATCCACAAGGGCGGGGGTAAAGGGCTTCTTAATAATTATAGGCCAATTTCTATCTTGCCCACCCTTTCGAAAATATTGGAAAGACTGATGAATAACAGACTCACTAGGTTTCTCGATAAGTATAATATTCTTGCTCCAACCCAGTATGACTTCCGTTCAGGTATATCCACCAGTAATGCACTGCTCGACCTAACCAATGAAATTGTCACTAAATTGGATGACAGGCAAAAGGTTGTAGGTATTTTCTTAGATCTAGCAAAAGCATTCGACACAGTGTCCGTCCCTTTGCTGGTCGATAAGCTTGAAAAAATTGGTATAAGAGGCACTCAGTTATCTCTTTCTAAAAGCTACCTCAGCAATAGACGTCAGTGCTTAAGGATAGGTGATTGGACTAGTGATGAACTCCCAATAACACATGGCGTTCCGCAGGGCAGCATCATCGGCCCGACGTTGTTCATAATTTATATGAATGACCTCTGCCATCTGCAGCTCTCACATGGAACCATTAACGCCTACGCCGACGATACTGCACTATTATTCCATGATACATCCTGGGAGGCAGCTTTCAAGCACACTCAGCTTGGCTTTGATACGGTGGGCTAACCCTAAATCGTTTGACCCTTAATGTTGAGAAAACGAAATACGTGACGTTCTCATTATCTTCAGCTGGTAGATGTCCGCCCTCCTTTCAGCATTTGACAGCCCACTCTTGAAATTTACATTCAAAAAGAATTTGCAACTGTCCGGCTCTTAAAAATACAAACTGCATTAAATACCTGGGTTTTGAGCTTGACTCCACTCTCTCATAACACACCCATATCGAAACACTTACCGCTAGGTTGAGAAAGATGATATATGTCTTCTCAAACTTACGTCATGTTGCTGATATAAAGGTGTTAAGACTGGTGTACTTAGCTCTTTGTCAATCGCTCACTCAATACTGCACAGTTGCATGGGGAGGCTCCACCAAAACTCATTTCCTGAGACTAGAGCGAGCAGAGAGAGCACTCCTAAAGGTAGGATGGAAACTCCCTTACCGGTACCCCACTGCCGACCTCTATAGAACCTGTGGCATCTTATCAGTCCGAGCTCTGTTCGTCCGCAGTGTCATTATAACGAGTCACGCACGGATCCACTACGATCGGAACAAAATGAAAACAGTCAGACGCAAACACGCTATACTCCCACCTAAGTTTGTCACTATCAGCCTTGCACAGCGAAACTAAACGAAAAAACAACGCACAAATGCAAAATAACTATCACCAACTGGCTATTGGAGATGAGCTATGATCAAACGGAAAACTTCATATAAACACTATCATAATTCGTAAAAAGAGCATAAGCTCCCAACTCTCGCAACTTTTACCACACAACATCTCAACATACCTTTCACGCAGAATTGTACATACACACAAATGTTTGGATTGTAATCGTTGTACCTTGTGAGAAAAATAAATAAACATTATTATTATTATTATTTCACTAGGAAGCTTGTTGTCGACTATTACAAACCACAAGATTGTTTTTATGTCTAGTATTTACGTTATGTATATCACAGTAAACAACAATTGGAAATGTTTCTTCTAACATACAAAAGATTTTCAAAAATATATTGAGACACTACAATTAGAATGTTTATTTCACATACAAATGCAACATATGTATCTGTGATTTTCAAAATTTCATCCCTAAGGGGGCAAATAAGGGATGAGCGGTTATGTGGAAGTGCTTTACTTTAGAAGTAAGAAGCATGAACTTCAACCGAAGCTTCTTTTTGTTAACATTTACAATTGGATCCGATAGGTAGCGATGACGGTGCAATAGGGTTGAATATTTTTTTTATTAATTTGAGCCGGGTGAAGCCGGGACTCATTAAAAAACGACGGAAATTTAGCCGAATATGTTACAGAACTGAACACATCTGCGTCTCCTTGTATCCACTCTATTCTTCCCGCTTTAAACACAACACGCCGAGGCGTATCGGTTAATCAATCTGTGCCTTCCACCCCGTCTAAAAATGCACCGGGGTTGATGATACTTGATCTGTGCCATCCACCCCGTTAAATGCCGGAGCCGATGAAACATATTTTCCCAACTATCCCATTAACGGGGCGGGACCAACGGGGTGGCTGGTACCTACCCGGGCCGTTAGTAGCATTATGTGCCTAAACCACAGTCGACCGAACTCTTTCTTATTATAAAATATTATGTAATCTGTGCCTAAACTATGTTTCTGTATATAAAATAACACTTTATACTACACCTGCTCAGAAAGTAGGCACCCTAGTACTCACGGAAGCCTCTCGTACCGACTGACGCAGGTGATCTCCGGGAAGGGGTACTTCGGGGAACATCTGCATCGGATCAGGAAGGAGCCAACGCCTGAGTGTCATCACTGCGATGCGAGCGAGGACTCAGGGCTGCACACGCTGGCGGACTGCCCGGCGTGGGAGGCGCCGAGGCGTGACCTCGTGGCAGCCATCGGGGTGGGAGTCCTCTCGCTCGGCAGCATGATTGCGGCAATGGTGCGGAGCGCGAGCGCTTGGGCCGCCGCCACCTCCTACTGCGAGCATTTAATGCTCGCGAAGGAGATGGTGGAGCGCGCCCGGGAGAGATTTAGAACTCCCCCGGCACGCCGAGCCCGCAACTTGCTCGCCACGCGTCGCAGGCGACTCAGGCACCGGAGGTCGCTTAACGACCTCCGTCCTCCATGAGTGCAGGCCTGGGGGTGGCGGGTGAGGCCGCCTGTCACCCCAGCAGAAGCAGGCCGGGACGGTGGGGCGACTAGCCTCCCCCAAACCGCACGAAAAAAAAAAAGAAAAGGTACCCTAGTACTTTTTCATAAATAAGGTAGAATTTACGTCAGTATTTCCGTAGAAATATGCGGGTGACAGAAGTGTATGAAAATTCATTATTACGAGCTAAGCGGGAGATAAAACTTGTGTAGAAATATACGGGAGACAAAACTGTATAAAAATCCATTGTCAACGTGCTAAACGGGAGACAAAAGTGTCTAAAAATTCATTGTTAGCCTGTTTTTTTTTTTTTTTTTTTCATTTTAAATGTAGTATAAAGCACTATGTATCACTCGGCAGAGAGTACGATTCCCAACTCATGTGTATTTAAATCCCTCTGCTGCGTAACGGGCCTCAAACTACATTCTTGTTAGTAATCGGTCCCTTTCTCTCCTCAATGAACAATGTGCTATATCTAATATATTAGTCCGATGAAGGTATGAATACGACATGCAACTAGTGGAGAGGTTCAACGAGAGTCTGCACAAGTACAGCGTGCCCATAGGCCTGCCCAGCGTCAGCGTCCGCTCCGAAGAAGTGACCGAAGACCCGGAATGGGGGACTGTGGTGTCCAAGGTACGTGACACATCTATGGCATTTAAAATGAAGCAGTGTTATATGATCGGCAAATATCTTTAAATTTTGAAGCAGAGGAATAGTTGGTATACTTATATACCAATTATTCCTCTAGATTTAAATCGGAAAAAGTGAACATCCAGGACGGGACTTGCACCCGCGACCAGTCCCTTAGAGGGGGAATACTCTGACCAACTGAGCTACCTGAACACGTTCGAAATATTCAATTTTTATTTTTTTATTCCACTCAGGTGACAGACAAACTCACGGCCCACCTGATGGGAAGCGGTTACCGTGGCCTATGGACGTGCGCAACACTAGGGGCGTCACACTCGCGCTGCCGACCCTGTAAAAATCTTCTAATGTCCTTCTTGAAGAACCCCATATTGTAGTCGCTTTGTATTGTAGTTTCATACCTAACTGTACGCACCATTTCCGGTCGCAACGTGTGAGGATGAATTCCCTGTCTGTGGCGAGCAGTGCGATGATAGAATGTGGCCGTGGGCATCATATCATATAAGTCTTCTAAACACACCCCATTTTAAAGGCGGTAGAAAATGCACAGGGAGGCGAAATCTCTTCTAAGGTTAAGAGGTTCTACACTGCCTGTAAGTATGGGATTGTCGACGATGCTCAGCGCCCGTCTTTGCACCGAGTCGAACGGGTCAAGTTGGTATCTGGGTGCTCTGGCAAAAAGGTGACAGCAGTACTCCATCTGGGGCCGGACTTGCGACTTATAAAGAAGAAGTCTTTGCTCCGCAGTGAAGTACTGCTTCGCCCTGTTGAGCACTCCAAGTTTCTTAGATGCCAACTTGACCTTGTCTTCCAGGTGACTACGGTACTGGAGCTCGCTGGAGCACACAAGTTGTTCGCGATTTTCTTGCACTGCGGACCGAGGGATATTAGTCCGGCCCGTATAAAATGCGTCCCCAGTACCGTCGTCCGCATAGCAATGAATGGAGTCATCAGACAGCATGTCATTGATATGCAGGAGGAACAGGGTTGGAGACAGCACGGAGCCTTGTGAAACACCAGCGTTTATGTCCATGCGGTCCGAGCAGCTGCCGTCAACGACGGCTTGGATGCTTCTATTGGACAAAAGCTGGCGATCCATTCGCAAAGTCCCTCGTGCAGTCCATACTGCCGCGCTAACTAAGAATACAATAACTCGATTTTGACGATTTCGAGAAAAACGCGCGCAAAGTTTTGAACTTTGTTTTTCTTGTATCTCATGAACCAGTGAACATATCTACATGAAACTGGTACCAATTAAAAGAAGAACAAATAAAGAACAAGATAAAATATAATTCAACGTAAAAATATTAAGTTTATGGCATTGAACAGGGAAATAATGTTCATAGCTAGGAATGTTTTAATAATCAACCTGTCATCACTAGTCTTAAATACAATAACTACGTTACTTATTGTACTCATCCTTAGCAAAGCCACTTATTGTAGTTTTAAGTAAGGAATCAGTCCATCCTGACTTGTTATAAATACGATAACTAATGTAGTTATTGTATTTATGACCAGTAATGGTAGGTTGGCCATTTAATTAGATCTAGATGTAATGTAATGTTACTTAATGTATTCTTTTTTAGTAAACCTATAAACTGAAGTACCTACTTTATGTAAATACGACTAATCAAGAAACCCAATGAAAAAAAGAATATTAATCTTTGTTTATTAAGTATTTATTTTTAAAAAAAAATCTTTAGTTACAAAAAAAACGCACCTTAAAAGGATTGGTATGAAACCATAAATAATAATAAAATATTACTTCTTATAGGTAACTAAAGTTGTCTTTCAGACAATCACAACCTGTTTTTTTAGGTAATCACAGCATAATATTGGATATTTTAAATTAAAAATCTAATCAGAGATCACTTGTAAAGTAAGTACATACATAGTAACATAAGTCTTATAAAGTTATTATTTAAGGTTTACACTAAAAAATGTTTACTAAAATTTAACAATTACACTAATAAATCCTTACTAATATTTAACAATAATGTTCACAATCAGCGTAAAAGGCACATAATACCACTTTGACAAACACTTAAAAGCTACCTTAAATAACTAAAATGGCACTGGTAAATTAGAGATCAGTATTTCTTAGTTCTTATTCAATATGTAAATTGGGAAGGGTCTTTGTTGATTCTGGTAGCATGGTCCAGAAAAGTCTTCGGTTCTCAGGCATCAGAGGAACTAACTTAGAAATTATTTCCTGCTTTCTTTCTTTGGCTATCCCTCGAGGCACGGACTTCGAAACAGCGTTTGGAAAGATCTTGCTCTTTTTAACTTTAACTTGCAGAAAGTCAAGTTCTTTCCAGTCTGATTCCAGATTTTCTTTGAATTTAATAGTGTAATTCCCTTTCTCGGCTTTTACAGATATTATGTCCCTCAAATACACCCTTGGCTCGATATTTCTAAGTTTATGCTGCGATGAAGAGTCTTCAAAAATAAAAAAATCAGCTACAGACATAACGTGCACTTTGTTTTTTCGTGAATTTGCATTCTGGACGGCATCGACAAAGTCATTGAAATCGTAGACTTTGTTTTTCTTCTTTAATGACATTTCCACCTGATGGTGGAAATGATCGGCTGACATAAAAGAGTGTCCGGGCTCGAAATATTTTACTGTGATGGTTTCAGTGGCAGTAAGATTGCTGTTGATCATGTTAATTAAGAAACACATGAAAGCCCAATTTTTATTCTGAGCTGCGCAGTTATCAGCCCATATAACAACATGCTTAGCGTCTCTTGTGTGTAATAGAAAACATCTAAAAGCTGATAAGATGTCTTCCTGGTTTCTTCCGGATATTGTTTCGTTCCATAGCACAGCAAAAGGTAATTTATCATCTTTGGTTTTGCCAAGAGGAACGAAACTTTCGTTGAAAGCTATGATACGAGGACAAAATATGGCAATCTTATACTGGTCCATTCTAGGAAGCATAATGACTTTCTGTAAATCAACGGAATAGTAAACGGTTTCTTTATCAGTCGAAGCTGCACTTACATCGGTTTTGTAGGCTTCTCTAATTGTCTTATATCTTAAGTTATGTTTATGGTAGAGAAGACATTTCTCGCACGACTGATCTTGGCTGCACTCGTTGCTGTGTTCATGAGATTTAAAGAGAGCACATTGCTCACACTCTTCATTTCCCAAATGGGCAAACGAAATGTTGAGTTCTCTCAGTACTCTGCGGTAGGTCTCAAATGATGCTTTTATATTAGGATAAGTCTCAGTAAAATTCTGTTGCATTAATTTTATCGTAACATCACTCGGCAAATATAATTTTAAGGGAGCATGTTCACGCCGATAATGAGAGACAACAGGATTGTAGCTTTTGATATGTGTTCTTATAACATCTTTGTCAATAACATTTTTACGCTCATAGCTGCCTCTCTTGTCCTTCTGTTCATCGACTGGTTTTTCGAGTACTCTATAAACGTGTGTACTATTCTGTGGGTGATATCCAAGTGTTGTCAAAAAATATGTTTTACAAACTTCAATTTTTACCTGGTTCACAAAAAACTTGTATTTATATGAAATACTTCTCTTGGGTGACAAATTATTATTGTCTTTTACAGTCCTCATTTTCACATTTATTGGTTCTACTAATCCTTTTATAAACAGTCCTCTTGCCTCCCAGTTCAAATTAATGTAACGATCATGTATATTTTGCCTCTCTTCCGGTAAAATTTTATTAGTGCATTTTATACGACATTTTTCTGTGCATGGTTCTTTAAGGGTCAACTTTGCGTCATCTTTCTGTTTCTTCTCTTGCACCCGCTGTGATAATGGTGTATTAAACTTACGCCTCTTTCTAGGAGCACCCGATTTAGTGGAAATTATTTCAGTTTCAGACAATGCGTCAGTATTAAGACCACTTTCTACAGCTTCTACTACTTCTTTAACTACTTCAATTTCATCACTAAGTTGTTCTTGTAATGTTCTTTTATATATTTGTCTAGGTAAATCATTATGGCATATTTGAGATGAAGCAACAGGAATTTTATGAACTTCAGCTACCACTACTTGAGATATTGGATCAAAGTCTTCAAGGGGTAATTGTAAAACCATACCGGTATTAAATTTCTTCTTCTTTTTCTGTACTGGTGGTTTGTAATTTTTGTCTTTAACGCTGTCATCTGAATCATCATAAAAATCAACTGAAGGATTACTTTCTTCCTCATCTGATGGCATTGATTCATTACAAAAAAGAGAACCACTGGTGAAAACAGGTGTCGCTTGTATCTGAGGCTTACTCAACAATGTAGTATCGATGTCTTTCACGATATCAAAAGAGTTGCGATATTCGTTTTTGTAGTCAAATATACACTCGTAATCATTAAAATCGTAAGGTCGAGACCAAGTTGCTGTAATGTCAGTAACAAGTGGAGGTGTCTGAATGCTTGAACTAACGGCGTGTGACGATGCAGTATCTGGGAAAAAGGGCACGTTTGGAACCTCTCGCGAATAAAGTTTGAGTGCAGTTCTTGGCGCAGAAGGTTTGTGTGCAGTCTCAGGCGAAGAAGGTTTGTGTGCAGTCTCAGGCGAAGACGGTTTGTGTGCAGTCCTAGGTGACGAAGGGATGTGTTCAAGTGCAGTCTCTGGCGAAAACTGTTTGTGTGGAGAAGATATTGTCTCCATATTTTGTTTAGGCAAAGCCAAGGCCAAAATCCAATCCTTCCTATTCATCATTGTTGCCTGAAACAAGAATTAATAAAGTATAGAAACTAAAAGCTTAACGACGATAGATAAAATTGATGCAACCAGTAAGAATAATAAATAAATATAATTTATTTTGTGTTCTTACAAAATATTAGATAAACATAAGAATTGTAACAAGACAATATTATAACCTAGACGTAGCTCAGCTATCATTTTAGTTGTAGCATCGCAAGCGCGAGCGGAGCGATCAGATTCATAATTATGTATTAGTATATAATAATTAATATATTAAAATAGTGTTACGTTGTGAATGCATAGACAACGCGCGACTGCGAAACGTAATTGTTATACGGAAACATTGAATTTTACAAAGTTAAGCAAGATGCCTTTGTGATTGAAGCAAACGCAAATGGTATACAATATTACAAAAATATATCAAAACAAAGCTTACTTACCTCGTAATTTACGTCCGTCCCAAACACAAAAACGACGTGGATTTAGCCCGGTGATATCGGCGCGACTGGTCAAAAGTTGTAGCGTGTTTCACTTCCCCTTACCCCCGACACACCCCGTTGCATAGTCTTGACTAATAATAAATACAATAACTCATAATGTTAATTCAATTATAATTGCATTATAACTTTATTTTGAATCAGTTTACTCATTATAAATACAATAACTCTATTTATTTGTGAAGCATAAGTATTATCTCTGTAAATGGTTGGAAGACGCCAATCATAAGTACAATAAGTCTTAGATATTGTATTTATGACGAGCAAACAAGTATTTAAAATTCAAGTGCCACATATCATAAGTGGAACAACTAAAAATTATTGTACTTATGACAAGTAATGTAATCATAGTTAAAAGTGAATGTCACCACAAGTTTGATTATTGTATTTTTCATTAGTAAATTTTGTAATATAAAATAGTTATTGTATTCATGCATACTGAAATATCAGGTTCCAGAAGGTTTCATGAAAAGTTTCTTAGAGAGAATTGTAGATCTCGATTCGCTGATTCCGAATATATATGTAACTCAAAATCGACAAAAATCGAGTTATTGCACTCTTAGTTAGCACGGCAGCATAAGACGGCAACTTCGCAAGAAGACCTCTGTGCCAGACCCGATCGAAGGCCTTGACTCCCGATGGCTTGCACCCAGCGGTGTGTGAGATACACAAGAAGGTCACCGGTAGAGCGACCGTGGCGGAAGCCGTACTGTCGGTCGCTCAAGAGATCGTTTCCTTCAAGGTATCTCAGGAGCTGTACGTTAATGACACGCTCCATTACCTTCGAGAGAAGGGAGGTGATAGCGATAGGCCTGTACTTGGAAGGGTCTGTTCTATCGCCTTTCTTAGGCACAGGATGCATGAATGCGGTCTTCCACGAAGCTGGGACTTGTGGTGTAAGAGAACTCGAAAAGCTGTGTAAGTACAGGACACAACTCTGGAACACACTGCTTAAGCACCATCGCCGATATGCCGTCGGGCCCACTCGACTTGCGAACATCTAAGGACTTCAGTTCTCGCCGGACCACCCGTTGTGTGATTTTTATTTCTGTCATAGAAACATCACACCAGGGTATAGTGGGTGGCTCAGCATTCCCATCGTTCATGGTCGAGTTTGACGCAAAGAGGTCACCTAAAAGATCGGCTTTCTCCTTAGCGCCATGGGCCAGACTGCCATCGGGTTTTTGCAGCGGCGGCAGAGAAGACCGACAGTTTTTTTTTTTTTTTAAAGAATATTAGTAACCGAAATTACTAATATTCCCCGTAACCCCTCCAGCTAAGCTAAATTGCTTGTGTTAGGAGTGGGTTCACGTCGGTAGTGTAATGGCCAGGATTCGAACCCGGGACCTCTCGATCTTAAGGTCGTAAGTCCTTAACCACTAAGCTACCGACGCTTGCTCTTTGCTCTTTTACTGGATCTCGAGGCGACATTCAATTGCCACTTCACTTCAGTGATATTCGGATACTTGTTAGCAAGAGCCGTGGCCCAAGCCTTATAAGCAGTATTGTGCAGTCTTGCTTCTCTGCAAGGCCGATTAAACCACGGGCGCTTACTTGCTCCTGTTGCAATCCAGCGCTTGGGAATGTAGCATTCCATGCCCACTAGAATCGCCTCAGTAACTGCTGTTGCACAGGAGCTAGGATCTTCTGAAGTGAAGCAGAGCCGCCTCGACGGGTACGAAGCGAAGAATTCTCGCAATCCATCCCAGTCTGCCGACTTATAGTGCCAAACATGCCGCCATGCGGATGGCCGAGGTGGTTGTGGCCGTGCGAGAGGCACTTACGCCCGGGCGAGGCTAATGGTCTGACTTACCAAGTGGTGCTTCCACAGTTATGGAGTATTCATCCGGGCGCGTACTCAGCAGAAAGTCCAGTAGAGAGCTTCTATGCGTCTCGATATCTCGTATTCTAGCGACAGAGTGAACCACTTGCGAGAACCCATAGGTCAGGGCAAATTTGTGAGCAGCCCTTCCCGCAAAATCAGTGCTCGAGGACCCCAGTCACTCCATGTGATGAGCGTTGAAGTCCCCCAAGAACACTAAGTCCGCGGTGGGGTACTGCTCAATTGCCTTGTCTGCCGACCGCTGCAGGTACTCAAACAGTTGAGTCGTTCCCAAGTCACCGCTATGAAACCTGTATAGGCACGCATAGATACGGGTGTGGCCACCGTGATCTATACGTACCCACAAAATAGACAGGTCCCTGTCTTCAAGGCCATTAAGACGGCGGCAACAAATATCATCCCGGACGTACAAGCATACCCCGGCACGCAACAAAAAAATTATTCTCGAGTTTGTACCCAGGGTACAATAGGTAGGCTGTATCGGCAGGGGTTGATATTTGTGTCTCCGTAAGGAAAAACAAGGTCGGCTGAGTGGTTTCAAGGTGTTGGTGGACCGCATTGACGTTGGTATGTAATCCCCTGATGTTGCAAAAGTCCACTTGTAATGTGGACGAGGATGCCGCTGTCGAAATATTTTTCTGATTATTTCTGGCCATTTTGAGAAGGGTTGGTGGGGGAGAAGCTTAAGAGAGATACTGTGCTGACAGCGCAGGAGACAAAGCAGAACTTTATGCCATCACCGAAGAGTAAGGGTGTTGTGACTGGCTGGCGAAGCGGGCGGAAGGGCCCCCGGTCCCCTCCCGAATACTGTAGCCGGGTCCACTCCGGACTCCTCCTCTGGCACGACCACAGTCCCAGGCACTTTACACAGGCAGCTGGTTCAACCTCCTGGGGCGGAGATTATGTAATCCACAGGTTCAGGAACCGTTCAAGCCTGCGGGCGGCCAGCGGATAGCCGTTTCACCGGGTCTCCCTGACCGCCACGCCAACATTTCACGCTCATACAAGTCGGTGACGATTACTAAAACCCTTGGTCTCCACGCTGACAGCACAAAACCCCTCCAGTGAGCTCTGGCTACCCTACTTACCACCGGGAACATAACACAAGGGTTATTATGGCCGCGGTTTTCTGTAGGGCGGTACTACCCCAGTCGGGCTGCTCAATGCGGACGGGAGATACCGTCATGCCCTACCTTCTGGCAAAAATATTCAAATTCCCCGAATACATCTCACCTCAAATACCTATAATAAATATAACGATAAGTCTGTCGTGTATTCTAATCTGCGCTCAGCCTAATTGATTTGGTCTCGAGTGAAACTAATCACCAATCACTATATTGTCGTGTATACTTTCATACTTTGTGACGTGTTTAGTCATAACACACAAATACAAATGGTTCATTCTTTGTCCACTAGTGTTTCGTTTGCGGTCTCAAGCGGACTCACATTCCTAAGGATGCTTACTGCGCTGATGCGTTCGCTGGCGATTTCCTCCCACTGGTGCCGGTTGATCCCCGCGCCAGGGGACACATAGCTAAATTCAGAAAGTACTGCAGATACGCTGACACGTGAGTAAACCTTATTATAAAATAAATGGGCAAATGGATGAATGCCCAACCTGTAAAGGTCTTAAGAAAAAACCAGATCAAGCGTAGGCAACGATGCAGTGAGCATGTATGACAACAAATATGAACGTAAATGAACCGAAACGCGCATGCCAGGATGTTGGCAAGGGGAAATATATGTTTGTGGAGGAACGGGGTGTGATGTTCCTCCAACACAAAGGGAGGATCCTCCGACCAGGCAACGTGATCACACCTGGCAGGCCGCGGCCCAACGGTTGTCGATGGGATGATGTATATATATTGTGTGGGTAGACCATTGTGTGGGTAGTTGCTAAGCCAAGTCAGAAAAAATTACTCTGTTTAAATATTTAATTATAATTATTGTGTAATTCGTTACTTTTATGCCATCAAATAATAGATAAAGTATCTACCTGCCGGGTGCAATAATTTTTTCACAAAATCTTTTCTCCTTTCGAACAACACTTCACTGAACTATTCCTAACTCTTCAATATGGACACCATGCAAGTCACTATGGATATAATGAGCAGCAGCATTCACAAGAGAATGGAAGAATTCGAGGCTAAGCTACAGAAGACCTCAGGTACACCAACTACTCTCTCCAGTTTAGCGGTTGAATTCTCTGAATACAGAGCCTTTGTCACACAGGCACTAAAATAGCTACAGCAGCAAATGGAGGCATTAGCTCGCACCGTGGATGGGATGGAGACGCAGAGACGGTGAAAAATCCTTCTACTTCATGGTGTTGAAGAAGCAAAGGAGGAAAGCCCCACGCTGGTTGTGACGAATATTGTCAAGCAGCAACTCGGTATGGCGGATTTTTCAGCTGGCTGTATTAAGCGTTGCCAAAGGATGGGTAGGGCAACATCCTCCAAAAAGCCCAGACCGCTGCTATTCAAACTGCAGGATTCAACCATACGTGACAAACTGTGGTTCAACAAAACCAAGCTTAAGGGTTCGGGAATCACAATGTCGGAGTTCCTGACGAAATCCAGACACGACGTGTTCATTGCGGCTCGCGAACGTTTCGGCACATCTAAGAGCTGGACCAAGGAAGGCTGCGTGTATGTCCTCGGTTCTGACGACGTGAGGCACCGCGTGACATCACTCGCAGAATTAAATATGGTAATGGACGTTCCCCAGTCATCCCAGCCAAGCGACGCTGCCCCGAAAACAACCGCCTCAAAACCCAGACGAGCTGCGACGACCAAAAAGTAAGGTTACATGTTGCATTGTTCCATACATATATGCAGTCCAGGTACAACTTAAGCATGTGCTACACGGCTTTAAACGGCAGTTTGAAACAGAAAAACAGATTGGCGCTTTGCCGGCTACACGGTTTAAAACATGTTTAAAACCATCAGTGTTTTATAGAACGTTGCGTGAATAGGTCGTCTCTACGCTCGCACCGTATATTCACTACAACAACGTCATGGCGGCTTACCTATCTAAAGAACAAAGAGTTGGGGTGTGTCTTGCTCTTTTGTGTGCAATTGAAGAAAAAAAAATGAATATGGATGAAGCGATGTTTAAAGGAGAGATTAACCCTTAGTCATATGTACTTAATTAAATAGAAAAATAAAAATATCCCACGCATTTTTTTTCTGAGTCTAGTCTACGTACGACTCGTATGTTAAGTCCCAAAGGCAGGGCAAGTCTCTATATAGCTCGAGAAGTTCTGTAACTACTTCTCGTTCTTTTCTTCTCGTACCATTTTGAGAGTGTCGTCGTCGCGTGCGTCTGCCTGCGCTCGCTGCTGCAACGTGACTGTCGTTTGCGAGGTTTTAAACAAGCGGCTAGACGGTTTCAAACAAGTTTTAAACCAACGCTTCTACCAGTGGTTTCAAACGCAAGCCTTGCTGCCAAGGGTGTTTAAAGGTCAAACGAAATTTGGTATAAAACAACTATCTACACTGTTTAAAACCTCTGTTTCAAACTGCCGTTTCAAACCGTGTAGCACATGCTTTATTGTTTACACTAAATACCTACTATTACTTTGGAAAATTTTGCTATAAGATTGTATGACACGCGTAGGTATTTCACTATAATCTTTCTAATAAAACCTTTGTAAACTGTTTACCCGTATTATCAAAATATTATGACGAATGACGTGACATGACAGATGTCAGATGCACACAGAAACTAGTTCGTTATTATGACAGGGGCGAGCGCGTTACAGTCTCAAATATTTCCGTATATTTTACAATCATGTTACGTATATGACACCTGATGTTAGCAAGTCACATAATTATTATGTCTTTGGTTTCAAAGTTGCATTTCAAACAAATGATACTCCTCCGAGACCGTTTGACCGATCTCGACCAAATTTGCCACGGTGATCAAGTAGACATTACTGAGTGTCGTAAGGGGTCGAATGTCCAGATCGGTCTTACCATCGAGGAATAATCACCGAAAAACCAAATCAATGGAAAAAGTCGGCCGGTCACGTTGACCTATTGTTGGATAGGCAAATCTCGCTACGCTTAAGTTTGGGTTGATTGCGAAGCTGGTAACCGTCCTAGTTTATAAATAATTAGGTTGTGTATGCGTGGACTGATAACATCATATCTCTAAGTTATTGTTGTTTTTCCTGTGTATTAAATAATTATCAATCTTCATGATACACAGATTACTTATTTTTCTTTGTTTTCTAATTCTTAAATTTTCTTGTGTATACTTACGTAATTTACCTCTTGCCACCGGCAGATGGAGCTAAATACTACCATTTAATTTTATAGGTTTTTTATTGTATTTATATATATCTATTTTTTAAATCCATTTTTACTGACCCATGTCATTTTCAGATTGTAGTAGCGATAGCGGTCGCTATTGTTCTTTAAGCAGTGATAGTGATGACTATTGTTCTTTAAGCAGTGATACAAGCCTCCAAAACACTCCAATACTTGCAAAATCTCTAGAATCTCAATTCTCTGATGTTCCCAGGAACTTCAAAGCATTTCGCCTCACTTCCCAGATATGCTGGCAACGTTTGACTGTACACATATACATGCAATTCTTATCTCTTAGTTATGGGCTGGATGTAAATCCACACCATTCCTCTGCCTCATTTTGCATACCTGGCTACAACCTTGTCAGAAATGATCGAGCGGCTCCTGAGGGTGGCGGTGTCGCCATCTATCTACGAACTCAAATTTCCTATACCGTTATTAGCGTATCCCCACAGCCACCTCACTCAGGGGAACATCTCTTCCTGGAGATTGAACTCCTTCATTCCAAACTTCTTCTAGGTGTTTTTTACAGTCCCTCTTCTAGCATAAACTACTTCTCTTCCTTCGAGCTTATGTTAGAAAATCTGGTTCCTTCGTACAGTCAAACCATAATCATGGGTGACTTTAACACCTGTCTCCTAAAGAACGACTCTCGTTCTCGCACCCTGGACACCATAATCAAATCAAAGAATCTCTCTATTCTTCCTTCTAACGCTACTCATCACGTTCCAAATTGTGTACCTTCACTACTCGATCTAATCATTGTCTCACCTCTAAATCGTGCTGCGAAACACGGTCAATGCACTGCATACCAATTTTCATATCATGACTTGCTTTACTTATCCTACATGCTACGTCCTCCTAAACCTAAACCAAAAGTTCTCTTGCAACGCAACTTTCGTGACATGGACCTTTGTAGCCTATGCAGGGATGCTAGTGCTATTGATTGGGAACCGCTCCTTGCCTCCAATTGCATAAATCAGAAAGTTGAATTACTCACATCCAACCTGCCTGAGTTATACGATTTGCATGCACCTATACGAAAAATCAAGGTATAACATCTGCCTTCGCCTTGGCTGACAGATGATATAAAAACACTCATTTCCAAAAAAGCTTCAGCCAAGTCTAGATATAGAAATCGCCCCACGGAAGTGAATCGATGCAAGTATGTAGCCATTCGAAATCATTTTAGTAAGGTCAGGGGGGGTCACTCCGCCGATCTGCGAGAAATTATAAGTACATGCCGGCGGCAACCCCGGGGCTGCTTATTCAGTGGTTGCTTGCCGTGGGCCGCGACACTCGCGCGCGTGTCTCCCGCATACCAACGTCGCAAGCGCATATTATACGATGTATAAAATAAGGGCAACGAAATATTGCATTGCTGCGGGTTGCAGAAACAATGACCAAAATTCGGATTGCACGTTTTTAATAGATGAAATTTCAAATGATTTAATAGATGAAATTTCAAGATCAGTTGCAGGCTTAGACGAGACTAATCTATTTACTAGATACAAAGCATTCAACAACCAATCTAGTTTTTATGGCAGCTTAAAAACGCCACCAAAAGATTTTATAGAGTAGGTACCTATGTACAAAATTTAGAAACCACTTTCATAGAAAATTTTGAAAATTGTGTTCAAAGTAATCCAGGCAGCAAACTTATAGAACTTTTTAGAAATATACCTCCACAATCGCCATGTGCATGTTTCCCAGTGGAATATTTATTGAAATTGTTTTGTAGGTTTCGCATATATGCAACAATTAAATTTAACAACCGGCAATTTGAAGATGGTAAAAAAAAAAGTATATAAAAGTAAGGCATTTGTAGTTAAGTAAGCAATAAATACAGGTCACGCCCGCGTTACCTTTAGTATTTACTTACGTAAACCACTAAAAAGTAATCAGTAAGTAAATATATTGTTTTTTCTTTTTTAATGAATTTGGTAGCTAGCTCCTAGACTATAAACTGCGAATGGCACAGGGTCAGTCGGGGTGCGAGGGATATGCTCTATGGGTAACCTTACACCCGGCGTCTGTAGACCCGAGGCGGCGTGCGGTTTTAGTCGGTTCAAGCCCGACATAACCGCCCCCGCTGGCCGGTGGGGGGGTATCCGAAGGGATTTCCGAACATATAAAAATAAAAAAAGGTACCTATCTCTTTTTGTGCACTACTGTGAAAAAGTGACGGGTGTCGTTATGTCCTGCAACGAGAGTTGCCAAGCAATAAGCATAGTTGTGCTAGACGGGTACCTTATTCTGACATAGTCGATGCTTGCGCCACAGAATAGATAATAGTGCAAAGCCACCGTATCCGATTACGATCAGGCGGACCGTACGCTCGTTTGCCACCGACGAAGTTTAAAAAAATGACAACCCTATCTTCGACATTACTCCGCACCTTGCAGAGTAATGTCGACATTCGCGCCGGGCAATAGAACTCAATGACGGCGCGGCTGGCGTGCGGTCCGTTGCTAATAATAATTAATAGGCACGTAAAAAGGCGGCATTCGTGAACATCAAAACAGAGGGTCTTCTGTACTTGTACTATTATTTATTCTGTGGTAAGGTGTGTAGGAATGCTCAGCGACATATCCACAGCTCTGTTGAAAACGGGGATCCAGCTTCATGTATGGAAGTTTTTAAGGTCATTGGGAGTCGGAAAACATCGGCAAAACGCTATTACTCAAAATATAGACATTAATTCTCTTAACCAACATTTCTCTGCTTCGTCAACTTTTGACGCTGCAACTAAAGTTAAAACAATAAATTATCTTTCATCCATTGGCACTCTCGACTGCACGCCATTCCTTTTCTCTCAATTCCCTACTTGTGATGTTAGAAGAAGCATAATGTCGATTACTTCTAATGCGATGGGAACTGACTGTGTCGGCCGTAATATGATTCTACCTATTATTGACCAAATCCTTCCTATAATCTGTCACATTTTCAACTTCTCTACTGCCAATAGCACCTTTCCAACCGCATGGAAAGATGCCCAAAATCACGCCTATTCGTAAAAAGAATAACCCTTCATCTTTCTCCGAATATCGACCTATATCTATACTTTTTTTTTTTTTTTTTTTTTTTTTTATTTATAGTTAAATAAAACGGTACATAGCCAATTACATTAGATAACTTAGGTTTACATAGTATAACACAACACAACATAACATAGTATAAGGCATGTCTCTCATATTTGTATGGAAGATTTCCTTGCATACTTACTCTCGGAAAATATACGACATACACGCATTACATCCTCCCATTCATCCGCAAACAGATCGCAATCAGGGTAAGCTGAGAGGAGATCGTTGAGCACATCCAGCGTTCGACACACTGGGGACTCAGCTCTAGCAACTGTTCGGCAAGGAGGCCGAGCAAAAAGTCTATGGCGACGGTTCTCGCGGTGTGCTAAATATTTGTTGGGGACATATAAACGGCAGAACAGGCTATGCAGATCGGGACAGTTGATGACTCCACGAAGAGACCTACATGCAACTGTGAGCTGATCTAGGCCTCTTCTTACCTTCAGTGAGTTAAAACCCAATACGCCCAGCAGATAGTTTGTGGGGTACATGAAGGGATACAACTGGTACAATTTTTTGAAAAGAAATCGTAGGAATGTCTTCTGCACTTTTTCAAGCATCAATATTTGTTTTGCTGCATAGGGACTCCATATACAGGAGCTGGCCTCCATCTTACACCTGACCAGGGAGGTATATAAAAGAACAATAACGTCAGGGTTCTGGAAGTCGTGGGCATTCCGCAACACAAATCCCAAGCGTCTATAGGACTCCTTAGCAAGTGCAGATATATGGTCACTAAATGTTAGGCTTGGGTGAAAAGTTACGCCCAGATCCTTTACACTAAAAACTCGAGTGAGTACATCATCATAGAGATTGTACTCATAGTCAATTAATAGTAAACGACGGCTGAAGGTCATTACATGACATTTGCTGGTGTTAAAATGCAATTTATTTATAATGCTCCATTGACTGAGGGCGTCAATATCTCTTTGAAGGAGTTTACAATCTTCCTCCGCTTCTACTTCCATGATCAATTTGAGATCATCAGCGTATAAGAGGCAATTCGCTGATTTTACCGTACACACTATATCATTGATCATTATGAGAAATAGGAGCGGACCAAGAACCGATCCCTGACTAACTCCGGAGCGCGTGAAATAAGGTTTGGAATCATAACTTCCATGCCTGACAAATTGTCTACGATCACGTGAATAGTCAGCGAAAAAGTTGAGCAGTTCGGGGGAAAAACCGATATTCCCCAATTTAATGAGAAGGATGTCATTATCGACCTTGTCGAATGCCTTTCGAAAATCCAAGTAGATCACATCTACTTGCCCTCGGTTGTCCAAGCATCTCGAGACGTGGTCGACGTGGATCATTAAGTTAGAGTTGACCGAGTGACCAGGCCGAAAACCGTGTTGGGCATCGGATAAATATTTGTCAACCTGTTTGTAAAGGATGGTATGGAGTACATGCTCGAAAACCTTTGCAATGGTTGAGAGAATGGCAATAGGTCTATAATGCTCTACGGATGATCTGTCGTTTGTTTTGGGAATCGGAGCAACACGTGATAGCTTCCACTGACCCGGATAAACACCGGACTGGAGAGCCAAGTTGAAAATATGACAGAGAGGGGTCACCAAGACTTCTTTGCAAGCCTTAATGATGTAGGCAGGCACATTGTCAGGACCAATTGCGCAACGGGGACTAAGCCTGGCGATCCCATTCACTACATCCTGGGCTACCAAAGATGGAAGAGGAATGTTTCCTCCTTCACTTTCAAGATGGCAGGTATTCGGGTTAAGTCTAGGTGTATCTGGTAAGAATACACTGGCGAAATATGCTGCGAATGCCTCAGCCGCCCCAACGCCCGAGTAAACCTCTCCATTGGACATAATGTTTGGAGTGAAACCACCCCTAGACCGCAGGCTAGAAATATGTTGCCAGAATTGACGTGGGTTTGATTTAATGTTATTTTCGGCTGTTCTACAGTATTCAATATAGGCTTTCTTAGTTCGATCTTTTAAATCAGACCTAAGAGCTTTGAATTCTACATAATCTGATTCGCGTTGTGATCTTTTCCATTTTTTATGAAGTTTGTTTTTACTCACTACGTCATGAATTATGTCATTGGTAAACCAAACAGGGTACCGCCCCCCTTTAGAAGGCGATCTACACTTCTTTGGAATAGAAAGATCAAATATGGAGTACAGTGTCGTGTAAAAAGCATCGGTAGCTAGGGATGCATTATTGCATTGAAGATGGTCATGCCATGGCGCGGAACAAATTTGCTCGTATAATAAGTTATAAATCCCCTTAACGAAGTTCCAATCCTTTTTGTTATTTATATTGCTAGGGTCGAGTTTTCTATCATCATTTTTTCGAGGTGTCATATTTACTACAATATCCAACGGGGGATGATATGAATCTATGTTAACTAACTCTGTGCCGTCAATATGTTCACAAGTAACATCAGTGTCATCCCTAACCAATACTACATCTAATTTACTCTGGCGCATATTCATCACCTCATTCTTCTCAACCAAATTACAAAAACTTAAGAAATAACAGTAGTAGTTTTAATATTTACAGATGCACTATTTAAGTTAAGATCACCCACAATCACAACCGTTCCTTTGAGGTTGGTAATGAAGCTCTCAACCTTACAAAACCATGTCATATACTCCTCGTCCGTAGCAGAAGGCTTGATGTACACAACGCATATTAATATTTTTAGGCTGTGGTTTGTGACTGTACACCACATATCTTCGCCACGATCCGTCTCATATTCCGGTCGTTTATTCATGGTAAAACCAGACCGCGTAGCCAGCAAAAGGCCACCGCCCACGGTGACTCTGTCTTTGCGTACGATACTCCATTCAGCCGCTGATACCTCAGAGTCCTCGATAGATTCATCTAGGTTAGTCTCCGTTACGGCTACCAGGTCATGCTCGGTAAGCAATAAGCTTAATCTCCATTTTACCAACTTAGTCTTAAGTCCATTAACATTCTGGTACAATATGCGTAGGTAACTTTTGCGATCTGAATTGATCGAAGTGGCACACAAGTTTGGTTGTTTATTTGGTTTCGTGCTTTTGGTACGAAAATTCTGTCGCCACGGCTTAACACAAATGTCTTCGGCCCAGTTTTGAGTCGCCATGACCTGTTCGGTGAGTTTTGATGGAACACCCACCTTAAAGGATGCGTAATTGCCACGGGCTTTAAGGACTTCCACAGTGCAGACATCATTTCCACATATAGCTACCAGGTGATCACGAACTTGATTTTCGGACGTGCCCTGCTTAACGTAAAAGAGATGTAGGTATCGCCATCTTTCCAATGCCTCCAGTTTGGTAGTACCCGGAGCCGCGGTGCCACGCAGCACGGATCCTGATGAGACTCGGCGGCGCTTAGGTTGAACAGTGGTCCAGCCCGCAGATGTTGGTGAGTCCTTTGCTGTCAGCGCGCTCCTAGTTTGATGGGAGTTACATTCTGGCCAGGATACACGGGTGGAGGCTACTTTTATCTGCAGAATGGACTTGGACTGTTGATGTTGCAGAGTTGTAGAAGTGGTTGGCAGCCTAGGAAGTGAAACAGCACCTTGCTTTGTGGTTTCCACCATTGTGGTAGCGGACAGCGGGGGGGGGGCAATGATTTTGATAGACCTAAGTCATGAGAATCGAGCGGAGGGCCTGCTGTGACGAGGGGATGCAGTTAAAACCTCCAGCTCGTTCCAAGCTCTTTCCATTAATTTCCAAGACCTTTAAACTAGTGGATATTTCCTACTACTATCCTTTCTTTCTAAAGTTCACTCACAGTTAACTGTTTTTCTCTCAAAAAATTCACTTCTAAATACTTGTCAATCTGGAGTTCGTCCTGGTCATAGCACCACGACAACCCTGTTTCATATTACGGAAGACATAAGATCAGGTATGGAAAACGGCGAGCTAACTGTTTTGGCTCTATTAGACTTCACCAACGCATTTAATAACGTTGACTTCGACGTTTTGCTCGGCATATTGTGTTCTCTTAGCGTATCTCCGGCAGTGATTGACTGGCTTCAAAGTTACCTGTATGGTCGCTGGCAGCGCATCCGCATCGAAGAAACTGTCTCCGCATGGTGCTCAACGTCTGCTGGTGTACCGCAGGGCGGCGTTTTATCTCCTCTACTCTTCGCAGTTTTCATAAACTCAATCACCAAACATCTTACTTCTTCCTACCACCTCTACGCAGATGATCTTCAGATTTATTCTAGGGCTACTCTAGATAGACTGTCAGATGCCATTGGAATAATCAATGAGGACATGGATAAAATATGCAATTAGAGTAAATCACATGGTCTAAAGGTGAACCCAATTAAGACTCAGGCTATTGTCATTGGTAGCCCAAGAACCATATCAAAAATAGACTGGTCACTCCTCCCTCAAATCTCCTGTGATGGTACTAATGTACAGTATAGTGAAGTAGTTAAAAACCTGGGCATATATATTGACAGAAGTCTTTCTTGGGGCCCTCAAGTTCAAGATGTTAGTCGCAGAACATTTGCCACAGCGGGGTCCTTGCGTAGGCTCCGAAGTTTGCTACCCATTGCTACGAAGACTGCGTTTGCACAATCTCTTTTTCTTCCCATCCTTGATTATGCCGATGCCAGCTATCCAGATCTCACTGAAGACCAACTAAATAAACTTGAGAGACTCCAAAATCTCAGTATACGATTCATATTTGGACTACGCAAATATGATCACATTTCCGAATATCGTAGAAAACTGAAGTGGTTACCTATACGCCTTCGCCGGAATGCTCACATTCTTTCACTACTCTATAACATTCTATTTCATCCTCATACTCCAGTCTACTTAAAAGAACGCTTCAATTTTCTCTGCGACACGCATTCTATGTCCTTAAGATCGTCAGAGAATCTGAGGCTGAAAATGCCAGCACACTCCACGTTTATGGATAAAGCCTTTACAGTTCAAGCTGTCCGATTGTGGAATAACTTACCTGAGGCCATAAGACGTGCGCAATCGCTGCCAATTTTCAAAAAATTGGTCACGGCTTACTATCTACAGGAACAATAGTCATCAATTTCTCTCCTTCTCTCTTCACATCTCTCTCTCTCTCTTTATTCTACACTATGTCTTTATTTTATGTATGTATATTGTATTTATGATGTACCTAGAAATAGGTACTGTTTTAGTATAAATTATAAATATAATAAAGTTTATCTATTTGTAAGTTCATATTTAAATCTCAGAATTTATATGTAATTACACCAGAAACTGCCCTATATCTTTTATTACTGTTTTTTCTCCATCCAATGGTTGCCTGTAAGAGATTGCCCTGTGCGATAAGGCCGCCAACAGTATATACCTCAAAAATGTACCAGCTTATGTCCTGCATGCTTATTCTGGTGTACATATAATAAAGAGATTTATTATTATTCCCTTTAGTAAACTTAATACATATTAAATTATATTTTTAAATACATTATATACAAAAAAAAACAAATATATTTAAAAATATAAAAAATAGTGGCCCACCGTTTTTTTTTTTTTACGTACGGTAATCCCTTCGAATACGCCGGCCAGCGGGGGTGGCTATGTCGTGGATCGACTAAAACCGCACGGTGTCCTCCCCAAGTGTCCGTTGCCAGGCACCCCGGGTAAGCTCTCGAAAGGATAACCCCAGGGTTGCCAGCGGCCTCGCCTGGTGGGGTCGGGTTTTATCCCGCTTCGGTGAGTTGGCAGGCGTGTGTAGGCCACACACGACTCGCCTCCGCCACGGCCTGCTTCTGTAAGGACGGCGAGTCGGCCAACTGCCGTCCTCAGGCCCCGATCATGGAGGTCGGTAGTCCCGGGCGTAGATGAGTCTGCGAAACTCGAGGGGCAGAGTTCTCTCCCGCTCCCTCTCCGCCGTCTCTTTCGCGCACATTACCTGCTCGCAGAAAGAGGCAGTGGCATGCCAATTGCTCCCGTCAGAGACCACGGCCCTCACCATGGTCTCCAACGAGAGAACGTCCACGCCCAGGACCGCAACGAGATCCAGGCGTTGACACCCTCGAGCAACGTACCGCGCAGCACCCAGTCGTATCCGATGTTCCACAGGAGTGGCCCTAGGACCGTCCCCTGTGGAACACCGCGCGACACTTCTCGCCGCCCTGGCCCTAGCCAGCTCGGGTAAGTTATGGCCCTCTCGGATAGCTATGCCTCGACAATGCGGCGGAGGTTAGGAGGCACTCCGTGATACGCGAGCGCCTCCCTAACGCAGCTCCAGGGTAGGGTGTTGAAGGCGTTGGCGATGTCGAGAGACACCGCCACCACCACCCCACCCCGTGAGACTACTTCCTCCGCCAGGCGCCTAACGCGCATTATCGCTTCCACGGTGGAGCGCCCCCGGCGGAAACCGAACTGGTTGTCCGCCAGATCTGGCCCCACGTTCGTGAGATACTCGACGAGGCGCTCTGCAATAATTCGCTCAAAGAGCTTGCACACCTCGTCGAGCAACACGATCGGCCGGTAACCGGATGGCTGATCTGCCGGCCGCCCCGCCTTCCGGATAAGGACAAGTTTCCCCGTCTTCCACGCCTTTGGAAACTGGCCCCTTTCGAGGCATGCGCTAAAGAGCGCCACCAGTCGAGGCCCTAGTTCCTCAAGGGCCAGGATCCATGCACAACCTGGAATGCCGTTGGGTCCGGGGGCAGTGCATTTCCGGGCTTTAAGACGGAGCACTGCTACCCCCAGTTCACTCTCCCTGAATTCAGGCACATCGCTCACGCTATTATCAGCGTCAGGCGCCTGAGGTGTAGCCATATGCGGAGGAACATGCTCCTCCGCTCTCGCTGGGAACAAGGAGCCCAGTATCCCCTCCAGCCTGCTGGAGGCTCTGAGTCAGTAGGGGCGCCCTTGGGCGGATTTTGCCCCTGACCGCGAGGTAAGGGCGCCCCCATGGGTTCTGCTCCAGAGACTCCAGCATTTCTTCGCGGGCCCGCCGTTTGGACTGCTTAATGGCTACCTGGAGGGTCCTCTTGGCCCCCTTGTACGCCTCATATAGCTCCGCCTCTCGGGCTGCCGCATCGTCTGGGTGGCGACGCCTCCGGCGAAACCTGGTGTACTGGCGGCGAGCGGTCACGCACGCTGCTCGCAGCTGTGCGATCTCCGCTGACCACCAGTACACCTGTTTCTTTGCCGGGCTGGGCTTAACCCTAGGCATCGCCGCATCGCAGATATGCGACATGGCTCTCCTGAACCATTCGGCCTCCGCGTCGACATCGGCAGGCCTGGCCAGTGACGGAATCCAGGCCTGCACAATAGATGACTCCAGGAGAGCCTCCCGATCCAGGCGTCTGAGCGCCCAACGTGGATCCGGGGGGTTCGCTATAGTCGGCGGTAGGTTAGGTGGAGGGGAGACGTTGAACCGAATGTACCTGTGGTCCGACGACGTCTCCTCCTCCTCCACCACGCGCTAACCCTGGACGCGGCGGGCGAGAGCAGGGGTCGCGAATGCAACATCCACGACCGAACTGAGCCCCCGCCGCTCCCAGGTGGCGACACTCCCCCGGTTGAGGACCCCTAGGCAACGGGTGTTGGCCCAGTCCTCCAGAACTCGCCCCTTGGCATTGGTTTCCCGGGAGCCCCAAGCCAGAGACCAGGCGTTGAAGTCTCCCAGGACCAAGACAGGGCGAGGACGGCACGCAGCGAGAACGATGTCCAGTCCTGCGAGCCATAGCTCAAGCTCATACTGGTCAAGGCTTGGCGAGAAGTAGACGGCTACGACAGTCAAACCCTCATAGTCCGCCGCGACACAGCCTCGGCCCCTTGCAATGACTGCAAGGCGCGAGGTGTCCGCGGCGGAACCCCCGAAGACGGTCGCTACGCCGTCCGTACTGGGTCAGTATGGCTCAGCGACCACGACCACATTGATAGACCACTCCACGATGCTCTGGTACAGTAGATCCTGAGCACCGGTGCAGTGGTTTATGTTCACCTGCAGGATGCGGATTGGTGTGTCCATTAATGGACGTCCATCTCCGCATCCCGCCGCGAATGTGGCCGCTCCTGAGTGGCACCCCCGCTACCCGGTGCGGACGAACGGGGCTTTGGCCTCGAGGCGGCGCAGGTTCTGCTGTCCGCCCGGTGCTCCGCCGCTTTGCCCTCCGCTACGCATTTGTAGCACCGCGGCGGAGCATCACAAGCACTTGCCTTGTGCCCGGGCTGACTACAGCGGAAGCACCAATCCCCCACGGTGTCTCCCACTGTGCACTGCACTCCCACATGCCCCACGGCCAGGCACCTAAAGCACCTGGTCTCGCGGGGCTGCAGGAGTTGCACCCGCGCCTTTAGGAAGCCCCCAACGAGGAGGCTCCGTCCGTCCGCAATTTTCTGCGCCGCTGCGACGGGGCAGTTGGCGACTGCCGTGGCGTGACCGGTGGGGCTGAACCGGATTTCTCCAGCTCTCACCTGATCACGGGGGCTGCCGCCCGCCTCCACGACGGCGGAGATAATTTCCTCCGTCGTGGCCGCATCATCCAGACCCGAAATGCGCAAACCTGCGCATTTGTTGGGTCTGGTGACGCGGACGGCTTCCGAGTCCAGCGACTCCCTAAGCCTGGCCGCTAGGGCATCAGCTTTGAGACCGCTGGTGGCGCCGGATACCTCGAGTAGGCGAGCTCCGGTGCAAGTCGTCTTGCACCGGAGCCCCCCCTCAATCACGAGGGCCTTGAGGTCCACTGAGGCTTTCACCTGCCTCAGGACCTGGGCGTACCCCACGCCTTTCTCCACACCCTCCGTCGTCACCGTCAGAACGACGGCCGTGGAGCGTGGGGCGCAGAGTCTCTTCGGCGCCTTCGCCGCAGCGGCTTTTGCCGCCTTCTTAACCACCTTTTTGGCGGCTTTTTTCGCCTTCTTGGCGGCTCCCGCTACCACCCACCCCTCTCCTCTAGAGGAATGTTCGGGTGCAGTGGGAGCGGTAGTTCTGGCGACAGCGGTGGTGCCGCTCCCCTTTGACTTCCCCTGTGGCGATGGGGTGGCGGTCCTTTTATTAGGACCGGGCTTCCCACTGGCAACAGCCGCGAAAGATGCAGGCTGTGCCAGTGGAGGACGGTATGCCCGGTCCTCCAAAACGCCGAGCCTCCTCTCGATGGCCGCCAGTAACTGCACCATACGCGGCGCAGGCTCCGGCGCCGTCTCGGCTGCCAGTTTGGGCACCGCCTGGCGACACAGGAGCCCTTGGCTGGACCGCCGCCTCCTGGGCTCTTGGGGCCTTTTGGGCCTCCGGGGAACCCCTGACCAGCTGGGGCAGGAGCTTGACCTCCTCCCGGAGGGCCTGCTGTTGCTCCCGGGAGTTGGCGAGCTCAGTTTCCAGGTTTGTCACCCGGGCCCTGAGCTTCACCTCCTCCTCGGACGTGCTCCTGGCGAGGAGCTTTTCCAGAGCCGTCTTGGCGACGACTACGTTTTCCGCCACCGTCTTCCGCTTTCCGGCCACGTTCTTGGCCCCCTTTAACGCCTCCGTTATACGGGCCAGCGCCGAAAGGAGCTCCCTCGCCGCGGGAACGTCCTGGTCCTTGCCACTGGGTAGTGGCGGGACGTGTATGGTGGCTTCGGCGCTCTGCTCACCGAAGTGGCCAACTTGGCCGGCCGATCGTCCTCGCTCGAGGAGGACGCCCGTTGTATGGGGCTTCTGCTCCGGTCACGGGACGGTCCACCCGAGCGTGGCAGCTTTCGACGGAGACCCTCCTCGGTCTCCATTCGGCTGGTTACCGACTCATTGTTGGTACCAGCCGTCGACGCCGCGGACCCATTGTCTGCGTCGATTTCCCCACCTGCTGGAAGCGGAGTAGCGGGCCTGGGGAAGACGGCCTTAAGCGACCGCGACTGAGACCGCAATCTCTCCTCTTCCCCCTCCACTACTGCCACTCCGTCTTTATCGTTTCCGTTGTGTATGCCCTTGTCGTTGTTGTGTCCGTCCGGTTTTATTTTAATATTATTATTTGGATTCATAAAATATCCCACGAGTATGGGGGAAAGATGGTCCATCCAGGCGGAGCCCCCTGCACCTGGATAAGCCTATATACTATGGAGGTCGGCTGGTATCCATAGGTTTTAACGACTTCGCTGTCGGGTGTTAAGGACTTTTCCTTGTTGGGGGCCGGCCAGTAAAGGCAAGCCCTCGGGTCGGCAAGTTCACAGCGTACCCTTCTGGAGCCACCAGTCAGGTCGTTGCTGATCACCTACCGATTACGGAACGCGAGAGGATGGCTAGTCCTCTCTCACCGGCGGCGGCACAAGTGCCCGTCGGCCCCTGCGTTAGCAGTGGGCCGACCCACCCCTGGATCCCCCAGGACCCTACGGTAGCCTCCACCACTAATAGCATCGCTCATCCTGTCTCCTCAGAAAGCAGAGGAGTACGGAGAGCGATGTGTTCCCGCCACGTTGGGTATTGGCCGACGATCAATGCCAACCCCATGAAGGGGAAGCCATTGATCGCCGCCCAGGGTGTACCGGCCGCTCCGATTCCGTTCCCCCCGGACTGCCGCGGGATCGGAATCGGAGCAACACTCGAGGAGGTTACCCAACACACACTCCTGGCCTACCGGCATCGGGTACAGGGACCAAGCTACCGGTGGTTAGGGCTCCAGAGAGATGAATCTCCTCACAATACGTGCCGTGTCGAGGAGCACTGCCTTCTGCATCAAGCCCTTGACCCAACTGCCTAACGCGAGCCTCTTGAGATGTTGATCGAGGCTCTTGGCAATGAGTCCGTGAACCGATACAACTATCGAAACAATAATCGACGAATCCACACTCCACATGTCGACAACCTCGTGAGCCAAATCCAAATACTTTATTTGTTTTTCTTTTTCGGCTTTCACAAGATTCTCGTCATGTGGAATGGTGATATCGATAATTATTACGCGGCGCTCTGATCGATCAATCAACACTATATCAGGTTTATTGGCTACAATAATCCTGTTAGTGATGATATATCGATCCCAGTACAACGTGATATGCCCATTTTCGAGAACTGCGTCGGGCACATACCTATAGTACGGTACCTCTGATTCCACAAGGTTGTACTTTAGAGCAAGCTGTTGATGAACAATTCTGGCTACTTGGTTATGTCTATGCAAATATTCGCTGTTGGCAAGACGAGAACAACCAGAAATTATATGTCTAAGTGATTCTCCGGGACGGTGGCACGCCCGACATATATGTCAACCGTACCATCCTTTAGAATATACTTCCGATAGTTATTCGTCATCACAACTTCGTCCATAATTGCAAAAACAAAACCTTTGTTTTCCCCAAATAGGTCACCGAAGCGTAGCCAAGACACAGATGCTAGTAAGTCTATATCAGGCCCATGGAGAGCCCGATAGAAACGTCCATGCAACTCCTTGCTCTTCCATACATCCATGCGGTCATTAATACTTAATACCACAGGTTTGCGCCAGTTCTCTTTAGCCAAATCCGTTATCCACCCTTACTACACCACGATGCATATCAGCTTCATTGTGTAGGAAGTTTTCCCTGAGGTTGCACACCTCACGGTTATGGAGGGATTTGGCATTTAAAAAACCACGTCCCCCGCATTTCCCCGGTATGTACAACCTCAGCACAGATGAACGCGGATGATGCATTCGGTATGCAGTAAGAAGCGTGCGGACTCTCCTATCCAGGGTCTCTAATTCCGTCCGAGTCCACCTGAGTATGCCTAAGGAGTACATTAAAACCGGCATGACCCACCCGTTATAGGCGCGCACCTTATAAAGTACCGCCTGACAAAAGACTTTTAAGAACTTTTTTTAAGCGGCCAAAGAAACGTTCCCGTAACGATTGCTTAATGCTAGCTCCTGTAATGCCTAACGCCTGCGACATACCCAGGTATTTATAGGTGTCGATTGCAGAGAGAGACCTGAGTTTTGTGGAATCTGAGAGCTCAACCCCATCAGATTCCACAATCTCATCTCTTTTTACATGCATGACCGCACATTTGTCCACACCAAATTCCATCCTGATAGAGTTACTAAAGGTTTCGGTCATCTTTAATAACGCTATCAGTTGGGACTTGTTGGGGGCAAATAATTTAATGTCAATCAATCATCAATCAATCATCCATGTAAAGGAGGTGGGATATAACCTGACCATCTCTCCGCAATCGACAGCCTAACCCTGAACTCTCCAGCATATAACTAAGAGGGTTCAGTGCCAGGCAAAACCATAATGGACTAAGACTATCACCCTGGAATATGCCCCGCTCTATCCTTATCAGTCCGCCATTCTCGGAGATCCGTCGACACCCTGGATAGCAAAGGACCGTACTCCATTGTCCCATACATACCTTCAGGAAGGTACATGGAGTTGTATCAATTTTATACAACTCAAGCACCCTAAAGAGCCATGTTTGCGGCACGGAGTCATAGGCCTTTTTATAGTCTATCCAACATGTCGCCAGGTCCTTACGATTACGGCGTGCCTGTTGGCTAATGGCCATATCAATTATAAGGAGCTCTTTAGTGCCACGAGCCCCACTTCTACATCCATTCTGAGAGATAGACATGATAGAATTGTCGGTTAAATGTGAAGATATTTTTTCTCTCAGGATGGATGTAAGAAGCTTATAGACCGTAGAAAGACGTGTAATCGGTCTATAATTTTTAGGGTCCGTAGCACTACCGAACTTGTAACGAAGGTGGGTTACACCAGTGGTCATGAAATTGGGAATCAATCCTGATTCAAGACATGATTGGAATTGAGATGCCAAACGACCGTGTGAGCTTTTCAGCCATTTTAACCCAAAATTATGCAGTCCGTCTGGTCCCGCTGACTTCCAGTTAGGCAACAGACGGACTGCATCGGTTACATCCTCTTGAAGAATGGTAACCGGATCCATGATCTTAATAGGCTCACACGATCGCTCAACATCCCGCATCCAATCACCCTCTATACGACTGACGGGCATCGACCAGATATTACGCCAGAATGTATTAGGTAGTAATTATTATTATACCAGCGCGCGAACTTCACTTTCGCGATTCAGGATTGGGAGTGACGTAGTAGTTTCGAAGTAGTTCAACTTGTTGTTGCTAGATGGCGCTGGGTATATGTGGTATCGCCACATCACTCCCCTCCAAGACCGGAGGTTGATTGCGATGAGTCAGCTGTCTTAGCTCTCTTGTGGAGCGTGCCAGTGCCAGTCTTGTGTAGTTCCGGTAAGCCAGAACTGGATGCCGCTGGTTCCATTGATGGAACAGTCTTCCTCGCTAGTCCCAGTGAGTCGGGACTAACCGCTGGTCCCAAAGATGCGGTGCTGAGTGCGGTGATGCGGTGCTGCGGTGAAGTGCTCAGTGAGTCGGGGCGCGAAGCGTTGAGGTGAGTCCTCGGTGAGCCCTCGGTGAGGCGAGGCGAATCCTCAGTGAGATGAGGTGAGTCCTCGGCAGTGAGACGGGGCGAATCCTCTTGAGTCGAGGTAAGTCCCCCGTGTAGGGGGCGAATGCTGCGTAGACGGGAGAGATGTGCTCTTGTTATGTGGACCATATGTGCAGTGTGCTGTGCCTTAGAGGCTGATGTGGCCATAGGGTAACCAGGCTGCAGCGGTCGCTGCATGCTGTGGTATCCCAGTTGAGGCCAAAGCTGCTGGAGGGCGAAGACTTAATTACCGCTCATGCGGTAGAAGTGAATAGGATGGTGGCGATAGGAATGCTGATGATATGTTCAGCGAAGGTTACGTGATCAGATCACGTCGGGTTCACCATTGTGGAGGAACATGATGTTCCTACAACACAAAGGGAGGATCCTCCGACCAGGCAAGGTGATCACGCCTGGCGGGCCGCGGCCCAACGGTTGTCGTTGGGATGATGTATATATATTATACCTGCGCGCGCTTCACTTTCGCGATTCAGGATTGGTAGTGACGTAGTAGTTTCGAAGTAGTTCAACTTGTTGTTGCTAGATGGCGCTGGGTATATGTGGTATCGCCACATGTTCTCTGCATACCCGGCATGACCGTATGTATATATTTTCAGCCGAAATGCTGAAGAATATCCAGATCATCCTAGAGCAATTTGGGGCAGGTTTTCTCCTGGCTGCTCTGTCCGGTGGACTGACGTCACAGGGGTCTACACGCAGAGATCCTGTAGGAACAAAAGGAGAGCGGTCACCGGTAACCATTTCGCCAGTAAGAGGATGGCGAAACTTGAAATGGCGCTCAATGTAAGTCTGTAGGAAGTGGACGCACGGACCTCACGGTATACCCGCTGATGAATGGACGCGCCTCTGGCGCAGGCTTTTCTCTCAGTATCGGGTGGTCAGAAGGTAATCAAAAAGTGGAGAAAGAGTAAGCGGCAGCGGAGTAAGCCTCAGATGCAACCGGGAACAGCGCTACGGTGATGATGATGAGCAGTGCAGGCATTCAACCTTTCATTTAATAACAGCTTAATTGCGCAGTAGTGCCCAGTGTGGTTGCTGTGCCCGAGATCTCAGGCACATTACAGTATACAGTTTCATATTGGGCGTGATGGCCTCGATAAATGGCCCGGGTTTGTAGGAAGAAGGAAACACATGTCCTGGTAATTAATTCCAAATCTTAATGTTGCGCAAAGAAGGGAGGTGCTGGAAAAATACCATCTAGGACTAAATCCTAGATGGTATTTTTTTTTTTCAAAAATATATTTAGTGTTTAACCGTAATTAATAGTATTGCTCCTAACCCCCTGAGCTAAGCTAGATCGCCTGTGTTAGGAGTGGGTTCCCGTCGGTTGGGCTAGGACTCGGACGATGCGATGTTTAGATCGTATTTATATTATGTTACTTATTAAATCTTTTATTCCAGCATCTCGACAATGGCTGTATAGTAAGTCCAATGGCTACACTACTGCCTCTGTCAAGAGGAATATCGTTATACGCGCGGTTCCATGCCTGTGTGTGTACCGGTGCTTGGTGTAACCATGCCGTGCAAGACGCGCCTTGGATGGTGAACATTCTAGTTTCCTTCTGGTTATACAATATATTTAAAAGTATATATAAAACTTAAATTGAGAAAAGGGGGATATTTTGTGTATGTCTTGTGTTCGTTTTGTGACCGTGATAATAAATGTATGTGTTTTATGTTGTGTACTTACTGCGGATAAGTTTTTTTTTTTGTTGTACGGGGCCATACTAAGATTCTTACGGCCCAAGGCCAACATCACCTGCTGCTAACGTCCCCTTAGAGGGGATGGTTGGCCAGACGGCAGTGACTCCCGTAAACCAAATGATGGTCAGGAAGACTAGAAGAGCTGCCAACGAGCAAGCATTGATATTCTAGGACTCATTAAACGCCATCTCTTCCCAATCTAAACTTGCTTGTTATGGATTGTATAATGGAATGCATCATCATCCTAGAACCTGGGCCTAATGCGGTTGGCAACTATTATTATTATTTTTTATTTATTATTTTGATATTATATTTACTATTATTATTTATATTCCGATCCCGCTGCAGTCCAGGGGGAACGGAATCGGAGCGGCCGGTACACCCTGGGCGGCGGTCAATGGCTTCCCCTTCACCCCTTCATAGGGTTGGCATTGATCGTCGGCCAATACCCAACGTGGCGGGAACACATCGCTCTCCGTACTCCTCTGCTTTCAGAGGAGACAGGATGAGCGATGCTGTTAGTGGTGAGATGGCCCAGGGTCAGCCGGGGTGCGAGGGATATGCTCTATGGGTAACCTTACACCCCGGCGTCTGAAGACCCGAGACGGCGTGCGGTTTTAGTCGGTGCAAGCCCGACATAACCGCCCCCGCTGGCCGGCGGGGGGGTATCCGAAGGGATTTCCGCACGATAAAAAAAAAAAAAAAGGTAGATTTCGTGAAGCAAAAATATTTTTTTGCCCCTCTATGACCTATCTTCTATGACCCACGCCGAGCGCATTTTTAACATGTTTAATTTTTTTTTCTCGAAAACGGTAACTTTTAGCGTAAAACTTTTCAGACATTTATTTCAGACTTAAAAATGGCCTATCGATTTAAAATGTTTCTGACGGCAAGAATGTTCACCGGTTAGAAGTTATGATTTTTTTCCCGAAAAATTTTAGTTTTTCCCCCCTCCACTTTTAGTTAAAGTTTTAATCTTATAGGTTTATAATTAAAAGTTGTTGGTATTCATGTATACTATGGGATAAAATTAGAACGGTTCAAATATCTTTCATGGAACGTGAAATTTTGAGGAAAAACTGATTTCACAAAAAGTGAGGCCCTACCGTCCCCTTAGGCCGGATTCCACCCGTTCACGAACTTAAACTAAGTTTACACCAAAGCAATTTTTGACCTCAGTTTGAAAGCGATCGGGGCAAAAATGCGACCGTGAGAGTGCCGCAAATTTTGAGAAGTGGAACCAAACATACATATATATATATAAAAACTTTTTGACCAGTGGTCATTTCGGACTCAGGGGGTCATAACTAGACCTCCTATGAAGAATTTTTTTTTAAATTCGACAGTAGTCAAAAAACCAATAGGTAGATCGATTTCATCGAAATCTACCTAAAAAGAATAACGCTCTTAAGAAGCATCGTGTACTACTCAGCCTCCCCTACTACAGAATTAATCAAACAAAGTGGCTCCCTCCCCCAGTTATGACGCTTATAATAAGTAATAGCGCTAAGTAACGCCAGGATTATCTCGTTCAATAAGTTTATTCAACCCGGGATCATACACTAGTACAAATATACCTACTTTCTTAAATCGAGTTGCGTGTTTGTGAAGATGGTTATATGCATCCTAGAGAGAAATAAAGAAATAAAATCTGTTTTTATTGCGGATACAATAAAAATATAAAAAAAATAAAAGACAAGAAAGATAGAAATACATATTAAAAAAAGCGGCCAAGTGCGAGTCGGACTCGCCCATGAAGGGTTCCGTAGCAGCAAGTAATTTTTTTTTATTCGAGTTGATTGAATGAAAAGTAAATTGCGGTTTACGATTTATGATGTATGAAAAAAAACTACTTACTAGATCTCGTTCAAACCAATTTTCGGTGGAAGTTTACATGGTAATGTACATCATATATTTTTTTTAGTTTTATCATTCTCTTATTTTAGAAGTTACAGGGGGGGGACGGACATACATTATTTTACCACTTTGGAAGCACTCTCTCGCGCAAACTATTCAGTTAAGAAAAAAATGCTTGAATACCTGGGTGTACCCAGGAGGATGGTAATCATACCATCAAATTTCAAAACACGAAGGTTCTAGCCACCACCTCACAATTCTTCCCACGGCTATGTCGAGAAGCCATCGAAATATTCAAGCATCCCAATAATTTCAATAGAAAAAACGAAGGTTTTCATCTCCAAAAAGATTGGTATCCAGCACTGAGAGCCGCGCGTCATCACAATTCAAACATGACGAAACCGCCACCATCCCCGGTATCCCCCTTGCTTAGCCTCGACCAATCAGGATCGAGCGCATCGGTTGCGCAGCTCCCAACCAATCAGGAGCGATCACGTCGTTTGCCCCTCCAACTGCGCCTATAAATACGCCAGTGACTCGAGCCTTTACATCAGTCGCACCGAGTTCGCCGCCGAGGAAGGTTCTCCGCACTCGACGGCGTCCCGACGTGACCACTGAAGATGTCGACCGCAGTGATCGACGAAACGTCTGGAATACAAGTTTCCGATGGACCACGGCCAAACAGCCCGGAAGCAGTATACTAGTAATAATTGTTTGTGCCGATTTTGCAGGCCTAGTTTGGCATCGGATTTTACTAGACCCGGTTGATAACTTACTGATTAAGTTTTACGCACGTTTCCACTACGCGATTTTTTAGACTTAAGTTAATATCGTTGACTTACGACGATATCGGTGCCTCGTAACGCGGTTTCCGAGCGCGAAAGCGACTAGTGGGGCTACGGTTTAAAAAACCACCTACTCGTAGTCGCATTTTTCGCCTTTGCTTCCTCCTGAGTGAGGGAGCTGGTACCAGAGCTGTTTCGGAATCATTGCTCCGGCTACGTTCGCGTACAATGTGTATAAAACAGAAGCGAAGTGCCATTGAACCTCTCTAAATGGCTCCAAACTCTTACATTTATTGGGTGTATAATAGGCTCCCACCGAAGTCTTAGCTGCCCAAGCCGGTACACCAGCTGATTGGCGGACGAGGCTCTAGTGCAGGCTTTCCTTTCGGGGTTGGAAAGTCGGACGGCAGTCGCTCTCATAAAACTTTAAAAAGAAAGTGTGTGGCACTCCGGGAGTGCCGGCAGAAGTGAACAATTACGTGTATTTTTTGAATTGTCATCGTCCCTCCATCTCTACCTTCCTCCCTCTCTCCTCGCATTCTTTAAGTTATGAACTTTGATTTTGTACACGTAGATTTTTAATATATTATTTAAAAGTGAATAGTTGTACATATAATTATATATATTTATATATATATTCTTTATAAAGAATATTAGTAACCGAAATTACTAATATTCCCCCTAACCCCACCAGCTAAGCTAAATTGCTTGTGTTAGGAGTGGGTTCACGTCGGTAGTGTAATGGCCAGGATTCGAACCCGGGACCTCTCGATCGTAAGGTCGACTCCTTAACCACTAGGCTACCGATTCCTTTATCCGAACAAGTATGAATATGAAACTTGCCTGTATTTATAGAGAATACATTTATTGTAAATTGTGCTGCTGTACCTACGGATGGCTGTATGCAATTTGGCCCGAAAACGCTCTCATATTTTTACCTAATGTGATTGACCTAAGAAAATAGTAGTGTAGTGATAAGGATTTTATCTACACTCAAATCGAAAAACTGGAATTACGAATTCAAAGACGATTCTATACATACGCACTTTATAAACGCATATACATAAAATTAAAAATAAAACTTATTATAGTACCGCCAACTGTATCATAAAACTCATTATAGTACCGCTATCTTTTTTTATTCATTAAACTAGTCTAAGGTTTTAGACTGAATATGAAAAAAAATGCGCACGCATGCGCAGTTCAAACTGTGAAAAAAATGGCGTCCTTGTAACCTACCTACTTTGTTTAATTTCAATTTTTCCTATGAGTGAAGATAAAGTAGTGTATGAAACTGCATATAACTTAGGTACGGAGATGGCCCAGGGTCAGTCGGGGTGCGAGGGATATGCTCTATTTGCAACCTTACACCCCGGCGTCTGCAGACCCGAGACGGCGTGCGGTTTTAGTCGGTTCAAGCCTGACATAACCGCCCCCGCTGGCCGGGCGGGGGGGTATCCGAAGGGATTTCCACACGAAAAAAAAAAAAAAAAGGTATTAAAACACTCGAGTCAACCTATTATCGCAATATATATAAACAGACTCTCGTGTTTTAATACCCCTTCTTATATGACAGTTGCATAAACTACTATTTTTAAATGAACAATCCTTATCACTAAAACTTTTACACTACTATTTGCCTTACTCCCATCCAGTAGCACCCAAACGAGTAACAGCTGTAACATTCTTACTGGTTGGGAAAAATATTGCATCGTGCTTGATGACTATATTTAGGGTTCCGTTGGCAACGGTAAGAAACGGAACCCTTATAGATTCGTCATGTCTGTCTGTCTGTCCGTCCGTATGTCACAGCCACTTGTTTCCGAAACTATAAGAACTATGCTGTTGAAACTTGGTAAGTAGATGTATTCTGTGAACCGCATTTAAATTTTCACACAAAAAAAATCGGTTGTCTGTAAGATCGGTTTACTGACGATAGTTGAACGTTACAACGTCATAAGAAAATACTGATGGTATGGTTGCATTTTTCAAAAGAAAATTTTAGTTTCATTTGTTAACCACTAAGATCGGTTATAAGAATTCACTGCCCTTCATACTTGACGAAAACATGTAAATGTATTATTGTATAGCAGCTGTCCACGCGGACGCATCGCTCACTCAAGTAGGAGAGAGACAGATGTCAAACGCTGCCGAACGCGGAGCCCGATTGAGCCTCTTTGTCACTCGTTCCGCGCTCTCGCTTGCACTTCAAGCCCAGAGTGAGGTAATACCGCATACGTCATGTTTTTTCGTGCGTGCAGCCGGCTCCACCGAATTATAAGACGCTGTCACGTCAATAGAAAAAAAAACAAATTTTGGGAGTTCCCCATACTTAGAACTGAAACTCAAACAAATTTGTTTCATCAAACCCATACGTGTACCCATTCAAAAATGATATTGTGGTTTCCAATATCATTTTTTTCTAAACAATAGTTTGCGCGAGAGACACTTCCAAAGTGGTAAAATGTGCGTCTCCCCCCTGTTACTTCTAAAATAAGAGAATGATAAAACTAAAAAAAATATATGATGTACATTACCATGTAAACTTCCACCGATAATTGGTTTGAACGAGATCTAGTAAGTAGTTTTTTTTTAATACGTCATAAATCGTAAAACGCAATTTACCTTTCATTCAATCAACTCAAATATAAAATTTAAAAAATGCATTATGTTACTTGCTGCTACGGAACCCTTCATGGGCGAGTCCGACTCGCACTTGGCCGCTTTTTTTCAATTTTAACTTGTGGGAGATTTTTTTTATTATCTCACTAGACGGCTTTTGTGGGAAATTTCGTGTTCTCTAATTTGATTTAATTAAAAGGCTGTATGATGATTCATACATCCATCCGAAGACTTGATCAAAACAAAGTCCTTTTTGAGTTTGATAATATAATCAATAATTTCGTCACTGACTGATGATCAGCCAATCTTAAGGTACTTCTGTTTTTTGCAGGCGGGACCCATTAACTTTCTGTCGGTTTATGATTTGCATCTGGGTCCCGCCTGCTATCAAACTTGTTTCGGTCTTTTTAGGGCAGTCGGGTTATTTGATTTTTTAATTAATAATTTTTATTGAAAACTTTTTAGTTTTGATATATAAATTTTTGAAATTCCCTTTTAAAGTTCTTCATTTTGATACCCTACTCGATAAGTTTGAGTGAAAATATTTTTTGAAAAACATACATTTTAGCGTGGAAAACCACCATTTCGTTTTTTTATTATTTTGATATACCCAGAGTCACTCTCACAGTAAATACGAATCTAATGACACCTCTCAAGCTAAAATCCAACGAGCCGTTCAGGCTGCAGAGCGTGCCAAACAATTATACATACATACATACTCTCGAAAAACATAACCCTCCTTCTGGCGCAGTCGGGTAATAAGTTCTTTATAAAATTCTAAAAAGCATGATTGTTCTATAGTGATTATCTGAAGGTTGGTACTTACACTATAATTTGTATATACATATACTTACCGATATACTATAGATACATTCAGGCTGTATGTTGCTTCCCTTGCCTACCTCACAGTGGGTGTTTCCGACCGCGTAATTCCAACCAATCACAGCGCGGTAAACAGGTGGGCGCGAACCACCATTTTGTAAAATGTTGCGAGGGAAAATGTTATTTTTGGGAAAAGGATGATAAACTACATTTTGAAGCGAGAATTTGGACGTTTGCGGAAAAGCCATTTGGGGGAAGATATTTTTGTTTTGAACTATTCTTGGCGTCGCAAGTTGGCAAAAACATAATCCCACCAAATACATTTTCCTGTGAAATAACGCAAGACGAGTCCATATTACTCACACTGTATGTATATTTCATGTTTTTGTGTATAAACCATTATCTCGGCACGTAAAAAATTTTGGACTAATTGCACACAAATGTTAAGCAATTCGTATGCTAACTATCGGACAAAGAGCTTAATTGGTCAGAGTATTCCCCATGTAAGGGACTGGGCGCGGGTCCCGGCCTGGATGTTTTCTTCCGATATAAATCTAGAAGAAATTATATTAATGTTTAGCAAATGGACCACCGAAACGCGGCCCTGTCCAGAGAAGACTCCGGCAAGAAACTCAGCACGCTGTTTTTTTTATTCTATTAACAAACGGGCTTGCTTAATCTAAAATATGATATTTTGTTTGAGTAGCATAGTGAGAGAGCAAACAGTTCATATCCAAGTTTGTCTGTCATCTAAATATTCTTGAATTTTATAATAGCCTTACCAAGCGTGGGCGAGTCAACTCCGAGATCTCGTTGCGGTCCTGGGCGTGGACGTTCTGTTGCTGGAGACCATGGTCAGAGTCGTGGTCTCCGACGGGAGCAAGTGGCACGCCGCCGCCACTTTCTGCGAGCAGGTAATGCGCGCAAAATAGGCAGTGGAGACGGAGCGGGAAAAAACCCTGCCCCCTGAGTTTGCGGCGAGGACGCCCCAGACTCGTCTACGCCTGGGACTACCGACCTCCATGATGCCTGAGGACGGCAGTTGGCCGACTCGCTGTCCTTACAGAAGCGGGCCAAGATAGAGGCGTGTCGTGTGTGTCCTACACACGACTGCCAACTCACCGTCGCGGGATAAAACTCGACCCCACCAGGCGAGGCCGCGGTGGCGGCCAAAGTCCGCCGGCTACCCTGGAGTTATCCTTGCGAGGGTTTAACCGGGGTGCCCGGCAATGGACACTTGGGGAGGACAACGTGTGGTTTTAGTCGGTCCGATTCCGACACACCCACCCCATCGTTAGCCCCGATAGGGTGAAAATTTCCACAAGTTAAAAAAAAAACCTTATTGGCAAAGTTTACTTTCCACTTGACTTTTAAATTTACGAAGAGATCCTTCATTTTATTAGGGAGCTTGTTATAGAAGCGTATACAGTTAATCTGGAAGGAATTTAGCATAGCAGAATTTAAAAGAGCATATTTCGTTTTATCATAGATGGTTTTATTCATTCCTACAGAAGAAATTCAATCGAGTCAGCCAAATAAAGTAGTTTAGATATCATTAAATTTATTTTGTATTTCTACCAAGCACCTATCCCTCCTCCCGACGACGCTGGAGGACCCCTCTGTCCATAAATCAGGACAATAGTACAATTTCATTGCCGCTTATCAGCTCGACATATCTTTGTTACGATATCGTTTGGTGTGTGTATCCGAACTAAATTGTTAGATCTTAGATTGGGTATTATATTTTAGAACTGAGAAAAATGAGAGCTTCATTTTTACCCGACTGCGCCAGCGATAGGCTGAACGGCTGAAATGATTTCGATGAATGGTCTTAGGTAGGTACCTACATAAACCGAAGGGATTTCCGCACGAAAAAAAAAAGATACCTACATAAAGTGTGAAGAAAAACAAAGCGATGGATTTTTGGCGCTAAATTCAATATTTAAAAATGTTGTCTGTCTGTCTGTTTTTCTGTCGGTTTGAAAGAGCTAAAGGTAAGAGGTCCCGATTTTAACGTAGCTTTCACTGGCAGATAGATTATGTTACAAGGCGTAACATAGGCTACTTTAATTCTTGAAAAATTATAAGGGATCCGCACAAAAAAAAAATCAAAACCCACAAAATTGTAAATAAAAACTGATATACTCTGAAACGGCTGGGCCAATTTTGACGAGCCTTTCACTGGCTGATTATGAACTAGGCTACTTTTATTCCAGAAAAAAAATAGTGTACCGCGCAAAAGAATTAACACCCTAGAAATGTATACCCACGCGCACGAAGTCGCAGGCACAGATAGTTCACAATAAATTCTTAAATGTACCCCATCAAACACTGCGATCATTAAAAAACGAGCAATTGTCACCGCAATTTGTTTAACAGCTAACTGCTTGTGACATAACAAATAAGTGGGGTGATGTTCAACGTTATTGTGGCTAAAATTACTGTGACGACCAAGATGGGAGCCGCGGGCGTCGTTTGACAAAAAGTTTTAATTGTCTATGGTTGTCAGTGATGTGCGAATCCTATAGGTTTGATTTACGGACAAAAGAGGCTTGAAATGATTATTTTAAATTGGAAGTCATCGCCTAGGACGAGACTTAAACTCGCGATGGTTAACGCAGTAGGTAGTTAAATGCTTCCAAAAATTTTCTTTTATAAGGTATATAAAAGTAGGTATAACAGAAATTCGTGTTTCGTGTTAGAGATGACCGCAGACAAATTGAGAACGGGTGGAACAATTTTCATGATTTTTTATTTTTACATTTGTCTTTGCCTATAGGATGCATTTTTTTTTGTTTTTATTTTCTCGGAACTTCCAACGGTTACCCCGCCGCCGCCGGCCAGTGGGGATAGTTATGTCGGACTCGAACCGATCAAAACCGCAAACCATCTCGGGTCTGTATTGCTGGGGCGTAATGTGGGACATTCATGAAATAAATTCAGCTGATAAGGTAACCTACATAACTTGATCCTAAGGTGGAACGAAGTTTGCTGCCGTGTCAGCTAGTCATAGTAAAAAAACATGGCCGGTCTGCCAAATGAGAACAACGACCTACTTCTACATTCGAGCGCCAGTTAAGAAAGGTTAATTCGGTTAAGAAAGAAAGAAATAAAGAGAAACATTGAATTCTGGACACGAACAAAGAACAAAGGTACACTAGGTCTGCAAGGCGAATCGCTGCTTGCAATGTTGAGCTGAGTGAGACATCGTGAATCAGATTTTGAACATTTTGAACAGTGATCATTCCTCCGTGGCAAGTCCGATTTTGAAAATTCTTTTTGAAAGTCACAACTCTGGACATGCTTTCTGAGCGTGTAAAGTTTGGTCACAGTGTCTCGAGCGGTTATTATGTAATTCCATCTGGAATTTTTTTAACGGTGATCATTCCTCTGTGGTAGCATTAATTTTTTCAAAATATATCCATAAACCTTCCTCTGATTGACCTCTTTAATCATGCCAAATTTGGTTCTGATTGGATTAGTAGTTTAGGAGGAGACCTGTGACAAAGAAAATCCTGAAGTCTGGTATGAGGAGCTTTCGCTCGACTTCGTCTCACTCAGCTCAATTAGATCTTAAAATCTATTAATTTAAATCACTGTGCGATCCCGAATAATGATACATGCAAGGCTTGCATTTTGAAGTCCAAAGTCCGCTCTTCTTCGTCTCTTCTTATGTGTATATGTATATATATATATATGTATATATATGTTATGTTTATATATATATATATATATATGGTATTAATGTATCTATAACACATATATGGTATTATACTCTCAGACATACATCCCTACCATAGACTCACACATATTCACAATGGACATAGTTACATACATTTCGGCGTACACACGCCGCCAACATCTGGGTTCCAGTCGAAAACCAGCGCCAAGGTTCATTCTGAATCCTGGCATATGCTGGACTGGACACCCATTTGATGCAACCGTTAGGCACACAATAATATATATTAAATTAATTTGTACTAGTAATAAGTATTTAATGTGACCTACTTGCACCAAATAAAAGTTTCTTTCTTTCTTTCTTTCTTCTTTCTTTCTACTCCTCCTTACCTTATGGATTAGTTCATTTTATCTTCACGGGAGAAACAGCCGTATGACCAGTTTTTTTTTTCGTGCGGAAATCCCTTCGGATACCCCCCCGCCGGCCAGCGGGGTCGGTTATGTCGGGCTTGAACCGACTAAAACCGCACGCCGTCTCGGGTCTTAAGACGCCGGGGTGTAAGGTGGGCCATCTCCGGTTTCGAGATGGCCCCCTTACCTGCTCTCCACTGTGCCATCTGCTAGTCAGAGGGACACGTGGATAGCTTCCGAACAGCCCTCAACAGAACCGTCCTCGCCTCGGTCGGAGTTGGCCGTAGGCGGCAGCGTCTCTCCCGCCCTAGGAGAGAGGCGCTGCTGTCTCCGTTGCCCAGTCTGACCCTCAAACTCTGAGAGTAAAGCGTGTGTCAGTATCTACCCGCTTGCAGGTGAGGTTAGGTTGGGTTCCGTAGATCTTGTTAGGAGCCCATTGGGTGTATGGTACATGGTTGAGACAAGATTCACCATCTTTAAAATTGCTTATCATTATAAATGCATTTCGTTACAACCTCACCACTGATGATTACATAATATTAAAAAGCATACTTAATTCTGAGACTATTTCAATAACAATAAACTCTCCCCTAGGGACAAATAATATTTGGCGAACTGTTGGCATAACCATTAACAATATTTTAATTGTCTATGCTCGACGTAATCCATTGTCAATGGTTTCATTAGACCATAATGCAGTGATGCGCAGTTTGTTAAAGATGATTACATTGTTTATGGATTCGCTTTTTTGTCATCTCACGATGGGTTTTTGTCATCTGACGAGGGAAATGCCTTATGGGCAAACCTTACACCCCGGCTGACCGACATCTGAAGACCCGAGACGGTGTCCGGTTTTAGTCGGTTGAAACCCGACATAACCTCCCCCGCTGGCCGGCGGAGGGGCATCCGAGAGGATTTCCGCACGTGAAAAAAAAGTAGTAGTAATAATAACCACAAATAAAATTGTTTTTTTTTTCTTTATTTAAGGAGTTTTAGTCCCTCGAGACTACGCCACTCCGTAAGGTCGACAACATTTTATTCCTTAAAACTATATAACACCTAGCAAATATTATGTCATATACATGACGATCTCCTTCTCATACCAACCAGAACTACCCTATACAGTGCCTTTGCTGCCTCCGAAAGGGGATTTTGGGGGGGAAATTGTTAAAAACCAAGTACATGCTGCCTAGTATGTTATGCGATAGTATGTATATTTTCTTTCTTCCGGATGACTGATTACAACTAATCAATCAGGGCTCAATACGAAATGACTTGCGCCCCTGTTAGCAGACAGTGTACGCTATATATGTGCTATAAATATTAATATACAACCAACTATAAAAGTTTATGAGGGAAAACGGTACTGTAGCCCCAAAGTAACAAATTGTTCCCGCGTTCGAAGGTACCCATGATTTGGTGACATTTACGGACTTTGATTTTATGGAGAGTTAAATTCTGATCTTAAAGTTTACAATATACTTCACACCTCTACATATACCTAGAGCTCTATCTATAGTTTTAATCCACTGTACTTTATTACCCAATTACACAGGTAATTCACAGTCGGCGTGTACGTATGCAAGTATAAGTCAACGAAGCGAAAGCTACGATTGTAGCAAGTGGAAAAATGTTGTCTCTGCCTATTCCAATGGAGAAGAGACGTGACTATATGTATGTACGTATGTATGCACTTAATTTGAATTTATTGCTATTGCTTTTAACCTGCCCTTATTTCAATACATGATTAATTCGTTCAGTATATGTACTGCGAGGTCGGCCCCGGCCTGCCTGTCCACTTACACGTGCCTGACACACTTAGTGTGTCAGTCGCTCATTCAAGCCCGATATAACTGTCCCCGGCGGGAGGTGGGGGTATCCGAGGGGATATCCGCACGAAAAAAAAGTACTCTTTCGTTAATAAGGTCACCTTACCCCCGGCGTCTGAAGACCCGAGACGGCGTGCGGTTTTAGTCTGTTCAAGCCCGACATAACCGCCTCCGCTGGCCGGCGGGGTGGTATCCAAGCAGATTTATGCACGAAAAAAAAATTGTCATTCGTTCTAATTGTCCAAACCACGTTAGCATACCCTTACAAGTTTTTTGGCACAGAATGTTTTTTCATGTACAAAATACCTGAATTAAGCAGGCAGAATAGTCACCCTACTCCGACATCTTCAAATGGCCCACCCGCACCCCGACAGTGACGTCACGCCGGAAGGATCCAACCGGAAGCTGTGCGATCTGCTCAGAACACTTGTTTGTGTGAGCTTGCACTTTTATTATTAACTATTATTTGTTGTTTTTTTACAAAATGTGACTCAGCATTTTGTCTGATTGTTGAAATTTTCTGCGGTTTTGTTTGGCTCGTGAAATATGAAGAAATCGTGATTAAGGGGTCTTAGCGTCTTCGCACTTTCGTTTGAGCTTAGAATAGTGAGTGATATTAATTTATTGTACTCAACAAACGTACACAGCTAGAGAATAATATTTACAAAGGCAAGCTTAACGCATGTTGTTGTTTTCTTTAAGCAAACCATTGAAGCATAGAGACGATATAAAGAAGATTAACTGGCAAACGCTTTAAGTTAGGTACTATATAACCACATCCGAGGGGGCCATCTCGAAACCGGAGATGGCCCAGGGTCAGTCGGGGTGCGAGGGATATGCTCTATGGGCAACCTTACACCCCGGCGTCTGTAGACCCGAGTCGGCGTGCGGTTTTAGTCGGTTCAAGCCCGACATAACCACCCCCGCTGGCACGCGGGGGGGTATCCGAAGGTATTTCCGCTCGAAAAAAAAAGTGCTAACCATAAATATACCTACACACGCGCTAGGTACTTTTTTAGGTATACAGCCAGACATGCACCACCTGGTGGGAAATGGTTACCGCGGCTTATGGACGTGTGCAACACCAGGGGCGTCACATTCGCGCTGCCGACCCTGTAAAAACCTTCTAATACCCTTCTTGAAGAACCCCATATTGTAGTCGCTTGGGAAAACCACAGCAGGGAGATCATTCCAAAGTTTTAGCGTGCGATGAATGAAGTGCCTTCCATACCTTCCCGTGCAGGCAGAAACAACCGCCCGCCATCTGCTTCTGTCCTTACACACTTCACGAGCTCCCTCTAATGTCATTAAACCCCATGAAGCCTCCCGGTTTCGAGTACTTTTGACCTGCACTTTTTCAATACATTAACAAGTTGATGAGTGTACGTTATGCGAAGTCGACCCCAGCCTGCCTGCCCACTTACACGTGCCTTAGGAATAAACCATATTTAGGTACTTGGTGTACCGGAGATGGCCCAGGGTCAGTCGGGGTGCGAGGGATATGCTCTATGGGCAACTTTACACCCCGGCGTCTTTAGACCCGAGACGGCGTGCGGTTTTAGTCGGTTCAAGCCCAACATAACCACCCCCGCTGGCACGCGGGGGGGAATCCGAAGGGATTTCCGCACGAAAAAAAAAATAAAAAAAAAAGGTACTTGGTGTAGAGAAGAGACGAGATGGGGGCCCTTGTATTCTACACTAGCTGTACCCCGTGGCTTCGCCCGTGGCAAATTCGCTTACCCATGGCACCTATTTAACCTATTCATGCCCGTAATTAATTAGCTTTTTTCAATAATGTATGGAAATTTGCCCGATTTGTTGACATTTATTATTACTGTGCCGCTCTCCTGGGTAGTAGCGTGACGATATATAGCCTATAGCCTTCCTCGATAAATAGGCTATCCAACACGAAAATAATTTATCAATTCGAACCAGTAGTTCCTGAGATTAGTGCGTTTAGCCACATAAACAAACTCTTCAGCATTATAATACTTATTAAGTATAGATAAGTGTATAATTGATTATGAATTCTTCAACTTCGAGGTATATCTCAGGCAGCACAACGAGGGGTATTCCACCTGGTGCACCTAAGTAATATCACCTGGGTGTACAACGTGGTCCAAAAGTGTCTTCAAATCACGTCCTAAATGTCAATCAATCAATCAATTAGCCGATTGCCGTCCACTGCTGGACATAGGCCTCTCCCATTGTAGGCCATAGCACCCGATCCTGCCTTGCGCATCCAGTCTATCCCAGCTACCTTTTTCAGGTCGTCCGTCCATCTTGCTGGGGGACGTCCTACCTTCCGTTTACCGATTCGTAGTCGCCACTCTAGGACTCGTCCTAAATGTACACATAATAATTGCAAACATCTGTAGCTCAGTGGTTGAGAAGTCGGCCTTACGATCGAGAGGTCCTGTGTTCAAATCTCCTCTCAAGACAAGCAATTTATAAATTTATATCGTAAAAAGAGAACATCCAGGACAGGACTTGAACCCTGTAAGTTTTTTTCCATAATATTAGTGTTATGGAAAAAAATATTATAATGTGCATTTTTAAAATCTCACATGAAAAATTAAAAATACCAATCGGTTCAATTTCTTTCCGAAAGATAAAGTCACAAGTTGTACAAATGTCTTGTTCGCAGCAAATTTAAGTGTATGTACTCCACCATCACGCCGTGTGCAGGAGTGGGGGTATGTAGATGCGACTCAATGAGCCGCACAGACTTGATCGGAGGGGAGGGACTGATTTATTGCTCTCAGACATCGGGGTTGTTTACTTGTAAAATCTTTCAGAATGTTATGTGGAAGGAACGCTTTAATTGTAGGACAATGTTCTCTATTTTTTTAGGTATCGGTACCTTCTGTGTACTGTATATGCTTCTATAACACGAAATTATAGTAATCTACTCATAAACAAATTTAAAATTTTAATTAAAATGTAACTGCGACAAAAAGGTTATTAAATTCAAGGATATTCAGATGAAAAATAAGCTTGGAAATGAACTGTTGGCTCTAGAATAGAATAGAAATAAACTTTATTGTATACCAATCAGAGTATGCATACATGGAATACACCGTTAACATATGTATAAATGGCGGCCTTATCGCTAAAAGAAATTACTTACGGGCAACCTTTGGATACACATGAATTTGGACATTTATCGGTAGTTATTTGAGTGGTTAAAAGAAACGAAAACAAAAAAGATATTGTTCATTCATATGATATAAATATCGATGAACAGGGTATATACATATACATGCATAAACATACATAAGATATATACGATACACAATAAGAAAATAAGAAGCCGGCTTCTCAAACGTAGCATTGTAATAAGATTAAGTAAAACTTTATCCGCAAGCCGATACACCAGCTGATGGACATAGGAGGCTCCTGTCGAGGCTTTCCTCTCGAAGTTTGGAGTTTCTTTTTTTTTTTTTACTAGCAGTGAGGTGGCTTAAGCCAGAGCCTATTCTGAAACCATAATAATGTGACACTAGTCTGCCTATTTGAACGACAACCCTCTCAAGGTTCCTTCTGTTGTTAACTACATACCTATTAAATTTATTCACGATTTCATTCCGAGTCTCTGTTAGCTTACTAGTTCTCGCTTAATAGGGGGGGGTTTGTGTGCTGTTTATTTATAATTTTTTTCACAAAAATTGATTTCTTCTAATATCCATTTACATCTCTTTAAAGTGTAAGTTTTGAATATAACCATTATTGTCGCTCGTATGATGATGATGACAAATATTTTCACTGTTTGGGAATGGAACTCGTCAACTCTGATTTAGCAGTCTACGGCACACCGGTAAGCGGCAGCCTATTTAGTCTAAAACCCCCATTCCACAACATTGAGCAATCTTTAATTTAAAACTAATGTCTTGCGCCATGCCACTCAGGCATCGGACCCTAAATAACAGATGAAATAAATCGCCGCTCTCCACGACGACGTGGGGTTCTAACCCGGTTAGTGCAAACTGATATTTATGATGTACTCAATTAAATTATTTCCCTGTTGCCGCCGAGTGGAATGAAGTTAAAATGAAACTGTTTCGATGATGGATTGAACCCTTCTTAAGTGATTGAAAAGTGTTTAGTGGTGATTTAGTTAAAAGAACTTTGGAACTCTGTTTTATTTATTTATTTTATACTTTATTGTACGCCAATTGAATTGGATTACAACAGAAATTAAAAAGAAAAGAAAATTACAATGGGCGGCCTTATCGCTTACCGCAATTTTTGCCAGGCAACCTTTGGATGGAAATATTGGTTGCAGTGCTCGGTGTTTTGTTGGCGTGCTATTGAATGATTATAATATAAACATACTTATATAAATACATCATTATAAACATACATAGGTTGTAACGTTGTGGATTCTTTATAAATCTAATTAAAACAATATCCGTAAATTAATCGATATTTTAGTATGTTCTATAACTTATTACTAAATATCTATGGTTGTGCGAGCGAGATTGGACAGCACTAGCCCAGTCATCAACTGACGGCTCTTATATCGTCCCTTTCCTTGGAACCTTCGCCAAGGAAGGTCGCTTTGACCCCGTGGCCAACTGCTGTCGGCTCCGGGTAAGTTTTGAGATCAACATTTCCTACTTCTTTCTACAGGTGAAGACTTTCCAGCGGTGCAGCTTATTGCCTGCTAAAATGCATGGCTTATTATATTTTATTTTATACTGTGTGCTATTTCAGCCTACCTATTTAGTGCCACGAGGCCGATGACCCCTACGGTCAGAGGTCGCGGCACCAGCTTGTGCTGCCTAATTATATTCTTTTTATTATAGCTTCTAGCTACGCTGCATTGCCGCTGGGAGATTCTCTTCACCTGCTATTTTAGCGGGTCACTTGGACGTAATTACCTAGTGACAAACTGACCCGCACTTTTTCTAATTCCAGGGTCTTCGCACCGGGCTTCGCACCATAATGGCGGTAGCGAGGCACACCAGCGGAGACCCTGGCACGCCGGCATCACCACCAGCCACGTGTCCACTAGCTAAGTGCATACTAACATCTTGCACAACGGACCGAACAACGCCACGGCAGAATATTTATTAAGAATCTATTCCCTGAGGTTCATTTACTCAAATACCAGATATAAATTTATGTAACATTCTATTCACGATTATAATCTCATACTATACATTGTAATCAACCTTTTATTTAACTCTGCTCGCCCTAGCCGGTAGTAGTCTCAATTACATCCATCACTTAATTAATCTTACAGTGCATAAGTCACACCTTAACTTTATGTAAACTCCATCATATACACCCTTCTACAAAAACATTTAACCGTTACATTGGCGCCTTACAAGGTATTATTCTGCCGTAGGTATTGTGTGTTTGGTCCGTAAGTACTTTATTTCTTCTTATTTTCCTCTTTACTTTGCCAGTGGTGATTTTTTTCACCAATTTTATTGTTATTTTTCATTTTTACGTAAATGACGGTATTTGAAAATAATTATTAGTTTCTTTTTTTTTTTTATATTCAACTAAATAATGCATACTCATTTCCATTATATTAGTGAAATTACTCATCTATTTAACTAATCACCTGTGTTAAACATAACAACAAGGTTAATTAACATTACTTATTCAATTATTTTGCATTTAACATCTAGACTGGTTTAATACCTCATATGGTCATTTTAACTGTATAGTATACTGTTATACCACTGGTAAAGTAAGGATCTATTTGTTTTTGTTTCTTGGACTTGTTGATCTCAACCCAGTATCTACTTACTTTTTAATTCTATTTTTGTATAGGTGTCTGTCCCGCACCTAGTACCCAGTCAGTGAATTTATTATACTTTTTATACTTGCTTTCCTTTTATGTGCATTATAATAACATATATTAAGTTATTATCAACCTATTGCAGGTTGAAATTTATCTTTATTATGATATATTAATACTATTATGTTGTATTATACACAAATAGTTTATTCCTCACTGACAGGTTACATATATACTACTTGATTTTACTAGTAGGTACCTTATATTGAACTAAATTACTTACTTAATTTTTATGTCAATCTCGCTCATCGCACCATAGATTTTATTTTTTTGGGTTAATTTACCATTTAAATTTAATACTTACTCAACTGTTTTGTAGTCAGTGTTGCTTGTCGGATTTCTGTATCCAAATTAGCTTTTGTTTTTGAAAAAAAAAAAATTAAAACTTAATTCTTTGAAAAGAAATACAAAGAATAAAAGATCTCCATACAACTAGTAAAATCTTTGAAAAGAACAACAAAGATAATAAATACTTAAATTTGTAGACTTCGTCTTGTTCTGCATATTGTTGGATTGTTGTCTGGTATAGTTTAAAGGCAATAAAATCATTACCACTTATACAAATTGACCGTTCAAAGTCAGCAATGCATTAGCCATTTCCCCCGAGTCCTTTTAAAATGACTTGTGTCATAACTATAAACTTAATATAGGTAAAATAATCAATATATTTCATATAAAACATTTTTAATCAAACATAATACAATACAAGAACCTAACCTAAACTAATAAATTTATTAATTAAATAGCAACCTAATTTCTTAACTATGAACAACACTTGTTTTGTTCTAATAATCACTATTGTTGAAAATATATGTAAATATTCAATAAACTTTGCTTTGCACTTAAACAATATTATACACTATTGTGGCAAACAAGTATATACCTACACATACTTGTAACTAAAACTTGTATTTTATAATAACATTCCTTATTGTATTGCACTGTGGTAATACACTACCTTTATCTCGATACTACAATGGTCGTAATGATATTTGTACCTAAAAAAGGGTCACCAATAAAATTTTAATTTCATGTACCTACCAACTTGTTCAAATATTACGAAAACTTTTATAACTTAAATAACTCATCTATCCTGTTGGTAGACATGGTCTACAGGTCAATTATGTCTTCTTACTAAATAATGTAACACTTTTCAATTGCTATTACATCTTCGGTTCGTATATTTAAACATTTGATTTCTATCAAAGTTTGTTTTGAAATTGTTTGAAACTTAGTTGTCAAACGTCATATGGTTTTGACAATCAAAAAGGTTGCCAGTATACTAAAATATAAAATTACTACTAGTTATTGTTTAAAAATTTGTCTTGTTTTTTTAAAAACAAAATAAAATTATTCTTTGATGAATACCAACTTTTGGACTTTTTTAACTGAATATTAAATATTAATATCTTATAACCTATTGGTTAAATTTCTATCATGTTGTAATACTTTTCTTAGGATGACTGTTCCCTTTTATGTTTCTGTTTTTTTGAACAAAACATTAAATTCACTGGTGAATAAAGAATTATATTTATTTTGGACTTGCCCCAAAATAATTTATTATATATATATTTCAACTTATTAGTTTTCAACTTCGTAATTATTTTGCCTGTTGCAATTTTTTGTATGATCCGTTGGATCAACCCTAAAATGCCTTCATGGTCATTTTGAACTTGAAAATTTTTTTTTTACTTTTTGCCACATAATATAAATATAAACATAAACGACTACAAAACATTAGAGAAACTACCTACCTTGTTGAACCGTGGGTTCTTAATATTTTTGAAATTTTGAAATTTTTTTTGAACACTAGTTGTTCAAATTACAACTGATGTTTGCATACATACTCACTGATGTGGGTCAAATAATAAACTATTTTACTTTAAATAATAGCACTTTCATAATAAATTGACTTGGTCATTAACTTTAAAAGTTGTTAATTATATTTTTTTGACAAATTAATTGTCTTTATTGTTTGAAATCATATTACCCTACCACTACTATATATTTTCTTCTTTTCTCCTCTCTTTGAGATGGAACTTTGAACTTCATGTTCGTTTTCTTTTATTATTAGGCTTTGCCTAGTAAAGGTTGTTGTGGGTCGGTTGGCGTTTTAAACCAACTGATGTTGTTTTTGGGTCCGTTGGCGTTTTAAACCAACGGATACCTTATTTTTATGGTTTTATACCATTTGTGGGTCCGTTGGCGTTTTAAACCAACGGATACCTTTTCTTGGAGCTGGGAAAACCAGTATCTGGGTATTGTTTCTTATGGTTTTATACCATTATTATGCTGAGCGGTCGTGCAAACTCAGTTCCAAAAAGAAGCCTTATTGCATATCTTTGTTATGTCTTCTTCCGAGCGGTTTGCAAACTCGTTAAATAAGCCTTATTGCAGATGCGGTAATGTATACATCTAAAAGAAGCCCTATACTAAAAACATAACACTTTATCTTTTATAGTCGAAAATATATAGTGGTATTTATTGCTCTTTTTCTTTCCATTGGAATTGTTGTCTGTGACATTTCAATATTTAACATCTTGTTAGATTTACGTCTGAGTCTCCAGCGCCTATTATCCTGGAAACTCTCTTCGGAAGGAAGCGTGTGCTACATTATTTAAGTGGTAACCGCAAAGTATGGATGAAAATGATAGAGGAGGTATGTAAGAAAGTATGTATGTGTAAGCGTAAGTCAAGCATTGTATTGAGCAGTCCAGTATCGGGTTTTTGGGTAACAAAAACCCTGAACTAATTGAGGGGGTATTGTAACGTTGTGGATTCTTTATAAATCTAATTAAAACAATATCCGTAAATTAATCGATATTTTAGTATGTTCTATAACTTATTACTAAATATCTATGGTTGTGCGAGCGAGATTGGACAGCACTAGCCCAGTCATCAACTGACGGCTCTTATATCGTCCCTTTCCTTGGAACCTTCGCCAAGGAAGGTCGCTTTGACCCCGTGGCCAACTGCTGTCGGCTCCGGGTAAGTTTTGAGATCAACATTTCCTACTTCTTTCTACAGGTGAAGACTTTCCAGCGGTGCAGCTTATTGCCTGCTAAAATGCATGGCTTATTATATTTTATTTTATACTGTGTGCTATTTCAGCCTACCTATTTAGTGCCACGAGGCCGATGACCCCTACGGTCAGAGGTCGCGGCACCAGCTTGTGCTGCCTAATTATATTCTTTTTATTATAGCTTCTAGCTACGCTGCATTGCCGCTGGGAGATTCTCTTCACCTGCTATTTTAGCGGGTCACTTGGACGTAATTACCTAGTGACAAACTGACCCGCACTTTTTCTAATTCCAGGGTCTTCGCACCGGGCTTCGCACCATAATGGCGGTAGCGAGGCACACCAGCGGAGACCCTGGCACGCCGGCATCACCACCAGCCACGTGTCCACTAGCTAAGTGCGTACTAACATCTTGCACAACGGACCGAACAACGCCACGGCAGAATATTTATTAAGAATCTATTCCCTGAGGTTCATTTACTCAAATACCAGATATAAATTTATGTAACATTCTATTCACGATTATAATCTCATACTATACATTGTAATCAACCTTTTATTTAACTCTGCTCGCCCTAGCCGGTAGTAGTCTCAATTACATCCATCACTTAATTAATCTTACAGTGCATAAGTCACACCTTAACTTTATGTAAACTCCATCATATACACCCTTCTACAAAAACATTTAACTTAAATATTGGGGTGCGACTGGTTGGATCACCTCCAAGTTTGGTGCACCCTGGGCAACGTGGGCGATGACGCATCATTGATTGCTCCTCTGGAGTAGCTGGCGTCAACGTCAACGGCCAAGAGTCTGACCAACCGGCCCTTTTCAGGGCCAGCTGACCCCATTACACGAGGGGGTCGGGGTATGGCGGGCCTGCAAGGCCCGCGGAAGGGCGTGGTCGCTCCAGGTACCCCTCTGCTGTTATCAGAGGGGACACTGCGAATGGCCCAGGGTCAGTCGGAGTGCGAGGGATATGCTCTATGGGTAAACTTACACCCCGGCGTCTGTAGACCTGAAACGGCGTGCGGTTTTAGTCGGTTCAAGCCCGACATAACCGCCCCCGCTGGCACGCGGGGGGGTATCCGAAGGGAACTCCGCACGAAAAAAAAAACAAAAAAAAAGGTACTTAAATATATACACACTTAAACAGATATAATAACATAATATACATACTTTTGCATAGGATATTGTCTATGTTACCTACACGTGATACACTGGACAAATAATGTACTGAATGGATCCAAATGTACTAGCTAAACTAATTTCTACATCCGAGCGGTTATCCTCGTGGCTTTATCAATTTAACAAACAAAGCTAGGTTAATCTTGGGATGGGTGACCATTCTTAACACATTGAGACCCCTCAGTGGCTCGGAGACCACGTCAAGCCGACGGTTCCTGTTACCATAAGAACATCTATATTATTCTTTGCTGATAGTGAAACCTTGAAAAGTCCGACAACCTGGTGTAACTACAGAACTTCGATATGGCCAGTGGGATGCGCGTTGAGAGATGGTTTTACTCAGTGGATGAATATCGACTGGACTGAATTTGAATGATTATAATTGATGACTCATTTATTAACGATTACGAATTCTTATTTCTATTTCTAATTACTCAAAACTTCAATTTATTACAATATATAAGGTGTCATAAAATTTGGTCTCTGAAGTTGGTGAGATGACTTGGTATCGACAAAATATGTATTTGAAACAAAAAAAAATATCGGGTAAAGTTAAAAAATAAAATAAAAAAAAACACCACCAGCGACGCGACTAGCACACGTGACGGTGGTCGCGATTTTCCGCACGAAAAAAACAAAAAGAAAAGGTATTTCCCACACATCCGCTTGGAGAATACTGCGAGGAGAAGGACTGCACGCCTACCACGTGCGTCACGGGCTCGTCGCGTCAGGTGATGCTGGTCGCTGGTGGTGTTTTTTTTTTTCATTTTTAAATATATCTATATATTTTTTATTTTTTTTTAATAATTCAAATACATATTTTGTCGATTGGTATCGACAAAATTTCAGAGACCTCATTTTGTGACACCTTATACCTATAATAATTTAAGTTCAATTCAGATGGATCAATATTAATAAAAAAATAATTACTTAAATGTGTTATATTGTTTAATATTAATTTCTGCATGCCATAAAATTAAATGATAAATGTTCGGAACGAAACTAATGTGACATCTTGTACTACCGCATTTTCGCAAATGAACATTTGAATTTGGTCAGATGGCAGCACTTCACGTACAATATCGGAGTTCACGAACAAACGGCTGACCGTTTCGTAGTTAGACTGAAAAGTCGACCCCAATTGTGTTGGGAGAAGGACTCGGAAGATGGTGAGCCCACCTGAGTGGTATACAAAAAACTGGTGAGCCGAGCGTCGCTCTCGGTTGCATACAAATATGTATTTTGGAGTCCGGGGTCCGCTCTTCTACTGCTCTTTTTCTTATGGTTTGTCTTGGCTTTTATGGGAACGACTGCTGTCTGTGTGCGCCAGAGCCTCGTCCGTCAATCATCAAACTCTGCAATCCCGAAGCAAGCCAATCTCACTCTTCTTGCAGAGACGGCGATGATGTGCCGAACATAAGCTTATTGTTCACAGATGAGATCTATCACCCACGTAAGTCCTGATCCCGTGGGACTATCGGGATAAAAAGCAGCCTAAGTTACTCAGGGATACTGTATCATGCTGATGGAGAAAACATTTTTGAAATCAAATCATCACAAACCTCTGGGGTGTGGCGGTAGTGCGTTCGGGGTCAAGACAGTGTTTATTGAAAACGGCATTATAGACTACTAGCTTTTGCCCGCGGCTCCACCCGCGTAGATGTCGGTTATCGCGACAAAACATATGTCCTTTCCCAAAGTCTAATCTACCCTTGTACCAAATTTCAGCAAAATTGGTTCAGTGGTTTAGGTGTGAAAGCGTAACAGACAGACAGACAGACAGTATTAGTAAGGATTGTACCGAATACAGAGATTGGTGAAACAACTTGACGACCTCTGTGGCGTAGCGGTCGTGCGTTCGACTGCTAAGTCAGAGGTCGAGGGTTCGATTCCCGCTCAGTGCAAATATATGTGTATTTGCATTAGTCTGTGTGTTTATTAAAGGTATTCAAGTAATAGTATTTATCTGCATTCTAGGACCCCCATATATGACAAGCTCTACTTAGTTTCGGTCTAGATGGCGTTGTGTACTAAAATAATTGTCCTAGAATATTTATTTTATTTATTAATTCTCTTTATAATATTACTAAATACAAAAGTTGGTAGTAACTTTTGTACAATTAGCAAATAACTAATCAAATAGTCAATCGTCGCGTATCGCCTTTCCCTCTGCGCACTAAATTAAAACGGCGATACACGCCATCTGCGGCGGCCTTAATGAACCATTAAACTGGACACTGCCAATTATCTGAGCTAAGGGTCGGTGCGATGACCTCAAGGGGCTGATAAATCTCAGCTTACTGGAGATGACCAGCTCCTACAATAAGATTTCTCTCATTGTGATTCAGTGCCTCATTTCCAACTCGACAGATTTGCATTTCGAAAGAATAGAACATCCGTAGATGCCTGCCTCTGTTCTGTGGTGCAGCGTTCTTAAGCTTGGATGCTAGTCTGGTTTGATTTCCGGATATTTTTGGATGTTTCTGTTAAGAAATTCTCACGAGACTCGCCTTTTCCTCTTTTTCCGAGGACAACGGGGACACCGTGATTCCCAAACCCGAGGTGGTCATCTAAAAACCGGAGATGGCCCTGGATCAGTCTGGGTGCGAGGGAAATGCCTTATGAATCACCTTACACCCCAGCATCTGAAGACCCGAGACGGCATGCCGTTTTAGTGGCGTTTTAATGGCGAACGAATAAATTATTATAAATAAAATTTTCAAAGACAAAAATACGCGTTTGACTTTTCTGTTGAAGTCGATGCCAAGAAAAATAAGTCTTAGGAAGGTATATATTGGATAGGTTCACTCCCTAGGCATGTCTGGTGTTGTAAGAGTGGGTGAAGTCCATATCGTGATAAAGTGATTATCTCGTAGCACTGGCGTAGCACCCACCCTGCGTGTGCTAATCTTCCGGCTGGTGATCGGCGAGAAAATGAACATATTTTTCTATAGATTTGGATAGAGTAACATGGGACTCTCATTCAACCCCTTCAGTATCTTTTTTTTTTTTTTTTCGTGCGGAAATCCCCTCGGATAGCGGGGGCGGTTATGTCGGGCTTGAACCGACTAAAACCGCACGCCGTCTCGGGTCTGCAGACGCTGTATAAGGAAGAAAGAAGGAATTAAGGAACTGCTGCTATCCTGATAAAAATTTTCATGAAATGCAGTTGAAAGTTAAAAAATATCCGTTATCCATAGATTATGTAGTCGTTTTTATTTCTACTACTAAGGTGCAAAGTATGCGCGTGAATGCTTGAGCACGCCAAGATCTTTCAGCGGTTCTTTAAGCGGGTCGTGAATAAGCATCTGTCGAAGTCATCTAACTGTAAGGACCACCATTTTCCAATTCACTAGCTGTGCCCCACGGTTTCACCAGTCGTACTCGGTTCTATGCCACCCCGTCGTACCGTTACCCAATCGCGCCATCAGGCGAGGTATGTATATTAATCTCCATAACCGTAAAATAGATTTATTTATTTTAACCATTATCATAATCACGTACAAATATGGTTTTAATGCTCTAATACGTAGGTAATGTTTCTCTAACAGTTCTGAAGTGGTTGGTAACTGTAGACTGATATAAGTTTAACAACAAATTTTTGTGTTTGCCCAATAGGGTTACGCAATTAGCTTTGTGTAATGTAACCTAACATAATTTGTTAACCTCTAGGATTTAATTTACACTGGAGTTGTTACTTGCTATGTATATTTCTACGCAATAATGACTGAAAAAAAGGGTTACAAATGCTATGTTGTGCAATAGGGGGGGGGGGGGGTATGACACATTTAGAGAGCGCCTTAATGCTATAGTACATGAAATTACATCTCTCCGTCGGAAATGTAGCCCGAAAAAATTACGATAAAGGTACACACATCAGTAAGGGCGAATCCCGAATCCCATACAAACATGGACATGAAAAGCGTACTTAGCTCACGGGTTTTCGAAAATAAACCGTTTAATTTTTGTTGTTATACCTATCTTTTGTTTTATTTTTGTTTTCTTTATCTGTGTGATGTGTTTCAGATCTGTGTAGCTGTATCTTTGTGGAGAACTTTGCCAGGTATTATTCCTGAGAGAGGGCGGAACTCGCTGAGGTCTTCCATTTAATTCCATTACTTTTAACATAACATAACTTTTACTATAATCGAATTATATCAAATAGAGAATTTAGACATATAAGACATTTTTAGTAGACTTTTCGGCAAATTGGAAATGGCAAAAAACGGAACCTTCAAATCTATAAGATTCGTCATGTCTGTCTGTCTGTCCGTCCGTATATCACAGCCACTTTTTTCCGAAACTATAAGAACTATGCTATTGAAACTTGGTAAGTAGATGTATTCTGTGAACCGCTTTAAGATTTTCACACAAAAATAGAAAAAAAGCATTAAATTTTGAGGGCTCCCCATACTTAGAACTGAAACTCAACATATTTTTTTTCATCAAACCCATACGTGTTGGGTATATATGGATAGGTCTTCAAAAATGATATTTAGGTTTCTAATATAATTTTTCTCTAAACTGAATAGTTTGTACTAGAGACACTTCCAAAGTGGTAAAATGTGTGTCTTCCCCCTGTAACTTCTAAAATAAGAGAATGTTAAAACTAAAAAAAATATATGATGTCCATTACCATGTAAACTTCCACCGATAATTAGTTAGAACGAGATCTAGTAAGTAGTTTTTTTTAATACGTCATAAATCGGAAACCGCAATTTCTCTTCATTCAATCAACTCAAATATAAAATTTAAAAAACAGCATTATTATGTTACTTGCTGCGGAACCCTTCATGGGCGAGTCCGACTCGCACTTGGCCGCTTTTTTTATATAATCTTAGCTTTAACATGCGCATCCATATCAATAGCCTGTCTACTATATACTACATACATTACCATCAAACTAATATATGTAAGGTGTCACAAAATTAGGTCTCTGAATTTGGTGAGATGACTTGGTATCGACAAAATATGTATTTGAAACAAAAAACAGTACCTACGTACGTACTGTAGCGTCCGGGGCTTGGACGCCACAATACCTCGTGTAGAAAATAAGACAAACACTGAGGAAGAAGTTTAAATGGGCATTTATTATATCATCAAAGCTTCCTAAATCGGGTTTAGGGAGGTTTTTACGCGTATGCTTTTATATTACTTCGAACTAGGGAATCGCGAACTCCGCTCAAGGACTGAGCCTAAATATTTATTGCACTAATATCTTCTCTTCGGCCGGCGGACCCGGGCGGCGCGTCTAGTCGCCCGCTGTCAGCCGCCCAGCCGAAAGCAGCTCCACGGAGCAATTGTTTTTTCTTCCCTACGCTCTATTTAAATCAAACAAATAATTATTTTTAAACTCTGACACATAATGGCCAGGTAACCGCATCGTGGTGTGAAATGAGGTTCAGACACCACATCAGCTACGCCCTTAATGGTCATTTATGTGACAGCCTGATTCCCTAGGCATTCTAAATCTGGGACACAAAAAAAAAAATTATGCGAATTGTCCCTTACAATGGGAATAACGAAGCAATCTTTGTAATAATTAGTAAACGATAGTAGAATCTCAAATTATAGCAATTAAACTGTAATAAATACTGAAAAACACGAACAAAGAAAAATTGCTTCATTCTTGGCCAGGCAAAAACCCAGGTTAAAAGAAACCTGACCACAATCAGCCTCATCAAAGAAAAGTTATTGGTATCACTTGCCGATACATTTTAAGGTTTGCCCTGAAAGGACTTAGTAACACAGTACTTTTAAGACCTACCTAACTAAAAAGAAAGATGACATAAAATTATTTATGTCGCCTACACATTACTAAATTATTTTTTAAAACAACACTAAAGAGAAAGAACTTACTCTATAAAGAAAAGTCTGATCGAAAACTAACTTTCAATCATCGTCGGCGCTTATGTCCAGAACGATTTGACTCTCTTACAAAGTTTAGATCAAACTCTCAATATTGTACAAAAAATAATTGCCTAACTCCTACGCTAGAACATCACGAACATAAAAAACAAAACAAATCTATTTATCTTCAGCAGCGCAGCAATATGAAATAAACAGAGAACACATATTAATAATAAAATACTACTAGTTACTAGTTACGCTAGTACGTAATGCGGTTTTAGTCGGTTCAAGATAACACGTTATTCACTACGTGAATTATAATTCTACTAAGACTTATAGTCCTTATTGGCCCTATTGACCCGCAGGCAACTATCAATGCTCTTGAAACATTCTGGAACAAGCCACCATCATAGCCATCTTCTCGTTGATCACATAATATCACATAAAAGCACATAAAAGCAAAATAGACAACGATACTGATAAATGCGTCGCTCCAATTGTCGCACGACGTCTTTCTTCAAACGGTACGGGATCGATCCATTCACTGCCAACTGCAGAATGTTGGCGTTTCCGACTTCTGCGGAAACTAGCGCTTCACCAGCTGTAGCAACCACTAGCTCCTGTGGCAACCAGCACCTCTACCAGTTGTATGGAAACCGGCGTTCCTCCACCAATTGTAGCTGTAGCAACCACCAGCTGTATGGAAACCGGCGCTCCTCCACCAGTTGTAGCGTCCGGGGCTTGGACGCCACAATACCTCGTGTAGAAAATAAGACAAACACTGAGGAAGAAGTTTAAATGGGCATTTATTATATCATCAAAGCTTCCTAAATCGGGTTTAGGGAGGTTTTTACGCGTATGCTTTTATATTACTTCGAACTAGGGAATCGCGAACTCCGCTCAAGGACTGAGCCTAAATATTTATTGCACTAATATCTTCTCTTCGGCCGGCGGACCCGGGCGGCGCGTCTAGTCGCCCGCTGTCAGCCGCCCAGCCGAAAGCAGCTCCACGGAGCAATTGTTTTTTCTTCCCTACGCTCTATTTAAATCAAACAAATAATTATTTTTAAACTCTGACACATAATGGCCAGGTAACCGCATCGTGGTGTGAAATGAGGTTCAGACACCACAGTACTTAGGGATTATATGAATAGTTTTCTTCTCATTGGAAATAGAAATTATTCGTATACAGTGATAATATTTCTAAATCAAAATCACATTCAAAATTCATCCTCTAATGGATCCACTATGGGGCATAAAACTATCTTCCAAAACGCACCCTCTTATACAGCACACACACAAAATTCAACCATATCTCCACATGATAAGGTCTAAAATACACTGTTTATAATACAGTTTTTATAGTACAGAACACTTTTAAACAATATACAATCTTAACTGAAGGTTTTAAGGTATAAAATGCAATGTTTCATACCAGTCGCGATATTCGTAGCATTCGTTTTGGTTTACAAATGGCCCGTGTATAAGATGGAATATCATAAATTCGTTGTAGTCGGTTGTTAGTGCCATTTTTGCTGTACGCATTAATTAATAAATAATAAATAAAACATGACTGCCCTGATTGACAATACATACCTATTTCTATATAGGGCGCATCAATATGACTTCAGGAATGAGGGTCACCATTGCAGATACAAATAATGCTACAGTGGTGGCCCTCAGCTTGACGGCCTCATCAGATGATTTTTCACGCCCCGCTTAAAGTACCCGGGACTGTTTTTATGAAGCGATAGATGGCGCTGCTCTAAGTATGGTTTTTTTTTTACATCTGGCTAGCAAAACGCAAACGCAACGCTTCATGACAATGACACTAGCTAAGGAGACCGTATTTATGATCTGTGGTACTTTCCTATCTTAAAAAACACTTCGTGCAATAAATCACGATTTTTATCGTCCAATAAAAATTCTTTAATTCTTCTTTAATCAAGCTTGATTTGATTCCGCCTAGGATTAATCTTGACATCTTGTTCTGTGTCTGTCATCATAAATATAGTGCTTTTGTTATGTAAACGTGCCAAATACGCACGCACACTGCGTATTTGGCTTCTTTTGACAGATTAGAATTAGAAGAAGTGACCCACTTAGCAAGCAGCTAAGATTCGTACACTCGAACCACTGGTTTTAAAACATTGATATGTGCGCACGGCCTTTCCTCAGTGTGAATAGCGCCATCTATCGAGAGAGATCTTTGAAAACGCGTTTGAAAGGTCCCAATTCTTTATGGTGCGGCAAAGTAAAGAGGCGCCGAACTGCTTGCTCCGGGATGGAATTAGTTGGGCCATATGAGGGAACACCTCAGACCTGCATGTTCTTCATAGGCAAGGATAATTTACGGTGTATTGTTATATGTTATAAAATCGAGAGTTCGTATACACATATGGTGCGTTCCACGGTGTGTGATTCTGCAAATGAGGTCGAATCAGCGCTCACTAACGCACTGTGTCAAAGAGTGTCATCTGTGGAAAGGCAGACAAATCCGTAACGGTGCGTCAGATCCACGGCTTCGAAACAGACCAACACTCAACGTGAAAAGCAATTGTTGGGCGGTGAATGGCTGTCCGTGGTCGTTTACCGTGCGTGATAAAGTCTTAAGAATCTCGTAAGATCGGTTTGCTTCGCATTGGTACAGCTTTACAGTCCATGTGTAGAACTTAATATTTTTTCACAATAGTTGAAAAACCAAAGCTATATTTTTTTTATTTCATATACACAAACGGGTTTAACTACTTTACAATAGTTTCAAACTGTCAGCCCGATGTACGAAAAAAACGCTCTAGAAAATCGATCATTGCTCATCTCTTGTGGTTTCTATCCATCCAAAGGTTGCCGGGAAGATATCGCTGTTAGCGATAAGGCCGCCCATTGTACATTAAACTTAAGTCGAATGTTATTTATATAGAACTACTTTAATGGTGTACAATAAAGAATATTTTATCTTTTTTTATCTTTATCTAAGCCGGTTCCCCACTTTTATTTCCGATATTTCCGATATTCCGATTTCTCAAAGTCATAACGACTCTTTTCAAAATCGGCAATTTATCAACGCTAAAGAATTTGACCGTCAGTCAGTCTGTCACTGAATCAAATTGACATGAATCAAAATTTATTTCGAGATTTCAAGTTAAAAACCTAAATATGAAAGCCGCATGTATCATACTGTCCACTACGATATTCCTCGCCATCATGGCTGTGTGTGTGATGGTGAAGTTCGCCACAGACATCACCGTGGAGGAAAGAAAACGGGAGTACGGACTTCAAGGTGGAGGGGTGTACCACTTCACGAAAGCTATGGGTGTGATTACCTTACATGATAACACATCTTTCCCCATTGCTGAGAGGTTTCCGTATGTGGCTGCCGTGACGAGGAACTCATCCACGCTGTGGTCTTTCGCTTGTTTTGCGAGTGTGGTCTTAATTAAGTGGGTGGTGACTTCAGCTCATTGCAGGCAAGTCGGTTCAGCTACACAGCTTTTTTAACAAAGACCTAATTTAGAACGCTTACTAAAAGTTGCCACTTATCTTAAACTAGAAGTTGCTGATCCAGTTCCCGTTACTCACGGGAACCTATTCCAGAAATAAAAAGTAGCCTATGAGTTACTCCAGGCTATAATCTATCCCTGAACAAAATATCAGTCGGATTCGATCAGCCGTTCGAGCGTGATTAAGTAACAAACATTTCAATATCTTCACAATTTTTTACATTTACAATATTATTATATAGGTGTCCTTGTAGAACATCCGTTTAACCTTAGTCTTTAGTTTAAGTTATATAACCAAAGTATTGGGTTACAGTAACGGCTCGGAGTCAGAAAATATGTTGACGACCATAGACTCGCATCCTATTTATTGGGAATCGAAAACAGCTGGCAAAATGTGAGTGTTTAATACACTTTTGCCTAACCTTTCGGAAAAAAACGAGCTTGAGTACATTAAATCCAAAGGTATTGTAGATGAACAACACACAGACTAAAATGTTTAGATAATTGAATGAAAGATTCATTACCTTCATCCTAGCGTATACCCGGTTGCACCTGATGCGCTCGTCATGAAGCCAGGGCCTACTTTTCAGCTCTTCCCTTCTATTGAAGAGAATGAAACCTTGTGTGGATGGTTGACTTCAATATAACTAGATAACTCATTCAATCTCATCCAAGCCGGCTTATTTATGCTTTATCACTAAGTTCTAATAATTAATATACTTTTCAGGCGTCCAGGCGCAACGCACCGAATCCTACTCTTCCAAGACTTCGCCAGAAACTACACACACACTTATCCAGTATTATTCTGGAGACTCCACGAGAAATTCAACATTAGCAATCCGACACCCAAATACGACATCGCAGTCGCAAAATTAAACGTAGACACCTACCCTTACTCGATAAAACCATCCATTTTTGATGAGAAACCAGCGAAGTATGTTGAAGCAGCTGTTTGGAAGACTGTATCGACGATGAACAAGCAACTGTACCTAACGAATGATTTTGAAAAGATTGTAGTGAAGTTAGCTTCGCCTGATAGATGTTTTGAAACGTATGGAGTCGAGTTAGACGAAAGTTTATTGTGTGTTGATTTGTCAGACTACGACGATTGTTTTATCCACGAGTTTGGACCGATATATTCTGTGGACAAAATAGTCGGTATACTCGCTGTGAAGCCCAGGGACTGTGATACAAAATTAGCTATATTTACTAATATTTCTCATTACACGAATTGGATTTTGAAGTCGACGCACACTACTTATTATGGATGATATTTAATCATTATTGTTGTTTTATTTTTTATCCTATATGTGTGTGTAGCAGTATAATATATAAATGTGTGTTTGTTCCTTTATGGCAATCGCTGTAGAGACAAACGTTCTTGTTATGTAAATCGATCGTCTCGATCTTGTATCACTACCTATTATACACTAATAGCCTTTACTTCCATGAACAAATTATGGACGTCTGAAAGCCCAGTGACAAGTCTCGGTCCAGAAAGCAAAAAATTGCCAGGAACTTCCTTTTGCCCCGTTTTGAGTGCTCATCATCATCCTCCGAGCCAGTTTTGAGTCCACTAATAAATCACATTAGCTATGCCAGCACCTGTCCGGACTGGTGAACACTTTGCATGATCTATTCCAATCTAATACCATAATTCTAATACCTTTGATGCATATTTTAAGCTTTGGTAGGTTCATGTTCTACAAGAGCTCAGCGTCTTTTGCAATATCTACTGTCATCGTTGTCACAGCGTTCAGCAGTCCTGGTTCTAGATCCCAACGTCTCGTCCCACACCTGAGCCTCGACCTTCAATCGTAAGGTAAGGTTGGCTTGGGCTACGAAGATATTGGTGGTGCACCATACACCCGCAGATTTACCTTTTTTTCGGTGCGCAAATCCCCCCGAACCCCCCCCCCCCCCCGGCCAGCGGAGTTTATGTCGGATTCACACCGACTAAAATGCTGTCTCCGGTCTTCAGACGCCAGGGAGGACCTCAGATGCGACTGGGACTAACCCTAAGATGGCGAGGAACCCATTGTACCGGTAATTTCGTAACAAGAACGGAGCGGACTCGCCGCAAAAATATTTTCAGGGGAAGAACAATTTGCGGCTATTAAGACTTGAGCCCCTCAGTACACTGTTTGGTGTTGGGGTCAAGTCCCGACAAGTAGTGTTGTCCCTCGACAGCGCAAATATTTGCGCAAAACCGTTCACTGCATTAGCTTATTGAACAACATAAACCTATAGAGATACTAGATGTAGGCGGACATTTTGTTTTACTTTCTATTATTTGACTCGCTTTTGCATCATTCGCGTTGATGTACGACCGCCTAAATGAATTTTGTATATTTTAATATAGTTTTCTGCTGTTACTCACAGTCGTCACCACTGACTTCGTTCTCACTGGTGCCTAATTGGAAAAAAAAACCAAATGCATTGGTAACGTGTATGCAAAATTTAATGATAATCGGTTGATGTATAGTATCGATCCTACCAAGACCTTCGGGCATCTGTAAGACGGTGAGAGGCTCAGGCGCAGGCTTTCTTCTTGGTGTCCGACGCAATCGCTCCTATTTAAGCCAAGGCTAGCCAAATTAAGAGAAAAACTACGAGAATGCAAGCCAAAATGCAAGCTTTGGCTTTTGAAAACTATTGGTTCTTTGGTCTAATTTATTGCCTGATTCCAACTTCGGTAAGTCCATGTTGGTTAAGAAAAACTACCTTGCTTTCTCTGAAGTTCCTTGTTGTGAAACTACCTCTCATATTCTGTCCTCTCGTCGACGGATAGTCGAGCCCTTTCTAGTTTTACTCTATACAATTCTTTTCCCCTCATCTTAAGAGAGCTGTCGATAACTCGTACGGATTTACATCGCGATACGGGCCATTGATAATATTGAATGTCACTTTTTATTACGATAATTTATAACGATTTGTATTTATACCTACCTAAAGCATGCTACACACTACAAGAGATTTATGTATTAAGTAAAAGAGATATTAAGACTACTACTATAACGGTATATAAAGCCCATCCAGATCTTTTTATAATGTATTTAACGTAAGTTACTCTAAATTTTTGCATGCCAACTTTGGTGAAATACGCCAAGTGCTTATCGTGTTTGTTTGTTGCTGCTTATTGTGTATATTATATCATGCAATTGTACCGTATTTCGTGCAAATAAATTATCACTCATCCATTCGGAGCCGAAGTCAACGTCATACGCCTTTTGTAATAGACAGGCTTTCAGACGAACAACGTACTTCCATACAACCGGTCATCTCTTATTTTATCCATTTAGAAGTGATGTTTCCAAAAAGCCTACCTTATGGATTCTTACAACATGAACGTCATCAAGGTTTGTGTCCTCAACGCTTTAAGCTCTGATTTAATGAATGAGCCTACTGGCTGATTTAATTTACTAGTCAGAACACAACACCAATTATACAACACGCAACTAATAATATCATCATCATCATCGTCATATCAGCCGTAGGAAGTCCACTGCTGAACATAGGCCTCCCCGATAGCCTTCCATTTCGACCGGGACCGAGGGGCAGAAAGGTTCTTGAGTGGAGACCAGCGCAGCGTAGGAAGGCCCACCGCAAGGTGGACAGACGACCTGGTAAAGAGCGCAGAGACTCGGTGGATGCAGGCCGCTAATTATATCAATCAATCATAATTAATTGATGATCTATATTGGCCTCATTACGCACAGTGGTACTAAAGTTACCGATATTGCTTGCAGAATAAGCAAGCTGAAGTGGCACATCTGTATGGCTACATCTGTCGAAGGACCGATGGCCGTTAGAGCAAACGATTGGAGACCGTGCATCGGTAAACGGGAAGGTAGAACGGCCCTCAGCCTGATGGACGACCTGAAAATGGCAGCTGGGATAGGCTGGGTGCGGAACACGATATAACCTGGTGGACGTATCCAGTAGTAATCATAAAACTGCCTATGAGTATGATTATACAGTGATACAAAGTAGGTTCCCAGTCGGTGATGATATCCCATAAGGTAATGACATAACATAACATAACATAACTTCACGCCTGTATCCCCGAAGGGGTAGGCAGAGGTGTATTACACACCCACGATTCGCCAGTTATGTAGTTGTGGTCCCAAAGTATTAGGGGGTGAGCCATCTACCGGGCACATTATTAGGCGAGCGATAATTATCATTTATTAGTGCACACATAACTACGAAAAGTCAGAGATGTGTTCCCGGGCAACTGGGGATCGAACTCGAGACCTCGTCTCAGCAGTCCGTCCGTTACGTACGCCACTGGGCTATCGTCGCTTAAGGTAATGAAGAAGAAATAATCAAGTTAGGAAAGCTAGTCTTCATTCAGGGGGTCTATAATTATACCCACGTATTGATCTTCTCAAAAATCGTATCCGTGCATTGCAACTATAATACTGCACGTCACAATCAGAAGAAATAAATTATCCCATTGACGTGTCCAGATAAAGACAACAATAAAAGTTTCGCTGCTCTACAACATAATTTCATTGTTATCTCGTGTGTTATCTGCAGTAATACAGATATATATCGGGGAGAAGAGGGCAGAGGACCGCCCGTCGAGTCGGCTCGTGTGGAATGTGTCTTGCGTTGATATATCGCGTTGTGGAGATGGTTGTTTTCAGAGGGTTCTACGAAAATGTAGCCAAATCACAAACTTTAAAATCTTGAAATGGCTTTGGTCTGCGATTCATCATCATTCGAGTGGCAATCCCGCGGTTGCATCCGAAGCGAATTCTGGTCAGGCGATCCGCGGTGGCGGCCAAAGTCCGCCGGTAACCCAGGGGTTATCCTTTCGAGGGCTTACCCGGGGTGCCCGGCAATGGACACTTGGGAAGGACACCGTGTGCTTTTAGTCGGTCCGATTACGACACGCCCACCCCATCGTCGGCACTGATGGGGTGAAGCCTGTGGGGGTTTCCACACGCTAAAAAAAAAGCGAAATCTGTTCTCAAAGTACAACCTCCATTACAAGTACAACTCTATTATTTGGTTTTTATGAAAGCGACTGCCGTCTGATCAAAATGTGAGGAATAAACCTGTGGCAGAGCCTTATTCGTGGATCAGCAGGTGAACTGGTTTGCTGGTGAGGTTGGCTGGGTTATATGGTTGAATTCAGTTTCGATCTGATCTCGATATAATGAAATTTTCAGGCAATTAGTATGCTAACTTATAACTATATATAGATTGGAAAAATAAAAAAATCTATAATCTCGGTCTCCCAAAAAATATAAAATGTATTCTCGTAACCAGTGAGCTATTATTACACAGACAAAGTTTTAAACATCCAACATTGACTGTGAGTAATATCGAATATCGAATTGTGAGCGAAAGTTGAGAATTGTGTAAAATAAAAATTATAGTTGTAATGCGAACGAAATGTACTTCGTAATTTCTTCGCTCTCTATACCTTTTTTTTTTTTCTCGTGCGGAAATCCCTTCGGATACCCCCCCGCCGGCCAGCGGGGGCGGTTATGTCGGGCTTGCACCGACTAAAACCGCAAGCCGTCTCGGGTCTACAGACGCAAAGGGTGTAAGGTTGCCCATAGAGCATATCCCTCGCACTCCGACTGACCCTGGGCCATCTCCGGTTTCGAGATGGCCCCCTCGGGGTCCCTCTCTATACCTACAGCAAGTTTGACATTTATATGTGATCCCCATGTGACTGAACTTGTATCCGATATTACCGAGATTGTATTTTCATGAACAGAATGTATATTTTCAGTTCAGTCTCAATTCAATCACTTTTAACTCTGTGATAGTTTACGAGAATTAGCACTTAAAATATACATCATAATTCGCAAGTCAAGGGATAAAACTTTCATTAAAAACTGAAACTTAATTATATCAGTCCCCTGTCGGTAGTTAACATAAAAATAATTATTTAAATGACTGCAACCATTAACAGACGCCCAAACGTTTAAACTTTATGAATTATAACATCTTTTATACGAACTGCAATGTACAGTCGTAGTGATAAGTGCTATGCAGAAAGTAATAAGTCAATTTATGATGACTTATGTGGTGTCGCGTGGCGGTAAGGTTCGCGTATCGAAGACGTCACGTTTCTTTCAGTTTGGTTTCTTGTTGGATGGATTCGCGTTTCTGTTTTCTCCTTTCATCATCGTTTGGATACGAGATCTTTAAGTATCCAGTTTTTGAAGTGAAAACTTCTTTTGGCGCACCGCACACAGATTTTCCCGTAGGTAGTAAGTTAGGCTGATCCGTCACGCTCTGAGGTGAAAGACTCGACCGCCGAGTGAACCCGAGCGAGAAAGATACAGCCAGCCAGCTTCGCTGTGTTCATTCAATTCATACGTAATAATTGTCTTTATTCATTTAAAAGTTATTATTGATACAATTATTTGGGTTACATTGTGAGCTTAGTGTGTTAGTGTGATTGCGATTGCCAATTAAGTTTTCACTTCTGCCGTGCGGTCTTAAGCACACACTCTAATTTTATTTTTTATATCACCTAGGTAGCAAACAACCACACGGCCTACTTATCAAGTAAGTTTTTTTTTATGTTTAGGACACGTCAATTTGACTTAAGTGGAGAGGGTTTTGCCGGGGAAAAGGCAAAAGGCCCCTGACAGTTTCACAAACTATGTCTATAAAAAGCCTCTACTGCCTCTAAAAAGCTCTACTGCCTAGCATCTAATTATGCAATATTCGACTACATTTAGCACATCAAAGGAAACATACGAGTCATGGGTTCAATTCCCATTCAGTGTAAAATATTTATACGAATATGTCTACTTGTATTGGTGTGTTAAGCAATGTTTATCCGGATTCTAGAACTCATATGACAGGCTATGCTTAGTTTGGAAGCGTCGTGTAGTAGGTATGTCCCGTCCCATAGGATATTATTATTAGAAAATAGTTAACACTTTGTCTCCGACTGTACTCACACAATCAAGTTATTGCTCAACTACTTTCCACCCTCAGCTTACAACAATAAAAATATTCATCGCGCGTCCTCCGTCCCTTACACACCCACAATAATCCCCATAAGAGGGAGCGGGATAAGCATATCAATTTATGAAATGCCGAGATTGAGATATTTATCTATATTAGTGTTCAGTTTTGCCTTCATCCCTGTTGTCGCAAGAGGGTGGACTAAATGTGGTATTGTTATTTTTGGCGAAAATGTTTCTGTTAAGTGGTATGGAACCAACATGACAAGTGGGGTGAAAAGTCGTCAAACATTTTTAGGAGTAGCGGGTTTTAGGGTTCGAGAGCTTAGTGGTTAACGAGTCGACTTCAGGGTCGAGAGGTCCGGGGTTCGAATGGCGTTACACTACCGACGTGAAGTACTAACACAATTCTTCACAACTTCTTAAAATCTCGGACAAGTATCTGAAGAGACTGTCAGACTGAAGGCCACCATCGTCGGTAGCATTACATAACATAAACTCACGCCTATATCCCCGAAGGGGTAGGCAGAGGTGCTAGCACCCACATTTCGCCAGTTTATGTTTAGGTCCCAATGTAATAGGTGGCGAGCCTATTGCCACTAACCGGGCACTTATAAGCCTTTTTTTTTTTTTACGTGCGGAAATCCCTTCGGATACCCCCCCACGGTGTCCTCCCCAAGTGTCCGTTGCCGGGCACCCCGGGTAAGCCCTCGAAAGGATAACCCCAGGGTTGCCGGCGGACTCTGGCCGCCACCACTTATAAGCCTGCGATAAATACACACATAACTTCGAAAAGCATCGAAAAGTCATTGGTGCGTGCCATGGTAAAACCTGGGATCGAACCCGAGACCTCGTCTCAGCAGTCCATTACCCATACCACTAGGCTACCGCGGCTAGCATTATTGATATGTATAATGGTGACCCTCATGCTTTAGACTTCCCCTTTAGCTTACCATCCGACGAAGCGGGAGTCATATTGATATTTTTTTCAGTTTGTGTAATGTTTCGGTATTTAGTGCATAGTGTCAACTATGTGATTAGTTTATCAATTTATTTTTAGGGTACCGTAGCCAAATGGCAAAAAATGGAACCATTATAGATTCGTCATGTCGGTCTGTCTGTCCGTTCGTATATCACAGCCACTTTTTTCCGAAACTATAAGAACTATGCTGTTGAAACATGGTAAGTAGATGTATTCTGTGAACCGCATTAAGATTTTCACACAAAAATAGAAAAAAAGGGGTCATACTTAGAACTGAGACTCGGAAATGTTTTTTTCATGAAACCCATACGTGTGTACATTTATGGAAAGGTGTACAAAAATGATGTTGAGGTTTTTAATATAATTTTTTTCTAAACTGAATAGTTTGCGCAAGTGACTTCCAAAGTGGTAGAATGTGCCCCCCCCCCCTGTAACTTCTAAAATAAGAGAATGATAAAACTAAAAAACCGGCCAAGTGCGAGTCGGACTCTCTAATATATGATGTGCATTACCATGTAAACTTCCACCGAAAATTGGTTTGAATGAGATCTAGTAAGTAGTTTTTTTTTTACTTACCTTTTATTCAGGCACTCGCATATAAAAATTTTACTTGCTGCTACGGAACCCTTCATGGGCGAGTCCGACTCGCACTTGGCCGGTTTAATATTTTGTTTCATTTATAACCTCTTTGCTTACAACATTTTAGTAATCGGAAATTAGAAGCGAAAACATTAAATTGGCTCTCAGTTGATTGATCTGCATCTATTTACTGATATTCTCAGCTGTAAGTTTTCCATGCACTAAATAAATAAATAAATAAAAATTGTCGAAAGTTTACGCGAATGTTGCAGCGGATTATATCACGATTTATTGTGTTATTTCATTATTTACACGGAATATTTACGCATAAGGAACTCCCGCATCCGCGGCAGCCTTCATGCATGATATCTTCTTCTTCTTCTTCTTCTTCTTATATATAAAAATGAATTACTGTTCGTTAGTCTCGCTTAAACTCGAGAAGGGCTGGACCGATTTGGCTAATTTTGGTCTTGAATTATTTTTGGAGGTCCAGAGAAGGTTTAAAAGGTGAATAAATATGGAAGTTGTTATCGATTGAGGCAGTACGAAGTCTGCCGGGTCAGCTAGTCGTTAATAAAATGCCTTCGCTGTTGCGGCCACATTCTGCGGCGACCAGAAATCAAAATTATTCTAATTCAACTATTTTACCGTAAAATAGTTCACCTACTCGGTCATAGATGGCGCTGATTTGATGTTGTCTCTGTTTACTTCATAGGGCGCATTTGGGCGCTAATCAATAAAACCATATTATGGATGTGGAGATGTGGACTATGCTGCCTGGATATTTAGTTCTATATACGTGGCAGTAGAGTTTTCGACCGCCAAATCAGGGTACGCGGGTTAGATGCCCACTCAGTGCAGTGCAAATATTTGTGTGCATGAACATGCATCTTTGCATTCAGGATTTGTATATTATATATGGAGGTAATTTACAAAAAAAAGTATCTTTATCTGCATTCTAGAATCCGGGACGGTAAGCAGACCCGGGGCTCCGAGGTGATGGCATCGGATCACGGATGCCACCGGGAATAACGTTAAGATGGTGATCACAGAAATAATACTAATTTGTATAATAATTCTAAGATATCCTATTATTATTTCTGTTGCGATGATGAATATACATACATACATATACTCAAGCCTTTTTCCCTCCGGGGTAGACAGAGACATCAGTCAGACCGCAATATGCTTCTGTCCTTACATACTTCACGAGCTTCCCCGGGTGGCATTAAATAAATATTTTTCTTTAGGCTTTCACGGTCGGCATTGCATGTAGATACTGCTTCCGGGCTGTTTGGCCGTGGTGCAGATGAAACTTGTGTTCCATACGTTTCGTCGATCACTGTGGTCGACATCTTCAGTGGTACAGGTCCGCGTGGCGAAGAAGTCGACCGCAGTGATCGACGAAACGTTTGGAACACAAGGTTCAAATGAACCACGGCCAAACAGCCCGGAAGCAGTATATTCTACAAATAAATTTTTTTTTTCATTTTTTAAATGTGATTATGTATGTATTACAATTTAACGTAAATTCCAAGTATTAGGTACCTATTATGCATCTACTTTATACTTCGTATAGTAAATTATCGATTGGTTTTAAAAGTCGGTTTTTTGTAGTATAAGTTGCTTTAATATCACTACTATGGAGTCAAACCAGCAGGAAGCTATAGGAAGACGAGCTCAGGCCTTCTTGGGGGTTAAGAGGTGTGACGGCATTCGCTCCCGTTAGAACCAATACCTCAAACAAAAATCGTTAGTTTAGTGAAGCAATTAGTACGCTTTTAAGTCCTGTTTGGGATGTTATCCTTACCTTTGTAACGGTAGGATGAACACAACTGCTAGGCTCGTTCGGGCAAAAATTCGTGCTCTATTTTGGTAAAAGTTCGCTGCGGCGCTGAATCGTCAAATACAAAGATTGCCGTTCCGTAGAGACGTTGCCTCATTGGCTGTATTTTACTGCATCTTTTAACTAGTCCTACCGTCTACCTTCCCATCCAGACCAACACGTGCTGGACTACGATGCCTCCCACTCGCTGGAAACAAAACCTAGCGTCCTCGAACCAACCGGTTCAGTGCTTCCTTTCTGTGTCGCACAATAAAGAGCTGGAATGCTCTTCCCGCACATGTTTCCTTCTTTCTGATATTCCGGATTCATTAAGTTTATTAATGTCGGTAGCTTAGTGGTTAAGGGGACGGCCTTACGATCGAGAGGTCCTAGGTTCTAATCCTGGCCATTACACTACTGACGTGAACCCACTCCTAACACAAGCAATTAAGCTTAGCTCGAGGGGTTAGGGGTATACTAGTAATTTCGAATACTAGTAGACATTTGAAAAAAAAGTGTGACGTGAAGAAGCATCTGTTGAGGCCGTCAAGGGGGGATCTTCCTGTCCTCGACTACGCCGATGTCAGCTATCCCGATCTCACGGAGGAGCAACTTGATAAACTTGAGCGACTTCAAAATTTTTGTATTCGATTCATATTTGGTCTGCGCAAATATGATCACGTTTCAGATTTTCGTAAACAACTCAAGTGGCTCCCAATTCGACTTCGCAGGAATGCCCACACAGTAACATTATTATATAATGTATTATTTAATCCCGCTACTCCCTCTTACCTCAAAGAACGATTCAAGTTCCTCCATGACACACATACGAAGTGCCTGAGGTCATCCGAGAACTTGAGCTGAATTCCACTGATTATGCTGGCAAGTCATTCACAGTGAAAGCTGTGCGCTTATGGAATGCATTGCCATTAGACATCAAACGGGCAAAATCCATAAATATCTTCAAAAAAATGGTTAAAGAACATTACCTGTCATCGGGTACTCCGTGAAAGGTCATAAATTATATGCTCACTCGCCACTTTTTCAATTCATATTAGTTTGTACTATATATTTTATATACCTATCTATTTATTCATTATAGTAGTATATATTATGTCTATATTACGTTTCAAAACTATTTATTTTATTTATTTTTAACATTTTTTTTTTAATTTTTTTTTTCTCCTTTTTCATTCGATTAATTTGTATATTTCATTTAGTATTTAATAACTACACCATAACATTTTGCTTCCGTCACATTACTGTCCATCCTAAGGTTGCCTGGAAGAAATCACTTTTAGCGATAAGGCCGCACATTGTACATTCAACTGCTAACGTACTACTTACTTATATTTTATTGTAATTTTTTGGTGTACAATAAAGAATTATCTATCTATCTATCTATCTAACTTATGGACCAACATTTTAGGATCGTCAGCATATGCAATGGACTCAGCCTTTGCTTCTTATCATCTAGCGGGGTGCAGTCAATTGAAGGTCTCAACTTAAAACAAAAATTCACACAAGAAACTCTAGATCGCTATGATGTAGACTATATCGCCACTTACGACCAGGTGAGATAGAGGTCAAACGTGAGCCCATCCACAAAAACTAAAAAAAATATTGTCGGAAGTTTACGCGAACGTCACACATTGAAATAAAACCATTTTTGACGAATTCTATCGCGATTTATTTGATGTTATTTAATATTTTCATTGATCTCGACGTTTAGGTTGCTTTTCAGCAGCCATGGTCACGGGGACACTCCCCGTGACCAATGTAAAATATAAAATAATATCAAATAAATCGCGATAGAATCCGTTACAAATAGTTTTATTTCAATCTAGATCGCTACTTACCTAGGCAATAATTTTGTAGGGACTCTGTAGTATGAAAGATTCGCTAGCTTGACATCGCGCTAGCTTCCGAATCGCTAACACTACTTAGCGATTAGCAAGCTAGCGCGATGTATGTGAGAGCCGAGGTAGTTACTGCGCGCTGCTCGGCACGAAAGTTCATATCAAGGCTACTCAACTCTTTTATTCGCCGGTAAAACTCCCTTTACAACTGGACTCCAAATAGGGAGCAGAATTCGTTATTCTCGCGACCAAAATGTCGAAAGCGCCGAGATTTAAATGCAGTTCAACATACCGTAGGATAACGACACTTTTACGTTACTTAATTTCTTACGAGATTTTTAGCTCCGTGTTCCGTGCAGATGATATGACAATATAGAGTCTTTGCGCATTAGAACCTTTCCCTTTATGAAGTTGAATAGTTCTACGAATGTAATAAACACTTACGAGTGTTAGTGAGATTCGTATACGCTCGTATACGCTCACTGCAGCAGTGTACGCTGCCAAAACTAATGAGATAATAGCTTTTATTGTACTCTTGTAGAACAATAAATAGTTAAGAATGTTTCGTAACGGATACAAAGGCTCTGAAAATCTGTAGATACGTATGCAATATTGTTATATATCTATACATATAATAAAATCGTAACGAGGTGAAAACTGTAGGTACATAGAATATTTTTCCAAAATAATCATTGTTATGTGTTCTAGGAACGATACCAATGCCAAAAATCCGTTCCCGCAGGGGGAACGCACAGGTAGATTTCGTGAAGCACGGTTAGAAATATTTTTTGCCCCTCTATGACCTATGCTTCTTCTATGACCCACGCCGAGCGCATTTTTAACATGTTTAATTTTTGTTGGTTTTCATATATAATTCATATATCATATAATTCATATATACTATGGGATAAAATTAGAACGGTTCGAATATCTTTCATGGAACGTGAAATTTTGAGGAAAAACTGATTTCACAAAAAGTGACGCCCTACCGTCCCCTTAGGCCGGATTCCACCCGTTCACGAACTTAAACTAAGTTTACACCCAAGCAATTTTTGACTGCAGTTTGAAAGCGATCGGGGCAAAAATGCGACCGTGAGAGTGCTGCAAATTTTGGGAAGTGGAATCATTCATACATACATATATATATATATATATATAAACTTTTTGACCAGTGGTCATTTCGGACTCAGGGGGTTTTTATATTATTAATTTTTAATTCGACAGTAGTCAAGAAACCAATAGGTAGATCGATCTCATCGAAATCTACCAAAACTGTGTATCTTTGATTTTTTGTCTGTTTGTCTGTTTGTCACGTGTGTCTACGTTTTATTATCAATGTCCGAGCATCACTTGAAAATCACAAAGTGATTTGAAGTTCGGACTATAAATTATCACGCTATATCTAAAAGGCGATGAGCAGTAAAATATGTAATCTCAAAACTACAGAGTTACCTACGTGTAATATAACATAACATAACTTCACGCCTGTATCCCCGAAGGGGTAGGCAGAGGTGTATTACACACCCACGATTAATTACGTACGTGTAAAAGATAATTAATTAGAAAATCAACCGCTGATAATAAATATCATCACGCTATTATATTAGGAAACCGGATAGAATCACAATACAATGACGAATGATTGAAAATATAACGACATAGAAAAATATAACTGCAGTAGGTAAATAAACATACCTTGATCTATTCCGAATCTAACCCGGGCGAAGTCGCGGGCAACGCTAATACCGGATATGAGAAATCGTAAATATTTCAAAATTCAGTGAGAATCTGGTTTCTAATATGTTAAAGTGCCTCTAGACCTGGCTCAATCGGCATGGCCAATAGGCCTTGACTGTTTATAGTATGGTCACCTTCAGTATTACAGAATAATTTTATGTAATCTGTGGTATTACCAACTTCAAATAAGAGATCCTGCCCCGCATATGCAAGAAAACTGACCAATTTGATGAGCTTGTTTGGCGCCTCGGCCTTTTGGCTCAGCCGTTTTTTTTCTATTTGGGCAGGAGTGCTATTAAATAAAGCAAAGTAGCCGAAAATGAGTGAAATAGAATTCCGATAAAGCAAAGAGCTTGAGAAAAACTATTGTGTGGATATAGGGAACTTCAGTATCATTGAAATATCCTGAGAATTCGTTTAGCAGCTTAAAGAGTTGTCCTAAGAAATATCCTTATTTCTAAGGACAACGGACTTAAGGAGATTATCATAATAGGTAGGCGTCTAATTTAAATATATAATCTAAAATAAAAGAGACTGCACAAATTTCATCCAGTAGGTACTAATTATTATATAAACTCGTATTAGCAGCGGAAGTTACTGTCATTAAACAAGTATAAAGCGATTGATTAGCTTTCCATACAAGTACAGCAAGCCTACGCTGGCCTTGTGAATTCCTAAGAAGAAATCAAGATTGACAGCTAAGTAACCCGACTGACCATGTAGGGCCAAAGTTTTAGTGTTCGCATATCTTTACGTTAAGTATGCACGATTTAACAATGAAGTATCTGTTCAACTTTGTTAAAAATCGAACAAAAATAACGATGACTCAAACTTAGTTCTCGATTGCGCGAAATCGGACGTCCTATTATCGTTGGAGAACGCGTGAATCAGCTGCTGCAAAAAAAATCAATACTACGCGAGTTACATGAATTTACTGTTCATTACTAATGTAATGCGACCTGAGTCAACAGTGAACGTGATTATTTATAACAATATAAATATAAATGTTTCGTTTTGTATAAAATTAGTCACAAATTAATGTTAACTACGCTAATTACAGTGACGAAATTGAATTAACACCACAGTGAATATAGCTACAGGTAATTGCTGCAGTACTTCAAGAAAGCACCAGATGGCGCAGTAGTACTCGTGATGTTGTTACATACTGAATGGGCGTGTGAGTGCTTGTGTAAAAATAAGTGTTTTGTGTTGTTTTAAGCGCTGATGGAGAACAAAAACGGTAAGAAAAGTAATATGACATTCCATTCTTTAACCTACAGTAATCGCAACACCATCGACTTTACAGAAAACGTGTAGGAAACGGGAATTTTTACATCTGTCCGATCAGACGTATAACCCGTCCGAATTTGGGTCGCGTCATTATCGATGCACTTCCTACCGCTCCCAACGTATGCGATTCGGCAGGGTTATATTCCCGCCATCTTGTGACTTGAGCTTTCAGGATTTCGTATAAATATATCGATCGGAAGCTTAGTGTAACCCAATTCCTTCGTTATTCTCGTTCTACATGAGGCATAGCGTCTGTTAACTGCTTACAATTAATTCCTCGTAAGCGTTATAACTTCGAAAATGGCGCCAGTACACATTGTTGACATAATGTAAACTTTTATTTTTACTAGTAGAAGTTGATTTATATACAGATTTCTTGAGCAGAAACCATAGGAACGGAGTTAGTGGAATTTCTCTTTCCTAAGGCTTGATAGACTGTTTGTTTTATTTGTGAATAATGGTTGTAGTTGAGTAAATTCAGTGGCCTTGTGTGAGGCGCCTACGTCTAGTAGAATGACATCAGTTTTCTAAATAGATGTTACTAAATAGTACTTTGTTTTATTTGCTGTTACTACCTGAGCCTACACTGAACGGTTTACCATTTGAACTACATTTTAATGTCACTACGTACAGTTCAGTTACGTAGATTCACACCTCAACCTTTATTACAAGATCTATGCCAATCTATGATACATGCTATAAGTATACCTACTTCTATCTCAAAAAATATTAATAGCAATAACAAATGAAAAAGTCCATTCATAAATTAAAAAAAGAAACATTATTTTTTTCTTGATAATATTTTTATATTACAAATTTAGTATTTAAGAATATTTTTCCAATTTTATATTGTGTTATTGAATTAAGATTCAATGTCACTTCACCGGGTAATTCAATAAAAACTTACAAGAAATGTATAGGTAATCCAGTATACTAATACTAATAGAAAGAGAAGAATAGTATAGTTGTGTCTCTTTCTAATTAGATTAAGTCCCCAGTGATAGCAAGGCCCTGTCCTTAAAAACACTTTTATCAAAGGTCTCAATTTACATGAGTACATCTCTATTTTGAAGTTAATTATTTGATATTTAGACTAAAATCAAATCTTATTTTATCAGTTGTGTCTTAATATAAATTAAGGAAATCATATTTTGCTTTACAAGATCTCTTCCAATGAAAGATATTTCAAATATATAGTACAGCAATAGAGTATTTATTATTTTAGTTATTATGTAAATATGTTATTTATTTTATATTATTTAAAACATAACTTCACGCCTGTATACCCCAAGGGGTAGGCAGCGGTGTATTACACACCCACGATAAATTATTTATTATCTAAATCATATAAAAATTTCATACAATCATTGATTGTATGTGAACTTTAAGCAACCTGTTTACATAATATATTAAATTTCTAATATGCATCATCGCACACAGAATTTTAATGCTGTTATTCTTATAATCCTGAATCAACCGCAGCATCCTATTAAAACACAGAATGCCACACTTACACCTTGGTCAAAACTTATGTTGCCATAAAAGAAATGTAAGCTGAATTATAGGATAATTAATGGCCAAAAAAAGATTACCTAAAAGAGTCTGAGTCAAGGGATATTCCAATTGATTACATGCTTTGTGTGACTCACACATTACTCGTGTAGCAATTCTCAGATAATCTCAATATGAGTGTTTAAAAAACCTTGGTTAAAACATTTTGGGAATCAGACTAAAATTCCACTAGTAAAAAATAGAAACAGATTTTTCATTTTTGTGGTGTTCTACCAAATTTGAAGATTATTTTTTTTGTGTTCGTAATTGTCAGCACAAGGTTTGTTTAAAAGAAAATTTAAAAAAGGATTACAACTTTGTGGGATCAGGATGAGAGCACTTTCTATACTGGCCAGGTAAGTCTTAGGATAGGTGAACATTCTTAAAACCTTCAGGCCTTGAGTAATACTACCCAGGTACTACTCGGTTATGACTTTTTTTTTTTCGTGCAGCAATCCCCCCGCATAAACCACCTCCAAAGTAATACTACCCAGGTACTAATCGCATACCCCCCCAGACCAACGGGGGTGTTTTTGTCGGCTTCGAACCGACTAAAACCGCACGCCGTCTCACGGGTCTTCAGACCGGTCTTCGGGCCGGGGTGTAAGGTGGCACTTAACCCCTTTTTATAGCGAACTGCGCCGGAAGGAGGTTTACGTTTTTACCTCAATAGTATTGTTAATATGATTTGTGACATAATTATCCTTGTAGTATTTTATGAATGGTTATTTTCCCTTATCACGCTGTGCCTTGGTCCATCAACGTACTACTAATTAATACTACACAGTTATAATTAACTGTAAAAGTTTGTGAGAATTTTTAGATGTTTGAATGTTTGTGACTCAATCACGCTCAAACGGCTGAACGGATCTGACTGAAATTTGGTACAAGGATTGATTATAGTCTAGAATAACGCTACTTTCTCCCTGGAATAGGTTCCCGTGGGTTGCGGGAACGGGACCAGAAATACCGCAAGAGCTAGTATTATTTATATGGATGAATGCGTCTCATCATTCCTTATTTACCAGGATAATTCGATTGTGGATAACATGTAATGAGTAGGTGATATCGAGTCGAAATAAACTGCGTTATTTGGTTTTCCCGTATGGATTTCATTAAGTTAAACTTAAGAACCAATTTCGGCTGTACAAATACTTTAACTGAACTTATTAAGGTCGGGGTACTAAAAACACGCCTCGTTTTTCTTCGAAGGTTTAAAATAATCGCGATCAACTCGAATTAAACTGCCGTATATCTTAACTGGGTTTTATTGAGTACAACGTGAGAAGCACCAAGTTTAGTTAAATTTAATCTTATGTAAATACACAATTTGTATGTGAAATATACAAAAAATTTGCAATGAGTGGGCATCCAACCTCTGACATAGCAGTCGTAAGCGACAACTGAGCCCTACTGCCTCATGATTTTAATGTTTTTAGTGTCATAAAGAACCTATAAGTTCGCTGGAGGGTTTCAATGACGAGCTAACATCACGGCGAGGGTCGTAGGAAGTGAGTAGCGATAGTGTTCACTAAATATAGAAGTGCCGATAATGATAAATAGTCGTAAGTCGTGTGGACAATAAATTCATTTACATATATGTAAATCGCTACTGCTACTACTGATAACGTTGTTGTATGCTACAAAATAATTATACTATTTGAAGAACATAATACTAGCTCTTGCCGTATTTCTGGTCCCGTTCCCGATACCCACGGGAACCTAATCCAGGGAGAAAGTAGCGTTATTCTAGACTATAATCAATCCTTGTACCAAATTTCAGCCAGATCCGTTCAGCCGTTTGAGCGTGATTGAGTCACAAACATTCAAACATCTAAAAATTCTCACAAACAACGTCCTACTAGTACTAGCTAGTAGGACGTTGATGGACCAAGGTACAGCGTGATAAGGGAAAATCTTGGAATGGTAGAAGATGTAGTGACCAAGATAGAGAAAGGTATGCTTCGATGGTTCGTTCACGTAGAGAGGATTGACGAAAGAAAATTGACGTCACAGATTTATGAGGCGACGGTGAATGGACTTCCTGATAAAGGTCGATCTAGGCGTACGTATATCAATCAGATCGAGGAAATTTTGAAGAAAGGGCAGGTCAAGAGTACGAGCATGTATGAAAACTATTATGAGAGAGAAAGGTGTATGCCAGGATCGTAGCAAGTGGAAACATATGGTCTCTACCTACCCCACTGGGCAAGGAGCGTGAAATATGTTTAACGCAATTATTGATAACAGTTTTTTCATACCACTTAGATGGTCAAGCACACGTCCCACCTGATGGGATGCGTTTACCGCGGTCACAATCACGCTACCGACCTTGTAAAAACTTTCTAATGCCCTTCTTGAATTACTTCATATTGTAGTCGTTGGGAGAACCACAGGCAGGGAGATTATTCCACAGTTTGAGCGTGTGCGGAATGAACTTTTATTATTAAATATGCTGCATAATAATTACTGTTAAGAATATATCGAACTGTCGGAATGAATGCTATCTCCTGGGAGTGAACAGTCCACAAAACACTATTCCCTTACTCACGGGCTGTTCAGGTTTTACCCACCTATCACGCGACGCGATATCATCATCATCATCATCATCATCAACCTATTCTAGTCCACTGCTGGACATAGATCTCCCCTAATGAGCGCCATAGCGCCCTGTCTTCAGCTTGCCGCATCCAGACGCGATATAGCACTACAATTTTTTTGTAACCGAAATTAATAGTAGCAGCTATACTGCTTGTGTAAGGAGTGGCCTCGCATCAGTAGTGTAATGGCCAGGATTCGAACCCGGAACCTCTAACGATCTTAAAGCGATTCATCGGCTCCTTACTCACTAAGCTACTGATCTTCTTCAGGTCATCTTTGGGTTAGATAACTAATTTATTGATTCCAGAATTTGTTCTGAATGGCATCTTGTCTATTATATACTGGTACATGCAGCTATGGTTGCTGGCGTCTACAAATAAAATCCCAGACGTAATCTAAAACTAGATTTAATCATAATTATTATAAATACAATCACATCTACGTACAGCGTACTGCTAAACATAATATCTTTTCTTTCAAATATCTACGTACGATCACTGACCAGATTTCAGCAGATAGCGGTCTGATATCGGGTCGTTGACACGCTGAGATTGCGACACTACTTGTTCAACATCTGTGTCCTCTAAACGCCATGTGTGTCGTCAGATTTATCCCGTAATATGCGGAATGAGCGCATCTGTACACTTAAATTCTATACGCAGCAGCTTTTACTAAATCCTTATGAATGTTATACAGTATTTACACGATAGACTATTTTTCTTAAATTTTTTATCAGTCTGTTCAACTTGGCTAATCTCTGAAACGGCTAGGCCGATTATGAAGAGATTTTCACTGACAAATAGCTGATGTTACGAGTCGGAACTTGACTTCTTTTAAATAATGATTTACTCGGAATTTTAGACGTTATAATAATCAAATTTCTACACGATTTTAACGTGAAAATATAGATTTTCAAAATAGACCTGTGGCGAACAGAGTTGAGAACAATTAACACAAACAATCCTGCTAAAATATATAGGGCAAGCGCGACTTGTACAGGAAGTGTTGCGAAACGTTTCTGAGAACCGGACTAGTGGAAGGGCTGTGAAAACAGTTTAAATTCGTCGGCTATCCGGCGGCTGGTGGAGTGTATCTGCAAGCCTATCCTGCAAGCCGATACACCTACTGTTTGGCGGACAAGACTGACACAGGTATATCTCGCAAGGTCGGGAGGTCAAATCAAGTGAAAGAGTAGAACAGTGGACGCCGTACAGTATGTACTTTGGATCCAACCAAGACTAAAGCTGTGATTATTCGTAAGGACTTATCAAAATGACTTTACGATCGTCTTGATAGATGCATTTTCACGCCCCGCTGAAAGGACTCGGGATTGTAGAGACAGAAACATGTTTGTTGGTGACCAATTCCAGGTGTTCCAGGTCATTTGCCTGGTGGTTAGCTACGGTGAAGTCTTAAAATGTCAGATGCTATGCTATCGATTCTGAAATAATGGTCTTTAGTTTGACGGCTCGACAGATTCTTTTTTCACGCAAAGAAAGAACATGGGAGAGTTTGAAGAAGGATAGGTACACGTATGAGGACAGGTATTGTCCGTGGCCCCATTGCAATAACCAACTCTTTTTTTTTTTTATACCACTAAGGTGGCAGACAAGCACACTACCTACCTGATGGGAAGCGATTACCGCGGCCTATGGACGTGTGCAACACCAGTGGCGTCACACTCGCGCTGTCGACCCTGTAAAGGAAAGGATGGGAAAGGAGTTTGGGAGGGGATGGGAAAGGAGTTTGGGCTCCGGCACTCTCACTCACCAAACGGAACGCAACAGTTCAAATACTGTTACTTGGCGTCGATATTCTGTGAGAGGGTGGTGCTTCTCCGGTCGAGTCGGCCCATTCATGCAACGGCCAAAATGACTTGCTTGACTCTACCACTCTAGAAACTGATTGTACTAAAGGGATATTTCCTCGTGGGCCAACTTGGACAATAAGGGTAGTTAATAGTATAAGGGGTAAATTACCATCCAGGATCGTTCGTTTATTTGCCACCTCAGTGCTATAAAAATAATTTAGAAGCATCGGTAGCTTAGTAGTTAACGATCGACCTTACGATCGAGGGGTCCCAGGTACGAATCCTGACCATTACACTACCGACCTGAACCCACTCCTAACACAAGCAATTTAGCTTAGCTGGAGGTGTTAGGGGGAATATTAGTAATTTCGGTTACTAATATTAACATAACATAACTTCACGCCTGTATCCCCGAAGAGGTAGGTAGGTAGGTATTATACACCCACGATTCGCCAGTTATGTTAAGGTCCCAATGTAATAGGGGGTGAGCCTATTGCCATCTAATGGGAACATTATTAAGCGAGCGATAATTAACATTAATTAATGCACACATAACTACGAAAAGTCAGAGGTCCCGGGGCGACTGGGGATCGAACTCGAGACCTCGTCTCAGCAGTCCGTTATGTACACCACTGGGTTACTTAAAAACTAATACATACGTCTTTCATTCAGCTTATAATAATGACCGAATGGTCGTGTGACATCACCGATCGATCTAACAGTCGGAGACAAACACGCGCGGCCGATCGACCTGATTATTGGCACGCGCCATCGGTTCTACCTTTGTTTATAGTATACATACATACAGCCACGCCTCTTTACCAATAGGGTAGGCAGAGACCACAAGTTATTTATTTATAGTTAATTAAAACGGTATATGATCAATTACATTGAATAACTTAGGCTAGGTTAACATAAGGTAGGTATATCTATACATATCAGTAAAACAGACACTCCGTCTGTTTGTAATATTGAAACGCACGAAAAAAAAAGGTACATACACCAAAATAACATTTTTTACAATTTTTGTCTGTCTGTTTGTTTGTTTGTTCCGGCTAATCTCTGAAATGGCTGAACCTATTTTGACGGGACTTTCACTGGCAGAAAGGTAATATAACAAGGCGTAACATAGGCTACTTTAATTTTAGAAAAAATAATTATGGTTCCGCGTAAAAAAACTAAAACCCTAAAAATCTTAATCCACGCGGACGAAGTCGCGGGCACAGCTAATCTTATATATAAATATAACTTCCGAACGACTGCACCAAATTGGATAATTCTTTTATTTTTGTGTTCGTTATTGTCAGGACAAGGTTTGTGTGAAAGAAAAATTAAGGAATGTCCACGGGTATGGTGCTATTATTGCAGCAAAGCGAAGCTAGGGCGCGCAGCTAGTATCTTATATGTATGGAAGACATCCTTGCATACTTACTCTCGGCATAAATAAGACATACACGCGTCACGTCCTCCCATTTATCCGCAAACACGTCACAATCAGGGTAAGCTGACAGGTACTTGAGCACTTCCAGCGTTCACTCTGGGGACTCAGCTCTGGCGACTGTTCGGCATAAGTTACCACTAGCTACAATCCGGGCAGACACCTTTCTTCTTCTTTCATAAGTGTTTTCATATATCACAGGCTCCAAGAGCTGTTCAGCTCGCGTCATTCGTTGATCAGAACTTTTTTGGTTTTTTGTTTGCCCGAAAAATGACTTTTAAACACGAGCTGAGCCGAAAAGTTAGTAGTGAATAAACAGAGACATTGAGCAATTAAAAACAAACTGCGAATATTATTCGTAAACATTTATCTGATACTGACCTCAAGCCGCTGTTAGTCAAGGTTAAGTTTAGATAATTTTATAATACTATCTATCTGCGGCCTGGCTGCGACCTTCTGTTAGTATCAGCTGACGTACACGAAAGGCAACCCGGGAAATAAACCGATGCATCTACAATAACTGTTATATTAACCCCCGACGCAAAAACGACGGGTCTGTGGCATCGTAGCTCCCGAACGGAGGAACCGATTTAGTGATTCCGTGAGTGGTGGAGTCAAGCAACAGTCATTTTGGCCGTTGCATGAATGGGCCGACTTGACCGGGGAAGCACCACCCTCTCACAGAATATCGACGCCAAGTTACAGTATTTGAACTATTGCGTTCCGTTTGGTGAGTGAGAGTGCCGGAGCACAAACTCCTTTCCCATCCCCTCCCAAACTCCTTTCCCATCCCCTTTCCTTTACAGGGTCAGCAGCGCGAGTGTGACGACACTGGTGTTGCACACGTCCTTAGGCCGCGGTAACCGCTTCCCATCAGGTGGGCCGTGTGCTTGTCTGCCACCTTAGTGGTATAAAAAAAAAACTTACACATGTCAAATTAGTCAACTGTACCAAAGCTATAGCATGTACTTGAACTCATTACCATTCCCACAGTAATAATATTTACAATACGTACTAATATTTCACCCGTCGCGGGAATCCCCCACTTGCATGTGGTCTTACATTCCACAGAATCTATTCATCTAGATAAAAGGGATTACATCAAAGATTGGCAGCAAATCTTCAAATATATACCAATATTCGTCTGGCGTTGGGCCAACTATGAAACTCATATTTAATAAGTCCATGTCCACGCTGTAGTTCCGATTCGGACAAACATTTCGGTTAAATATGCTATGGAACCTCACCTGCAAGCCGGAACTTACTGGTTGAAGGACGAGGCTCTGGCGCAGGCTTTCTTCCGGGGGTCGGGAGTACAGACCGCAGTCACTCCCGTAAAAGCCGACATACCAGTCAAAAACAATAAGTGAACGGGCTCCAAAGTTCAAACTTTGGACGCAACAGAACAATCGCCATGAGTATGATGATGAGATAGAAATAGTAACATAACATAAACTCACGCCTATATCCCCGAAGGGGTAGGCAGAGGTGCTAGCACCCACATTTCGCCAGTTTATGTTTAGGTCCCAATGTAATAGGTGGCGAGCCTATTGCCATTAACCGGGCACTTATAAACCTGCGATAAATACACACATAACTTCGAAAAGCATCGAAAAGTCATTGGTGTGTGCCATGGTAATACCTGGGATCGAACCCGAGACCTCGTCTCAGCAGTCCTTTACCCATACCACTAGGCTACCGCGGTAACTTATAGAAATAGTAGTTATGCGTCAATGCGGTAAATATATGTAAATGACAGTGTGGACCAGGCCTTACTGGCCGCTATCTGGGTGGAAGTGAGTCAGTCGTTATATGAATTTATCTTTTACTCTCAACAGACTGTTGGCTTGTAACTTACTAAGAACTTTGTGTTACCAATGAATTACTATGGAATACATACAATACTCACGTCTATATTGGCGGAAAGAGATATGCAGAGGTGTATTAGCGGTGTACTTATACCATATTCGCCCCAAGATTTTCACGTCGAATACAAAATTCCTTATTCGTCCCACGGTTTATACTTCTTTCGCCTCGAAAATATTGACACCACACTTGAAAACCAATGTCATTTTATCGTGTGTCGTACCTTTTTTTTTTTTTTTTTGTCGTGCAGAAATCCCTTCGGATACCCCCCCGCCGGCCAGCGGGGGCGGTTATGTCGGGCTTGCACCGACTAAAACCGCACGCCTTCTCGGGTCTTTAGACGCCGGGGTGTAAGGTTACCCATAGAGCATATCCCTCGCACCCCGATTGACCCTGGGCCATCTCCGGTTTCGAGATAGCCCCTTTACTGGCTCTCCACTGTGCCATCTGCTAATCAGAGGGACACGTGGAAAGCTTCCGAACAGCCCTCAACAGGGCCGTCCTCGCCTCGGTCGGAGTTGGCCGTAGGCGGCAGCGTCTCTCCCGCCCTAGGAAAGAGGCGCTGCTGTCTCCGTTGCCCAGGGTGCACCGCGTGGAGGTCCCCAACCAAGCACCCCTGGGCCTCGATTCTGCTGCTGCCTTTAGACTTTATCTCCATATGTTTTAAGTCTAAAGTTAATTGTAGAGAATTCATTATACATTTTCATTCACTCTACAAACTGCTGCATGGTTTTTACTCTTTATTTTTATGACTGTAAAGTCTAAAATGAAATGGCATTTTTAGAGTGTCGGTGGAATGATAGTGGCTTGCTTGAACACCAAATTTTTTTATTTTTTTTTTTTTTTATTTAGGACACGTCAATTTGACTTCACCTCGCCTGATGGTAAGCTGAAGGTAAAGTCTCAGGAAAGAGGGTCACCATTACATACACGTACCATGTTAACAATGGTGGCACTCAGCTTGACGGCCTCATCAAATAGAAGAATTGAGGCCTTGGTTGCATCCGAGGATTTCAGCTCCGAGTTCGGAGTCCGCCTCCTTTTCCGCCTTCAGATTTGACCTCATAAACAATGTAACTAAGGGGCCGTTCATAAAATACGTTTAGTTCATAAAAACTAAAATTTAAATAATAAAACCCATTGTTATCCTTTGGAGGACTTACCCGGGTGCCCGGCAATGGACACTTGGGGTAATGGCAATGGACAGTGTGGTTTTAGTCGGTCCAATTCCGACACACCCATCTCATCGTTGGCACCCATGCGATTCACCCCATCGGTGCTACGTGTGCCCGTTAGGGTTTCCACACGTGAAAAAAGGTATCATTCCTTCTCGTAGTTGCAGCATCTTGTCGATCTGTAAACATACCATTGTAATTTTTGGCTATAACAAAAGAGTGGCCATGAGGTTTTATTGCCAGATTATATTCTCACAGACTGCGAATAAAAGAGGCAATAATCTTGAAGTTCATATGTTACTTTGTGGCTTGCATGACATCTTAGCAAGTTTTAAAAGCTCTGTTTAATGTCGGATTTTGAACAGCTTTATCCTCTGCTGTTTGATATTGTTTTGTTTTTTATTTTGGCGTCATCGTGCAGCTGTATTTGAACATCTGTGTCGCGTAATTTCAATGCACTTCGACAGATCTTAACCGCTAACTAGTTTAATACTAAATTTATCTGCACTTTACATCGTAAGTATGAATGTAGAGAGAGGTCTTTAGGAGCAGACGTAGGCTCAAGAGACAAAAGAGGACATGATGATAAGAAGGAAAGGAGTGGGGATGACGTCTAACAAGAAAGTATGGAAGGAACGACAGTTACATCCAATGGACATCAAATAATTTTGACAAGGGCAGCCAGATGATCCTTTCGAGGTGTCCTTTCCAAGTGTCCATTATCCGGGGTGCCCGGCAATGGACACTTGGGGAGGACACCGTATGGTTTTAGTCGGTTCGATTCCGACACGCCCACCCAGGTGAAGCCTGTGGGGGTTTCCACACGTTAAAAAAAACTAGGGCAGCCTGATGATCTGCGTCTTATACTGCTGCGAGATGAATGCAATGATGCAATACACTCCCGCGTATCGGTGATGTACATGTGGATTCGGATCACGGAATACAAAATCAAGAGGAACTGCTCTTAAACCTCGTTAGTGTTGCAAAATAGTGTCGTAAAATGCTCACATCTTATGACCAAATACGTCGCACAAAACAATGACGTCATCATCATCATCAACCTATGCTAGTCCACTGTTGGACATAGGTCTCCCCTAATCAGCGCCATAGCGCCCTGTCTTCAGCTTGCCGCATCCAGCATCTGCCCGCAGTCTTTCGCAGATCGTCATCCCACCTGGCCGGAGGGCGTCCTACACTACGTTTGCCGAGTAGAATGTCGTAGACTATTTATTTATTTTATGTATTTATCGTCTTTGATTTTATATTCCCTGATTTGGGCTAGCCTAGTTATGGGAGGAAGCTCACGCTACCTTGCGGGGTAGCGCTAGGTGTCGATCGATGATATACGCCGCAGTACCGGCAAAAAATGTGATGTAGATTGTGTCATGGACACGGCCGTGTGTTGTACGTTTCGTAACGGGTAATATGGAGCAAAATGACGGCGCTTCCACATTCGCCGCGCGCGATGTGTCACAGTCCTTACTTAGCGTAATAAATTCTTTGATCCTTTAGGTATTCTGTGTTGAGGTCGCTTAACGACCTCCGTCCTCCATGAGCGCAGGCCTGGGTGAGGCAGGTGAGGCCGCTTGTCAACCCAGCAGAAGTAGGCCGGGACAGTTGGGCGACTAGCGCCCCACCCCCAAACCGGGGCAAGACGGGGACACCGTGGTTCTCAAACCCGAGGGGGCCATCTCGAAATCAGAGATGGCCCAGGGTCAGTCAGGGTGCGAGGGATATGCTCTATGGGCAACCTTACACCCCGGCGTCTGAAGGCCCGAGATGGTGTGCGGTTTTACTCTGTTCAAGCCCGACATAACCGCCCACGCTGGCCGGCGGGGGGGGGGGGGGGGGGTATGCGAAGGTATTTCCACACGAAAAAAAAAAGGTATTCTGTGTTGACTTTGTATGTACATGATAGAAATGTATATGCAACACCAAACTGCGTCCCCCAATTTTGTTAGCTTGAAAGACGTATTCACGTCGAAAAACATAATACAAAGTGTACCTTCAACTGTAACATTTCAATGAGTCAGGTTCAGCAGCAAATAGCATCTGCCGTTACCTCTTACGAGTTGATGATGGGATGATGACTAAGCCTGCCTTGAGTTCGATTCCGTTAATAGTGTTTTCCTCTATGATAGTGCGATCTTGCTAATGAATCAATGGAGCTTGGCCAGGCCTCTCAAATAGTTCAAATCAAATCTTAGAGATGGGTGGCCGGTTAGGAAACGAAGTTAATGAAATGTTAAAGCAATCAGTATATTTACCCTTTCTTATGAATTTAAATCGGAAAATTTAACATCCAGGACGGGACTAAAACCTATATATATATCCATATAACTTCTTCTTCTTCACGCCTGTATCCCCGAAGGGGTAGGCAAAGGTGTCGTACACACCCACGATTCGCCAGTTATGTTAAGGTCCCAATGTAATAGGGGGCGAGCCTATTGCCATCTACCGGGCACATTATTAAGCGAGCGATAATTACCATTTATTAATGCACACATAACTACGAAAAGTCAGAGGTGTGTGCCCGGGGCAACTGGGGATCGAACTCGAGTCCTCGTCTCGGCAGTCCGTTACTTACGCCACTGGGCTATCGCCGCTTTTTTTTATATATAGCTATATATCATCACGCTACCACCCAAGGGAACGGAGCTGTAATCATAAATGTCAAGAAATCCGGCAGATTACCATACATAAATTACGAGCATTTATGGGTCAAAGGAGTTCAACTGGGCCTCGAAATACGCCAAGGGCGAAGCCAGCTGTAAACAATAAGCTGACTCCGGGCTCCAAAGTGATAACTTTGGATCCAACTGGGCAATCCCTGTGGTGATGAGTGTACATGCCCCTACGCCTACCCATGAATGTGATGAATCAGATTCATCCTAAAGACTTGTTGACATACTTTTTCCTTGAATTATATCGAGATCACAGGGGAAACCGCAAAATGTGGATCGGTACCTTGACACAGAATACAAGGATGCCCTGTTTGTTATACCGTATTTGTCAAGTACAGGAGTACTCGAAAATAGCTATGTTAGTACTGTAGTTTATTTTTTTCATATCGAGATCGGGGGTGGTTATGTCGGATTCGAACAAACTAAAAAACCGCACGCCGACTGGTGTCTTCAGATGCCGGGGTGTAAGGTGGCCCATAAGGAATTTCCCTTCGCACCCCGGCAGTACTGTACTAACTTTTTTTTTCGTGCTGAACTCCCCTCGGATACCCCCCGCCGGCCAGCAGAGATGGTTATGTCGGGCTTAAACCGAATTAAGCCGCACGCCGAAAGACGGAGGTCGTTGAGCGACCTAGTACTGTAGTTACTTTTTTTTCTGCTGAATTCCCCTCAGATACCCCCCAGCGGGGTGGTAGTGTCGAGCTTGAACCGACTGAAACTGCACGCCGTCACGGGTCTTAGACGCCGGGGTGTAAGGTGGCCCATAAGGCACTTCTCTCGCATCCCGACTTACCCTGGGTCATCTCCGGTTTCGAGATGGGCCCCTCGGGTTTGGGAACCCACGGTGTCCCCCTGTTGCCCTGGAAGGGGGTAGGGGGCTTGTCTTTTTCGTTTTCAATTAGATTTTGAGATTTTCATGTTCATTACTTTTGTAATCGTACGTTTAAAAAACGTAATTTTACTGAATCGAGCCCCAAGTCTCTGTTTTCAATGTTTATATTTTATCTGACGCCAGAACAAGACATATTTATTTCTGCAGTCCCGATCTCACTCGTATTATTTCATTGTTATCAGTTACTTATTATAAGAAAGTCTTTCGGGTGGCTGACTCAACAACGCAGAACCGAAACTACTGCAGCTAGGACTTCGTGATTAGGACACTAGATACCTTCTGAGGCCTAGCAAGCGCTAAGAATTTTAAGGATTTTTTTTTAATATTAGTAACTGAAATTACTAATATTCCCCCTAACCCCTCCAGCTAAGCTAAATTGCTTGTGTTAGGAGCTGGTTCACGTCGGTAGTGTAATGGCCAAGATTCGAACCTGGGACCTCTCGATCGTAGAGTCGACTCCTTAACCGCTAAGCTACCGACGCTCAAGAATTCAACCTTTGATGGGTTAAAACCCTTGACCTAAAAGATAATGAAACACTTGTATCAGCATTTATCAAAGTTCATTAGTTAAGGGTGCTAAATATGTTTTGATTACAATTAGAATCCCATCAGTTAAGTATTCATTTAGGTTTGTCCTGTCTAGCCTACCGTCAGCCTTTCTTTTTTTTTTTTTTATCGTGCGGAAATCCCTTCGGATACCCCCCCGCCGGCCAGCGGGGGCGGTTATGTCGGGCTTGGACCGACTAAAACCGCACGCCGTCTCGGGTCTTCAGACGCCGGGGTGTAAGGTTACCCATAGAGCATATCCCTCGCACCCCGGCTGACCCTGGGCCATCTCACCACTAACAGCATCGCTCATCCTGTCTCCTCTGAAAGCAGAGGAGTACGGAGAGCGATGTGTTCCCGCCACGTTGGGTATTGGCCGACGATCAATGCCAACCCTATGAAGGGGTGAAGGGGAAGCCATTGACCGCCGCCCAGGGTAAACCGGCCGCTCCGATTCCGTTCCCCCCGGACTGCAGCGGGATCGGAATCGGAGCGACACTCGAGGAGGTTACCCAACACACACCCCGCCTACCGTCAGCCTAGTCGGGAATGTTTCTTATTTGTCAAATAGGCTACTATAAAATTCAAGACTATTTAGACGACAAACAAGTTTGGATATGAACTGTTTGCTCTCTCTCTATGCTACTCAAATGAAATATTGTACTTAGGTTAAGTAAATATGTTTGTAAATAGACCAAAAAAAAAACAGCCCGCTGAGTTTCTTGCCGGAGTCTTCTCAGGACAGGGCCGCGTTTCGAACCGGTGGTCCATTTGCCAAACATTAGATTAATTTTTTTTATGACGTTTTGTAAGTGCCGTATTAATGGTCTATACAGAATAAATGGTTTTTGACTTTGACTTTGTCACTAGCTGACCCGGCAGACTTCGTACTGCCTCAATCGATAACAACTTCCATAGTTATTCACCTTTTAAACCTTCTCTGGACCTCCACAAATAATTCAAAACCAAAAAAAAATAGACAAATCGGTTCAGCCGTTCTCGAGTTTTAGCGAGACTAACGAACAGCAATTCATTTTTATATATAAAGACAAGTTGAATTCCTGAGACGAGCTCAGCCGAATACAAGGGATTTTCGATTTTGCGATTATTTTTATTTGCGATTTTTTCTTTATCTTGCAATGGTTCACCCCAGCACGAATCTATTACCGAAAACAGCAACTCGATAGCTCATCTCCTTCATACCCAAAACCGTGACAGAAAATTGGCAACGACGACGTCGACGACGACAACTCGGTAGCAATAGGGCTTTTCTAAAGAAAATCCCTAAAAAGAAGAAGATTATTGCTAACATTATTTGTCTACACAATGCCCTTCGCGCTTTGTGTACTGAAGGGTGACACAAATAATATTTATTTCGTAGAATTGGCTAAACTGGTAGGCGATTTCTCACTAACGTTGTATAGGTCAATGTCGCCACGGAATAGTTTTGAAGTAGTACACAGAGAAGGTAAACTGGTATGCGTAACGATGACACTATTTATGGGTCGACTTTTTAGGGTTCCGTTGCCAAATGGCAAAAAACTGAACCCTTATAATAATAATAATAATAATAATTTATTTTGAAATCAGATAATTAAAATCCATAATTTGTTAGTAGTATTAGTTACAAAAATAAAGATACTATTTACCTTATTGTAATGTTAGTTGTGTTAGTAATTTGATTTTTCTAGTAGGTATACATTCAGCCCCAACAAAACAATTAACGATGAAACGATAAAACGATTTACTATAAAATTAAAAATAATTGAAAATTAAATAAAATTGAAAATTATACACCTTTATCACACTAATAAATTTAATAATAATGTGATAAAAGTGTACAATTGTCACATATAATTGACACATAAGTGTCACATAATCTTATTATGTGACCGCTCCACTCGTTCGCCCAACAAGGTGGCAATACACGGATGAGTCGTAGCTGCCATCTATTGTCTTCAGAATGCTGTTGCGACTGCCACGTAGGTTGTTCAGTACGGACACTGTCTTTTTGCGCAGTACAGCAAAGAAATCCGCAGTATGGAAGTTTGCGAACATACCCGACGCACTGCAATACCGGGGCAATCCCGCCAACACTCTGAATCCGTTATTTATACTGCACGCGTAGAGCATTCAGTGATTTCTGCGTGTAACTGGTCCACAAACCTCCAGAGTATAGGTTTTGATTTTGACTTATAGATTCGTCATGTCTGTCTTGTCTCCGTCCGTATGTCATAGTCAATTTTTCCGAAACTATAAGAACTATGCTGTTGAAACTTGGTAAGTAGATGCATTCTTTGAACCGCATTAAGATTTTCACACAAAAATAGGGGCTCCCCATATTTAGAACTAAAACTCAATTTTTTTATTTTCATCTAACCCATATAATGTGAAGTACGAGGGTCAAACTGAAAGTTCTTAGAACTGGCCACTTATAAACAATATAATAAAAAAATAATTCTAAAATTTGAAAATAGAACTCTTTGCCAATATTACTGAGTATATATTTCATTCATTTATCATTTGTTTTACGATTTGGCGGCAAATTGAAAATTGTCTGTGTCACGTTAACATGAATTTAACACGAGAAAATTTTCGTGCAATGATTTTTTATGACTTTCGATGTCATTTAAGTCAACAAGAAAGTTATGATAGACTACGATTGGCCTTTCACGATGAAGCCCCATCTCGTGCGACTGTTTACAACTGGTTTAATGAGTTTAAACGTGGTCGCACTAATCTCACTGATGATTTACGTGAGGGACGGCCTTCTACGGCGACGACTGAAAATAACATCTGTGTTGTGCGGCGTATGATAGAGACTGACAAAAGAGTGACCTATCAGCAGATTCGGACAAGCTTAGGCATCGGTATGAGTCAAGTGCACAAAATCCTCCACGAACATTTAGCGGTCAGGAAGCTTTGCGCCCGGTGGATACCTCATAATTTGACTGAGGCTCAAAAACTCCATCGTGTGGATTGGTGCCGTAAAATGATTGAAAGATTTAACGGAGGTGACTCTAATGCTGTGTTCGACATACTAACAGGTGACGAAAGCTGGATTTACTGTTATGATCCTGAAACCAAAAGACAATCTGCTCAGTGGGTGTTTCCTTTCGAGGAGTTGCCAACTAAAGTGAAGAGAGATCGAAGTGCGGGAAAAAAAATGGTGGCCTCGTTCTTTGGAAGGATAGGTCATTTCGTAACAATTGTGTTAGAGGATCAAAAAACAGTTTCTGCAGAATGGTACACTACCAATTGTTTGCCACTTGTCTTGGAAAAAGTTCGAGAGAAACGACCTCGCAGTAGGATCCTCCTTCACCACGACAACGCCTCGTCGCACACCGCCAAGCGAACGATCGACTATTTGGCGACATCAAACGTTGAATTACTGGGTCACCCGCCGTATAGCCCCGACCTCGCGCCTTGTGATTTTTATTTATTTCCAAAAACTAAAGAAAAACTTAAAGGAAAGCGGTTTATGAATGCTGAAGAAGCGGTGGCTGCGTATCGCGATGCCATTGAAGAGACCCCTAAGGACGAGTGGGCAAAGTGCTTTTCCCAGTGGTTCCATCGCATGCAGCGGTGTATTGACGTGAATGGACAATATTTTGAAAAGATATAATAAAACTAATAACTGGCTAATGTAATCAGTTTTTGATTTTCTAAGAACTTTCAGTTTGACCCTCGTATCTATGGATAGGTCTTCAAAAAGGATATTGAGGTTTCTAATATAATTTTTCTCTAAACTGAGTAGTTTGTGCGAGAGATACTTCCAAACTGGTAAAATGTGTGCCTGTAACTTCTAAAATAAGAGAATGATAAAAGTAAAAAAATATATGATGTACATTACCATGTAAACTTCCACCGATAATTAGTTTGAACGAGATCTAGCAAGTAGTTTTTTTTAATACGTCATAAATCGTAAAACGCAATTTACCTTTCATTCAAGCAACTCAAATGTAAAATTTAAATAAACCATTATTATGTTACTTACTGCTACGACTCGCACTTGGCCGCTTTTTTCAATTTAACTACGTACGAAGTGGACAAACTTCGATATTTCCCGTGAAGCGAATATCATGTCGTATCGCTTAACAATGTGCCCGGTAGATGGCAATAGGCTCGCCCCCTATTACATTGGGACCTTAACATAACTGGCGAATCGTGGGTGTGTAATACACCTCTGCCTACCCCTTCGGGGATACAGGCGTGATGTTATGTTATGTTATGTTTAATATCATGTGACCACCAGAACCCATAAGCGATCTCGAAGTACAGCAGTTAGAGCACTTGTCGAACTTTTTAGGGCTCCAATTATCTGCACCGACTGTCATAGGCGGCGGACAAATAGAATGGACGCGCGTCCTAGACGCGTCTCCCCGCTCACCCCGCGCAAGGGTGGGCGTTTTTTTTTTAGCGTGTGGAAACCCCCACGGGCTTCACCCCATCGGTGCCGACGATGGGGTGGGCGTGTCGGAATCGGACCGACTAAAACCACACGGTGTCCTTCCCAAGTGTCCATTGCCGGGCTCCCCGGGTAAGCCCGAGGACGCCGCAGACTCGTCTACGCCCGGGACTACCGACCTCCATGATCGGGGCAAGGGTGGGCGTGGCGTTACAAAGACAAGCTTAGGACACGCGTCCGTTCTGTTTGTCCGGCGCCTTAGATGTTCGCATGGCAACCGGGACCGACATCTTAACCTGGCACCATGTTAAGAATGACCACCCATCCTAAGACTGACCTGGTTAGGTTTGCTTAACTTTGCAATGTGTCAACCTACTTTGTTACCGCTTAGCCACGAGTTCCACTTCGGATGTCATTGACCAAATTCTCACCTAGGATGCAACCGGCATCAATGCTAACATGATGATGAATGGTTTTCTTTTTTTTTTTTTAAAGAATATTAGTAACCGAAATGACTAATATTCCCCCTAACCCCTCCAGCTAAGCTAAATTGCTTGTGTTAGGAGTGGGTTCACGTCGGTAGTGTAATGGCCAGTATTCGAACCTTAAGGTCGACTCCTTAACCTCTAAGCTACCGACGCGTAGGACGCGTTGTAGGAAAGCAGACCTTGGGCTCCAAAGTGCAAGCTCTGGATGGTAACTGGGATTAGCGTTCGGATGATGATGATCAGAAGGCACTTATACCCCTACATTAGCAGTATTGTTTTAGGGGATCTGAACCTGCGGCCAGTCCCTCACAGGGGGAGTACTCTGACCAACTGAGCATCCTGGACACGTTCAGATATTCGAAATTTATAGGGAACACTGGTGGTAGAAATTTGATGACACAAATTTGTCACAAAATTCGGCCGGGTGGGTACCACCGTGCGGGCCATCTCGAAACCGGAGATGGCCCAGGGTCAGTCGGGGTGCGAGGGATATGCTCTATGGGCAACCTTACACCCCGGCGTCTGAAGACCCGAGACGGCGTGCGGTTTTAGTCGATTCAAGCCCGACATAACTGCCCCCGCTGGCCGGCGGGGGGTATCCGAAGGGATTTTCGCACGAAAAAAAAGCACCGTGCACGATTGCGAAAAACCCTCCTTAGTAATCCAATTTCGGTTTGATTGCGTTCAGGGGTCAGCAAGTGCATAGCCGGGCAGGGGGGTTGTGGTCGCAGCACTGGTGGGACCGGTGTGGGTCACGCGGTGCTGCGACGACAATCCTCTTCTGATGAGGCCGTCAAGCTGAGCGCCACCATTGTTAACATGGTACGTGTATGTAATGATGACCCTCTTTCCTGAGACTTTACCTTCAGCTTACCATCAGGCGAGGTGAAGTCAAATCGACGTGTCCTAAATATAAAAAAAAAATACTAATGGCTTCAAAATTTCATTGAACTAACAGTACAAAACCGTGTTTCTTTCTTCTTGTAGTCCCGGGTTCTTTAAGCCGGATGCGAAAAACCGTTCAGGCCGTAAAGGTACCATTAGGATTGACAGCATCTGAAATGTTGGTCCACATCTTCTGTACTTCAATCTAGTTTCTTACCATCCAGCGGGGTGCAGTCAATTGACGGATTAAATATAAAAATAAACCTAATATAAAAAAATCAAACATTGAAATAATCATAAATTGGGTCAAGAATGTGTTCATCTATGAATGATTTATATAAATAGTTGATGACCATGTGTTTTTAATAATATGCTGTTGTTTCCTAGAACATCTGACATAGGCAGTACACGTCATCGTCATTAATGATGGAGTGACGTCATCGAATAAGCTCATAGTGTATTTGTAGATTGTGTATAAGGTAAATTAGTTGATTGATTATTAGCTACTAGCTTGCTATCGAAATCCAACTTTCCGGACTAGTGGTTCCGGCGTTTCGCCGGCTGCTGCCGCCGCACGCTCGCTTCGCTCGCTCGCCTCGCGCTCTGTTGGGTTCACAGTTCTAACCTAACCTAACCCACAGAAGCTATATTGAATATACTGCACCAACTGGTTCTAAAACAAGCTAAGAATGTTAAAAAAAACTGTCAAACTAGTGGTCATTCGAAGATGTGTCTTGTCCAAGTATTGTCTTTCGAATAATCGTCCGTCGAAGTAGTGGTAATTCGAAGGTTTGTATTGTCTAATAGTTGTCTGTCGAAGCAATGACTTGTCGATCTATGTGTTTTCGAAGTTCGCTACATGTCGAAGTATTGTACTGTCTAAATTCAGTCCGTAAGTGATACTGAACAAAATAATATCCTCGCTTTAGCATATCATGCAGCACGTAGCTCTCGGCATGTCATTCTCGATATAGGTAAGTGACATTATGATGTAACCAAATGTCCATACGCGTAATGATCGCGAGTAAAACCAGTTCTCACAAGATCGTGTTGCAACTTCTTGCGTAAATATTGCTGATGACACATTATAAACAGCTTTTTTTACAAGCTTTAATTTGACTTGCAATATGTGTGTTTGTATGTGAAAGTAAAATTTTGGAACTGGAATTTAACCGAATTACGTTGTTTCGATTTGAAACTTGTGTGGCGTAGCGGTGCAGCGTTTGACTGCTCCGAGCTTTTTCCAACTCAGTTTAAATATACAACCCACTGGCGATATCAAGTTCTGTAGCTAAACTTTTTAGGGTTTTTAGGACTTTTTAGGGCTCCAACTACCTGTAACTAGAAAGAAACTTTTATTTGGTGCAAGTAGGTCACATTAATTACTTTTAACTAGTACATATTCGTTAAATTTATCTTATTGTGTGCCTAACGGTTGCATCAAATGGGTGTCCAGTCCAGCATATGCCAGCATTCAGAATGAACCTTGGCGCTGGTTTTGGACTGGAACCCAGATGTTTGCGGCGTGTGGACGCCGAAATGAATGTAAGTTTATCCATTGTAAATATGAGTGAGTGTATGGTAAGGATGTATGTGAGAGAGTATAATACCATATACGTATTATATATATTGCTTGTACATGTAATGTTATCTGTAAAGACTAGTAATTGTCGTTTTTATTTGAGACTCAACCGACTCAAGGTCTCCCCGTGACCATGGCTGCTGACAAGCAACCGAAACGTCGGGTTCAATGTAAATTATAAAATAACATCAAATAAATCGCGATAGAATCCTTTAAAAATAGTATTATTTCAACATTAATGCTTTAATTATAACATAACATAACTTCACGCCTGTATCCCCGAAGGGGTAGGCAGAGGTATATTACACACCCTTTAATTATAATTAATATTTTAGCATAGACTACATATCACATACTAATGCCACATATGTTCATATGGCAACCGGGACCGATTCAGCTTAACGTGCTATCTGAGGTGCGCGGGGTGCGCTTAACGACATCCGTCCTCCATGAGCGCAGGCCTGGGGGTGGCAGGTGAGGCCGCCTGTCACCCCAGCAGAAGCAGGCCGGGACGGCGGGGCGACTAGCGGGGACATCGTGGTTCCCAAACCCGAGGGGGCCATCTCGAAACCGGAGATGGCCCAGGGTCAGTCGGGGTGCGAGGGATATGCTCTATGGGCAACTTTACACCCCGGCGTTTGTAACCCGAGACGGCGTGCGGTTTAAGTCGGTTCAAGCTAGACATAACCGCCTCCACTGGCCGGCGGGGGGGTATCCAAAGGGATTTCCGCACGAAAAAATAAAAAAGGTACGGGGGCTGTAAATGAATTAAAAATGGTCGCCCATCCTTAGACTGACCTGGCTACTATTGGCTGGTATTACCATTCAGCCACGAGCCTCTCAGTCTCTTGTATTCGGTCTTATTTATTTGAGAAAAAAGGGTTAGTTTATATACCTTATCACTATTCAAAATTCGAGCAGACTTAACAACACTCATGTTGGTACACATGAGGCTGTGCAATATCTCGCAACAATTTTATGGACGCGCTAACTGATCTGCTGACCTACTTCATTATTAGTGAAATGGTTCAGTTCTCAAAATAGCCGCTGTGGCGCTAGTTGTTGGGTCGATGAACCGAGTTTTTTGTGTACCAAAATGTATGAATTAAACGCCTATATTACTGACTAGGTCTTGCAAGCGGCTTCGCCCGCGTGGTAATGTGAGCCCGTTCCTGCATTCCATGGGAACCTATTCCAGGGCTAAAAGGTAGCCTTTGTGTTATTCCAGACTGGAATCTATTACCTTACCAAATTTCAGCCAGATCGGTTTAGCCGTTGTTACGTGAAATTTAAGAAACATCCATACTCATAAACTTTCGCGTTTATGATATTAGTAGGATGGGTTAAGCAGAAGTGTATATCCGCATGGTTAGTCGCGAAATAAATTACAAGGGCCACCATATCTTTTCCCGAAAACTTACTTAAGTTGATTATATGAGCTATCTGCAAGTGTAAGTCCCGTTAAAATCGGTGCAACCTTTCCAGTGATTAGCCAAGTCTAACAGACAGAAAGACAATGTTAAAATTATTTACATTTCAAAATATTATATTCACTAAATTTCTGTAATTTTAACATTACACACAGACAATTAATTTCACTTTTATTTATTTCTATAGATGTGTATGTGCATAATGTTTGACACTGAGTTTAGCCTACTAAAATTAAATAGATCCTATCCTACATAATAGTGGGCATGCCTATTGTCGTTAATTGAGTGCATTTACAGACTGTGTACCTACTGCTACTGAGAAATATCTACCGGTATGCCTGACCCGAGAATCAAATTGAAGTCCTGCTCCACGATAGCACGATCCCGAACCAAACTTACCTTTACAAAACGCCCTTGGTGTTGCACACGTCCATAGGCCGCGGTAACCGTTTCCCACCAGGTGAGCCGTGGCTTGTCTGCCACATAATTGGTACAAAAAAAAATTACGAAGATTCTTTGTCTTAAAAGATGAATTATGTAACATCGGGAAAGATCGGCTTTCTACGGAAGTACGAGCCCACGGTCCTAAAAACAACTTTCTCCTTAGCCCTAGTAACTGCGGCGTAGGCAGGACGCCCACACCGGCCACACGCCTCTCCGATTATGGGTATTGTCATGGCACCAGTGGGCTGATGGCCCTTACCTACCTACGTGCTGCTGCCCGCGGCCCCGCCGGCGTGGAAATCTCTCAATGACGGCCTCTGTGTTTTTCCAAGATATCCAACGGCCAAGAATTTCATTGTTCAGAATCATGGGAAGCATGGGAAGAAGGGAAAAGCGGCGATAGCCCAGTGGCGTACGTAACGGACTGCTGAGACGAAGTCTCGAGTTCGATCCCCAGTCGGCCCGGGCACACACCTCTGTCTTTTCGTAGTTATGTGTGCATTAATAAATGTTAATTATCGCTCGTTTAATAATGTACCCGGTAGATGGCAATAGGCTCGCCCCCTATTATATTGGGACCTTAACATATCTGGCGAATCGTGGGTGTGTAATACACCCCTGCCTACCCCTTCGAGGATACAGGCGTGAAGTTATGTTATGTTAAGATTCTGGGAAACATTTACACGCCTGCCAACTCACCGAAGCGGGATAAAACCCGACCCCACCAGGCGAGGCCGCGGTGGAGGCCAAAGTCCGCCGGCAACCCTGGGGTTATCCTTTCGAGGGCTTACCCGGGGTGCCCGGCAACGGACACTTGGGGAGGACACCGTGCGGTTTTAGTCGAGACACGACATAACCACCCCCGCTGGCCGGCGGGGAGGTATCCGAAGGGATTTCCGCACGTTAAAAAAAAAAAAAAAAAGCGCCAGCTGGGCCCAAACTAAGCATATGTGCACTATCGCTACGCCTCTGGAGCATAGCGATTGTGCATTCGACTACTACGACAGGGGACGCGGGTTCGATTCCCGCTCAGTGCAAATATTTGTATGAATGAATATATGTCTATTTGCATTGGTCTGGGTGTTTCTATGTATTATATGTATGCATTTACAAAAAAAAAGTAAGTATATAAGTATGTTTATCCGTATTCTGGAACCCATAACGCAAGCTTTTTTTTATTAGCGTGTGGAAACCCCCACGGGCTTCATCCCATCGGTGCCGACGATGGGGTGGGCGTGTCGGAATCGGACCGACTAAAACCACACGGTGTCCATCCCATAACGCAAGCTAGTTAATCTATGCTTACTTTGGGTCTAGAAAGCACTGTGTAGAATCTCGTAGAATATTTATTATTATTCTGATCCCGTTACCACAACCCTAGGGAGCCTATTCCGGGAATAAAAAGCAGCCCGTGCGTTTATCCAGCGTAAAATCTATCCCTGTACCAATATACATTATCATCATCCGGTGAGCCTTTCCCAACTCAATTGGAGTCCACTTTCGGCCGAACTGGTGATGATGACGTAGCGGTAGTGCATTCGACTACTACGACAGGGGACGCGGGTTCGATTCCCGCTTGGTGCAAATATTTGTTTGCATGAAAATGTCTATTTGCATTGGTCTGGGTGTTTTTATGTATAATATGTATGCATTTACAAAAAAAAGTATATGTTTATCCGTATTCTGGAACCCATAACGCAAGCTTTTTTTTTTAGCGTGTGCTAGTGTTGTGAAGCGACTGCGATCCGATCTCCACAACCCACTGGCGATAGCGAAGGTCTGCATTCAGACTAGTTTGTAGGACTTTTTAGGGCTCGCAATTACCCGTTACGAAAGCTACAGATGTTTGTTGTGCAACCGGGGCCGACGGCTTAACGTGCTCTCCGAGACACCAACCCCTCCGGGTTCTGAACTTTGACTATACAGGGTGTATTTTTGAAATGGGGCAGTAAGGGCAAGTACCTTAACGGTCGTAGTTACAGCAAAACGTTCTTAGTAGAACTTCCCTAACTTTTTGAGATATTTTGAACTGCATTCACAGATCTTGCAAACATCTTACAGTTAGCAAAAAAAAAATGAAAAAGTCCAAAAAATTTTTTTTTGTCCCAATCGATTCTATTTCATGTGGGGATCAAAAGACTCTAAGGGACCATTTTAGCTTTGAGTACTAGGAAAGAGATAAATCGCCAAAAACGTAAGATTTTTGCAAAATCTGTGAATGCAGTTCAAAATATCTGAAAAAGTTAGGGAAGGTCTCCTAAGAACCTTTTGCTGTAACTACAACGGTTAAGGTACTTGCCCTTACTGCCCCGTTTCAAAAATACACCCTGTATACAAGTACAGCTGTTGCCCGCGGCTGCACCCGCGGCTTCACCCGCGTGATTACTGATTTCGTTCTGGCTTCCCATAGGAATCTATTCCAGTGATAAAAAATAGCCCATGTGTTATTCCATACTATAAAATCTGTCCGTGTACCAAATTTCAGCCAGATCCGTTCGGCCGTTTGAGCGTGTTTGAGTGACTAACATTCAAACCTCTTCATAAACTTTATATGCTTTTATAACGTGCGCGTACGATGCCGGAGCGAGTCGGCATGTAAGTTTTTAATTATTTAATTTAACATACAGTATATTCACTTACAGTATACCAGCCGCCAGCGGGGGTGGTTAGACTAACACCGCACGCCGTCTCGAGTCTTCAAACCCCGGGGTGTAAGGTGGTCCTAAGGCATTTCCCTCGCACCCCGACTGACCCAGGCCCATCTCCGGTTTCGAGATGGCCCCGTCGAGTTTGGGAACCACGGTGTCCCCGTCTTGCCCCCGGAAAGGGGGGGAGGCAACTTTTGCTAGGCCCCAGGCCTGCGCTCATAGAGGACGGAGGTCGTTGAGCGACTTCCAGTATACCCACATAAAAAATGTTGCGAATGTCTGCGAACAAAATAAAGCAACATCGGATCTTACCGCATGTTTCATGAATGACTCATAAATTATCTAATTACACAAATAGTAGCACAACCACCGCCATCTGTCCGGTATCATAGGTACAGACAGCGTCAAAATTAGATCAACACTTTTCTATTTAAAATTTTGGTTTTTGAGGACAGTCATTTATATTTCTTGATGGAAACATTGTTTAATTACTTACTAGGCTCTATTAAAATAATCTATATTATTATAAAATTGTCAATTAGTTTAGTTTAGTTTAGTTAGTACATTGGAGATATTTAAAAAATACGGGTTATGTTAAATTAACGATTCTGTACACAATATATTTTTTTAAATTCTTCTCTTTTATTCTGTTTATTCGCGATGGACGCAAAAACTACTCACTGGATTTTGATGGGGTTTTTTTTTTGTATTTCGATTTCGGTCAGACTTAAAATGCCGTCGTATGTTTGAATTCAATTGGTTAAGTAGAAGATACCGGGGATACCTATGACCAAAAAAACAATAACCGACCTCCGCGCGGGTGGATCCACGGGCATCAACTAGTTTTAAATATAACCAGTGGGTAATTTTCATTTACATTTTTAATATTGAAATCGGTGCAATCATTAGATAATGTAAAAATAATAAGTAGATACTTTAGACGCCGACTGTACGTGTTTAAAGTGCGGCGTGTAAACAGTGAACGATTGTATTGTAGGCGCGTGCCGATGCGCAGGGTGCGCGCGCGCACGTGCGAACTTCCCAGCAACACTTAGTTTGTTTAACACAATAGGATCACACATGTGCACCATGTAATTGTACATCAATGGATTGTTTTCAAAGTCAAAGTTAAATCTCGTTTATTCTATACTAGCAACCGGCCCTAGCTTCGCTTCAGTTATTTTATTAACTCAAGCCATCCTAATTTACCTATCATATGCCTATGTCTATCGTGAATAAACTATTCGAATGCTCAAAGAAGTTTCGAAGATGCATACATCTTAATAAACTTGCAAAATTCGGCCTCACTTTAAAAATTAGAATAGAAATATAGTACTATATATAGTAGTAATATATTACTGGTGGTAGAAACTTGATGACACATAATTTGTCACAAAATTCGGCCGGGTACCCGCTGGCCGGCGGGGGGGGGGGGGGGTATCCGAAGGGATTTCCGCACGATAAAAAAAAAAAAAAAATGGTAGGTAAAGGTAAAAAGGTACCACCGTGCACGATTGCGAAAAACCCTCCATAGTAATCCAATTTCGGTTTGATTGCGTTCAGGGGTCCGCAAGTGCATAGCCGGGCAGGGGGGTTGTGGTCGCAGCACTAGTGGCACCGGTAGGTGTCACGCGGTGCTGCGACGACAATCCTCTTTTGATAAGGCCGTCGAGCTGAGTGCCACCATTGTTAACATGGTACGTGTATGTAATGGTGACCCTCATTCCTGAGACTTTACCTTTAGCTTACCATCAGGCGAGGTGAAGTCTAATTGATGTGTCCTAAATATACAAAAAAAAAATTGGCCTTACAAACGCTACTTAAAAAACGTCTCAAAAAAAAAAGTATTTGACTTATGTTTACTATGCTGGCCACACCGGTTCGCTACGCGGCCCTGTTCTGAGAAGACTCCGGCAAGAAACTCAGCGCTGTTTTTTTTTGTGGTCTATTTACAAACATGTTTACTTAATCTAATTACAATGCTTTGATGAGTAGCTAAGTAGAGCAAATAGTAGACCTACCATGAAATGTACGAGTGTAATTCATAGTTGCGAAGTTCAATATCGCGATGTACGTTATAGCGAAAGTTTATTATTGCGACGGACGTTGTTGCGAAAGTTCATTATCGCGATGTACGTTACAGCGAAAGTTTACTACTGCGACAGACGTTGTCGCGAAAGTTCTATACTAAAAAGAAAAATACCAGTGGTTCCGGCGCTTCGCCGACCGCTACCGCGACACGCTCGTTGGCGTCACAGTTCTAACCTAACCTAACCCACTTAAGTAGCTACCAAAATTCGCGACAACGTCTGTCGCAGTAGTAAACTTTCGCTGTAACGTACATCGCGATAATAAACTTTCGCAACAACGTCCGTCGCAATAATAAACTGTCGCTGAAACGTACATCGCGATATTGAACTTCGCAACTATGAATTACACTAGAAATCCGCAATTGCGGGCCCCCACGCGACACGAACACTCATTTAAGTACCATGAAGTTACTTCGGATTTCGTTCGGTCGGGACTGAATCAAACATATCATCAGAGGTTTTGTTTACAATATATTTCTATTGAAAAAGGAACTATTATAAACCAACATATTAAAAAATCCGTTCCTTTGTATTGGATTATGATAACCTTTCGACCTTTTGAAATAAATCGTATAAAAGCAAACAAAAGCTACACACGTCATATTGAAAGCATCGTGTTTTGATTATAATTTTTTTTGGCGGGCTGTCAAAATTCAGAATTTTGCGGTTTCATGGTGGAGTTTAGGCCGAATGAACTGTCATGTGCCGTCTTCGGCTCCGTTTGCGGGCTAATTGCGGTTCATGGTACCGATTGCCCGAAATTTCAGTCCACAATTTGCGGATGTACGTTTCATGGTGGGCCTGCTGATCATTTCCAAGCTTATTTGTCACCTAAATTCATATTCTTTAATTTTATAATAGCCTTTTTGGCAAAGTTTCAATTTTACAATTAATTATATAATCCGTTGTCAGACCTATACACGTGTTAAAAATATTTTCTTACTAAGGTAGAAAAAAAGCATATCGCACTTGATGCTACCTGTTACCTTAAACTATGAAATCTTGGCAAACGCATCTGATGAGGCCGTCAAGCTGAGGGCCACCATTGTAACATTATCCGTGTCTGTAATGGTGACCCTCATTCCTGAGACTTTCCCTTTAGCTTACCATCAGGCGAGGTGAAGTCATATTGACGTGAACATTTAAAAAAGCAATAAACAAGAATTGTTACTGGTAAGTGCCTCTAGAAGGGGGGTGGCAGGTGAGGCCGCCTGTCACCCCAGCAGAAGCAGGCCGGGACGGCGGGGCGACTAGCGCTCCTCCCCCAAACCGGGGCAAGACGGGGACACCGTGGTTCCCAAACCCGAGGGGGCCATCTCGAAACCGGAGATGGCCCATGGTCAGTCGGGGTGCGAGGGATATGCTCTATGGGCAACCTTACACCCCGATGTCTGTAAACCCGAGACGGCGTGCGGTTTTAGTCGGTTCTAGCCCGACATAACCGCCCCCGCTGGCCGGCGGGGGGTATCCAAAGGGATTTCCGCACGAAAAAAAAAGGAAAGGGAGGCAAATGTGGAGGAAAGAGAATAAAACAACAAAAGAATGGCAGATAGCTAATTTTATAAGGCGTACCATGGTTACCTACTTTTCTTTTAGACTATCTGTCGCCTGCGACTTCGCCCGCGTGGAGTTCTGATCCCGTGGAAATATCGGAATATACAGTAGCCTAGTACTCAGGGATAATGTAGCATGCTAATGGTAAAAGAATTTTTGAAATTAGTTTCAGCAGTTTCACAGTTTATCAATTACAAACAAACAAATCTTTCCTTAGTATTCCTATTAGTATAGAAAAATTTAAAGAATTAAAACCCTCCACAAGGACTAAGTCGCGGGTACAGCTAGTCTTAATTATAGATTCATCGGCTTTTAATTTATGTCAGTAAGGTGTCACACCTTGTCCACAAGATGAAGTAATGAACGCAGACGCCTACCTGTACCCCTACGCGCTGGGCGATATGTTTCCTCTTCGCTGGGCTGGTGTCACATACTGTGACGTGTGTAGGTTTATGAATATTCGGTGGCATTTTGGTGAGTGAGACTTCAGGCGCCTTTGAATAGATGTGAGGACGCTTTTTCAGTACGTTTTAGGTAGATGTCGATGAAATCGATCTACCTATTGGTTTCTTGACTACTGTCGAATTTTAAACAAGTTGAATTCCTGAGACGAGCTCAGCCGAATACAAGGGATTTTCGATTTTGCGTTTTTTTTTTGCGTTTTTTTTTTATCTTGCAATGGTTCACCCCAGCACGAATCTATTACCGAAAACAGCAACTCGATAGCTCATTTCCTTCATACCCAAAACCGTGACAGAAAATTGGCAACGACGACAACTCGATAGCAAAAGGGCTTTTCTAAAGAAAATCCCTAAAAAATTTCTTCATAGGAAGTCCAGTTTTGACCCCGTGAGTCCGAAATGACCACTGGTCAAAAAGTTTATATATATATATATATGTATGTATATATATATATGTATGGTTCCACTTCCCAAAATTTGCGGCACTTTCACGGTTGCATTTTTGCCCCGATCGCTTTCAAACTGCGGTCAAAAATTGCTTGGGTGTAAACTTAGTTTAAGTTCGTGAACGGGTGGAATCCGGCCTAAGGTGACGGTAGGGCCTCACTTTTTGTGAAATCAGTTTTTCCTCAAAATTTCACGTTCCGTGAAAGATATTCGAACCGTTCTAATTTTATCCCATAGTATACATGAATACCAACAACTTTTAATTATAAACCTATAAGATTAAAACTTTGACTAAAAGTGGAGGGGGGAAAACCAATTTTTTTCGGGAAAAAATCATAACTTCTAACCGGTGAACATTCTTGCGGTCGGAAACATTTTTAATCGATAGGCTATTTTTAAGTCTAAAATAAATGTCTGAAAAGTTTTTCGCTAAAAGTTACCGATTTCGAGAAAACAAAATTAAACATGTTAAAAAATAATATTAATTGCTTCACGAAATCTACCTGTGCGTTCCCCCTGCGGGAACGGATTTTTTTTTGTTGTCAGTAACCGAAATTACTAGTATTCCCTATAACCCCTTCGACTGTGCTAAACCGCTTGTGTTAGGAGTGGGTTCACGTCGGTAGAACCCGGGACCTCTTGTTCAAAAGGCCGACTCCTGAATCACTAACCTACAAATCAAAAGGATAAAAAAACGACGGTAAAGCAAAAGAGATGCCTGCAGAGGCGGCGTTTCGGTTTTTGAAGGATAGTCCACTTTCTCACTTACGATATTTTTTTAAGGATATTAATTATATTACCAATATTCCCCTTAACCCACCAGCTTAGCTTAATTGCTTGTGTTAGGAGCGGGTTCACGTCGGTAGTGTAAAGGCCCGGATCCGAAAACCAGGACCGCTCGATCGTAGGGTCGACTCCTTAACCACTAAGCTACCGACGGGATGTTCGCAACGAGTCACACTGCATCCTGTCACACTGTGACTGGTTGAGAAAAATATTCGCATCGAGCAACAGTGTGACTCGATGCGATTTTTTATTCGCATCTAGTAACACTGTTTCGTGAATAGTGTTACTCGTTCAGAAAAACAAACCTCATCGAGTAGCAGTGTGACTCGCTGCGATTTTTTATTCTCGTCTAGCGTCGGTAGCTTAGTGGTTAAGGAGTCGACCTTACGATCGAGAGGTCCCGGGTTCGAATCCTGGCCATTACACTACCGACGTGAACCCACTCCTAACACAAGCAATTTAGCTTAGCTGGAGGGGTTAGGGGGAATATTAGTAATTTCGGTTACTAATATTCTTTTAAAAAAAAAATAACACTGCTTCGTGAATAGTGCTACTCGTTCAGAAAAACAAACCTCATCGAGTAGCAGTGTAACTCGATGCGATTTTTTGACGATTATTCGACAGACAATACTTAGACAAGATACATCTTCGAATGACCACTACTTCGACAGATTTTTAAAATTATATTCCAAAAATAAGTAAAGTGGGTTAGGTTAGGTTAGAACTATCACCCCAACAGAGACTCGCCGGAATTGATGTTTCAATTGATTGGGTACAAATTTAATTATAGTTAGGGCACATTTTTAATACATTTCAGAGCATTATTATTTTGGGAGAATGTTAAAAAAATCTGTCAAACTAGTGTAAAAAATCGCATCGAGTTACACTGCTACTCGATGAGATTTGTTTTTCTGAACGAGTAACACTATTCACGAAACAGTGTTACTATATGAGAATAAAAAATCGCATCGAGTCACACTGTTGCTCGATGCGAATATTTTTCTCAACCAGTCACAGTGTGACAGGATGCAGTGTGACTCGTTGCGAATAAAGGCTACCGACACTTATCTATCTGTACTGTACAAAGCGCTATCTAGACCCAAAGTAAGCATAGCTTAACTAATTTGTTGTAACACAGAACCAATGAAAATAGTCATATTCACACATACAAATATTTGCACTTAGCGGGAATCAAACTCGCGAACTCCGAAAACAGACTACAGAGGTCGTAAAGATCAACTTCAAGTGCAGTATGTTTAATTTCGTGCAGTTAACTGGTGGCTTTTCCTAAATTTTCTCTTTCTGTTCATCTGTTATTAAGCCACGGTAACAGTCTACCATCAGGTAGACCGGGCGCATGTTTGCTACCTTAGTACCTAGAATAGAATGTAATTTTAAGAGGACATTCTAGGTTTTCGGTCCTATAGATGCTATAGTCAAGAACGCACCTAAACTTCTGCAAGTTTTAGGTGCGTTCTTGAGCTCCTGGGATTTGTTTCGGGGTTATGCGAAATGGTTTTTACGATTCCGTTGCCAAATGGCAAAAAATGGAGCCCTTATAGATTCAGTCATATCTGTCTGTCTGTCCGTCCGTATGTCACAGCCACTTTTCTCCGAAACTATAAGAAATGAACTGTTGAAAATTAGTAAGTAGATGTATTTTGTGAACCGCATTAAGATTAAGATTTTCACACAAAAATAAAAAAAACAATAAATTTTGGGGGTTCTCCATACTTAGAACTGAAACACAAAAATATTTTTTAACTCAAAACCATACGTCTTCAAAAATGATATTGAGGTTTCTAATATCATTTGTTTTTCTTTAGTGCTCGAGAGACACTTCCAAAGTGGTAAAATGTGACCCCCCCCCCCACCCCTGTACCTTCTAAAATAAGAGAATAATCATCATCATCATCATCATCAACCTATTCTAGTCCACTGCTGGACATAGATCTCCCCTAAGAGAATAATAAAACTTAAAAAATATATGATGTACATTACCATGTAAACTTCCACCGAAAATTGGTTTGAACTAGAGAACGGTAGTTTTTTTTTCGTCATAAATGGCAAACCGCAATTTATCTTGAATTGAATCAACTCAAATGTAAAAATTAAAAAAAAAAACATGTTGTCCAGATGCTAGCAATTTTATAATATTAGTCTTCAAGAGATGTTTCTTCATGCCCTGCTTAAAAAGTTAATAAGTTTATCTTGTACCATAAGAAATGTATGTAAATGTTCCTGAATAATTAGATTTACTGTCTATTCACGTGGGCCAAGAAATATAGTATGCAAAATTTACGTATAATACGCCTCAGCTTACGTTGTTACGTCTTCCGGGATATAAAAGGGTAATTATATTCATAATGGTACATATCTCAGCAAAACGCATGCAATTCAACTTCCATATATAAAGTGAAGCTACTTTCACCATGGATTTTGTCTCTTACATCATCCATATATACATAGGGTACATAATATCAAGATGTTCGCGAATCTTGTGCCCGGGATGCGAGCTCAGGTTATGTAACACGGCTCCACGGCGGCGGCAGACGCCTGGGAGACGGCGCCAGGCCGTCCGGCGCCACGAGCGAGATGCCACATCACTTTGTTCTCTCACTCGCTCATTCGCAGACTATTGGCGCCCACCATGGGACTGGCAACTTCTTTAGGGGAGTTGTCTTTATTGTCGTTTCATTTTGATTTGTTTAAATTTATTATGTTATTGGTGCGAGATTTTATTTTAGATATGATATTGAATGGTTTTTTTTTAAATTTGTTAGGTTGGGTCGTTTTAGATTGAATTTTTACAGATAACGGTTTCCGAAAGGGATGTTGTGTTCCCTAAATCAATTGATTGCAGGAAAATTGTTTCTTACTAGGATGCCATTTTTTTTTAAATTTCAGTGCTAACTGAAATTATTCATATTCTGGTTAACCCTGGCAGGGTTAACCAGAATAAATAAATTACTTATGCTATAAATAGGTTAGGTTTAAGGTACAATTATTAGAAACATTAGGTACTTAAGCTAATTATAATATTTTTAATTTGAGTGGTCTAATTCATTTCCCAGCTTATTTTGTCATCTAAATATTCTTGAAATTTATGATAGCTTTTTGGTAGTTTCATTTGAATTCATCTTTTAAAATGATTTATGGGTAAATTATTTCTAATTTCATTAAGGAGCTCGTTGTACAAACGTATTCATTTATTGTGAAATGAATTACTAGTCTAGTGAATCGACTATCACAAACCACAAGGTTGTTTGTATGTCTGGTGTTTATATTATGTCTGTCAAAAACTCTTACAAAATTAAGTAGGGGTTTCCTATAATCAAAACAGGCCTTTGTTACACACTTTTTAACAATGTTTATCTCTTTCTTTCCCAGGTAAAAAGACTGCGATGTGAATAAGATAGAAAACAAGAAACAAACGAGTGCCTTACAAACGACTAAGTGCCTACTTATAATAGTAACTATTAGTACACGAACGAAAACGAAGCTACGATACAACAGAATCATTGGTAAGTGCTTACTATAATTACTGTTATTCATAAAGTTTTACGGTCTCACTCAACTTGGGCTGAGGATCGAATGCTACGACTCATCATCATCATCCTAGCGTTGCAGCCTGATGGTAGGCTAAAGGGGAAGTCTCAGGAATGAGGGTCACAATTGCAGATGAAAAAAGTTATTGTAACATTTATTGCTCTCAGTTTGACGTCTTCATCAGATCAAATTTACAACCAGCTTAAAAAACGCGGAATTGTAGAAGGATACACGTACGTCGGTAAAGAATTCCCACTCTTTGTGGTGCCGCAAATATAAGAGGTGCTGAACCGCATTGTCTTGGATGGAATTGGCACCTTATGAGGTTGAACTGTGCCCGGCACGTCTTGTTCTTGACAGAAAAGGAGAGTCTTTCGGTGTTACTATACTCGCATATATGGAGCTATGTCGGTAATTTCAGTTCAGGCAGGACCATTGCATCTCCCGTAGAGAAAGGTACGCTGTAAGAAGAAAAACCATTTTATTTTGACGAACGCCACGAGCAGTTTTCTTCAATCTTTTACACAATATTTCTCGCGAGATCCCCTCTATATGAATATTTATCGGAAGTATCGTTCACACTTATTCGGGTGAAACCCCGTTGGGAGGCACGGAAAGTACATTTGATAAAAAACAAGGGTCTGTGTTGTGCGTGTAATCTATGCAGTTTTTCTTGAAATTATCGCAAAACGTAACCAGAATGGCTATTGTGAGACTGCGGCGGGGTGACCCCGCCAGATGGTAAGCTGGAAACGAAGTCTAATTAATATACAACGTACTTATAATATATAGTTATTTATTTATAAATGCATACATATTATACGTAGTAATATCCAGCAATGAATGCGAATAAACATAGTCATGCATCAAAATATTCGCGGGAATCGAACACGCAGCCTCTGACGCAGCAGACCTATGTGGTGTGGCGGTAAACCGTTCGGTTTTCCGCCATGCCACATAGGTCAGTTTTGAAATATTAACTTTCGTTACTACATCTCCTTTTAAGCGTCACTGTTTTAATACATTCCCTCTATCTACTAATCAAATATTTTATACACCAATATTTGCATTTGAACACCAAATTGGAAGATAATATTAACTTCACACCCTTCACACAGTACACGCAAACACTTACATCAACAACTCGTCACCACAAGTAGTTCACTTGCGGGAGTTACCGATAGCAGCGAATGACAGTCAACATGTTTGCTCTGCGAATGGGTTTGTTAATTTCTCGAGTTACTCATACTGTCGTTGGGTGACCTAACTTGAGGATTTACAGCCTGATGTGGTGTGAAAGGGTGAACCAAGATCTTTGGAGCCCAAACCACTCACTTGCTAACTGATGCACCTGCTGACTGACAAACGGGGTTCTGAAGGTCAGTCAGACTCACAATGAATTATCATTTACGAAATTAGTCAAACCTTAATAAAAGTGAACCCCGGGCTTCGGGGTGAAAGCTTATGCAACCCAGATTAACGCTTAGACCTGAGATGATGATGATGATTACTAGCGGTCTGTACGGGCGTCGCACGTGAAGAATTGTAATTGGAGATTGCAGAGCCACCTACCGGTTTGAATTGTGAAAGTCACCATTTTCAAACTCACATTCTTCAGCTTAAATGTTTCTTCTTTCAACAATTATTATGAAACTTCGCATTTTTTTTTATACCACTAAGGTGGCAGACTAGCACACGGCCCACCTGATAGGCAGCGGTTACCGCGGCCTATGGACGTGTGCAACACCAGTGGCGTCACACTCGCGCTGCCGACCCTGTAAAGGAAAGGGGATAGGAAAGGAGTGTGGGCTCCGGCACTCTCACTCACCAAACGGAACGCAACAGTTCAAATACTGTTACTTGGCGTCGATATTCTGTGAGAGGGTGGTGCTTCCCCGGTCGAGTCGGCCCCATTCATGCAACGGCCAAAATGACTGTTGCTTGACTCTACCACTACTATCGCATATAAACTTTTAACCCCTAATTCACCTTCTTACTCGTGTATGAAATATCGTGCTGCTTACTCTGAAAATTATGGACTTCCATGGAAACAAGCATATATTAAGAGTCAAGTTTTCAAAAATTCTAAGTGAACAAAGGCTTACAACAAAAGGCATTATCTGCCAAAATTATCTTTTCCGAACTTTTATAGGTCTGGAGTAGTCCTACCCACTTATTAGGTCGTGTGTCGTGTATTTGTTTGCTACCTTAGGAGTATAAAAAAACACCCTCTAGATCAGCATCATCTTAAGGCTTAACCATGTGATGATCATTTCTGAACAGTCAACGAAAAACGTAGCTTTGCAAATTCTAATTTATTAATTGCCTTAGCTGTTAAACCTTTCATAAAATAATAAACAAAATATGAAATATATTAACTTTGTCCTCTAAGGATTATAAAATAACTTATACAGCTATTATTGGTACTTGTATTCCAATATAAAAAAAATTGGGAAAAAAATGGATTTTTTTTTACTGTTAATCAAATTTTGTCGTTGCTGAATATTCAAACACCAAAATATTGCCACAATAAATGGATTTTATAGAGGTCTTTATTTTCGAAAAACCGTAACTCAAAAACACAATTATTATAATAAACTGCATTTTTTGCATTAACATTACATTACATTACACAAAACAATTTATTATCATATGCATTATATCATACTATGTGTGTATTACATTAATACTACTCATGTTATGTTATTTTAATAAATATCTCTTCATTTGCTTTAGTTATTTTGTCAGCTGTTTTGTCATCGCAATTAACATTTATGTCAACATTGTCAACGATATCTAAAATCATATTGCCATCTCAATTTGTTACATCAACAGCAAAGTGAACATCGAACCCACAACCCTTCACGTCGCAACCTATTACTTCTGTCCCGGCGCCCGCACTCCATTGCGTAAATATTCATAATTGTTCGCTACAACAATACAGTTTGGGGTTATATCATTATCAACATTAGATTTTAAGTCTTTACTTACTGGGAATATAGATTATTTTACTTTGGCAGCATCTATTTTTCTTTTTTTTTCCTTCAATCAACAATCTTTTGTCAAACTAAGTGGTCACAGGTGTATTGTTAAAAGCCCCTCTTATAATTTCTAACAGTAACGATGGAGATCTAGAAACATCGATCATAGAGGGAGATATTAATGGTCAGTAAAAAGTTTTATTAGTATAACATGGGCAGTAAATCTCCGAGGGACATGATAAGGGGATTAATAACTAAAGAAAGCGTCCCATAGAAGACTTGGCAGATACGAATCAATAAACAAAATCACGAGCTCCGGAAATCCGAACGAAGTCCGAAATGCATTTCCATCTTTCATCGTCTCTTCACCCTCCGAATATCATCCCTAAAGTTCGTTCCCCCATCTCTATTCTGCGTGGGTGCGTAAAGGACGGGAGATTTGCAACGCGCTTGCGCGGATCAACCCCTCATGAGCGTTGGAGAAGGTTGATAGTGCTAGGCGCGAGATCCTGGCGCATTGCCGGGGTCGCGGAACATTCCTCCGTGGACCGTCCGCGGCGGCGGTGGTCCCGCACTCTCACCCCCATCGACTAGAGACTGCACAACTGCACCACTCATCAGAAGTGCTAAGTGCACCGCAAGAACCTATACTAGGTCCAAGCGTGCCTTCTTTAAATTTACATCTCCTTTCAAGGCTAAATCTAACTAAAAGCAATTTCAATTACACAAGTCTCTTATTGTTTAAAGTCTTCTGAAACCAAGATTAACAATACGAAATCGAGCAGGGTGTGAGAGAGCGAGAGGGCAAAGTATTCATCTAAAGTGGGAACGAGAAGAAGCAATGGCAGGCCGCTCCCGTTTGAGGTAAGTGCCACTTTTACCGGCCACGTGTTCAAACTTTTAGTTTTCAGGTGGTCAAAAGTTTGTAATTACCGCTTTTCCGTCAGAAAGTATTACGTATTTGGCTTTAGGATTTCGTTTAACTTTGATTGTGTTTCTATACATCGACAGCGTCATGTATACTTTTGGTTCAGTCCATTGGTTATATTTAGGTCAAATTCTGCGACTCCTGCCGCGTTATAATCGGATTTGTTGTATTTTATTCTTATACTTTTATTTATTAAGTCAGCTGTATGCAGAGGTAAGAATAGGTTTTGGTATTCGCATGAAACACCTTTTTCGGTACATTTTATTTTTGGCTATTTCAATTTTATATGTAGGATATAATTTGTACTATTTTATTTGCTTTAAATCGTTTCTGAGCCCTATCCTTTTTCATATTTATTTGTTATCAAAGTATTATTAAAATATCTAGAGAGTTGTATCTTAATCCATACTTCTGTTGCTCATTCCTTCACATTAGTACTGTCTCTATGCTTTTATGTCCCGCTTCCAAAGATTTCCGTTGTATACATTTCTTCATTACCATCTATAAATATATCCCTATCATTTAAAATTTTCGTGTGAATACAACATATCGCTGTGGGGTCCCTTTCAACTGTATGTTCAGTGTAATTATCGCCTGCAGTCTCTGTTATTACCTCTTGTTAGTTTGATTCAAGGTTCTCAAAGATCATTTTGGTTTGTGTATCTATTAATTATGGGTATACGTTGTATTAATGGCTTATTCAAATACATTTCTGTAAGCTATAACTTTGTTATCGTCTTCATGTTACTGCGTGATATATTTAATACAATTCTTTAATGTCAGAAAATCAATAGTAATGACAACCATAATAAAGTATTATTATGGTTGTCATTACTATTGATTTTCTTCTTGGTTTCACATTGTAAATCTTATAACGGAAAAATCTATAATATTTTAGTACTGGGTCCCGTTCGCGACTTCTTCCGCGTGGTAGTCGATTACCGTGGTCACGGACTAGGTCGTAGGTTAAAAGTATATATTCGCAGACTTATGATCAGACTTGCAATTAGTACGAGATACAGGACTATGAGTTCGCGTTACTCTGGTTTTTATTCCTTTACGTTACGTTACGATAACAGCAACCACAAAATTCTACAAGAAAAACTTACTTTTTTAAACAGTGGAGTATGTAATCTGAAGACTTTTTTACTACTAACATTCTCTTCAGTAACTCCTTACCAACTTATACTTGGGAGGTTATTTTTATTGATATTTCAGTAGTATTTTCTTCACGCCTGTATACTTTTTTAAACAGTGGAGTATGTAATCTGAAGACTTTTTTACTAGCAACATTATTTTTAGTAACTTCTTACCAGCTTATACTTGGGAGGTTATTTTTAGGGATTTTCTTTAGAAAAGCCCTATTGCTATGGAGTTGTCGTCGACGTCGTCGTCGTTGCCAATTTTCTGTCACGGTTTTGGGTATGAAGGAGATGAGCTATAGAGTTGCTGTTTTCGGTAATAGATTCGTGCTGGGGTGAACCATTACAAGATAAAAAAAAATCGCAAAAAAAAAATCGCAAAATCGAAAATCCCTTGTATTCGGCTGAGCTCGTCTCAGGAATTCAACTTGTTTTGACACGCCTGTATCCCCGAAGGGGAAGGCAGAGGTGTATTACACACCCACGATTCGCCAGTTATGCTAAGGTCCCAATGTAATAGGGGGCAAGCCTATTGCCATCTACCGGGCACATTATTAAGCGAGCGATAATTAACATTTATAAATGCACACATAACAACGAAAAGCCAGAGGTGTGTTCCGGGGCGACTGAGGATCGAACTCGAGACCTCGTCTCATCAGTCCGTTACGTACGCCACTGGGCTATCGCCGCTTCCAGTATTTTCTTTTTGTGAAATAAATCATTTTGAGTAACAAACTGAGGTTGAAAAAGTTCCAATTACAAACGTATAAATCCAAGATCACTCACTTTCGCTATTGTGTCATAAATCACACTAAAGGCTATACAGATCAATTTGTATTGGTTGATTGTTATCCTTTTGATTCCGATTAGAATTTTACTGTAAATGAAACTCAAAAGGCGCAACAAGCTAAAATAGTCCCGTATATATATATATCCCTTAATAAGCCCTTTATCCCAGTTCTAGACTATCTCATTCTCATGTTTCGTTACGATTTGATCGTGAAAAGGTAGCACACAGAAGGCATCTATACTGTTATATAATTGCAAATTTGTTGTGTCTGTAGATTGGAGATATTTAAAAAAAAACTTGCGTTATGTTAAATGAACGATCCTGGATACAATTCTTTTTTATTTCTTGTCTTTTTATCTGTTTGTCTGTGTGTCTGATTTGATGCGGGTCTTTTGTCTATTAGAAAGGTCTTGGTCAGACTTAAAATCAGCCGTATGTTTGATTGCAATTGGTTAAGTAGAAACGGAGGTATGACAAAAACCGATACTCGACCTCCGCGCGGGCGGAGCCGTGGGCATAGCTAGTTTATAATATAAATACAGATATATTAAAAAAAGGGCGGGTTAAAGTACTGGAAACGGTGGACTTGAATAGAAGATTCAATGACAGTAGAGGAAACTCGTGTAGTGTGTAAATACAAATGCAGATGGCAGGCTGTTGTGTCTGCCTACCCCAGAGTGTATATATGTATGTATAATGATTCTAGACGTAAATTAGCTACATACATGCTGCATACCCAGGCATACTAATATCTGAAGAAATAGGCAAAAGCAAATTTTACACTTAAATTTCGCCATTTTAGCCCCATGGCATAGGAGCGAACATAAATTAGAAAATTGGGCACTCTGGGATTAAAGATACGAAAATTGGAAGTAAAAGATAAAATGGGGTCATCGGTTTTACAAAAAGAGGGAATATTAAAAGCAAAGATCCCGAAAGTCGTATTGGAAAATATAACAAGCAGACTAATTCATCTAAGACTAACTTATTACCTTCAATTAACTTATTTTCATTATCTCTGTATCCATCAAACCAATCAAGTATAGCCAATTTCGTACGTCTGATCACCAAACGATTCTCTAATACCAACTCTGCAAGAACCCCGCTATTGAATTTTGTTGTCATTAATTTAGCTTGCCAACATCATTACCGTCAATTTTGTCTCGCTCCGGGATGTCACTTCCTGCTGCGATGATCGGTCGGTCTCCTACCTCCCGTCCAATGATTAGCTTTGACGAATGGTTGGTAATTAGACTGACTTATCTAAGGATTTCGGCATTATTTACTTTCTTCTTTCAGCTTTTACTTTTTTATGTTTGATGGTAGTATTTGTTTGATACTGTAACATTTCCATATTAAAAATTGTGATGCAACCTATTATAAGATCTTTATCATTTAGTTGCGCGTCTTTGCCATTCATATTATTGGCACCAAATACACTTGGACTTTCTGTTTGCCCATTTTTTAATTTTTCTCCAGCTTGCTAAGGTGTAATAAAATAATATATCCTAGAACTTGAGGGTGTAAGATTAATAGATCCTATATTCTGAGTCACATCCCAACAAATCGTAGTGCCTGGATGTTTCTGGCAAAGGTAACAGTCCTATTGTACTTCTTCGTTATTTCGTATTCCTAATCATATTAAAATGTCGTATCAAGCGTACAAATTCAATTTGCAAAGTTTAACACCCCATATGGATAAATCAAGTAAAAGTCAGCAGTTAATTTATTGACTTAACTAAGCCAGTGTTTACCCAAAAACCCATATATTTTTACCCTAAACAATTTTCTCATCAAACTGATTTTACCGAGAGGACTGTCCCCTAAATATATTAAAATGACAGTTCCACCCTCGATCACAAGATGATCCCCTAATTCGCTAATACAAAAACAGAACTATCGGATTTCCCGCGTCCAGTGCGTGACGACTTCCTGTGGTGGCCGGAAGTGCGATGCCTGTCGTACATGGATGACGTTATTTTTATCTTCGTCTTTGTATATTTATTCTTGGTCCGTAAATTTACCTCGTGAATTTTTAAAATATTGGTTTAGCCTTCAAACTACATACATACAGGAGAATTTTGTATTTTGTTTAAAAGAATTAGCCTATTGGATTCCACTGCTAGACAGGGCTTAACACCCGATTCCCCGTTTCTGCATCAAGTCTATCGTCTCAGCTACCTGTTTTCAAGTCGTCAGTCCATCCGGCTACTACCGCTGGCTACTACCGTTAAACCGGTTAAGCCACCTGTATTCTCACTTCGTTTTCTTTGTTCCATTTTCTTCTTTCTTTATCGACTTTTTGATCCATCCCTACAGATAGCAACACCTTTGGTACAGTTTCTGAAGAAAATTATAGTTTATTTTCAATTAATAAAAGAAGTAAGCATATTTAACTCGCTATGAAATTAAGCGTATAGTTTAATCTTACATCAAATATGATAGAAAAAGGACACTTAAGAACAATTGAATCTAGTTAAAAATAATGTGAGTATCCGGAGATTCATTTAGACAAGTCGTGAAGTCTTGGTTATCATATTTATCACCGTTCGTTCTATAATTCTAATGATTCTTTTTAATAGTTTTATCTCTATGATATTCGTCATTAGTGTATACATTAGATGACGTCAGACATTCTTGTTGCTTGAATATATTATGTTTTACATTATATTCATAGGTTGTGAGCGTCGCTCTCCTTATTTGGTAATGCTTCAGATCATTATATTCCACTCATACATTTATTTAATTATTTTATTCAAGTTAGACGACTCGGTCTGACTCACATTTTCCGAGGGCAGTCAGTATAGGCTCCAGACAAACAGAACCAACGCACGTCCTAGACGTGTCTTTGTAACACCCTGCGCACCGCTGTGCCGAGTGAACGGAGAGGTTAAGGGGTGCGCGGGATGTTACAAAGACACGTCTAGGACGCACGTTCTTTCTGTTTGTCCTGCGCCTAAGTTATGGGAAGCAATCTTGCCTTTTCAACCTAAAAACTATATCATCTCCATTTGACCGTTCCCTGATAACATACTCCCATTTTTTTCATTCCTTTCCAAAATTCCCGATAGACGATAACAGGCCTCTACATACCTCTTCGTGAATGTACATACGCAAGTACATATATGTTTTTATTATCCCCAAGATACCCCGTGTCTTTAGCCACACCCAAATTTTGTCCTATTTCACATACAAGCTTAATAATCACATGAGAGTGAGCGAGATAGCTTCCTCATCCAGGCGCCAGACACGTCGGCGCCGGAGTCTATCGATTATACCCCTACGACTTTTGGGAGTGGGGGTTGGCACATGCGCAATTCTTGTTTTGTTAAGATTTCTTCAGATTATAGATTTTCTTCTTATAGCCTTTTAGTTTTATCGTCTTTGAGTGATTAGTCTTGTTTATTGGTTGTTATTATTCTAAGTTTATGTTACATATAGATTTTATGTTATTTTTTTTTAATTAGGAGATTTTATGTATTAATAACATACTTTTGTTGGCGGCAACAATGCATTTTTTCTTTTTCGAAGATTTTACAATTAAGTGGGTAATTATTAGTATTTTCGTTAATTTCTCCAGCGATATACTTCTCTAAACAAGCGTGGGCTTATGCTGTCTCGTGCGAGATACTAATTAAGTCAAATATGCAACGGTAAAAGCAAGAGAGGTCACCTGACCTGCAGAAAACGCACCAAATTCGGGAAAACGTAAAACGATCTTGGTGCGCGTTAGTCTGAGATGACAGACTGGGGAGTAAAAATTCCTGTCATCAAAGAAATATCTAAGTCTAGGTGTTCAGTAAGCTTGGGGAAAAATAGTATTCTAGGATATACTAAACATCGCTAACTAGACCCAAACGAAGCATAGCTTGTACTATTATTACTAGAACACAATAAAAAATCGACTGCTACAACAGGGGGCGCGGGGTCGATTCCCGCTCAGTGCCAATATTTGTATGCATGAATATGTCTATTTGCATTGGTCTGGGTGTTTCTATGTATAATACGTATGTATTTACAAAAAAAAAGTATATAAGTATGTTTATCCGCATTCTGGAACCCATAACACAAGCTAGTCAAACTATGCTTACTTCGGGTCTAGAAAGCGCTGTGTAGAATGTCGTAGAATATTTATTTATTTATTTAAAATATTTACAGTATAGTTGAAGGACAAGAAAACCAGTTAATAATCCTATGCGAAGAAATACGAGGACTCCAAAATACCGTAATCACTTCTTAGAGAAGAAAGAAAATATGCTTTGTTATCTAAACAAAGAAATCCGTTAGCCGCGTAACTTGACACTATAATAGAGTCAATACTTTTATTGTGTCCAAGTTACTTAGACCTCAGGATGATGGGTGACGCACCCTTTGTTTGGCAGATTAGTATGTTTGTGGGTCTATTGATACTTTGTCCTTTTTCTCCTGTATATCTAATGGTAAATATAATATTCTATCACTATATGACGTGCTTCGAGCACATGAAATTCAAATAGATCGTCTTTCGTCTTGATATTTATCAAATTGTAATTGATTAACTTTGTCACCTTTATTTGCTGACCTGCAGTGATAGGCTTAATCTGTTATTTTTAAAATTGGGTATTGTATGTATAGGTAATTTTTATAAATATTGCATCGGCAATGTTAATAGTATGAATTATTTTTATCTTCATTACGTGTATTTATGTACATCGATGATTTCTCACGTGGTGTAGCATTCTTTTTCAACCGCGCGCAAATTATTTATCGATATTTACTTACATGCAATTTCACCTATTTGCACTGACCGGGGATCGATCCCGTGACCCCTGACTTAGCAGTCGAAGAGATGAAGAATAAAACCTTTTTTTCGGGTGACTGACTCATCAATGTAGAGCTAAACTACTAAACCTACGAAATCAGGAAAGTAGGTTCCTTCTATAACTTTTAAACGGGCCGGATGAGGTGGTGTGGTGCAATCATTTTACATTGAAAATTCGTTCGAAAAAGAGGTTTACATGTAACATCGAAATCAATTCTGCCCGATTCCTTAAAAATAATAGCGTGATGATGTTCATCATGATATGTTTATGCGTCTCTAATCAACTATCTTTTATACGTGGGTAAGTCTGTGGAGTTTCGAGATTAGCAGCAAAATATATTTACTGCTCATCAGCTTTAACGTGATAAGTTATAGTCCAGATTTTGACCATGTTTGAGTTCTGCTGAAATACAAAATTTCGTAATGATCTACCTTGTAATAAAATTGTCATCAGTGATCAATTAGACCGATTTTGCTTCATTTCTCCTATCATTCTTATAATATGATGATATTATATAGCTCAGTTTATGATCAAACCTAGAAAGAACGTTTATACAAAATTTCAGCCAAATCTGTTCAGCAGGTTAAAAATGATGCTTAAACATACATACATACATAACTACACGCCGGTTTCCCGAAGGGGTAGGCAGAGATGTGTATTAAACACCCACGATTCGCCAGTTATATTAAGGTCCCAATGTAATAGGGGGCGAGCCTATTGCCATCTATCGGGCACATTATTAAACGAGCGATAATTAACATTTATTAATGCACACATAACTACGAAAAGTCAGAGGGGTGTGCCCGGGGCGACTGGGGATCGAACTCGGGACCTCGTCTCAGCAGTCCGTTACGCACGCCACTGGGCTATCGCAGCTTAAACATCGATAAGACAAAAATTCCAAAAATCACATTTTCGTCATCTTTACCACTTCTAGAACACACGTCAATTTTTAACAAATATTCAATGTACAGTTTTTACCTCGTCACGAGTTTTTATATGTACTGACTATTAACCGAAGAAATCATCTAAGTCTGCTACTCCCGTTGCTAGGTAACGTCGCGCGTCGTAGCGGCGGCGGCGCCTCAAAATTCACAGCTCACCCTCGCTGCCTCCAAAATATACTTACTACTGAGGCAGTTATATGGGACAGTTTGGTAAATTATTTTGGCATCGCCGTCATTCGACTGGAAGAGTGGAGTGGAGTGTGCAGGATTATCGATTGATAAGTTCTTTAGATGCTTATGAAATCTTTCTGATATTTAAAACAAAAACTAAATATACGCGGACGTGGTTGCGGGTACAGCTAGTCGGTGATAGATTTGGACGCTCGCGCTCTTCCTCACAAATTAAATCAACAAGTTGCTTCAACCAACGCTCAAACCAATAACCGTGCTGGAACTTGACTACAGCGATGAATCTGTCCTGTCAAGATAATGAAAAAAAAGCGGCCAAGTGCGAGTCGGACTCGCCCATGAAGGGTTCCGTAGCAGCAAGTAACATAATAATGTTTTTTTTTTTATTTTTTATATTTAAGTTGATTGAATGAAAGGTAGGTAAATTTATGACGTATTAACAAAACTACTTACTAGATCTCGTTCAAACCAATTTTCGGTGGAAGTTTACATGGTTAATGTACATCATATATTTTTTTTAGTTTTATCATTCTCTTATTTCAGAATGAGGAATAGAGGAATCTATAAGGGTTCCGTTTTTGCCATTTGGCAACGGAACCCTAAAAACCACTAGAGAGTAAATTTTAGGGGTTAAAAATGTTATAAGGGACGTTCGTCACTCAGAAGAAGACGCATATTTTTATGAAGAGTGATCATGATGATGTAAAATGTTATGAGAAATATTTTCGAACTTCCATTTGGTTCTTACATAGTTTAGATTCACACACACAATTGGACCCGTAGTTATACTACAATCTGATTTTAGGGTTTTATACGAATTCTGGTCGCCAGAATAGCCTCCACCCCTTTATTGTATACTCAGATAACGTCACGACGACACCGCGTTATGCAAATTCTCACCCCTGAATTTTAATTACTAAAACATCACAATGACTTGAAACCGTCAATTCCTTGGTGAGGATGTTTGCGAGTGCACTGATGCGTCAACGATCGCTCGCGACACACTTCCAGAGCGATCAACATTTGATAAATAATTTTGTATTCACCCCCGAGTCCTTGTTTATCGACGAAAATGTTCAATATTATAAGTTAACTGACTTTTAACTGTTTAAAATTCTTATGTCTTCAAATTCCGCCATCACATCATAGCAAGATACAATAAATATTTTAATTGTATTCTAGGGTATATAATAATTACACAGTACCATCATAAACTTCGCTTTTTTAGGGATTTTCTTTAGAAAAGCCCTATTGCTAAGGAGTTGTCGTCGTCGTTGCCAATTTTCTGTCACGGTTTTGGGTATGAAGGAGATGAGCTATCGAGTTGCTGTTTTCGGTAATAGATTCGTGCTGGGGTGAACCATTGCAAGATAAAGAAAAAATCGCAAAAAAAAAAAAAAACGCTAAATCGAAAATCCCTTGTATTCGGCTGAGCTCGTCTCAGGAATTCAACTTGTTTTTACTTTCGGAAATCCCTTCGGCTACCGCCCGTCGGTTAGCGGGGTTGGTTATGTCGGGCATGAACCAACTAAAACCGGACGGTGTCCTCCCCAAGTGTCCGTTGCCGGGCACCCTGGGTAAGCCCTCGAAAGTATAACCCCAGGGTATATAATATTTACACAGTACCGTCATAAACGTTCAACCTCTTTAGGTAAAATTATGAAGCTTCATACATTTTATTTCGAAAATGATTGGCTTACATACAACCATCCATGCCTCAATTTACCTCCCTAGGTGTGAAATTTCTAAGAATGCTCTTTAGTAGATGCTTACAACATGAAAGAAATCAACTGCCAACATTTTTAATTTTCCGAACTCGTTTGGATGTATAATCAGGACAATTAAGACCTATTTACACCTAAACGGTATTCACTGCCGTCTGCGCTAGGGAAAACTGAGTGGCTATGCGGTAATACTACTGTTCACTACCTATGTACCAATTATTTTTTTTCGTGCGTAAACTACCCACAGCGACAGTGAATACCGCTCAGGTCCGAATAAGGCTATATGTATGTATCATCATCATCATCATATCAGCCGTAGGAAGTCCACTGCTGAACATAGGTCTACCCCATCGACTTCCATTACGACTGGTCTGTAGCGGCCTGCTTTCACCGAACCCCTGCGCTCTTTGCTAGGTCGTCTGTCCACCTTGCGGGAGGCCTCCCTATGCTGCGCTTGGCGTCACGTGGTCTCCACTCAAAAACCTTTCTGCATCGGTTCTCCGAGCTATGTGCCCTGCCCACTGCCAGTTCAGCTTGCTGACTCGCTCTGCTATGTTGGTAACTCTAGTTCGTCTACGGATCTCCTCATTTCTGATTCGATCTCGTAGAGAAACCCCAAGCATAGCCCGTTCCATAGCTCGCTTTGTATGTATATAAGATAGATAGTCAACTAGCTTTTTTTATACCACTCAGTTGGCAGACAAGCTCACGGCCCACCTGATGGGAAGCGGTTACCGTGGCCTATGGACGTGGGCAACACCGCGTTTGCGTCGCACTCGCACTGCCGACCCTGTAAAAACCTTCTAATGCCCTTCTTGAAGAACTCCATTTTGTAGTCGCTTGGGAAAACCACAGCAGGGAGATGATTCCACAGCCTGAGGGTGCGCGGAATAAAGTGCCTTTCATACCTTTTTTTTTTTTTTTTTTCGTGCGGAAATCCCTTCGGATACCGCCCCCGCTGGAGACCCCCCGCTCTCGCGGGCGGTTATGTCGGGCTTGAACCGACTAAAACCGCACGCCGTCTCGGGTCTTAAGACGCCGGGGTGTAAGGTTACCCATAGAGCATATCCCTCGCACCCCGACTGACCCTGGGCCATCTCCGGTTTCGAGATGGCCCCCTTACTTGCTCTCCACTGTGCCATCTGCTAATCAGAGGGACACGTGGAAAGCTTCCGAACAGCCCTCAACAGGGCCGTCCTCGCCTCGGTCGGAGTTGGCCGTAGGCGGCAGCGTCTCTCCAGCCCTAGGAGAGAGGCGCTGCTGTCTCCGTTGCCCAGGGTGCACCGCGTGGAGGTCCCCAACCAAGCACCCCAGTGCCTTTCATACCTGAATCTGAATAATCTTAATACTGGTCCGGCTTAGCTATGTTTGTCGGTTTTAGTTGATTCACTAGTTTGGATGATCTATAAAAGTATGATGTCATCGTCAATATTTTGCTCGTATACTTGTATAGTTGGTGCTTCTGTGAATTACTTCGTCGATTGAGATCATAGTCAGACATATTTTTTATACGTCGAAAATAGAAACTGCAATCCCTCAAAATACGCATTGTATGAATCTTCCAAAAGACTGAGCGAATGAGACGTGAAAAAGATATAAAAGGAAATAATAAAATTTAAGTATATTTAGACGACTTACTACCTTGGAAAAGAACTTGTTTTTGAATAAGTTTCTTCCCGGCGTCTGATGAACCGGTGGTCCATTTGACGTATTGTAAGTTGGGTTTTAATTAAGAAAAAAGACCGACTGAATTTGTATCTACTGAACGTATGATAAATCTGGTATATAAAAAAAGTTATAAAACACGAAACCTGTAGGTAATCCCCAATAGGTAGTATGTAGGCAAGTAGGTTGCAAGTGTAAGAAAATAATATTTTTCCTATAGATTTACATAGGAAAAAGAGAACTTCTAGGACGGGACTGGTCGCGGGGACCAGTCCCTTACAGGAGGAATGCTCTGACCAACTGAGCCGCCTGGACACGTCCAAGATATTCTCAGAAATTCTCCGATATATTATATACGTCTTTTTCCGAACCAAATCGATAGTAAAAGTAAACATTCTAATTGCTTAAAAATTTAATTGTAAATAATATTTACTAAATGATTGTCTGTCTGTCTGTCTGTCTGTCTGTACACATCCATTACAATTCGCACCCTGCACTCACCCAGACTACATTGAACTATTAAAATTCCGACCGGCCCCCACTCATCTGGCGGAGGCCATTTCATGCCTTTTTATGCAAAACTGTATGCAATAAGTCGTCCGTTATGACTATGGGCTTTTTAATGAGTCCATATGAATTTGGTAATATCACACTACCCTCTTATAGCGAGGCGTTAAGGGGTATATTTGAGTGGCAAATGTTGATGGGTCCGATTTTATTACGGTTTTGAGGGTAGTTTTTAATCATATTAAGTTTATAGCGTTGGATATTAATTCTTATTGAGCCGCGGTAGCCTAGTGGTATGGGTAATGGACTGCTGAGACGAGGGCTCGGGTTCGATCACAGGTTTTACCATGGCACACACCAATGACTTTTCGATGCTTTTCGAAGTTATGTGTGTATTTATCGCAGGCTTATAAGTGCCCGGTTAATGGCAATAGGCTCGCCACCTATTACATTGGGACCTAAACATAAACTGGCGAAATGTGGGTGCTAGCACCACTGCCTACCCCTTCGGGGATATAGGCGTGAGTTTATATTATGTTATGTTTATATTAATTCTAAAATTTTTAGTGTTTTAGAGTTTATCGAGGTTTTGGGGTAGGGTGGGTGCGTTCTTGATATTTGGATGTTTTGGGCTGTTAAGGTTTATAACAAGCCTCTTCAACTGGCTACAGGGGCATCATCATCATCGTCCGAACGCCAATCCCGATTGAATTCAAAGTTTGCACTTTAGAACCGGGGGGTCTTTGATAACCTCTGTGGTGTAGCGTAGTGCATTCGACTGCAACGACAGGCGGCGGGGGTTCGATTCCGGCTCGGTGGAAATGTTTGTATGCATGAAGTTGTATATTTGCATTGGTCTGGGTGTTTCTATGTATCTTAAAATATATATTTCTTGTGTGCGTGTGACTGAACTCCTCCTAGACGGCTGGACCGATTTTGATGAATTTTTTTGTGTGAGTTCAAGTAGATTCGAGGATGGTTTAGATTCACAATTTGGTCCACAAAAATATAGGGAAAAGAACTAAAACCATAAAAATCGAAATCCACGCGGACGAAGTCGCGGGCACAGCTAGAAATAAAACTATTTCAACAGATTCTATCGCGATTTATTTGATGTTATCTTATTATTTACATTGAACCCGACGTTTCAGTTACTTTTCAGCAGCCATGGTCACGGGGAGGAGACTCAATGTAACATAACATAACAAAAACTCACGCCTATATCCCCGAAGGGGTAGGCAGAGGTGCTAGCACCCACATTTCGCCAATTTATGTTTTAGGTCCCAATGTAATAGGTGGCGAGCCTATTGCCATTAACCGGGCACTTATAAACCTGCTATAAATACACACATAACTTCGAAAAGTCATTGGTGTGTGCCATGGTAAAACCTGGGATCGAACCCGAGACCTCGTCTCAGCAGTCCTTTACCCATACCACTAGGCTACCGCGGTTTAGCTAAAGCGGTATACCTTTTTTTTTTTTTTTCGTGCGGAAATCCCCTCGGATACCCCCCCGCCGGCCAGCGGGAAACTAAATGTAAATAATAAAATAACATCTAATAAATCGCGATAGAATCTGTTAAAAATAGTTTTATTTCAATGTGTGACGCGTAAATTTCCAACAATATCATGTAAATATAGTATTTATCCGCTTTCTGGTGTAGCAGGATCGTAGCAAGTGGCAACATGTGGTCTCTGCCTACCCCATTGGGTAAGAGAAGTGATTGTATGTATGTATGTATGTAAATATTTGCACGAAGAAACCTGCGGCTTCTCTCTTAGCAGTCAAACTCAACTTCTCATTCCCTACTAATCTAGAGTACATTACCGAAAATAGATCCAAAACTATAAAATGTACCATTCCCATGGTACTTATGACATTTTTTATTCGTTTTAAATGCCGTCCCTCTAAAAATCGTTATGGGTTACAAAAATAGATGACTCGTAAATGTTTTACTTGCCTAATACGCCGCTTGAGTTGAATCACTTTTGTCTGATCGTCGAATATTACTTCGGGCCACCAACCTGCAGGTGGACACCGAAGTCTTAAAATCACGCAAAAAAAACAAAATCTTACACCCACTTTTTATCACTTTTCTCGACGTTTCACATGATTCTTAGTCTAATTAAGCAAAAATTTTTTTGTGTCGGTCTGTCTGTTGGTCTGAATGTCTGGATGTCTGTTTACGCAATAACTCAAGAACCACTTATCCGATTTAAAAAAATTCTTATTTGGTTAATGGGAAGAACTGATTAGATTTTGGGGTTTGTACGTTCAAGGTTTCGGGTACCTACCATACAAATTGTCCCTAAAAAATCATTTTTTTGTGTTTTTGACGTCGAAGACGTTTGATTTGATTTCATTTAGAGATAGGATTAGTGGGTATGTGGGAGGGATACGACTACTTATTATTAAAAAAAAATTTGAATAAAAAATACTGCTACAAAAATATCTAAGTTTGGCCCGAAGTTTGACAATCACTGTGTGATTTCCGCCCCACTAGATTTGTTAGTAAAAGTCATGCTGTTCTCAGTATATGAGCCACCGATCGAGGAAGTGGGCATACGAAACTAAGGCCAAGTTCAGCTATGGCTTTTGTGGCACGATGCTGTGAAAAATGTTCAACATAATTTGCAACGCAATATTCTTTAGGTGCGTTGAGCACTTTTTGGGTAAACGACATGTTTTCTAAATTCAAAAATGGATTGATGAATGGTGGGAGAGACGTATGGTGACGATTAAAAAATACACACGTATTTGTGTAAGTTTTCACTTATGTCGGCACTCCAGGAGTGCCACTGTATTTTTTAAACCACTAGGTGGTAGACAAGCAAACGGCCCACCTGATGGTAATTGATTACCGCGGCCTATGGACGTGTGCCACACCAGGGGCGTCACACTCTAGCGCTGCCGACCCTGTAGAAACCTTCTAATTCTTGAAAAGCCTCATTTTGTAGTCGCTTGGGAAAACACAGCAGCACTTACTAACGGGCATTTACTTTAAGGCTTGTTCTCTGTTGAAAATTATAATCACGTCACTGTTATGCGGACCTGATTGGTCTTAATATGTTTTTGTTTTATATATCAATGAATAAATATTATACGTAATTCTACACAGCGTGTTCTAGACCCAAAGTAAGCATAGTTTAACTAGCTTGTGTTATGGCTTCCAAAATGCAGATAAACATACTTATATACTTTTTTTTATACAGATATATATTATAAATAGAAACACCCAGACCAATTTAAATAGACATATTCATGCATACAAATATTTGCACTGAGCTAATCGAATCCGCGCTCCCAGTCGTAGCAGTCGAATGCATAACCGCTACGCCACAGAGGCCGTCAAAGTGTGTCAAGTCAATATGATTTTACCTCACCTGATGTTAACATCAGGTGAGGTAAAGGCTAGTCTTCGAAATGAGTCATACTATTATAGATACAAATAATGCTACAGTGACAGCCTTATCAGACGCTTTTTCTTGAAGCTCGAAGCTTGAAGGACCTGGAATTGTAGAAAGGAAACTATGTTTGTTGGAAAATTATAAACAATTGCTTCACTTGATATTGTTGGAAGTTTACGCGAATGTCACACATTGAAAAAACTATTTTTAACGGATTCTATCGCGATTTATTTGATGTTATTTTATATTTTACATTGGTCCCGACGTTTGGGTTGCTTTTCAGCAGCCATGGTCACGGGGAGACTAAAGATGGTTGTTGTCTTGTCGTCTTCGACGTCGGGATCAATGTAAAATATAAAATAACATCAAATAAATCGCGATAGAATCCGTTAAAAATAGTTTTATTTCAATTGTTCACTGTTTTGTGTAACCTGATTGGTCATAATATAATTATGAGAGTTTGGCGACACTAGTTTCTATGTTAACGAGTTTTTAGGGCACTCCCTCTTGTCTTTACATTCCATAAGTACTAGGAATTCAGTGCAGGGTGCGACTGAAATAAATTGAGCTGAGCGAGCAGGACTCTTACTTGTAAATAAGACATCTTATTACGGTCGCGCGCTTAGCTAAGGCCGCGCGCTCGTAGAACTGTTTTTCGGTGGTTATTCCTCAATGATACATCGGACATGAACCATCTCGAACTTCAAAACACTCCTCAGTGTCCACACTATCACCGTGCTAAATTTGGTCAAGATCGCGCGAGTGGTTACGGAGGGATTCAATAATTATTTAGTGCGATTCATAACTCTTTAACTTATCCCTTAACGCCTCTACTAATGGTTCCCCTGAAACGACGGTGTTGCTAGCAGTAAATTTTGATAAATTGGGCGTGAACTGCTCTCCCTATTCTAAAATATCTCAGTCAAATTCCTTCTGGGAGGGAGCATATATTAATATCAATTGGAACACTATTTACGTACTTACTTGAACTGAGTGTTAATGACCGTTGTTCATGACAGCCTACCCCTAGTACGGTTCCGAATAGACTGCCACTACTTGGTCTGACTTCAGTGGACTGTATGTTGAGATGTTGGTCGAAGAATGAAAACACTTTGGATGGGTGGCTTGAATGACGTCAGCGAGGCATTGGATGGTCTTGGCCCAGCACTACCCTTGATGTACTATTTCCTGTTGAGCTTCCTTGTTCTTGACCGCGTACTGAGAGAGAGTCTCTAATTTCCTAACAAATGGTCCCTGCTTTTATAGTCTTTGATACGCTGCTATCCAAAATACCTCACCTCCGCATTTCCATTTATTCATAAAACTCATATTATACATATTAATCATATACCATATATGTATACCTGTAGCAATAAGAGTTGCACGACAATCGGTATTTACGCCTGTACCGCGCGAGGTCGGGCCGCTGAATGACGGGCGGAATGACCCCTCAGACTTATATATGGCCCCTGCCTCCCGCGAGCTACTATATAATAAAATGGCACCAGCCGGGGGAGCGCATATTCGCTTCTTACGTCGTGGGAGGCAGTCGCGGGGCGTAATTAAGCTTAGAGTGGACTTTCCTTATTAAATTTGGCTCTAACATACTTAATTACTCAGAAAACTAACTAATAACAGTAATAAGCTATTTATCTTAGCTTAATATCAAAGTAATTACATAATTACGTTTTAATTTACGTAAACCTAACATTTTTCATAATTCATTCATTACATTCACGCTTACTAATCAACATGTCACAAGTGTGCTGGTAAAGAAGGGTCAGTCGGGGTGCGAGGGATATGCTCTATGGGCAACCTTACAGCCCGGCGTCCGAAGACCCTAGACGGCGTGCGGTTTTAATCGATTCAAGCCCGACATAACCGCCCCCGCTGGCACGCGGGGGGGTATCCGAAGGGATTTCCGCACGAAAAAAAAAAAAAAGGTACTTCTTACGTTAGTGTTTCGTGCGGTCCAGGAGTTTCGGATTCATCCATCCATTTTCGCATTTATAATAGTAGTAATATTTTCTCCATAACCTATATTCCACTCATACGCATATACATAAGGAGTAGAACGCCTTGCTGGAGTCTGTTTCCAGAAAGCTATAAGCTGGGAACCTTCAAGTCACAAGTTGCTTCTAAGCATGCGTGTTCCACCTTCGAGCACTGAGCAGGTGATATAGTGGTCAAACGGCGTGATTATTTATTATGTGTGATGTGATGTGTGTGTATAAAAATATACACGATGAGAACTGTTCATAGTGATGACTTTCGAAAGAAAACGTGAAGCGAAACATTCTTATTTTTATTACGAGTCGCAGTTACGCTTCAGTAGTTACGCTCCATAACGTTACAAGCCAAATATAACAATCTATTTATATATTCACACAGGTGATGCCGGCTGTACAAATACGCCACGGTGTTGCCAGGACGCTCGTGGTACGTTGACCGATATGTTAGTTGTGGATACTAAAAGATTCTAGGCCGTAAATATTGATGTTAGTTTTTAGGTAGTGTAGAATTTGTCGGCAACAGTCGGTTCAAGCCCGACATAACCGCCCCCGTTAGCCGGCGAGGGGAGTATCAGAGGGGATTTCCACAAAAAAAAAGGATCCTATCCTATAAAAAAAGTGTTATTGCAGACTATAATCTCTGTACCAAATTGCATCCCGATCCTTTCACTCGTTTTTGAAAGACAAACTTACATACACACACACATTTATCCTCACAACCTTTCACGTTTATTGAGCTGAGCGAAGTGAAGCTCTTATACGTGGCTAAGCCGTTTGGTCGAGACTGTACTCCTCCGGAACCACAATACCGATTTTGATCAAATTTGCCATGGTGATAGTGTAGACACCGCTGAGTGTTTCAACTGTTCAAATACAATGTACCATTGAGGAATAATCATCGAAAAACAGTTTCAGGAGCGCGCGGCCTTAGCTAAGCGCGCGACCGTAGTAAGATGCCTTATTTTTCAAGTAAGAGTCCTGCTCGATCAGCTCAATTTATTTCAATCGCACCCTGCACTGAATTCCTAGTAATATTAATAGTATGAAGAATATCGTCGGTTATTAGTTAAGAAAAAAGTTCAAGACAATATCTTACTAATGGGCCGTCCCCCCACAAAATGGAGCACGGCCAGAGTAACAGCGTATATGAATGGAGATGACGCCAGACATCGTAAAACTCTTTGGCAGATGTTCAATAATGGGTGTCTCATACTCGAGATAATGACAACACAGACTTATATTCCTACTAGAGCGAACGCACTCAACAAAAGAATTGTCTATTTAGGTTCAGTTAATTGTACGTACAAAACGCCTTAAAAATATACCTGAAACGCATCGTGGGGTGTATTCTGCCCCAATACGATCTTCAGGGCCCAAATCATAGTGGTCTCGTTGTAGATATCGATCGCACAAAACGGAGGTATTCTGCTTCTGTTGTTGTTAAAAACACAGAGAGAGAATTTGGAGAAAAAAAAGTAAAAAGACAGTACTGGGTGCACCCATATCTTTCTATTAGGAATAGTGATGGAAATCATTTCAATACAAAATATGAGGCGTTGAAAACCTGTGACCGCAAATTTTACAGTTATTTTATCTGTATATGTATCAAGTTTTGAAGAAGTTTCGCCGGCTTACGATGCCGTCCGATGCACCGTTTCACGGCGACGTTGCCGTACCGTGCTAGTGCACGGTACGGCGCCGCGACACCGCACGGTTCCACGGCGACGACGTCGTGACGTGGTGATGTGGACAGGCCCATAGCCATATGATAAAGAACAGATTACGTTAGAAGGTTAAGGCGGCTAGTTTAGGGAGTATGGCGCCTCACCAAAATCTTCGGGGCCCAAGACAACCTCACCTGCTAGCCTATACCTGCTGATGAAGGGACGGGACTCGGGCGCAGACCTACATCACGAGGTTATGAAGTCAGACGGCAGTAGCTCTCGCAAAAACCACGATAGTCCAAATCAACAGATAAATTAGCATAGCGGACTCCTGGCTCCAAATATAAGTTTTGTATGTAACTGGGACTAAAGCTGTGCTGATGACGATGATGATGATCTAATATATACTCTATAGTAATATTATGAATATGAAAGATTTTTTTTGTTTACAATCCATAAACTCTGGAACTACTGAACAGATTTCAAAGATTCTTTCACCATTAGAATGCTACTTTTTATCCCGATATTCTCAAAGGATCAGGATCGCGTTGTGATGCTAGTTTAGAACTTTCTTATTAATGTGATCTTTCTGCTTGTTGTAGGTACCAGCAGATTGTGTACCACCGCAAGCACAGGGGGGCGCGTGACGCAGTTTGCGCTCGCGCATCGAGCACGCGCTATCTGACAACTGGCGGCGGCTGACCGCGCCGCGAGCTGTGAGTATTTTACATTCTACAATACTACTGCAAGGTGCTTGGGGTACCAAGGGTTTGGAAGCCGAAGCCAACCTCTCCTACGAGCTGGTACTCCTGCTGATTGACGGACGAGGCTCTGGCACAGGCGCATCTCTTGGAGTTGAGAGGTTCTATGGCAGTCGCTATCGGCAAATTCGACATACCAATCATAATCAATAAGGGGAATCCGGGCTCCAAAGTGCAAGTTTTAGATGCAAAAATCTTTGGGCCAGAACCCTCCTCACCTGCCAGCTGGTACACACCTGCTGATTGATGGACGAGGCTCTGGCGTAGGCAATCTTCTCATGGTTAGGAGGTAGCACGCCTGTTCTCACGTAAAAGAGATAGACCACATCAGGAGGAGAACGTGTAGGAGCGCTGACCCCGGGCTCTAAAGTACCAGCTTTGGATGCAACCGGAACTGGTGCTGGGATGATGGTGAGGAATATTTTTACTGTTGTTTTCGACTCTCTCTGGAAATGGCTGCCTGACCTTGGCATCGGGCCAGGGTGTATAGGGTTCCTGCAAGCCGGTACACCTGCTGATTAACGGACGAGGCTCTGGCTCAGGATTTCCTCTCGGGGTTGAGGTCTGACCAGACGGTAGTCGCTTCCAGACAAGCCGTATACACCAAATCTTCCGAGGTGACCCACGCTAAGATCATGATGATGATGGATGCCTGATCAGACCAGGAAAATACGTAAAAACAGTGCTCTAACCCGATTGCAGTGCCACCTATATACAACCTATGAATCTAAACCATCCAGAACCTACTCAAACACAGGATTATTTATGTATAGATGACATTTATTAGCATAGGTTCAAATAAGTAAAGGACCTGTGCTCGCCTTCCAGGGTTCATTCCAATCCCGTCCACGCCATCGCTCCTTCAGCCACGAGAGGCCTCGACACCGGAAGGGCAGCGCACACTCCTTGGACTTGGACCTAGAATACTCAGAAGACAGACCTTACAATACTGCAACAATACACAAGTTTGTATGCTTTCCAAATTGCAGAATAATATGTACAGTCATCGACACAACTTGCTGATCACTAGCGACGGAAAGACCCGATTAGCCTACATACAATGACGACTTGGCGATGATACAAACGGAAAATTAGGCAATGATTAGAACATCTAGAAAGATTTCTAAAGCCTCATTTTCCTGCAGATCCTGCACATTGATTCTACTAGTATAGATTAATTTTTACTATAAGTACTCTTTCACACAATGGCATTTTGTGAAGAACTTAGCCATTATTTCCTACATCAAAGTAAAAATTAATTTATTCTCTATAGACCGGAAATTACAAAACGTCAAAAAAAAAACTAGACTAATGTTTAGCAAATGGACCACCAAGCCGGTTCCAAACGCAGCCCCGTCCTGAGAAGACTCCGGCAAGAAACTCAGCGGGCTTTATTTTTCTTTTTACGAGTCTGAGATGAGACCTAATAATAATTCTAGGCTGGCGTGATCAGTTTTGTAATATGATATAATGATTAATAGAGAACCTCGTAGTCTCAATTGTTTGTTTATGGCTATATCTATTGTCAACAGAACCCACTCTCTGACAAAGATGGCAGCTCTATCCCTCAAGATATCGATCGACGGCGGCAAGGTGGTGAAAACCATACAGTTCGACCCCTCCACGACGGTGTACGACGCCTGTCGCATCATCAGAGAGAAGATCTTGGAGGCCAGTAGCGGTGACCGTAAGTCTTTTGTCTAAAATTGAACCTTTGAGACCATGGGCAATTTTGGATTATAGGGCCACGGGCAATTTAGGGAGGCGCCTGTCATCCTAGCAGGAACAGACCAGGTCGGCGGCGCCCTACTTTTCGACTCCTACGACAGGGGGCGCGGGTTCGATTCCCGCTCAGTGAAATATTTGTATACACGAATCTGTCTACTTGCATGGGTCTGGGTGATTCTATGTATAAAATGTATGTATTTGAAAAGTACAAAAAGTATGTTTATCCGCATTCTGGAACCCATAACACAAGCTAGTTAAACTATGCTTACTTTGGGTGTAGAAAGCGCTGTGTAGAATGTCGTAGAATATTTATTTATATTATATCATCGTCGATACATTAATCACATCTGATGACATGATTTGTCACATATTTTTTTTATAACCGATACGCGTCCACGTGAAATACAACACATTAAATATGTTGTATATTACGTGGTATATGACGGTCTTTTATTGCTGCCTACCCCGGAAAAACTAAGGCGTAAGTGTATGTATGTACGCGTCGAGAATATTACGGCTTCGAATTTCACCCATTACAAAACAGTTATTAGAATTCTGTGACTATATATATATCTCTCTCTTTGACACAGCTAAAGAATACGGCCTATTTCTCGCGTCAGAGGAAGACAACAAGAAAGGTATATGGCTTGAAGCGTCCCGCAGTCTCGACTACTACATGCTGAGGAATGGCGATCTCTTAGAGTACAATAAGAAAACCAGGAACCTGAGAGTCAGGATGCTTGACGGTAAGTGACATGATTACACTCAGAAAGGACTTAAGCAACTCAAAATTAAATAGTGATGTATCATCATATGCCTGTCCTTGTTCCGTTAGGGGTGTAAACCCGGGGCAAGACGGGGACACCGTGGTTCCCAAACCCGAGGGGGCCATCTAGAAACCGAAGTATTTTTTTTTATATATTTGTTCTGTCAATTGACTGCACCACGCTGGATGGTGAGAAGCTAGGATGAAGTCCAAAAGATATGGGCCACCATCCCAGATGCTGACGATCCTAAAATGGTAGCCCCTACCTTGACGGCCTCAAAAGATGCTTTTTCACGCCCCGCTTGAAGAACCCGGGATTGTAAGAAGAAGGAAACACGTGCGCGGACAGAGCATTCCAGCTCTTTATCGTGCGACAAAGAAAGGAAGCACCGAACCGCTGAGTTCGGGACTGTATGGTTTCCACCGTGTGCGGATGGCATCGCAGATGGCCCAGGGTCAGTCCGGGTGCGACGGATATGCTCTATGGGCAACCTTACACCCCGGCGTCTGAAGATCGGAGACGGTGTGCGGTTTTAGTCGGTTCAAGCCCCACATAACCGCCCCCGCTGACCAGCGGTGGGGGAATCCGAGGGGATTTCCGCACGAAAAAAAAAAGGGGGATCTAACATGTTTCATACATTCTTATCAGAAGTCATTACCTCGGTCTCTCATCATCATTCTTCAACAGCGCCTATACAGGTTGCATTCAAAGCTTACTCTTTGGAGTAACCGGGGACCGCTCAGGACCTTTACAAGATGCTTTTTGTTTATTTTGGCTTTTACGGGAGCGCCTTCCATCTGACCCCTAGCGCCGAGAGAAAAAATTACGCCAGTCCGTCAATCACCAGGTGTACTGGCTAGCAGGAGATGTTGACTTCGCCCCAAAGTTCTTGATGGGACCCTAAATACCCGGGTCTTGTGGACTTTGTGTATTTGACAATAAAAGCAATTATCTATCAACATGTATTTCTTCGTTGGAGTATAGAAAAAGGTTAAATTTATTTTTATTGACAGGTACCGTTAAAACACTCCTAGTTGACGACAGCCAAGTCGTCGCCAATCTGATGGTGGTGATCTGCACCAAGATTGGTATCACCAACTATGATGAGTATGGCCTGGTGAGTATCTTCTGTTAACTCTAAATAGCTTGTTGAGATTATACTAAGTTCTATATGGTGTCTAGCCCTCATTTCTTCATAGTTGTTTTGTTATACAAGGCACGTCAATAAAACTTCACCCCGCCTGATGGTAAGAATGAAGGCCACCATTATAGATGCCAGCTGTGAACAACACTGAAATGCGCGTCCTCTGTTCGACGGCCTCGATAGATGCTCTGCAATATAATCATTGTTGAGCTGAGAGTGAGACGAAGTCAAGCGAAAAGCTCTCTATACTCCACTCGGTGTATTTCGGTTGTGACGCTACTCCTCCTAAACTAATCGACCAAATTTGACCAAACTAGGCATGTAAATACAAATTGATACCCGGAAGGTTTAGAAAAGCTCTCTATACTCCACTCGGTGTATTTCGGTTGTGACGCTACTCCTCCTAAACTAATCGACCAAATTTGACCAAACTAGGCATGTAAATACAAATTGATACCCGGAAGTTTTAGAAAAGCTCTATACTCCACTCGGTGTATTTCGGTTGTGACGCTACTCCTCCTAAACTAATCTACCAAATTTGACCAAACTAGGCATGTAAATACAAATTGATACCCGGAAGGTTTAGAAAAGCTCTCTATACTCCACTCGGTGTATTTCGGTTGTGACGCTACTCCTCCTAAACTAATCGACCAAATTTGACCAAACTAGGCATGTAAATACAAATTGATACCCGGAAGGTTTAGAAAAAATTAAATTGAAAATCGAATATACCATGGAGGAATAATCAACATTCAAAAATTTCAAAATCTGATTTCTCCAAAATGATCAATGTTGAGACCACGATTTTGGCGCCAAAATGTGCAACTTAACTATTGGCTTAAGACAGAAAAAGAACATTGAAAATCGGTCTAGCAACGGCGGAATAGTCACCGAAAAAACAATTCATAACATAACATAACACAACATAAACTCACGCCTATATCCCCGAAGGGGTAGGCAGAGGTGCTAGCACCCACATTTCGCCAGTTTATGTTTAGGTCCCAATGTGAGGCGCAAAAATAGGTGGCGAGCCTATTGCCATTAACCGGGCACTTATAAGCCTGCGATAAATACACACATAACTTGGAAAAGCATCGAAAAGTCATTGGTGTGTGTCATGGTAAAACCTGGGATCGAACCCGAGACCTCGTCTCAGCAGTCCATTACCCATACCACTAGGCTACAATGGTATTCAATTGAAAAAAATTGCGCGTGAATTGTAGGTAATCATGTAGTGCACTCTCAGCTCAACATTGCAACAGCAGAATGCATCGCGCCTTTAGTTTTAGATGTATACAGCTGGAAATGACTTCTCCAAAGCGCTTTCACTAGGAAATAAATTCACGAACTGATCAAACAGGCATTGAGTCGGTAATACAACATTTTTAGGGATTTTCTTCAGAAAAGCCCTATTGCTATCGAGTTGTCGTCGTCGACGTCGTCGCCAATTTTCTGTCACGGTTTTGGGTATGAAGGAGATGAGCTATCGAGTTGCTGTTTTCGGTAATAGATTCGTGCTGGGGTGAACCATTGCAAGATAAAGAAAAAAAAAACCAACTTGTTTAAGATCGTTCAGAATAGTGATTTGAGATTTCTCTATAATGCTCTAAAAAGTCTTTCAATCTGTATTCGGCTCATCAGGTCATAGCCAATCCTTCCGTCGTTCATTTAAGCCTCTAAAATTTATTAGTGGTTTAAAAAAACTTTATTTGTAAAACTATCAGGTTCGCGAAGAACAAAAAGAGGAGCCAGATCCTTGCGAGAAACCAAACTACGGCACTCTAACACTCAAACGGAAACATCAAGAGAAGGAGCGAGACGCAAAGATGGAACAGCTGCGGAAAAAGCTCAGGACCGATGACGAAGGTAACTGTTTACAACTAGGTGTTTAGACCTCGATGGTGCAGCGATAGAGCGATCGACGACTGAGTAATAGGTTGCGGGTTCGATTCTCGCTCAGTACAAATGTTTGTTCGCATGAATATGTCCATTTGCATTGGTTTGGTTGTTTCTATCTATATTATGTATGTAGTAACAATTCAAAAAAGCTGTGATAGCCCAGTGGTGTACGTAACGGACAGCCGAGATGAGGTCTCGAGTTCGATCCCCAGTCGCCCCGGGCACACACTCTGACTTTTCGTAGTAATGCGTGTGTATTAAAAATATTGATAATCGCTCGCTTAGTGATGTGCCCGGTAGATGACAATAGGCTCGCCCCCTATTACATTGGGACCTAAACATAACTGGCGAATCGTGGGTGTTTAATGCACTTCAGCCTACCCCTTCGGGGATACAGGCGTGAAGTTATGTTATTATTATGTTTATCTGCATTCTAGAACCCATAAACAAAGCTAGTTAAGCTATGCTTACTTTGTCTAGAAGTGAAGAAATGTAGGTCTTTATTCAATTTCTAATACTCCTAAGAAAACAGGTCTGACTATATAATACGAACATGTATAGATTTACAGAAAAATCATATTAAAAAGTAAAAACTTTAACCTAACAATACCATTCTCCTATCAGTAAACTGGGTGGAGCCCTCCAAAACCCTCAGAGAGCAAGGCATCGACGTGACGGAAACCCTTCTGCTCCGACGCAAGCTGTTCTTCTCGGACCGGAACGTGGACTCCAGGGACCCCGTGCAGCTGAACTTACTGTACGTGCAAGCGAGAGATGCGATATTGGACGGCATGCACCCTGTCACGCAGGATAAAGGTAGGTTTTCACTAGCTAGTGAAGCTATTTACCTGCAGGTCCAAACCGTACACATAGTCCCATGTTCCTCAGAAATATGTATATGTTTGTGTCATTAAGTTTAGGAGAAAAACTCAGCTGATCCTAAGATCAATTGAGCGTTTACGTTGGGCTTACTTGGGCCATTAAAGCTGATAGCCGTTGGAACTGTATCATAAGGACCTCTAGCAGTGGACTAGAATAGGTTGATGATGATGATGATGATGATGGCTACATGAAAACCACCCTTCTGTCCTTATCCCAAATTTATTTGTGGTCGCCGCAACATGTGTGCTTGTTCCATTCATCTCTGCTTGCGGTCATCTCAACATTCAGTCCCCTCCTAACCATATCCTCTTTCACAAACTCCATCCATCTCCTCTTAGGTCGTCCTGTCCCCTTGTAACCGTCCACTTCCATACTTAATGCCTTCCTCACGACATTACTTTCACCCCTACGCGTCACATGTTCGAACCATGAAGCGATTTCCTCGCAACTTTTCTGTGATTGGCGGAAGATAAAAAAATGGTTTTGGTAGTGTTAAAGTACCAATAACTCTTAATAAAAAAGTGTGTTGTTTTTTATGTCATTTTTTAATCTATATTTGCCCTAGGCAATATTCGGCCAGTGGCGTACGTAACGGACTGCCGAGATGAAGTCTCGAGTTCGATCACCAGTCGTTCCGAGCACACACCTCTGATTTTTCGTAGTTATGTGTGTATTAAAGATGTTAATTATCGCTCGCTTAATAATGTACCCGGTAGATGGCAATAGGCTCGCCCCCTATTACATTGGGACCTTAACATAACTGGCAAATCGTGGGTGTGTAATACACCTCTGCTTACCCCTTCGATACAGGCGTGGAGTTATGTTATGTTATGTTTATTCTCCCTACTGGGCCTAGTGGGCCACTACTGTTGAGCATAGGATTTTACTCAGGTAGTTCCAGGGAGAGTTAAAAACGATCTGGACATCCACAACAAACACAATCAAAAGTAGATTGAAAGAGTCGGAACTTTCATCAAATATAATGTAACAGATGTGTATTTGGTTGTCAACAGCTTGCGAGTTCGCGGGTATACAGTGTCAGATCCAGTTTGGTGATCACAGAGAAGACAAACACACTCCTGGCTTCTTAGAGTAAGTATCTTCTAGTGGCGGCTGGTATCAGGATACTCTCATCACGATAACAAATGGACGGACCTATTCCACCATCAAAATGACACACACTTAGGCTTCAAACATAAATAATAATACGTAGGAATTATGTTTTTTTTATACTTTTCGGAAAATTTAAATAAAGGCGGTTATTTGATGGTAAGTTTGCGTATCAACTTTCTGCTACCTTTTTTTTTAAATGTGTGTAAGCCCCCACGGGCTTCACCTCGTCGGTGCCAACGATGAGATGGGCGTGTCAGAATCGACTAAATCCACACGGTGTCCTCCCCAAGTGTCCATTGCCGGGCACCCAGGGTAAGCCCTCGAAAGGATAACCCCAGGGTATATGTATATTTGCGTTGGTCTGGGTTGATATGTATTTATTTACAAAATAAAAGTATATGATTATGCGCATTCTAGAACCCCGTCATATGGGTTCTGCTTAGTGTGGGTCTAGATGGCGTTGTTATATGTCCTAGAATATTTATTATTATTATTTATTTATTTAATTTTAAATTTATCACTAAACTGAACTTGATACCTGAAACACAGGACTACCTAGTTCAGGCGCATAGTACGTAATATATTTAAATACCTATATAAGACGCCTAAGTACATGCATATAAATAAGTATATGCACTAATTACAAATAACTTAAATAAAAAAAATATTATTATTATATAAAAAAGCTAAATTCATACTTTGCTTCAGTCTCAAAGAATTCCTGCCCGCCTCGTACGTGAAAGTCAAGGGTGTCGAGAAGAAGGTCTTCAAAGAGCACAAGAAGCACATCACGCTGACCGAGCTGGACGCCAAGGTGCTGTACACCAAGAGCGCCCGGGACCTCAAGACTTACGGAGTCGCCTTCTTCCTGGTCAAGGTATGGCATTCATTACCAGGTTGCTCACAATTAAATCTAATTCCACTAAATCGGTTTAGCTCGTGCGGTTACGGTTTCCGGTGACCGCCAGGGTACTTGGGTAACATATGGCTAGTCATGCCGCCTCCGCCGGGCCCCAGTAGGAACGGTAGCTCCAAGAAGTGCTGGCTGGACGGCTTAGAAGATGATGAGCGTGCCAATGGTCCCATTGCCAGGGATGCCAAAGACTGTGCGTAAAGTTGGCAAGCAGACCCCAGGCTATGAGGTGAAAACCTCGGATGCCACCAGGACTCAACGCTGAGATAATGATGATGATAGGAGGATCAGAGCGAATTAAACCTCGTTACCACATTTCAGTCAATTAGAATTAGCAAGCTGAAGTGGCAGTGGGCCGGACATTTTTCGCGAAGAACCGACAACCGCTGGGATAAACGTGTTGTTGAGTGGAGACCGCAACTCGGCAAACGTAGTGTAGGACGCCCTCCGGCCAGGTGGGATGACGATCTGCGAAAGACTGCGGGCAGATGCTGGATGCGGCAAGCTGAAGACAGGGCGCTATGGCGCTCATTAGGGGAGACCTATGTCCAGCAGTGGACTAGAATAGGTTGATGATGATGATGATGAATGTCTTAGTAAAACATGAATACTCAGTACAGATTTTCAATGGTGAATTCCAGCTTAAGAGTATGCTAGACACCGCATGTGCACTAAAATTGAGTGTGGAATCTTAGTTATGACGCTCACCGTATACATAATCTTTATACTATTCCCTTATCTACGTCTTTATTAAACTGAAATAAATCTAAATCGTATAACTTTTCTCATTAGGAAAAAATGAAAGGCAAAAACAAGCTAGTGCCTCGCCTCCTGGGTGTCACCAAGGATTCAGTACTGCGTTTGGACGAGAAGACCAAAGAAATCTTGCAGACCTGGCCCCTTACCACCGTCAGAAGGTGGTGCGCCAGTCCTAACACCTTTACGCTGGATTTTGGTGATTATAGGTACGTATTGAAATTAATGACAATAGAGGGAGTTCGTGAAGTGTGTAAGGACAGAAGCAGATGGCGGGCTGTTGTCTCTGTCTACGTCAGAAGGAATAAGGCGTGAATATCTATATTTATTAAAATTAAATTATTTAATCAGTCTATTCTTGACTCGACTCGACTGTTAGTCAGGATTTCTCTAAGTAGGGAATGCTATTTGATCGTAAGGGGTAAACGATAAAAGTTTAATAATGACAACATTAGAACAAAAGAATATACGGAGATTTCATGGAAAGTGGTGAATTAACTGAACACTGAATCTTATTTTAAATTGAAATGTATAAAATGCTCCAGGAATCGATGCCAATTGCAAGCCCACACTTCATATTTTTCAATGAAAATAGCATTGAAATAAAACTATTTTTTAACGGATTCTATCGCGATTTATTTCTTGTCATTTTATAATTTATTGAACACGTTTCGGGGTTAACGGTAAAACTAGTAATATCGACCTTTCCTTAAGTTTGCCGTAGCGGCACTATGGAATGGTATAATAGTGTGGTTTTTTTTTTTCAAAATCAATTGGTTCATTTGGTTCGGTACCTGACTAGGAGTAATGATTTTAAAAATTCCAATGCTGCAGTTTTAGTTTTCATCAAATTCGGGCCATAGACTCCTTTGAGCATTTTTTGGTATTCCTCATAGTTTAGGTTTTGACCATCGACACCCAGTTAAAAAAATCTCCCTGTATTGTTGCGATGAAATAGGAGATACATAGACTGACGCGTGGTTGTGTTGCAGCGACCAGTACTACTCGGTGCAGACGACGGAGGCGGAGCAGATCCTCCAGGTCATCGCCGGCTACATCGACATCATCGTGCGCAAGCAGCGCGCCAAGGAGCACCTGGGCATCGAGGGCGACGAGGGCTCCGCCATGCTCGAGGACTCCGTGTCCCCCTCCAAGTGCGTACCTCCTGCCTTCAGTCAAACAGTGGTTACGGCCGTATCTGGCTCCACTGAGATCTTTGGAGCCGAGCCAACCTCACCAATTCGGTACAACTACTCATTGATCCACGAGGCTCTGGAGTAGGCTTTTCTCTCAGCGTTTGAAGGTCAGACCTCAGACTTGGCAAAAACCAAGTCAAAAGAAAAAATAGGGGGGCTGACCTCGGGCTCTAAAGTATAAGCTTTGGATGCAACCGGGCTTAACACTGTGATGACGATATTCATCTTAAGGTTATGAGTATGCAAAATTCTATAGATTTAAATCGGAAAAAAGTGAACATCCAGAACGGGACTTGAACCCGCGACCAGTCCCGACAGGGGGATTACTCTGACCAACTTAGTTACCTGGACAAGTTCTAAATATTCGAAATTATCCGATCCATTGCGTCATGGAGCGACGCTGGAGCCATCTATCATAATTCTATCTAAACTACGGAAACAATGAATGATGTTACAATAATTTTTTAACATTGTTTTTAGATTACTCTGCCACATTAATTTAATGAAGTTTTGTAAAAGCAATCTTTGGGAAAAGTTAGCATACGAATTGCGTCGAAATTTAATTAAATTAAAATAGTAATTACAATAAATTAAATGTCCAATGTTTGTCAAACAGGGCCAACATTATCCAGCACGACACGTTCAAATCCGGCAAAGTGAACACCGAGTCAGTGGCCAAGCCCGCCGTCCACAGACCTGGCGCTGAAGGTATGCACACTTCCTACTATATACTTTCTTATAAGTTAAGTTGCCGCCTAAGTAGTTCTGCTTAAAGTCGTTAAGTAGTGCCCCATCTATTACATGTATTTATAGGAGCTACCTAGAACGTGTATGCGGAACTTCGGGCCCGCACGAAACACGAACGAAAAACGTAGCCTTTATGTACCCACGGTCAAGGAGATACAACTTCACACGTGAAGATGTATACTTATCTCTTTGGTCGTGTGTACCATGAAGGTAAATAATAGGTTACTTTACTAAAGCGAAATCGACGGCAGAAAGAACTGGACTGGAAACATTTTGTAAGTTTCCCATCACAGATCGAAGAACGTAGGACGTAGCAGCGTTTAATTCCGTTGTCACTGATTCTCCTTCAGTAGCAATGGAGTCAACCACTGTGACCGTGCCTTAGCCGGAGTGGAGAAAGTACAGCAAGACCAGTGACAGTATCAGGGAAGTCCCCTGACCACCAACTGTGTTAACTCTTGTGGAGAGGAACCACCTTTGGTAGAGTTGTTTGAGGATACACTCTGCAGGATCAAGTAATTGACCATGTCAGACAGCCGGGTTAGCAAACATCTGTAGCGATACCACATATACCGAGCACCATCTAGCGACAACAAGTTGAACTACTTCAATACTACTAAGTCACTGCCAATTCTGAATCGCGAAAGTGACGTTCGCGCGCTGATATAACATATATACAACATCCCAACGACAACCGTTGGGCCGCGGCCCGCCAGGTGTGATCACCTTGCCTAGTCGGAGGATCCTCCCTTTGTGTTGGAGGAACAGAATATAGAAATCATCTAATGGAAATGTAGATAAGGCACTCTTTTAATAGGTTTTTTACACAAAAACATATTTATTGCAGCTTTTTTTTGATTTGTTACATATTATATTGCACAGGAGCTTGTATTATTTGCTTATTTGTCCCCTGTAGGTGCCAAGCCGTTCGCAGTGGGGCACATAACAGGCGCCCAACAGACCACGGTCTCCGGACAGATTATAACTGGACACACGCCTCCTGCTGTTAGTAAAGCTTATTTTTTGTTTATATATTAATTTTTTTTTGCTGTTTTTTTATTCATTGCAATAATAGATTTACAGAGATTTTAAAAGGAATATGTTTTAATAATAGTGTTATCAATATTATGTTGAAAATATTTCGAAAACCGGTTAGGTCTTCGGTATTGAATTATTGCGGTTACGGTTTTAAGAACCGTTTTAGTTGCTTTGTAATAAGTAACCGGTATGTGTTTCGGTATAAACCTCAAGTCTAACCAAAATACATAGCCGGTTAGTTTTATATAGGTAAAAACAAGATTAACAGTTTCTTGTTGAAACTGTGTGTGAAATCGGTAAGAATGTTAACCGATATGTTTCGAATTGGTTTCAAACTATGATAATATGTATTGTGCCTAAGCTTGCCTACCTCAGTTAACATAATGAGTGTAATTTTAATATCGAAACCTACTTACAATTTCCTTAAACATACTTCTGTAATATTTCGTCTAAACATATGCAATTTGTTTCACGCTGCTATAATGGCTACCTAGTCATCGAAATGGGCTGTGTAGGTATATATTATTAATACAATATATGTATACTTTGTATATAAACATAACTTCACGCCTGTATCCCCGAAGGGGTAGGCAGAGGTGTATTACACACCCACGATTCCTCAGTTATGTTATATAAAGCTTAAAGCATACTATCACACCGCACTCACTTCAGTTTATATGAGATTTTCTATAACTAAAGCCATCGAATTTACGCATAATATATAGCCATGTACTTTTCGATTGGTGAAATAATTTGTCCAAAAGTATAGTGGTTCTGAAGATTACCTTCAACATATAAACAAACTCACAAAATTGTACTTCTGTTTATAATATTAGTACATATAGATTTTCACCGAAATACTCCACCCGCGGGAAAAACTGTTCTCCTTCCCACCGCCCCCCGACCCACAGAAACCTATTCCCGGGATACAATTAACCTATATCGTCTGGTCATATTTTACCAGTGCATAACACTTTTTACGTGATTGAGTAATAAACCAATTCTTCCGTTTATAAATCTTAAGGCTTTCACGGCCGGCGTTGCATGTAGAATGTACTGCTTCCGGGCTGTTTGACCGTGGTCCATCGGAAACTTCGACACTGATGCGACAGTCGCAGCGAAATCGCCGCCGAGGAAGGTTCTCCGCACTCGACGGCGTCCCGACCTGTACCACTGTAGATGTCGACCGCAGTGATCGACGAAACGTCAGGAATACAAGTTTCCAATGGACCACGGCCAAGCAGCCCGGAAGCAGTATAATCTACAAATTCTTCCGTTCTTTCTTCTACGTGCCCGAAATATTTAAACATCACTTTCTCTGTCTTGAACACTACATCTTCCACCATATCACAGTTAGCACGCTGTTCCTCACTTGATACATTTACTCAGTGGACCTCCCAACCCTGAGAGAAAACACTACACCAGGGCCTCGTCCGTCAATCAGCCGGTACATTGCAGGTGAGGTTGGCCTAGACCCGAAGATTTTGGTAGTTTACTGGTTATCTTATGCAGTACTATTTTGTGTGATAGGCCTCTCAGATGCAGCAAACAAGAGTGACATCGATCCTGACAGAGCCGCAACGAGCTCTGCTGTCCAGCATCACCAGCGGCAGGGAAATTATCAAATTGACGGAAGAGAGTCTCAGCAGGGTCAGTATATTCATTGGAAATTTGTAACTTAAGACTGTAGGTTAGTGGTTAAGAAGTCAGCCTCATATCTAGAGGTCCCGCCCGTGTTTAAATCTTGGACATTGCACTGCCGACTAGTAACCGAAACTACTAGTATTCTCACTAACTGGAATAGGTACCAGTAATAACGGTTAATAATATTCTTAATAATAAAATCTTGAAGGTGTGTGACCGGCTTAGTTTTATTTTATTTAAAAACCCTTTATATTGTTGTAGGCGTCTCTACCAGCCCTCGGACAGGACGCGTCGTCCGTGAAGTGGAAGCAAGTGACGATGGACACCAACAAGCAGGTGGTGACGTCACAGATCGCTGCCATGAACGCTGCCACAGCGCAAGTCGTTACTCTAACATCAGGTGAGTGTGTCATCTCCTCTCACCCGAAGTACACTGTTTAACGGAGTTCTTCACTAAAAATCCTGGTTGAGCGGAGTTTTTTTTTCTCACAGACTCTTCGAGGAATAATCTTCTGCCATGGTTTTCCTAAGAGACTACAATGTGAGATTTGTAGTAAAAAGATTCAAGATCGGCAACGCGAATATCCCTGCGTTAAAGGCGTTCATAGGCAACAGTGATCACTTACTTTTTAACACCTTCTGAACTTCATCCCGCGCGCTCTTAGGCTGTGTAATGATCTCTCTGCTGTGTTATTCCCAAGCGACTACAATATGGGGTTCTTCAAGAAAGGCATTAGAAGGTTTTTATAGGGTCGGCAGCGCGAGTGTGACGCCTCTAGTATTACACACGTCCACAGGTCGCGATAACCGCTTCCCATCAGGTGGGCTGTGTGCTTGTCTGCTACCACTGGTATAAAAAAAGCTCCTAAATAGATATCTTTACCTACTTCTTTTCCCTTAGAAAGCTGTGGTGCACAGGTCAGGCTCAGTGTTCCATCTGAAACCCGTTTAATGATTGTACCGTACCACATATTATGTAAGCATATAACTGACTGATATGCCTATACATCGAAGACAAATACCTTTTTTTCGTAAGGAAACCTCCTCGGATATAGCCTCCCCCCCCTCCCCGGCTAGCTGGGGAGATTATGTCGGGCTTTAACCGACTAAAACCTCACGCCGTCTTGGTTCTTCAGACGCCGGGTGTAAGGTGGCCCTAAGGAATTTTCCTCGCACCCAGGGCAAGACAGAAATACCTGAGCATATATTAACGAATATTCTACCACCAGGTCCAACAGAAGAAGTCGACCACACTGCCGTGGGGGCCGCCATCACCACCATTACCACCAACCTGCCAGAGATGACGAAAGGCGTGCAGATGATCGCTGCGCTCATGGAGGATGATGGCCATGGTGATAAGCTGCTAGACGCCACCAGAAACCTTTGCACCGCCTTCAGCGACCTGCTGAAGGCGGCTGAGCCGGAAACTAAAGAGGTGAGGAGTGCCGTCACTGGAGACACCATCTCATCATCATGTGAACAATATTCCCGGTCGCATCCGCGGCTTATACCTCAAGAGTCCGTTCACTCTTTCTCTGCCTTTCGATTTGGCTTGGGAGCACTACCGTCTGATTACCAACTACAACATGAAACCCTGCACCAGAACCTCGTCCGGTAATCAACATGTGAACTGGCTGGCAGGTCAGGTGGGCTTGGCCTCCTCAGATCTTGGTGGGGTCCCTATACCCCCTCATTCCCCCACTGGAGACACCATCTATGTGCAACATCCCAGCGTTTTATCCCCGGTTGTGTCCGAAGTATTCTCTTTGAGACCCTGGGTCAGCTTTCCTGCTCTTTCTCCTCCACTTCGTACGGTCTTCGGGCTATAACATCTTCGGCTATGATATACTAGCTGTTGCCCACGGCTCTGACTGGGTGGAATTCTGATACCGTTCCCGCAACCCATGAGAACCTATTCTAGGCATAGAAAGCAGCTTGATGTGTTATTTCAGACTATAGTCTATCCCTGTACCATATTTTAGCCAGATCCGAAAGTAATAAAAAGCGGCATAACCAATATTGTAAATAGTAATCATCATCATCTTAAAGCCTGATCATTTAAACATGTTTCTCTACATTCCAGCCGCGACAGAACCTTCTCAACGCAGCTTCCCGCGTCGGAGAAGCCTCCACAACCGTCCTATACACCATCGGTGAAGAAACTGAAGAAGACAAGGAAACCCAGGTAACGCAACATGTCCAAGATCAATGTACCGACTCCAGCGAGCATAAACACCTGGTAGACCCCAACGATGACCCCTACTATGATTGTCAAACTAACTTACGAGACCCTAAGCGTAACGGCAAGAAATCCTATTTGTATAGAAAATTAAACTATTGCTATGATAATTTCTATAAAGTATTTTTTGGTAAAGAAAAAGACGATGCGTATGATTCAGATTTTGAAAACATCGATATAGGTATCGATAAGCTGAAGGTCGATGATGATGGCATATATGAGGAAATAGATACTTCTAGAAATTGGGGCATGCTAGACGTTATACAAGAGGAATCGGAATCTGATTATTATAAAAGTTTGGACTATTGTAATATGCTATTTAAGAAAGGAGCCCAAAAATCGAATAGCGATAACGATTTTGAATCGATTGTGCAAAATTGTGAAGGTTATTTAGATGAAAGCAATCCTAAATTGTATCCTAAAACTATATCAGATAAAATTTATAACTTCAAAAAAGATTTTACAAATCACGATTACGCTAATGTCAATTTTGAGAAAAATAAAACGGGTATTAATAATAATATTGATAAACAGAATAACAGTTTGGATAAAAGTAATTTAAATAAAAATAAACCTAGTAACGGTGTCGATAAAACTAAAGTTAATTTCGATAAATCGAATCTCAACTTCGATAAATCGAATCTAAATATCGATAAAACATACCACGATTACGTTAACATAGATTTCGATAGACGCAATAGGAATGATATTCTTCGCGAGAGATTCTTTCTATCCGAAAATATCGATAAAAATGATATTAACGAGCAATTCAATCGCAATAACGGTGATAGCAAAGGGATCGAGTGCCACAGCATAGTTAATGACGTCACCAAATCTGGACCCGACGTCCGAGTATCCGGCTCTTTGAATATGAAACTTCTAAATCCAGATAGATACAACCGTGTACTCACTACCACAGAAACATTTATGGAAACTGCCGAAACGAGTTTCACGAAAAACGAAATATCGAAACTACGTCGCGATGGTTTCCAGAACTTCGTTAAAAAGAGCGAGAGATACTATACGAGCGAAACAGGTGATAGACAGACAGAAATACTTAACAATTCCACTGTACCTAAAGGAAAGACCGAAGTACGCATTTTTTATAACCCAACTTTTAAGTCTACTGGGGAGGCACGTGTGAAAGGTTTTTGTCAGCATTGTAAGAGAAGGTGTCCTAGGACTGACGAAAAGTGTTGTCCTAGATGTGAATGCTTGGAAATCGAACTCGCTACCTTATGGAAAGAGAATTGGTTGAATATACTGTTCCTATTGTCGTTAATCTTTATTATATTGGCACTTTTAGTACAATGTGTGATGCCTAAGAGTGATTGCGAAGGGCGCGATGGCACCGATAGTGCCGATGGGTCTAAGTGCTTCGATTTCATGTAGATGTTCATTTTTCTTAGCTTTAGAACAGTTTTAATAAAAGACAACAAAATGTTGATTATACAAGATGGAATTTTCAAGAGGGTGTGGATGGCCAAATCCGAAACTATGAGGAATAGCTAGAAGTACTCAAAGGAGTTTCGGGCCCGATTTTGATGAAAACTAAAACTGCAGCATTGAATCTTGGAAAAATCAATACTCCTAGCCAACAGTCGCACTCGTTGATTTTTATGATGATTATTACACCATTAAATTATATAGTAAGTAATAATAATAAATAAATATTCTACGACATTCTACACTGCGCTTTCTAGACCCAAAGTAAGCATAGTTTAACTAGCTTGTGTTATGGGTTCCAGAATGCGGATAAACATACTTATATACTTTTTTTTTTTGTAAATACATACATATTATACATAGAAACACCCAGACCAATGCAAATAGACATATTGCATTCAAATATTTGCACAGAGCGGGAATCGAACTCGCGCCCCCTGTCGTAGCAGTCGAATGCACTATCGCTACGCCACAGAGGCCGTAAGGAATAAATTCTAGGAAGTACTGACATATGGCAAACTTAACTAATTTTTAACAACATACTTATTGATTTTTCTTATGTTCCCTACCTTGAATGAAGCTTTTTCTAATCTGACCATCCACGCCCATTAGAAACATTCATCCTGTTTAATAAGAAACTAAATGCAATCCATCTATTAACTTTTGGGACGTGTGTCCATACCATTTTGTAGTATTCCTAGTGGTGTAGGTTCGATTTCTTTTTGTTTTATTGTGCTTACGGTGTTAGAGACCTTTTGTTTTTGCGGTGGTTAGCTAGGGTAGCACTGCGGCATTCATTGTTTCACGTATCGTTATGTGAATAGTGACTCAGGATATTTGTATTATATTATCTGTGTACAGTTTTACGGCTCGATTGTAGTTTCTGAACGCGTTTCTGTGAAAAAATATATATAAATCAGAAATCGAATCTCTGCAACTTATCGTACATATTATATTCTCTATGAATCTTACATAAGTATCAAATTATTTTTCTTTCATTTTCGTTAAACAAAACTATAAATTATAGTGTAAGAAACATTTACGGACAGGTTACTAATTAATACAATTTATATTTAATTATCATTTCTACGCAATACCAAACTTGTTCTATATAAAAGTCTAAAGCTACATTCCGATGTTAAACAAATACTACAAATAGACTACAATTATTGATACTTAGTCAAACATATGTGGAACTACAGCGTCCTTGCATATGTTGATAAACATGTGCTAAGCACTTCTAAAGCTGTCAAAGCAAAATAGTTTCCACTAGTGCTGTTATAACACATAATAGATTGCAGCAATCATTAATTTACCGTCAGTAGTGCGATTTAGGCGCTACCTTCGGCCATACTTTGAATTAATGGTTTTTATATAAGGTGTCACCGAATTTGATGAGATGACTTGGTATCGACAAAATATGTATTTGAAACAAAAAAAATATCGGGTAAAATAAATAAAAATAAAGAAAACACCACCAGTCTGCATTGTGAATATTAAACAAGCCCACTCTTGTAAAAGTGGACTCGTCTGTCCACAACATTTTTCTGGTAGGATCTTCCACTAACCGTCTAAAAATCCTAACCGCGGATCAAAATCTGTGGTAAGGAGCTCTTGCACCCGCAGAAAGTGGTAGGCGTGCAGTCCTTCTCCTCGCAGTATTCTCCAAGCGGATGTGTGGGAAATACCTAAATCGCGACCAGCGTCACGTGTGCTCGTCGCGTCATGTGACGCTGGTCGCTGGTGGTTTCTTTTTCTTTTTTTTTTATTATGTTATTTTTTATTTTACCCGATATTTTTTTTTTGTTTCAAATACATATTTTATCGATACCAAGTCATCTCACCAAATTCGGAGACCTAATTCGGTGACACCTTATGTAGTGTGTAACGAAACCCCCGTCCTGTCAATAAGGGGCCCATAGGTATCCTAAATACATATAACCAGATATGAAATTAAAAAAATATAGAATTTAAAATGCCACTGTACGTAAATTTTCTTACCTTAGGAGCACGTAGAAAACTTTCGGTTAATCTAATCAAAATTATAAAGACAAAATACGTAAGGGAAAAGACTATCTGACATTTTCAGTAGAGTATAAGTTTATTATTATAAGTATATGATGATCTATACTATTCAAATTGAATTTACACTCACTACGCATCCTACCGTTAATCCCGGCTGTCTCCAAAACTACCACTTTGGAGCCCGAGATCTGCTTTTCGGCTCTTTCTCCACATGTCTCAATTGTGGCATGTGGAGACTCTCAACAAAGACCCTCCATTGAAATAAACATATTGTTGCGTGCGCGGGGTAAAAATTAAATGCCGTTTATACAACAAAGAGGTTTATTCGCTCACCACAAACTAGACAACTAAATAACTAGCACACACAGTACTCTTCAAAAGTTCAAGTCGCTCAGCAGTTCACAGTAGTCCACAGTAGTTCCTTAAGTCGCAGGTATAACTCTCTTGGTTCACTTCGGTAAGATGTGTTCGCTTTCGCTTTCGAAAATTAACTAACTCGTGTCGATCGCTGGGCGCCCTTTTATAGCTCTTAATAAAGAGGGTAGATAGTTCCGGAATCATCTAGAGATAAGGCACTAGAGCGTTCGAGAATAGTAGGTATTTACTGGGGCGTTCGAGAAAACAAGTACCTACACAGTCGTGCCGACGATAGAGGTGAATGCCCTTGTTATCGCGATTTGTAGGTAAAGTAGGTATAGGTAGACAAAGGGCGTGTGATTTTGTATTGACTTTTCTGGATTTTTCTAAACGGATCGATAGAGTACTTTGACATTAACAATGCGTTTTAATTTCTAGAAGATTCGATCAGTAGTTTCCGAGATATCGACGATCGTTGTAACAATATTTTAACGGATTCTATCGCGATTTATTCGGTGTTATTGTATTATTTAGACTGATCCAGACGTTTCGGTTGCTTTTCAGCCGCCATGACCCCGGGACCACGTGTATACTTCTAACAATATCATAAAGACCATCCGCTTACACATATATTATCTTATTCAATCAATTAGATTTTTTTTATCGTGCGGAAATCCCGTCGGATATCCCCCGCCGGCCAGCGGGGGAGATTGTCGGGCTCGAACCGACTAAAACCGCAGGTGGCCCAAAAGGCCTTTCCCTCGCACCCCGACTGACCCAGGCCATCTCCGGCTTCGAGATGGCCTCCTCAGGTATTCAACCAATTAGCCTATTGCAGTGTACTGCTGAGCAAATGACTTCGCCTTCCGCATCCAGCCTATCCTAATTATATTTTTCAAGGCCTTGTCGCTGGGAGGCGTCTGACCTTCCGTTTAAATAAGCGCGGTCTGATTAAAAGAACTCCTTTGCTCCAACTGCCTTTGATAGACTTTACATAATTATAACGTAATACCTCAATGCCTTGTCCGGAATATTAAAAGATAAAATTGTATAAATTATATACATGCGTCCGATTGCACCACGCACAAGTTAATACACTAACTAACAGTTAGTTTGGTTTAAACTACAGGTTTAGTCTACTAATATGAAAAAAAAATACTTAGTCACATTTTCTTTACAAATCTTTCGTTTACTAACGTCAACCGTTAGGCCGCGGCTCGCCAGGCGTGATTTCAATGATCAGTTTCTCTGGTTGAAGCAAGCATGGGGTCGAAGGAACACCTTGCTAAAAAAAAATTGTGGTCCTTCGAACGGTACTTTCTGGTCCGTCGAGCTGGTATATTAAAATCTGCACATCCATACGTCTTCCAATTATTCTAATAAAAATAAAAACTAACTTTAGTGTTAGTTTTAAAGCCTTTTTATCACGTAGACTTTTGGTGAAATCGGATGTTGTAGTTTCTTGCCATGGTTAGATAGGGTTGATGTGAATTCGTGAATAAGAAACTCCTAAGGGATTCAATATCGTATAAAAAATAGGCAGCTATTTAAAAAAGTACAACAATTTTTGTGAATTTTTGCACGTCATTATTATAAAAATTCGCAAGTGTTAATGTAAACTCATTCGGAATAACTTAAAAATAAAACCAAAAGGGTGTAAGAGACATTTCCTTATTTTTTTATTTCTCATGAATGCTTCGAACTAATATATCGCTCAAACGCACGAAAATACCATTTTATATAGTGTATACAAAAGTATTAGGCAAATAAAATAATTGATTTCAAGCATTTTGCTTATACACTGACTTCCAAGATGGAGGACGGTTCTCAATTTGTTGGCATCTTTTCACAAAATCCATTTACTTTTTATAAATATATTCACGTATACACACCTCAACACTGTCTAGGGTTATTTAACATTCATAGATGTACATAATTAAAACAAATATGAATTCTAGAAAAATGTTTTAATACGTACCAAATTGTTTTTATCTTTTCTGGTGTATGAATTCGGTAAAACCTTACTGGCGAAAATAGATGCAACTGTCATAAAATCGCTAAAATTGTGGCTTGGACTAGCGCACTCTGCTGATTCCTCTGCTCTATTTAGGGATCAAAATAATTTTGGGATGAAACTTAAGAAACCTTCGGAGCTCTATAAACATCTTAGAGTTACCAAAGCCCACATCTTAGGAAAATCCCAAGATGTCACAATCAGGGCACTCCCGAAAGATAATAACGCGTCCGAGCTTGAATCTAGATTTCTATTCCATAAACGATTTATGATAGGGGCCCAGTCAAACAGAGTGGGGTTGGGAGTACGAGAGCCAGAAAGGGACCAGGATATACTTAAGTCCTTTCTAAAACAAGACGAAAATGATAAATATCGAGTGCACGCGATGAATTTGGAAATCCAAAATGAATGGTTGACAATGGGAGAGTTCTGCATACCGATGGCCTTAAAGTGGCGCACCTTGATCTATGACTGGTCGCCGGCCCTGTTAAAATTTTATCTTAACGCCTTTCAGATGACCCTCCCAGACCAGAGTAATCTGGTAAGGTGGGGGAAGGCCACAGAAAAACAATGTTATACTTGTGGTGAGGCAATAGGGACGGATGTAGGGTGCTTCTCGATAGAGGCCATTACTCACGCCGCCACGATAAGGTGCTTATCATCATACGTGAAGCAATGAGTCTGGCAGTAGCTAGAGCCCAAAAAGGATTGACTACTAACAGACGTCATATCAACTTTGTGTCTGAAGGTTCATCCATAACACCCAGGAACAAACCTTATTCAATCTTAGATACTGCCCCAGATTGGACTCTCCTAATCGACAGGTATGAAAAGCACTATAAAATTCCGGAGGATGTTGGGGTTTCGTCATCTAGACCTGACATATTCCTATATTCTAAGAGGTTAAAACATGTGGTTCTTGTGGAACTTACTGTACCGTGGGAAACAAATATACCGAAGGACCACACAATAAAGAAAAATAAATACTATGATCTCACAAACGAATTAATCAAAAACGGTTACGTGGTTAATTTGTATGCAGTGGAAGTGGGAGCGAGAGGTATACCAGCAAAATCTCTCTATAACCTACTTAAAGATCCAGGCCTATCGAGAGCTACAATAAGCTCATTACTAGGACGAATGTCTAAAGCGGCACTAGTAGGTTCGTATCAAATTTGGTTAGGCAGGGAGGGGAACTTGGGTAGTGAAGGTGAGTGTTGATGTACATCAACAAAAGGGGCCCCTTCTAAACCTTCTTCTAAACCTACACTTGGGTCGCAAGTCCCAGGCACTGTCCCGAGTTCCCAACTCAGCAACGCGATGGACCCGGCACCCGCACGGAGAATCCATGGATTGCTAAGATTACGGTCTCATATCAAATTTTGATTTAAAAAAAAAAGATTGTAAAACGTGGCAATTCTAGAATTGATATTTTTTCATTACTTCCATTAATGTAGAATACCCCTAGACAGTTTTGAGCTGTGTAGATTGTCCCTTATGACCTATCTCTTGTCTTGACTCCCGATAAATAGGTACCTTTTTTTTTTTTTCGTGGCGAAACCCGAAGGGTACCCCCCCGCCGGCCAGCGGGGGCGGTTACGTCGGGCTTGAACCGACTAAAACCGCACGCCGTCTCGGGTCTACAGACGCCGGGATGTAAGGTTGCCCATAGAGCATATCCCTCGTACCCGACTGACCCTGGGGATAAATAGGTACCTCATTTGTCGTGTATAAAAAAGGTGATACAAACACATCACAGCAAATAATCATCACAATGCGAGTTTACAAAAACCCAATATTGTTAAGTTTGGTTATATTTATTATTATTTTGTTTATACATATTATATTAATGCACACTAATCTAGTCCTAATGTTTAACTTTTTAATGACCACAAAAGTGGTATTAATCAATTGATCTATTGAATGTTAAAACCGGCAGCTACACATACATTAATTCTGGTCATTGTTTACTAAATACGTGTACATAATTTTTGTTGTATATTATATGATATAGACTTGATTATACATTAAAAAAATCTGACTTTTATATCCGTTATCACGTTTTACTTCATTGATTTTATTGGGTAAATGTGTGAATCCAATTTAGTTCTACGGATTGTTGCCGGTGAAATCCTGTGTTAGTTAATTGTAAATCTTTCATCATAAAATCAATATAAAACGACTTAACGTTATGACAAACGGATTACACGTCTGATTGTAAAGCGGTGAACTCACTCCTAATTTACATTACAAAATATGTATAATCAACAGTGTATATCATACTTAAATTATGTTAAAATTGAGTTCTGTCATTGTGCATACGTGGCTTTTTGTTCTATTTTCAATAATGTTTTGTACACTAAACATCTGTATAGTAATGAACTTACACCATAACCAGAATGGGTATAACTCTTCTAAATTGTATAAACCGAAGAAAGTTTTTATACATTGCTTTATACACATCTGTGAAAATTTTCAAGAGAGGAAATATCTATACTTGTCTTGAACTTTAAGCCTTTGAATAAGATTCCTTAGTGCCCTACGTATTTTTAAACAGAATTTCACACGGGTGAACTAGCGGCCCAGGACCCGGTTAATAATATAACCCGATTGCACCACCACCAATCGATCCCAATAGTAAACGTAAACAAAAATAATATTAATTCTTATTGAATTTCATGCTTCTTACTTCAAAACTTAAGCACTTTCCATATAACGGACTTTCATACATCCGCTCATCCCTTATTTGCCATCTTAGGGGGTGAAACTCAGATACACGAGTACATTTATTTCTAACCAAAAGCAGCTAACTATATAGCTAGCTAATTTCGTGCTTCTTTCTCCGAAAATAACGGACTTTCCATGCAACCAATCATCGCCTATTCACCCCCTTAGTGGTACAATTTTGATAACGCTGATACACGTATTTATTTATTTTTGAAAAGACGTAGGGTATGAAATGTATGCTTCTATCTTCAAAAGTGACGAATTTCTCATATAAACTTTCAACCCCTATTTCACCCTCTCAGGGGTGAAATTCCGAAAAATGCTTATACATGCATTCATTCGTATCTAATCAGAAGTAGCTGTATAGAATTTTGTGCTACTACATTTGAAAATGACGGCTTTCCATACAAACGTTGATCCCTTATTTTGCCACCTTAGCAGTAAAATTACCAAAAATCCTTTCTTAGTGGATGCCAACAACATAAAAAGTATCTACTGCTGAAATTTCAAGTTTGTAATACACTGTCTAGTAAGACGGTGGGATGGTTAAAAACACGACACTCAAACACACACATTGGTACACACGGCCAACGAGATAAGTATACAACAAATAAAAAACTTCACATGTAAACACTTCTTCACATAACATAACTTCACGCCTGTATCCCCGAAGGGGTAGGCAGAAGTGTATTACACACCCACACTTCTTCACATGTGTGTATTGTGCACTTACCTCCTTGGTCGTTTGTGCATATACCTACATTACTTTGAAAAAGCTAGATCATTGGTAGAAGAACAAAAATAAATGTGTGCACAAGATTAACATTGCCATTAATAAATATCGAAATAATTGCCATTTTTAATTTGTTTTATGCATATTATCTTTTATCTTAATTTTATGAATACTTGGCGAGTTTTGAGTTTGAAAGTTAAATTACTTAAATATTAAAATAAAATTAAGTTCGTTGAATTTACCAAAATTAAAAAAAATACATGTTACTTAATTCGTTAATATACTTAACTTGCTTATACTTTTAATATATAATTTGGATATATTTTGGAAAGCTATGACAGTTGACTTCTGAGCTCGGTGCTCGCCTCATGCCAATCTAATATATATTCTTTTATAATTTTAATATAAAAAGTAAGCGATACCAGTACTGATACACATATAATATTTCTTACGACGGCGCTCTCTAACTTTGAATCTCATTTATAAATGATCACAAGGGTCTTAGACCATTTAAAATTCCCATGTGCTACACGAATTTTGTTTTAGATGCCATAACAATGGTCGTTTAAATATCATTCGACATTGTATTTAAAATACCACTTGAATTCCCATTTAAATATCATTCGAAATCTCGTTTTTAAATATCATTCGAATTCCCATTTAAATTAGTTTCATTTTAAACAAATTCTCATTTTAAACACTATTCGAATTCTCATTTAAAATAAAAATATTGATCATTCAATAAAATTCATACGTAACGCAATAAAGACAAAATGAATGCTCTCTTTGATGTTATTATTTCCCACGTTTATGAAAAGATTCTATAAAATTGCATCTTATCTAAATAACATAACATAACTTCACGCCTGTATCCTCGAAGGGGTAGGCAGAGATGTGTATTACACACCCACGATTCGCCAGCTATGTTAAGGTCCCAATGTAATAGGGGGCGAGCCGATTGCCATCTACCGGGCACATTATTAAGCGAGCGATAATTAACATTTATTAATGCAGACATAACTACGAAAAGTCAGAGGTGTGTGCCCGGGGCGACTGGGGATCGAACTCGAGATCTCGTCTCAACAGTCCGTTACGTACGCCACTGGGCTATCGCATCTTATCTGCTCTAAAATAATATTAATATCATACTTAGGTGTATAAATAAACCAAGATCTGCCTCAAATTTACAACACTTCCTAGAAATAAGGGTTTAAATAGTCTCATAATAAGAATCTAGTCATTATTAGAACAGTACAATTTTAAAATCCGTCCAAATGGTTACTTAATAGATTTAAATATATTACACTTTTTTACATAAGCACTCAGGCGCACCCTTCACTTTTAAAATTATTGTGGCCTCACGTAATAGAGGCGAGCCTATTGCAGTATATCGGCACGTTTCCAGACCCTGTGCTGTAACCAAGAATTTCCTAACAGTAAACTACGATTATGCCCGAAAAGTCTGTAGCCCCAGCGGTTTATGATCTGCGTTGATAAATCAGTCGGGTCCACTGAGCAAATACAAAGAGGTGTTGTAATTAGATTCCTTATAAAAGAAAGCGTGACACGCGCAGGGGTGAGGATGTGATAAAGAGGGGTTGGATCCTGCCCACTTCATTTTCCATCTACCGGTCAATAGCAAAACTACTCACTTCATTCTATGTCGATGTTACGATATGAATATCTCACTCTAGATGTCTCTACATGTAACAGGGAAATACTCAAACAAAGTGTTGCCATCTAGCATCGAGTAGAATTGTATTTGGAGACACTGAGCCTTAGTGAGCTGTGCACAGAATTAACGTGCACAGAATTAACGTCCACAGTACACTAAGGCCACGCCTACTGTCATGAAGTCAGGACCTAGTTAAAAATCACAGTGCACAGTTAGGCCTTTTCCTCTCTGTGTTTGCTCTGCAGTCATTATAATTATATATATAGAAGATATATACAATATGTATCAGTACTGGTATTCTTGAACTATACCTCCTACATTTGGTTGTCTGTCCGTGTCACACTGCCGTCTCGTTATTTTTGTCAATACATTTGCTTTTCAAAAAGATATTTGTTTTATTTACAACTAACTGTCTACAAAGTGAATGTATAACAAAAATAACTTACTAATATTACCCTCCCTTTGATTTGTATCGCGGAATATAAAGCCAGGAGAAAGTGTCTCACACTTATCGCTTGTATGTCACAATGCTTGTTCTCTGATGAATATTATAACTAACTAGCATCGCCACTCGGTTTCGCCCGTATCTCGTGGGAATATCGGGATTAAAACTAGCCTATGTTACTCAGGGATATTGAAGGATACTAATGGTGAAAGATATTTTGAAATTGGTTTAGTAGTTTCACAGCTTATCGATTACAAACACAAATCTTTCCTCTGTATATAAATCTTTAGGTCTTTCCTCTCTATAATATTAGTATAGATAACATCACTTGTCTCACTGCCACGGATGCCCAAGACCATGCGAAATAGACCAGGAAACGATGGCAGGCTTCACCCGGGCTCCGAGGTGAAGGCTTCGGATGCTATCGGGACACAACGCACAAGATGTTGATGATGAAGTTACATAGATACCACACACGTATGGGTTAGATGAAAAAATAGTTTTGGAGTTTCAGTTCTGAGTATGGGGACCCCCAAAGGACAATGCCCATGTCAGTATGGAAATCGGTTGCACACTTTTTTTTTGCTATGTCACATAAGTATAAACTGCATTAAATAGCCTGCATTAAGTATTATCTGAAATATAAACGCATATTGTAACAGAACTTGGGGTTATTGAGAAATTAAATTATTACAACGAGAAAAACAACAAACAAGAAAATATTGTGACACAGACTGTTGAACTGACGTTTTAGTAAGACAGGGATACCATGTATAAATTAAGAGAAAACTACCACTGAAGCACACAATATTTTACTACTTTAACTGATTATCACTAATAATTTACGAATACATACACGAAATATTAAGATTTCATAACTGCAATATATTGGAATGTCACATTGCGAATTATTATCACGTATTATTATTTAACCATTTTATTTTAAAAAGATTGGTATATTTGCATTCTACCGCCAATGGTTTATTTTATATAATGGTAACAATTAAATTAAAATGGAAACGATTATTCATTCAATTTTCATATCTTTATAAGTTAAATTCAAACCCCAAGTTCTTTAGAAGCGATTTAGTGTTGAAAAGTCATACTATAATCAATATTATTTTTTAACATTTGAAATATTGACGCGTACGTCTAAAAGCGCAACCAAGAATGGGCATTCTCCTTTGTTGTTCTTTTTCTATTCTTGTGTGAAAATCTTAATGCGGTTCACAGAATACATCTACTTACCAAGTTTCAACAGCGTAGGTCTTATGGTTTTGGAAAAAAGTGGCTGTGACATACGGACGGACAGACAGACAGACATGACGAATCTATAAGGGTTCCGTTTTTTGCCATTTGGCAACGGAACACTAAAAAGGTAAAAAGATAAATCAAACTTAGTTCTGAGTGATAATCGAACCCGAGACCTTGACTTAGCAGTCGATCGCTCTATCGCCATACCACAGAGGGCATCTTCCTACAGTTTGTAATAGTTTGTTACTGATTCACAGGCTCTCTAAAAGTCCCTTGAAATGATCAAATTATTACAACAATAACGAACTTGACTTCAGAGATAAGTCATTCAAGATCGCCAAAGACGCCACTATCCTCATTTTCCCTATACACCTTGATGTAAGACGCATTTTTGTTTGCTTATCGACCCATCCAGTATCTTGTAGGAAGACTATCAAGCAAGGTTACCCTACATACTTTGCGACAATACCAATACCAATGTGAGAGTTTTTGGCGACACTAGTTTTAAATTAACGTGGTTCCCTTCATCTTGATTTTATATTCCGTGTCTGATACTGTGAGCAATGAAAAACGCTGAATCCATTATTGCGCTAATACTCTTCTATAAATTCACCGCGCCTATACATCCCGGAAGGAGAAATCAGATTTAGTTGACAGTCGGTGGACTTTAAAATACACAGCTTGAGTGTATAAAAGTATTAAAACGTAATACACTTTATTCAAATTTTGTAATAGGTAGTTATGACCGGTTTCGAGATGGGCCCCTCGGGTTTGGGAACCACGATGTCCCCGGTCAGTCGGGGTGCGAGGGATATGCTCTATGGGCAACCTTACACTCCGACGTCTGAAGACCCGAGACGGCGTGCGGTTTTAGTCGGTTCGAGCCCGCCATAACCGCCCGCGCTGGCCGGCGGGGGGGTATCCAAAGGGATTTCCGCACGAAAAAAATAAGGTAGTTATGACCGCATCATGCGATCATGATTACCACGTATGTTGAATGATGGACGAGCTTCTGGCGCAGGCTGTCCTCTTAGGTATTGCGAGGTCAGACTGCAGTCGCTCGCATAAAAGCCGCATAACCCAAAATAAATGCAGCAGTAAATGGCCCCCGGGCTTCGAGGTGAAAGCCCCGGGCGCGACCGGGACCAGACACAACGTGAAGCTATAGATGACGTAGTTCAAATTTGATGATTATCAGACCTAAAATACATATTAGCTATATAAATTTTAAAAAATACGTCACCAACTCAGGGCTGCACAAAACGTTTTTAACATTGTCAACAGATGGCGTTTTGGTAAAAAAATCCTCCTATGATATTTACGACGACAACAGATAATATATGTCACAAGCCGAAATAAACTTCCAGACGTGTACCAGACCGTGTCGAGTTATAAATAACCGACCTTATTATGTATGATTACGTGTTAAGATGCGGAGAAGTCTGTTCATGATCCTGAACTTTAGATCTTTCGCGTTATATTGTCTTCCGAGCTTTTTCCCATTTAAGTTTGGGTCGACTTCCAGTCTAACTACAAAACGGCTGAATCGCGATATTTTCCATTTAGCGACTGCCATCTGAACTCCACAACTCACTTGCGATATCAAAGTTCTGTAGTTAGACCAGGTCTTATGTCTGTTCGTTCTAGCTAATATCCGAAATGACGGGGTTGATTTTGATGGAATTTTCTCCGGTAAATGCTGATATTATAAGGAGTAATTTAGGCAACTTTCATTTTAGAAGAAGAATTAGGGTTCGCGCAAGACCCAGATCTAAATCCGCGCGGACGAAGTTCCCGTTAAAGTAGACTACAAGGGCCAGCCCATCTATCCCTGCGGGTGTTGAATCGATGGATGGATAATGTACAGGGCCTGTAGACAAAGTGACATTCTACTAGTGGAATAGCTACGAAGCGAACCTTCAAATGTTCAATATGTATGGGAGTGACATTATTTGTTACACGTGACATGTCGACAAATGTTGTCTCTCCCATACATTTCGGTCTTTTGAAGGTTCGCTTCGTTGCGATTCCACTAGTAGAATGTGACTTTGTCTATAGGCCCAGGACAGTTCTCCATCCGACAGTAAACATACATGAAATGTGCCTGGAAGAAGACGCAATTACGAGTCTTATATTGTCTCTTGTTTGCCACCTTGGTAAATTATGCGGCCTTGTAGCTGTAACGTTGGACGAGAAAGATATTATCTAATTTACTTTGAAATTTTCAATAAAACTTGTGGTTTTTCCCAAACTGACTTGGGACGTCCAAGATCCTCGGAGCCCGGGGGCCAACCTCGCCTGAAAGCTGGTATACCTACTAATACGAACGAGGCTCTGGCGCACGCTTCTTCTCTGGGGATTTCTTCCTTAAAAACCAAATCATAAGGAAAGGAGGAGTGGAAGAAGAAGAGCGGACCCCGGGGTCCAAAGCGAAAGCTCAGATGATGATGCTGAAGACCATTTTATCATTTTAGCCATGTTGGTCTCTAGTGATGGAAATTCTCAAATATAAAAAAATGCAAATGCAAATGCATAGATTTAAAAAGAAAAGGAATATTAGTAACCAAAATTACTTAATATTCCCTTTAACCCCTCCAGCTAAGGTAAATTGCTTGTGTTAGGGAGTGAGTTCACGTCGGTAGTGATTACACTATGTGGCCATTAGGCCAGGATTCGAATCCGGGACCTCTCGATCGTAATGTCGACCCCTTAACCACAAAGCTACCGACGACGCTTAAAGTATCACCTCGATCCACTTTTAGAAGGGTATACCAATAAGTGTCTTTATGAAACATCACCGATTTAACTTTCCCTCAGTTTTAACATTGAATCCAAATTTGACCACTACTGAAAGATCTATCGACATCTGTCTTTGGATTTGCTGAGCTTAAATTCTTATAATCCCGAATTCTTTAAGCGGTGCGTGAAAAGCAGCTATCATGGTGGTCAAACTGAAAAACATAATTTTAAATTGAAATTTGAAAGAGTAACGTTTGGTCTTCACTTCAACTTACCATCAGTAGTAGTCAACTTTAAGAGCCAACTATAGTACCTATAAGTCTAACAGAGGAGTCTTAAAATTCTCCCTCAACTAGGAATACCTCTGTTCAACAGGATATCCTCCTCTCGCTTGCGAAGGCGGTCGCCAACACCACAGCGGCACTCGTCCTCAAGGCGAAGAACGTTGCCGCTCAGTGCAGAGATGAACAGCCTCTGCAGAATGCGATTATTGCTGCAGCCACCAACTGCGCTCTCGCTACCAGTCAGCTGGTTGCTTGTGCTAAGGTAAGTCAATGACCTATCAAAATATTATTTATCTGCAGCAGGAGTTACGTCCCACTTCAAGGATTCATTATTACATAACAACTTCACGCCTTCAATCGATTATTGGCAACCTACAACTTACATTTTATTGACCTCGACATTTTTGCGCTTACCGACTGCGCTTACTGAACAAATTCAAGAAAATGGCTTCCGAAATTCTCACTAATCACCCCTAACGTGTGTCAGTCTGTTAGGGTTTATTTTTATGTGTTTTAATGTAGATTTTTTTTTGACGTTAGGGTAAAACTCCGAGTCCGTCTCTTTTAAACAAAATTACAATTCCGTGGACAATGGTGTTGTGCGTTTTTAGTGTTATGCCTAGTTTTTAAGAATTCACTGTAACGCATAACTGTTTTTGTCCCTAATAAATAAAGTAAAGTAAATAAAAACTTCAAGCCTGTATCCCCAAAGGGGTAGGCAGAGGTGTATTACACACCCACGATTCGCCAGTTATGTTAAGGTCCCAATGTCATAGAGGGTGAGCCTATTGCCATCTACCGGGCAGTGAGTGATAATTATCATTTATTAATGCACACATAACTACGAGAAGTCAGAGGTGTGTGCCCGAGGTGACTGGGGATCGTACTCGAGGCCTCGTCTCAACAGTCCGTTACGTACGCCACTGGGCTATTGCCACTTTTTTTTATTATTATTCTGAAATTTCTTGAAATATCTGTTGTACCACGCGAATCTACATTGAATTCCTGCGATTGGTGAAATTGAAAATATTTATATGCCCGCTGTACTGCGGCGAGGTCTATTAGAACCAGCAGGCCTGATGACCTGATATCTTAATTATAAACCCGTCGGTGCATTGTTCAATGCTTGATAATTTGTCATGTTCAGCGTGATATATGGGTGGATTCCAGTTAAACATCAATCTCTATTCGTCTAATATATACTGTACTGGACAAGCATTTGGATTGTAAAACAGAATCTTTTAGTACAGGTAGATGTGAAAATATACCCACTATTTGTCTTCAATTAAAACTACAAATATGTTACAGTCGTTATATCTACAACTGGTAACGATTTAAGTACTATAGGCTCGATGCCTAAACCGTAGCATTTTTTTCCAGTTAAATATCTGAGGACCCGATTAAATACCTTGGGGTACCCCATCGCTAAAACTGTTACCATAGTCAGTATTTCTCACTTCTCTTCTCGAAGCTTACTTTATTATTCTATTGTAGGTGGTCGCCCCAACCCTCCACAACCCTGCCTGTCGCGAACAGCTCACATCGGCAGCTCGTCAAGTGGCACAAGCAGTTGAACGCTTAGTCGAAGCCTGTAACAACGTACCGGAAAGTGCCGCACCGGGAGTCGAACACCTAACCGCTGCTGCGCATAGAGTCACTGAAGAACTGGAGAGATTATTAGCGCACTGTGACTTAGGTAAGTTTTACACATATATGCATTACGATCAAGCATTTTTTGTTCACAATTTCTTTGTGTTCTGTTTCTTTATGGTCATTAAATCTTTCATACAAACCCGCCAAGCCGATTTAGGGTACCCTGCCCTTTTTTGTTCAAAAGCTGATCATCTTGATCAGTGTATGGTGTCTGACAGTCAATATCTACAGTGAAAAAAACCTATGTAGTAAATTATCAACATCTATTATTTTCTACTTCACACAATGACATCGTAGCAAAATTCCTATTTTTTACAAGATTTGATTTAATTCGTACTATTAGTAAGTAATGTTAATTGTCGCTCGCTTAATAATGTGCCCGGTAGATGGCAATAGGCTCGCCCCCTATTACATTGGGACCTTAACATAACTGGCGAATCGTGGGTGTGTAATACACCTCTGTCTACCCCTTCGGGGATACAGGCGTGAAGTTATGTTATGTTTCGTATGTAAGTTGTCTGCCAAAATTTGTTGGCATCCGATTGAGCTGAAATTATATACGCTCAGTATGGATGACAATTGAATAAAATTTTGTTATTAAGTATAATTTTTAAATTCATTATTAAAAACCCCTTGTATAGATAATACCTCGAGGTAAACCCCGCTTAAAAATTTGAAAAATAAAAAGGAAATTGGTCCCGAATGATATTGGTGCCGATAATAAAGCTGTTTTTTTTGGAGAATCAAATATTTGAGGTTGGCCACGGCCCCGAAGGTATTTGTGTGTTCCTGGCAAAGGACGCATCAGATTGAGTCCTCTTACTATGAGTGGTTAGCCGGTAGCAGAGTGTAACGTGCCTTTGTGTCGGGGGCAGAGCGGCGCGTTCAGGGCGGCGCGGGCGCGGCGGAGCGCTCGGTGGAGACGGTGATGAGCGCCAGCGAGCGCGTGGTGGCGGCCGCCGACGCGGGGGACATGGTGCGCCACGCGCGCCTGCTGGGGCAGGCCACCGCGCACCTCATCACCAACATCAAGGTACTCCCTCCAGGTGCCCCGCTCCTCTGCCTACTGCCTTACTGGGCCTCGCTTCTTTGCTTGTTACTCTGAAAAATGCTATTTCATTTCAGTCTTTATCTGTATACAATTAAAATCTAAAATGCAATGAAGAGAGGTAAACTTTTTATCCACTTTACAATATATCATTTAATTTTAAGATTTTATCAGTATTTAGAATATACTGCTTCCGGGCTGTTTGGCCGTGGTCCATCGGAAACTTGTATTCTAGACTTTTCGTCGATTACTGCGGTCGAGTGCTGGTACAGGTCGGAACACCGTCGAGTGCGGAGAACCTTCCTCGGCGGCGAACTCGCTGCGACTGATATAGAGGCTCGAGTCACTGGCGTATTTATAGACGCAGTTGGAGGGGGAAACGACGTGATCGCTCCTGATTGGTTGAGAGCTGCGCAACCGATGCGCTCGATCCTGATTGGTCGAGGCTAAGCAAGGGGGTGTGGCCTCCCGATACCGGGGATGGTGGCGGCTTCGTCATGTTTGAATTGTGATGACGCGCGGCTCTCAGTGCTGGGTACCAATCTTTTTTGGAAATGAAACCCTTCGTTTTTTCTATTAAAATTGTTGGGATGCTTGAATATTTCGATGGCTTCTCGAGTCGAAAAGCCATCGAAATATTCAAGCATAGCCGTGGGAAATAAAATTGAAGTGTGAAGAAATGAAGAAATGTGAAGTGGTGGCTAGAACTTTTGTGTTCTGAAATTTGATGGTATGATTACCATCCTCCTGGGTGTGTTCTGCAACCGCTGACTTGTCGAAGTGGCTGAAGCGGCAATTTCGTTCATGTTCCGAAAGGCGGGTCTTGACGCTTCTTTGAGTAGTGCCCACGTATACCGAGCCACACGAGCAGGGGATTCGGTAAACTCCAGCCGAAGATAGTGGGTCACGAGGGTCCTTGACTGAACGGTGAAGATTACGTAACTGCGTCGTGGGCTTGATTGATCACGGCCAAACATGCAATTCATGCATTGCATGCATGCATGCATGCATTCTACATGCAACGCCGGCCGTGAAATCCTTAAGATTTATATTTATCAGTATTCTTTAAAGTTTAAAATGAAATGAAGAGAGTTCACTACACTTTTCAATTCAGTCTAAAATATGTCATATAGTATTAAATTCCAAAATTAAATGGCATTTTTTGAATGACAGTGGCGTTCTTTAACACAAAATAGCAGAATCGTGGCTCCGTCCTTGTGGGTTCTGTACTCACAAGAGAGAAAAATACCATACTAGCTATAGAACTTCAATCCAAAAACTTTAAGTATGTGATCAAGACCACTTAATTAAAGTTCTTGGATTGTCGAGAGCATAGGTCGCAAGATCCGTCCGACCCACTTATGCATAAGTGTACTATCATATTTTCAGAAATATTCAAAGAAAATGTTTTTATCAATGTACATTATTGAAATAAAACTATTTTAAACTAATTCTATCGCGATTTATTTGGTATTATTTTATTATTTATAGTGATACTGACGTTTTAGATCACACCAAATAAATCACGATAGAATCCGTTAATAATTTTATTGTTTTATTTAAATGTGTGAAATTTGGGTAAACTTCCGACAATATCCGACTATACACATTGTATTACAATGGGGTGTGCGTTGTTTTATAGACAATTGTTTTATATAATTTCGTTTTACAGAAAATGTTTCGCATAATTTCGTTTCATAGAATAATCAATATACAGAATACTTACTTTAAAGATTTTCAAATCATTGATTTTTGTTTCACATAAAGTTTAACATTAGAATAATCATATCATAGAATAACAAATCAAATATTCTTTATCATTATATTGTTTATTTAATATATAACTTATTACCAAGAATAACATATTATCAAAGTGACAGTTTCTAAACGTTTCAATTCATACCGTTCATTTCAGTCAAATAATTTACAGGTGAAGCTATACTTTTTTTAATATAATGATAAATTAATACAATAAACGATTCTGGGTGGTCCTATTTCTGGGTGATTAAAAAAAATAACCACGAATGAGTGGAGCTCCGCTCCGCTTCGCTCCCGCCTCAGCCTTCTAACCTAACCTATCCGAGTCGGGGTAATCTGAGTCGGGGTGTTCACTATAATGACGTTTTATTAACAATTTAATAACAATTTGATTTTATTTTATTTTAAAGAAGAATTCAAGCAAACAAATTTGCAACAAAATATGCGAAAGATAAAAAATTCTATATTGATATGAAATTATTCAGAAATTAAATTACTACAAGTAATCGGAAAAAAATTAATATTGTAAATGTTACAGTTAAAAATAAATGTGATTTGGAAAATTATAAAGGTGGTTTAATATTCTTTTAAAAATAATTCTACAGTTTGATAAGTTTATTAAACAAAAAAATGTGATTAAAAATTCATTCAATTGTGTTTCTGTGAAATATGTTTCATTGTAGTAAATTGTTTTTGAAACAATAATATTCGAAATAAAAATATAAGGACCAAATATTATATGAAACATTTTCTGTGAAACGAAATTCTATGAAATTTCTTTCTGCGAAATAAGGGGCTCCCATTACAATGCTAACGAATTCTAATAAATGACGCTAATCGTCAACAAACGAGGTACAGTCAGCAACTGCACTCAAATGAACAAAGATAGCGAGATAGAATATAAAGTTTTATTCTATTTTATTTTTGGGTATGGCAAGCAGTGCCGATATTTATGTCGACAACTTCTGCCAATGTCAAACGTGCGTTGGAAATTCGTGTGCTATAATAATTTTGTAAATAAATGACGTCTTAATTTTGTTGGACTCGTTGTGAATCTTGTTGGGAGTTAGTACACTGAAACAAATACAACATAAACACATCACACGACATTTTTAATATACATAGATTATAATAAGAGCCACATAATAAAAGTCATTGTTTACATTTGTTTGTCATTATTTATCTGTACTATATTATGTATTCTAATAGGGAGTAGAAATAAGGTGACACGATATGAGATACAATTTACACTTATAGATACGTAAACAATGACGATTTCTTCGCCGCAAACTTATAATTATTATACACGATTATTCACAGTGCTTTGCAAATCAGTTTAATTGTATACATTATTATCACTTATGTACTAACTAAATCAACCTTATATACTAGTTGTTCTGCACAGAATGAATTACATCAAAACTGTAAGTAATTGCGGTGAAGAATAGGTTAAAAGAGAGGCAAAGTTGATAGGGACAGGAACTCTCAGCCTCGTTAGTTGGCGAGTATAAAGTTGAATTAGTCTCGTCGTGTCCACTGTAAGCACGCGGTGTCCCCCCCAGACGGAGGCCGAGAAGCAGCCGTCGGAGGCGCAGCGCAAGCTGCTGGCGGCCGCCAAGCTGCTGGCCGACGCCACGGCGCGCATGGTGGAGGCTGCGCGCCGGTGCGCCTCCGCGCCGCAGGTGGGCCAGGCCGCCCTCCCCCCCCCCATCCCCCCATCCTTACTCAACGCCACCAATTATTTGATCCTTTTTTTTAATTAAAAATATTAATAACCGAAATTACTAATATTGCCCCTAACTCCTCCAGCTAAGCTAAATTGCTTGTGTTAGGATTGGGTTTCCGTCGGTAGTGTAATGGCCACGATTCGAACCCGGGACCTCTCGATCGTAGGGTCCACTCCTTAACCACTAAGCTATCGACTGCTTCAATAAGTCTGTTTATACGGAAATGTCTATTCCAAAAATGTTCATGGATCCGGAAAAGACTTATTCTTAAAAATACTCTTTCCGAACATGGCCTATTTCGAATTGGGCTAATATGGTTGCAACTCCAAACTACATACCCCCATTTTGTTATCATCAAGTTTTCTAGATTGACTCTCAATAAGAAAGGAAATTTAAAAATCTTAGAAATAGTGTTTATGAACGTCTCGAGGTAGATTATGAGGTTGCTTGCCCTTCCGATACATGACATACTGCATACATGCATGACTCATAAAATTGTTTTGCACAGGACCGAGAAAAGCAAGACGCCTTACGTAAGGCGGCCGAGGAGCTGCGCTACATCACAGTGGACTACGCGCAGGGGCAGGACATCGTCAGGTCGCAGGTTGCGCGCTTACAGGTACGTTCATTTATATTAATAATAAAGCTGAAGAATTTGTTTGTTTAAAGCACTGACATTAGATGCTTATAGTATCTCTAAAACTACCAGTGTGATTTGAAAAATGATTGCGGCGGCTCGTTACTGACCATGCCCCCCCCCCCCAGGAGAGCGCCCGCCAGGCCGCGTCCAGCGCCACGCAGCTCATCACGTCGGCGCACCACGCCACGCTCCACAACAGCAACAAGTACTCGCAGGTGTGTTATATCACTCACAGCTGTTGTCCGCGCGGAATTGTGATCCCGTTTCCGCTACCCATGGGAACCTATTCCCGGGATAAAAAGCCTGTGTGCTGTTCCAGACTATAATCGATCCCTGTACCAAATTTCAGCCAGATCCGTTCAGTAGTCTTTACGTGAAAGAGTAACAAAAATTAATTCATAAATCTATACAAATTTTCGTATTTATTCTATTACTACGATTATATTAATATACAAACGCGATTCATCACTACATTGACATCGAATCATGATATCAGATTGCAAAATTTATTGATTGTCTAATTCCACCCCCTCTGTTTTCGAGTAAATTATAAATTTTAAAATCGCACGTTTCAAAAACTTGATTTTACTAATCAAACTCAGCTCTAATACGTATCACTGGTTCCCTAGGAGACGCTGCTGGAAGAATGCCGAGCCCTGGGCGAGCAGGTGCCGCGCCTGGTAGACGCTGCCCACGGTGCCGTACAGCGGCCGGGACAGGCCACTGCACAGCTGGACCTCATCTCCGCCTCGGAATCCTTCCTGCAGGTACGTGCGTGTTGTGTAGCGAGATGGTATGGTGGGTATTTATATCTGACGGGTCATTTTCACTAGTTCCAGTGCACTATGTGTCCCATGGAACTACTGAGACTTTATTTTTACAGTAATTCCATGGGACTTGGTAGTGGAACTAGTAAAAAAAAGTCGCAGTAGTTCCATTCGACAAATTTACACTAAAACTGCACTGAAATAAGTAATACTGATCAGTTATCACTAGTTCCATGGCCAAACGGTATGGAGCTACTGGAAAAAAAAAGCATTCGACTGCTAAGTCCAAGAACGCGAGTTCGTGTGCCGCTCGGTACAAAGATTTGGAAAGATTTGGATAATATGTAGATTTGCATTGGTCTGGGTGCTTAGGTTCTAAATACAGGTATATGGCATCATAAACTTTGTCCCCCCCTTAGCCCAGCGGCCACGTGGTCGCAGCGTCCCGCGGCGCCCTGCCCACTGTCTCCGACGGGCCCACCGCCAAGCACCTGGCCGACACCACGCACGCGTTCACTGCTAGCTGCTCCGAACTACGGTAAGTGGAAGCACATTAACACCTCATCATCATCAACCAATACTAGTACTAGGACGTAGGTCTCCCCTAATGAGCGCCACAGCGCCCCGTCTTCAGCTTGCCGCATCCAGCATCTGCCCGCAGTCTTTCGCAGATCGTCATCCCGCCTGGCCGGAGGGCGTCCTACACTACGTTTGCCGAGTCGCGGTCTCCTCTCAACAACACGTTTACCCCAGCGGTTGTCGATTTTTCGCGAGATATGGCCGGCCCACTGCCACTTATTTATTTTTTACTAGCTGACCCGGTAAACTTCGTTGTCTTAGAATCAAGTTATGTTGGATACTTAATCAGCTGAATTCATTTCGTGAATTTCATGAGGTGTGAGGTTTTGGTCGATTCGAGTTCGATATAACCACCCCAAATGGCCGGCGGGAGATTAAACCGTGGTGATTTCCGCAAAAGTCCTACGAACACAAAAGAAAAGTATATCCAATTTGATGCTATCGTTCGTAATTATACGCATACATATATTTCGGCGATTCATTTTTATTTAAATAGATATTCAGTCCGTCAATTTAGTATATGGGGTATCACCAAGAAAGACTGGCCCAAGCTAACCACACCGCCTACCTGGTAGGTACACCTTCTGAGTAACTGACGACGCTTTAGCGCAGGCCTTCCTCTAGGGGTTAGAGAGTCCGACGAGAAACGCTCCCGCAAAAGCCAAGATAAGCCTTTCGGCTTACATGTGCGGCTTGCGCTCCGAATATACACCCAGCATGACTACGTAGTCATCATCATCATCCTGCCCTTATCCCAAAATTTATATGAGGTAACATGTGTGCTTTTTCCATTCATCTCTGCTTGCGGTCATCTCAACACTCACTCTCTTCCTAACCATATCTTCTTTCACACAGTCCATCCATCTCCTCTCCCCTTGTAACCGTCCACTTCCATACTTAATGCCTTCCTTACGATATTACTATCATCCCTACGCATTACATGTCCGAACCAGGACAACCGATTTCTTCGTAACTTTTCGGTTATTGGCGCCACTTTTAAACTTCCTCGAATGTACTCATTCCCAATCTTATCCATTCTTGTCACACCGCACATCCATCTCAGCATTCGGATCTTAGCTGCATGCAGCCGTCTTTCATCCGTCGCCTTTACGGGCCAGTTCTCTGATCCATGCAGGACAGCAGGCCAGATCATAGTCTTGTAGATTTTCCCCTCGACTACGTAGTATGCTGTATAAAAACAATATAAACATCATTATTCTTAACCATCAGATCAGCTGTAGGCCGCGCCCGCATCTCGTGCAAAGGGCTAGAAATGGATGCTGCAGCGGAAATTATCAAGTCTCTGCAAGCTGAGCTGGACGAACTGGAGGAAGCGTGTAGAGCTTTCGAGCTGCGGCCACTGCCTGGACAGACGGTCAGTACATATGTTCTTATTCTTGAATTACTTTGATTTCTTCGTATTTTTCCGATGTTTTGGTCATTTTTGTTAATTTTGTACGCATTTTGATTGCTAGAGTGTGATTTCATGGATTTTTATTGTATTGTGAAACGATAGGTATGCTTAAGTTAGGCCTCACTAGTAAAAATAATTGCATTAAAGTTGAACTAAACAACAACTATAATAATTTATGATATTGTCGGATGTTTACACGAATGTCACACATTGAAATACGTGAGACTCCCCGTGACCATGGCTGCTGAAAAGCAACCGAAACGTCGGGATCAATGTAAAATATAAAATAACATTGAATAAATCGCGATAGAATCCGTTAAAAATAGTTTTATTTCAATATAATAATGTAGTTTAGTTCGATTTGATTGCGAGTTGTATTATTGGAGAAAGCTGTAATCAAAGATGGGTTTGCACATGTGGCTATTCAATGAACTGGCCCATAAATAGCTCCGATGATTTGGCGTTGTAGAAATGGTCTTCGCTAAAATGTCTTTTGAAAATGAGTACGAAACTTGTAGAAAGCACTCCACGGTGGATACTCTAACATATGCTATGCCCTTGCAGGAGGAGTGGGCGTCCCAGACGATGAAGACAGCCACTCGCTCGGCAGCTTCCGCCACTTCAGCCCTCGTGTCCAGCGCTCGCCTGCGGGACACGGGCGCCTGCGCTCGCTCTGCAGGGGACCTGGCGTCTTCGCTGCGGGACTTCGGCGGAGGCCTTAGGGCTGCGGCAGCGCACAGCGCACCTGATAGGGCTCCCAGGTCCGTCTGCCGCACGTGATGCGTGTTCTTGAGCTTAGGCATATGGTAAAAACTGACTTACAGAAAGTCAAGTAGGTACCCCTAGTAATTCATTAAAAAGAAGTCGCTAAGCTGTAGTATTCATACCTTTCATTCTAACTGCATAAAGAAATTAGTCTATGTCCTAATACGCCCACACAAAATATGCATCTATACACGGTTTATAAACCCTGAAACTAGCGTTCTATCTGAATGTAATTTAAACTTAACTGACGTATTTTTTAATACTACTTAGGTAGTTGTTCTCTTCAGATCAAAACTTATAGGATCAATTTTTTAAGAAAATATAAACTAGTTGTTATTTTGTTATTCATTCGAGTTAAACGTGGAGTTAAACAAAACTTACTCTGCTGTTAGTATATATTGAAAATAGCTAACAAGAAAACTATGACAATCGGGGAATAAAATCCAGCACTTTTTATTCACAAACTCATACCACGAGACCATCAACCGCTTACATTGTTACAGACTGATAACCTCGGGCCGCCAAGTGCTGTACTCCTCGCAGACGCTCATCGAGCACGTGAAGCGCTACCTCACCACCTCGGAGCCCATCGACACCACCCCCATCATGTCTATCGCCAAGGATATATCGCAGGTAAACTGAACTTTATATAGCTAGGTGTACAGGACCCTACCGACATCCTCGAGGCCCAAACCGACCTCACCTGCAAGAAAGTGCGGCTGCTTAACAACGGACGAGGTTCTGGCGCAGGCGCGCCTCTTAGGGTGGGGAGCTCTGACCGCAGGCACTCAAGAACTATAAGCGGACCTCGGGCTCCAAAGTGCTAACTTTAGACGCTACTGAATGTAATATAGTCGTTTGTTTAAAATTTAAAAAAAGAACACTAGTTCTTGTTCAGTATTCAATTATTTATATAAATAATATCATTGGTATAAAACCTGATAATGCTGATGAACATTAGTATAAAATCTATTCATTTTGTACTCAGGGCTTGGAACAAACGTTGGAAGCGGTCCCGTCCCACACGGAACTAGACCTCGCCATGGAGAACATCAACGAGACCCTCAACATTCTAAACATGGGAGAATTCCCGCCCTCGGACAAGACCTACGGGTGAGTTGATAATGGGCGATCATGCTTTTACATTTGTTTAATTATTGGTAAAACATTTTATAATATGGGCAAAAATCTTGACAATGTACTATACATGCGCAGAACGAGTTTTTAAGTCTCTTTGGTGGCAAGCGAGGGGTGCGACGGCGGAGGCGCGCCAATCTACCAATCATAGATATATAAAACTAATCTCGGGCTCAAAGAGCTCGCGTCATTGGTTGATTAGTCCTGCCATTGGTTTTTTAGTTGGCCAGTTCACATGCGCGATTTTTTTTTTCATTTGATCAAGATTTTTGCCTCGAAGTATACTAGAGGTGTAACTCGTTTCGTGTTCCGCAGAGAGCTGCAGTCGGAGCTAAACTCTGCAGCAGTAGGCCTGAGCAGTGCCGCCGCCGAAGTAGTGGGCGGAGTGGAACGCCCCCCGGCTTTAGCCGCCTCCAGTCAACACTTCGGAGACGCCTTCAATAGGCTGCTGGGAGTGTCCATGGAGATGGCGGGCCAGACCGAGGTATGGTGCAGTCTAGCAGGAGTTTGATCTAATTCTATAACATAATGTGACGAGAATGGACAGAATAAGGAATGATTATATTACAAGAAGTTTGAAAATTGCACCAGTGAATGAAAAATTGAGAAGTGAGCGACCTTCGTGGTATCGTCATGTTATGAGAAGAATTAAAAGTAATGTTGTTAAAAAGGTTCAAAGTATGAATGTAGAGGGCTTCAGGTACAGAGTCAGGTCCAAGAAAGTGGACGGAGTGTGTGATATGGCAAGGAAGGTAGTGGCTGAGGAGGTGACATCTGACAGGAATGTATGGAGGAGAACATATTGCGTCGAGCCCAAATAATTGACCCCAAATCTAATCAATTCTTGTTTATACATATATATGTAATCTGTATCTCGGAAACGGCTACAACGATTTTTATGAAATTTAGTATACAGGGTGTTTCGGAGGCGACAAATCGGTCTAGCTAGGTTACATATTTAGAAAAGGTCAAAAACAAACCACCCGATATTAATAATAAAAGGAAGATAGATGATTATACAATGAAAGTGTTTGAGAACGAATTTAACCAATGAAAGAAATAAATAGTTATTTCCACCCCTCCAGTACGAAAAGAGCAACAAAATCGCATTTTGCTGCGAATATTTTAAGTTGATCACAACAATTAATAAAAATAAAACTGATATGTAAATGTAAGATTTTTTTTCCCAGGACCGCGACGCGCAGACCCTTATGGTGAGCTCGATGAAGAGCGTCACTGTGAACTCCTCCAAGCTCCTCGGCACCGCGAAGTCTGTTAGCCAGGTAAGGCACACTAATAGGGTTTGTCAATAGTCTCATTAACATGGATGGGTAACCATTCTGAACACATTAATCCATCATGCAAATTCCCTACTGTCCGAAGCCTCGGTTTGCAGTTTCGGATGTAAGTTTTATGGTAGATCTTCTTTGCCCAACCACCCACCACAATATAGTTTTACTTCTATAGCTTCCTATCAGACATTATCTTTAGACCCACTTTTATCTTTGCTAATACAGCAGTCAAGGATGCATGGAGTCATGGCAGACATTGGCCCTTTTCATGAAGACGTCTTCTCCTCCCCTAAGGTCCTTGGGTTCATCCTTTGAAGCTCCGTCTAACTGAAATATGGTTATAATTGATTATTATTCCAGGACTTGACTCGTCCGAACGCCAAGAACCAACTGGCGGCTGCAGCTCGCGCTGTCACAGAGAGCATCAACAGGCTGGTGAGTGTGGTCACCATCATTGATCTTGATGTAGTTCTTCTACGGGAAACATCTAGTAGCAGATCGGGGAATGATGGGACATTCAACATGAAGTGAGGATCTTACGAACTGGCTAGGGATAGGGTCGGAGAGTTCTCACCTAATTACATTGGCCTCTGGCGACTGTCAGTTCCGTGCGTGATTGGCCTAAAGTGGTGACAGCCAGCTCCTCGAGTGTGATACAGCGGTTGATATTGAGACGTTTATGTATGTTACTTTGTGTGAGAGCTTTGACAGCGGGATGCAGATTCTTCATTATGGCTTCTCTGGAGATAGCCTGTCTAATACGAATGTCCGCGCCCCAGGTGGACGTGTGCACGGAGGCGGCCCCGGGGCAGAAGGAGTGCGCGGCGGCCATCCGCAGCATCGAGAGCACGCGGCCGCTGCTGGGCTCGCCCACGCAGCCCGTGTGCGAGCTGGGCTACTTCGCCTGCCTCGACACAGTCGTGGAGCAGAGCAAGAGCCTCAGTGAGTACTGACTACTGGTACTTGGATCTTTTCATACCCTACGTGTACGGGACACTTACCCATGTACATGTCCTCTTGTTGTGGAGGATGTTTGCAGTCGTAGTTGTTTGGAGACCCAAAGGTAAGATAGTCAAGTAGATATAAATTAGGGGCGCGATGCATTCTGCTGTTGCAATGTTGAGCTGAGAGTGCACTACATGATTACCTACAAAACCTGCCCAAAAACTACCCCCCGATTAGCATCGACAGTGGGCATCATGGATTTTCAATTTTCTTTTTTTTTGTCTTGTTTGCTCTGGCTATTCAAACAATACATTGTAACTAGATTACGTATACATGTTTGCGAAAATAGTCCATACATAAAAGCCCGCTGAGTTTTTTGACGGAGTTTTCTCAGGACGCGGCCCCGATGTGAACTGGTGATCAGTTTGGTAAACATTACTTAGTCTTAGTCTTTTAAATCTCATCATCATCATTATAACAACGTTAGTGACGGTTGCATTTAAAGCATGTTCTGTGGAGCTCGGGATCCGATCCCCTACTCTTTCTCTTGATTTGGCTCAGCTTCGCTTTTATGGGAGCGTCGGCTGTCTGATCTCCCAATGCTGAAAGGAAAACCTACACCAGAACATAGTCCGTCAATTAGTAGGTGTGCCTTTTGCACGTAAGGTTGACTTTGCCCCGAAGCTCTTGGTAGGGCTCCATATACACTCCTATATCTTATACCAGCCAGGGCTTCCACCATCCACATCCAACAGCACGATGTACACGAGTTACCAAGTTTAACGTCGAACAGGTGAAGGCATGTCGTCCATGGCGGGCTCCGTGAAGCGCAGCGAGCTGGAGCAGTTCAGCCGCGCCGTGGGCACCGTGGCGGCCGCCGTGCAGGGGCTCGTCGAGTGCACCGCGCAGGCCGCCTACCTGGTACGCGAGCACGCGCGCACACACACACGCATACACACGCACGTGTCAATATAATACCGGTAGATGGCGATAGACTCGCTCCCTATTACATTGGGACTTTAACATAAATGGTGAATCGTGGGTGTGTATTACAGTATTACACCTCTGCCTACCTCTTCGGGGATACAGGCGTGAAGTTATGTTATTAACGAAATAATTCATTGCAATTCACTATATAGTCTCTCCTCTCCAATGTACGCCATAGCACTACACCTATCTCATCCAGTCTATTTCAGCTACCTTTTTCAAGATGTTATTTTTTCTAGTAATGAAGTAGTAGTTTATGCAACTGTCATATAAGAAGGAGTATTAAAACACGAGAGTCTGTTTATGTTTAGGCGAAGCCGAATGCGATAATAGGTTGACTCGAGTGTTTTAATACCTAAGTTATATGCAGTTTCATACACTACTTTATCTTCACTCATAGGAAAAATTTAAATTAAACAAAGTAGGTAGGTTACAAGGACGCCATTTTTTTCACAGTTCGAACTGCGCATGCGTGCGCCTTTTTTTTCATATTCAGCCTAAAACCTTAGACTAGTTGAATAAATAAAAAAAGATAGCGGGACTATAATGAGTTTTATGATACAGTTGGCGGTACTATATTAAGTTTTATCTACACCCATGCTTTAAATCCTCTTTAAAAGATTCTGAAACAGTTAGCTTATTGCCAACATTAATACATCCAATGTCATATTAACCATAATATCATCCGAACGGGTGTTATAATGTTGTATGAAATTTCATAATAACACTCCTTTCGCTTTTTGAATCTCTTCCGCGCAAAGGGTTACTCATCAGACAGCCAAATTCTTACCGCTCGATGCGTGGAATCTGTATGAGTTTCAAAAAAAGAACTGTCATTCACGCGCTTTGCATTGCACTACCACAGAGGCGCGGCGGCGCGCCGTAAAAAAAATATTAAAGCTTATTCGTTGGAATTCGAATTCCCGCTATTTTTCTTCGCTATTATTTTTGCAAATTGTTTTGTTTACTTACGAAAATGAGCGATTCAAGTTTTGATAACACACCTGCAGACATTTCGAATGCAGCAAAGGACATTTCTACTAACAAATTACTACCGGAAAAATCTAGAAAACAGTATGAAAAGGCGTACCAAGATTTCATGGATTGGAAAATATCAAATATTCATCATTCTCTGAAGATGTATTATTAGTTTATCATGGGTGTAGATAAAGTCTTGTATGCAACTGTATAATTAGGTATTAAAACACTCATGTGATACTATTATCACACTCAGCTTCGCTTCGTGTGATAAACCCACATTCATGTTTTAATACCCCTCATTATACCACAGTTGCATAAATAACTATTATTTTTAATTTTATGTGTATGCGTTTATAAAGTGCGTATGTATAGAATCGTCTTTGAATTCGTAATTCGAATTCTTCGATTTGAGTGTAGATAAAAGTTAGTTAAACTAATGAAAAATTTTAAAGAAAAGGGAAAAGGGATATTGCTTTACGGAAAAAATTGCGAGTGTATAAGTAATACGCCCGCTGTTCCTCTTGCGCTGGTGGTGTGAGGTGTGAGCGAGTAATGTGACGTGTGGCGGCAGGTGGCGCTGGCGGACGAGACGTCGGTGGCGGGGCGCGCGGGGCTGGTGGACCAGGCGCAGTTCGGCCGCGCCGCGCTCGCCATCGAGGGGGCGTGCCGCGCGCTGGCCGACGCCGCCAGCGACCAGCACCAGGTGCGCCTAGGCTTAACTTGCAAACAACCTTTAATATACACTTCACTATATAATACTAAGTTTACGCATCAAAATAACGTCCAGCTTAATTTTTATGAAATCAAAATAAGGTATGAAAAATACTGATCTAATCACATTTTTCATCCCAATTCGGTTGCTCCGATTCGGATCTTGCTGCTAATGAATGCATTAAAATGAAGAGTGGTGCGTGGTGGCCTCAACTAAAGCGCGGGCGCAGGTGCTGTCGGCGGCCACGGTGATCGCCAAGCACACGTCGGCGCTGTGCAACGCGTGCCGCGTGGCGTCGGGCCGCACGGCCGCGCCCGCCGCCAAGCGCCACTTCGTGCAGGCCGCCAAGGACGTGGCCAACAGCACCGCCGCGCTCGTCAAGGAGATCAAGGCGCTGGACGCCGACTACAGCGAGGTACGTCCCGCCATCACCAGCAGTGAATGTTTGGGAAACAAACCCTACATTTTGTGGTCCTTCGAGCCGGATGCCAGATTTCACCCAGCTCCGTTAAGCCATTAACTGACATGATTAACGAACCTATTAAAGTTTCGCATTTATAATAAGAAGTTTAAAAATCAACTATTGTATGTCCTCCAGGCGAACCGCGCCCGCTGCGCTGCTGCCACGGGTCCGCTGCAAGACGCCGTCCGCAGCCTGTGCCAGTTCGCGGATAGCCCGGAGTTCGCGTCCATCCCCGCCAAGATCTCGCCGCAGGCCAGGCAGAACCAGGAGGCCATATTGGACTGTGGCAGGTGGGAAATGCTTCTTCAAACGATCCCGTTGCCTACACCCCTAGGAACGTATTTTTGGCATAGGTGTAGCCTATGTTCTAGAGCAAATACAAAGAGGTGTTGTAATTAGATTTCCCTATAGAAGAACGCGTGATACTTAGGGGGGTGAAGGTGTGGTGAAGAGGGGTCAGATTCCGCTCATTTCTGTATTTTCCATCTACTAGTCGATAGCGAAACTACGCACTCATTCGAAATCGATGTTACTACCTTACACAAGATGTCACTAAATGTAATAGAGACGTATTCTGATATGAAGTATCACCATTTAGCATTGAGTAGAACTAGGTCTGCAAATTCATTCTGCTGTTGCAAAAGTTGAGCGAAGCAATTTCACCAGGACTTTTTCTAACGGTGATAATTCCTCAATGGCTGGTCCGATTTTCGTTTTTCTTTTTCTTTCTTGTGTATATGAACAAATTACTTAATTTAATACCAATCGCGTAAATGAGGCTTTTTTGTTTATTGAGAAATCAGATTTTAATTATTTTTTTCCGGTGATTGTACCTCCGTGATACTTTTGATTATTGATTTTCCTAGCCTATGTCCCTTGTGTGAAATTTGATTAGACGATTCTAATAAAATTTTCAACCTTAAAAGGTTCAACCGTTTGGGAGGAGAAGATGGTCTAACGGAATACATGATTTGTCTAAAAGAAAGCTTCACTCTTTCAGAGCTTCGCTCAATAATATTTGGAGACCCTGAGTCTAACAGAGCTGTGTACAGGACGAACGCCGACAGTACACTAAGGCCGCGCCTACGCCACGCTAGGCCCTACAACCCTTGAGAATCCCAGTGCACAGTTGGTTAGGCCTCCCCCTCTCTGTGTTGGCTCTGCTATGCGTGCTCCTCCCCCACAAGCCTACAGTGTACCCTCTCCCCAGGAACATAATCTCGGGCTCGTGTGCCATGCTGGAGTCGGCCCGCTCGCTGGCCGTGGCGCCCGCCGAGCGCTCCCACTGGCAGCTGCTGGCGCAGCACAGCAAGACCGTGTCCGACAGCATCAAGGCGCTCGTCACCAACATCAAGTGAGTCGGAACATAAATTTGACGCTTTATCAGAACATTACTACACAGGGCAGGGGTGTGAATAGGGAATCCAAGCCAACCTCACCTGCAAGCCGGCACACCAGGTAATTGGCGGACGAGGCTCTGGCTGCGCAGGCGTACCTCTAGGGGTTGGTTGGTCAGACAGCAAACGCTCTAAAGCCGTCTAAACCAAAAGAAGGAGGAGTAAGTGGAACGCGACTCCGAGTGAAGTCAGTTCCATAGGAATACCGCTTACTAATCACTGTTGACCTTATAACTGACTCAGGTGATGTAGTAATTGTTCTGTGGTGGCACTGATGTTGCGAACATCATTAAGCTATAGTGATCGCTTTCCTTTCCGCAGTTTTTTTATTTTTTTTTTTATATTTAGGACACGTCAATTTGACTTCACCTCGCCTGATGGTAAGCTGAAGGTAAAGTCTCAGGAAAGAGGGTCACCATTCCATACACGTACCATGTTAACAATGGTGGCACTCAGCTTGACGGCCTTATCAGAAGAGGATTGTGGTCGCAGCACCGCGTGAACCCACCGGTCCCACTAGTGCTGCGACCACAATCCCCCTGCCCGGCTATGCACTTGCTGACCCCTGAACGCAATCAAACCGAAATTGGATTACTATGGAGGGTTTTTCGCAATCGTGCACGGTGGTACCTACCCGGCCGAATTTTGTGACAAATTTGTGTCATCAAATTTCTACCACCATCTTATCATTTTACCACCTCAGTAAAATAAAATAGTTGGAACAGAACTGATATACTTCTACATCATCAATGTCATCCACCGTGCTCCGTCCAAAGTAATCAAACTCCGATATGTTTCGTGACGCGACTGCCATGACTTCCACCACCCGCTGGTGATATCGAAGCTCTGTAGTTAGACCAGGGCCATTTTAGGGCTCTAACTACCCGTAACTTCTAGATCATAGTATAATAAGATGAACAGCGTCGGTAGCTTAGTGGTTAAGGAGTCGACCCTACGATCGAGAGGTCCCGGGGTCGAATCCTGGCCATTACACTACCGACGTGAACCCACTCCTAACACAAGCAATTGAGCTTAGCTGGAGGGGTTAGGGGGAATATTAGTAATTTCGGTTGTTAATATTCTTTAAAAAAAAAAAAACTTCACGCCTGTATCCCCGAAGGGGTAGGCAGAGGTGTAGTACACACCCACAATTCGTCAGTTATGTTTACGTCCCAATGTAATAGGGGGCGAGCCTATTGCCATCTACCGGGCACATTATTGAGCGAGCGATAATTAACATTTATTAATGCACACGTTACTACGAAAAGTTAGAGGTGTGTGAACTCGATACCTCGTTTTCAAAGTTTGTACAACATTATGCTATAAATTGTTGTATACTAGTGTACAAAGACAGATGTAACTTTTGGAGAATGAAAAGCCCATCGTGTGTCGCAGGGAGAAGGCGCCGGGCCAGCGCGAGTGCGCGGCGGGGCTGGACGCGCTCGGCAGGCAGCTGCGCGAGCTGGACCACGTGGCCATGCAGGCCGTGGGGCAGGAGCTGCAGCCGCGCAAGAGCAACTCGCTGCAAGGTACGGCCCCGGGGAGCCCTGGTTATCCGGTGACATTATACGACGACCACCGTGGCGCGGCCCTAGAACGTTCCACTGCTAAATCGGAGGTCGCGGGTTTGATACCCGCTCAGTACAAATATACGAGCGTCCTTGACCGAACGGTGAAGATTACGTAACTTCGTAAGCCATCGAAATATTCAAGCATCCCAACAATTTTAATAGAAAAAATTAAGGTTTTCATCTCCAAATCCAGCACTGAGAGCCGCGCGTCATCAGAATTCAAACATGACAAAGCCAACATCATTCCCGGTATCGGGAGGCGACACCCCCTTGTTTAGCCTCGACCAATCAAGATCGAGCGCAGCGGTTCCGCAGCTCTCAATCAATCAGGATCGATCACGTCGTTTCCCTCCTCCAACTGCGCCTATAAATACGCCAGTGACTCGCCAGTCGCCGCCGAGGAAGGTTTGCCGCATTCAACGGCGTCCGGACTTGTACCACTGAAGATGTCGACCGCAGTGATCGATGAAAAATTGTCTATGACGAGTGTTTTAAAAACAAACCTGTAATTGCGCAGGTTATTCGGAGCAGATCGAGAACAGCGCTACAGAGATGCTGGAGCGCCTGGAACCGCTACGCGTGGCCGCCAACGGAGAGGCCGAGAACCTGGGACACACCGTCACGCAGCTGGTCAGTGCACTATTATATAGTTCTCTTCCTATCTCTTGCCAAGGCATGCCCGTTTGTCTTACGTGAATACGTGTATGAAACGGGACGCTTCTATTTCCACCGTCAACTCTACCGCTCTACCGTCTTCACTCGACGTAACAAATTCTATGATCCTTTAGCTATCGAATGGTGTAATTAAATACTGAGATTATAGATAGCTGCAACATCAAACTGTCATCATCATCATCATATCATCTCCGCGTTGTGTCTCGATTGCAACCGAAGTCTTCACCTCGGACTTTCCGGCTGAGAAGTGCAGTTTTTTTTTTTTATACTACTAAGGTGGCATACAAGCACACGGCCCACCTGATGGGAAGTGGTTACCGCGGCCTATGGACGTGTGCAACACCAGTGGCGTTACACTCGCGCTGCCGACCCTGTAAAGGAAAGGGGATGGGAAAGGAGTTTGGGAGGGGATGGGAAAGGAGTTTGGGCTCCGGCACTTTCACTCACCAAACGGAACGCAACCGTTCAAATACTGTTACTTGGCGTCGATATTCTGTGAGAGGGTGGTGCTTCCCCGGTCGAGTCGGCCCATTCATGCAACGGCCAAAATGACTGTTGCTTGACTCTACCACCTACCAAACCTGCAGTGAGACTATTAGCATATATGTTATCTTCTACGACTCCAAACCAGCACTTCTGGGTCCTCCTATGAGGCCCAGCAGAAGTGGCATGACCAGACATTTGTTACCCAGGTATTCAGACAACAGCAAACTATTTCCCGATTTAAAGACGTATACTCATTGAAAACAGTAACGTTTTTCCCGACTCGGGCGCCAAACTCAAAACCGAGCGACCTGTCGTTATGTCATTGCGGCAGTCTGTAGAAAATAAATCTAATTAGAAAATGATTGTCCCAGGTATCATATGCCGAGCCGCTAGTGTCCGGCGCTGTGGGCGCCGCGTCGAACATCACCGAGTCCAACACGCAGGCCAACTTGTTGGAGCACACTCGCACTGTGCTCGAGACGGCTGCACAACTGCTGGCGGAGGCCAAGATTGCCGCTGGCAACCCCAGGGTGAGGGCAATTTTATTTCTAATTTTAATTTAATTAAGTTTTCAAATCTTACGTTTAGTACATTTTTTATAAGGTATCAGAGTATTCCGACGAGTATTTTTTTATACATTTCATAATATGATATTGGAATTATATACAATTCCTAGGAATTGTGCACATTTCCTAGGACATTTATGTATTAAATAGTTTTTGAAACAATATTTTATACATTTCCTAAATAGCTTCGGAATTATATAAATTTCCTAGGATTTGTATACAATGCCTAGATTTCATACATTTCTGGTAACACATATTATATACAATAGATTTATAAATAAATATTATATGCAATACTAATAGTAAGTATATTATAAAACACCCATTAGGTCTTCTATTCACACATAAGTGGTATTTGCTATCTTCTGCTGTAGAGTAAATTGAGTGTGGTGTGCGATAATACTATTGTGACAGAGTGGCTGAAGCAACAAAATCATACCTTCATAGAAACCCTACTTACCTACATCGCATAAATATTTATACACATATAAAATGTACATAAATAAAATACACACACACACACACACACACAAAAACCCTTACATACAACAAACGCACATCACACATGCTTACAAAAGAGTATACTAATTATATAGTTGATGGTCGACCAGTCGTTAAAATAAAACATCTAATGATCTACAGCGGTAGCGAATACCGCTTACGGCTTGAAGACAAAGTGATTTTCTATTAATGGAATCGTTTCGAAGCGAACCTACTAAAGCAGTTGGACATTTGAAGGTTCGCTTCGAAGCGATTCCACTGGTAGAATGTCACTCTGTCTAGGTCCCCAGGGCCTATAGTCAAAGTGACGTTCTATTAGTGGAATCGCTTAAAAACGAATTCGTAAAAGTCCCAAATGTATGGAAGTGACATTAATTGTTACACGTGGCACGTCAACAAATAATGGCACATTATTTGTTGACGCGCCACCATACAAGTTGCGTTATAGGCAATAGAATGTGAGTTTGTCTCGCCCCCCCTGACTGGGCGCTAACCCCCCTCGCGCGCAGGCGGCGGGCGCGCACGCGCGCGTGCAGGCGGCGGCGGGCGCGGCGCGCGGCGCGCTGGGCGAGCTGGTGGCGCGCGTGCGCCACGTGGGCGCGGCCCGCGGCGCCGTGGGGCCGCTGCTGGACACGCTGGCGCGGGCCGTGGCGCGCCTCACCGAGCACCGGTACGTACACACACCCACTAGCTACCTCAGCCCGTCGTCGTCCCGCCCACCGTTTGCATTCATGTAGAAACCCCATTACTAATACTTGGATTGGGACTCATCTTCACTTCAACGGGACCGACCCCGAGAGGAACGCCTGCACTATAGCCTCGTCCGTTAATCGCCAACTGTACCGGCTCGCAAATAAAATGCACTTAGACCCGTGCATGTTTATGGAGCCCCTGTATGGGACCAACGGTTATAATGACTCTGACTCTTTCTACTTCAAAAAGATTCAGATGAGAAAGAAAAGCTCTTCCAAAGTCACACCTTTTCGAATCGGCGCATGATACAAATTTTAAAAAGTAAGCTTCTTTAGACGCGTTGATCACATTCCTTATGAACACTTTTTATGTCATGAAGCTTACGTCATCGACAACGAAACGCTTTCCATTTGTTTTTCTTTCATCATCTTTATTGTAGCTGAATGAATGAAGAAAGAGAGAGAGAAATATACACATAAATATTCTACTATACACTTCTGTCGGCACTCCCAGAGTGCCACTGCCCTTTTTATGAAGAGCACGTCAATACGTCGTGTATGATAAACAGAGATCGGAATAGGTAGAGTATATTTACCTAAAATTCGAAGAAGGAAATAACATAGAGTAAATAATACCTCCTCTAAAATCCCGGAATCATAAACATGCAAATTAAATCCCGGGATTCAAAAAACTACAAATTACTTATTGCGCTTTGAATACATTTGCACTAAATTATTATATTGAAGAATCTGATTATATTTTTAGAGTTCCATACTAAAAGTGTTAAATTATAAGCGCTGTTTTTTCTTCTGTTATTTCAAATCAATAATTTGTAACTATACTCAAAGTCCACTTCATGTTTTTATTAACACGAGTTTTAAGTGTTTAGAGGAGGTATTATCAACTCTATGTTACTTCCTTCTTCGAACTTTAGAAAAATGCACTCTACCTATTCCGATCTCTGATGATAAACTAACAGTGAAGTTTCAAAACTTTAAACATATATCACGTGAAATAGTGCCCAGCTCCTGCGAACCTGAAACCCTTCCCTCCAAAATCATATATGCTATTCCGGACTATAGTCTGTCTCTATACCACACTTAAGCCAGATCCTTTCATCCGTTGAAACGTGAAATATCTTCACAAACGTTTATATTTATAATATTATTATGATCGAACTCGATACCTCGTCTTAATAACGTCGTAATACACCTCTGCCTACCCCTTCGGGAATACAGGCGTCAAGTTATGTTTTGTTATGTGTTTATTAATATGACAAGTTTAACAACACTTCCAATACCATCGAGATCTATTTAAACCTCCCAAACTTGAGTGAGCCTCAACCCGTTTGATCTCCGCAACATCCCGTTCATTAATGCTCTGTTAATTAAGTACCATAGTCCATAAATGCGGTGATATCATTCTCATTGAGAAGTGCATTTGGCGCGCGTCCAACGTTCAACCGTCGGTGATCTAACCCAACAGATATTATTTTATTGTAGCACTTATGGCTTTCTTAACTTTTACTGTAGCCTAGAAACCTTCTGTATCCATGAGAGCAAACACGAGGGGCTCGTGGGTAAGTGCATATCGGATAGGTTAGCACATTGAAACGTTAAAATATTTTTAACGTATTAAGACCCCTCTGCCTTCTGTGCCTCGAAGAGCACGTTAAGACGTCGGTCCCAGTTGCCATACGAATATCTGTGAAATTCTGCATTTTTAGGGTTCCGTACCCAAAGGGTAAAACGGGATTACTAGGACGGTTACCAGCTTCGTAATCAACTCAAACTTAAGCGTAGCGAGATTTGCCTATCCAACAATAGATCAACGTGACCGGTCGACTTTTCCATTGATTTTGTTTTTCGGTGATTATTCCTCGATGGTAAGACCGATCTGGACATTCGACCCCTGACGACACTCAGTAATGTCTACTTGATCACCGTGGCAAATTTGGTCGAGATCGGTCAAACGGTCTCGGAGGAGTATCATTTGTTTGAAATGCAACTCTGAAACCAAAGACGCTTCGCTCGCCTTCGGCTCGCTACGCTTAATTAAGACTCCGCTGTCCGTCCGTTCGTTCGTCTGAAATTTTTACAGATGATGTATTTCTGTTGCCGCTATAATAACAAATACTAAAAGCAGAATAAAATGAATATTTAAGAATTAGTTCCAGACAAGAATCGTGTTTTTTTGCTCTTTATTAATAACGGCAACAACTTCAAAAATAAATATTTAAATGAAGGGAGGTTCCCATTATATATATATAACCCTTCGTGCGCGAATCCGACTCGCACTTGGCCGGTTTTCATACTTATGTTCGATTTCTTTGGCAAATTTATATGGTAGTACAACGTTTGCTGGGACAGCTAGTGTATAATAGTATTAATATAGAATTTTTGGTCGATACAGTAACAATATTTTGCACCACGTATGTGGTATAATACGGTAAAAAGAAACACACCTCTTGTACCATATTCTCGCAAATCATAAATGATTTGATTTGACGACTTACCCCGGCATTAGAAAGTCGTGAATGTGTACAAGTCTCACTCTGAAGCCAGTGCAATCAATAAACACAAAATACGTGGACAGCATAGCCTTAACCTACAGGAGGCTATTAAAAGATTGGCGCCATCTGGCGTCTGCTGCACAGCTTGGTTGCCATACAGTGCAGAGTCAGTGCGTCTGAGCGGCGGCCGCGACTGGCGCGCGCCCACGTATAGCGGGACTTCGCGGCGACCGGCCTCACTCGGTTTAGATTGCAACTTTCCATGTGATCGCGGACTAATAAATATTCTACGACATTCTACACAACGCTATCTAGACCCAAAGTAAGCATAGCTTAACTAGCTTGCGTTATAGCTTCTAGAAAGCGGATAAACGTGCAATTCAAACATAGATACATTTTAGTTTTTTTTTGTGAATACAGACATATTATACGTAGAAAATTTAAATTCAAATAGATTTGCACTAACATAACTTCACGCCTGTATCCCCGAAGGGGTAGGCAGAGGTGTAATACACACCCACGATTCGCCAGTTATGTTGAGGTCCCAATGTTATAGGGGGCGAGCCTATTGCCATCTACCGGGCACATTATTAAGCGAGCGATAGTTAACATTTATTAATGCACACATAACTACGAAAAGTCAGAGGTGTGTGCCCGGGCAACTGGGGATCGAACTCGAGACCTCGTCTCAGCAGTCCGTTACGTATGCCACTGGGCTATCGCCGCTTTTTGCACTAAGCGGGAATATAACCCGCACCTCTGAGTTATAGCAGTAGAACGCTCAACCGCAACGCAGGTCGTCAAACCAAGAGGAATTGTCCTGAAACCTCGTTGGTATGGAAACCGTTCAAGTGCGAGTTAGGCTCACACACGTACGGTTCCGCACACTCGTACAAGATATTATACTATGCACTTATTAAATCTTTATATATAAAACAAAGTTGTGTTAGTGATGACAGTTTATAACCTCGAGAAAACTTCGATAACCCAGTGGTGAACGTAACGGACTGCTGAGACGAGGTCTCGAGTTCGATCCCCAGTCGCCCCGGGCACACACCTCTAACTTTTCATAGTTATGTGTGCATTAATAAATGTTAATTATCGCTCGCTTAATAATGTGCCCGGTAGATGGCAATAGGCTCGCCCCCTAATAATGTAATCATTGGGACCTTAACATAACTGGCGAATCGTGGGTGTGTAATACACCTCTGCCTACCCATTCGGGGATACAGGCGTGAAGTTATGTGTATATGTGTTTGTGTGTGAGAACGGCTGAACCGATTGTCACGATGTTTGTTTGTTTTAGATTTGTATCCGCCTATAGCGTGCCACTTAGGTTTTTCTTGCGGAAATCCCCACGGTTACCCCACCACCGGCCATTGGGGGTAGTGATTTTGAACTTGAATCGAACAAAACCGTACCAGTCTCAGGTCTATAAAATGTAAGGTGGCCTAATAAGTCAATTACCTCGTACCCCGGCTGCCCCTGGGCTATCTACGGCTATTAAAAACATAAGACTTTCACGAAATAAATTCAGCTGATAAGGTGACCAACATAACTTGATTCTAAGGCGTAACGAAGTTTGCCGGGTCACCTAGTATGTTATAAAAGAAGCAGAAGTGGTGCTATAATGATACATTTTTAAGATCCTCTTCTGATGAGGCCGTCAAGCTGAGTGCCACCATTGTTAACATGATACGTGTATGTAATGGTGACCCTCTTTGCTGAGACTTTACCTTCAGCTTACCATCAGGCGAGGTGAAGTCAAATTGACTTGTCCTAAATATAAAAAGAAAAAAAAATACAGCTCACTGACAAACCGACGTCGGACATCCAACGGAGTCAAATAGGGTTACATTGATGTTCACGGAACCCTAGCTTCTTATATGTATGGAAATCCCCAATGGGTACCGTCCAGTAGGGTTTATCAGTAAAGTGGTTATGTTGGGATCGAACCGACTAAAACCACACGTTGTTCTGTCCATTTTTTCTAAGGTACCCCGGGCATACCCTATAAAGGAATACGTAATCCTAAAAAGAAGATTTCACGCTAAATATAAATATTTTAGAATTAATTGTTTATTTATTTCTCGCGATGTTTTCATAACCCACAACACAAACACTTCACAATTCGCTTCCAAGATCTGCTCAGGCGCAGGCTAGCATTTCCTATATGATTCACATTATTTATTATGGCATTATAAAACATGTTTAGGTCAAGTATGAATAGTGTTTATGCGTTAAATGGTCAGTGAAAACAATATATAAAGCCATAAATAAGTGACGTCATAAATAAAGTGATTGCTCCGTTAATTCGCTGGTCAGTGTCCCGAAGACGTTGGGACTAGAGTTGAGGATATCAAGTTGTTTTTTTTTTAATTTTTTGTGAAACCTGCAAGGTTCTTAAGGTGAGTATTATGTAATTTCTGCTTTTTTCCCCTTATTTTGGAATGGGTATTATTAGATAACACATCACTAGTATTTATGTTAACCCCTCCAACTAAGCCACCGTGTAAACTCCCAAAGGGCTAGTGAAGTGGCTATATCGCGATCAAACCGACTAAAAACACACGACGTTCCGTCCGCGTGTGTCTTGTGCCAGGGACCCCCGGGTATACTGCGTGAATCTACCCCTATCATAAGCTGTTTGGAGTCCGATATGCTTAAATCTTCTACTCCATCATCACCTTAGCGTGGTTTCTGGTTACATCCGAGGCTTCCATTTCCGAGCCCGGGGGTCCGCTTACTCCTTCCCTTTTTGATTTGCCTTATACGGCTTTTATGGGAGCACCTACCGTTGGGTCCACAAACCCGAGGGGAAAGCCTTTACCTGTGCGTCGTCCGTCAATCACCAGGTGTACCAGCTTACAGATGCTGATGGCTTCGCCCCGAGGGTTTTGTTGGAGCCCCATACACCGTTTAGTCTAGGAATGACTGATTCGCGAAATGACTACAGAGTCTATAATTGACCAATTCTTGAAATGTACAATTCTATAAATGACTGATTTTACAAATGACCGATACGAACATATTTCGTTGTATTTTGTTTGTTTTGTACTATATTTCTAATCAAATAACTTACTGTAAAGAAATCTTAACAATCAGTCATTTGTAGAATCAGTCAATTAAAGAATCGGTCATTTATAGAATCAGTCAAATAGGCATTTTGACTATATTTAAAATATTGTACGAATTGTTGTCATCCTAATAAAATGTACCGTATAAAACATATTGTATTAATTTTCAATATAAAATAAGTTTCTTTTTTGTTAAAAAATCAAGATTAAAATCTCACTTTTTTCGAGATTTGATCACGTGCTTATAAACGCTCTGTGACGTCACACATAAGTAAACCGAGTTTTTCAATCCAGGCTGTCTGCATTTTCTAGTGTTAATCGACTGGTTCAATTATTAATTACTAATAATGTTTCACTTTTATCTTATATATCTCAAAATATACCATTATTTTTGCAACTAATTTCAATAATTATATAAACGTGCTTTGAGTCGCTTACTGTTTACTTTGGTGTGACGTCACATGTCACGGGATCCGTTATGGCGCGTACTTTTTTTAAATCAAACTTTAACATCGATTTTTATCGTAAATAAAACAGCTCTCAAAAAAATATTGATGCAATCTGCATTTTTATGTTGTAATACATAATACAGAACTATTTTTTAGCAGTAGTCAAATACCCTATTGAGAATCGGTCATTTGTAGAATCAGTCATTTATAGAATTGTACATTTAAAGAATTGGTCAAGTCATTTCGCGAATCAGTCATTCCTAGACTAACCCCTATCATCTAATTCTCTTACTCCGTCCTAGTCTAAGTATGTGATGCAATCAATGCAGTACATCTGTTATGCTCTGAAAAGTCTACGCGTCCTATCGGATATATAATGCAGACGTCGTTAAACTATTTAAAGTGTGTATTGGTGTGTGTCAGTCATTTCAATCTTGTTGAAATGTAAGTCAAGGTTGTGGCTACACGCTGTATTCGCAATAAGGTCACTAGGTAAAACATAAATGGTAGAGCCAAACTTTTCCGATACGAGAAGTACCACATTCTCATCTCTATAACTACTAGCTGTTGCCGGCGGCTTCGCCCGAGTAGAATTCTGATCCCGTTCGCCAACGGCTTGAGAGCTGAGCGATAACACACCATAACAAAAAGATGCAGGCGAGCGGTCGGCCGTTCGAATATGACTAAGTATGTATGCGAGGGAAACCGCGGTGCAGTCTTCTATACATATAGAATGACTTACCCTGGCTGACAGATTACTTTATCAACGCAGAATCCAAACTGCTGGGGCTACAAACTTGGCATTTGGTGTTGCACACGTTCATAGGCCACAGTAACAGCTTCCCATCAGGTGGACCGTGTGCTTGTCTGCAACCTAAGTGGTATATAAGGAAATTAGGTAATTCATGCCTTTTTTTTATCTTAAGCATCCACTAAAGAGTTTTAGGTAACACTAAAGAGGGTTTTAGGAAATTTTACCCCTAAGGGGCTAAATACGGAATGGTGGGCGGATGTATTGAAGTCCATTATTTTTAAAGTAAAAAATACGAAATAGACTAGTCTACTCGTCAGACTCTTTTTAGGGTTCCGTACCTCAAAAGGAAAAAACGGAACCCTTATAGGATCACTTCGTTGTCCGTCCGTCCGTCCGTCTGTCCGTCTGTCAAGACCGTTTTTCTCAGGAACGCGTGGAGGTATCTAACTGAAATTTATATCTAATACTCAGGTCTACTGTCCCTTGGAGCTGTGAAAAAATCAAACTTCTAAGCCAAAGCAATCAAAAGATACAGCTGTTTATGGAGCAAATTTCCGCAAATTTTCGAAACTCGCACGGGAATCAAAACCTACAGGGTACTTCCCGTGAACTTAGAATCTTGAAATTTGGTACGAAGTAACGTCTTAAAGTACAGATAAAGGAAAAATTGCGAAAACCGTAAATGTTTAGTTACATCATATAATAAAAACTATTTTTGAAAATTTTAAAGTTACTACTTCTAAGATGATGAACTTTTACATAAATACCTACAGGTTTGTACGGAACCCTCGGTGTACGAGTCCGACTCGCACTTGGCCGGTTTTTTTGTTTCTTTGAAATCAATTTCTCTCATTGTTACAGAATGTCTTTGATCGGCTCTTACGATGAGACTGACTCGTTCGTTGACTACCAAACGCGAATGGTCGGAGCGGCGAAAGAGATAGCAAAACTGGCTACTGATATGGTAAATCTTTATTCCTGAGATTACTTGAAAACCAGCAGTTGACAATACCAATGCATTCCACAGATTTCTTAGAAAAATAGTTATAGTTATAGTTCGCTTGTGGAATGCGTTGTAGGTATAATTATATCACTAAGTCTGGACCGATGAATATGAATGTGTTTAACATAAAATTCAAATCAAGAGAAAGACTGGGAGGGCGGACCCCAGTCTTCAAAGTGTACCATAAACAATATATCATAAAGATTTAGATCTGAAAAAGAGAACATCTAGGATGGGACTTGAACCCGCGACCAGTCCCTTACAGGGGGAATGCTCTGACCAACTGAGCCACCTAGACACGTCCCAGTTATTCGAAATTCTCCGATACATTAATACGTCTTAAGGCGATGTCCTAGACGTCCTAGATGTTCTCTTTTTCCGATCTAAATCTTTAGAAAAAAGTAAGCATACAAAATGCTTAAAAATTTAATTGAATTAATTCAATATATCATAGTATGAATAAATATAGTTTATTGTGAATATTCTCTTAAAGTATAACTTAGGGCGAAGCCACAGCAGTGCGTTGTGACAACATATCGCAAAAATCTACCACTGCATCGATACCGATCGCATTTGCGACGCGTTGTCGCAACGCAATATTGTGGCTTCGCACTTAGCAGCGATTCGTAAATGTGTTTACTTTATACGTAGACTGCGAAGTCAGCCACAGACGCGAGCCGCCTCGTCCAACTCGGTAACGAGATGTGCCAGAAGTACGAGCAGCTGGCCCAGGACAGCGTGGGCGCGTCCGCCACCACGCCCAATGGAGACGTCGCTAACAGGTAACGTGTCATCTTCATCAGCTCACCGCTGTTCCCGGTCGCACGCGAGGCTTCACTTTGGAGCACGGGGTTCGTTTACTACTTCTCCTACTTTTGTTTTGGCTTATACGCCTTTTATGGGAGCGACTGCCGTTTGACCTCCTAATCCTGAGAAGAAAGCCTGCGCCAGAACGAGTCGAGTAAGAATTCAAGCTCAGGAAATCCAAAGACAGATGTCGATAGATCTTTCAGTAGTGGTCAAAATTTGGATTCAATGTTAAAACTGAGGGAAAGTTAAATCGGTGATGTTTCATAAAGATACTTATTGGTATACCCTTCTAAAAGTAGATCGAGGTCATACTTTAAGCGTTGGTGGTGGGTTCGAATCCTAACCATTACACTACCGACGTGAACCCACTCCTAACACAAGCAATTTAGCTTGAGTTGGGAGGGGTTAGGGGGATTATTAGTAATTTCGGTTACTAATATTCTTGAACCTTGTCTGTCAATCAGCCCGTGTACCGGTTTGCAGATGAGGTTGGCTTGGGCTCCGAAATTCTCGGTGGGGCACCCATGACGTACATAATATTTACAATGTCTAATAACAGCACACGCGTTAGTATGCTGGTATTCTACGTGTAGCATATTATGTCCTTACGGAACCATGTCAGGCATATATTAGACGACCTCAGGCGTAGCGGTAGTGCATTCGACTGCTACGATAGGGCGCGGGTTCGATTCCAGCTCGGTGCAAATATTTGAATTCGTGAATATGTATATTTGCATTGGACTGGGTGTTCCTATGTTTAATATAGAATGTATGTATTTACAAAAAAAAAGGATATAAGTATGTTTATCCGCATTCTGGAAGCCATAACACAAGCTAGTTAAACTATGCTTACTTTGGGTGTAGAAAGCGCTGTGTAGAATGTCGTAGAATATTTATTTATTTTATATTTACATCATCAGGTTCGATTCAATTTAGATTCGATTAAAGAGAATAGCATGGTATGACGTCACACCTTGTTGTTTCATACAAATTACCATAAAAAGAAACTGCTTGGACCTGGCAATCAGTTACCCACCTATTTACCTCCATAAGATCCAGTTCAACATGCCGCATCAATAGTTGATGAAGGTTTCCTACCCTCGTTTCCCAGGATCCGTGTGGCCGTAGTGGAACTCGGTGAAGCCGTCTCCGAGCTGATCAAGTCGGGCGGCCACTGCCGCCTGTCGGCCGTCCCGCAGAACCAACGCGCCGTGGCCGACAATGCCAAGATTGTCAACGAGAAGGTATTACTTTTAGTTTGATACAGATAAGCTTAGCCAACATCGTTCGTATGTCTGTAACAGTGTATCTACAAAATCTTGTCTTAGAGACTAACCAGTTGAATAAATAAATTATTATTAAATTTTTAAGCAATTAGTATGCTTACTTTTCCTATAGATTTAGATCGGAAAAAGAGAACATCTAGGACGGGACTTGAACCCGCGACCAGTCCCGTCTAAGATGGTCTCTTTTTCCAATCTGAATCTCAAAATAAATTTTAATATAAAAGCATTGGAGTGTTTTAAGGAGTTATAAATAGGGTAGATAGTGGATATGTGTGATTAAGCAGTTTAAATATTTCTTTTGCCAAGCATTTCCAAGTTTACTTTTACGAATAGTGGAACGGCTACATTCTCAAGCCGTTATCAAAAGTTAAATAACTGATTGGACAGAGTATATGTTATATATGCTAAAGTGAGTTTTTGAAATTTCATACACTGGTGCAGATATATACTATTTTTTATCACGGGTATTGGTTTCGGTGGGTCGCGAGTACGGGATTAGACTTCTACGCGGGCGAAGCTGCGGGCATAGGCTAGTTATCCTATAAAAGTACGTCATATAAATAAAATATATGTTTGCCTCGCAGGTAGTGGCCGTGCTGAGCGCCCTGCAGGCCGGCTCCCGCGGCACGCAGGCCTGCATAGACGCGGCGGCCACCATATCCGCTATCATCGGGGACCTGGACACCACCATACTGTTCGCTAGCGCAGGTCATTGTCGTCATTATCTTCGTAGCGTGCCTCCGAGGCTTCACAGTGGAGCCCGGGGCGGCCGACTCTCGTTTTGGTTTGGCATATGCGGCTTTGCGCGAGCGCGTTATTGGGCCACTGCCATCTGACCTCCCCACTCTGGGAGGTTTACAGGTGAGGTTGGCTTGGGTCCGTAGGTCTTGGTGGGGCCTCATAAACCCTTGATAATCTATACTATTATAAAATTATGAATTAGCTGTGTCTGTATATTGGACATATTTGAAAAAAATATATATCTTGGGTTATATATTCTTGTCTGTTTGTATGTTCGTTCACGATGGACGCAAAAACTAATGAACGGATTTTTATGATTTTTATTAGAAAGGTCTTGGTCAGACTTAAAATCTGCCGTATATTTGATTGCAATTGGTTCAGGAGATATGACCAAAAAAGCAATAACCGACCTGGTGGAGCCGCGACAGTCAGCTAGTTATCATTATAATTCTCTTTACTTAGAATTACTTCTTATCAATTACATATTTCCAACGCTTCCAAATTACTTCTGATTAATTTTGTCCTATCCTTCATCCACTTTCTCTTGTTAAGTTGGTAAAACAATAATGTGACTTATATATATTATCGACCAATTAAATTTTTGCAGGTACCCTTCACTCAGAGAAAGAAACGGACACGTTCTCGGACCACCGCGAGAACATCCTCAAGACAGCCAAAACCCTGGTGGAGGACACCAAGACCCTCGTGGGAGGAGCGGCGGGCACGCAGGAGCAACTGGCTACTGCCGCCCAGAGCGCCGTCTCCACTATCGGTAAGTCGGTTATTTAGCTGGCACTTTATCTAGCAGTTAAAAGTCACATCTGTTCACCTGGGTGATTGTTCACGGAGAATATTTGACATCGGTAATGTCGAATCATTTCACCTAAGTGCTATCACCTAAGTGAAATGTTTCCGAGTTGAAATAAAGAAACTATAAATTCCATGAAATTTTGAAGTTAACTTTTATTCAGTAAAAATCAACATCCAAGACTTGTCGTGAACCCGCAACCAGTCCCTTTCTAGGGGTAATACTCTGACCAACTGAGCTACCCGAACACGTCCCGGAAAACGGTTTTTTTTTCTAATCAAATGGGGCGATGCGGTAGCCTTCAGATTACTCTGCCTAATTTCTTCAAAATTACATTAATTTATGTGTATTAAATAAATATGTTTATGTCATGTTCTGCAGTGCAACTGTGTGAGGTGGTGAAGCTAGGCGCCATGTCGCTGGGCTCAGCAAACCCAGAGCCCCAAGTGCTGCTACTCAACGCGGCCCGAGACGTGGCCGGAGCCCTACGAGACCTGTGCGGCGCCACCACGGCCGCGTCCGGCAAGCACGTGGCGCATCCCGACATGCACCGCCTCAAGCATGCCGCCAAGGTACCTTCCAACCGTACTCCACCACCTCTCAAGTCCTCACTCATGTTACAATTATAGACAACTTGTTTATTTTATTTCAACTGAATTGAACCATATGTCTCAAAGGCAGAATTCGCACGAAAGATGGATAAACTGAAGGCTGAAAACAATAATAGCAGCACTTAGCAGAATCATTTTATGCAATTATTTTTTCTAAAGAAAAACAATATAGAATGTCTCTTTAAAAATATAAAATTAAGCATAAAAATATCACTGACGAAGTATAAAAAACATATAAGGTATTTTTAATGACCACGGCCCGTAGAAATTGATTTGTTATTATAGTAAACTGAATAAACTTATGTAGAATATACTGCTTCCGGGCTGTTTGGCCGTGGTCCATAGGAAACTTGTTTTCCAAACGTTTCGTCGATCATCAGTCGCAGAGAAGTCGCCGCCGAGGAGAGTTCTACGCACTCGTCGGCGGTGCCTGGACCTGACCACTGAAGATGTCGACCGCAGTGATCGACGAAACGTTTGGAACACAAGTTTCCTATGGACCACGGCCAAAGCCCGGAAGCAGTATATGCTACATGTAACGTCGGCCGTGAAAGCCTAAAGATTTGTATGAATAAATTTAGTAAAAGTCTAAAAATCAAACTGTCAACATACCATAAAGCACTCCACCGGACTGCGGACATATTCTTATCATATTCTTTTCGATATTTCGACCGAATTACACTAACAGTGGTCTATAATTGTAATATGTCAACACGTAAATATTTAAAGATTTTATATAGAAAATATTATGATTTTTTTATAAACATTTCTCATTCGATTAAATGTTGTGTTCTCCAGGGCATATTACCTTACGTAACCCTGTATGTGTATATACATGTAACTTATGTGTTTGTCTGTCAATATTGGACGTTTAAGCTGATTGTATTCCATCAGCGGCTGTCTGACGCCACGAAACGATGGAGCCTGCCGATTAAAACCAACACCCTGCCCAAATATAACCGGCGATCGGTTACCCTACGCGCCGACTATAACTCTTGCGACTCCGAGACCGATATCTTCCAGTCCGACCAAGAAGACGAACTCGTCAAGCTCCTAGACTATTCAAGCCAGGATGATGATGTCTCTCCGACTATCTTCCACGATAATTGCGAAGAGATCATTACATATATAGAGAGTTTGTTAACCAGACCTCCAGCGAGAAGCGCTAAAGACGACGATTTGAACGAACGATACAATATGGCTGCCAGAAATAGTTTGCTCGATATGGATTGGAGGGTACTCAAATATGGAGAAAATATTCTGCTAGGTGAAGTTAAAAAACTGATAGCCTTGTGTCAAAATATTGGTGATAAAGCTGAAAATAAACGAAAGAGAGATACGCTTCAGAGACTTACAGCTAGCAATGATTTGGATAATGAAATGAAACGGTTATCAGCTGTGATTGAAGATCTAGACACAGAAACTATAATAGACATAAAGACTGAAGTTGTTCCTAGTAAGAAACCTAAGTTAGATGACGATGGGAAGTTAAAAAGTCCTATATTTAGATTAAAAAAGATCAGACCAGTGAGTTTAGACGTACATTCTCCATCACCGGAAGCCAAAGAAGTTGTTAAACAGCTTCTTAGTCCAGAAGAAAAGCAAAAATCGGAATCTGTAGAGATTACTATCAAACCTGACGTCATATCCACTGACGTAGTCGCAAATGGGTCCCCAGAAGTGACAAACAAAGTCACGGAAATAACCGATGTTAATACGATAACAAGAAAAGTCAGGATGGAGTTCTGGAAGATGTTCCAAGATGATACAGAGTGGTGGAAAGCTCTAGCGAAGAGAAACTTAGATAAAATGGAAGAAGCTCGAAAGGAGTTGGAAAGGTTCAGCGGTCATGAATTAGTACTAGGAGAATATCGAACAGAAAAACATAGATATGAGAAAGAGAAATTCACATTAGAATCTTTCATAGACGATGTGGATAAATCTAAGGCAGTTAACAGAGATTTAGAGTATGATAAAAAGTACGAAGAAATTGTTTTGAAGTTGATAGAATTTGCGAAAAAAGACTTCATATTTAAAGGTTTCGATCCGCTAATCGAGAAATTGAAGGCTCTTTCGAATATAAAAATTGATAAAAGAAAGAAAGTGGAAATACAGGACATCCTAAACATCTATTCCCAGATAGACACAAGCCAATATACTTACGAAGAATTATGTTTATTAGAGAAATATTACAAAGAAATTATCAGGAAGTACAAAAGCGAGACACGCAATAAAGAAAATTGTATACCTGATATTAATATTAATAATAATAAAATCCACAGTACAAACACAACCATCACTCGTAACATACATACGTTAAATAGCAGAAAATCTCCTCAAAATAATATCGAAATCTTTGATCTAACACGCACATACCCTCTGCAATACTATGCGAACAATTGGTGGTCTATATACGAAGATGTGCTTAAAAATCGTGAAAAACAATTCGGATCTATCGACAACTGGTGGAGCGTATACGAAACTATCTTAAATAAAACAACTTCGAAAGAAGACTTAGAACGTATCAGAACAGTTATTGAACACAGAAATCGTCGACCGAGCAGTCGAATGGAGGAACAGTTAAAAATGTTAGATGATATTCGGAATGATCGCTTTCGAGAGTCAGAAGCTGTGTCGACGAGGGACGATGAATCGGTCAGAGTAATCAATTTTTGTTTCAAGCAAGCCTAATAACACGAAACGGCATGGTGTGGTTGTCATTATATAACTCAGGATATCATTTCAAATTGTCATTCGTTGCGTATGCTGGTGTTTAAAAGTCAGTTTTGGCACTTTTCTTGTCCTGCACGCTGTTTTTTTATTAGCTTTTAATATTGTTGTCTCTGTCTTTCTTCTGGGAAATATTTTTGATGATCACACATATTACACTGGGGATTTGATTACACAGCACACGTTTTATATTTTAAGGGATGGGGTTATCACTTAAGCAATCATAAAAGACATGCATATTTTTAGCATCAATTTTTATATCGATATAATCGGACCATATTATATCACTAGTTTCAAAAAATTGTATTGTTTTGACACATATAAAAACAATATACTATACCTGCTTTAAGGAACATTGCCCTAAACAGATCCATAGATAGGTGACTACAGATATCATGGTTATCTATGCCCCAGAGAATAGATAAAAATATAGTCTTAGATGAGTCAGTATGCATCTTCAGATGTTCTAACACAAATTATATAATGCTCTGTATTTGAGTCAAATGGCAGTACTTTATAAAAATATTATTTTCACTTAAGACTCACGCCCTGGTACACTATTATATCTGAATTGACTTCTAACAGTACTTAGTTATACATGAATCGTTTATAAACATACAAGACTATGTCAAAACTGATGCAAAGTAATGCTTTGAGCATCAGCTGTCATCGTCACACATATGAGATGTGTTTAGTTTGACTGTCTCTGTGTGGCATGAACCCGTCCATTGCTTGTCTCGCTCTTACTCTAAGGTCTTTGTAATAGTTAAATGTTTAAAATGCTAACTAGTTATGTGTTAAAAATGTATTCTTTTAAAGCATATCAGATATCGGATCTATGACATTCAAAAAGTTGTAAGGTTAAAAAAATCATACCTATTTTTAGCTCAGAAGTAACTACCCTCATCTATTTTGAAATTGTTAAATAATGCACTCGATGTTACATAATATCTTGTGAGGGATTTTATTGATATTAAATTAATTTAGTTGATCATCGTTATTAATAATTGTTATCAAGAATTGATCATCGCATTTCTGCCCACGTGTAGAAGTTAGCAAAGCTTTTTATCTGAGGCCTGTCTCACTTTGCGAGAACGACCCCCCGGTTTTTCGTACGTTTATCAAACTCGTATCAACTTAACTAACCAAAACCGAACGCTCATTGGTTGCTTGTTGATCATCGATCATCTTCAACCAATAACCGTGCGTTATGTGGTGTTAGAGTTGACATGAGTTTCATAAACGTGCGAAAAACTAGGGGTGATCAACATACATCTCAAAATATAGTTATTGTTCAAATGTTGATCTGGTAGTATTCACTTCTAGCTACAAAATAGTATAACAGCTTGTATCATTCTTTCCGAAGTTTAATGATCATTCACCATCGAAATATCCCCTCAAGATGCTAAACATTCGGTCATCATACATTATCTCATAGGTGATCAAGAGGACGCTTGGCTTAAATACCGTGAATAACTTAAAAGCCACAAGCTTTCATCATCACAGGCTTATGGTCCAATATTGACAATACAAACTATATATTTATTTATACAAATTTTATGTATTTCACGCTACAATTGTTCGAAGAGCACGGAATACTCGTTTTCTTTTTCTAAATTTGAGTCACTTGTTACCCGCGACTGAGTTGAAATTCCACGAAATAATTATTAAGTCGGTGAGATAGAGTCACTAGTCAGGCAAATTGTAAGATAGTGGTGATAGGCTTGCTAACTTTGGGGCGGTCCAGGAATCGTCTGAAAGATATTGTGTACTCCTGCTATTGATCCCGTGGTACGAGATTGCGATCGTGAGTTCATGGATTTGATATCGGGGTCAGGCAAAGTGGTATTAGGTTAATGTCAATAGACTGTCTGCCATATTTTGTGGATTTTAGTTTCCTAACTTAATTGGGGTTTTGCGTTTATTCCGTTACAGGTCTCTTAATAGCAAAGTAACATCTCTGCTAACCCCCGAGGGCTTTTTTTTAATTATACAGTCACAGCTGTGTATCTAGCCTGTATAATATAATATAGGACTGTATAATTCAATTAAAGAAAAAATATGTAGTGTGATCAAAGCAAAAAAAAAACAATATAACAAATTATGTCACGTTATGTGCACGGGCAATTTAAATAAATTAACATGGTCAAAGTGTTATCATTCCTCACTGCTCTTCAAATGGTTGTCGATATATTTTATATTATATGGTGTTTATTGAAAGCTTATGGGTTTCAACAGCATGGCGCTTTAACGTCAACGCCTATTACATGCACCGTCGTAAGCTGGACTACGTTAGTTAAGGCTGGAAGGTCATTGAAACGTTCGAATGTAATCTGCGTTGGAGTTCAGAAGTTTGCACCGATGGCTCTCATTGAACCTTACTAGTTGGCAACCCAAAGCTTTTGTTCATTTTTGTTTAGATTTTATCTTAACAATAAAATTATAATGAATTATTACTTGATCAACTTTTGTGAAAAAATTGCTCAAAAAATCTTTAAAAGCACACCCTTTCGTAATATTATTTGTTGATTATAGTGCTAATGTGTAACTCCTGAACAACTTGACCGGTGGAGATTGTTATGTCTTGGTTTAACTATGCTAAAATCCGACTCAGAATTTGATCGGTTAAGGTCGCATATACATAATAATGCTTTGTTGAGCCGATAGCTGGGTGGCACTGCGGTAGCCAAGTTATTAAAACCACTTAATTATGGACAATAAGTAATCATATTCGCAACATAATAATATAAAAGTTGATTTAGTACAAAAAAAAACAAAATCTAAAACTATAAAAAAACACTGGCGATTTATAAAGCACCAGATATAATACATACAATACAATATATGAAGTCGACAAAATCGGTAAAAAGCAATTCATCTCATTTCTTTGAGCAACTTTTCAAAAGTTGATCTGTAAAACACTTCAGCTTTGCTCTCATTAATGGTAATGATTTTGCCACAGCTCATGGTCACCAACGTAACATCACTGCTGAAGACTGTCAAGGCTGTGGAAGATGAGCATACGAGAGGCACCAGAGCCTTGGAGTCCACCATTGAGGCTATTTCGCAGGAAATTGAGGTTAGTGTATAGAATAATCACCCCAAGACGTATATATAGGAGAATTTCGAATATCCAGGACGTCTCCAGGTATCTCAATCTGTCAGAGTATTCCCCTTAGAGAGGGTCCCGCCCTGGACCTTGACTTTTACGATTTAAATTTATAGCAAACATTTTTAGCTCAGATGCTGGAGGAATATTCTATAATCCTTCTAGTTCCGAAAGTAGTAAAAACAACCTGTTAATTAAAATTGGAAAGAAATCCAAACTTGCAACAATCACATTCCATGATATTACTCTATCAAATTGAGCTACCTGCATTGTGATTCTTAGCTAGGTCCAGATGTCATGACAGTACGTGTATTCAGTGTCTACTCGAGACTAGATGGCGACACTTTGTGTCTGAGTACATCTCTGTATCATTTAGTGACATCTTATATACTTGTGGTCGCAGCATTAGTGGGACCGGTGCGTGTCACGCAGTGCTGCGACAACAATCCTCTTCTGATGAGGCCGTCAAGCTGAGTGCCACTATTGTTAACATGGTACGTGTATCTAATGGTGACCCTCTTTCCTGAGACTTTACCTTCAGCTTACCATCAGGCGAGGTGAAGTCAAATTGACGTGTCCTAAATATATATAAAAAATAAATAATAAAAAAAAAAACCGATATAAATAGAAGTTAGTAGTTTTGCTATTGAGGGGTAGACGGAACCTCTTCACCACGACGTTACCCCGGAAGAGTCACGCGTTCTTTTATAGGGAAATCTAATTATGACACCTCACCTCACACAGAGAGGATCTTACTTGCTCTGTGGACATGACATAATTTTAAATTGTCATAAGCGGGCGAGCAAAGTCAACCGTACGATCTTTACAGTTTGAGATTAAATATTTTTTCTTCGGCAGGTGCTCGTATCCCCCACTCCACCGAAGTCATTGGCGACTCCTGAGGAACTGATCCGCTGCACGCGTCAAATGACAGTTGCCACTGCCCGGGCAGTCGCCGCTGGTAACGCCAATAAGCAGGACCAGCTGACGGCCGCTGCTAATCTTGGACGGAAGACCGTTGTGGACCTACTGGTGGCTTGCAAGGTAACTTATTACTCTTATCACTTCTTTTTGTCTATCTGTATTCTAACATTGTAAGGTTTCTTTTCGAGCTGACCCAATGATGGAATTAGGAACTGGTTCGGGGAAATCTTCAGGAAAAAATCCTCAAGTTTAGCTTTGATCATTTTTTTCTTAGGTTCTAAAACGTACCGACACAAATGCATATTTAGTGATCAAAAGTTTATCCTCGTCTTCTTGTTACCAGGGTGCAGCCCACGGAGCTGAAACTGCAGACCTTCAATCTCGAACCTTGGAATCGGGCCGTGCAGCAGCAGAGGCCTACCGCGCCCTCCTCACTGGAGTACTATCAGCTTGCAACGGAGATGTGGCTGCCAGACAACACTTCCCGGAGCTATCTAGACGAGTCGCACATGCTGTGGCAGATATCATCGCTACTGCCGAACTCCTCAAAGGTGGGTTGTGGTAGAATCCTGGTGGCTGTGGTACAGTTCTATCTTCACGAAGGTTTCTTAGGGTATAAAGATCATGAGCAGTTCATTAGAATTGCTAGACTGTTCATCATTCAAGCAAAACTTTTTTTAGGGTGGATATGAGCCACGATTACTACTTAACATCGGAACTTCTAGTTATTCATCGTTCTTCTTTTTTTCTGCGTCCAGGCTCCGACTGGGTAGACCCTGACGATCCCACAGTTATAGCTGAGAATGAGCTCCTGGGTGCTGCAGCATCCATCGACGCCGCAGCCAAGAAGCTGGACTCTCTCAGGCCTAGGAAGAGCGTTAAAGTTCAGGTCTGTATATTATGTCTATTTGATCAGCTAAGAATTGTGAGATTGTACACCCAGGACATTCCACAATATTCATAGACTAGTCTTTCACTGTACAAACAGTTAGGTTGTGGAATGCACCGCCAATGCCAATAATCCGTTTTAGAATTAAGTGTCTCTTAAGTGTAACATTCGTTGATGTACAATAAAGAGTATGTTATGTTATTTTACAGAAAAGAACATGTGTATACGCATTCTAAAATCCATATTACAAACTATACATAATTTGGGTCTGGTTGGCGCTGTGTAATATGTTTTAGAATATTTATCTATATTCTAATTCAACAAGAGTTTAGTTTATGGAGTTAAAATACTACAGAAGTTTGTCGAGAATGAGAAGAAAACCAACAAGAAAGAAAATATGTCGTGTGTCGGTGAGATATGTTTGATATTCTTGGTTGTTCTGTTTTGTATCACCCGAGAATCAAACATATTCCACATCGACCACGATTGCATCAGCCGAAGAACACAAGAAAGACAACATAGAAGATATTATCGGAAAAAGTCTACGACCCGGATGGGACTTAGTGCAGAATCTATATATAAACATAAATTTGAAGAATTTCAACTGTAATTGTTATAAATTGATATTATATGAAAAAAATATTTATTACTATTTTCGCACAATGCAAATATGTTTTGCATAAATATTTAAGGGAGAGTAACTAATTTGGAACCGGCGCTTAATGGACCACTTCTGTATTTTTCATAAGTGGTCAAATTTAAGTGCCGCTGGTTCAGTATTGGTTACTGACCTCTATAAAGGTATACATGCTCGACGGCCTCTGTGGCGTAGCGGTAGTGCATTCGACTGCTACGACAGGGGGCGCGGGTTCGATTCCCGCTCAGTGCAAATATTTGTATGCATGAATATATCTATTTGCATTGGTCTGGGTGTTTCTATGTATAATATGTATGTATTTACAAAAAAAAAAGTATCTAAGTATGTTTATCCGCATTCTGGAACCCATAACACAAGCTAGTTAAACTATGCTTACTTTGGGTCTAGAAAGCGCTGTGTAGAATGTCGTAGAATATGTATTTATTATATTTACATAGCAACCTATGTATAATTTGTATCTGTATATTTATCCGCATTTAATATTGAAAACTATGCATAGTGTGGGATCTAGATAGCGATGTGTAGTATGTGCTAGAACGTTATTATTGCTATAATTTCCATGTTACAATCTTGTACTACAAGGCTAGATTACGCAATTAGCATATACAATCTAATAACTTTTACTATGAAATGAAAATAATAACTGTGAAGTTGTACAACATAACTGATTCTAGACATTACGCAGAGTAGAGAGTGAGCAACGACAAGAAAAATAACATACAATATGTAACAAAACTAGTGTCCAATCCGTGAAGAATTACGTAATCCTTTGAAAAATAAAATTTAGATCGATGCAGAATATACATGGCAACACAGGAGGGCTACTTTGTGAACAAACCATCTCTAAAAATAAAAATAACAAAAAAAAAACACATGGGGGTGCAGCGGTGCAACCTGCGGGGGGCGGTGTTGTGGGCCGCCGCTAAATAATATTGGATATCTAGTATGTGTTGTTATCATCTAAGAAATGGAATCTAAAATTCCAATAATACATTTATTCTTACTACATTATATTTAATTATATTTATGGTTATGTATTTAGGTTACCTATGTGCCACTAGTTGGAAGTAGATCAGACACTAGTTTTGTTACTATAAAATGAAAGCTATAAATTGAACTGTCACAGATTCTCATATACTTAGTTCACTATAATATTTAAACAATAAGTAAACACAAACTGCATGTGATGACTGAACTGATTTGTGTGCAGGAGGCGGACGAGAGCCTGAACTTCGACGAGATGATCCTGGAGGCTGCCAAATCCATCATCACTGCCACGTCGGCGCTGGTGCGCGCTGCCTCCGCCGCCCAGAGAGAGCTCATCGACCAGGTAACTACTACTACTACCGTTCTATCCCTCCAGTGTCTTTAAAAGACAATAAAAGGAGCCACCAAGATCTTCAATGCGCAAGCTAACCACACCTTTTTTTAGTGCGGAAATCCCTCGTATCTCCCCACCCCCCCGCCAGCCAGCGGAGGTGGTTATGTCGGATTCGAACAGACTAAAACCGCACGCCATCTCAGGTCTTCAGACGCCGGGGTGTAAGGTGGCCCACTAGGCATTTCCCTCGCACACACATACACACGTTGTTAAGCTTTTGCTTTGTCGCTTGGGGTCCGCTCTTGACTTTTACGGCCCCCCACACATCGAGAGGAAAACCTGGGTCAGGACGTCGTGTTTTAATCAGCAGGTGTATCGGCTATCAGTTGAGGTTGGCTTGGGCCACGGAGGTTTTGGGGGGGCTCTCCCACACGACACTATACCTGGTAGTCGACTTTCAAATTTACCATTGCTCTTCCAAAAATTTATTGCTCTTATCTATAGCATATAACATTTCTTTGATAAGAGAATATCAATTTTATATATTTATCGATAAATTAGACAAAACAAAATAAGGTGGCCTGAAAAAGTTTGCTTTTGTACCCAGGAGAAAAGTCTCCCATCATATCTCATTGTATTGGCCCTGATAACACTGTTCGAAATCCAGGAAACTTAATGTAAAACTTTTTAAGAAGTACCGATTTTTTTTTTTTTTTTATAATTTTCAGGACACAGACAAACTTTTTGTATATTGTCAAGTTGTGTAATATTGCTTCAACTGTTTATTTACAAGGGTAAAGTAGCTCGCCGGCCCACCTCCTCATCAGACGACGGTCAGTGGTCCGAGGGTCTGATCAGTGCTGCTCGCCTGGTGGCAGCCGCCGCACACTCCCTGGTGGAAGCTGCCAACGCTCTGGTCCAGGGTGCTGGATCCGAGGAGAGGCTGATATCCAGTGCCAGGCAGGTGGCTTCGTCTACTGCGCAGCTGCTCGTCGCTTGTAAGGTAGGTCTTTTGCAACAGCTAGTTACTCTTAAAGTCAAGATTATATCAAAGTTAAACAAGTACAAGAAAAAATACTAAAAGATAAATACTTGTGACTATTTCATAGGTAAAAGCCGACCCATCATCAGAGTCGACCCGGCGCCTGCAGGCCGCTGGGGCCGAAGTCATCCGGTCTACCGACAACCTGGTGCGAGCTGCAAGGGACGCCATACAGACGGAGGAGGAGCGCAGCCTGGTGCTCAACAGGAGGATGGTGGGGGGCATCGCGCAGGAGATCGATGCAAGGTACGGTCTTTAATAGCTTCATTATCATTATTAGCTGGGGGGTGAGCTGTGGCGCTCCACCGAGATCTTCGGGCTCATTCCAACCTCACCAGTAAGCTGATAGTCTGTGTCATCTAGCTGAACAATCTCAATCAACTACAGAACTACGGATCCTACATCAAGAAAGTGAAGTTAATTGTAGTCGTGATCCTTGCCTGATCGGAGGATCTTCTCTTGGCATCAGAGGTGTGAACATCTCATCCTGTTCCACCACAAACCCTATTGATAGACTGATAAATCTTGCCCCCCAACTAAGGCTCAAAGCGCGGCTACCTACGCGTCTATTTAACCCCCGATGCAAAACCGAGTTTTAAGTGTCGGTGTGTGTCTGTTTGTGGCAGTGTAGCTCCTAAACGGGTGAACCGATTTTGGTTTTCTTTCTTTTTGTTTGAAATGTGAATTAGTCGGGAGTGGTCTTAGCTATGTAGGGAGTTTTTTTAAATTTCATAATTAAATGATAAGATAACTGCATTGCGACTAGCCGCAAGTGCGTTGTGCCTCTACGGAAGCAATTTTAAAAACATATTCACGTCAAAAACCACCAGACTAAGGGAATTTGGACTGTTGTGTAGTACAGTACGCATTTTTCAAATCACAACTCAATACTCTCTCTCTACTCAGGTCTGAAGTTCTCCGCATAGAGAAAGAGTTGGAAGAAGCTCGAGGTCGTCTCACGGCCATTCGCCAAGCTAAGTACAAGATCAAGGCGGGAGAGACTTCCGGCGAGGAGACCGACACCGACGTCCAGCTCGGGTACGCGAGCGACGCCAGCGGACATCACAGGTGACGAACTTGCTATAATAGAAATATGTCTTATTTGTGTATTTAAAGTAAAAACATGCAAAAATTCAAAGGTTTTAAGCGCGTTGGGCATTTTGAGATGTTACCATTATCAATATTTTTATAGTTTTGAGTTTTTCGTGGGGTTCTTGAAGGTTCTTGAGTTTTTCGTGTGGTTCTTGAGGGTTGTTGGGTTTTTCGTGGGGTCTGGAGTCTTTCGTGAGATTCTTTAGGGTTCTTGGGTTTTCGTGGTGACATTTTAAGGGGGTTATTGAGGGTTGTCCAGTTTTTTTAGGATACCGTACCTGAAGGTTCAACAATGTATAACCTTATATTCAATAAGACTGTGTGTCCGTCTGTCAGCGGGCTGTATCTCACAAACTGCAATAGTACAACAGCTGAAATTTTACCAGAATGGGGATTACTACAGCCGTTTTAACAAAAAAAATAATTGGAAAATGGGTGTTTAAGGGTCTCACCGAGATCTTCGGGGCCCAAGCCAACCTCACCTGCAAGCTGGTACACTGGACGAGGCGTAGATTTCCTCTCAGTCGCTCCCATAAAAGCTATATCAGTCAAACCAAGAGGAGAAGCAGTAAGCGAACCCCGGCCTTCAAAGTATAAGCATCAGATGCCACCGGGAACAAGGCTAAGAGATGTTTTACTGCTGTACGATAAAGTGTATTCTATTCCTTCGCCTTCTGGTTTTGCTGGTAAATATAGGTTTGACTTTCATAGGGGCTACTGCCGTCTGAGCTACCGATTCCGAAAGGGAAGTCTGCGCCGAAGATTCATCTGTAAATAATACCTTTATCGGCAAATCAAACCTGAGCCCTCGTGACCCCTGCCATGCTACCAATGTTGACTGCCTCTGTGGCGTAACGGTAGTGCATTCGACTGCTACGTTCAGTGCACATATTTGTATGCATGAATATGGGTGTTTCTATGTATAAATGTATGTATTTACCAAAATAAAGTATATAAGTATGTTTCCGCATAGTTAGTATCCGCATTCTGGAACCCATAACACAAGCTAGTTAAACTATGCTTACTTTGGATCGAGAAAGCGCTGTGCAGAATTTCATAGAATATATATTTACGTACATTTTCGTAGACCAGGAATTCATAACACTCATTTTATCTTCCAGATTTAAGACTCCAAACTCTAGCTTCGTGAACACGACGTACTCACCCAACAGCACGTACTCGACTCACCACAACAATCACAATACCCTCAACACCACCATCACCTCTCAAATCAGCCAGCTGAACCAGTCGCTCCATGGGACGCCCCCCCACCCTGGACTCTCAGTGCATCCGGGACCGCCGAAGAGCCCTATGTCACCTGGGTAAGTCGTTTAATGCACCACAAGAGAGGAGCGACCAGCGTCGTTAGGATGGGTGACCATTCTTAACACATTGACAGGCACAAAAGGGCCCTGCCTTGGAAAGTTTGTTAAGCCGTCGGTCTCGATTGTCACACGAACATCTATGGCAGTCGTTACGAGTAGTTGGAGCCCTAAAAAGTCCGACAACTGGTCTAACTATAGCACTTCGATATCACCAGTATAGGCTGTGGAGGTCATCGCAGGCGACTCAGGCGCCGGGGGTCGCTTAACGACCTCTGTCCTCCATGAGCGCAGGCCTGGGGGTGGCAGGTGATGCCGCCTGTCACCCCAGCAGCAGCAGGCCGGAAGGCGGGGCGACTAGCGCCCCTCCCCCGGGGCAAGACGGGAACACCGTGGTTCCCAAACCCGAGGGGGCCATCACGAATTCGGAGATGGCCCATGGTCAGTCAGGGTGCGAGGGAAATGCTTTAGGGCAACCTTACACCCCGACGTCTGAAGACTTGAGACGGCGTGCGGCTTTAGTCGGTTCAAGCCCGACATAAACGCCCCCGCTGACCGGCGCGCGGCGGGGGGGCGGGGGTATCCGAGGGGATTTCCACACGAAAAAAAAAATGCTGTGAAACTCAGATGGCAGTCGCTCCAAGGAAAACATCTCGGTTCAACCGTTCCGTAGTACTGTAGCGTCCGGGGGTTGGACGCCACAATACCTCGTGTTGATGAAAAGATAAACACAAGAATAAATAGTAATATGGGTATTTATTTATACAACAAAGCTTCCTATATCGAGTTTAGGGAGGTTGTTACGCGAATATATTTATATTTAAACGAACTGTAGGGAATCGCGGATTCTGCTCAGGGATTGAGCCTACAAGCAGTACACTTAGGACTTCTCTTCGGACGGCGGGCGAGGCCGGCGCTCCAAGTCGCCCGCTGTCAGCCGCTTGTCCGCCAAGCCCTTGTTTTTCTTCCCTAGACTTATTTCAAAAGAATAATATTTATTTTTAAACTCTGACACATGGTGGCCAGGTCAATGAACTGTAGTGATCGAACGAGGTCGGAACACTACAGTGCAAATGTTAGTGTTTATTTCCATGGTCTGGATGTTTCTATGTATAATATCTATGAATTTAAATAAAATATATGTATAGGTATGTTTTCATTCTGGTATTCATAACGCAAGCTACTCTTATTTTGGGTCTACATAGCGCTGTGTAGAATGTCCTAATTCCTAATTTACTTTCTCTAATAGATACGGCTACACCACACCCAAGAGCCCCGTCAACAGCCAGCCCTACAACCAAACCTCGTCCAACTACAACCAGAACCAGTCCACAACCTACAACCAGTCTGCCAGCAACTCGTACAACAACTTCAGCCGGGACGAGAAGGCGTATACCGTGCAGTCGCCTACCTTCTCGAGCTTCAGGCCGCAGGAGGACAGCAAACAGAATTATGAAGGATTTACCACACGGTAAGGTCTTTAAAATGGCTTTCTGGAGGCTTTTCATTGATTTTTAACAGTTACACATTCATACACACACGCCTTTATCCATCCGGGGTTGGCAGAGAACAGCCTGCCATCTAGTGACATTTTACGGGCTTCCTCTACTGTCATTAAACTTTTCGTGCAAGCCGGTTTTGTACACTTTTGTCTTGAAAAATATACATTATTCCTGTATTTTATCTTTTTGCCCATATTCAATCTCGACCGACATAGGGTCAATCACATCCACGCTCGCCTCAATCATCTAATCATCTCTTTCTCTATGTTACTAAATCTTCTACCATTCATCCTCACATGTTGCGACCGGAAACGTTGCGTACAGTTAGGTATGAAAGGCACTTTATTCCGCACAATCTCAGGCTGTAGAATGATCTCCCAGCTGTGGTTTTCCCAAGCGACTACAATATGAGGTACTTCAAGAAGGGCATTAGAAGGTTTTTACAGGGTCGGTAGCGCGAGTGCGACGCCTCTGGTGTTGCACACGTCCATAGGCCACCGCTTTCCATCAGGTGGGCCGTGAGCTTGTCTGCAACCTGAGTGGTATAAAAAAAACCATACCACAACATTTTATCTTCACGTTACTATAGAAACAAGTGTCGACACACTCTCGCATTTGAAAATAAATAGTACTCCATTACACAATTGATAGTGACATAATTAGTTACAATCTTTAACAGAGAATAAGCCATAGGCTAACCGCATACACAATAATATTGACAATAAAATACGGTTCAGTAAGGAAATGCCTTATTCCGGAAATGGTACTATCAAAAATGTTTTGTGTATAACAATTAATAAAACGGGTGCAGTCCGTTTTCCGTTCGTCCGTTCGTCCGTTCCAATATTATTGGCAGTGTGTATTTTTATCGTCAATATTATATCCCTAAAAGTACTGTCAGTTAGTAGCCAAATGCGTTAAGAATTTAGACGCGATAACTGCGGGACATGTCGCCTAGATTTTATATTCCGTGATAACTACGAGTTTAGAGACCTAAACTCTCACAGAATAGATAATAGTACTACGTACAGAATTGAAACTCACCCCCTCCCACCAGCATCGGTTACCTCAGCCCGCCCCGACGATCAGTCGATCAAGGACTGTGCCAACGGCACGCGAAAAATCGTGCCATCTCGCTCGGATGATGTTTTAAATTTCAAATAATGCCAACCATGACATTTCTAATTGTCTCACACATCAATATCGCCGTATATGTACACGACCTATATATGTTGTAATTACAAGGCGATTGTTCCATACATGTTTCCGGAGTGTGGTGATGTTTAAAAACCAATGAAAATAGCCAATCGACTATAGTTAATAATTTTTTATATAATCCAAAGCAGTATTTAATATGTATTCATAAATTACTTTCATTATTTCCATAATACTAACTCTAAATTTTCTCCTCTATTCCACGCTGCCATTGGACAATCAGATGATTTATATATTTATACACAAGCAAAAAAAAACAACAAAATTATTAAGTGCCTTCTACACTTATGATTATGTGCCTATTATTGTATATTTAATTATATATAGTTTATAAGCTTATCGCACACATACGCGCATACAAGGATGGATACAAAAGGTTAGCATTATACGACTCAAGGGGGTGAATATACTTGCTATTGGATATGACGCAACTGTTAATACACTATGATATTGAACTGGCAGGTCGTGCGTCGGGAAACAGGGTGAGAGTCCGACTAGATCGGCTTGCTACGGTATTGTAGAGCGGCCTCTCTGTCGTACATCGTACTGACTTTTAATACATTTATAGAGTAGTTAAAACCGAGTTTATAAAATACTAGCGCGGTTTCACTGGCGTATCTCCTGATCTCGTGGAAATATCGGGATAAAAAGTAGCCTATGTTATACTCAGCTCTAATGTAGCATTCTAATGGTGAAAGAATGTTTGATATCGGTCCAGTTGTTTCGACACCTATTCAATGCAAACAAACAAATCTTTCCTCTTTATAATATTGATATAGATTATTAAAAATTAAAAAAAAACCCCGACACAATAACCTGTGTTCTCTTTAAAAAGTAAAAATGTGCACGTGATTGAGACCCCACTCGATTATATTTGCAGACATTCGGTTATTCTTCCCCACTTTTACCCCCCACAACTTATAAACGACTCAACCGATTTTCATCAAACATTTCTAAAAACACTCGCCTGTAACTCACCTTTCATACAAAAAAAAACTAAATTTTAAACGCTTCATCCGTTCGCAAGCTACGGAGCCACAGACAGACAGACAGACACGTCAAACTTATAAACCCCTCTTTTTGCGTCGGGGGTTAAAAACTATAACTTCAAATTGAACTACTCAGAAAATATATGAAGCTACAGTAGTAATAGGAGCAGACATGCGCTGAAGAGCACCCTCTACGAAACCGATGCAAGCCTTCATTGACATCATAAAGTACCGCCCGGGAGTCGCCCCACCAGGCCTTGCGCCCGCAAGCCGCCACACCTGCTGGTGTACAGGCTGGCGCAGGCCTACCTCGGGGGTGGGAGGGGACAGCAGCCGACGCCTCCAAACATTTTGGTGGGACCCCATACATAAACAAATTGTTACATGTTCAAATGTAGATTTCCAATAGCGAGTATAGACACCATCGTACATATTCTAAAGATTTAGATCGGAAAAAGAGAACATCTAGAACGGGACTTGAACCCGCGACCAGTCCCCTACAGGGGGAATGCTCTGACCAGCTGAGCTGCCTAGACACGTCCCAGATATTCGAAATTCTCCTATATATTATATACGTCTTAAGGCGACGCTTGTGCCATCTACCGTAATTCTTGCAAACTACGGAAACATCTGATCTAAATCTTTAGAAAAAGTAAGCATACAAAATGCTTAACAATTTAATTGAACCATCGTACTTATTTTTAATGACGTTAATTAGATATAAAACACATCAAATTGTACTCAATTCTATCTGTTAAATTATACCTACTAGAATTACAATAGATGGTAATTATATTAACTATCGCAGCTGTCGCTAGCATCTATCTTCGCCTTAGACTGGTCTAGCCTTACTCTTAGACTAAGCTTGTCTCTAGCTGCATAACAGATCACTTCCAGTAGATACGGAAGCCAGTTCGCTGCACTGACCGGTGGTCTTCCGTAAGTTTGTCAAACTCGTGTCATTCTTGAACGTTCTCGATATTATATAAGCAGTGGCCTGTCATTTTAAAGCACAAAAACGACAAAACCACCATTTTTTTTTAAAGAATATTAGTAACCGAAATTACTAATATTCCCCCTAACCTCCAGCTAAGCTTAATTGCTTTTGTTAGGGGTGGGTTCACAGCGTAGTGTGGTCAGGATTCGAACCCAAGATCTCTCGATCGTAGCGTCAACTTCCTAACCAGTAAGGTACCGACGCTTCAAATAAATGGAGGGACTTTGTCTCCATACGGTTACTAGCAACATACCCTTGTGTCCCCCCCTCCCCCCCCCAGGGGAGACACTAATATTTTAATATACATATCATAACAATATTTACATATTATGTATGTGTGAGATCTTTCAAATTGCTACAAATATTTTTAAATGAATTCAATCGCTATTTATCATCGCGCTAAAATAACGCCAAGTAATCGCGATAGAATCTGCTAAAAATTGTTTTATTTCAATGTGTGGTATGCGCGTAAACTTCCTACAATATCATTGAAAAAAAATAAAGACCCCTTAATGGGTATTTTGTGAAAAGGTAAAAGAGTTTAACCCTCGCTTTCCCGTACGTTTATTTTACTTTCAATCCCGAGAATAATACCGAGTATCCGTAAATCCCTCAGAGGCCAAAGTACTACCACTGGGAGTATATTTAAAAGCCAGGGTATCAAAGAGCTTTCTTCACTATTTTAATCATTACGACCGCTTCATCAACATAGAACTCGCTATTCCGTATTTATTGGGATTGGTCTGTGACAAAGATCTATTATTTTAAACGTCAAATTAGCGCATAGACTCACTTAACGTCGCTAGTTTAGCCATTGACAATAGATTTGTATTGATACCATATCATTCGTCGTCATCACAGCGAGTCCCGGTGCCAATCCAAAGCCTGTATTTTGGAGTGCGGGATCCGCTCTCCTACCCCTTTCTCTAGATTCGGCTCATCTTGGCTTTACGGGAGGGATTGTCGTCGGACCCCAACCCCGAATGAAAAGCTTGCGCCAGGGGCTCGTCCGTTAATCTGCAGGTGAACTAGCTCACACGTGAGGTTGGCTTGAAGAGCAGATGGTAGTCGCTTAACGGCAAATATCGAATTTCGTTCGTTTCGTAGTAGAGCTGAGCCCAACTGACTTGAGAAAAGGCTCGGAGGACGATGATGATTATAAGTGAGAATGAGACGATTACAATACATTTCACTCGTTTAAAAGTAGATCTATGTCCTATAAGCTTACCACACAAGCCTTGCCTAGTATACTGATCCACGTTTCATTTCGCAGAGTATCTACCAATGACAGAACGATGAACAAAACGTAAGTCGATGCGAACTATGAGTACACGAACATACATACATTATATATATTTCATATGTAAATATTTGTGACGTGAATGGCCCGCTTTACGCGACATGTCAATAATATAATGTATGTGAGCTTTCGAAGCGTCAATTTTGAATTGTATTTGCTTGCTGTTGAGTTGTTTTTACTTGACAAGTTTTTTACCTATTTATAATGTTCGTTTTAAGTTTAAGGCTTTGTTCTAAAGCAGCTGCAGGGCTTGTGTGACGGCACAGACTTGTGTTGGTCTTCATATAATTTAGGATGGAGTCTCTACCCCCAGGGTGTATAAGGGCCCCACCAAGATCTTCGGAGCTTAAGCCAACCTCAACTAGTACCTCGCCAGTACCTACATCTGCTGATGTCAGGTTGGGAGGACAGACGGCAATCTCTCCAATAAAATTCAGAATATGCGCAATCGAAATGATCCCCGGTTTCCGGCTTGAAAGCCTTGGATGAAGAGAGAATGGTCACAGCCCTGCGGCCGCGCTGTCAAGGACAAGTTCTCCTTATCGGTGTTATACCTATGCCAGCAGAATCCGGGTTGTCTTCAAGTCTATAGGGTAATTAATTAAAAGAAAATATTAGCAAAAATTCAGGTTTAATACCTGAAATAAGGCTGGATTTCACTGGTAAAAATAGTAAACTGAGTTCTGAGTTTAAATTCATTGAGTTGAGCATGATAACGCAGAATAGATTTAATTTTCATATAGTCTCCTATGAATAATTGGTGCAATCTGCTGTAGTTTTTTTTTTAATTTGTTGACATAATCACTTCTTAGTACTGTTTTTTTAGAACTATGATACGACGAAACATATTTAATTTAATCTTTAATTATATTTGTGCCGTATGTCAAGTAAAAACAATATTTTTTATATATACACATATATTACGCGATTTGATACGCCTTTTTGCGCTAATAACTGTAAGTTTGAACATCGTTCTGTAATATACTTATGTGTACCTTACCATGTACCACACACCCCTGTGTACTACGTACTACACTCTTGTGTACTATGTACTACACAGCATACTCTTATGTACTATGTGCTACACTCTTGTGTACTGTGTATTACGTCGCTAACTAGGCATGCGCTGGTCAATGCTATTTTATTGTTATTTTAAAGTTATTTAATGTTGTAGCTATGTTTTTCTTTTTCATTTAACTGTATGTTTTTCTACTAAGCATAAAACTAAATTTCAGTAGATTTGATCCTAATATGTAGAAACTTGTTGGAAATAAAATGGTTCATAGTAGAATTAGTTGGACGACTTTTAGGAACCCGGTAGTTGCGGGAGGGTTTAGGCACCCTCACCCCACCCCGTCATACTAAAATATTAAATGAAATATTTTGGTAAATCTAAATCGGTATAACAGAAATTCTTATTCCAATTTATTACAAAACATCGTATTTCTATTTCAAACCTTGCAGGTTTAAATTAAATCTAAGAATATTAGGGGGATAACAATGGTAATGGAGTAGGGCTAATGATCGAGAGGCCTTCGGTTCGAATCCTGGCCATTACGCTACTGACATGAACCCACTCCTAACTTAAACAAGTTAGCTTAAAAGAAGATTTAAGGGAATACTGGTAATTTTGGTTTATAATATTCTTTTTTGATCTATACATCTATACAAATAAATAAAATTGAAGTATCCGTTTTTAATATTTAAAAAAAAACAGATTTTTAATGATTGCACAGGAATTAATACTTATAGCAAAAATACATTTTTAAAAATTCTGTCAGTTTGTCTATCTTCCTGTCTATTTGAAAGAGGTAACCTCTGGAACGGCTGTGCCGTTTTGACGGGACTTTCACTGGCAGATAGGTATTGTTATAAGGCGTAACATAAGCTAGTTTAATTTTAGAAAAATTATAGGGTTCCGCGCAAAATAACTAAAACCCTAAAAATCTAAATCCACGCGGACGAAGTCGCGGTCACAGCTGGTATAGAATTAATAGAAAACAACACAGTAGCTATCAGGTCACAGCTGGTATAGAATTAATAGAAAACAACACAGTAGCTATCAGCGAAAACTAGTCTCAGTTTTAATCTCTTTTCGACTCTCATTTCACATTTTGTCCTTCTAGCTATAAAAAACAACTAAATCTTTCTACTTACAGCACCATTGATATTCCCAACAAGTATTACCTAAATATCCAATTAATAAAATAACTTTAAAAATAACATACCACGTAACCGAACTAATAATTTATTTCTCTACCTAACCGCATGCGATGTGAAGGACAAGCGTTGAAGAGGTAGTAGTCAAGTCATTGCACCTCCCAGAGGTGAGGACCGCGCATCTAGTCGGTGAGAGCTCTGAGAGGATAACGTACAAGAGGGAGGCGCCGTTACCTCCGCCGAGGAGGGCCTCGCTGCTTAAAGAGGCCCAGTGAGTGAGTGTTATTTTAATTAAGTAAACAGGTTAGGTTTAGTGTGGTTTTTTCCGCTGTTTTCTCGTGGTCCCAGGATTTTGTTCCATTAATGGTTCCACGAGGGAGAACTGTTTCTCGTAGTCCCATTGTTGTGTACCTACGTCCTGTATATACAAAAGGTATGTGGTTACCAAAAAAAATCCATGATGACAAAAAATATCAACATTATATTATTTAGGTATATTCTTTTATCTTAATTTTTGTAAAAATGCCCCACCGAAATATCACCATGGATCAGCTGTTGTTGGTAATTCATAATGTTCTCATCCCGCTTTACAAATTCTCGTTTAAAAAGTTTATCTATGCAGGAAAAATATATTTATATACAGGAGGATAAATACGTTATTGAACATAATAATGGGACTACGAGAAACAGTTCTCCCTCGTGGTCCCATTAATGGGACAAAATCCTGGGACCACGAGAAAACAGCCGTTTTTTCTCATTTGTAGGGATATCATTTCATTCTGGGTTATTATTGTTTAACGGTTAAAATTTAAGTGTATTACGGGAGATCAAAAGTTAGTTAAGTGGTCGAAAGGGTTGCTTTAGAATGGAAATTCTGTTTTATATGTCAAAACGTTGACTAATCTATGGTCAAAACATTGTTAGGGTAAACCATTTTTTAATAGTCAATAAATGTATTTTCTGTGTTTAAAATTTTGTAATCCAAATCATTTAAAAAAGTCAATAAAATATAGCTTTATGGTTAATATTTTTGTGGGTGGTCGATCATATTTAATCATTAACAAGTTGCGTGCCCTGGCTTGGCACGTCTGTAGCGGGAGTAATAGCACCTCATCCGTGGACTTTTTGTCCTGAAAATAACAAACACAAAAACAGAATTATCGAATTTGGTGCAGTCGTTCGGGAATTATCACTTGAATACATGTCGGCGATTTATTTTCAGTTAATAGCTCGATTATATAGTTTTAAAAAATGGTTTAAATATTTACTGAAAATCTTTTTATGGGATCATATAGGTATATTCTATGTGGGTGAACTGTTAATACTTTGCACAATAATTAAATCACTTCCATTGTGAAATAATTACAAAAAGTAGATCTCATTAATTTTTGAACAAACATGGGTGAAGTGTTAAAAAAAAATCTCATTTCAACTAGGTGTTCATTGTGTGCTAAAATTGGGTGGATGTGGGTACAATAGACCCACAGTTGTAGTCGGGACCTTTCAGGATATGTGGGAACTTTCAAAAGTTTAAAAAAGCAAGTATTCATACAACTTCAGAGAAATTAAGAGTGAAAGATGTTTATATTATGTTAAAAAAAAATGGGGCAGATATATTCAAAATCATCAAAGATAACAAGTAACAAGTATGTGTGTGAGAAGTGTGACGACTATTTTTAATAAGGATAGGGAACAGATTTTGTAAAAAAAATAAAAACTGTCCGTGCTCATGTAAGAAGGTATGGTATCAGAGTTAAGCATTTTTCCAGAGCGCTGCTTAAAAAAAAAAATAAGATAAGACATCGTAGGTTCGTATATGATATAAAATATTTTGGTTTTAATTTTTCTTGACGAATGAAAGGTCAGAAATAACTTGTCCATATACAACAAAGATTTGGAACTGCAATCATAAAATCTCTTTTTTTTTTTAATAACATCTGTGTTTAACTCTATGGTGTTGCCTGAACTAATAACTGTTACAAATATGTTATTAAACCGTAATATTCTCATGTATGGCATGGCTTGATGGTGTTGGTGTCTAATATTTTCTTGGGCCTATCTCTTGGTTCTGTTAACAATATATCTTTTAGATAACAAATACTTGGTGAGAGGTTTATTTACATTATTACTGGTAAACATATTGATCCACGGTGTATGTTGTTTGTGGGGGGACTGAAATAAATGACCAATATTTTTAAAAATATTTTTTTGTCAAATGACTAAACGTCGTTATACCGACTAATGGTTGTTGTTACGACTAAACGTTGTTATAACGACTAAACGTTGCCAAAAATGTAAATATTTTTTATTACTAATGTTTAAATATTATTCCAACTTTATGCAAGTTAGAATAATATGGAATGTGCAGTCCAAAAAAAGATACCCACAAACGACAAAACCAACTTAACCATGTACTACTATTTAAACCAAAAATAACATAACCTATTAACCCTCCACAGTTACGAGACGCGTCTGTACGACACTCCCCGCCCACTGGACATAAAAACCGACTCTCAACAATCTCAGTACGACTATAAAGAATCCCAATACACATATGAACCTCCGAAAACACCCCTCAGCCCCAAATTCAACGCCAGAGTACTGAAATTCGATGACAAACCTGAACCTATATATTCAACGCTGAAAAAGCCATTTGACGGTGTGGGTCAGACATTCTCAGAACACCAGAAATCTACCGAAGCAATCCCAGGAGGCACGAAGCACTCCGAATATAAAGTCATCAGCGAATCTTACTCCTCGTTCCCTAAAACGGAATTCGTTAAAACCGAAGTGCGAGAAGAAGTCAAATCTCCGTTTACCTCGACGCCAAAAATCGATCGTTCAACCGAGTTGGTGAAAGCAGTCACACCAGATTATGATAGGATCTCTTCCCCATATGGTGGTCCCAATTACATGGAAGAAACCACGACAGAAGTGAAAGAAATACCAAACGGAACACAAAAGGTTACCACCACAAAAATTTACAGTTCATCCCCGGTCAATTTGACCACAACCAACACAAAATATGAACCTATAAGACTCGACGGTATAGATGAATTATCGAAATCATTTGATAATGAGTCGAAATACAGCACTCTAGATTCTAGGTTCAACACTTTAGAGTCGAAATTGAGTTCTGACACCAGCCGCTCTTTCATGAGGCCTTCGGAGTTCCAGACGTCTGACTACCAAACTTCAAGTAGCGTTACTAAAGTGAAGAAACCATCAGATTTAGTCAAGGAAATTGATAGCATGGATAAAAAGTTCGCCAAACAAACTATTACTTCTGAGACGATTGAAAGGAAGTCGGTTATGACAAGTTCGCATAAGTCGGAGACTAGTTCTACGGTCACCAAGAAATTCGGCAACTTTTAAGGTATCTATGATTGTTTAAAAAACTAATTTGTGTGTGTAAAGTAATGTTATAAAATTTGATGTTTTTACGGCGTGAAACTTAACACTTGTAATAACAAAAACTAAAAATTAGAATTGTTGTTCACTATGGTAGAAAACATTCTACCGCGTTGAGCACTTATACTCGTATATATTATGATTTGTAGTTAATTGTGTGATAGTAATTACTGGTAAAGTTTCACGCGGTAATATTAAAAATGAGTGTCTAAAAAGTCTACGCACGTTTTGATATACATACAATTTATTTATACTTATATTACATATTAGTTACTAGATTGATGTTTTCATAAGCAAAAAATGTTGATAGATATTTTGACTTATACATGTGTATAAAATAGTTATCAAGTCTCGAAAGTTTTATATTCCATAACAACATTGTACATTGTAATAATATATAAATTCTTTGAAGTCAAACTATCTACCGCCACAAACATTAAAACTGTTTCTTTCAATTAAATTTTTAAGCATTTTGTATGCTTACTTTTTTCTAAAGATTTAATTTCTAAAGATTAAAACTGTTGTTAAAGAATATATATATTAAATTTATATTTGAATAATAAGATTTACTTTTTGATTAAAAATAATAAACATATTAGGTCGTTACATATGAAATTACCGTTTTTCTTGAAGAAATTGGAGGAATCCCAATTTTCAGTACTAACATTTTGGCATTTTTTTTAGGAATGACAAATCCAAATTTTATGATTTTTTTTTGTGTATGAATGAGACAACATTAAGCTAACAAACAGCAACTATTATTACATTAAAAAGTGACAGTTGTTAAGTAATACGAAATTTATCATCAAAATGGATAACATTTAGGAAGTACTGTTTTTCAAGTTCGAATTAATTTATCAAGCGGCCAATAAAACCAAAATTTAATAACATAACTTCACGCCTGTATCCCCGTAGGGGTAGGCAGAGGTGTATTACACACCCACGATTCGCCAGTTATTTTTAGGTCCCAATTATTTAATGCTTGAAATCAACTTTCAAACAAAATATAAATAATGGAAATAGCTATTAAATTATAGGAATAACGAACTCATGAATTTGTAAGAAAATTTCGGCAATTTCATAGGTATTACGTAGTAGGTAGTAAGACCTATTGTTTGTTTTGTTGATCATGTTGCTAGTGATGTTTTTATGCTATTATCAAAAAGAAATGCTTACAGATTTGGTATTGTATTGTTATTATTATGTTAGTTCATTCCATTTCTAATAGACACAAATCATCTTGTAAAGACATTCAGTAAAATTCACAAATTATAATTTATTGTTATAATCGTTTTTTATAGTGGATAGACTCGCGTTTGACCACTTTCTCACCTGCTGGTAAGTCATGATGGGTCGACGAAGTAAGAATAAAGACATCATTAGCAATAAAAAAAAAGTTTATGAAATAAGAGCTATATTTATGATAAGGTGCTAAATTTATTATTTATTTAAAAAAATAATGTCAGTGTCTTAAGGGTTTCAGTGTGGAGATCGATTTATTCAATGTTGATAGTGATTTCAGAGTACACAGAAAAACTTCTTGCAATTTTTTTTTCACAAAACAAACAGAAGAATAATTTGAAAAACGAACAAACTATAAACTGCCCTATTTTTTATTGTTTTAGTTTTTATTATAAACATTTGCATATGAAACAAATGGATAGAGTTAAAAATACTTCAGAGCAACTCGGTATAAAACTTCCACTAACTAAACCTAAATAATGATGGTCGATTTTAACAATTTTATTATAACAAAATAGTCCTAGTCCACTCTTGTACACAAAATCCAATTAAATAATTTATTATTCTGCATTAATTATAAAATTGCATTTAAAAATAGACTTGTATTTTAGGTAAATAAAAAATATAAAATGCATATGCTCTGAAATCACCATCACGTCAGTGTGTTGTTGGGTTATCCAACTTCACGCCTACAATTCACAAAGTGCTAGCCCTTCGGGGCCTTATATTAGATGCCTTCGATGGAAACCATAGTGCCATTAGTATATAACTTGTTTTTGATCATTTGTGCCTTCACGATTATATTTATTTGATGTTCGAGGCTGTACTATATAATATATACAACACAAATTATATTTAAAAAAAGAGGTTAACAACGAAATAATTTAATTGCCATATAACTATATGTATACTCACTATTTTATATTTAATTATATTGTCTGCTATCTATATAATATTTTATGGAATTTCATTTAAAAATACCAATGAGGTTGACTTTTAAATTTATTATATCATAGTGATATACATAGTAATATAAAATATATAAATTATACAGTTAACATTATTTAATGTACTAAGATCTCAATGGCAGTTTACAAAAATTGTGCAGCCCATTTAAAATAACCCAATGTGCCATTTTACAAGTTATATTTCATTATTTTATAAATTATATACATTTATTGAGAATTTTTATACTAACTGTACTTATTTATACTGTGTTCTGTTAACATATAAGATATATTTAGCACATAACATGAAGTTGAAAATCTATTTCAAATTATAATGTTCTCATTTATGTTATATGTTAACAGAACAAATATAACAGTGATCGTATGGTGCAATTATTCTAGAAATATACTAAAAGGGTTATATTTAAATTATTATACACTAATATAAATTACTAATATAAAAAACTGGTCGATATTTGTACACTAAATATCTGCCTAAAAGTTTGCAACTTGGAATGTTTAAAAAAAGAAAAAAAAAACATGTTTTGTTTTATTTTATAGCGTAGTATTGCTGGCTACAGGCGATGTCGTGTGAAAAATCTTCAACCTATTGACGAAAATATATTAAAATAAAGTAAATCTTTAATTTTTAGGGTAACACACTTTATACAAAAATTGTCGAACTTTTGAGCGGTCAGATTGTCCGACAATTTTAGTTTTTTATTTACATACAACGTGCCTTATAATTCGCAGCTTAATTATGTGCTTGTATGTTTGACTCAAATATATTGAGGCAATCGTGTGGAATTATATTGTAAATGTATAATCTTAGTGTACTGAGCCCGCGTAAGCGTACGTCCACTGAAGGTAACGAAACACCAACTCTATTAGAGTAACTATTAAGTATATAATGCGTAGAATTATATTATATACCTTAGAATATAAATTATATATTATATTTACTGCACATTGTACATTCAACAATATTTACTTACATTTTAAACATTTTGCTATGTGTTCTGATATTATTAAATGTGTATAGTGTTGACAAGTCAGTTTATTATATACTGATGAGAAATTAGGAATTCAACAAAAATAACTTTGTAATATTATATTGAATTATTTAGAATTACTTCCTTAAGAAGATTACAATAACATGTAGAATCCACGGACAGGAGTTCGTGTCGGGCTAAAGTTGTGTCTTATTATGGTAATATTCTATGATTATATTGGCTACTTGTATAATCTAAATTATAAGCGCGTTGTTCACAGCACTTTAAATATTAACGAACGCATTTCAGAACGCTATTTCAGATATAAAAACAAAACCGATTATTTGAGACATTTATATAACAAATTTGACTTAAAAATAATGTTATTTTTGTTAATATGACAGCTAAAAATACCTATTGTTTTAAAATTTATACAAATGTATAAATATCAGTGTTATATATTCAGACCGCTATTTATATAAATATCGACTTTAAACCGCTCTGAACAACGCAACTTCGTGTTTATAAACTTATACTAAATAACTATATACATACATATATTATATAACGTAGTTTTTGATACTATAACTCGTAGCATAAGTCTATATAATATATATTATAATCTCCTAAAACCAAAAGCAAATCGTAATAAATATAATTTTTGTATTGTTTTCAAATGGCTTTATTCTCATTTTTGTTAATTTGTGTTAAATTTTATGATACGGTAGCTAGCTGTAGAGTTGTATGTGGATGTAATAAATATGTAACTAATTATTATGTGTTTTCTTTTATATTGGCGAGGGTGTAGGCAGATGTGTATTGACACCAACATTGCCATCCTCAAACTAAAAGGCAACTAAGTGAATTCTGGTAAATTTTCATGTCCTAATTTTATTAATCAATAGCAATGATATTGTCGGAAGTTTACGCGAATGTTACACATTGAAATAAAACTATTTTTAACGTATTCTATCGCGGTTTATTTGATGTTATTTTATATTGACGGTCTCTGTGGCGTAGCGGTAGTGCATTCGACTGCTACGACAGGAGGCGCGGGTTCGATTCCCGCTCAGTGCAAATATTTGTATGCATGAATATGTCTATTTGCATTGGTCTGGGTGTTTCTATGTATAATAATATGTATGTATTTACAAAAAAAAAGTATATAAGTATGTTTATCCGCATTCTGGAACCCATAACACAAGCTAGTTAAACTATGCTTACTTTGGGTCTAGAAAGCGCTGTGTAGAATGTCGTAGAATATTTATTTATTTATTTATTTATTTTACATTGAACCCGACGTTTCGGTTGCTTTTCAGCAGCCATGGTCACGGGTAGACTAAAGATGGTTGTTGTCTTGAAGTTTGAAGTGATAAACCACAGATACTCGCCAAAGAAAATCGATTCCTACCTAGGATGCTCCGCGAAGCTATTGAAATTAAAAAACATCCTAATTTTAATAGAGAAGATGGTTGGAATGTACCACCAGCTTAGGACCCAATCATTCACTTAATTAATTCCAAGAAAAAACAAAATACAACAAGACTTCATGACACTGTGAGCTCATTCTAACGTTGACATTCATTTTAACGTTGACATTTTGAAAAAAACAATTTATTCGCAGCAATTTAGTCAAGTACTTCAGGGGCTCAACTTAAAATGCGAAATAAAAGTACCTACTCGCTTGAGCACTGGAACTTGTCTAGATAACTTTGCACATAATTTACGTGGATGTAAAGCGGAAGTACTGGAACTGGCTGTATCAGACCATACTGCACAATTACTACACTGTCCTGTCAAAAAAACATGCAGACTTGATTACCTACTGGTTTTCCGAAAAACGTAACTACTGTAAAAATAACATAGATAAGTTTGTTAATTGCCTTAAGGGTATCAGTTTTGCTGAGGTATATCAAGAAACAGATTGTAATCGTGCTTTTGATATCTTTCACGAGCTATTTCTGTATTTGTATAATGTGTGTTTTCCTAGAATTAAGATCAAAAACTCTACAAAAATAAAGCCCAAGTGGGTAAGTAGTGGCATTAGGGTGTGCAGTAAAAGAAAACGAGAACTCTTGTGGACATATAGACGATGCCCTACCGAGCTTAACAAAGAAAATTTTCAAAATTTATCTCCTAGACTCAAAAAAATTGTTAACCTAACACAAAAACATCAAAATAATGAATATGTGCGCTCTTCTAAAAATAAATGCAAGGCTACCTGGAAATTAATTAATAAGAATAAAGTTAACTTCCCGTCTGAAGGTGTTAGGCGAATAAAAGTTAATAATCAGTCGGTAACAGATCCCATGGCAATTGCGCAAACATTTAATAATTTCTATGCTGACCAAGTAGAACCAATTAAAAGTGCAAGCGATACCACTTCTAGTATCTCCGGAACACCTTTCTCGATGTTTATGCAACCAACTGTACCACAGGACATTCACAGAATTACAAAGCAATTAAAAAATACAGCCAGTACTGGGTATGACGAAATACGTACAAGTATAGTATTGTAAAAAAGGTATCCATATACATTGCACCTGTACTTAGTCATATTGTTAATTCCTGTATTTTAAATGGCTTATTTCCTGATAAATTAAAAAAGACTATAATAAAACCACTTTTCAAAAAAGGTAACATGGAAGATGTATCTTGTTATAGACCAATTGCTCTAGTCCCAATCTTTTCAAAAATCTTTGAGAGAGTCATTTATGACAGTGTCAACAATTTCTTCGAAACAAATCATCTTTTTGCTGACCAACAAAAGGGGTTCAGAAAAAATAGGTGTATTGATGTAGCCATATATGACTTTTTGAATATGGTTATGGCAAGAGTTGATAGACGTTTACCTGTGGCAGCTCTTTATATGGATTTGACGAAAGCGTTCGACTATGTGGATCACAAAATTCTTATGAACAAGTTGAATGCATACGGAATTAGGGGAAACGTATCCAGTTTAATTGAATCATTCCTAACAAATCGACAACAATTGACCATAATTAATAGGATAAGTTATAAATCTAGAACTGCCCATCAATATCAGTCTGACGTGAGAAGTATCGTTTACGGAGTCCCGCAAGGAAGTACATTAGGCCCATTATTATTTAACATTTATATCAATGACTTCCCTTCAGCTACAACATCTTCAATGGTAATGTTTGCTGATGACACTACGGTTGTATTTGATAAGCCTAATCTCAATTTAATTGAATCTGATATCAATAGCAGTATTTATTCTCTTGCTACTTGGCTTAAAGCGCAAAACTTAAAATTGAATACTGAAAAAACAACAGTAATGAATTTTGGAAGAAATATAAATGAGCATTCACACTTAAATATTAAACATAACAATATTACAATACACGAAGCAACAGTTACGAAATTTCTTGGGCTACAGATAGAAAGCACGTTAGAGTGGAAGGAACAAATCGCAAAAATATGCGGAAAATTAAATCAGCATGCATATGCTTTATATATGCTAAATAAAACTGCAAACCAAGATACCGTTCTTACAACATACCATGGGCTAGTTGCATCCACCTTAAGATACGGGATTATATTCTGGGGGAATGCAGTCGGCAAAGAGTTAGTATTTAAGGCACAGAAACGATGCATCAGAGCGATTTGTAACTTACACACTACCGATACTTGTAAGCCACATTTCTTAAGACTGAAATTGTTGACGATGCCATCTATGTATATTTTTGAGATGTGCATGTTTGTAAAACGTAATTGGTCGAAATTCTCACAAGTGACTAGTAGCCGCAGATTAGGAACATTACATGTGGTAGCTTGTAAAACAACTATGTATCAGAAAAGTGTGTTCTGCATGGCACCTACAATTTACAATAAGTTGCCTAAGTCTATTAGCTCGACTTTAGATATACAAGAATTTAAAAACAAACTACTCACATTACTGTTAGAAAAAGCATACTATTCTATTAATGAGTACGTGAATGAGAAATTCTAATATTACTATTATGATTGAGCTTTATTTATTTTTAGATTGACATTATTTTACATTGACATTCGAACTCCTATTATTTAATTATTTTTATTGATGGCATTATGGAAACATTAATATTTTACTGTTATTATGTATTGAAATGCATTATTTTTTAATCTTGAATTATTTTACGTTGACATACAAATCTCCTATTATATTGATGACATTATTATTATTGATGGCATTATGGAAATATTAATATTTTTACTGTTATTGTTGAAGTGCATTATTTTAAATTTGACATTTTATTACTTTGATATTCAAACCTTCTATTATTATAATTTCTCATGACTTTAAATTAGACAAGTTAAAAATATGAATAAAGTCACAGATAAAGGTTATTAATAATTATAAATTGTGATAGAAATAAATCAATAATTGAATGAATGATATGTAGCTACTAACCATATTCTTTAAGTCCAATACTAACCATACTTTAAATTTAATTTGTACACCATGTTTAATGGTAGGACATAGTGCACTGATATTTGATATTAAGATCTTTTGTAATACCTATTGTTCACAAAATAATACATAAATAAATAAATAAATTCTGCGTAAATAGTAACACCAACAATTCAACATAGTTCGAGTACTTTGATATAACTTTCACTTCAAACTTCAAGACAACAACCATCTTTAGTCTACCCGTGACCATGGCTGCTGAAAAGCAACCGAAACGTCGGGTTCAATGTAAAATATAAAATAACATCAAATAAACCGCGATAGAATCCGTTAAAAATAGTTTTGTTTCAATCAATAGCAACTTAAAAACACATCTGTTTTTGATTTAATGTGACAAAGTTATTCTAGATTTATAGAAAATACTAGCATTGGTTTAAAATATTCACTCGTTTTTAGCTCTAACTTGAAATTTACTTTTTAGCTTGAGGACGGCAGATAATTTCACCAATTGTGTACCAGGTCCTGTGTAATAGAGAATGACGTTATTGCCGTCAACCGGGGATTTTGACGGGAACTATGCTTTTACTGAGAGTTTCCTTTCAAACTCAGAAACCCTATCAAACATTGTAATGAATCGCAATTGTAAATGATGGCAGTAAGCTCTTATTGAAAATATTTCCAGCTCGCTAACTACGGTCTACGGGGCGATCGAGTTAATTCAAGAAGATACCTAAGGAAAATCTTAAAATTTAACGTCTAAGATTTGTTTGCTAAGTTTTTTTTTATATACCACTTAGTTGGCAGACAAGCTCACGGCCCACCTGATGGGAAGCGGTTACCGTGGCCTATGGACGTGTGCACAGTGCAAAACCAGGGGCGTCGCACTGGCGCTGCCAACCCTGTAGAAACCTTCTAAAGCCCTTCTTGAAGTACACCGGCCGAGTGGGTACCACCGTGCACGATTGCGAAAAACCCTCCATAGTAATCCAATTTCGGTTTGATTGCGTTCAGGGGTCAGCAAGTGCATAGCCGGGCAGGGGGATTGTGGTCGCAGCACTAGTGGGCCCGGTGGGGGTCACGCGGTGCTGCGACGACAATCCTCTTCTGATGAGGCCGTCAAGCTGAGTGCCACCATTGTTAACATGAAGTGGGAACACGCGCATCGCGTTTGTAAGGGGGTGAGGTATGAAGTGCGGCGGTAGCATGCGCGGGGCAACCATCTTCCCCTCGCGCTTTATGTTCGCGGACCGTAAGGGTCACCGTACAGTTGACCGGCTATCGGTATTGTCTTTTACGAATACCAATTTGTTTTTTCATCAGCATGATAAGTTGACGTGAAATTGAGGGTCAACGTACATTTGACTGAGTATCGGTATTGTTATGTATCAATACCAATTTATTTTTCACCAGTATGAGTAGAAGTGAAATGATCACCGTATATTCGTACGTACGTAACAGCCTCTGTAGCGTGGTCGGGCGAGCGGCAGCTTACGATGCAGGAGGTCACGGGTACGATTCCCGCTGGGACCAAATGTTTGTGTGAACCACAAATATTTGTTTCTGGTCGGGATGTGTTTCTATATGTATTATAAGTATGTAATTTACAAAAGAAAAGTACTACAAAAAATAAAAGTAAGAATGAAATCAATTAAACCCTCTTCACACTATAAGAAAATTTCTTGTGTCCGATAAGAAATTTCTGATCAGATATTTCTTATAATGTGAATGTATCCAGGAAAAACTTCTCTGTCTTCCGCAAGACGTCGAATGTCAGTTGATTTGTGTTGTTTTGGTTTGGGTTGTTCTTGATTCCCACTGTTCCTGGTTCCCACCAATTTTGTTTTAAAAACAATTTCATACAAACCAATGTAGGTACAGCGGACAAAAAAACTAAGTTAAATATTTATTTTAATGCTTTTAATTCAATTTTTTTCTATAATAAAACGTAAAAAGAAGGTTCCAAAATAATAGTGATAGTAGATTTTTGCACTAAATATTCCTGGTTCCTGGTTCCCGACAGAAACGATGGGAACCAGGAAAAATAGGAGTCAAGATCAACCTTTCACGAAGGATAGTTGAGTAGATGACGTTTCTAGATTAGCATTGTTGTCTTATCGGCCATCAGAAGGGAGGAGGTTTGCGATGCCCACGAGGACCGTACGGACGATGCTCATCGCTCTTCGCCAGTCCGAAGAGCGATGAGCACCTCCTGCAGCACGTCGAAGCTTGCGCTTAAAGCTGAAGGCTTCCAGGATGTTACCGGCGTCCTTTGCACCACGTTGGGTGCTTCAGGGCGGGAGTTGGCTTTTACGGCAGCGACTGTCTCCGTGGTTTTTTCGGGGTTTTCTCCCTCGGCTTTAGGTTGGGAGGCCTTCTGCCTACGGTTACGCCTCCACCGGCGTCTCCTGCAGTTTCACGCGGCTCCGCGGGGGGTGGGACCGTTCGCTGCAGTCATCAGCGAGCCTCCAATTGTTTGTCCCCCTTCTGGGATGGGGTTTACCGGTGCCGGCCTCTCGGTGACAGGGGGCTGTCGGCGCGAGCTGCTTCCGGTAATGGCTACTGTCCCGGCTTTCCTGTTCCGGCCCTCCCTCCGGAACACAGGACAGTTGATGTTGTTGGCGGGGTGAGGCCCACCGAAATTTTCTTATAGTGTGAAGATGGTCTTGACATTCCCACTCATACTGAGAAAAAAAATGGTATCGATAGACAGGACAATGCCGATACCCGGTCAAATGTACGGTGACCCTTATTAGCATTCATACTCATACACATACTAAGAAAACACTAGGTCTGCAAGGCGAATCGCTGTTTGCAATGTTGAGCTGAGTGAGACATCGTGAATCAGATTTTGAAAATTTTGAACAGTGATCATTCCTCCTTGGCAAGTCCGATTTTGAAAATTCTTTTTGAAAGTCACAACTCTGGACATGCTTTCTGAGTGTGTAAAGTTTGGTCACAGTGTCTCGAGCGGTTATTATGTAATTCCATCTGGATTTTTTAACGGTGATCATTCCTCTGTGGTGGCATTAATTTTTTCAAAATATATCCATAAACCTTCCTCTGATTGACCTCTTTAATCATGCCAAATTTGGTTCTGATTGGATTAGTAGTTTAGGAGGAGACCTGTGACAAAGAAAATCCTGAAGTCTGGTATGAGGAGCTTTCGCTCGACTTCGTCTCACTCAGCTCAAATAAATGGTATCGATACAAGACAATGCCGATACTCGGTCAAGTGTACGGTGACCCTTATTAGCATTCATACTCATACTAAGAAAACAATAAATGGTATCGAGACAAGATAATGCCGATACCGGTACCCAGTCAAGTGTACGGTGACCTTTTATTATTTTCGTTGTTCGTACAAAGCGAGCGTGCGCGACGAAGCAGTACGTGTCTACTCGCGGTGAAACCTCGCGGCCGACCACAGAGTACTATATACTTATATACTGCGGCCGACTGAGCGACTTGTTCACCGTCAGCACGAGCGCTCTGACTATATGTTTTATATAATTAATTTCTATTTAAGAGAAAACCATCTGTACTACCGTATGGGATTTGCTGTAAGGTTTATGAAAATATAAATGTTGCACTTGTTTTTTCCTTACAATCGCCGTAAAATTGTAAAATTTCAATAAAACTACGATTTTTTATGATATTCACGATTTTTTTCTATCGAGGCAAATCACTCTAATGTGTTTCGAATTGTATGTGTGCGTTCGCGCAGCGGAATGTTGTTGAATTTAAAGATTTTAATCATGCAGATATTTAGTGTATGACGTCGTGTAATTGTGTATGGTAAAAAAAAAATTGTGCATGCAGCCATTGTTGAGAAATTTGCTAAAATCTGATTCCGCTGGGCGAACGTTGTCCTGGCGGAACTTTTTTAATCCATGGACTTAGAAGAAAAAAAATGTGTCCAAAAATTAGTGTGTATTTGTGTGTAATTGTGTATGTATGAATAAACCTAGTGCATGCATAAACTTTGAAGAAATTCAAGTTTCCGCTACGCGAACGTTTGGCCATTAGCTAGTTTTCATATAAAGCGCTTATATAGAGAGCTATAGATTTTTACATACGTTGTTTTGAATTTGTTTATATTTGTTTAAAAAACAGATTTAGAAAAAATCGTAGGGTTTAATAAATAAAAATATAAACGTAAAATACGCTTATTAGGTCGTAGTTCGTAAAGTATGCACTTTGGGGTCTAGATTTTCACGTTTATATGAACCTTGTAAGAGTGTCTGCAACATGTTGCCAAGTATCAATGATGTTCCGTTAGTAATTAAAGAGTTATAGGACAATTTACCATGAATAGACCACTGTTTACAAAGCAGTCAAATATCACGACGTTCTAAAGGAATTGCATAGTAAAATGTATTCCAATAATTAGTGTATTAATTCAACTACTCACATGCAAAATTTCATCTCATTAAATCAGTAATTAAAGAGAAACCATTAAAATACTGACAAAGCATCGAAACCCTACATAACCCGACCAAGTTCGGATTGCTATAAAAAAGCGGCCGTGCCATATATCTAAGTAACGTTCTTAATCTTATTTTAGCAGTTGATACCCAAAAACTGTTTCTAAAACACCTCTTTTACGCTTCTGGACTTACCACTTCTTCTTAACATGGTACGTGTATGTAATGGTGACCCTCTTTCCTGAGACTTTACCTTCAGCTTACCATCAGGCGAGGTGAAGTCAAATTGATGTGTCCTAAATATTAAAAAAAAAACAGTGAAACCATGTTAAAAAAGCAATGAGTACCTATACCATAATAGAAGCAAATAGGTACAAAGGTACGTCATCACGCCTGCCTCCAAAAATAACAACGCAATAAATTGCCCCAATTGTAACATATTTTTCAACATTTCACTGAAAACACATGTTTCATATAAATTTAAACAACTCACAAATATTAATTGGAAAATTCTTGGCATGTATTGAATAGCTAAACAAATAGGACGATTAATAACCAAATGTTTTGAGCAAATATTTGTAATGTACCCAAAACTTCAATGACGCACGGCACCGTGGATTTACAATAATACTATTGCGATAAATAAAACAATAAATTGTATCTATCTATCTCTTAATAAGCTGAAGTGGCAGTGGGCAGGACACATAGCTCGGAGAACCGATGGCCGTTGGGGCAGAAAGGTTCTTGAGTGGAGACCACGTGACGGCAAGCGCAGCGTAGGTAGGCCTCCCGCAAGGTGGACAGACGACCTGGTACGTAGCGCATGGACTCGGTGGATGCAGACCGCTACAGACCGGTCAAAATGGAAGTCAATGGGGAGGCCTATGTTCAGCAGGGGACTTCCTACGGCTGATATGATGATGATGATGATCTCATAATCAATTCAGGAGATGGCAACTATGATCAGTGAATATTCCCCTCCGTCCACTAGGATCTCCTGCTTAAATCCCCTGAGGGTTTTAAGCAGAGGACCCTATTGGACGGAGGGGAATATTATGGTTTATTTAGCCATCTTTATATGATCGTCTGCCTGTCCTTATCCCAGTAAGTATTATCCCAGTAAGTATTTGGGGTCGACACAACATCTAATGCTTTTTACATTGTGGTATTGACATTATGTGTGGCGTAGGCTCGTTGCAGTCGAGCGTTCGACTGCTAAGTGCGAGGCTGCGAGGTCAGGTTTAATTCCCACTCGGTGGAAATATTTGTATGCATAGAATGTGTTGGTGTATTCTCAGTTGCCCCTGCATGGATTGCTACTAGGTAGCACTCTATAATAAAATTAATAATATAATATGGATGCCGAGGGCCCCAACCAAGATCATCGGGGCCAAGTCAACCTCACCTGCTGCCTGTACATCTTCTGATTAACGGCTCTGGTGGTTTCCTTCGGGGTTGGGAGTCAAACATCAGTAGTTCACGGAAAAGTGAAAATTAACCACACCAAGATATTTATTTTCATAAGTTTTCAATTGATTTGATTTGATCAATATGGCTTCACCAATAATGCTACAAAAGTGGCCCTCGAATTAATATTTTCTTAAAAGCTGTTTATAAGTAAGTTCAGTATTGAAACTATTCTTTAACGATATACTTTAACGGTTAAAGAATAGTTTCAGGTACCCACTTCTTGGGGTGTGTGTTGGGTAACCTCCTCGAGTGTCGCTCCGATTCCGATCCCGCTGCAGTCCGGGGGGAACGGAATCGGAGCGGCCGGTACACCCTGGGCGGCGGTCAATGGCTTCCCCTTCACCCCTTCATAGGGTTGGCATTGATCGTCGGCCAATACCCAACGTGGCGGGAACACATCGCTCTCCGTACTCCTCTGCTTTCAGAGGAGACAGGATGAGCGATGCTGTTAGTGGTGAGATGGCCCAGGGTCAGTCGAGGTGCGAGGGATATGCTCTATGGGTAACCTTACACCCCGGGCGTCTGAAGACCCGAGACGGCGTGCGGTTTTAGTAAAAAAAAAAAAAAAAAAAAGGTACCCACTTCTACGTCGACAAAATAATTCAAGTAACAATGCACGCAATTTGCCAACACTTGTACAAACACAATAAATCCTCCATTCAGACTGTTCTAGAAGCTGTAATTTGTGTACAATATATTGCTTAGAAGAACTAACTTCGTGCACAGGCTGATTATGAAAATAGATTTGATTGAAAGCTATAATTTACCCATATACTATATCATTTACTTCTGTTCATAAGATTCGTTGAGATCCAGCCATGACTTCTATATATAATAGACTACTGTTTGGAGTGTTTGGAACAAAAAAATGATATGGATTTTTGGACGCTACTGTACACAGCTTTGGCGCCACTTTTTGTTGCTGTCATAGCCATAGAGTATAATAAATATATTTTAAACGATTTTATATGAGATCATCACCTGATATCTGTAGAGAAAGAGCGCCAAAATTATGATTCTATGGTGAGGTGTGCCGTACTCCTCGCCCTCGGAGTGTGACACACTTTTGTTCTGAACTGCTTCTCTAGTAAGCATCATTGAGATTCAGACCCCTCAAAAATTTAGGTAGTATTAAATGAGGGGTGTGTGTTGGGTAACCTCCTCGAGTGTCGCTCCGATTCCGATCCCGCTGCAGTCCGGGGGGAACGGAATCGGAGCGGCCGGTACACCCTGGGCGGCGGTCAATGACTTCCCCTTCACCCCTTCATAGGGTTGGCATTGATCGTCGGCCCATACCCAACGTGGCGGGAACACATCGCTCTCCGTACTCCTCTGCTTTCAGAGGAGACAGGATGAGCGATGCTGTTAGTGGTGAGATGGCCCAGGGTCAGTCGAGGTGCGAGGGATATGCTCTATGGGTAACCTTACACCCCGGCGTCTGAAGACCCGAGACGGCGTGCGGTTTTAGTCGGTGCAAGCCCGACATAACCGCCCCCGCTGGCCGGCGGGGGGGTATCCGAAGGGATTTCCGCACGATAAAAAAAAAAAAAAAAAAAAAAAAAGGTAGTATTAAATGAAGCAACCCAATAAAGATTAAATTTATTACCTAATGCCAGGTAAGTTAGAAACAATCTATTCAACACAATCATTTTTACACGTCATTTTGATAAAGTGGAAGTTGGAGCTAGAGGTATACCAGCAAAATCTCTCTATAACCTACTTAAAAATCTAAGCCTATCGATAGCTACAATAAGTTCATTACTAGGACGAATGTCTAGAGCGGCACTAGTAGGTTCGCATCATTTTTGGTTAGGCAGGGACGGGAACTTGGGTAGTGAAGGTGAGTGTTGATGTACATCAACAAAAGGGGCCCCTTCTAAACCTACACTTAGGTCGCAAGTCCCAAGCACTGTCCCGAGTTCCCAACTCAGCAACGCGATGGACCCGAGTTTATCGTAGACCCCGTAACAGCGTTGCTATTGAGTAATTGGGTCTGGCTTGAGGTGCGGTATGGGAAAGCGGACGCGTAGTAGATATATTTCTCAATGCGCGTAAAAATGATTGTGTTTACTTCTACCTACTAATATTTAAGATTTGCACGCCACAAGTGGCAGAATATGCAGTACCTAATAAATAACCCGAACACCTGTAACCGACCAAATTCTGGGAACTAAAGATTATTACAATCACGGGTTCTTTAAGCGCGATGGACAAAGCATTTGTCGAGGCTGTTATCATCGACAGCATCTAGAAGTGTGGCCTGTACCTTCTGGACTTCACTCTAGCTTCTAACCATCTAGCGGGGTGCCGTCAAATGTCGGATACGATATATAAAACAGTACCTAGGGGCTAGGCTTTACGCATCTCACGAGCTTCCTATACAATCAATAAACCTTTCATCCAAACCCGACAGTTTCAGGTGTTTCTGCCATGCCTTTATTATCACATACTAGATCGTTCTATTAACGTTATCCTCGACGACATGCCCACTTATATTTGCTAATTTCTTTAGTGAATATTACTAAAAAGTAATTAATTTCTTCAAAAATAAGTATGAATTATTAGTACCTACCTATCTATACTATTATGAAATTTTAAATTATGTCCGAAGGGATGTCCGCACGAAAAAAAAAATTAAAAAAAAAGGTATAGGAGATATTTACATTTTTTTAAATTCTTGTCTGTTTGTTTCTTAACGATGGACGCAAAAACTAATGAACAGATTTTAATGTAGTTTTTCAATTAGAAAGATCTTGGTCAGATTTACAGTCTGCCGTATGATTAATTGCAATTGGATAAGTATAACCGAAGATATGACAAAAAACGATGAACGACCTCAACTCGAGCCGCGGGCATCAGCTAGTCATTCAATTACGTCGTAAGAATATTTTCCAGTCTGAAAATTTATAAAAAATATTACATATTGGTTGGAAGATGACCAACCTCAGAAAATGATCGGGCCGTTGTGGTGAGAGGATCATCGAGTCTAGCTGCTTCCAGTTGAAGCGCGCGTCCGTGTATAGGGCAACGGGTAACGCTGTGGCTATGACCGAGTATTGTGCCAATAACATCCAATGAATTTTATTAGCCACTGACTCGATGAAGGAGAAGATTACAAATCGTAAAGTAACAAACAGACAACCAAACATCACACTGTATAACACTTGCGTTTAAGTAAATATCGTAACAATATATTGTTGTTCAAATTAAACGATATTAGTGTTGAGCGGCCACTTGTGTTCGGTAGCGTCGCAAAATGATGTTCAAGATTGTATTGCTCTTATTGGGAACAAACCTCTGCCTCGCAGGTAAGATTTCGTACGATATTTTATAACTTCACGACTCCCAAGTGTTGGTCTTAGGCATGGAATGCAGGTATATCCAAAACCGTTTATTATTTAATGAAATTTATATGAAGAAATTAGTAGGCTAACTTATCCTGTAAATTTAAACATTCAGGGCAGGATTTGAGCCCGCTTCCAGTCCTTTTCTAGGAGGAATAATCTGACCAACTGAGCTAACTCGACACACCCAGGACGTATGTATGCAGGAGAATGTCCACTTTCTAGGAAGGTTCTAGATAGCTCAGTTGGTCAGAGTATTCCCCCTAGAAAAAGCCAATGCGGTCGCGGGCTCAACTCGCGCCCTGAATATTGACTTCTTCGGTTTTTAATTTATTGGAGGTTCAAGCCGTTTAGGATTATGGAGCCCCCATTGAGTATGGTATGATGAAAGACTCATATTTTCACTAAAGCAGCTAATCTTTAAGTTGGCAATAGTATTGATCATTCAATTTTTGGAATATTGATATATTTATTGGTGATGTGGCTGAGCACTTGCCCAGAGTGCTCAATTGGAATGAGAGGCCTAATTCTTCTCTTTTTGATTTGACTTATACGGTTTTTAAGAGAACGACAGCCTTCTGACCCCTGTGATCCAAGAGGACGCCTGCGCCAGAGCCTCATCTGTTAATCAGGCCGTATCTTGGGCCAGTAGATTGTGATGTGGCATCACGGATAAAAAAAAAACAAATGCTGGTTTTCTTTTAGAAGTCGCTTAGATCGTCAGGCCATGCCAACTGGATGACTACAAATGCATCGGCGACAACTTAGCGGCGAACTCCAAGTGCAAGCCCAAGAGGGACGGATTCCTCGCCCCCAAATACATCGCGGACACGTTCCACTTCGAGACACCGTACTTCAACGCGTCATATATCGATTATAACTTGATTATCAGGAATCAAAATAAGTGCAAAGTGTCAGAGTTTTTGTAAGTACTTACTATGATTACTGGGAAACATCAATGTAGGTACCCACTTAGCTTTTGCAGATAGCGACTTAGGTCTGCGGGGCGTGACGGCTGAGGCGCGCCAAATAATCAATCATAAATTAGGTATTTTAAACCAAAGGCTCAAAGGGCTCCCTGGTTGATCAGTCCTTTACTTATATTCTACGATATTTTACACAGAGCTTTCTAGACCCAAAGTACTTTTTTTTAATTTTTTTTTTTTTTCGTGCGGAAATCCCTTCGGATACCCCCCTCCCGCCGCGGGGGTGGTTATGTCGGGCTTGCACCGACTAAAACCGCACGCCGTCTCGGGTCTTCAGACGCCGGGGTGTAAGGTTACCCATAGAGCATATCCCTCGCACCCCGACTGACCCTGGGCCATCTCACCACTAACAGCATCGCTCATCCTGTCTCCTCTGAAAGCAGAGGAGTACGGAGAGCGATGTGTTCCCGCCACGTTGGGTATTGGCCGACGATCAATGCCAACCCTATGAAGGGGAAACCATTGACCGCCGCCCAGGGTGTACCGGCCGCTACGATTCCGTTCCCCCCGGACTGCAGCGGGATCGGAATCGGAGCGACACACGAGGAGGTTACCCAACACCCACCCCAGACCCAAAGTACCTAAGCATAGTTTCCGTAGCTTGTGTAATGGGTTCCAGAATGCGGATAAACATACTTATATACTTTTTTTTGTAATACGTACGTATTATACATAGAAACACCCAGACTAATGCATATAGACATATATGCATGCATACAAATATTTGCACTGAGCGGGAATCGAACCCGCGCCCCTTGTGGTAGCAGTCGAATGCACTACCGCTACGCCACAGTTTTCGGTGTCTGTACTATTATAAATACGAAAGTTTAGATGACTGATGTTAGCTGTTCCCACGTGATACTCAATCACGTCGTAACTGCTGAATGAATATGGATAAAATAAATTGACACAGAGATAGATTCTAGTCTGAAATAGCACATAGACTTTTTGAAGTGAAAACTTCTTTTGGCGCACCGCACACAGATTTTTCCGTAGGTAGTTAGTTAGGCTGATCCGTCACGCTCTGAGGTGAAAGGCTCGATCGGGTGAACTCGGGACCGCCGAGTGTACCCGAGCGAGAAAGATAATACAGTCAGCTGCTCTTCGCTGTTGTGTCGCTGTGTTTAGTATATTCAACTCATACGTAATAATTGTCTTTATTAATTTAATAGTTATTATTGGTACGTAATAAAAATTATTTTGACAATTATTTGGTTTACATTGTGAGGTTAGTGTGTGTAGTTAGCGGTTTAACGTGCTAATATTATATATTGAAAAATGAAAAATATCAATTGATTGCGATTGCTAATGAAGTTTTCACTTCTGCCGTGCGGTCTTAAGCACACACTCTTTTTTTTTTATTCATGGAAGAGATTTTTTGGGTTGCGGGAACGAGATTAGTAAGTATTTCACGCGGACGGGACGTCGTCGCGAGCAACAGCTAGTTTGTCTAAAAGTGATGTTAAGTTAAAGGGTAACTGCATACTTAGACTCGACTCATACCAGGGCGAATGCAGAGACGGCCTCTGTGGCGTAGCGGTAGTGCACTCGACTGCTACCAGACGTAGCAGTCGAGTGCACTATTTGACACAGGCGCAGGTTGGATTCCCGCTCTGTGCAAATATTTGTATGCATGAATATGGTTTTTTTTTAAGAATTTGAGGACTAAAACTGACATTGGCGTCTTCGCCATTAATAATTTTATAAACATTTATTATATTTTACATGGCGAAATTGTACATTGGTGATTCTACTGCAGAAGCCATTAACATTATTATTGAATTGAATTGCATGAATATGTCTATTTGCATTGGGCTGGGTGTTTCTATATATTTACAAAAAAAGTATTTAAGTATGTTTATCCGCATTCTGGAACCCATAACACAAGCTAGTTAAACTATGCTTAGGTACTTTGGGGCTAGGCCTGGGGGTGGCAGGTAAGGCCGCCTGTCACCCCAGCAGAAGCAGGCCGGGACGGTGGGGCGACTAGCGCCCCTCCCCCAAACCGGGGCAAGACGGGGACACCGTGGTTCCCAAACCCGAGGGGGCCATCTCGAAACCGGAGATGGCCCAGGGTCAGTCGGGGTGCGAGGGATATGCTCTATGGGCCACCTTATACCCCGGCGTCAGTAGACCCGAGACGGCGTGCGGTTTTAGTCGGTTCAAGCCCGACATAACCGCCGCTAGCCGGCGGGGGGGTGTACTAAGGGATTTCCGCACGAAAAAAAAAGGTACTTTGGGGCTTGAAAGCGCTGTGTAGAATGTCGTTGAATATTTATTTATTTATTATTGATATATATGTTTCGAGTCGACTTGTCCACTTTACAAGTCGAATCGAAATGATGCATCATCTATAGGTAACATTTTTATTTCTCCACCCCCCTTCTGCTAAGATATCGCTTCCCTCTCCACCGCGCGCGATGTGTCACAATCCTTACATAGCGTAATGAATTCTTTGATCCTTCAGCTATCCAGTGGGGTAACTGAAATTTGGATAGAGATGATAGATATCGCTGCAACACCAAACTGTACCCCTCGATTTTGGTATCATTCGTTTTTTATTTAGCTTCTCTATGGAAGCAATTTTATTCAAAGATCTATGTATCCTCAGCTTTAACACAGAGACTAACAGAGCTGTGCTGGCCATAGACTGTCCGTTCTTGGACCTTGAGTCAGACCGGACTTTCATCCAGCACAGGACTTACCAAGAAGACAGTTACTACTACTACCATATTAGAGGAGTTTATCGTAAGTATATCCATCAACAGCACTTTTTTACCCGACTGCGCGTCGTGCGAAGGGTAGTGTATTACGTTTTATGTATGTATATCCTTTGTGGTGTTCTGGAGACGAAACGGGTGGACCGATTCTTATATTCTTACGTGAAACGGTGTGTCGCAATATTGTGGGTTAGTGAAGGCTAACAGATTAGATTCATAAGTTACTCCTTGTATTCATTGTGCGTGTCTTAAATAAAAGGTGTTTCTTTTAAATTAAATTAAATTTTAAAATCTATACCTAAATCTAACTACATCAGACAATACTGAAAAGAAAAAGTTTGAACCCATTATTGGTCAGAGTCGGTCTAGACTTTAATGGGTCCCGACTGTAATGGTTGCCATTGGCCTTGTTTTTAGGGTTTCGTACTTCAAAAGGAAAAATTGAAAAACCCGTATAGGATCACTTCTTTGTCCGTCTGTCTGTCATTGTCAAAATTTCCTCACGAATGCGTGGAGGTATTAAGTTGATATTAATATCAAATACGCAAATCTGCAACTCCTTGAAGCTGTAAAAAAATCAAACTTCTATGTCGACACCATCAAACTACATGGTCAATTGTGCGGCTTACTTAGACACAACATTAAATTTGTCCCTCAATCCAGTTTTCTACGGAACGCCACGGAACCTCAGTGCGCGAGTCCAACTCGCACTTTACCGGTTTTTCGTTCAATTTTATTTTATGCAGTCGGGTTTTTTAGTATTTGCATTAAATTTGATTTCAAGAACAAAGTAAATTGACCTTAGATACCTACTGTCTCGGGGTGCGAGGGATATGCTCTATCTATGGGCAACCTTACACCGGCGTTTTAATACCCGAGACGGCGTGCGGTTTTAGTCGGTTCAAGCCCGACATAACCGCTGGCCGCCTCCGAAGAGATTTCCGCACGATAAAAAAAAGGTACCTACTGTCACTACAATATTAAACATTATTATTCGCCCACAGCTCTAATCCGTATGACTATCAACTTGCAAAGCACAGACATGGACCTCTGCTCAGCATACATCTTCACCGACGTGGTGGTGTTGCCGAAACTTCAAATCGACCCGAAAAGTGAGTATTTACGCCTACGCAATACCGACCTTTACACCAACGAACAAAAAATGATATAGAGGTGTTTTTTACTTGTATAAATTATTATTATGATTAGGTACCTACACACACTTCGCAGGCCTCGCTTAACGACCTCCGTCCTCCATGAGCGCAGGCTTGGGGGTGGCAGATGAGGCCGCCTGTCACCCCAGCAGAAGCAGGCCGGGACGGTGGGGCGACTAGCGCCCCTCCCCCAAACCGGGGCAAGACGGGGACACCGTGGTTCCCAAACCCGAGGGGGGCATCTCGAAACCGGAGATGGCCCAGGATCAGTCGGGGTGCGAGGGATATGCTCTATGGGCAACTTTACACCCCGGCGTAAGACCCGAGACGGCGTGCGGTTTTAATCGGTTCAAGCCTGACATAACCGCCCCCGCTGGCCGGCGGGGGGCTATCCGAAGGGATTCCCGCACACGAAGAAAAAAAAGGTACACACACTATGGACAGCCAAAGTTGAGGTACCTAAATTCTTTGCAAATAAGCAGATTTTTAGAGGCTTATACTGAGATTTTTTCTCCAAATTTTGATATTTTGCTGCTATAGAAAGCTAAACTTAAAGTACAAGATATCTTTTCTTTCAAAAAAAATCAAGGATAGATATGTCACAACGGCATAATCACAGACGAGCATTGTTTTTGAGCATTTCAACAAAATTACAAGGGTAGGCCGCTTTTAGTACGAGACCAAACTCAAAAAATATTGTTAATGACTTCCAGATTAATAAATAGAGTGAAACAGAAAAATAAAAACTAAATACGTGTCTTTAGTACTTTTTAAGACTATTTCTTTATTAATGTTCCACTCTTTTTCCAGACAAACCGACAGCGAACTACTTGGCAAGAGACTTGAGCCTTCTCAACATCTACGAGAGGGAGAACTGCCACGCCAGGGGGCGCCCACTGTCTTATACATTTATCGACTCCTTGATTTGCGACTACGGATGTGCTATCCCTGAATAAAACGTTTTCCATTTTTGGCTAAAATTTTCTTTAAAATTATCTACTTAATTATAAATTATGTTGAAATATATATACAGCGCCATCTGGTGATATTAAGCTGAACTTCTATCGAACTACTGATCCCCCCAAGTTCTCGCGCTGGTTAACGTATATTCAACATGCCGACGTCTACCTTTAACTGACTACCGTCTCCCCCAACCCTGAAAGGCAATCTTGCACCAGAGCCGTATCCGTCAAGCAACAGGTAAAGTCGACCTGGGTCTCGAAGATTCAGTTAGGCCTCATACACCAAGTTTTTGTTTGGTATCATTTATATAGAAAAATAAAACACGGTCATCAGTTTTAGAAACGTTTATTATATATAAAAATGGTTGTTTTTATAACTATGCATAAGGACAGGCAAAGCTTACAACATTACCTTAAACATTCGACAACATTTTGTGAAAAAATACCAATTTACAATCATTCTGGTACTGAATTTTACATTTCATCTTAATCTCACTTCATTTTCACCTCCAATGTGATACAGCGTACTTTTGTTAACACACCGAGATTAAAGTAAATATCGCAATAGTACCTAATGCTAAAATGCAAAAATATATTAATATGATAAATACCAATAAATATATATGATATGAACATTATAATGGAGAGATCAGTCTCAGAAGTAAAGGACCCGTAAGGTCCATGTGTAGGTTCGCATAACAGGAAAGCGCGTTATTAACGTTGTTAGCGCGCTATTAACTTCAACTATTAACGCGCTATTTTCCAATTACAGAATAGCCTGCTCTCCGAACATACCCTATTATAAAGTACAGCGGTGATATAGGTTAGGATCTATATTGCCTCTCGCCATAAAGACAAGAGACTCGCACAGGGCGAATAGTGAGGTACCTATATATTTTTTAAACGGACGATCGACTCCAATATTGGGGTAAACAAGAATTAGGCCAATATATAGGACCATCTATACCTCTGCATATATAAATTTTAGTGTCTTGTATGCATTCGTTAGGTACCATTTACCCGAAAGAGATAAAAATAGATAACGCCGACATTAATCGGTGGGAGAGGGTGAATTTTTGTTGTACATGTTCTTAATACAGTAGCTAGCATTTATTTTTTTGTAGTCAAAAACCTTCCTTGGTGCATACAAAAACGTATCAAAATTTTATTGCAATCGCATGAACGGTATAGAAGAAAGACATAAGAACATTCATTCACATAAGAAATCAATTTAATTAGTAGAACACTTGAAGGGGTTGGTTCAAACCATGATACTCCACCCAACTCTATAAAAAACGACACCGTAGTTTTTTAACAAACTATTTTATTCATTTCCTCGCCGATTGTCCACGGATCAATGAGCGCACACGCTGGGCCGTTGCTTCCCCAGTACTACTAGATATTAATCATTTCATCTTGGTATTGGTCATAGATACAAAATGTAAAACTATTTTGAATATTTTTGATGAGATGGCGACTCAGGCGCCCGAGGTAGCTTAACGACCTCTGTCCTCCATGAGCACAGGCCTGGGGGTGGCAGGTGAGGCCGCCTGTCACCCCAGCAGAAGCAAGCCGGGACGGTGGGGCGACTAGCGCCCCCCCAAACCGGGGCAAGACGGCGACACCGTGGTTTCCAAACCCGAGGGGGCCATCTCGAAACCGGAGAAGGCCCAGGGTCAGTCGGGGTGCGAGGGATATGCTCTATGGGCAACCTTACACCCCGGCGTCTGAAGACCCGAGACGCCGTGCGGTTTTAGTTGGTTCAAGCCCGACATAACCGCCCCCGCTGACCGGCGGGGGGGTATCCGAAGGGACTTACGCACGAAAAAAAAAAAAAAGTATACCTCAGAATTGTTCTACTAATTAAATCGGGTTTTTAAATCTTTATAATGAAAATGAATCGCCGAAATGTATGTACCTACGCGTATAAACGGCTGCACCAAATGGTATTATTATTTGTGGTCGTTATTATCAGGACGTGGTTTTTGTGTAAGAAAATTCTTGTTAAGCCTACGGATAAGGTGCTATAATTGCACCGGGGTGAAGAAGCTAGATTACGGTTATAACGACAAGCAATCTCGAATATATTAACAAAAACAGACTGTATGACATATGTACATTAATAACTATAATTTATATTAAGTTCACACAGGCATATCACAGCCTTATATTAAAACTATGAAAAAAAAACTGTATTTATTGTAGTTCTTTACAATATTCCAATATTTGGTAACGTATTGCGATAATGCCTTACCTATTACAGGATTATGCTGTAATTAAAATAATATAAATTACAATAATCGTTTTACATATATTATTATAATTAATAAACTCATTTGTGATAATAATTTTTAAAAAATGCTCAGTATCACAAATAGGTTAGTAAATACATATTATATTATTTTGCATAAAAGAAATAAAATTGATTAATAAATTTAATAACATACATTTTGAAATTTTATTACATTTACAAGTATTTTCTGATAAAAAAAACTGTTTAATAAGAAGTCAGAGGCTTTGATGAAATTGAATTGAAGTCGTTCTTCAATAATGGGTTTTTTATCATTATTTTAATTTATCATACACAATTTTTATCAATATTTAATTTAATTGTAATGATTTTTATTCGTATAACTATTAACAATACGGCACCAATTCTTATATATTTACTATTATTCCATATTAACACTAATCACTAAATTAAAAAAAAAAACATTTTAGAAATTTTGTATTTATTATCTATGGTAAGATTGTAATAACTGTTATAGTTTCTCTAATTTATGGTAGTATTTTTTTTTATTTTTTACTGGAAGGGCAACTTTAACTTCTGGAAACTATTATTTAACCTAAGTATACCCGCGTATTGGTCTATTAGACCGACGATATACGTTTGACTTCTTTTTTTTTCTTATGGTAACCGCTGTTTTTGTATTACATAATTCGTAGCAAACTTCAAATCAGTGCCAAGTGAGCAACATTTGTTTAATTTTTAATATAAGTACTAGTGTTTAACCCCTCTAACTGAATTACTTATACACTTACACTCCTCTATAATCATTCCCCCCTAGTCATTCTTACGAAACCCACCTAGGTTTCAAATGAATGACAGTTAACATCATCAGTGTCTAGTTTCGGTGGCATACACCGTCTACTATACGAGACGGGTATACGAAGGTCGAAGATCAGTTACATGTGTGTGTAACGCCAGGTGTGTTACTTGCTAGCTTTGAGATAACCATTTAATATGATTTAAATCCCAATACAACATAACCTTTCTCTTCCATCTTTTTATACGCTGAGATCTCTTTGAAGTAGTTTTTGTATTAAACATTACCTAGATTGACTTCCGGTTTCTCGTGTTAAGTTAATACATTAAATACTCTGCGCTCATTGGGTGAAGATGGTCGAGATTAATAATAATAATAAATCTGTATTGTTCAAAAAATGTACACATTATACACAATCATTTGCATCTATAAAATATATGTGCTTGTATCAATATTCTGACCACTAAACTAGGCGTAAACCTGTATTTTAGAGGTCAGTGCCCACCGTACTACCGTAAGTTTGTATTAAATATGAAATAATGTGAGCAGACGCTATACTTAGTTTAAATTAGGTGAACAAGTTTATTACTTTTTTATTTATTAACCAATGAGCGTTGTATATGTCTTGTGATAATTTGACACGAGTTTACAAACGTACGAGAAACCAGGGGATCAATCTTGGCACCTAAAACCGACGAAGGAAATTATAGTAAAGTAAAAAGGTTTAGGCTACCAGCGTAATTATAAATGCCGTGAGCAATTGAATTTTAAGGAATTCCTTAAACGAACTGTAGGCTTACCATAACGATTTATAAAATCGACTAGTTTTGGACCAATCCAAGTCCTTAAACGTTCCAGAGGAGTAGGGATAGAGCTATATGGCGTGTATAGCACCATCCTTCTCTCTCTAGTCCGTGACCGCACTGCTCCAAAGCACGAGCGTTTATAAACACGTCATAGTAGGCCAACTGTACCTTCACGATCGACTAGTTTGCAATCACCTAAGTGAGAGTTAGATCATCATTTAAAATAAACTTTAAATACTCTTTCTACAAGTAATCAGTACGAAGATTGGGCTTGAGCAATAACATACGAGCTAAGAAGCTAGATAAATATAATTTTCATTGATATTTAAGTCCTAAAATGATCTAATATCTAAATCTAAACGACAGTATAATTAGTTTTATTCGTTGAAACTAGGAAACATCAGATTTGTGAGGCTATGTGCAATTAATGAATTGAAACTTTGATGTTTTTTTGAGACAGACACATAGAATAATTCTTTTTTTTTATATAAGACACGTCAATTTGACTTCACCTTGCCTGATGGTAAGCTGAAGGTAAAGTCTCGGGAAAGAGGGTCACCATTACATACACGTACCATGTTAACAATGGTGGCACTCAGCTTGACGGCCTCATCAGAAGAGGATTGTCGTCGCAGCACCGCGTGACACCCACCGGTCCCACTAGTGCTGCGACCACAATCGCCCTGCCCGGCTATGCCTAACATTCTGCCTAACATTTCTTTTTTAAAGAATATTAGAAACCCAAAATTACTAGTATTTCTCTAACTCATCCAGCTAAGCTACATTGCTTGAGTTAGGAGAAGGTTCACGTTGGTGTATTCACGGTAGTATAATAACCAGAATTCGAACCTGGGACCTCTCGATCGTAAGTCCGACTCCTTAACCACAAAGCTACTAACGCTTTGAAATTATGTTCATTCTTTTGATACCTTAAAAAAAGTTGATTATATCATGTATTGTAACAATTACGTGTCTCAGATAACTTCGTTGGCAGTGCATCCCAACTGAGACATTGAATTGGAGTTCCGTTTCCGTTCACATAGTTGACTTTTTCCAATTTAAATTAATATAATTACGTAGTACGTACGTCACTTACGGGCGGTGGTCATAGTAATAAAAACTTTTAAAACAATAACGTGATTACTTATTTAGATCATTGAATGATTTTTATAAAGTTTTACAAATATTTTGTTACAGAAACATTTTTATTGAATTTATATAAAATAAATATTAAAACAGAATATAAAATTTTACACGATTAAAAGATGTTCTCAAATTTTATACGAATAATGAAACGCGTAACTACTAAATATCGAATTTTAGCAATTTTATTCATTTCTACCACAAGTCACAGCACTTATACTACTCGCAAAAATATAAAAATTGATACTTGATTGTATAAAAGTTAACTATTTATAGTTATACATATATTATACACATATTATGAATGTTTAAAACATCACGCATTGTTCAAATCAAGTATAGGCACGTACAAAACCACTTCATTATACACTACATAACAATTAAATTGTATTATATACGTTTTTTGTATAATATTTACAAGATTCACAACACTACTAAAAAAAATCGAATAACACGAATCGTTGGTTCCTTTTCTAACAATTGTTTCATACGAATAAAAAAACTATTTTCTAAAGAGGATCGAGATTCTCCAAAAACATGAAACTTAAAAGGCTTCTAGCTAATTTCTTAAAGTAATGGAGTGAAATTATACTGTATACACATATGTTAAAACGCGAATCAAATGATTATTATTATACCGGGTGAGGAAAAAGTATGGAAACCCCGGAAAAATCGGAAAACCGCACGAGGTTAGTCGTGAAAAAATATCATACCCTAGATAACTTTCAACGAGGAATCCAAATGTGACCTCTGATTTGACCTTGAACCTCAACGTAGGGTATGACCTTTGTTTGTTTTGTTTTACCAATAAACTAGTGAGACTTTTAAGAAGTCATACTTTGACCTTCAGGGGTTACGTTAACCTCATACCTAAATACGTATCCGGACCTAAAATTTTACGCTCTTTTCGATTCCCGTATAAAAAATAAGGGTTCCCATTTAAAAAAATAACGTTGACCTTGAAATAACCTTGAAAAAAGCGTTCAAGGTCAAATCAGAGGTCACCGTTAGATTCCTCGTTGAAAGTTATCTAGGGTATGACCTTTGTTTCACGACTAACCACGTGTGGTTTTCCGAATTTTCCGGGGTTTCCATACTTTTTCCTCACCCGGTATGATAAATATAATAGCGTGTTACGTATAGTATTTATATATTTCTAGTACTTGCACTCAATGTCTCGCTATTGGCAAGAGATTCGATTACCGTGTGGATGGAATCAAATATAAATATTAAATATTCATAATAAAATTAATATATTAATAATCCGAATACTGTTCTGAATGTGGAACCATTTCTAAGAACTTCACAACTATGTAACTATGGCAGATCTCTTAGTTCATTATTAAATAAGACTAACTGTACACTAACTGATATAAGGATTACTGTATTTATAATAATTAGGTTTATAAAGCAATAAACTTAATTTATATTATGTTCGCAGAATTTTAAAATAGGCAATAAATTTAAGTTGAGAAATGTAATAAATAAGTTTAAACGTGGTTTTTATTTTCATTATAGTTTGATATAACGCAATTATATTATTTGTGTTCCGTGTTTTATACACAAATGGCACTAGAATATATTATTAACGTAATATTATATAACTCTATAAACCAGAGATATACAAAGTGTAGAACAAATCAGAACCATCACCAATAAAATTATATAATATTGTAAAGATTTGAAACGTTTTACGTTACGTCAAAAAATAGAAAACAAATTAAAAAACATCACAACTTTTTTGTATAATGGATTCACAACAAAAATTAATTCGGCATATAAGTATTTTGTATGCTTACTTTTTTCTAAAGATGTTAGATCGGAAAAAGAGAACATCTAGGACGGGACTGGAACCCGCGACCAGTCCCTTACAGGGGGAATGCTCTGACCAACTGAGCCACCTAGACACGTCCCAGATATTCGAAATTCTCCGATACATTAATACGTCTTAAGGCGACGTTGGAGCCATCTACCGTAATTCTTGCGAACTACGGAAACGATGAATAACTTTACAGTCATTTTAAAACATTGTTTTTTTTTCCCTGTAAGGGACTGGTCCCGTCCTAGATGTTCTCTTTTTCCGATCTAAAATCTTTAATCATACGGATCTTAAAAAATATAACCCATCAATTTATATTTATTATATTATTTAAATAATACGGAGGTGGGGGAGTACGTAAGTTGAAGTTTTCTTATATTTTTATAAGCCCTATTAATGCATAGTAGTAATTCATAAAAACGTACGGTGGTCCGCAGCACACTGACGTTTACTTGAGTGGCTTGATTCAAATATTTTTATCTATATATTACAATATATATATAGCTATATAGCTTATAAAGATATGTATGATATGCATTTATGAAAACAATTATGAAAGTGGAAGAAGCGGAAGGCGTAAGCCAAGATCGTAGCAAGTGGACAGCTGTTTCTGCCTACCACAATTGGAAACAGGCGTGCCTATATGTTTGTATGTATGTGATTATTAGTTGAACCTGAATATTAATTAACACGGTGTGAATAAGCATATATTATACAATATTAAATGTAAAAATACAGCAACATTTACCGATGAGTGAGGGGTCATCGTTTCAAATATGAAACTGTTGTTTCTATTGAGGGGTCAAAATGCCCAATGGGGTCAAAAATTGTTCACGTTTTGTTGTTTCTTATAGCTATGAGATTTTTTTTTGTGAATAGAAATACGTATATGTATCTGCGAGTATTTTAACTACGAATAAAATTTAAATGTAATATACAGCATGTGACAAAGTCATAAAGTTAAATTTAAGTTTATGATAGACAAATGATTAAAAAATACAAATCGGTGGCTAAGCTATGCACGGTTAAACTGTGTCAATAAAAAGCATTATTTAAATGGCATCGACGACATATTTTTTGCATTCAAAATGTAACATAATTTAATTTATTTTTATTCATAATAAGTTTCCAAACTCATACGAGTTTTTCTGAACATCATTGTCAGCGACATTCAGTTACTTAGTAGTAATTAAACATAACATAACATAACTTCACGTCTGTATCCCCGAAGGGGTAGGCAGAGGTGTATTACACACCCACGATTCGCCAGTTATGTTGAGGTCCCAATGTAATAGGGGGCGAGCCTATTGCCATCTACCGGGCACATTATTAAGCGAGCGATAATTAACATTTATTAATACACACATAACTACGAAAAGTCAGAGGTGTGTGCCCGGGGCGACTGGGGATCGAACTCGAGACCTCGTCTCAGCAGTCCGTTACGTACGCCACTTTCAAACACCACGTAATTGTATTCAATATAATACGTAGAACCACGTAATTTAAAAGCAAGAGGAACTGCCCCATGTCCATGGCTTGGGTTCCCACAAAACTGTGAAGATCTTCAACATATTCGTAATGCGATTGGCTTCTAACAGGCATTTACTTTTAGGCTTGTTCTCTGTTGAAAAATTATAACTGATCACATGACTGTTTTGTTTCACATGGTCGGCCTTTATGTGAGAGTTTGGCGACACTAGTTTTCATACCAACTAAGTTTATAAGGGCAATTCCTCAAGATTGTATATCACAGCATACAATAAAAGATATTAAAAATTTAGTATAAGTCCTTAAAATGTTATCATGCATTTAGCAATTCATTAAATGATATAAAATAAAATAAAAAATCTCAAAATAAAATAATGCTGACTAAAAATAAAGATCACAAATACATTATTTACAGTTAAAATTTAAAAAAATAGTGTAAAATATAAACAATTTAGTTAAAATTGAGCTACTTGCCTCCTCGTCTAGAACTTACATATTTCACAGTACACACAAACATTTCTATATAAACAGAAATTAAACTTTACATTTGATTAGAATTTCGAATAATTTGCAATAGATTTAAATGCCTTAAATATGACAAACCTTTATCCAATCTATTTGCAAATAGGTAATCCTTTTCTAAAGAGAAAGAAAAACAAACAACTTTACAAATACCTTGTAAAGTTTTCATCTAAACGTTTGTAAAGTTAAAAAGAAATGTCTGTTTATATAGAAACTAAACAATATTTCGAATTGACATGCTGTAATGGCCATAGCTAACACTTTGAATTATTTTTTACATAACAGAGATATCTTTTTGATGAATTCTTCTGATAGCAATGAATATGTTAGAGGAAGTTTGAAAGTTGCACAAGTTTACCATTGATATTAGATAGCTATCTGTCGATCAGCCTGTAGCAACGTTTTATAGCTTAGCCCTGCGTAACTGAAAGGAGTTGGTGTAGGGCCAACCACCCCCGCTGCCTGGCGGGGGTATCCGAATTGGATTTCCGCAAGAAAAAAGAAAAAAAAAGGTACAGGCCCCTCTTTTTTCGTGCGGAAATCACTTCGGATACCGCCCCGCCGGTCAGCGGGGGCGGTTATATCGGGCTTGAACCGACTAAAACCGCACGCCATCTCGGGTCTGACCCCGACTGACCCTGGGCCATCGCCGGTTTCGAGATGGCCCCCTCGGGTTTGGGAACCACGGTCCCCGTCTTGCCCCGGTTCGGGGGAGGGGCACCTGTCGCCCCACCCTACCGGCCTGCTTCTGCTGGGGTGACAGGCGGCCTCACCTGTCACCCCCAGGCTTGCGCTCATGGAGGTCTTTAAGCGACCTCCGGCGTCTGAGTCGCCTGCAACGCGCGGCGAAAGGCACAGGGCCCTACCGCCAACCTTGAGCTCCAAGTCAACCTCACCTGCAAGTCGGTGCACCTGCTAAATAACTCAAGGTTGGAAGGTCAGACGGCAGTCGGCCCGGAAAAGCCGACACACCAATCAAGTAGACTTAATAAAACCTATAGTGCAAACATTGGACACTACTTAGAAATCGCTATCAGGATGATAACGACAAGAAGGAAGTTATCTGAGTCTTGAACCCCGGTATTTAAAAATATGTCAGCTTATGTGTCATTTCTACATTTTTTTTGTTATATTACAACAAAATTCGCAACGCGTTTGTCTACTAACTGACAATTACTTTAGACTTGTTCTCTGTTAAAAATTATGACCAATCACATCACTGCTTTGTGTGTCATTAGTTGTGGCCATTACATCTGCTTGCTAAACGACCAGTAAATTTTTACGTTAACACTGCAAGATCGCACATATATAGACATTTTTACACATTCCGTAATATGTATATTCTGTATAAATTAATAATTCTTAAATGATTTAAAAAAATATTGCCTAAATAAATTTCGATCACCTAAATATTATGAAGAAAAATTAACTATAAAAATAACTAATATGCCACTTAAATATTAACCGAATACGCCGAGAAAGATTTAAGACAGGACTTCAAATAACCATGACTACGAGACAATCACCACACGATGTATCTTGAGCACTTACAAAACAATTTCAATATTAGCCTAAAGTATACTAAAAGGAAAGTACGACATAAGTGTAAAAAGAAGATTTCTTGCATTTTAAGATGTTTTCGAAATAACGAAACTATAAATATGGCACTGTATGACTTTCTGTATAAATCAACAATATAACTACATAAGAAAAATCCGGTAAGGACAATATCTTGCAACTTGACATAGGCCTTCGAGCATGTTCATCATGCCTTGATCAAGAAATTAGACAGATGTTATAAGACACAACAAATTAAATTTGATCCAGTCATTATATCAATAATAGGACACAATAAACGGAAATAGTTACAGTACATACCATAACAAAATATGAAGAAACATAGATCATCAGAACGAGTTTCCCAATATGGGGTACCTCAAGGAAGTCTCTTAGGTTAGGACAATTCTTAAGTACTTTAATGATCGTCATATAATCACGGAGCTATTTACTGACTTCAATCCTATTATAACATAATATTCAAGCAGAGATAGTCAAAGTACTAAATATAAAGTACTAATAAATAAAAGTAAAAAAAAAAAACTGTTTTCTTTCGTCAATTTTTTAACTTTCAACGTTGATGCACTACTAGCAATGTCTTTTTAGAATATTCTAATTATAAGGAATTGTCAGATGAGGCCGCCTGCCACCCCAGCAGAAGCAGGCCGCAGGCCTCAAACCGGGGCAAGCCATCTCGAAACCGGAGATGGCCCAGGGTCAGTCGGGGTGCGAGGGATATGCTCTATGGGCAACCTTACCCCGGCGTTTGTAAACCCGGGCGTGCGGTTTTTTCGTTTCAAGCCGGCGGGGGGGTATCCGAGGGGATTTCCACACGAAAAAAAAAACAATAGTTTTATAAGCGCAGACGATGTTTAACTATTTTATAAAGGCATCAAACTGACAGTTCGAGTACGATAAAGAGAACGCTCTACAAAACCGAAACACTCTTCTTCCCGACGTGCCAAATGAAAAGCCGGGTGCTGTAAATGTCTTAAATATGTGCGAACTTTAATATATTTTTATATCATATTGTTGTTGGATCGTTCTCACTAGTTCCATTTTTATTTCAGACTAAAATATTCTCACTAGTTCCATGGAACTAATTGCGATGGAACCAGTGAGAATGATCCTTTTTCTCAGCTCTATTCTCTATTGCTCAGAATTGTATAATTATCGCTAACATTCGTTGCTAACAAGAAGCCGTAGGAATCTATACAACACATACAATCTATGCTGTCGTTGCTTCATCTGAAATGGACCAGAGAAAAACAAAAGTTTTAAAAAAAAGTACAGGAAAAAATGCAAACATAAAAAAAAACTTAATAATAGGAAATTAAACGAGCGAGTAAAAAACCAAATTGAGTACTTTTATTATTTTTATGGGAAAAAAACTACATTGCCTGCTCATATGGAAACATTCATGAGAAATACAGAATTTTGAACAGAGTAATTTAATATTTCTCCATGGAAATGCTATTATACTTCTAAGTGGACTTTATTACTTTATTTTTGAATTGTGATGAATGTAAGGACAGAAGCAGTTGGCGGTCTGCGGTGTGTATGATTACAATTTACTAATTTTCATTAATATTTCTCATTTTGAAATCATAATTTAGTTTTGACGCTGTCTGTACTACTGAAGAGAGATTATTTTTATACCAACCCACTCCTAAGCAAGAGAGCTATCAAGAAATTTATATCTGAAACTTCGGGCCGCCACGAAAGATGCCCGCATTTACGTACCATCAAATGGCTTCAACTGCATTCATATTTTTGGAGAATCAATTTGATTTTAGTCACTCGTTCAAATAATACCTATCGAAATCCTTCCAATTTAAGATATACCTTTCGAAAACTATATGATTTATTGGACTAGGTATAGCAACCGGCAAACTTCATGACAACTGATACTCTAGCTATTGCTAGCTGAACATGACGGCGCAGGCGTATTAATCAAAAAACCATAGATTATATACATATAACTAATCCCGGGATCAAAGGGCTCGCGTCATTGGTAGATCAGACCTTTTATCGTTTTATTTTTTTAAGTTGGCCAGTTAGTGCGCATGCGGGAACTTTTTGACGTTTGTTCATGAAAGTTTGCCGGTAACTATATAGGCATGCGCAGAGAGCCCAGGGTCAGTAGGGGTGCGAGGGATATGCTCTATGGGCAACCTTACACCCCGGCGTCTGTAGACCCGAGACGGCGTGCGGTTTTAGTCGGTTCAAGCCCGACATAACCGCCCAAAAAAAAAAAGAAAAAGAGGCATGCGCAGAGGACATAAAAAAAATGTTTTATATGAGGAAGACAGGGCGCTATGGCGCTCATTAGGGGCAACCTATGTCCAGCAGTGGACTAGAATAGGTTGATGATGATGATGATGAGGAAGTGATCTAAAAAATTTTTACAAAAAATAATTTTACCAAAATTTCACTTATTGGTCAATTGAGTCACGTCACACAAAACAGTGACGTTATTGGTTATAATTTTGAACAGAGAGCCTAAAAGTAAATGGCGTCAGCATTGTAGCGCAAATACAAAATAAAAAACAGATTTTGCGCTATACAAGCTTTTGAAACCAGCCCAAAACTTGCATAAAACTATTATTTACGTTTTACTTTTACTTAATTTCTTAACAAAAACTTGTTAATTTTTTTTTATTAATAACAAATTCATTTCGATTTTTGCACGCTTTAGTTCAAATAGTCACCAAAAATACACGCACTAATAGTGGCAGGCTTATTTGTTTAGTCTTCGTCCGTTCCAAATTCGAAATTTCAAATTCATGCCCGCTTTACCCAAAAACCGTGACACAATTTTGGTTCTAAACTGCTTGTCTGGCAGTAGACTTACATAGAAGTATATGGATAAATTGCAACAAATGTTTTTAGAATAATTTTCAACTTACATAATAACAGCCAAACAAACTTCAATTTATGTGAATTAACACAATGCAAGTGACAGAAACGACAAACAGACAGACTGGTGGTATGCATCATACTTTGTTACGATAAAAGAACAAAGCGCGGGTAGTAATATTTGACATTTAAAATCTAAAACGGATTTAGCAGCTATTTACAGTATTTAGCAGCTATTTACAGTATTTAGCAGCTATTTACAGTATTTAGCAGCTATTTACAGTATTTAGCAGCTATTTACAGTATTTTTTTTCGGTCATATATTATTAGACAAAATGATCGTAAATAAATATTATAGTAATTAGGTAAGTCCGATTTATATTTAATATAATCTGTAATATGATCAAAAACACACATAAAATATAAGCTTAGCAGCTACACACTCTATATTTTTTTAAATTTAAGGAAAAATCTACTTACGAAAAGACTGGAAGATGCTAAAAGAATAAAATAGAAATATTGTTAATAACGTGTTAATAACCCGTTAGCAGAATCTAATGGCTCTGCCTATTCTACAAGTATTAATGATTAGGTTGGACCTAAACAATGTATTTTATTTTGTATTTGATACCTATATGGCCGCAGACACATTTATTTAAACATTTGATTGTTTATTACTATAAAAAATGATAATTATCAAAAATAAAAAACCAAACGCTATCGTAAAAATCACGCTAGGCGTGAAACTCTAAAGTCAGACTCACGCTAGGTGACAACTAAGTAATATTTATACGCTAGGCGTTTTTAATTACGATACTTATACGCTAGGCTTTCTTAATTATGATAGTTAGGCGTTACTAGTCTCACTGTTTACGTGGATTATTAGTTCATGTGTTAAATAAATTAATATATGTATATATACGCAAGTTTATGGATAATTTGTTATTATATGCAATAGGCAAATAAATGATGATGTATTATAGAACTCCCCCACCTCTTAGAAAATAGTCTAGTAAATAATATTCTACGTTAGTAAGGGCACTATATTATAACAACAAACTTAATTATATATTTAAAAGAAATATAATTTTATTTAAGTAAATGAGATTTTTTACTAGGAATAGCTGCAATAGAGATATTACAAAAATCAATATGATATAACGATAAATTTTATTGTAGTACGATTTTTGTATAAATGTAATTATTATAAAGAAAACTATATTAATTCTCGAAAATATATTAGGACAACCATTACCACATTTCGATTTATTCTATTTGAGATTTTTAATCTGTCATGTTACTACTTACCGGTTTTAGATATAAATTTTCAACGTACCGACAGAGATAAGTATTATTAAGATATCATGAATAGTCATGACAAAAAAAAAGAAAAAAAATTTTTTTTTACGAAACAATATGGGCGCTAAAATATTAGATGTACTTTTTAAAGGTGAAGCTTGCATTGTTTGATAAATTAAGAAACATCTTTTCTAACAAGTATAATATATAGAATAGGAATCCGGAATGTTAAGCATGCTTAGTTGCGTAGATAAGTATTACAAGCAGAAATATTTCATATCGTAATTGATCAAATCATTGGATAAATTCGAAAATACAACACATAACAATCTTGACAATTTTTTTTCGTTACTTATATTATTATTTACACTTATAAAAGACGAGACAAAACAAAGGACAGTATTTCTAACAAAGAAAATTAAATCAATCTTACCGTTTTTACTTCTAAATTAATGGAAGGCGAAGTATGTAGTAACTTCTAAGGATCAGTGGCATTTTTGTTCATTCCACTAAAGTTCCTTGTTGATTTGGAGCATTCAAAAACAGATCCATTAAGTATTATTAATAAGGCTCTCCTATAAGACGTCAATAACGCAGAGATACGCATTGCGATTTCCACTAAAGTAGGCGATAACGCCTAGCGTGCAACCGCTTTGCGGCGACACGCCTAACGTTCACCTACATATAATTCTACACTTTAAGTTAAGAATTACCGTTGACTAAAGTGGAATAAATTAACAATATTGTGACGCTAGGCGTTAACCGATTTATCCTGAACTACACTAAAGCACAGTTCGGTAAATAAATATTATATTATTAATAACAACATTTACCTAGGATATTTCCTTCAGCGTTAGTCTCCTAGAAAACGCGGTATACTCGAGTCTAGTTGCGACAGGCAATGCCGTACGGCAATCCCTAACTGCCGTGTATCGGTAACCGACAGTAAAGGAAACTGGTATTGCGTCGGTCTTAAGCACTTTAATAATCTAACCGAAACGTTCGGTTTAACCGAACTGTGACCGAACCGTAACCGGTCACATAATGTAGACAGGATAAATTTATGTACATGTAATGTAACTATGACTAAAGTATTGAACTTTTAAGTGGACGATTTGCCTATGACCTATAGACCTATGGACCTATAGACTATGGCTAACTATCGACTAATGTCTGGGTAGGCGCTTAGGCGTAGTTTTTGGCTTAAGTCGGTCCCTCCTTACCTTGGTTAGACGCATTCTTTCGCACCTGAAAAAAGAAACACACATACAACACGCGTAAGATTTGTTTTAACACAACTAAGTTTAGAAGTCCAGAGTGACCGAAACAGTAGGGTGCCCCGTTTTTTGGATATCCTTAACGCAAGACCTCACAAAAGTTCTCAAATTGATCTTAGATTACCAAAATAATAATAAAAATAAAATGAAAAAGGCTCTAATGGTCCTCAAATTTTTTATATTTTTGCATTTTCGTGATATTTTTTGACTTTTGGTTACTTGAACAAAATTTTAACAAAATAATTCATTTTTTATTCTATTATGTATGGAGTTATTCGCATTACAGTGAGTTTTTTTTTTTTTGCAAATTCTCTCAAGTTTTAATAAGTTTGAAGGACTTGCTGGACTCGACTGACGAATGTTTTTGTGGTGTAAGGGGCCAAACTATGATCTCGCAACCACACCGGCAAGCCGGGGTGCAATCCAACCACACCTGCAAGCCGGTAAACCAGCTGACTGACGTACGCAGCTCTCCAACATGGTAATCAAATTATGTTTAGAAAAGTGTCTCAATTTGACAAGAAATCCCAAAAGCAAACAAAAAATGATTATCAAAATAAACTGAGGTGTATTAGAGTAAGCACAACTTTGAAGACCGGCAGAGCCCTAAATTTAAATTTTTATTATTATTTTGGTAATCTACGATCAATTCCACAACTTTTGAGGGGACAAAACGAACGAGACTGGCGCGGGCGCACCTCTCAGGGTTGGGAGGTCAGGCGGCAATCGCTCCCGGAAAAGCCGACAAACCAATCAAAAACAATCGGCTCCAAAATGCATGCTTTGGACGCATATCGCTATGAAGATGATGATGATGGGAATGAGGAGTAGAAGAGCGGATCACGGACTCCAAACTGCAAGCTTTTCATCCGATTTTTTTAACCGAACTTAACTAGTAACCGAAATTACTAATATTCCCTCTAACCCCTCCAGCTAAGCTATATTGCTTGTGTTAGGATTGGGATTACGTCGGTAGTGTTATGGCCAGGATTCGCACCCGGGACCCCTCGGATGAAGAAGACGAGTACAATACTCACGTGTCAAGAACATGCCTCTTGCTAAGCATTCTTTGCAGAAGTCGCATCGTATCTGGTGGGACCCTGTGAGCTGTGGCCCGGGCGTGCGCCCCGCAGGCCGCTCGTGCAGCTCCCCCAGCCGCCTGGTAGGAGAAAGAGGGGTCGTCCCGGGGTACGATTCGTGGGTGCGCCCGAGTCGAGCACATACCTAAGAGAATATCGTAAAGTTATTCCTAGAGGGAGTAGCCCAGTGGGTAAAGCGACTGACTTGAGTTCGAGAGCTTGTAGAGTAATATACTACGGCCGTGAATAGAAATTAGCTTCTAGGTAACACAAATAAACATCTAATTATCTCAGGCAATATAAACATAAAAATAACTTCCGAACTACCGAAGGGGTAGGCAGAGGTGTATTACACACCCACGATTCGCCAGTTATGTTTAGGTCCCAATGTAATAGGGGGCGAGCCTATTGCCATCTACCGGGCACATTACTAAGCGAGCGATAATCAACAACTCAGACAATATGTGTGACGAAATGTGATAGTTTCAAACAATATAGGTATATGTTGACAAATCTAAATATGTAAAAGTCGTGTTAGCGATAACCGGGATAAACTCAAGAGCGGGTGGACCCATTTTCATGATCCTTGATTTTTTAGATTTGTCTCCGCCTATACTACCTTTTTCTTTTTTTCTTTTCGTGCGGAAATCCCTTCGGATACCCCCCCGCCGGCCAGCGGGAGCGGTTATATCGGGCTTGAACCGACTAAAACATCACGCCATCTCGGGTCTACAGACGCCGGGGTGTAAGATGCCATTTTGTGTTTTTTTTGTTTTGTGGAAACCGCCGCGGCCCCCCCCGCCGGCCGGCCAGCGAGGGTGGTTAATTCGGACTCGAATCGACCAAAACCACACGCCGTCTCGGGCCTTTAAAGCCGGGGTGCGAGGAGACATTCACGAAATAAATTCAGCTGATAAGGTCACCAACATAACTTGATTCTAAGGTGGAATAAAGTTTGCCGGCTCAGCAAGGTAGTTGTACACAAATTGAAGAGAATAAGATTAATATTTTGTGTTAAATAGGTAATACGTGTGACGAAACGGAAGTCTCAAGATTTTTTTTGAAGTGGAACTTCTTTACAATCGTTGTGATTTCAAACTCGATGAAACGAAAAAATAAGTCCATAGTTTATAAGATTTCGATGAAATCGATCTACCTATTGGTTTCTTGACTACTGTCGAATTTAAAAAAAAAATCTTCATAGGAGGTCTAGTTATGACCCCCTGAGTCCGGAATGACCACTGGTCAAAAAGTTTATATATATACTCGTATATTATATATATGTATGTATGGTTCCACTTCCCAAAATTTGCGGCACTCTCACGGTCGCATTTTTGCCCCGATCGCTTTCAAACTGCGGTCAAAAATTGCTTGGGTGTAAACTTAGTTTAAGTTCGTGAACGGGTGGAATCCGGCCTAAGGGGACGTTAGGGCCTCACTTTTTGTGAAATCAGTTTTTCCTCAAAATTTCACGTTCCATGAACCCGTTCGAACCGTTCTAATTTTATCCACTAGTATACATGAATACCAACAACTTTTAATTATAAACCTATAAGATTAAAACTTTAACTAAAAGTGGAGGGGGGAAAAACCAAAATTTTTCGGGAAAAAAATCATAACTTCTAACCGGTGAACATTCTTGCTGTCGGAAACATTTTTAATCGATAGGCCATTTTTAAGTCTAAAATAAATATCTGCAAAGTTTTTCGCTAAAAAAACCGTCCGTAGTTCTCCAATAAAATAATATTAATTGCTTCACGAAATCTACCTGTGCGTTCCCCCGACGGGAACGGATTTTTTTTTATAAGGGACTTTTCAGAAGTTTCACTTCTACCGTGTGTGACTTGCACACACACACTATAAAAGGGTAAAAAGGGGAATTGTGTAAAGGGTAAAAAGGGGAAACGTGGCAAGGGTAGAAACGGGAAATGTGAAAAAGGGTAAAAAGGGGAAATGTGGAAAGCGTAAAAACGGGAAATATACAAAGGGTAAAAAAGGGGAAAAGTGGCAAGAGTAAAAAAGGAAAATGTGACAAGGGTTAAAAAACGGAAAATGTGAAATGTTTTTTTTTTCTTTTATATACCACTCAGATGGCAGACAAGTTCACGGCCCACCTGATGGGAAGCGGTTACGGTCACACTCACGCTGCCGACCCTGTAAAAACCTTCTAATGCGCTTCTTGAAGAACTCCGATTTCTAGTCGCTTGAGAAAACCACAGCAGGGAACTCATTCCACAGTCTGAGGGTGCGCGGAATAAAGTGCCTTTCATACCTTTATTTAGACACTAAAGTCTTCTCATTTCACAGTGGAGGATAGGTAGTGGGTTAGTCAACTACAGAAGCGAACCACTTGTTGAAGTACAGACAACTAAATTCCTTGGTATGGAAATAGACAATAAATTAACATGGAAGCCGCACATACAACAATTATGTAAAAAAATTAGCAAATCGGTTTACGCTCCTCATGAATTAGCCCAGGTTGTAAGTGTAAATACATTGTTGACAATATATCACGGTCTGGTAGTTTCAGTACTGAGGTATGGCGTAATTTACTGGGGAAACTCTACCGATAAAGATTTTGTATTCAAAGCGCAAAAACGATGTATTCGAGCTATTGGGTTGTATATTGGGTTGCAGACGACTGACAGCTATTGGCCACTATTTGTGAAACATATAATTATAACCCTTCCAAGTCTGTACATCTACGAAGTTACACATTTTGTTAGACTTAATCCAAACTTATTCAAGTTAGCTTCAGAAACTAGTTATAGGTCCCAGCGAGACATGTATCGATGCTCTAATGCACAAAAGTGTATTCCATATGGCTGCTGTGCTTTATAATAAACTACCTAAAGAAATTAAGGGACTAAATTTAAATTTGTTTAAGAAAAAATTGAAATGCTTTCGTGTAGGTAAATGTTATTATGGTATAATAGATTTTCTAAATGATCACTCAATGTAATTATATTATCCATTTATTATTTGACATTTTTTTTTATTATGAAATTTATAATTTGACATAGAACATAACACAACTGTATCTAATTTACAAAATTTTGCATGCCTATTCGAAGGTCGAAATACTTGGAACATATTCATACATATTTTGACAACACCATTGTAACAGTGCTTTCTGCAAAATAAATGATTTGATTTGATTTGACAAATACATACGAATACGAGGGTCAAACTGAAAGTTCTTAGAAAATCAAAAACTGATTACATTAGCCAGTTATTAGTTTTATTATATCTTTTCAAAATATTGTCCATCCACGTCAATACACCGCTGCATGCGATGGAACCACTGGGAAAAGCACTTTGCCCACTCGTCCTTAGGGGTCTCTTCAATGGCATCGCGATACGCAGCCACCGCTTCTTCAGCATTCATAAACCGCTTTCCTTTAAGTTTTTCTTTAATTTTTGGAAATAAATAAAAATCACAAGGCGCGAGGTCGGGGCTATACGGCGGGTGACCCAGTAATTCAACGTTTGATGTCGCCAAATAGTCGATCGTTCGCTTGGCGGTGTGCGACGAGGCGTTGTCGTGGTGAAGGAGGATCCTACTGCGAGGTCGTTTCTCTCGAACTTTTTCCAAGACAAGTGGCAAACAATTGGTAGTGTACCATTCTGCAGAAACTGTTTTTTAATCCTCTAACACAATTGTTACGAAATGACCTATCCTTCCAAAGAACGAGGCCACCATTTTTTTTCCCGCACTTCGATCTCTCTTCACTTTAGTTGGCAACTCCTCGAAAGGAAACACCCACTGAGCAGATTATCTTTTGGTTTCAGGATCATAACAGTAAATCCAGCTTTCGTCACCTGTTAGTATGTCGAACACAGCATTAGAGTCACCTTCGTTAAATCTTTCAATCATTTTACGGCACCAATCCACACGATGGAGTTTTTGAGCCTCAGTCAAATTATGAGGTATCCACCGGGCGCAAAGCTTCCTGACCGCTAAATGTTCGTGGAGGATTTTGTGCACTTGACTCATACCGCTGCCTAAGCTTGTCCGAATCTGCTGATAGGTCACTCTTTTGTCAGTCTCTATCATACGCCGCACAACACAGATGTTATTTTCAGTCGTCGCCGTAGAAGGCCGTCCCTCACGTAAATCATCAGTGAGATTAGTGCGACCACGTTTAAACTCATTAAACCAGTTGTAAACAGTCGCACGAGATGGGGCTTCATCGTGAAAGGCCAATCGTAGTCTATCATAACTTTCTTGTTGACTTAAATGACATCGAAAGTCATAAAAAATCATTGCACGAAAATTTTCTCGTGTTAAATTCATGTTAACGTGACACAGACAATTTTCAATTTGCCGCCAAATCGTAAAACAAATGATAAATGAATGAAATATATACTCAGTAATATTGGCAAAGAGTTCTATTTTCAAATTTTAGAATTATTTTTTTATTATATTGTTTATAAGTGGCCAGTTCTAAGAACTTTCAGTTTGACCCTCGTACACCAACATTTCGGCAACTATATTTTAGTTTCAGCATGTTTGCACGGTAAACCCACAGTTTATGTAACGATGACAATATGTGTGACGAAATAGGATAGTTTGTGACAATATGTGTGACAAAACTGACTTGGGGGGGGGGGGGAATGAAATGTGTCGTAATAAACAATAATGAACACATACCAGTAATAAATATATCTTCTAGGTGAAAATAATTGGTCCTTAACGCCGCATCGTACAGCGCCCGCGCAGTATGCGACGACAGGGCGTACCCAGTACCCGATAAGTACTTGGGGTATACCCGGCCCCCATACATATACCGAGGACTGTACCTGAAAATTTAAAATATTTATGTTACAGTGGATTATTTTGAACACGCCTTTATATCTTTGAAGGGGCAGGCAGTGGTTAATAAACACCCACATTTTGCCAACAGTATTTCGACAACCGGGTACTTTTGTACAGACTGTTGTTACTAGGATTTTTCTTACAGATAATAAAGCTGAGCGCTCATTAGAGACAAGACAGTGTTAAGAGAGACTACTGCTCTACGGAAACATATTGTTACAACGAGCGTCGATATCTCGGAAACTACTGATCGAATCTTCTGGAAATTAAAACGCATTGTTAGTGTCGATGTACTTTACCGAACAGTGTAGAAAAATCTAGAAACGCCAACACAAAACACAACTACTTCTAATACCTATACCTACCTACTTTACCTACAAATCTTGAATACAAGGTTATTCACCTTGAATGTCGGCGCGTATGTACCTACTACTGTGTAAGTACCTTTCTCGAACGATCTACTTAGATACCTAACGTGCCTTATCTCTAGATGATTCTGGAACATTCTACCCTCTAATTAAGAGCTATAAAAGGCGCCCGGATAACTGTTGAAGAGTACTGTGTGTGCTAGTTATTTAGTTATCTAGTTTGTGGTGAGCGAATAAACCGCTTCGTTGTATAAACGGCATTTTATTGTACCCCGCGCACGTAACAATATGAATGGACGCACACTTCGAACAAAACCGTTTCATAAACAAAGATGTCGATTACCTACAAGATCTGCACGGCGACAAGTCTGTCTTAAGACTGTTTCGTCTTTAATCTGCGCTCACCCTAATACTGTCCGGTCCGAGAATCTAACCCGGAATCTCATGCACAGCAGTCGTTTTCGATATCACTGCGCTATTGGGTTAGAGGATAGAATGTAACATGAGAAAGTTCAAATATTAACTAAAATCTTATTGAATATCTTAATGAGCAAGTAACATATTAAAATTAATGAATACAAAATGAAATTTGTTAATAAGGTGGTTCTGCCCGCCCTATGGTAAGTGATACCACGGCATATTATCACCAAACTGGTGTGATTGATACAATTTTGTTAAAGGTGAGTTCCAATATTTTATGAATATAATAACATGTATTAATAATGAAGTTAAAGAGTTTGTTGGTTTTGAAGCACTTATTTGATGCGATTCGCAGGTCAGACAGCAGTCGCTACCGTGAAAGCCAAGATAAGCTAAATCAAGAGGAAGAGTGAGAGAGCGGACCCCGGGTCAAAGTGCAAGCTTTGGATAAGACCGGAAATCATGCTGTGGTGGTGATGATAGCTAGTATTATATTAAAAAAAAGTTAAAATTACCATTATTATTCTCTACGATAGAGAATAATAATGTCATATTTTTATTAGTAAACATACATACGCATACTCACGCTTTTCTCCCTCCGAGGTAGGCAGAGACAACAGACCGCCGTGTGCTTCTGTCCTTACATACTTCACGAGCTTCCTCTACTGTCATTAAACCTTTCATGCTAGCCCGCTGGTTTCGATTGCTTTTGACCTGCCAATACCTCATTACATTTGATCAGTGTATGTTCTGCGAGGTCGACCCCGGCTTGCCTGCCCACTCACATGTGCCTAACATGCTTGCCTGCCCAGTTACACGTGTCTAACATACTTGCCTGCCCACTTACACGTGCCTAACATACTTGACTGCCCACTTACACGTGCCTAATATACTTGTCTGTCCATTTAAACGTGCCTTACATACTTTGTGTGTTATCCGCTCAGTATTCATTCGTTCTACGTGCTCAAACCACCTTAGTATATCACTAACCATAGACATAAAACCTGTTTGTACTTACATTTTATCTGAAATTAAAATTCTTGCATAAATATTTCTTAAAACAATGTTACCTATTTAACTTTATCTATGTTTTGTTCAACTGTTTTGTCACTGGTTCGAATCATGGCCATTACACTACCGACGTGAGCCCACTCCTAACACAAACAATTTAATTTAGCTGGAGGGCTTACAGGGTAATAAAATGTGAAAATAAAAAAAAATCCTGTCTAACAGATGACATTACAAAAAGGCGAGGCGTCAATATTTTTTTTTTTTTTTTTTAAAGAATATTAGTAACCGAAATTACTAATATTCCTCCTAACCCCTCCAGCTAAGCTAAATTGCTTGTGTTAGGAGTGGGTTCACGTCGGTAGTGTAATGGCCAGGATTCGAACCCGGGACCTCTCGATATTCAAGCACGAGATCCACAGTCTGCGGCGTCCTCACCGCCTACGCCCAGGACTACCGACCTCCATTATCGAGGCCTGAGGACGGCAGTCGGCCGACTCACAGAGGTAGGCCACGATGGAGGCGTGTCATGTGTGTCCTACCAAGTCTACCTGCCATCTCACCGACGCGGGATCAAACCCGACCCCACAGGCGAGGCCGCGATGACAACCAAGGCCGCCGGTAACCCTGGGGTTCTCCTTTAGTTTAGAGAGCTTTCCTGGGGTGCCCGGCAATGTATACTTGGAGAGGACACCGTGTGGTTTTAGTCGGTCCGATTCCGAGACATTCATCTCATCGTTGGCGACCGGAATAAAGTCTAAAACGGACGGACCGAATTTCATCTTTAATTTTTTAGATTTGTCTTCGCCTATACTGTGCCATTTTGTGGATATTTTTTTCTTTGCGGAAACCCCCACGCTTACCCCACCGCCTGGGGGTAGTTATGTCAGACTCGATATATGCTCGTCATCTCGGTTCTCTAATCCTCGCACCCCGGCTGACCCTGGGCTATCTACGGATTTGAGATAGCTGCCTCCAGATACTGTGCAAATATGAAACATTCACGAAATAAATTCAGCTGATAAGAAAACCCACATAACTTGATTCTAAGACGCAACGAAGTTTGCTGGGTCAGATACTTTTTTTTTTTTTTTTTGTAAAAAGAATATTAGTAACCGAAATTACTAATATTCCCCCTAACCCCTCCACCTAAGCTAAATTGCTTGTGTTAGGAGTGGGTTCACGTCGGTAGTGTAATGGCCAGGATTCGAACCCGGGACCTCTCGATCGTAGGGTCGACTCCTTAACCACTAAGCTACCGTCGCTAACCCTGGGGTTCTCCTTTAGTTTAGAGAGCTTTCCTGGGGTGCCCGGCAATGTATACTTGGAGAGGACACCGTGTGGTTTTAGTCGGTCCGATTCCAAGACATTCATCTCATCGTTGGCGACGTTCTATTAAGTCATCGTTATACTAAGTCAACAAAAAAGTCATTGGTAGAAATGGTAAGTTTTCGTTACTTTATTAATAAATTCTTACCATTTATTACTGGAGTCCAGCACAGGCCTGGCCCCACAGATCAGGTCTCCAATCAGCAGATACTCTTTAGTGTCCTTGCCTTTGGTCCTACCATCAAACTCCTTCGATCTATTTTTCAAATTGTCTATGAGATTTGGCACATTGATATACATGTCGTCATCCGTTTTAAGAATGTAACGTACTAAAAAAAGATGGGAGATTATTACTGGCAACACTGGAGTTCTATTCTTTTTTCAAGCGGCATCCCGGTTGCAAACACTTTCACTTTGAGCTCAGAGTCAGCAATCTTACTGATCCTTTCCATATTTGGGTTATTTTGGCTTTTGAACGTGAAGGACTGTCGTCCGACTCCTTCACCCCGAAAGGAAATTTCAAAACCCTTTTCGCATACCACCATTTTCGGTGACCGGAGTCCCCTTTGCATTTTATTTTAAGCTTATCTTGGCTTTTAATGGAGCGACTGCCGTGACCTCTTCAACCCCGAGCAGAAAGTCTGCGCCAGATCTCGCCCGTTGATCGGTAGGCATACCGGCTAACAGCTGTAGTTGGCGATATTAATAGGATACACTCAATAATAAAGTCAGGGACTCACGGCTCAGTGATAGCTGAGTAGGTAAGCACAATGCAAGGTTAGGACTATACTAGCCGGTCAGTCTTAGGATGGGTGACGATTCTTTCGATGGCCAGTACGTTGTGAAGGTCAAATGACAGTCAGTTCATGGAACATATAGATGTCGGACCGTTGCTTGGTTACATTGGAAGCCGACTCCAACTGAGGTAGAAAAAAATGCGGAATTTGGAGGATAACCCAATAATAAAAAACTTACCACTATTATTACAATTATTCGTAATCCACTTCAGCATCATAATAGATTTCAGCGTTAAATTGTTATAAGAATCTATAAAGCCTTCCTGAATAATATCCCCATACTTGTCAGATTCTTCCAAAATTTTATTCTGGATGGTAGAATCATTATCATTACTTGGTAACCCTAACAAAAAAACTACCTTGAACTCTGCTTCAGTGTTACTATCTACTAAATTCTCCTTTACAGATGGTAGATTTTCTTTTAGACTTTTATCCCGTCTTAGTATGTTTAACACTTTATCTAAGTCAAGATTATCTTCGTAACCATTGGGAGGAATTTTCATGACGTTGGTATCATAGTAATCGTAGCTGGGGATATCAGTGTGGTCACCGAGTTCTTGGTTCATATCAAATTCTGGCAACATCGAATTATCATCGTCCTCAAAACGTTTTTCAGGTACATTTTCAGTCTTATCCTTAACCAATTTTTTTTGCAAAGCTTTCGCCAGTTCGGGCAATAGCTGGCTAAAACTGGATATGTCTCTTTTATTTCTAACACTAGTAACATTGACAGTATCTATATCACCCGTTTCTGAATACAAATCATAACTAAAATTATAATTCATATATTTCTCTTTGACAGCATGATACAAATGTGACATTTCTAAATATTTTCTGTAACTACCCCACGTTTCTCGTATGGCTAGCCGGCTGTCAAAGTTCGTAGTAGAAGAGCACACTACTATTAGTAGAAATAGTTTTTCCTTCGTGTTTCTGCGGCATGCGTTTTTTGGTTCTTGTATGATAGTTACATTATTCGGTTGTACGTAGATTTTTGTGTCGCGATTCGTGTGTTTCGACCAACCGACAACTAAATCTGAAAACAAAAAAGATGAGTATCGAAGATGTATTGTATTTTTCTTATGACTGTACTATTCGCAATGAGGGGCTAACGGTTAAGTGGTGACTGAGTAGGTTAGCACATTTCAAGGTTAAGCAACCCCAATCAGGTCAGTATAAGGATGGGTGAACATTTTTAACGCAGTGAGACCCCTCCGTGCCTGAAAGCTTATTAAGCCGTCGGTACTGATGGCCATACGACCATTTGTGACATTCGGTACGTGTAGTTGGATTCATAGAAAGTCCGACAACTGGTCTAACTACAGAACTTCGATATCGCCAGTGGGTTGTGCAGTATTGGGGTTGTACGAACGATAAAATAAAATGTCGTTAGTGGAAGAAAACACGGTATATTTCTTGAGTACAGACTGTCTTTTACCGTATCTTACAATGTACTGAGTTCATCAATCCGTGGTGGGGAATAGTGCGGTTGACACCGTGCACCTACATAACTATGTATATACAGAGTACACAATTGTATGTGTGTGTGTCCCCACAATATTCCCCCCCTTTTACAAAGGAATACACAAAACTAAAATTCACAAAAATAGGTACCTAAAATATACAACACCTTATAAGTATGGCCGTTCTAGTTGTTTCGTATCACATAACTATGTAACCCGTGGGAGCACCCGTCGTATCCGATGGCGAAGCAGCAGGCACGGTTTTTGGCTGGACGGTCCGAAACCGCACGGATGGTGGCCTGACGTTCAACTTGACTATTTCATTATGCAACCATGATTTGACACGACGATTACAACATACTCTAACGCCGTAGAGGATCAGGACAGTTAGCAATACTGCCAAAATTATCAGAACTATGCCCATGACGTTTATTCTTTGAGATAGTTCGGCCGTGGTGTTCACTTGCGCTTGTACTACGGCGACGTTGTCCTTAACTTGGTAATTGCCCATTTTGGAAATTACACGTGTTGTTAACAGAAATATTGAAAGTAGAATGAATAAATAATTTGTGAACTAAATAAAATCGATTGCTAAATTGCGCAAATTTAGCAAAAGTACATACCAGAACGGACATACCTAAAATTCGTTTAAAAAATAATAACATTTGCAGTTTACAACTTACACTAAACATTATTACTAATAAATTGTATCAGCAACATTATATACTATCTACACTTTATTTAACAGGTAAGTACTATAATCAACCTTACGCAATACTTCATGTTCATACCAAACAATGTGCCATACCAGCATTTATAATAACTCTCGAACCCATATGATAACTGAGTTCATTAATCATCTTAATGTTACGTATTTATCCATGTAAAAGGCATTAATTATAAATACATAACGTATCTGTTCTAGAATTTAACGTTTTCCTAGCCGAAATTCGGTTAGGTTAGCACAAAATTGTCATAACTCTATCTCTACTATCTTTAATATAACTATAATATTAAATGATATAAACAAAATATATGTTTTCCTTACGGAACCCTAATCATTTTGTTGCAACAACAACAATACCTAATCATAATGCGAAGCGTACGGGTTGACGGATCACACGGCCGGTTCGGGTTACGTGTTGCTTAGCACGCATTTCTGGCTGTAATTCCTGCGATTTTGTAGCACTGTCGCTATCACTATCTATTTTGTTATTTAAAATAAAGGTATCATCTTTTACTAGGAATGCTGGCTTCAATCTATCAATTGATATGTGAGTTTCGCGACCGGGCAATTGAAGTTTGAAAACTTTTGGGCCTCTATTCAGTACTCTAAACGGTCCGTCGTAAGGCGGTTTTAGGGCCTTGTGAACTCTGTCATCCCGTACAAACACAAAATTACAGTTATGCAAATCAGAATGAACAAATATTTTACGCGGATTTGCCCTGTCTTTTGTCGGCCGAAAACTAGTAATGTATTCACGAATTTTGTTAAGTAAACTATACTGGTCGCATGACTCTTTATCTTTTGAAATATCGTAGAATTCACCGGGCAAACGTAAAGTTTTACCGAAGGTTAATTCTGCTGCGCTTACTTCGTTATCAGTGCGTATAGCCGCGCGAAGCCCCAGCAAAGCGGTAGGCAATTCCTCAACCCAAGTAGTACTAGTATGCAACCGCGCCATAAGGGCTGTTTTTAAAGACCTATGCCATCTCTCTATGGTGCCATTACTCTGGGGGTGATAAGGTGTCGTGTGAATCCTAAGGATACCTAAAAATTTCATCAAATTAGTAAACAAATTGGATTCAAACTGGCGACCTTGGTCACTAGTGATACGTACTGGGCAACCATACCTAACTATCCATCCTTCGTAAATACATTTAGCGACTACCTCTGCGGTTATCTCTTGAACAGGAAATGCTTCTGGCCAACGCGTACACCTATCTATAATTGTTACTAAGTACCTAAAACCTTGTGGACTAGTCGGAAGGGGTCCCACGATATCAACGTGAATTTGTTCAAACCTAGAGACCTCAGGAAACTTTCCCAACTCTGAAACGACGTGACGGTTGACCTTCGATCTTTGACATTGTAAACATGTCCTAGTCCAATGTCCTACATCTGCATTCATACCAGGCCAAAAGAAATGTTTAGAGACCATCTTACGTGTTGTGCGTATACCAGGATGGCTCAAATTATGGACGCTCTCAAAAGCAATTTTCCTGAATGCCTCGGTTAAATAGGGTCTAATTATGTTAGTAGAAATTTCACAATAAATTTGTTTATTACAAGTAGGTAATAAAACTTGTTTTAATTTTACAGAGCTATCGTTATCTTTACATTGCGTCACCCGTAACAAGTACTCGTCTTTCACCTGCGCGTCAGCAAGTGCATCGAAGTCCAGTACAGTCGGGCAAAAAATAGTTTCTAAACGAGATAAAGTATCGGCAACAATATTATTTTGGCCACTAATATGTTGTATGTCGACTGTGAACTCGCTAATAAAAAGAAGATGTCGGGTCCTTCTCGGAGTTTCTTTATCCTCCTTACTGATTTTTGAAAATGCATGACATAAAGGTTTATGGTCCGTATACACCGTCAGAGGTCGGCCTTCAAATAACTTACGAAAATATTTTACTGATTTATAAATGGCTAAAAGTTCTCGGTCATAAGTTGAATATTTCTGTTCAGTCGGAGTAAACTTCTTAGAGAAATATCCCAGAGGTTTCCATGAACCTTTAACTCTTTGCTGCAATACGGAACCCATACATGTATTGGATGCATCCGTCATCAAGGCAAGTGGGGCATTTGGCAAAGGATGTGACAACGTAACGGCTTTTTGTAATCCTGACTTACATTGCACAAAAGCATTTTCTGAAATATCCGACCATTGAATACGTGTCTTATCATTTTTCTTTGTATTAACCAAATATTTGTTAAGTTCACATTGATACGACGCTAAATTCGGCAAGTGAGGCCTATAAAAATTTAGCATGCCTAAAAATCGTCTTAACTCAGCTATCGTTTCAGGCTTCGGAAAGTTAATTATGGCTTCTACCTTATCATTAAGTGGTCTAATACCGTCCACGCTAACATCGTGACCTAAGAATTCTATGCGCGACTGTCCAAAACAACATTTATCCATATTAATAGTTATGCCGTAAGTATTGAACCGTTCGAATACCAACCTTAAATGTTCATAGTGTAGGGTCGAATTTTCGCTGGCAATTAGAACATCATCTAGATAATTATATAAAAAATCTAATCCCTGTAAAACTGTATTATTCATGAAACGCTGAAATGATTGAGCCCCGTTGCGCATCCCAAAATTTAATCGCGGAAATTCGTAAAGTCCGAATGGGGTAATAATAGCGGTTTTTTCAATATCTTGGGGTGCTATGCAAATACAGTGATACGCTCTCGTTATATCTAATTTTGAAAAAATGGTTTTATTTGCTAACACATACGTGAACTCATGTAAACGTGGAATAGGATATCTGTCGGGCTTCGTAATAGCGTTTAGCTGTCGATAGTCGCCACACGGTCTTAACTCGCCGTTCTTCTTAGTAACTACGTGTAGCGGACTAGACCATGCGCTTTTAGAAGGCCTACAGATTCCTAATTCTTGCATGATTCGAAACTCCTCTTTGATCTTTATATATCTATCGGGCGGTAAGGGACGGCAACGGGCATGAACTGGCGGACCAGTTGTCTCTATGTAATGTACAACATTGTGCGAGGGTGTTTCCCTGAATGTCGCTGGTTTGGTAATATTGGGGTACATACATAACAAATCGTAATAGGGATGACTTTCGACAATAGAACTTAAAGACGGCTGATCTAAATTTACAATTGAAGCTATAACTTGTATATCTGTAACTTGATCTATAAGCTTACGTTTATGCATATCTACTAAAATTTTATGATATGATAAAAAATCAGCTCCAAGAATGGGCTGTTTTACATCGGCTAAAATAAATTCCCAACGGTACGGTCTGCGAAGTTTAAGATTTAAAACTAATGACTTTACACCATACGTTGCAATTTCCGTACCATTGGCGGCATATAACTTGTAATCGGAACGCTTTATATCTCTAAAAAGTCTTTTATTTAATGGCAAAACTGAAACGTTCGCACCTGTATCAACCAGAAAACGTAATCCAGAGTTGAAGTCCATCACTGAGAGGCGGCTGCAAGGAATGACGGCACAGACTTCCGCCGGCGACTGTACCTGGTCCTCTAGTTTTCCGACTTGGAGTGGTTAGCTTTGCCTTCCTGCTTCCATGCACAGGGCGGTGCACATCTATGAGCTCGCTGTCGGTATCTATAATGATACACGCAAAGCCAATCGGGTGATTCCGGGGTACGGCTCCTTGACCTTGAACGCGAAGAACGTCGAAAGTGGTTCCCAAAACGTCTCTCACTCGATCTTGACCCTGAACGTTCGATGTTGTCCAGTCGAATATTAATCTTCGCTATTTCGGCAGCGATACTCGATACATTCAACTGCGTATTCGTAGGCTCCCGGTTCGACGCAGTTGGTGAAATTTCGGACACGTGGTTGCTTCTCGTGGCCTCAGCCACATTATCTGCTATCATTGCCAAATTGTCTAAGTCTTTTGTCTCTGACACGGCCAGCACGGCGCGAACTGTCGACGGTAAATGACCTTGCCAAAGCACTCTCAGTGTGTCATCGGGGATCTTGTCTCGGGCCAGATCTCTCATTCGACGGAGGAGTTGTGAGGGTTTCTGATCCCCCAATTCCATCTCCCCTATAAGTTTCTCTATCTGTCTATTTTTTGAGTCTTCGAACAACACGAGCAACTTATTTTTCAATGCTTGGAATTTACCTGATTCTGGCGGTTTGGTTAAGAAATCGGTAATTTGTATGATGACTTCTTTCGGTAATTTCGAAACTACCAAATCAAATTTGCTGTCATCACCCATCTTCTGCGGCGTCAGAATAGCTTCGACGCGAATAAACCATACGCGAGGTTGGTCCATCCAGAAATCTGGAATACGCGACGACAATGATATGGCCATGACCTCCGCTGGCGGTATTGGCGTAATGCTCGAATCAGTGCTCATTTTTTACAAGTTCACAATTCACTCTCGCGACACTAGGTATTACTGTTCTTTGTCGGGGTCACCAATTATTGGGGTTGTACGAACGATAAAATAAAATGTCGTTAGTGGAAGAAAACACGGTATATTTCTTGAGTACAGACTGTCTTTTACCGTATCTTACAATGTACTGAGTTCATCAATCCGTGGTGGGGAATAGTGCGGTTGACACCGTGCACCTACATAACTATGTATATACAGAGTACACAATTGTATGTGTGTGTGTCCCCACATGCAGGTAGTCGCTTCACAGAAAATGTCAAAATGAAATGAAATGTCATCGTAAACATGATTGTTTTTGTTGTTGTGTTTGTTTTGTTTTTGTTTCTATTAATGTTTTATGTTATTTTTCTTTTTCTATTTTTGTAACTTTTAAATCTATAATAAATAAATATTGTAGGACAAAGTACACAACGCCATCTAGACCCAAACTAAGCAGAGCTTGTCATATGGGTTCTAGAATGCGGATAAACATACTTAAATACTTTTTTTTTGTTAATAAATACATATTATACATAGAAACACCCAGATCAATGCAAATATACATATTTGCACTGAGCGGGAATCGAACCCGCGACCTTTGGCTTAGCAGTCGAATGCACTACCGCTACGCCATATAGACGACCTATATGGCGTAATCTCATATATTAGCTGAAAACCAGCGCCAGGTACTTGTGCCTGGCATTATGCTGAACTGGCTCCATTTTTGGTGCAATGCGGAGTACATGATCGACTTTGTTATTGTGTCTAATCTTTGTTAAAACTGGTAAAAGGCCTGCACGCTCGAGCTAATCTCGGATAAATGTGTGAAACAAACATCCTTGTAAGTACAACAAACATAGGTCGGTGATGTTGATGTGTGAGAATTTCTTTTTCCTTCTTTGGCACATATGTAATGAATGCCAGTGTCAAATAACTAGATAAATCATGTCATTTGCATATGAATTCAATACAATGCAGCGTTTTTGTCATTTAGTCAATTTCAAGTAGAGTCCGTCATAGTCATAGTCCAGTCCGGCCCCAGTAAAGTAGTGGAGGCTTTACTAGGGCCAAAGTCCGCCGGCAACCCTGGGGTTATCCTTTCGAAGGCTTACCCGGGGTGCCCGGCAACGGACACTTGGGGAGGACACCGTGCGGTTTTAGTCGAGACACGACATAACAACCCCTGCTGGCCAGCGGGGGGGTATCCGAAGGGATTTCCGCACGAAGGCTTCTTTGGAATTTTGGAAACAACACGGAAAATCACAATTCACGGTAAATATGCTACTTTCCTACACTTGTGCACGTTGTCGACGACGTTATGTCTAATAACTCAACATTTTTACACATAAATACTCGAAATTACACAAATTTTAGAAAACGAAACACTGCCTCGATGTGACTTTTCCCGCGTTGGCGCCAAAACTCTGTGAGAAAATTAAAAATGTCATGGTTTTCATTATTTGAAATTTGACGAGCGAGATGGCACGATTTTTCGCGTGCGGTCGGAACAGTCCTTATTCAAGACACAGGAACTCCCACTGACCGTTACACATCATCCGAGCGAGATTGCACGATTTTTCGCTTCACTTGTTCAAGACACATGTATTGTGATCTCACACTGACCGTCGGGCAGGGTGAGGTAACCGTCGGCGGGTGGGTGTAACATGATGTATATTACTGACCTTTAGTCAACTGGTCACTTGCTTTATTATAAACTGGTATATACATAAGCACGCAGAATAGTATCATGGCGGTACAAAATAGGAAGAACTTCGCTAAGACTGTGAGGGTAGATCTCCTCTCTCGCTCTTCCATTTTGGGGGTCGCATATGGCGCATAGCGGCGGTACCTTTCGTATCTGTAACAAAATATTTATAATCAGTAACATTTCAAATTTAGTGTGTTTGGGACCTAAGTTAACATCACCTGCAAGTCAGTACATCTGCTGACTGACAGATTAGGTTTAGGTGAGGCCACACCCCAAAAGAGGGAGCGGAGGAAGGGGGAGTCAGGCCGCAGTCGCTTACGTAAAAGCCAAAATTATAAAAAATAATGAAAAGGAAGTGTAGGAAAGCGAACCTCCAAAGTGCTAGCTTTGAATGTAATCGGGATTGGGGCTCAGATGAATTAATAATATGGGACTATTACATTGGAACCTTAACATTACTGGCTCGTGGCTCTGAATCGTGGGTGTGTAATACGCCTCCCCCTTCGGGGATACAGGCGTGAAGTTATGTTATGTTATGAAGGAGATATAATAATGCTTATCCGCATTGTAGAACCTATATTACCAATATTATAATGTCTGTTGAATATAAATAAAATAAATAAATATTCTACACAGTACAAAGTACGCATAGTTTAGGGTCCATATTGACTCACCTAAAGTTCTTTATCCGAAATTGTTCTTCCTAACGATTTGTAATCCGAATGATCACTCCTCCTAAATTTTTCATCCTAAAGTTTTTATTCATACTATTTGTAGTGCTACCGTCGATGTTCATAACACTCATGTTTCCGAAAATTGTTATCAATAAAATCGTTAACATACAATATTAAAGCTCCTACTGTTTTTTATCGTAACGTTTTTATCCCTAAACATAATTACCATAATATTTTCATTAATACTCGGAAAGAAATATTTACCGAGTAATTGGCACTTCGCCGGCCGCTGCCGCGGCACGCCCGCTTCGCTCGCTCGGCTCGTGCGTTGTGGTCACAGTTCTAACACTTCTAACCCAACCTAAACCAACGACTATAAATAGTACCGTGGTATAAGGTGGGTAAAGTGCTACTTGTACCATGGTACTGTTATACTTATATGTAATACATGTTATGTGAAAATAACTAAATAACTGAAACTGGAAAAGTTACGCAAAATTAATGTATATAATACTGATTATTATTATTAATAAAAATAAATCTAAACAAAAAAGGTATGACTTTCAATAATACTCGTAGTGTAAAAGATGGTTATGTTGACAAAATATAGGAAAAGAAATAATAGTATAATAGATGTTTATTGCTACCGACATTATGAAGTTGAATGATTCGGAATTAAAACATTAGAGACAGAGTAGTTAGGAATTGTGATTGTTAGGATGAAAAATGTTAGGAAGAACATTTTCGGAGTTCCAATTTTCGGAGTTGAAAATTTAGGTGAACTTTGGCGCACCCCATAGTTTAACTAGCTTGTGTTATGGGTTCTATTTATTAAAACTTCATGCACATAATGTACACAGGCGGACTTAATGCCACAGGCATTCTCTACCAGTCAACCTTATAGGTGATGCAGAGAATAAAAAAAAAAACTTTTTTTGTAAATACATACAATTATACATAGAAACACCAGACCAATGCAAATAGACATATTCATGCATACAAAAATTTGCACTGAGCGGGAATCGAACCCGCATCCCCTGTAGCGGTATATATGCTTAGTTTGGGTGTTGTAATTTTTTTTTTATATTTATTGCACGTCAATTTGACTTCACCTCGCCTGATGGTAAGCTTAAGGTAAAGTCTCAGGAAAGAGGGTCACCATTACATACACGTACCAGCTACTCAGCTTCACGGCCTCATCAGAAGAGGATTGTCGTCGCCGCACCGCGTGACCCCAACCGGTCCCACTAGTGCTGTGACCACAATCTCCCTGCCCGGCTATGCACTTGCTGACCCCTTTATTTTTTTTTTTTTCGTGCGGAAATCCCTTGGGATACCCCCCCGCGTGCCAGCGGGGGCGGTTATGTCGGGCTTGAACCGACTAAAACCGCACGCCGTCTCGGGTCTACAGACGCCGGGGTGTAGGTTGCCCATAGAGCATATCCCTCGCACCCCGACTGACCCTGGGCCATCTCCGGTTTCGAGATGGCCCCCTCGGGTTTGGGAACCACGGTGTCCCCGTCTTGCCCCGGTTTGTAGGAGGGGCGCTAGTCGCCCCACCATCCCGACCTGCTTCTGCTAGGGTGACAGGCGGCCTCACCTGTCACCGCCAGGCCTGCGCTCATGGAGGACGGAGGTCGTTAAGCGACCTCCGGCGCCTGAGTCGCCTGCGACGCGCGGCGAGCAAGTTGCGGGCTCGGCGGGCCGGGAGAGTTCTAAATCTCTTCCGGGCGCGCTCCGCCATCTCCTTCGCGAGCATTACATGCTCGCAGAAGGAGGTGGCGGCGGCCCACGCGCTGGCGCTCCGCACCATTGCCGCAATCATGCTGCCGCGCGAGAGGACTCCCACCCCAAAGGCTGCCACGAGGTCACGCCTCGGCGTCTTCCACGCCGGGCAGTCCGCCAGCGTGTGCAGCCCTGAGTCCTCGCTCGCGCACTTGCTGACCCCTGAACGCAATCAAACCGAAATTGGATTACTATGGAGGGTTTTTCGCAATCGTGCAACCCACCCGGCCGAATTTTGTGACAAATTTGTGTCAACAAATTTCTACCACCAGTATTTCCCAGAATCTATCTATACTATTTTATAAAATATGTTTGATTGCAATTGGTTAAGTAAAACCGGAGATCCGACCAATAAAACGTTAACCGCGCTGTCTGATCCGCGGTCATCAGCTAATGTTTATCTATTTACCATCTTCGATGGTCGCCACTGCAGTATTTCATGGAAATCAACAGTCAGATCGCCTTGGCCACGTTCAAACTCACTGAACCAGTTATAAACGGCGACACGTGATGGAGTTTCATCATGAAATATCAATTGAAGACAATCGTAACTCAATTGTTGACACGAACGCCACATTATCCTTACTAATCTAACCGCTATCTTTACACAGTACTAGCTGGCCCTCCCGGCTTTGTCCGTGGCGTATGTTGAGCCCCCAATTCACTCTTTTAACCCAGATATGATCGTAATTTATTACTTTTCATTATAATGTATATTTGCGATGGACGCAAAAACCACTGAACGGATTTCGATGCGGTTTTTTAGGGTTCCGTACCTCAAAAGGAAAAACGGAACCCTTATAGGATCACTTCGTTGTCCGTCCGTCCGTCTGTCAAGACCGTTTTTCTCAGGAACGCGTGGAGGTATCAAACTGAAATTTATATCTAATACTCAGGTCTACTGAACCTTGGAGCTGTGAAAAAGTCAAATTTCTAAGCCAAAGCAATCAAAAGATACAGCCGTTTATGCCGCAAATTTTTGAAACTCGCACGGGAATCAAAACCTACAGGGTACTTCCCGTGAACTTAGAACCTTGAAATTTGGTACGAAGTAACGTCTTATAGTACAGATAAAGGAAAAATTGCGAAAACCGTAAATTTTTAGTTACATCATATAATAAAAAATATTTTAGAAAATTTTAAAGTTACTACTACTTTTCTCTACAGGTTTGTACGGAACTCTCGGTGTGCGAGTCCGACTCGCACTTGGCCGGTTTATTTTCTATTAGAAAGGTCTTGGTCAGACTTAAAATTTGGGGCATTCTTGATTGCAATTGGTTAAGTAGAACTGGAGATATGATCAAAAGATCATAACCAACTTCCGCGCGGGAGGAGCCGCGGGCATCAATAAGTTTATTCCCGAGCACTATCCCCATTACATCCAAAGCTGGCCCTTTAGAGTCCGGGGGTTCTCACCTAATCCTTCTTTCCATGATTTGGTTTGTCTTGGCTTCTACGGGAGCGATGCTACACCGACAGCCCCCCAAACCCGAGAGGTGCTCCTGCGCCGGAGCCTCGTCCGTCAGTCAGCAGGTGTATCGGCTTGCAGGCGAGGTTGGCTCAGCTCCGACGGGCTTGGATGGACGCGGCGGTGCCGTGAACACGCATTTAGATACCTTTTCTATCGGCTATATTAACACTGACCAGTTAAAAAACAAAATTCCATTTGACTCACATGCGGAACGATATTCTCGCCAAATAGTGATAAACATACTGAATGATATTGTCGGAAGTTTACGCGAATGTCACACATTGCAATAAAACTATTTTTAACGTATTCTATCGCGATTTATTTGATGTTATTTTATATTTTACATTGAACCCGACGTTTCGGTTGCTTTTCAGCAGCCATAGACCGTAAACATATAATACATAATCATACAGAATAATTCACAAAAGCAATTGTTTATACATTTAGAAAGAGATCTAATATTGCGTCTAAAGGGAGATCTTTGGTGAATTTTTCAATTAGGCTTGGACAGTCAAATCCTAAACTATAAGGAGTAGTGAAACGTGCTCGAAAGGAGTCTCGGGTTCGATTCTGATGAAAATTGAAACAGAATCATTTGAAAAATCAATATCGTGAAGCAATTAATATTATTTTATATAGAGAACTACGGACTTTAAACAGTTTAATTTTTTTTTCTCGAAAACGGTATCTTTTAGCGAAAAACTTTTCAGACATTTATTTTAGGCTTAAAAACGGCCTATCGATTAAAAATGTTTCCGACGTCAAGAATGTTCACCGGTTAGAAGTTATGATTTTTTTCCCGAAAGATTTTGGTTTTTCCCCCCTCCACTTTTAGTTAAAGTTTTAATCTTATAGGTTTATAATTAAAAGTTGTTGGTATTCATGTATACTATGGGATAAAATTAGAACGGTTCGAATATCTTTCATGGAACGTGAAATTTTGAGGAAAAACTGATTTCACAAAAAGTGAGGCCCTACCGTCCCCTTAGGCCGGATTCCACCCTTTCACGAACTTAAACTAAGTTTACACCCAAGCAATTTTTGACCGCAGTTTGAAATGCGACCGTGAGAGTGCCGCAAATTTTGGGAAGTGGAACCATACATACATATATATATATATAAACTTTTAGACCAGTGGTCTAACTAGACCTCCTATGAAGATTTTTTTTTAAAGTTCGACAGTAGTCAAGAAACCAATAGGTAGATCGATTTCATCGAAATCTACCTAGAAGCAGTTGCTCATTGGCTTCAAACTTTAGGGTATAACGAGACTGAACAAATTCTAAAGGTACCATCCTAATTTATTATTTATTACAATTATATTTCGTTCAGGTGTAATGTAGTGATTGTATCAGCACTAACATTCACGTCAGTAATTCTTATTCTAAATATAAACCAGTTACAAATCATCTCACAAACAAACATGCACACTCATTCATGCACACACATGCACACACATTCATGCACACACATGCACACATACATACATACAACCACACACATATACACATACACACATGCGCGCACACAAACACACTCGTTACTCACAAAGATACACTCTTTCATACTGAATCCCATTTCTTTTTGTATTGATGTATAGACAAATTGTATGTAATTATAGTACTGTTTAGAAAATATTTTATGTGCGGACTAGACAAGCTAAAATCTCCGTGGGGAGTGGCGCGATAGCGCCGAAACACAGGTTTTTTACCTAGTTTGGCAACGGATGCTATTTCATAAACATTAAGTGATATTTTATCCTAGTTCTATGTTAAGCACTAAGTTTGTAAACATTTATTTTGTGAAATAAATTATTATTATTAATTATCCGCATTCTAGAACCCATATGACAAGATGGGGTTGCGAATCACAGTTGCGATGGCGGCCGAAGGGAATCTGCTTAGTTTGGGTCTAGACGGCGTTGTGTACTTTGTCCTACAATATTATTTATTTATTTATAATATTCATGCAGGCAATAGGCTCGCCACCTATTACATTGGGACCTAAACATAAACTGGCGAAATGTGGGTGCGCTAGCACCTCTGCCTAAACCTTCGGGGATAAAGGCGTGAGGTTATGTTATGTTATGCACACAAATATTTGCATTGAGCGGGAATCGAAGGAGTAAGTTAACCCCAGTTTTCGAGGTGAAAGCCTCGGGTGTAACCGGCAGTAACACAAAGATAATGATAATGAATTCAGTCGTAAATAAATACTTTTTTTTTGTTTTTGTATAGATTTAGATCGGAAAAAGAGAAAATCTAGGACGGGATTTGAACCCCCGACCGGTCCCTTACAGGGGGAATGCTCTATACTCTTTTTCCTATCTAAATCTTTAGTAAAAGTAAGCATACAAAATGTTTAAAAGCGGTTTGGTGACTTCTTTTTTTGTCGGACCATAAAGCACTGGAACGCTTATTCATACAATCCTGGGCTCTTTAAGCGGGGCGTGAAAAAACATCTGTTGAGGCCGTCTAGGTAGGGGCGCCATTCTAGGGACAATCTCTGGAAATGGTGGCCACTACTTTTTGGACTTCACCTCAGCTTACCATCAGGCGGGGTGCAGTCAATTTGACGGACTAAATATAAAAAAAAATATTGAAAAATGTAATTGAATGAGTTTTTTCTTATTTGAGTGCGGACAATGTGTTATTATATGAGTTGCCATTCATCGGCATGTAGCATTGGCTGGCGTCCTTGACGTACCCGCAGCTTATCACTACAAGTTTCTACTTTATATATACACTAGCTATGCCCGCGACTTCGTCCGCGTTGAATTCGGAATACATCAAGGTATGACCAGTTTCCACCTGCTGGCCGAGCGTCCCATGTACTCACTAATTAGATGGGAACTTCTGGGATCGGACACACTGGACACGGAGGAGTTGAAGGATCTGAAGGTGGAACAGATCGCAAGATTCTGCAAGGATACAAAATGGTTTGAAGGGGCGCCATGAATGCTGGAATAACCGCGCTCTCCCAAACGAGAGGGTTGGGGAAATGGATGAAGTGGCCCACAAGCTTCGTGGGTGGATCGTCCGTCCAGTATCCCCATTTGATTGAGGCTACTTTTTACCCTGAGAATATAGGGGTCCTGGGATCCCGTGGGTCACGTTAACGGGATCAGTATTACATTCGGGTAGGACCGAGGCCAGCAGCTGGTTCACAGTAATCTACATACATACTTTGATGGTCTCTGTGGCGTGATGGTAATGCATTCGACTGCTACGACAAAGTAAACGGGGGGGTTTAGAGGGGTACGTTACCTGTTAGACAGTATGGGACTGTCATCACTGTCTCGTCCAGAAGTGTACAGTCTGTCATCTTCATAGCAGTGTTTCTCATCATCCATATGTATCACACTGTAACAAAAGAAATAGTATTTTTAGGTATACCATTATTATACCTAGGAACAGAAATGATAAGTACTAGATGTTGCCTGAGGCTCTGCCTGCCCAATTTTGATCCCGTTCCCGCATCCCATACATGGATCTTATTCCAGGTAAAAGAGTAGTGAGAAAATTAACTTTTTTTAAATCTCCAAAAAATCTCCCTTCTGATTCTAATTCTTCCTGAAAATTCGTATTATTTTTATGTTTCAACAATAGTACATACATTGGTAACTGTTTAAAAAATCTTACGCAAATACAAAAATAATTTTAATTGGTTTACGCTTATAATACCTTTTTTATCGTGCGGAAATCCCCACAGATGTCCTCCCCCGCCGACCAGTGGAGGTCTTAAACCGCACGCTGTCTCGGGTATCATGTGCCGGGTGCGGGAACCACGGTGTCCCCGTCTTGCCCCGAAGGCGCTAGTGGCGCCGCCGTCCCGGCCTGCTTCTGCTGGGGTGACAGGCGGCCTTACCTGCCACCCCCAGACCTGCGCTCAGACGGCGGTCGTTGAACCGGGAGAGTTCTAAATCTCTCCCGGGCTCGCTCCGCCGCCTTCTTCTTAAGCATATAACTGGTTCGCAGAAGGCGGCGGCGGCCCACGCGCTCGCACTCCGCACCATGGCACCCCAACCGCTTAAAATACCTAACTATTCTAAATACTAACTGGGTTTATTTCATTCCTTTATTACTCAGTATATTTTCCTGGTATGTGTCATGTCACCTAAAATGAGGGCGGGTGCCGTCGCCACACTGGCATGCACCCACGTTTGAAACAAGGAATTTATTAAAATAACTTAGCTATTGTCCGCGTGGAATTCTGACCCAGTTTCCGCAACCCATGAAAGCCTATTCCAGAAGTCAAAGTCAAAGTCAGTCTTTATTTTTCAAAATAGTGCAACGTAATTACATCTTTTTGACGTCAAAAACTGCTTAATACTAAGTTTACCACCGCTTCCTAGGCGCTAGTGGAGAAGAAACGGCGCAACAAACACCACTGCGGCATTTTCGAGACGTCAGCTTATAATAGTGATTTCTTAAGACTAAATATGGACGAATGTACATTTTTGTCTCGTGTCAAGATAAATAAAGGTATATAAAAAAAAAGTTATAATAAAATTTAACCCAAGTTAAACGATCAAATAATTGAAAAAAGTTAAAATATGGTAAAAAAGGTCGCGTGCCTACTACAATATTATGCTGTAGTTGTAACATTTTAGCATTTTAGGAGGAGCCTGCACCATGCTCAAACCAGACATTTGTCTTTAAGGTAATCATCTGTCCTATAGTATGCTTTTTTACATAAGGTGGTCTTAACAAAGGTTTTAAATTTTTTGTCAGGCATACCAAGGACCGATTCAGGCAATTTGTTATAAAAGCGTATACCTTCCCCCCTAAAAGAATTACTAACTTTGCTAAGCCGATAACATGGGAGGATCAGTTTATTTTTATTACGCAGATTTCTGTCTGTAATGTCACTTATTTTTGTAAAATTGGATATATTTTCCTGACATACAGTATGTTCTCGAATATATATTGGGAAGCTACAGTTAAAATATTAGTCTTTTTAAATCGTTCCCTAAGAGAACCTCTCTTGCCTAAACAATAAATGGCACGGACTGCCCTCTTTTGTAGTATAAATATAGCTTCTAAATCTGCTGCATTCCCCCAAAGTAGTATTCCATAAGACATCAGACTATGAAAGTAACTAAAATATACCAGCCTAGCAGTAGGTTCATCTGTCAACTGCCTAATCCGTCTGACAGCATAAGCAGCAGAACTGAGTTTATTGGCCAAATTAGTGATATGGTCACCCCATTGCAATTTCGAATCTAGTGAGAGATAAAAAGTTCAGAGATAAAAAGACGCCTCTGTTCCAGACGAAAATCTATTCCTGTACCAAATTTCAGCCAATCCGTGCAGCTATTTGAGAGTGATTGAGTAACAAACATCCAAACATCCTGAATCCGCGACAATCACTTTCAAGGGAATATTCTGCCTATTGAGTTACCTAACAGGTCCGATTAGCTCAGTTGACATACTTGTCTGCATACGTCTTAAGGGCGACATAGGAGCCATCTATCGAAATTCTTACGAATTACAGAATAATGAATGACGCAAATGACGTTACAATCATTTTTAAGCATTCAGTTAATCAAGCTGATAGACAAATGAGAATCTGGCGCTGGTTTCCTTTTCAATGCGGGGGATGGGGGGGGAGGTCAGACGGCTAGCTGTGTTCGTCGGGGTTCAAATTATATTAAGGTCACAAAATAAAATGATTGATTTAAAAAATCAAAAACCTTTACCGCTGTTGAAACGACGGAAACAAGTTTCTTAGCAGGATGTATTTGCATTTCATTTGCAAATCATATACCGAAAGAATGTATGGTTTTTAGGTACGACCTATATATATGGGGTGCGACTGGTTGGATCACCTCCAAGTTTGGTGCACCCTGGGCAACGTGGGCGATGACGCATCATTGATTGCTCCTCTGGAGTAGCTGGCGTCAACGTCAACGGCCAAGAGTCTGACCAACCGGCCCTTTTCAGGGCCAGCTGACCCCATTGCACGAGAGGTCGGGGCATGGCGGGCCTGCAAGGCCCGCGGGGAGGGTGGTCGCTCCAGGTACCCCTCTGCTCTTATCAGAGAGGACACTGCGAATGGCCCAGGGTCAGTCGGAGTGCGAGGTATATGCTCTATGGGTTACACCCCGGCAGCGTCTGTAGACCCGAGACGGCGTACGGTTTAAGTCGGTTCAAGCCCGACATAACCGCCCCCGCTGGCGGGCGGAGGGATTTCCGCACAATCAAAAAAAAAAAGGTACATTGCGGTTTGGTAAGGCCCATCATGGAGGATTGGCTAGAGAGGCGACACGGAAGCCTCTCGTACCGACTGAAGCAGGTGATCTCCGGGAAGGGGTGCTTCGGGGACCACCTGCATCGGATCAGGAAGGAGCTAACGCCTGAGTGTCATCACTGTGACGCGAGCGAGGACTCAGGGCTGCATACGCTGGCGGACTGCACGGCGTGGGAGGCGCCGAGGCGTGACATCGTGGCAGCCATCGGGGTGGGAGTCCTCTCGCTCGGCAGCATGATTGCGGCAATGGTGCGGAGCGCGAGCGCGTGGGCCGCCGCCACCTCCTTCTGCGAGCATGTGATGGAGGAGATGGCGGAGCGCGCCCGGGAGAGGTTCAGAACTCTCCCGGCCCGCCGAGCCCGCAACATGCTCGCCGCGCGTCGCAGGCGACTCAGGCGCCGGAGGTCGCTCAACGACCTCCGTCCTCCATGAGCGCAGGCCTGGGGGTGGTGAGGCCGCCTGTCACCCCAGCAGAAGCAGGCCGGGACGGTGGGGCGACTAGCGCCCCTCCCCCAAATCGGGGCAAGACGGGGACACCGTGGTTCCCAAACCCGAGGGGGCCATCTCGAAACCGGAGATGGCCCAGGGTCAGTCGGGGTGAGAGGAATATGCTCTATGGGCAACGTTACACCACGGCATCTGTAGACCCGAGACGGCGTGCGGTTTTAGTCGGTTCAAGCCCGACATAATCGCACCCGCTGGCCGGCGGGGGGGTATCCGAAGGGATTTCCGCACGAAATTAAAAAAACTTCCTACTTGATCTCGTTCAAACCTATTTTCGGTGGAAGTTTACATGGTAATGTACATCATATATTTTTTTTAGTTGTATCATTCTCTTATTTTAGAAGTTACAGGTACACACACACACACTTTACCACTTTGGAAGTGTCACTCACACTAACTATTCAGTTTACAAAAAAAATGATAAGTATTAGAAACGTCAATATCATTTTTAAGTTTCAGTTGTAAGTATGGGGACCGGACCAACAAAATTTATTGTTTTTTTTTTCTATTTTGTGTGAAAATCTTAATGCGTTTCACAGAATACATCTACTTACCAAGTTTCAACAGCATAGTTCTTATAATTTCGGAAAAAAAGTGGCTGTGACGGACGGACAGACATGACGAATCTATAAGGGTTCCGTTTTTTGCCATGTGGTTACGGAACCTTAAAAAGGTGTTCTTATAACAAAATTTTCAACATTTTCAACAAAAATTTGTTACGAGAACACCTTTTTTGACATAAATGAGAGGTCGAGACTAGGTTGAGACTGAATTTTGAACATCTTTTTATTACAGGTATTGGCCCTATAATGTGGTGGGGTGTGTGTTGGGTAACCTCCTCGAGTGTCGCTCCGATTCCGATCCCGCTGCAGTCCGGGGGGAACGGAATCGGAGCGGCCGGTACACCCTGGGCGGCGGTCAATGGCTTCCCCTTCACCCCTTCATAGGGTTGGCATTGATCGTCGGCCAATACCCAACGTGGCGGGATCGCTCTCCGTACTCCTCTGCTTTCAGAGGAGACAGGATGAGCGATGCTGTTAGTGGTGAGATGGCCCAGGGTCAGCCGGGGTGTGAGGGATATGCTCTATGGGTAACCTTACACCCCGGCGTCTGAAGACCCGAGACGGCGTGCGGTTTTGGTCGGGTGCAAGCCCGACATAACCGCCTAGCGGCGGGGGGGTATCCGAAGGGATTTCCGCACGATAAAAAAAAAAGGTATTGGCCCTATAGTCTATTTGTTTCATGAATCTCAGCAACTAGTGGTTCATATTGAAAAATTCTTTATGTATATATCATCACGCTATTATCCAGGAGAGCGAAGCAGTAATCATAAATATGTCACAAATCGGGCAAATTTCCATACATTAAGCACAACTAATGAATCAAGGGCATGTATGGGTCAAATGGGTACCACGGGGGACTGAAGCCTGTCATGGAGGAAGACGCGGGGTGCACACAAGTAGTAAGTAATACATAAGAAGTTACCCGATCGTGGCCCGAGGCAATCAATCGTCAAATGCTCTTAATAGCAATCATGACCTATTTAGATGTACTGATTCAAGTGTCTGGCATAGTTAGAACAAATTTCAAAGTAGTTAGTCTGACCATAAATACTGCTACAATTAAAAATAAACAAAATATGACATTTGAATTTGGAATCTGTCATTTTTATATGAGTGTTCATTGTGTTTTCTCATTTTGGCGCCAATACATTGTACAGTATTTTGCGATAATAAAATGGAGTGGGGTGATAAAGAGAACCGAAACGCTGTGATTGCATTACACAAAGTGGACTCGGGGCTGCACACGCTGGTGGACTGCCCGGCTTGGGAGGCGCCGAGGCGTGACCTAGTGGCAGCCATCGGAGTGGGAGTCCTCTCGCTCGGCAGCATGATTGCGGCAATGGTGCGGAGCGCGAGCGCGTGGGCCGCCGCCGCCTGCTTCTGCGAGCAAGTAATGCTCGAGAAGGAGATGGCGGAGCGCGCCCGCGAGAGATTTAGAACTCTCCCGGCCCGCCGAGCCCGCAACATGCTCGCCGCTTAACGACCTCCGGTCCTCCATGAGCGCAGGCCTGGGGGAGGCAGGTGATGCCGCCTATCACCCCAGCAGAAGCAGGCCGGGACGGTGGGGCGACTAGCGCCACGGGGACACCGTGGTTCCCAAACCCGAGGGGGCCATCTCGAAAACGGAGATGGCCCAGGGTCAGTCGGGGTGCGAGGGATATGCTCTATGGGCAACCTTACACCCCGGCGTCTGTAGACCCAAGACGGCGTGCGGTTTTAGTCGGTTCAAGCCCGACATAACCGCCCCCGCTGGCCGGCGGAGGGGTATCCGAAGGGATTTCCGCACGAAAAAAAAGAAACAAAAAAGGTATGGAGCCAAATTCAATTTTTAAAACTCTCCATAAGCTTGGTATTAGTAAAATGTTTGTGTACCGGGCTATTAAAAGGTACAATGAGACCTCCTCTTTTTGTGACAGAAAAAGATCTGGCCGTCCACGTAGTGTTCGTGCGAAAAAGGTGGTTAAAGCAGTAAGGGAAAGAATTCAAAGAAATCCTGTCCGAAAGCAAAAGATTTTATCTCGGGAGATGAAGATAGCACCTAGAACCATGTCGCGTATTTTAAAAGATGACTTAGGACTTGCAGCCTATAAGAGACGTACTGGTCATTTCTTAACTGATAATTAAAAAAAGAATAGGGTGGTAAAATTGCAACAACTACTGAAGCGGTACGCAAAGGGAGGTCACAGATAAAAATTGTTTACGGATGAGAATTTTTTTACAATTGAGCAACATTTTAACAAACAAAATGACCGTATTTATGCTCACAGCTCTAAGGAAGCTTCATAATTAGTCAACGTGGGCATTATCCGACTTTAGTGATGGTTTGGTGAGGTATTAGCTATGAAGGAGTGACTGAGCCATACTTTTGTGAAAAAGGTATCAAAACATCGGCACAAGTGTATCAAGATAGCATTCTTGAGAAGGTAGTGAAGCCCCTTAACAACACCATGTTCAATAACCAAGAATGGTCTTTCCAGCACGACTCGGCACCGGGTCATAAAGCTCGGTCTACGCAGTCTTGGTTGGAAAGGAACGTTTCGGACTTCATCGGAGCTAAAGACTGGCCGTCGTCTAGTCCCGATCTTAAGGCCCTGTCTGGACGTAAGCTACCACAATTATGCTTATTTTTTGTCTATTTCTCTCTCTCTCTAAGATTACTGATGCTAACAGTTGATTTTTTTTATATATACAGCTAATTATCTACTGTTCACGAACATTCAAAAACATTTTGGATAAATAGAGCAGTTACTTGTTAAAAAAATTGCAAAGAAACACTCTTTGAAATAAATCTTTCGTTTCAATTATCTCAATATTTTTAGCGATGCCGATTGCCGCCAAACAAATGAAACAGATAAATCATTTAAAAAATATGAGAGATTTGAGGATGTAATTGTAGATATTCCACTAGCTGATTAAATTTTCTTAACAGTTACGAAAAGTACTACTTTTCGTAACAGATGCTTTTTCACTTTTATTATATTTTTAACTCGCGACGCAAAAACGAGGGGGTGTCTAACTTTACCGGTTCTGTGTGTGTCTGTATGTGGCATTGTAGCTCCCGAACAGATAAACCAATTTTTATGCAGATTTTTTTGTTCGAAAGCTGATATGATCGAGATGGTTCTTAGCCATAAATAAATTTGTGTCTGTGTATTAAATATATATTTTTTTGTAATATTTAGTCCAGTGGAGCCATTTAATGGGGTTCTGGATGTACGGGGTGAGATGTTCCTCCAACAAAAAGGATCCTTCGACCAAGTGGTCACGCCTGGCGGACCGCATCCGAAGCTTTCACTCCCTTGGGGTCTGGATATTCATTCTCCTGAGTCTCATGGGAGCGACTGTGGTCTCACCCCCAACACAACCCCGGGAGAAAGCCAGCGACAGAGCCTCAATCAGCAGATTTAACAACTAGCAAACGTTGTGGGCTTGCGCCCCTAAGAACTCCCCCCCCCCCCCCATAGTAACAATATAAAGTAGCATACATTATTATTATAGGTAAACTTATTTTGATCTATTGACGCAGGTAGGAGACCTACGTAAATCGATCAAAATAAGTTTCCTATTGCACGGTACCCACAAATGTTAGAAACACAATAGTTTATTGATTCGATTATAAAGTAATAAAAACATAATTAAATAGAATGACAAAGGACAATATAAGGCAACATTTCCAATAGACGATTACTATACGGCCCGGTTTTTTTGCCGGCGCCGGGCAAAAACCGGAGAAGACTTGCATACGAGACAGTGAATTGTGAACAGTCATCTAGAGATGCGGGCATGGAATAATAAACACGCCAAAGCGGTTGAATGGAGTTGAATGAAATGTAGTCCAGAAATAGATTAGTCTCGAGTAGCAATGGTGGATTCCCCCCACCTTGGGTGCTCAAGTCGCACCCTCCATGTCTCCATGAGTTCCCGGTGGAGCTGGGACCACTGAGCCCTGATTTCTCGGGGCTCCGGCCTATGGCCCCGCTCCAGCGCCATCTTGCGCCACTGGTACAGCAGCGCAAGGGCTCTCGCTTCCAGGTCCCATGGAGGGGTCCCGGCTAGGAGACATGCCGCCTCGACGGAGATCGTGCGTATCCGAAGGGATTTCCGCACGTAAAAAAGAAAAAGAAAGTCGAGTAGCAAATAGGCTACTTTTCATTCCGGGAATAAGTTCCTGTGCGGGAACGGTATCAGTATTAATATAGGACGATCCCCAGGTAACCGCTAGTATTATAAATGTGAAAATTTGTCAGGATGGATGTATGTTTCTTACTCTTTAACGCAAAAACGGCCAAACGGATACGCATGAAATTGGGTATAGAAATAGATTACAGTCTGGAAAAGTACAAAGGCTACTGTTTATCTCCTCGCCGCGCGTCGCAGGCGACTCAGGCGCCGGAGGTCGCTTAACGACCTCAGGCCTCTATGAGCGCAGGCCTGGGGTGGCAGGTGAGGCCGCCTGTCACCTCAGCAGAAGCAGGCCGGGAAGGCGGGACGACTAGCGCCCCTCCCCCAAACCGGGTCAAGACGGGGACACCGTGGCTCCCAAACCCGAGGGGGCCATCTCGAAACCGGAGATGGCCCAGGATCCGTCGGGGTACGAGGGATATTCTCTATGGGCAACCATACACCCCGGTGTCTTTAGACCCCGAGACGGTGTGCGGTTTTAGTCGGTTCAAGCCCGACATAACCGCCCCCGCTGGCCGGCGGGGGGGTATCCGAAGGGATTTCCGAACGAAAAATTAAAAACTACTATTTATCTCGGGAATAGGTTCTTGTGAGTCGCGGGAACAGGATCAGTATGGGCATCAGTTGGTCCCCTATAAGACTGAGGAAAGAATGGTCACCGGCGAGAAATCGTCTCGTGGATATCATGATGAATCATCGTAGCCCGTATAGGGTAAGGTAAGGTATAACGATCTTTTTCCCGTACCCGTCGGGCTAGGCAGAGACAACAGCCCATTTGCTTCTGTCCTTACACACTAAACGACCTTCACTTCTACTGACATAAAGCCTTTCATTAAGCCTTAAGGTTTAGAGTGTTTTTGACCTGCCCTGTGGATACACTCCCTTATAACCTCTGATAAGCAAATATATTAACACTATCAGGAGTAACCAGCCGGATGTTGAAACTAATTTCGGATGCCGGAGCCGGTGTTGATTTAATTTTATTTAGCCGATTTTAAAAGAACATTTTGTATGAATTTTTCAATTCCGGTCTGACAACGCTTGTTGTACAGAATTCAAAGATTTAATGATTATCAAGAAAGAGAGGGTCTCATTTCACGTAAGGGGTGTATGGAACCCCACCAAGACCTTCGGGGCCAAGCCAGCCTGCAAGCTGGTACACCTGTTGATTGACAGACGAGGCCCTGGTACAAACTTTCCTCTCGGGGTTAGTCACACAGCAGTCTCTGCGCGCGAAACAGACGGCGGAGCGGGAGAGAACCCTGCCCGAGTTCCGCAGTCTGCGGCGAGGACGCTGCAGACTCGTGCATACCTCCATGATCGGGGCCTGAGAACGGCAGTTGGCCGACTCGCCGTCCTTACAGAAGCAGGCCGTGGCGGAGGCGTATCATGTCCTACACACGACTGCCAACTCACCGACGCGGGATAAAACCCGACCCCACCAGCCGAGGCCGCGGTGGCCGGCCAAAGTCTGCCGGTAACCCTGGGGTTATCCTTTCGAGTGCTTACCCGGGGTACCCGGCAATGGACACTTGGGGAGGACAGCCCGAGGGGGTTTCCACACGTATAAAAAAATAAAAAAAGAGCAGTCGCTCCCATATAAGCCAATCCAAAAGAAAGAAAAGCAATAAGCGTATACCGTGTGCAACCGTAAAGCAAGCTAAGATAATTATGATGATGTTGAGGAGGTTGAAGGTAATTGTGGGGTGCCAGGCAAACCAATTTTTAGTTTGCTCTTCAGCTCTTAGACGGCTCTTGTAGAACATGATTTATGATTGGGTCCCCTGAGAAGTCTTTCTTCCCAGGTTTTTTCCCTTGATATCATAATATCAAAGCAGCACTGAGCATAAAATGCTGCTACTAGCTGTTACCTGACATATCATTCCTGCGATCCCGGGGAAACTATTTCCAGGATTAAAAGCAGCCTATATGCTTTCCGGACTATAAATCTATCTTTCAACCAAATTTCATTCAGATCTGTTTGATCTTTCTGCGTGAGATGTATTTTCATAATTAAAAAACCGGCCAAGTGCGAGTCGGACTCGGGCATGAAGGGTTCCGTAGTAGCAAGTAATTTTTTTATATTTGAGTTGATTGAATGAAAGGTAAATTGCGGTTTACGATTTATGACGTATTAAAAAAAAACTACTTATTAGATCTCGTTCAAACCAATTTTCGGTGGCAGTTTACATGGTACATCATATATTTTTTTTAGTTTTATCACTCTCTTATTTCAGAACTTACAGGGGGGCGACACACATTTTACCACTTTGAAAGTGTCTCTCGCGCAAACTATTCAGTTTAGAAAAAAAATATATTTAAACCTCAATATCATTTTTGAAGACCTATCCATAGATACACCAAACGTTTGGGTTCGATGAAAAAAATATTTAGAGTTTCGGTTCTAGTATACCCCCAAAATTTTTTGTTTTTTTCCTATTTTTGTGGGAAAATCTTAATGCGGTTCAAAGAATACACCTACGTACCAAGTTTCAACAGCATAGTCCTTATAGTTTCTGAAAAAAGTGGCTGTGACATACGGACGGACAGACAGACATGACGAATCTATAAGGGTTCCGTTTTTTACCATTTGGCAACGGAACCCAAATATCAGTATTACTGAACAAAGATATGAAAATGTGAAGTATGTATATATAATATATTGTTATGTAAATCAATATTACAATTTAACACAACAATGTAACAATTATCTTGAGTTATTTGTAGTCATTGTATAAAATTAAATAACGATTACTTATCTTCTTAGGAATGTACAAAGTTTATTACTTCAAACATAATTTGTTAACATAATTATTTTAACTATTGTTGATGTATTTAATCATAAAGAGTCTTTATTGCACTCCAAACATGGATAAGAACGAAGGATAACAAATTAAACTTGTAGTACAATGGTCAGTCTTATTGTAGTTTGTATTTTCTAACAAGAAACCTTTGTATGGAATATATTGCAAGAACTTGGGTAGTTTGTGTACAATACAGTTTTTGATAACTTAACCTAATTACTTAAAAAGGAAAGTCAAAGTCAAAGTCAAAGTCAAAGTCTTTATTTTTCAAAATAGTGTAACGTAATTACATCTTTTTGACGTCAAAATCTGCTTAAAACTAAGTTTACCACCGCTTCCTAGGCCCTAGTGGAGAAGAAACGGCGCAACAAACTCCACTGCGGAAAGCAATTTAAACAATACAATTTGAATTTTAGTAAACTCGACGTACATTCGGCTGCTACGACGGGGGCACGGGTTCGATTCCCGCTCAGTGCAAATATTTGTATGCATGAATATGTCTATTAGCATTGGTCTGTTTCTATGTATATTATGTATGTATTTAAAAAAAAAAGAGTATTTAAGTATGTTTATCCGCATTCTAGAACCCATTACACAAGCTAGTTAAACTATACTTACTTTGAGTCTAGAGTAAAAAGTGATAGAATATTTATTAAATTTATATTGAAAGTTTCAGTTGAACATGAAAAAACTAGGGTAACTCAATACTTCTGCGAAGAAGTAACGCTCGAGGAGGCGGCTCGGGAGCGACTCGGGTCTCTCCCAATCCGCAGAGCCCGCGAAGCGCGTAGGCGAATCAGGCATCGGAGGGCCCTGAAAGACTTCCGTCTTCAATGAGCGCAGGCCTGGGCGTGTCAGGTGGAGCCGCCTCTCTCTCTAGCAGAGTGGTTCCCAAACCCGATGAGGCCACTTCGAAACCGGAGATGGCCGATGAATGGTCAGCCGGGGTGCGAGGGAAATGCCTTACACCACGGCGTTTGAAAACCCGAGACATTGTGCGGTTTAATTGGGTCAAATCCGACAACCGAACATCCAACGTGTCTGGGGGTGCCTGGGGGGAAATCTGCTCGAAAAAGAAAAGTGTACTCAGTACTGAGTTAAGTTGCCGCTTAAATGTATGCAATACTTTTCAATGTCTTGTTTCCTGTGTTCAATAAGGAAATAAGAAAAATATCTGTATTCTATTCAAAATTTTTGCATCATAACATCCATATTATATAAAATTTGTTGAAAGAAGAGGTAAAGAGGTGTATGGGATCGCACTAAGACTTTCGAGGCGAAGCCAACCACACCTGTGCACTTGCGGATCGAGGGACGAGGCTCTAATTCAGGATTTCCTGTACTGGTTCAGAAGTCAGGTGGCAGACCGAATAGCCAAACTGAAAAAAGAAGGAGTAACCAGGTCCCTAGCTCCAAGCTGAAAGCCGTGGATGCAACCATGCTAAGAAAAGTTCCCTAATGTTTTGCACTTGCGGATCGAGGGACGAGGCTCTAGTTCAGGATTTCCTGTACTGGTTCAGAAGTCAGGTGGCAGACCGAATAGCCAAACTGAAAAAAGAAGGAGTAACCAGGTCCCTAGCTCCAAGCTGAAAGCCGTGGATGCAACCATGCTAAGAAAAGTTCCCTAATGTTTTGACTTTACCCATTTATAAGTATCCAATTGCTGGTGGTTGAAAAAGATTAGCTGTGTGATTTAATTGACAAATTCTTTCCTCAGAGGCTCCACCTATCATCTTATAAGACTGGCTATAAGGTTAGAAACTGGACATCTTGATATTCACAAGCATTCATTTGTGACCTAAATTTGGCTGTTTTGAACACTTATAGGCAATACACAGGTCGCTTTTAGCCTGGAAATAGATTCTTATGGTTCACTACCGGAATGGTATTAGTAATCCACATAAGTGAACTTGCAGCCATAGGCTTATGACCATAGTTCTCTTCTACGTCATTGTTAGTGTCAATAGACAACCCATTGTACATTAAAAGCTTTTTTCTAAATATATGAAAAAGGGTGTCCACTGTACACTTACTATTAAAATTGTAATACCTATTACAGTTTAGATAGTAGGTATTCAGATATCAAATTTTATTTATTTATTATTTATACCTTTCCTTTCACACACAATATAATAAAAGAAACTTGAAAGTTCAAGGTAAGACAACAAGACAATACATTATGTTAACCATCTATCATTACAAAAAGTATAAGTTATTGTTGAAACACATTAATAATTCAGGAACTACACACATTAGAATAACAAATTAGTTATGAAAACTATACAAAAACACGTGTGTGTAATAACTAAACATAATCACACATCATTTTCGACACAGATCTATTGTGCAATGCTAAAATGAGCATCCTATTAGAAAAGCTTGTCATTATTTTTATTGCTCACATAATCGGTCCATAGTTTACAATTGTAGCAGTGGATTGTAACGAAATTACTACAGTAATTTACTGAGTGAAGGGTTTGTTAACAATTGAATCACATGATAACAAATATTATGACTGATTTTTTTTCGATAACTTTGCTATTTTATAAGCCTACCTTGAGTAAACTGGATTTTAATTTTCGTGACTCTAATTCCTTGTCTGAATTAGCACACTTAGGAATGTTGGCTAATGTGAAACGTCAATATTGCATGAAAATTGATATATAAATAAACAAAATCTATACGGATGTAGTGTTTTGCCCTTTAACTTACCTTTGGTTGATTACTGCGCACAATTATAAGACAGCTCAACCAATTAAAGCTTATAGTAATAATCACTAACGATTTAACACTGTTATCATTTAATTAAATTATTAATATACAATGAAAACACTATCACAAACAGAGTTTGATTCAGCTGCCGCAGCCATTTGTAAAAATTGAAAGTGCTGCTCGCGTTATCCAATAAAAACTACCAAATGGCAAAATCTTCACTATGTACTGCTACTAAGTGCTTAACTTAGTTACGTACAAGTAACTTATATTAGTACATGTCACTACATAGTATAAAACAAAGTCGCTTTCTTTGTCCCTATATCCCTATGTATGCTTAAATCTTTAAAACTACGCAACGGATTTTGATGCGGTTTTTTTAATAGATAGAGTGATTGAAGAGGAAGGTTTACTTGTATAATAACATCCATTGCACCCGTGCGGAGCCGGGGGAGTCGCTAGTATTGTATATATCAATTTATTTTAAACTTAATAGTTTTTTTTTTTATAAATGTATATAGTGATTCCTGCTTAAGAAAATAACATTATACAACGCTAAGATCATCATTTACAAGACTACTTTATTAACATTTAGATATGAAAGTATATACATTTTGGAATTTTAAATATATTATGTTTTGTACTTGTACAACTAATTTTAGTAATTTTACTATAGACTACTACCATAAACTACCATCAAGAATTTTAAGCAACACGTGCAACTTTTATGATCACCTAAGATCCTTTACACCCAATATATTTCAAATGATAAAATCATAATTACATTTTATTGCAGCAATAAACATACTAAAATACACTGAAATAAACGTGTATCTATTGCAATTGAATTTAAATATGAACCATATGAAAAAAACAATGAATCAGAAACTATTTAAACATAATCCTTTCAAAACAAAATCTACTTCGAGGTGTACTAAGCGTAAAACAAAACGTTACAATATTTACAAATTTCATAAGTCGCAACTCGCGAGAAAATTTCATGTAACATAATAAAAATGTCTGCATCACCCTCAAGACGATGTATATTAGCATTATACAAATCTCTCATTCGTGAATCAGAGAAGTTTCCTAATTACAATTTCAGGTAATGTATTCATACAATTTTAATTACATAACCTATCGTAAGAAAACAGGTTTATATTGACATAAATCGATAATTATGTAATTATTAATACAAAAAATTCAATACTATTAACATATTCGTGTTGTCCTACGTAATCTTGGTATTTTTAAGTATGATGATGTTGATGTAAATTATAATATACTGAAGTGTAGAATTTACCTTAACACTATTACCTTCTACCTTATCATTTTTGGAACTTGGAGGATGATTAACATTTATCTCGGTCACTTCCTTGCATGAGATAATACAAGTTAAATATGCTATATTTTTATTATATGTTATATTAGTTACATAGCGGCAGCGCGAGTATGACGCCCCTGGTGTTGCACACGTCCATAGGCCACTGTAACCGCTTCCCATCAGGTGGGTCGTGGGCTTGTCGTGTGCTTGTCTGCCATCTAAGTAGTATAAAAAAAAGAGTTATAATTTTATCAAATGACTTTTGCCAGTAAGGGACTTGGCCATCCCTTTACTGATAGATATGAAACTACTCAGAGTCAATAATGATAGCACAATAACCTAAGAATGATTATAAACACATCAAATAAGCGGCGAAGTCTAATTAAATTTTCAAGCAATTAGTATGCTCACTTTTTCCTTTACCGGGTTGACAGTTTTCTTTCAACTATTCTCCATATATGTCCGGACACCCAAGCATCCCTTTCTGTAATTATTTTGTTAATATACACGTCCATTGCCCGTGAATTGTGAAGGTCAGATGGCAGTTACTTCACGTAAGACATCAAAGTTTAGACGTTTCATAGTTAGACTAAACACTAACCCCAACCGAGTTGGAAGAAGGCTCAGAATATGACGAAGATGTTAATAAACACTTTTTTCTACAAGAAGTGTAGCTAAATAGCCTAGCCACCAGATGGCAAGCATTTGATCCAACACCATGGATGTCTCAAGAGTTAGCATCGGCTTAAAAGAGGGGAGCGAAGGTGATTTATGATTTAACTATAATCCTTTTTCATTATTTGCAGGGCTTATGCAATACGGAGAGTACGAGATGGTTTCAGGGCAAGTCAAAGTCTCACCGATAAAAAACAAAGAATTGAACAGTACAATTTTGGAGTGGATAACTTGGAAATTATCAGGAGACAGGTAACTATGTTAATAAATTTTTAAAAAGTAAACATTCGTGACTGTACTTAAAGGAGACGCCTTGAGAGAGAACCAACCTTACTTACACATTCTTTAGGGTTCTTTTCCCTGTACTGAGAAGCTAGCCTAAATTGTTGCCGTCAATACCCACACTCATGCAGGTCGCATATTGTTATGGGATCTCTGGCGCTGTATTCGCTGTCTGCCAGGGTAGTGTTTTGATCTGTGTTGTTTTCTATATATTCATCATTTTGATGTTGTTCCCGGTTGCATCCAAGAGTTTCACCTTGGAACCCGGGGTTCGCTTGCTTCTCGACCTTTGATTTGACTTATACGACAATTACGGAAGCTGTCTGACCTACCAGCCCAGAGAGGAATGCCAGAGCCTCATCTGTCAATCAGCAGGTGTACTGGCTTCCAGGTGACTTTGGCTTAGACCTCAAAGACCGTGGGGACCAGATTCACCCGGTTCGATATAATAATATTGTTTCTAATTATTTCAGATAATTGTCGGTAATTTATACAAAACTGAGAAATTAGTTATCGAGAATGTAAGGTAAATATTCATACATACAATACAATGAATATATACAAACATCAATTGTGTACCTACTAATTTTGTATATTTTTTCAGGAATGATTAAGTGCACACACTCCTAAAGAAAGAAAACCGTAATTCCAGATCGAAGTTGGCAGGTGACAGCAATATTACTACTGAAAAAAATTGTAAAATTAGAAAATTATTCTGAAAAACAAAACATGGTCAATTTGTATAGAAAATCTCTCGAATATTATGATAATAGAACTTTCTCCTATAAGTGTGGAGCCTACGCTAGACTTGACGGAAATTCCGTTGCGAATCTTCCGCGTCGTAATTACTAATCAACGACAATTGTCGATTTATATGCAGTAACCTGTATTGGCGTTCCGACGCGGATAATCCGTCATGCGTGGTTTAGACCTTAGACGGTATCACACTAGGAAGTTAAGCTGCCAGGAGCCGCTGTAGTTTTGTTGAGTTTCATTTTGGCTTCTGAAGTGGTTTTAATAGATTTTAAATTTAGTTTTTTTGTGATACTGAGCAACGTATATGAATGAATTTCCAAGCATTCACTTTGCTACCTTTTTCTAGTTAATTAAAATTAGAAAATCTAACGCTGTCCGTCAGCTGAATTCGATACCTTGTGGTTTAGTAGTCAGCCCTACGATATAGAGATCCTGGGTTCGAATCCTGGCCATTACACTACCGACGTAGTGCTCTTAACATAAGCAATTTTGCTTAGCTGGAGGGCTAACGAGAATACTAGTACTTAATTTCGGTTACTAGTACCTACTATTAAAAAAAACCAGACCGGGTGCTATGGCGCACATTTTTGAGAGAGACCTATGTGCAGCAGTGGACTGCAATAGGCTAATCGATTGATTTACACAAGAAATAGGTTGCAAAGATCATGTAACGAAATTCAAGCTAAAATAGTTTATAGTCTCACAAATTATGTTAAATTTAGTATTAAAAACACTAAAAGACCTTTAAAATTCACATCTTTTAATTATTTACTCGTTTAAATAACTTTGAAATCATCATTACAAATACTTGTGAATGATTTGACAATACAAAGGTGTGACATTTATAATACGGAGCGTATGATACAGGGATAGCTGTGTAGTGAGTTGCACTTGAAGTAGAAAAAATATGCCCAGTTCGGCTTGTAAAAGGGCTAAAGGCCTTAATACTTTTTGTCCTTTTTCTCATTATACTCCCAATAAAATATTTTTAGCAAGTCTCGATCTATAAAAGCTTTCAAAATACATATATATTTTGCGTAGGGCTTTACATTTGACACGTCGTTGGGAAAAAGAGTTAGTCTGGCTTCCAGAGTTCTATGGTCCAAAACTTGCATATTATAATGGGAAATGTGATATAGATGCATAATACTCAATTGCAACCCTGTTATACTATACGATGTTATATTAGAGTCAAGACATTACACTAACCATATTTGTTCAAGTTTTAAATTATAAGAGGGCGGCTGAAATTCGCTCACGTTATTGCTCTCAACGCCATCTCGTTGGGTTTTAAGGTGCCAGAATACTAACCTTAATACCGGTAAGTATCTCACAGATTCACGAGATGGCGTTTTTATAAAGAAATTGTATTTTTTTGTGAAAAAGAATTATATCCCTTGTCTTTTTAGAAATATACCCAATATAAACTTAAAAAGCAATTAATTTGTTTCAGCGGTATCAGAATAGTTATTTTTCAATATGTATAGGGACAAGAATTGCTTGTTTTATAGTATTAGATAGAAAGCTATGATTTGGCGTCTCAATTTTTAAGTTTATTAAACTTTAAAATATGTATTATTATGCATTTCTGTAAATTATAAGTTACGTAATGTAAATATGTAATATTAACAATAAAACACTAAAAACAATCCAGTTTTTATTTATTACAATCACGTAATAAGATTTATTAGCAAAATGGCTACAGAAACCAAAAATACTAGTCGGTATTACCTTCACTGGTGCGGCAACCGAATGACGGGAATGATTGTAGCCGTAACAAATGTAAAAGCTTTCTTCTGTAGCTTGAAAGGGTCAGATGACAATTGCTCCCATAAAGTTGTAGAAGAGCTGACCCCGGGCTCCAAACTACCAGCTCTGGCAGCAACCGGGACTCACGCTGCGACGAAGATGAGGGTATTTCATTAAATAACACTAAAACATCCGTAAAATTATATTTATTACAATAAACAATATTTCTATGACTAAGTCGTGAGACAAAATAAACATTGTAAACTAAGTATATGATAAATTATATAAATGGCAGTTCAACAATAAATATTAGGGCTTGGTTGTGTGGCGACGATTGTACAATTTACTATTTAATTTGACACGTCGACAAAAAGAGCAATTTCGGTTTCCGTCGGTTTTGTAGAGCACTCTCTCTATCACAGCGCATGTCTACAGCTTGATATCTCTATAGAGTAGTTAGTTAAGAGCAATATCATTCGAATCAGAAATGAGGAGATCCGTAGACGAACCAAAGTTACCAACATAGCAGAGCGAGTCAGCAAGTGGCAGTGGGCAGGGCGCATAGCTCGGAGAACCGATGGCCGTTGGGGCAGAAAGGTCCTTGAGTGGAGACCACGCGACGGTAAGCGCAGCGTAGGAAGGCCGGCCAAGGTGGACAGACGACCTAGCAAAAAGCGCAGTGACTCGGTGGACGCAGGCCGCTACAGACCGGTCGAAATGGAAGTCGATAGGGGAGGCCTATGTTCAGCAGTGGACTTCCTAAGGCTGATGATGATGACATTGTACATTTTCTTGTGCATAAAGTTTTTAATAAATAAAACCGAAGTTATAGTTTTCATATTGTATAAACACAAACGGTTTTAACTACTCTATAAATTTATTAAGCTGTCAGTCCGATGTAGAGAGAACGCTCTATAATACCGAAGTAAGCCGATCTTGCCGGAATTTCACTTTTCTTCCGTGCCAATGCACAAGCCGAGTACTGTAGCAATTCTTACAGCCTACAGATACCTACATACAGCTTAGAAGAGGGATAGAACTCTTGACTAACCCTCTCTGGCTAAAAGGAAATCGCACACCATGGTAAAGAATTTAGCACTGAGAATATATTTAAAATAAATTGAGACTCCTTTTTTGATTCGGCTAAATGAATATTATATTACTCAAATTGTTGCTTTAACGCATAATCGCACGTGTTATAGTTTATTTTTGAAGTGTTAGCAAACTTACATGTATGTACTTATTTTTATAATAATCTATGTACCAAAACATGTAACAAATTAAAGCTTGCTGTATGCACAATGTAATGATCTGCATAGTCGCTATATTTATGCAATAAGTAATAAATATTACGCAAAAAAAAACCAAAAGAAAAAGTAGTCGAAACGACGAAGTTAAGTTACGTTCGACTACGCTTTAAAAAAATAACCTTCGTCGATTTGTCGATCTATGATTGTTAGACCGGCGGACATAACTTAAAAGGAAAATATAAATGTTGGTAGAATTAGTCGCAATTGTAATGGATCTACCGCGCTTCTAATATTTGAGTAAACACATGCGAACACATACAAACACATCGAAATCGAATCGGCGACGGTTAGTGTACTAACATAACAACTACACGCCTGTATCCCGAAGGGGTAGGCAGAGATGTGTATTACACACTCACGATTCGCCAGTTATGTTAAGGTCCCAGTGCTTTAGGGGGCGAGCCTATTGCCATCTACCGGGCATATTATTAAGCGAGAAATAATTAACATTTATTAATGCACACATAACTACGAAAAGTCAGAGGTGTGTGCCCGGGCGACTGGGGATCGAACTCGAGACCTCGTCTCAGCAGTCCGTTACGTACGCCACTGGGCTATCGACGCTTCGTGTACTTAGCACACTAGCTCAGTGTACTAAGGTTACAAAAAATTAATACCGTGTAAGTGAGTGTGTAACCTCTCTTAAAGTTAGCAACTTATCTTCAAATGGTTTACACACAAAAGATTTCCATTAAAAATAAAATTACAACTATAAAATATTGTAACCTTTAAGTTTTGCTAAATTATAGAACTTTAGTATTGTTTTAGTTATTTTGACATCACATTCTGAATTATGGAGACTACGCAGATCAAAAAATTGTATTACGATATACAAAATATTATATAACAATTACTCAGAGACCATATTTAACCCACACGCCTACATTCTAAACACACGTACAGACATACATTTGCACTATATACTGTTTAATTATTTATTTACAAATCTATTTGTGCGGTAAGCATGGCACTTAACATAAAAAAAAATACTGGCATAAAAAATATCGGAAATTATCAACATCTAGGACAGGAATTGAACCCGCGATAGTGCATTTTTAGGAGAAATACTGTGCTGAGCTACGCGAGCTGTCTTGATTAGCTGAAATTTTCGGCTACGTCAAGCTTCAAGTCGCGTCCTTGATGATGACTTTACATATTTAAATTTATAGGAAAAATATATTAATTGCTTCAAAATTATACATCATAAAACAATTAAAATAAAACTATTTTTAACGACAGCCATGGTCACGGGGATCATGGCTGCTGAAAAGCAACCGAAACGTCGGGCTCGATGTAAAATATAATGTAAAATATGAAATAAATCGCGATGGAATCCGTTAAAAATAGTTTTATTTCAATGTGTGTCATTCGCGTAAACTTCCGACAATATCATCATAAAATTATTCCAAAATACCTTCTTTTTTTCTTATATTGTAACTTTAATCGTAACATACAATAATTATAAAAGATACCTCTATGAAAATAAATAAATTTGGGGACATTTGAAAAGTAATTCGATATATGAGAATCTGGCCATTTGTCAAAGTGCCATTGTATTAGCGATAACGCTATCACTACTGGAAAACTTTAGTAATTTATGGGATTGACATAAACATTAAAGTAACTATATTAAATTTAAGTGAGTGTAAATCGAAATCTATTCATCTATAAGTACAAATAAATAAAATTGAAGTGTCTGTTTGTAACGTTAAAATAACAGCGTTTCAATGAATGTATACACGGCACTTACAACAAAAAGCCTTCTTTTTCTCTTAAGAGAAAACGAATCAGGTAGTGTCTGGCACGGCTAGACCGATTTAGCCGATTTCACTGGAAAATGGCTGATATTATAAGGCGTAACAAAGGCTACTTTTATTTCAGAAAAATAATAAGGGTTCCGCGCAAAACCATCAAAACACCGATGTTAGTCCACGCAGAGCAGACGAAGTCGCGGGTACACCTAATTATTATTATAATTAACAGAGTATTACGCGATCTATTGATAACGAATAGAAATGGATGCGTTTCGAAGCGGTTCCACTAATAGAATGTCACTTTGTCAGACTCAGACCTGTTAATATAGAATATACTGCTTCCGGGCTGTTTGGCCGTGGTCCATATGAAACTTGTGTTCCAAACGTTTTGTCGATCACTGCGGTCGACATTTTCAGTGGTACAGGTCCGCGCGGCGAAGATGTCGACCGCAGTGATCGACGAAACGGTTGGAACACAAGGTTTATATGGACCACGGCCAAACAACCCGGAAGCAGTATATTCTACAAGCAACGCCGGCCGTGTAATCCTAAAGATTTATATCAGACCTGTAATGATTTACACACCAAGTCTATTTCAAGACATGAATATGAGAATAAGAAAATTATAATAATTATTATCTAATAATAATAGCGTCAGATACAGAAACTAGTGTCGCCAAATATTATGACCAATTACGGCACACAATACAGTGACGTGATCCTATTAATATTATAAACTAACCGTTACCCGCAGCTTCGCCCGCGTTGAATTCTGTTCCCATTCCCGCTTCCCATGGGAACCTATTCTAAGGATCGGCCAAGTGCGAGTTGGACTCGCCCATGAAGGGTTCCGTAGCAGCAAGTAAATGTGAGTTGATTGAATGAAAGGTAAATTACGATTTACGATTTATGACGTATTAAAAAAAACTACTTTCTAGATCTCGTTCAAACCAATTTCCGGTGGAAGTTTACATGGTAATGTATATCATATATTTTTTTTAGTTTTGTCATTCTCTTATTTTACAAGTTACAGGGGGAGGGGGGGGGACACATTTTACCACTTTGGAAGAAAAAAAAGATATTAGAAACATCAATATAATTTAAAAATAATAATAATAACAAAAAAATAGTTTGGGTATGACGAAAATTAAATTGAGTTTTAGTTCTAAGTAAGTACGGGCAAACCTGTTGTTGAGCATAGTAATTGAGCCTGGGGTAAAGAAGGCAGTTTATTGTTTTATTTTCGTTTTGTGTGAAAATCTTATTGCGGTTCACAGAATAGGTACATCTACTTACTAAGTTTCAACGGCATAGTTCTTATAGTTTCGGAAAAAAGTGGCTGTGACTACGGACGGACAGACAGACAGACATGACGAATCTATGAGTGTTCCGTTTTTAGCCAATTGGCTACGGAACCCTAAAAAGTGCAAGTGTTATTCCGGACTATAATGTATACGGTATACGGATCTGGCTGAAATTTGGTACAGGGACCAAATTTCAGCCAGTTCCGCTCTGCCGTTACAGCGTGACTTAGTAACCAACATCCAAACATCCTTATAAGCTCTCACTTTCATGATATTTGTAGGATGAATCACGGTCTAGCGGCTGAACCAATCTGACTGAAATTTGGTACAGGGATAGATTATAGTCTGGAATGAAACACAGGGTACTTGTTATCCCTAGAATAGGTTCCCACGGGAAGCCGGAACGGGAACTCAATCCACGCAGGCGAATCCGCGGGCAACAGCATTTTCAACAGCGAACAAGTATAAAAGAAAATATCAGTTAACAGCCAGTCGCATTGCGAGTTATGTTGAACATCTGAACAGCATTGTGACGTGGCATACAGCGATAGGTGAGAGGCTCTTCCTTTTCATCTTTTCGAAATATACAAATTCATGTATACAAGTATTTGTACTGAGAAAGAATTAAACCCCTTTGTCCACTTAATAATAGGTAGGTACTATTATTATCAGAGATCGGAATCGGTAGAGTATATTTACCTAAAGTTCGAGGAAGGAAGTCACATAGAGTTGATAATACCTCCTCTAGAATGAAGATTAAATCTCGGAATTTAAGGAACTGCAAATTACTTTTTGTGCTTTGAATACATTTACACTAAATTATTATATTGAAGAATCTCATTATGTTTTTAGACTTCCGTACTAAAAGTGTTAAATTATAAGCGCTGTTTTTTCTTCTGTTATTTCAAATCAATAATTTGTAACTATACTCAAAGTCCAGTCCAGTAATGTTTTTATTAACCCGGGTTTTAAGTGTTTAGAGGAGGTATTATCAAGTCTATGATACTTACGTCAATTAACTTTAGGTAAATATACTCTACCTATTCCGATCTCTGATTATTATGTAAAAAAACTCAGGCTTATTACAAGAAAATGCATATTTGAGCATTATTTTTATGGAATGAACTATAAACCGTAGAGTAGATAAATTGATTAAAAATATATAAGTATTCAGTCAAGATCCCCTGAGAGAAAATAAAATTTTCGCTAGTCACTCAAGAGTTTCTAATACTTCTATGGAAAAACATAACATAACTTCACGCCTGTATCCCCGAAGGGGTAGGCAGAGGTGTATTACACACCCACGATTCGCCAGTTATGTTAAAGTCCCGATGTAATAGGGGGCGAGCCTATTGCCATCTACCGGGCACGTTATTAAGCGTGCGATAATTAACATTTATTACATAACATAACATCAACAAAGTCACAGGTGGGTGTCCAGGGCGACTTGGGATCGAACTCGAGACCTCGTCTCAGCAGCCCGTTACGTATGCCACTGGACTTCTATGGAACATTCCAATATTACTAGCATTATTTCACCAAATGAAGAGATTTTAAAAAAACACTCTTGAACTAATACTACTTTAGAACTCTTTTGAAAAACTATCTTCATCTTCAATAAAAAATAATAAATTCTAACATATTAACTGAAATAGTTTATTTTTTAGATGCTTTTCAGCAATTTTTTCTTTTCATTAGAGAAGTTAAGTATTTTGAGTTAGGTTGACAGTCCTATTTATAATTTAACAGTCTTTAAGCGCAGAGCATACACAGAGAGAAGGTGTTGTACTTAAATAGATGTGTTCCGATGAAAGTAGAATTATATTTAGACACTGAAGCAAAGAGCTGTGCACAGGACGAACGCCTAAAGTACGCTGACTAAGGCCACGCCTACTGTGATGACGTTAGGCCCGAGAGAATCACATTGCCTCGAGGCAAAGCCTAGCTGTAAAACTTCTCTCCATCAAAACTAGGACGGTTACCAGCTTCGCAATCAACCCAAGCTTAAGCGTAGCGAGATTTGCCTATCCAACAATAGGTCAACGTGACCGGTCGACTTTTTCCATTGATTTGGTTTTTCGGTGAATATTCCTCGATGGTAAGACCGATCTGGACATTCCCCTTACGACACTCAGTAATGTCTACTTGACCACCGTGGCAAATTTGGTCGAGATCGGTCAAACAGTCTCGGAGGAGTATCATTTGTTTGAAATGCAACTTTGAAACCAAAGACGCTTCGCTCGCGTTCGGCTCGCTACGCTTAATAATTCACATTATATGACAGCCAAAATTTATAATCACATACCCAGACCCATTAGAGAGTTAACCTTCAATAAATTTAAGAAAACACTAACTACCTGGCTGATGGAGAAGTCTTATTATAGTGTCAAGGAGTTTCTTGAGGATAAATGATGATGGTATGGGTTTTAATGAGATTTGAAGTATAAATCAAATTATGTGTGTGATTGATTATTATTATGACATGATTATTGCTTGTATAATTAAGGTCTTTGGTTTCAAAGTTGCATTTCAAACAAATGATACTCCTCCGAGACCGTTTGACCGATCTCGACCAAATTTGCCACGGTGATCAAGTAGACATTACTGAGTGTCGTAAGGGGTCGAATGTCCAGATCGGTCTTACCATCGAGGAATAATCACCGAAAAACCTGATTTCTATTGAAATCAATGGAAAAAGTCGACCGGTCACGTTGACCTATTGTTGGATAGGCAAATATCGCTACGCTTAAAAGTTTGGGTTGATTGCGAAGCTAGTAACCGTCCTAGTTATTGATTATTGATAGTACTGGGTATTCTAACATTACAAATTTATTGTTACGTGCATTCTTGACTAAATATTGACATTAATGTACATTTTATTTGCATTCTATGTTATTTATATTATGATATTTTAATCTAATTCCAATTCTTAATTATTAAATATATGATATTTAAATTCTATTAAATAAATTAATTTAACTTTGCACGCAGAGAATCTGCGAAACATGTCGGACATTATTTGATTTTATAACACCATTGTGAAATACCGTGTTTCGAGCAATAAATTATTTACTTACTTACTAACTAAACATTTTGAACACACGTCAAACAGTTGTCGCACGTGCAGTAACTGGCCAATCAAAAAACCAATAAAAAGGCAGATCAATGACGCGAGTCCTCTGACCCCGTGATAATATCTACTAGACGGCGCTCCCTGGCTTCGGCTGTGGTGTATTTCGAACCCCCGTTGCACCCCTTTTTATCCATATATGCCTGTAATTTATTAGTTTTCATATAATCTATGGGAATCTGCCGGATTTTTTAACATTTATGATTACAGCTCCGCTCCCTTTGGTAGTAGCGTGATAAAATATAGCCTATAACATATATATTGGTTAAAGAATGTTCAAAATCGGTTCAGTAGATCCAGAGTTTACTACCCTCCCTCCGCGCCCCGCGTTTACCGCCAAAGAGACCTAAAAAACGCCCTACTACGCAACTATAGTACATGGTCAAGACTTTGGACCCTAACTATACTTCGGCCGCATTCTCTCTGTATAAGCTCTGTGGTCTTAAGTGTCTATTAATATAGGTAGGTAACAATTATAAAATTCAAAATGATTCGGAATGTAATAAAAGTTAGCTCAGCATTTAATTTTGTGAAATATTGGAATGTTGCAAAATAAGTAAATACCAATAGCGAACTTAAACAATGCTTTTGCTTGCATACAGTTCTACTGTCTTCCATCACTTAAGCTTCTTATGACGGTGATAAAAATAGGCTATAAGCAAGTCTATGTAATTACAGTGGTCTAGATAGAAAACTACACAATTTCACTTAAAACTAACAAGTGTTTTCAAAAAATATAATTTAGTAAGGTACCTAGAAGTGGCAAGTGTATAAAAATAATTAGGATTCTCTATAGATAGACGGGACATTATTATCCCAAGTATCTAGATCGAAGATTAGTTAGTTTTTGGAAATAATAGTTTGAGAAGAATTGATATTGGTAGCCTGGTATATATAAGGTGTCACAAAATTAGGTCTCTGAATTTGGTGAGATGACTTGGTATCGACAAAATATGTATTTGAAACAAAAAAAAATATCGGGTATAATAGAAAAATAAAAATATATATATATATAAAAATGAAAAAAAAAACACCACCAGCGACCAGCGTCACGTGATGCGACGAGCCCGTGACGCACGTGGTAGGCATGCAGTCCTTCTCCTCGCTGTATTCTCCAAGCGGATGTGTGGGAAATACCTTTTTTTTTTTCATCGTGCGGAAATCCCTTCGGATACCCCCCCGCGTGCCAGCGGGGGCGGTTATGTCGTGTGTGGGAAATACCTAAATCGCGACCAGCGTCACGTGTGCTCGTCGCGTCACGTGACGCTTGGTGGTGTTTTTTTTTTCATTTTTATGTTTTTATTTTTATTTTCTTTTATTTATTTTTTTTATTTTACCCGATAAATTTTTTTTTGTTTCAAATACATATTTTGTCCATACCAAGTCATCTCACCAAATTCAGAGACCTAATTTTGTGTTACCTTATATAGATGAAGTTATAGTTTTTTTTTTAGAATTATAACCGAAGTTGCTTGTGTTAGGAGTGGGTTCACGTCGGGAATGTAATAGCCAGATTTCGAACCCGGGACGTCTCGATCGTACGGCCGACTCTTTAACCACTAAGCTACCGACGCTTCATAGATGAAAATCTCAATTGAGGTCTGCTAGTTTATAATATAACAAGTACTAAACATCAACTTTTCAATAAAACCATCTCTTTTCTCTATTCCAAAACAATTTTTTTTGTGCAATATTGTTAATTCAACCAAGTTCTCACTCAAGTAATCTATATATAGAATTTATCTCTTTCTTTTTCACGTGAATAGAAAAGGATAGCATTCTAATTAAGTTTACTTGGAGAACCATATAAACTATCCTAAATAAAGCTATTTTTAAAGATTAGGGGCCATCCATATCATACGCTTATGTTCATATCCCCACCCGTCCCCTATATCACTTAGGTTCTCATCATCCTCATAACGATTGTTGCATATCCAAAGTTTGCACTATGGAGCCCGAGGTCCACTTATTGTTTTTGATTGGTATCTCGGCTTTTCCGGGAGCGACTATCGCCTAAGAGGGAAGCCTGCGCCTCGTACGTTGTTTAGCAGATGCACTGAGTTGCAGGTGAGGGCCTTGTACAACCCCGTCTCCTAAATTACTAGGCCATATATTTTTATTACAAATACAGTCACGAAACATCTAGATCTATCTTCATTATTAACAACTTTTCCATTAATAATCGCATGCCAATACTCCTACTCTGCATCCGCCTTTTCCCAACTCAGTTTCAGTGGGCTTCTCATTCTAAGTTAGAAACGGTTGAACTTCGATATTATCCTTGTAACGACTGCCATTTGTAGTTAGACCAGGTTGTTAGACTAACCTAACGACCGGCGACCGAAGTCCGCTGGTAACCCTTTTTTTTTTGTTTCGTGCGGAAATCCCTTCGTATACCCCCCCTCGCCAGCCAGCGGGGGCGGTTATGTCGGGCTTATGTCGGTTATGTCTTCAGACGCCGGGGTGTAAAGGTTGCCCATAGAGCATATCCCTCACACCCCGACTGACCCTGGGCCATCTCCGGTTTCGAGATGGCCCCCTCGGGTTTGGAGTCCGCTGGTAACCCTGGGGTTATCCTTTCGAGGGCTTAACCGGGGTGCCCGGTAATGTACACTTGAGGAGAACACCGTGTGGTTTTAGTCGCTCCAATTCTGACACACCCATCTCATCGTTGCCACTGATAGGGTAGAACCCGAGAAGGTTTCCACACATAAAAAAAAGGTTGTTTGACTTTTTAGAGCTACAACTAGCCGTAACGAAAGCCACTATGTTCGTACGGCAACCAGGACCGACGGCTTAGCGTGCTTTCTAAGACACGGAGGGGTCTCACTATGTTCAGAATGGTCACCCATAGCACCCATAGTCCTACTCTACAAACGTATATTATTGATGTCCCCTTATTAATCTTAATGCATATAACTTACAATGTTTGTAGGTATATAATTTAAATATAATATCTTCTTTTACCTATGAAATTGCCGTTCTTACAAATTCATGAGTTCTTTATTCCTGTAATTTAAAAGCTATTTCCATTATTTATATTTTGTTTGAAAGTTGATTTCAAGCTTTTACAACTCTGTTTTTTTGTTTGTTGTTTTTTGTTGTTTTGTTTTTATTGGCCGCTTGATAAATTAATTCGATCTTCAAAAACAGTACTTCCTAAATGCTATCCATTTTGATGATAAATTTCGTATTAATTAACAGCTGTCACTTTTCAAAAATGTAATAAAAGTTGCTGTTTGTTAGCTTAATGTTGTCTCATTCTCACACAAAAAAAATGCAAAAATGTTAGTACTGAAAATTGGGTTTCCTCCAATTTCTTCAAGAAAAACGGCAATTTCATATGTAACGACCTAATATAATATGAGTAAAGCTCATTATTATGCTCATTACATGACCCCCTGTGAACAGTTAAACAACCCGTTAAGGGTGTTTTTTGTTTTTAATAATCAAAGGAATGTCATACATTAAAATAGAATTATTTTTAACGGATTCTATCACGATGTATTTGATTTTATTTTATTATTTACACTGAACCCGACGTTCCTGTTGCTTTTCAGCAGCCATAGTCACGGGGAGAAATAAATCGCGATAGAATCCGTTAAAAATTTATTTCAATGTATGACATTTCCGACAGTATGATGCAGTTTTAGTTTTAATCCAAATCGGTTCCGAGACTCCTGTCAGTTGAGGAGTCAAACTGAGGACCACCATTGTAGAATTCATTGGTTCTATAATGGTAGCCTTTATCTTAAGGCTTTTTAGAAAAAAAAAACGCATATTAATGTATAATAAATGACCATAAATCGGTACTAAAACGTGTCCACGCAAGCATTTTCTGTGCATATTTCGTTGTTAAAATCTTATTTATATATATATATTTACAAATACTTACAAATTGTACTATTCTCATAGATAACATTATTTTCAGGACCTGGTAATATCAGGTCAATATTATCACGGAATATAGAATCGAGAAAAAGTGCCTTTGAACTATGTTAGTGAGGATACTAGAGTCACCAAACTCTCACATATTCTGACCAATCACGTCGCACAAAACAAGAGTAAAAGTAAATGTCAGTTAGTAACCAATCGCATTGTGAGTTATGTTCATACATACACAAATACCCACACACACGCAAACACATACACACACACATACACACACACACACACACACACACACACAAACAATAGCTGCGGGCTCTTCGTGTTGATTGTATATTCAGTGATAATTTTACTATAAGTGTTACTAAGATTGATTTGTAATGGGGTGCATTTTAGTAAATACATGTTTTAACAAATCCAAAGTGTTTAATTTGGTAAAAACCTTGTTTTCTTTATAGGTTTTTAAACTTATTTAAAATAATTTTAAATTTGATATCCAGCTTTCTTAACATAGACTACGAAAATAGTGCAGTATTATGAAACTACAGGTTAAATTTGTAAGTTTAAACTTTAGACTGATTAATTTCGCAATTACAGTTAATACGCCTAACACTAAACATAAAAACGACTCTTCTTTTAAAATATTATATTGTCTATCGTCATTTTAAAAATAATATTTAAGCGGGAATTTTGAAAATAGGCGGTAGTTTTAAGATAATTTTTTTCGTACCGTAATTTTTTTTTGTTAAATATGAGAATGCCAAACCACATGTATTTACAATGTTGATTAAAGCTAGTACAGTTAAGGTGAAAGTGTCCTCTCATGTTTTTATTATAATTATTTTGAAGAATATTAGTAACCGAAATCACTACAATCCCCCCTAACCCCTCCAGCAAAGTTAAATAGCTTGTGTTACGAGTGGGATCACGTCGGTAGATTAATAGCCGGGATTCGAACCCGAGACCTCTAGATCGTAAGGCCGACCCCTTAACCACTAAACTACCAACGCTTTTCTCATCCACCATATTTGCCAGAAATATCTCCTTTAATTTAAACTGGACCATAAGTCTTTAAATATACGACTGCTTATAAATAAACTTCGAACTAATAGCGACAGAAATTTTATGCATTAATGCTAAAGTTTGCAGATCACCAGTTTGTGGAGGAACGAGGTGTAATGTTCCTCCAGCACAAAGGGACGATCCTCCGACCAGGCAAGGTGATCACGCCTAGCGGGCCGCAGCCCCACGGTTGTCGTCGGGATGTTGTATACTATGTTACACCAGCGTGAAAACTTCACTTTCGCGATGCAGGATTTATAGTTACGTAGTAGTATCGAAGTAGTTTAACTTGCTGTTGCTAGATGGCGTTGGGTAGATCGCCACAAGTTTAATATATTTTTTTAATGGTTTTCATTTATACGTTAATACCGTACAAAACGTTTTTTTTATATTGCTTCGATTCTTATATCTGCTAACGATTTGAAGTAAATGCGCTTAATTCGACTTGTCGTGGAGGGTATGATCAAAAGCGTTTGTTTTTATTTATTGCGAGGTTTTTATGATATGCAATATAAACAAAGACTTATGTATACTACTTGACAAGCTGTTTGGAACTAAAAAATCTTCGGGGCAAGGGATGCTGCTAACCATGAAGACGTAAGACTTATATACTTTTTTTTGATGTAAATACATACATTATTATCCATAGAAACACCTAGACCAATGCAAATAGACATATTCATGCATACAAATTTTTACACTGAGCGGGAATCGAACCCGTGCCCCCTGTCTTAGCAGTCGAATGCACTACCGCTACGACACAGAGGCTGTCAACTGGTTATTATAAAAAAAAACCTCTAATAAATGTTTTAAATTTTTTGAACACATGCATTGCCCAACTGAGTTGGGGTTGACTTCAGTCTGATTACGAAACGTCTGAACTTCACAACCCATTGGAAGTTCTGTAGTTAGAAGAACGACGGCTCAATTTACTCTTCGCGGCAAGGTAAAGTCTCAATTCATTAAGAATGGTCACCCATCCTAATACTGAGCTGGTTATTAAAAGTCACCCATCCCAAACGTATGTGACCATTTTTTCAAAACAGCCTGTCTTGTAGAATACATCGGCCTTTGAGATGAATTTCTAATATAATATTTATAAAGCTCATCAATATTTATTCTGCAAGCGACGGTTTTCAAGACCCCTGTAATATATTTACGTAAATATTTTTTTTAACACCTAAATAGTCATCAACGCCTATAATTTTTAATATTTTCGCTAATATTTGACTAATAAATACTTGATGCTATCAACTCGTTTATACTAAAGAAAAAAATTATTATTGACACGAGAAAAAAAATAGTTCTACAAAAATTTTTCGAAGAAATTTTTGTAGTGATTTAAATGACATTTTTTTGTACAATAAATCCTCAAATTAATAAGATTCACAAGACATTAAATTGAAAAAAATAAGATTCAGATTAGATATTAGATTGAAGAAATAAAAATCAGAAAAATAATTAGTTTTTCATTTTTTTTTTAAGATTATGGAATGATTCAACATACAGTGTAAAGAGAGATCGTTTACCGCTTGAGATTCGGAGTTAAAAGAGTTTATTCGCGTAATTAGAACAATAATCATTAATTTTTAATTATTACAACATGTCATACATATATTACTTATGTGTTGCCAGTTGTATACCAAATTTAAACCTACATTTTGGTACAAATAAACTTTCCTTGGTAGATTTTACTATACAGATTCTGTTTACTTACACACGCACGGGATATAAAATCATGAAGAAGTGCCCTTAAACCTTGGTAGTATGAAAACTCGCCAGACTTTCACATATATCACCAATCACGTCACACAAAACAGTAATGTGATTGCTTATAATTCTCAGAACAAAACTAAATTTAAATGTCGGTTATTGGCCAATGGTGTTGTGAACTATGTTGAACATCTTCACAGCATCTCTACTTGATTTTATCATCCGTGCAAACATTAAACACAAAAAACGGAAAAAGAACTTCAAGTAAAGTACCACTTTCTGATCTCAGATGTTTTCTCGTAGTGTTGAGAACTATCGCTTCGTGGCGTCGAATTGTTTCACCATTTCCGGTATAGCATTCGGTTCTACGGGCACTTGCTGCATTAGTTCCGCTAAAGATCTGACATAGGACAGCTTCCGGAAGAACTTTGAACTGGAATTAAAAAGCGAATATTAATGTTGGTTAGACAATTATTTTTTAATTTTTACCGAGTAGCAATCGGTTCCTTGTTTATCTTTTGTTCTTATTGATGAGCTCCTAAGGGCCATAGCGTGATGTTATATGCAGGATGAAGTTTTCAAGTGGACGTGGATAGTCAAATCCGAAACAATAAGGAATAGCGAAAAATGCTAAAAAGGAGTCTCGTGCCATATTTTCACGAAAACTAAAACTGACTCATCGATTTTTTTTTAAATCCATACGCCAGGAATCGTAACCATTGATTAAAAAAAAACAGTTTAATTACACCATTTGATAGTGTTACTAATAATTTTTAATTTAATTTTTGGGCTATAGCCCACTGGCGTACGTAACGGACTGCTGAGACGAGGTCTCGAGTTCGATCCCCAGTCGCCCCGGGCACACACCTCTGACTTTTCGTAGTTATGTGTGCATTAATAAATGTTAATTATCGCTCGCTTAATAATGTGCCCGGTAGATGGCAATAGGCTCGCCCCCTATTACATTGGGACCTTAACATAACTGGCGAATCGTGGGTGTGTAATACATCTCTGCCTACCCCTTCGGGGATACAGGCGTGAAGTTATGTTATGTTAATAATTTTAAAAAGTGATTTCATTTTGATTGAATTACCGCGGTAGCCTAGAGGTATGGGTTTTTTTTTTTTTTTTTACGTGCGGAAATCCCTTCGGATACCCCCCCCGCTGGCCAGCGGGGGTGGTTATGTCGTGTCTCAACTAAAACCGCACGGTGTCCTCCCCAAGTGTCCGTTGCCGGGCACCCCGGGTAAGCCCTCGAAAGGATAACCCCAGGGTTGCCGGCGGACTTTGGCCGCCACCGCGGCCTCGCCTGGTGGGGTCGGGTTTTATCCCGCTTCGGTGAGTTGGCAGGCGTGTGTAGTGCACACACGACACGCCTGCTGAGACGAGGTCTCGTGTTCGATCCCAGGTTTTATCATGGCACACACCAATGACTTTTCGATGCTTTTCGAAGTTATGTGTGTATTTATCGCAGGTTTATAAGTGCCCGGTTAATGGCAATAGGCTCGCCACCTATTACATTGGGACCTAAACATAAACTGGCGAAATGTGGGTGCTAGCACCTCTGCCTACCCCTTCGGGGATATAGGCGTGAGTTTATGAGATGAGTATGAGATGATGATTTCATAAGGTAAGTGCTCATTTTTAACTAAATACTTTTTATTTGTCTTATTATAGAACTTTTAGGACTCTCTTGGCGTTATCCGTAACGAAGGCCACAGATATGGGATGGGGACAGCGTATTGTGCTCTCCGAGGCATGGATGAGTCTCACTGTCTCAAGAATGGTCACCCATCATAACACTCAGCCAAGTGAGTGTTATGATGGGTGACCATGTTGCTTAATCTTGCAATATGCTAACCTACGTAGTTTACCACAGAGCCACAAGTAGTTCGGCTTGATTTCGCTAGATGGCGCTAAGTATTGCAATCCCCACACCTCTGAATCACAACCTGTATCCGCACATAATAGTTTAAATATAATTACTCACCTCACGAAAGGTTTAGTTAATATGACAAAGGACTTCAACCAGAAAGTGGGGTGGACTAGGTACAGGTGCTTAAGGCTCTTTCGTAACCTGAAACAAAACATTACCGATTACTAGAGGTACCGTGCCGGGTTTCATATTTAGCACGTCGGAATTTTACGGGAGCGACTGGCGGTTGACCCCCTAAATCCGAGAGGTGCGCCTGCGCCACAGCCTCGTCCGTTAAACAGCAGGTGTACCCGCTTGCAGGAGAAGTTCAATTGTACATTAAGCAATTACTAGGCTTTTTTTTTCTATAAATTTGGATCGGAAAAAGTGAACATCTAGGACGGGACTTTAACCCACGACTAGTCCTATACAGAGGGAATGCTCTGACCAATTGAGTGTCTGAGTGTCTAGGTGGCTATCAAATAAATCGCCATAGAATCCGTTAAAAATAGTTTTATTTCAAAGTGTGACATTCGCGTAAACTTCCGACAATATCATGTAGTGACATTATTTGTTACACGTGACATGTCGCCAAATTATGTCACTCCCATACGTTTCGGACTTTACCAGTGGCGTTGGAGCTAATAGAATGTGATTTTGTCTACGCGCCCTGGTTCTCCAAGAGCTCACCTCCTATCTATGAGTTTGTAGCACTCGTGCAGCCAGTGGAAGGTGGGCAGCTTCCTCCTGCCCGCGCTGCCGTGCAGGTACACCAGGATGTACTCGTCTGTCACCAGCCTCTCCAACGTCCATATCACATACCTGCCACAAAAAATATATCAATCAAGCAAACATTCAATTATTGCAGTCCACTGCTGGACATTGGCATATCCCATTGTACGCCATAGCACCCGATCCTGCCTTGCGCATCCAGTCTATCCCAGCTACCTTTTTCAGGTCGTCCGTCCATCTTGCTGGGGGACGTTCTACCTTCCGTTTACCGGTTTGTGGTCTCCACTCTAGGATTCGTTTACTCCATCGGCCATCGGTCCTTTGGCAGATGTGGCCAGCTCATTGTTATTATAAAATATATGTTATTGATTAATACTGTCGGAAGTTTACGAGAATTTTTCAGCAGCCATGGTCACAGGAGACTAGGGTACTTCCCCCACCGCCAGTGAAGAAAGAGTAAAGCTAGCAATAAACGAGGCAGCGTAGAGCTAGTGTAGCTACGATAGTTTTGTCGCTGGAATATATACGACTAGCAATCTGCTCTCGCCTCCCTTCACTTTTTTAACGCAAGCCATCGTAATTCACACATCCAGACGGCCTCTGTGGCGTAGCGATAGTGCATTAGACTGGTACGATAAGGGGCGCGGGTTCGATTCCCGCTCAGTGCAAATATTTGTAAGCATGAATATGTCTATTTGCATTGGTCTGGGTGTTTCTATGTATAATATGTATGTATTTACAAAAAAAAGTATAAAAGTATGTTTCTAGAATCCATAACTCAAGCTAGTTAAACTATGCTTACTTTGGGTCTAGAAAGCGCTGTGTATTATGTCGTAGAATATTTATTTAAAAAAAAAGAAAAAAAATTGACACATAAATTATAGCGTACTTATGTCAATTGCAGATAAAGTACCTTTCAAATGGTGAAAGAGCTTTTCCAATAAGTGCAGTGATTCTGAAGACTTCCCTAAACACCTTCATCACCTTTTTTGGTTCATAAAATTCACCCTCTTTATAATATCAGTATTTATAGCATAGGTTGAATGAGGCCTATTTACATGGAGAAAGTTTCTTCCCCCCTTTGGGGGAGAAGTCGTGTGCGATTATCGTCGGCGATAATCGCATTCACGTGTTTACGTTGTTGGTTGACATGTTTTTAGCGATCGACGTAAACATGGTGGTTTTTGTTATGTTTTTGATTCTATTATTGTTTTTAGGGTTCCGTTGCCAAATGGCAAAAAACGGAACCCTTATAGATTCGTCATGTCTGTCTGTCTGTCCGTCCGTATGTCACAGCCACTTTTTTCCAAAACTATAAGAACTGTGATGTTGAAACTTGGTAAGTAGATGTATTCTGTGAACCGCATTAAGATTTTCACACAAAAATAGAAAGGAAACAATAAATTTTAGGGGGTTCCCATACTTAGAACTGAAACTCAAATTTTTTTTTTCATCAAACCCATCTATGGATAGGTCTTCAAAAATAATATTGAGGTTTCTAATATCACTTTTTGTTAAACTGAATAGTTTGCGCGAGAGACACTTCCAAAGTGGTAAAATGTGTCCCCCCCCCCCTGTAACTTCTAAACTAAGAGAATGATAGAACTAAAAAAAATATATAATGTACATTACCATGTAAACTTCCACCGAAAATTGGTTTGAACTAGATGTAGTAAGTAGTTTTTTTTAATACGTCATAAATCGTAAACCGCAATTTACCTTTCATTCAATCAACTCAAATATGAAAATTTTACTTGCTGCTACGGAACCCTTCATGGGCGAGGGCTCGCACTTGGCCGGTTATTTCTTCTTCTTGTAAATTTAAGTACTCATATATGTTTATATGAGTATAGGAGCCAGCTGAAAACCAGCGCCAGGTACTTGTGCCTGGCATTATGCTGAACTGGCTCCTTTTTTGGTGCAATGCGGAGTACATGATCGACTTTGTTATTGTGTCTAATCTTTGTTAGTTGTGTAACGAGTGTTGCACCGAAATAAAGTGATTTTTCTGTCTTTCTTCTTTAAATTAAACCAAAATAGTAGTTTATGCAACTGTCATATAAGAAGGGGTATTAAAACACGAGAGGTCTGTTTATCGATAATAGGTTGACTCGAGTGTTTTAATACCTAAGTTCTATGCAGTTTCATACACTACTTTATCTTCATTCATAGGAAAAATCGAAATTAAACAAAGTAGGTAGGTTACAAGGAAGTAATTTAGCGTGCGCCATTTTTTTCACAGTTCGAACTGCGCATGCGTGCGCTTTTTTTTTCATATTCAGCCTACAAAAAATATAGCGGTGCAATAATGAGTTTTATGATACAGTTGGCGGTACTATAATAAGTTTTATTTTTAATTATATGTATATGCGTTTATAAAGTGCGTATGTATAGAATCATCTTTGAATTCGTAATTCGAATTTTTCTATTTGAATGTAGATAAAATAAAGTCCTACCTACGAGTTTGTCATACGATATTCGTAAGGTGATTATCGTCCAGCGTTTTGTTTACACTACGACACAAATTGCAATGCGATAGTTGCGTACGATTTCTCTACTTGTCTAAAAACAATATCGTATGAGATTTTTGCAAGTTCATGCGAGAATCGTACAATTTGGTTTGAACCGATTCAAATGCGAGACTTGCCATTCGAGCACTAGCACGATATTATCTTGTTTACACAGGGACGTTGAGTATTAAATTACAAAGCGATTTTTTTTTTATGGATGATAGGCTCACGTTTGACCTCTATCTCACCTGATCGTAAGTGACGATGTGGTCTACGGTGGATCACGTTTGCCTAGAAGGAACCTATTCACTCGAGACCACTTCCAAGGTTATAGCTTTCCGGAAACACAGACCCTGAGTCTGCAATTCCACTCCTTAGCTGTACGCATAATAAATGTGTCGCCGAAACGTTTCGTGCGTATGAGTGGAATATCAACCATGTAGCGGTGGCGCGTCGCTGTGCGTCTGGTCGTTCGTTGGTGGAAATGGCTTGGAGGTATCAAGTTGTGCAATTCCAGCGTACACTCTCCGAAATGCATCCGATAAAAGACTGGCGATAATCGCCAGTTCACGTACGATATCGTATCTTTGGTTTACATGATCATATTTTTATTTCATGCTGACTATAATCGTATCTTCGAAGTAAGAAACTCTCTCGCGTTTTGTATCTCTGTATTAACCTTATAATGTGCTTACCCACTGGGTTATCTATTAGGCACGAGCTTTCTATTATTAATTCTAGACTAGGGTTGCCATTCGTCCCGGTACACCGGGACATGTCACCAGTTTAAAGCTACTGTCCCGGTCGTCCCAGTTAATCTAGAAAATGTCCCGGTATTTCAATACATCGTATACTGATACTACCTGCCTACTGGACTAAATGGCTGACGCGCGAGCGCCAGTCGGGGTAGTGCGGCGCGGGCGACGCTGTTGCGTTCACACCGCCGCGCCGACTCTACGCGCTCGCACGTTTGATTGTCATTTGTCAACGAAACAATAATTAAAGGAAAAATGCCAAAACGTAAGTGTCATTTCTCAGATAATTACACTAAAGAGTGGTCTTTTATAAAGAGAGGGAGAAATGACTTCGAAGCGGAATGCGTCATATGTAATTTATTTATTTCTGTGAGCCATAGTGGCAAGATTTCAATACAAGATCACTTAAAATCAAATGCACATCGATCAAAAACATCGATAGCTTCTACTTCCCGTGATATTTCATCGTATATGGTCAGAGAAAACACACCAGAAGATACTTCAGTGTGTGCAGCAGAATTAACAACGGCTTACAAAGTCATTAACCACCACCAGTCTTTCAATTCATTGGATTGCATCACTAAATTGAATTCTACCATGTATCCTGATTCAAAAATCGCCGCGAAGCAGTCAACTGCGCGAACCAAAGCTACAGCAATAATAAAAAACATATTGGCGTCACATTCTGTGTAAAAGACTAAAGAAGAACTGGAGAAAATTCCATTTTACGGTATTTTAACGGATGCAAGTAACCATAATTCTGAAAAGTTGTTTCCCCTTCTTATTCAGTATTTCTCAGAAACCGATGGTATGCAGTTAAAATTGATAAAATTGGACTCTTTGGAAAACGAAACATCAGAAACTATTGTTTCTTTCTGTATTAAAATATAATACACTGAATAAATTAAATATTTCATTGGAAAAGTTAACCGCGTACAGTGCTGATAATACTAACACAAATTTTGGAGGACGAGAAAGGCACGGGACGAACAATGTTCATTTCAAACTGAAATCAAAGTTGTCGAGAGATATCGAAGGTATTGGGTGTCCTGCTCACATCCTACATAATACAGCGTCAACCTCTGCCGATGTACTTTCTGTCGCTGTGGAGTCAGTGGTACTCAAGATTTACAAATATTTTTCGATATTTAATCGCAATGAACATCTTAAATCTTTTTGTGAGACAGCTGATGTTATTTACGCTAATTTACAATCCCACTCAAGAACTAGGTGGTTGTCACTATTGCCTGCAATAGAACGTATTCTGAAACTGTGGGAACCCTTGAGAATGTTTTTTTTGGCTGAAACTAGACCGCCCAAAGCAATTGTCGAATTTTTTTACCACCCGTGCTCACAAGAATATTTTCTGTTTTTACATAGCCAATCATTTTTATTTGAGAAACAAATAAAAACAATAGAAAAATCTAATATAACCATCATTGAAGTTAAAGAACTCATAAACAGTCTTGAAAAAACACTGTCAGAACGCGCTGGAGCTAAATTTTTGGGTATTCAAACTAAAACTGAATACGATAAATTAGCAAAAAATCCTCAGCATTTCAGTTTAATAAAGTCGTTTGACGAAGAAGTTGATAATTATTACAAAACGGCTTTGGAATATTTACAGCAGTGGAACGACTCCACTGCTGTAAATATTCCAAAGCCACTCACAAAATATGATACATTTTCATGAATGAATCTTGCTACCCCACCGCAATGGCAGGATGTTGAAAAGACAATAAATTATTTACAAGAAAAGGGAATAGTGATCAAAGATTTTATGGAACAAAAAATAGATAGCGAATCTTGGAACGAAAAGGACATGCACCAAAAATGGTTAAGCTTTTTTCAAGAAACGGAAATATTTGAAAGGAAACAGATTTTAATTTTGATGTGCCAATACTTATACGCCATCCCTGGTCATAACGCCAATGTAGAAAGAATATTTTCTTTAGTAGCTGCACAGTGGACTAAAGAACGTAATCGCCTTCACGTAGATACGGTGGAAAGTATAATTTAATGTAAGTTCAATTTCAAAATTACTTGTTCAGAATTTCATAAGTAGGTATGTTATGGGCAAACCAGACTTACTAAATAAGATGAAGAAATCTGAAAAATATAATAATTAGTGTTTTAATTGAAATCTTTATTGCAGAGATAATTTTAAGCTGATTTGTTACGAAAATTAAAGTAATAAATGTAAAATGGTAAGAAATGTGTATTTTTTTGTTTACTGTTCATGTCCCGGTCAGCACATAGGCTGCCATGGCAACCCTATTCTAGACAGCAAAGGACTGAAGTTGCGACTGCGCAAATACGATGACAGGTCTATTAGTACAGGCTTTAGCGATAGATGGCGTTGATCGATTTATATTCAAGCTATCGTTTGTTTCTTCATAACTTACAAGTCTATGGTAAAGTAAATTTTTTGGTTAATTCTCAGTAGCAGTATCGGAGATACTGCATTTTTTGGCTTTAGAATTGTGACTAATTTTACAATTCTATTATTTATAGTATATTGTAAACTAGAACTGAAATAATAAGGTCGTTTTCGAGTTTCAAATAATCTTATTTATAGTGGTAGGTATACACTGCATTATCCCATACAAAGGTGTACAAAAAAGTGTCTGGCATGGCTTCTTGTAATTTAAAATAGGATACCAAGCACTATGAGAGAGCAGCCTCTAAAATGTTTATAAATAACGTAACGTTAGATAAGTCTTACTATTCGGTACCTTTTTTTTTTTTTTTTTTTTTTTATCGTGCTTAAATCCCTTCGGATACCCCCCGCCGGCCAGCGGGGGCGGTTATGTCGGCCCCCGGCTGACCCTGGGCCATCTCACCACTAACAGCATCGCTCATCCTGTCTCCTCTGAAAGCAGAGGAGTACGGAGAGCGATGTGTTCCCGCCACGTTGGGTATTGGCCGATGATCAATGCCAACCCTATGAAGGGGTGAAGGGGAAGCCATTGACCGCCGCCCAGGGTGTACCGGCCGCTCCGATTCCGTTCCCCCCGGACTGCAGCGGGATCGGAATCGGAGTGACACTCGAGGAGGTTACCCAACACACACCCCTGTATCAGGGACCCTAATGTTTAAAATGCAACATCTTATTGTAATACCACCAAACAAATAAACGAATATTATTATTATTGAATTTACTCCTTGTAAAAGTAAGTGAGGTCTGGGAAGCCCGGGATCTTGGACTATAATGAATTGAACAGATTTCAATAATGATGGAAACCGTCTGAACTTGGTAATTAGACTATTAAGTAATAACAATTTTTCACAAATTGGCGGTGGGGGCACGAAAACAAGACCTTTATAAATAAATGTTGTACGACAAAGTACACAACGCCATCTAGACCCAAACTAAGCAGAGCTTGTCATATGGGTTCTAGAATGCGGATAAACATACTTAAACACTTTTTTTTTGTAAATAAATACATATTATACATAGAAACACCCAGACCAATGCAAATATACATATTTGCACTGAGCGGGAATCGAACCCGCGACCTTTGGCTTAGCAGTCGAAGACACTACCGCTACGCCACAGAGGTCGATACCGATATTTATTGCGGAATTCATTTTTTAGGTAAAGTGATGCATTTTTTATGAAATTATTGTTTAATTTTGCTGTACTAACACGATGGAGAGTAAATAAAGATAATAAAAGAATTCAAAAAAAAAAAATTAAACAAAAAGAAATAAACCAATTGCAAAAGAATCGCTTAATTTGTTTTAATCTGCAGTCCTATCGCCTGTCTTCGTTTTGGGGGGCGTTTCCCTAACACCCGGTATAAGTAATCATAATATAGCGATTTCCCTTGGCGTCCGAAGTTTGCACTTTGGTCCGCTTGTTGTTAATGATTGATATCTCGGCCGCGGTAGCCTAGTGGGTAATGGACTGCTGAGACGAGGTCTCGGGTTCGATCCCAGGTTTTACCATGACACACACCAATGACTTTTCGATGCTTTTCAAAGTTATGTGTGTATTTATCGCAGGTTTATAAGTGCCCGGTTAATGGCAATAGGCTCGCCACCTATTACATTGGGACCTAAACATAAACTGGCGAAATGTGGGTGCTAGCACCTCTGCCTACCCCTTCGGGGATATAGGCGTGAGTTTATGTTATGTTATGTTATGTTTTATCTCGGCTTTTGACGACCTCCGTGGCGTAGCGGTAGAGCGTTCGACAGCTAAGTCAGAGGTCGCGGTTTCGATTCCCGCTCAGTGCATATATTTGTATGCATAAATATGTATATTTGCATTGGTCTAGATATTTCTATGTATAATATGAAAAATATTTATCCACATTCTAGAACCCAGGATAACTAGATGCTATACTTTAGGTCTAGATAGCGCTGTGTAGAATTTCCTAGAATGTTAAAATTTATCTTTTTCGGGAGCCGAGAGGTGCGCCTGCGGCCTCCCTCGTCCGCCGTTTGGCAGGTGCACGACAAGCAGGGCCTCCATTCTGTTATTTTATGTTAAAACAAACTACTGTCCTGCCACTGTCACTCTAAATATGTCAGTTAATTTAAAACTTTATCACTATACATCCAAAATCTAAAATTAAATAAATAAATATTCTATGAAATATTCTATGTAGAATACACAGCGCTTTCTAGTCCCAAAGTAAGCATAGCTTAATTAGTTTCTGTTATGGGTTCCAGAATGTGGATAAACATACTTATATATATGTATATATATATATTTGTAAATACATTGAAACACCCAGGCCAATGTACATAGTTAATGCATACAAATATTTGCAATATTTGCTGAGCGGGAATCGAACCCGCGCCCCCTGTCGAACCAGTCGAATGCACTACCCCTACGCCACAGAGGCCGTTCATTACACTTTTTTATCTACTCTACAAAATGCCATTTAATTTTAGACTTTAAAAACATTAAGTCTAACGATAAATGCCATTTTTGTGGCCATGGCAGTGGAATAATAGTGGGTTGTTTTAACACAAAATAGCAGAACCGAGGTCCCGGAGAGGCCGGAGAGGCCGGAGAGGCCGGCAGGCGCTCACGCACTCACAGGAACAGGTTGTCCATGACGTAGGTGTAGTCGGCGCGCGCGCCGTCGGGCAGGTGGCAGGCGCTGAACACGATGAGGGCGGCGCCCCGCGGGTCGTAGCCCCCGTGCGAGATCACGCGCTTGTACGGCTCTATCACCTGCCGGCAGTATGAATTTGAAGGAATATTTTATAAGATGAGGAAAAATAATTGAAACCGCGACACTGTTACCGTTACCGACACTTCTGTAAATAGTTCCGAACGATTAAAAAAATACACACGTAATGGTTCAAGTTTACGCTAAAGAAGTTTTACTTTAAACACTCAAAAAACCCTCAAGAACCCCACGAAAAACTCAAGAACTTCAAGTAAAACTCAAGAACCCTCCAGAACCCCACGTAAAACTCAAGAACCCCTTTTAGATGAAGAAGATGATTTATAAATTAAAAAATACTAAAAATGAACACTATAAGAGGACTGTCGGTAACGGTAACAGTGTCGCGAATTCAATTGCTTTTTCCCATTACAAAAATGCCCAACGCGCATTCAGATGTTTTTACTTCAAAAGCCGATGAGGTATACCTTCATATCACAGGTAGCGTGTCCAGTCCCCCTGGGTACGCTGATCCAGGCTCTCTCGTTACTCAGCTCCTCAGCGGCCGAGTACTCAGGGATAGGATCGCTGCACTCACTTAAAGTATTCGTTGATTTTGAACTGTAACGGGAAATTTTTAAAGGTCAATTTTAAAAAACATCAGAATTATATATATATATATATATATATATATACATATATATATATATATATATATATATATTTCTTTTTCGAATTACTGTGTGATTTTATTATCTCTCTTCTTCACCGGGAGCCAACCTTGGTTGCACTCTTTGAATGCACATACACTTTGGAGCCCGAGGTCCACTCTCTCACAATTCCATTCCTCTCTTACAACTCCATTCCTCTCTTACAACTCGATTCCTCCCTTACAACTCCATTCCTCTCTTACAACTCCATTCCTCTCTTACAACTCCATTCCTCTCTTACAACTCCATTCCTCCCTTACAACTCCATCCCTCTCTTACAACTCCATTCCTCTCTTACAACTCAATTCCTCTCTTACAACGTCATCATTATCATCTTAGCATTTTTCTCGGTTTCATCCGAGGCTCATGGCTTGGTCTACTTACATACTATTGTTATCACACAGTTCCCTGGGCACTGGAACAGGCTGAGGTAACCCCACCAGCTCAGGGTCCAGTTCAGGAGGCTCCTCCTCCGACTCCATCGAACACACGCTCACGCTGTCCAGGCTACACCTGTCTTCTTCCACTTCCGGGGGCTAGAGAAAAATTCAAAAATCCTTACTAATCTGACTGTTTTAGGCATGGCAGATACACATGTACATTTATATCTAACCAGAAGCAGGTACAGTCAACGACAAAAGTGGCTTAACTAATCTAATTTACATTTTTTTTTTATGTTTAGGACACGTCAATTTGACTTCACCTCGCCTGATGGTAAGCTGAAGGTAATGTCTCAGGAAAGAGGGTCACCGTTACATACACGTACCATGCCAACAATGGTGGCACTCAGCTTGACGGCCTCATCAAAAGAGGATTGTCGTCGCAGCACCGCGTGACACCCACCGGTCCCACTAGTGCTGCGACCACAACCCCCCTGCCCGGCTATGCACTTGCTGACCCCTGAACGCAATCAAACCGAAATTGGATTACTATGGAGGGTTTTTCGCAATCGTGCACGGTGGTACCCACCCGGCCGAATTTTGTGACAAATTTGTATCATCAAATTTCTACCACCAGTAAAATTACCTTCGCTCTTAAACATTTAATAAAATAACACAAAACATGATATATATTAACTTTGTCCTCTAGGGATTATAAGACAGGGGTGCGAATGGTTAGATCACCTCCAAGTTTGGTGCACCCTGGGCAACGTGGGCGATGACGCATCATTGATTGCTCCTCTGGAGTAGCTGGCGTCAACGTCAACGGCCAAGAGTCTGACCAACCGGCCCTTTTCAGGGACAGCTGACCCCATTGCACGAGGGGGTCGGGGTATGGCGGGCCTGCAAGGCCCGCGGAGGGGGGAGGTCGCTCCAGGTACCCCTCTGCTGTTATCAGAGAGGACACTGCGAATGGCCCAGGATCAGTCGGAGTGCGAGGGATATGCTCGATGGGTAACCTTACACCCCGGCGTCTGTAGACCCAAGACGGCGTGCGGTTTTAGTCGGTTCAAGCCCGACATAACCGCCCCCGCTGGCCGGCGGGGGGGGGGGGGTATCCGAAGGGATTTCCACACAATAAAAAAAGGGATTATAACACTACACATATATTCATTAGTTGGTTCAAGAATTTCAATGTGAAAAACCTTTCCAAATATTTTAGTGACGAACTCAGTGGCGTAGCGGTAGTGCGTTCGACTGCTAAGCCAGAGGTCGCGGGTTCGATTCCCGCTTAGTGCAAATATGTATATTTGCATTGATCTGGGTGTTTCTATGTATAATATGTATTTATTTACAAAAAAAAAAGTATTGAAGTATGTTTATCCGCACTTTAGAACCCATATAACAAGCTCTGCTTAGTTTGGGTCTAGATGGCGTTGTGTAATTTGTCCTACAATATTTTAGTGTTAATCCACCTTTGTCGTTGACTGTACTTATATGAAATTTCGTGCTTCTCACTTTGAAAACTAAGTATTTCTGTACAACTGTTCATCCTTGTTCATCTGTCTGCACTTGAAAACGTCAGATTCATTTGAGATGTTAATGTCGCGGCTAATTGCAAACTCTGTGGCGTAGCGGTAGAGCTTTCGACTGCTAATTCAGAGGTCGCGGGTTCGATTCCCACTCATTGTAAATATGTATCATTTGCATTGATCTGGGTGTTTCTATGTATAATATGTATTTATTTGCAAAAAAAAAAGTATCTAAGTATGATTATATTATTAAGTATATTAACCCATGACACAAGCTAGTTAAACTAAGCTTACTTTGGGTCTAGAGAGCGCTGTGTAGAATGTCCTAGAATATTTATTTATTTCTAGTTAAGCAATCCTAGCCAGGTCAGTCTTAGGATGGGTGACCATTCTTAATATATTGAGACCCCTCCGTGCCTTGAAGAGCACGTTAAGGCATCGTTCCCGTTTGCCATACGAACATCTATGACAGTCGTTACGGGTATTTGGACCCCTAAAAAGTTCGATAATTACTGGTCTGACTGCAGAACTTCGCCAGTGGGTTGTGGGGGACAGATGGCAGTGGCTTTACGGAACATATCGACCAGTTTGGGGGTTTCATAGTTTAAACTGAATACTGACTCCAATAGAATTGGGTTAGCCAAGCCTTGTAGGATGATAAGACTGATTTGAAATGTTGCACACTTATCAAGGACCAATGACAAAGCGTCGGTAGCTTAGCGGTTAAGGAGTTGACTCTACGATCGAGAGGTCCCGGGTTCGAATCCTGGCCATTAGAGTACCGACGTGAACACACTCCTAACACAAGCAACTAAGCTTAAATAAATAAACTAGGAATTCAGTGCAGGGTGCGACTGAAATAAATTGAGCTGAGCGAACAGGACTCTTACTTGAAAAATAAGGCATCTTACTACGGTCGCGCGCATAGCTAAGGCCGCGCGCTCGTGAAACTGTTTTTCGATGATTATTCCTCAATGGTACATTGTACTTGAACAGTTGACCTCTAAACACTCAGCGGTGTCTACACTATCACCATGGCAAATTTGGTCAAGATCGGTATTGTGGTTCCGGAGGAGTACAGTCTCGACCAAACGGCTTAGCCACGTATAAGTAATTTATAATAAATATTCTACGACACACAGCTTGTGTTATGGGTTCCAGAATGCGGATAAACATACTTATATACTTTTTTTGTCTGTAAATACATACATATTATACATAGAAACACCCAGACCAATGCAAATAGACATATTATTCTTGCATACAAATATTTGCACTAAGCGGGAATCGAACCCACGCCCCCTGTCGTAGCAGTCGAATGCACTACCGCTACGCCGCAGAGGCCGTCTAGCTGGAAAGGTTTCTTTTATGGATGATAGGCTCACGTTTGACCTCTATCTCACCTGGTCGTATGTGACGATGTGGTCTACGATGGATCACGTTTGCCTAGAAGGAACCTAAATTTATTTGGTTAGGAGGAATGTTAGTAATTTCGGTTACTAATATTCTTAAAAAAAAAAAAAAAATTTTAAAAGTATTTTCTTCTAACCTTTTAAGAACATTTATTTTAGCGCTCAATGATGATTATTGTAAGCACCCCTCGCTTTCTTTAACAACAAAATAATTTTGTTATTCACTTTATTCTCTGATCTGAGTCTTTCTAATATTCTATTAAAGCGTGTTATCTAAGTTTTTTTTTTTCAAATTTAAACGTCATAGAACTGGCTTGTAACATACAACGTGACATTATTCCAACCACATAACCGAAAACGATAACACACCGTAACAATCGTCACCGTTCACACGACGGCGTGAAGTTTACAAAACAATGTGCGGAATAAAAATTAGAACAAACGGGTACTTGCGTGAGGCAGTCAGCATACCTGGGTTGGCAAAACTATATCGTATTACAAAACATCTATTTAGAGCGCTAATTACTCAAACGCAACTTATAAAGAGATATTGTATGATATTAATCTTAAGGCTTTCACGGCCGGCGTTGCATGTAGAATATACTGCTTCCGGGCTGTTTGGCCGTGGTCCATAGGAAACTTGTGTTTAGTCGATCACTGCGGTCGACATCTTCAGTGGTATAGGTCTGGGCGCCGACGAGTGCGGAGCACTCTCCTCGGCGGCGACTTCAACGGCGAAAAGTTTTGGACACAAGCAGTATATTCTACTGTATGATATTGTCGGAAGTTTACGCGAATGTCACACATTGACATAAAACTACTTTGAACGGATTCTATCGCGATTTATTTGATGTTATTTTATAATTTACATTGAACCCGACGTTTCGGTTGCTTTTCAGCAGCCATGGTCACGGGGAGATACTGTATGTCAGAATCGTAATAAGTGGACATATATGGTATCTATCTACCCCATTAGGAAAGAGACTTTACTGTTTCCATACTAATATTATAAAACTAGCTATAACTGCGACTTCGTCCGCGTGGATTTCGATTTTTAGGGTTATAAAGGCTAAAATTAAGTAGCTTATGTTACGCCTTGTAACATTACCTATCTGCGAGCGAAAGTCCCGTCAAAATGGGCTCAGCCGTTCCAGAGTAAATCAGATTTTATTCACAATTTTGTGGGTATTATAACTAATATACCTAAAGACCACGCTATAAAGACAAACAAATACTTTGATTTGACTAAAGAGTTAACCAAAAACGGCTACGTGGTTAAACTCTACGCCGTAGAAGTAGGAGCAAGGGGAATCCCAGCTAAATCCCTGTACACCTTACTTAAAGACCTCGGATTGCCAAGAGCTTCAGTAAGCTCTTTACTAAAACGTATATCAAAAGCGGCATTGTTAGGATCTTACCAAATTTGGATAGGTAGGGGGGGGAACACTACTGACGGTGGAGGTGAGCGCTGATGCATCACAAGGTGGCCACCCTAAACCTACATCTGGGTCGCAAGTCACAGTCGCCGTCATGGTGTTCCTCTCTGTACCACGCTATGGACCCGGCGACCGCACGGTGAATCCATGGAGTGCTGAGAATCGGATCTCTCTTTGCGCGGATACCTAATTATTTTTCTAAAATTAAAGTAACCCATGTTACGTCTTGTAACATTACCTATCTGCCAGTGGAAGTCCCGTCAAAATCAGCCCAGCCGTTCCCGAGATGACCTCTTTCAAAGAGATAGACAATTTTTTTTTTAAATTGTACGCCTAAACCACAACCACAGAACCGATTTTGATGAAATTTTGCTACAGAGATGGGCTAGACTCTAGAGCTAGGTTACCTTTTATCGCGAAAAAAAGGCTTGTACTTATGTTGTCAAATTTTTATTCACATGCAAATTTATTTATTTTTATATTTAGGACACGTCAGTTTGACTTCACCTCGCCTGATGGTAAGCTGAAAGTAATTTATCGAATAGCGTATAAAAATGCAGGCAATTATGGGTAACAAAAATATATATGTTATAACTAAAAAATGTAAATAAAATAAATAATTAAAAGAACAATAATCCCACTGCTGCTGAAAAGACCAAAACCAGTTTGATAGCAGGCGGTACACATTTCCATCCATTCGGTTTTTGTCAGGTTTTCGGTTTTATAATTCTTCATTTTGTTATTAGCCTAGTGGTATGGGTAATGGACTGCTGAGCCAAGGTCTCGGGTTCGATTCCAGGTTTTATCATGGCACACACCAATGACTTTTCGATGCTTTTCGAAGTTATGTGTGTATTTATCGCAGGTTTATAAGTGCCCGGTTAATGGCAATAGGCTCGCCACCTATTACATTGGGACCTAAACATAAACTGACGAAATGTGGGTGCTAGCACCTCTGCCTACCCCTTCGGGGATATAGGCGTGAGTTTATGTTATGTGTTATGTTATGTTTATTATTAAACTAGTTGTGCCCGCGACTTAGTCCGCGTGGATTTCGATTTTTATGGTTTTGGTTCTTTTGCGCGGAACTCTAATTTTTTCTAAAATTAAAGTACCTAATGTTACGCCTTGTAACATTACCTATCTGCCAGTGAAAGTCCCGTCAAAATAGGTCCAGCCATTTCGGAGATTAGCCGGAACAAATAGACAGACAGACAGACAAAAATTTTAAAAAATGTTATTTTGGTGTAGGTATGTACCGTATAATTCATATACATGTAGTAAAAACGGTTATTTCAATATTACAAACAGACACTCCAATTTTATTTATATGTATAGACTAGCATTGCCAAGCGGTTTCACCCGCGTAAGCCCCGATCCCGTGGGAATATCGAGATCAAAATCAGCGTATGTTACTCAGGCATAATGTAGCATTCTAATGGTGGATTAATTTGTGAAATCGGTTCAGTAGTTTCAGAGTTTATCGATTACAAACAATGATGAATGAGTGTAATAAATGCCTCTCACCAGATGTATCTTCCTCCGTGGAGTCCCCGGACTCCTGTGAGGAGCAGGCGTGTGTCGGAGCGCCACGCTGCCGGTATAAGGGTCCAAGAGAGCCTGGTACGCTGATCGGTCTTCTTGGGTGGATGCTGATATTACGTCTGGAGAGTCCAGGTCCTGGGGAGAAGTATTTTTTAAAGAATATTATCATAACTTCACGCCTGTATCCCCGAAGGGGTAGACAGAGGTGTATTACCCAATATTAGTAACCGAAATTACTGGTATTCCCCCTAACTCCTCCAGCTAAACTTAATTGCTAGTGTTAGGAGTGGGGACAATGAATGAATGATGGATGGATGAATGGCCAGTATTCGAACCTGGGACCACACGATCGTAAAGCCAATTCCTGAACCACTAAACTACCGACGCTTGGTTTATTTTGGCTTTTACCGTCTGTGTCCCTAAACCCGACAAGTGCGCCTGAGCCAGAGCCTCGTCCGTCAATCAGCAGGTATTCCAGCTAGCAGGTGAGCTTAATATGGGTTCTGGAATGTGGATAAATATAATTAGATACACTTTTTTTTGTCAATACATAACACATATCATACATAGATGCACCCAGACCCATACAAATATGTATACATAATCATGCTTAGAAATATTTGCACTGAGCGGGAATCGAACCCGCGACCTCTGACTTAGCAGTCGAACGCTCTAACGCCTCAAATCACACACACACAATCACACATAATCGCCACAGCACTCGTAATTTTATTTTAGTTTCAAAAACTTACGTTATGAAGTCCTATACTGCTGGACATTTCGATCGGCAACTCGAAATTGGGCATGGCACGGAGATGTGAGGGGGATTCACACCATTCAGCTACCTGCACGGACAGACACCGAAAAAGTTTATTTCCGCACGAAAAAAAATACTCGTAATAAAAAGAAGTTCAAAATTCAGTCTCAACCTCACGCCGGTCTCCCAATTGTCAAAAAAAGAGTTCTCATAACAAATTTTTCTATAATTTTAGATCGGAAAAAGAGAACATCTATGACGGGACTTGAACTCGCGACCAGTCCCTTGCAGGGGGAATGCTCTGACGGGGGAAAACAAAAATGTTAAAATATGACTGTCCCCCAGTCAAACCATCAACTCGGTTTTGGGGGACAAAGAATGTAGCACATGTACAAATATAATTTAATAAATAAATTAAAAAAAAAAAAAAAAAAGTCATACATTGTTTCCGTAGTTCGCAAGAATTACGGTAGCGTCGCCTTAAGACATATATTATGTATAATATATCGGAGAATTTCGAATATCTGGGACGTGTCTAGGTGGCTCAGTTGGTCAGAGCATTCCCCCTGTAAGGGACCGATCGCGGGTTCAAGTCCCGTCCTAGATGTTCTCTTTTTCGGATCTAAAATCTATAGGAAAAATAAGCATACTAATTGCTTGAAAATTAAATTGTTTTTTTTTCTATATTTTCAACAAAATGTTGTTACGAGAACACCTCTTTCTAACAACATAATATCTTTTTATTACAAGAATTGGCCCTCAAGTCTTGCTTGTAGCATTTAATTTTGAACCTTATTACGTGATAATGACAGTCGGAATTTCTTTTTGACATTCTCTTGGGCTTCACCTCACGGTAGCTAACATGGAGGTGGGTATTTCAGACATGAACCTACTAAAACCGCAAGGTGTTTTTCGGCACATCGGTGTCTGGGGAACCAGGTGTGCCCTAGAAAAATGACAGGTTCAGATGTAGCGGCATGTGCCAAGCGGATATGGCAAGAAAAGCAATGACTAAGGAAATGGCATCTGACAGGAATATGTTGCGACGACTCCCAAATAATTGGGACAAGGGCAGGTAGTTGATAATGGACGCTCGCGGACGCACATATTTCGCAAAATTTTTAGGTAGATTTCGATGAAATCGATCTACCTATTTTTTTTTTTTTTTTTTTTATCGTGCGGAAATCCCTTCGGATACCCCCCCGCCGGCCAGCGGGGGCGGTTATGTCGGGCTTGCACCGACTAAAACCGACTAAATCGATCTACCTATTGGTTTCTTGACTACTGTCGAATTTAAAAAAAAATTCTTCATAGGAGGTCTAATTATGACCCCCTGAGTCCGAAATGACCACTGGTCAAAAAGTTTATTTATATATATATATATATATATATATATATATTACGGGGACGGACCTCACTTTTTGTGAAATTAGTTTTTCCTCAAAATTTCACGTTCCATGAAAGATATTCGAACCGATCTAATTTTATGCCATAGTATACATGAATACCAACAACTTTTAATAATAAACCTATAAGATTAAATCTGTAACTCAAAGTGGAGGGGGTAAAAACCAAAATTTTTCGGGAAAAAAATCATAACTTCTAACCGGTGAACATTCTTGCCATCGGAAACATTTTTAATCGATAGGCCATTTTTAAGTCTAAAATAAATGTCTGAAAAGTTTTTCGCTAAAAGTTACCGTTTTCGAGAAAAAAAAATTAAACTGTTTAAAGTCCGTAGTTCTCTATATAAAATAATATTAATTGCTTCACGAAATCTACCTGTGCGTTCCCCCTGCGGGAACGGATTTTTTTTCTTCAAACCCATTCATCTATGGATAGGTCTTCAAAAATGATATTGAGGTTACTAACATCATTTTTTTTAAACTGAATAGTTTGCGCGAGAGACACTTCCAAAGTGGTAAAATATGTCCCGCCCCCCCTGTAACTTCTAAAATAAGAGAATGATAAAGCTAAAAAAAATATATGGCGTAAGTACAATACCATGTAAACTTCTACCGAAAATTGGTTTGAACGAGATCTCGTAAGTAGTTTTTTTTAATACGTCATAAATCGTAAACCGCAATTTACCTTTCATGCAATCAACTCAAATATAAAAAATTTACTTGCTGCTACGGAACCCTTCATGGGCGAGTCCGACTCGCACTTGGCCGTTTTTTATGAGCATTACGCTGTCGGGATCAGAGTGAATTTGCACTCAGTAGTGATTCAATTATGGCGTAAGTAGAAAAACAAACTTACCGAATGAAATTCATCAGTCACGTTTATATTTACTGGCAGAGATTTTGGTGTACTTTGCTGGTGAGTTCTCTCTTCAATGAACTGCAGCGTATCACCCTTGTGCGGAGTACCATCCCTTAACTTAGGCACTATCTTCCTCCTCTCCACCTTATCGACCCTGGCTACATCAGGAGGAGCTGTCAGATCCAAATCGTGGCTTTCCGCAGTCACAAAAGCTTCACTGAAATACAAATTATTTTTAGACGTGTTCCGTTGTGGACTGTAGAATCCATTATTTTCTCCAGTTCTCTCGTCTTCGATGCTGGACAGGCTCAGATCCTTATTATCATCCTCTATTTTGTGTATCTTCTTAGGTATTAGATCCGGGTAGTTTTCATCTGGACTCATTAAGGGATGATTTGTAGTAAGAGTCAGAGTAGAACTGAATTTCGGTGGGCTAATTCCAAGGTTTTTTGATGGTTTAATCCCAGTGATTGGAGATTCAATATTGAGATTCGACATTTTGGTGATGAGACTGTCGTTAAGCTGTTCTGGTGCTGATAGACGTAAGATCTCAGGGTTTTGGAGCCGCAGGACCGGTTCAGGGTGGTCTCCTTCGAAGTCTGAGGAAAGAACCGAGTTGGGTGTACCCTGAGATCGGAAAGACTCTGAACCGGTATCCATCTTTTCATCTGAGGATGGCGATGTCAATTCGTCGTCATTTCGCCGATAAGTTTTGAAGTCACTGGAACAAAAGTATGACTTATTATATGGTATATGACCCCATACACTCAGAAGTTAGCCAACCTCACCAGAAAGCCGGTACACCGGCTGATTGAGGGACGAGGATCTGGCGCTTTCCTTTAGGGGGTTGGGAGGGGGGTTGGGAGGGGGGTTGGGAGGGGGGTTGGGAGGGGGTTGGGAGGTCAGACGGCAATCAGTCCCGTACAAGCCATAGTACGTCAGATCTCCAAAGTGCACAAGCTTTGGATACAAAGCGCGGGACAAACAGAACGGACGTGAGGCTTGGGACGCGTCGCAGACGTGTCCGCTGTTAAGGTATATCAAACAGACGGGGCACGGACAGAGTGCGAAGACGTTTCTGACATCTAGCTTTGATGCTCGGGCGCGCGAGTGTCACGTGTTCAAAGTAACCCTCGGAGAAAAAAAGGAAATTCGGATGGTGCGTCATTTTACTCATAGCCTTATATGACCTCATAAAAACAGTGGAATATTTTTAATGTGCAACATTTATTGATACGCTTTTGGAATAATACAGACTTGTATGTCGTGACGGCAAACAGTATGAGCCTCTAGTGCCGTCATCGGTCATGTCCTATATTAAATGCCATATGTATTTTCTTTTTAGGGATTTTCTTTAGAAAAGCCCTATTGCTAAGGAGTTGTCGTCGACGTCGTCGTCGTCGAGTGCCCTACACACGCCTGCCAACTCACCGAAGCGGGATTAAACCCGAACCCAACAGGCGAGGCCGCGGTGGCGGCCAAAGTCCGCCGGCAGCCCTGGGGTTATCCTTTCGAGGGCTTACCCGGGGTGCCCGGCAACGGACAATTGGGGAGGACACCGTGCGGTTTTAGTCGATACACGACATAACCACCCCCGCTGGCCGGCGGGGGCGTATCCGAAGGGATTTCCGGACGTAAAAAAAAATGAATTCCTGAGACGAGCTCAGCCGAATACAAGGGATTTTCGATTTTGCGTGTTTTTTTTTGCGATTTTTTGCGATTTTTTTTTTATCATGCAATGGTTCACCCCAGCACGAATCTATTACCGAAAACAGCAACTCGATAGCTCATCTCCTTCATACCCAAAACCGTGACAGAAAATTGGCAACGACGACGTCGACGACAACTCGATAGCAATAGGGCTTTTCTAAAGAAAATCCCTAAAAAAGCCGTATATTTAGAAGTCATTGCAATAGATAATTTTCCTTGTAAGTATACCTAGTATAAAGAGAGAGGGGGGCCATCTCGAAACCGGAAATGGCCCAGGGTCAGTCGGGGTGCGAGGGATATGCTTTATGGGCCACCTTACACCCCGGCGTCTGAAGACCCGAGACGGCGTGCGGTTTTAGTCGGTTCAAACCCGTAGTATCAGCAGCATCAGAAGGGATTTCCGCACGAAAAAGAAATAAGGTACTAGAAAGTACAACATCAATCTCCCGCGTTTTCCAAACTGCACCCTAGTCGGTAACCGGTCATTTACTACCCTCGGTAAACACTGTTCTATTAACGATTCGTGTCTCAAGGCTACCGGACCCTCTCACATACAATACGGCTGTTTCATGGGTCGATAGCAACTTGATTTGAGTTTTGCTTCGTACCGGACGACTGACGACTGACGCAATGACGAACAACGCGGTGATTAATCAATGCAGGAACTGACGGAATTGTAACACGGTAAAAATTTAATTGGCCACCAAAATGGATGAAAGTTCACTAAATATTATAACTACACAGTTTTTTTTTGAACCTCTAACCCTCTAACCGTTCCCAGCTAAGCTTAATTGCTTGTTAGGAGTGGGTTCACGTCGGTAGTGTAATGGCCAGGATTCGAACCCGGGACCTCTCAGTCATAGGGTCGACTCCTTAACCACTAAGCTACCGACGCTTCAAATTAGGAGACCTGCAAAGCTAGTCTGAATCACAATTTGGCGAGCATTTATACATTTTGTAATTTGTATTTCCAATTAATTCGTAGTAAAATAGGTGCATTTCTGGTGGGCGTTTAAACACAAATATGGAGTGGTAGAGTCAAGCAACAGTAATTTTGGCCGTTGCATGAGGGCCGACCGGGGAAGCACCACCCTCTCACAGAATATCGACGCCAAGTAACAGTATTTGAACTGTTGCGTTCCGTTTGGTGAGTGAGAGTGCCGGAGCCCAAACTCCTTTCCCATCCCCTCCCAAACTCCTTTCCCATCCCCTCCCAAACTCCTTTCACATCCCTTTACAGGGTCGGCAGCGCAAGTGTGACGCCACTGGTGTTGCACACGTCCATAGGCCGCGGTAACCGCTTCCCATCAGGTGGGCCATGTGCATGTCTGCCACCTAAGTGGTATAAAAAAGAAAAAAAGAAAAAAACAAAACTTATATCTAACTGCCGTGGTTTTCCCAAGCGACAACAATATGGGGCTCTTCAAGTAGGGCATTCCTGTTTTACAGGGTCGGAACGCGAGTGTGACGCCCCTGGTATTGCACACGTCCATAACCCACGATAACCGCTTCTCATAAGATGGGCCGTGTGCTTGTCTGCCACCGAAATGGTGTGAAAAAACCGTTAGGAAGCACCCTAACATCACGTTACTCGTTAGGAAAGAAAATAATGACACCAAACTCTCACATATTATAACTAGGGACGCAATGCATTTTGCTGTTGCGATGTTGAGCTGAGAGTGCACTACATGATTACCTACAAAACCTGCCCAACAACTACCCCCCGATTAAATCGTGGTCTCAACATTGATCATTTTGGAGAAATCAGATTTTGAAATTTCTGAAGGGTGATTATTCCTCCATGGTATGTTCAATTTTCAATTTTATTCTTTCTAAACCTTTAAAGTTAAAGTTGTATTTACATGCCAAGTTTGGTAAAAATTGGTCGATTAGTTTAGGAGGAGTAGCGTCACAACCGAAATACACCGATTGGAGTATAGAGAGCTTTTCGCTCGACTTCGTCTCACTCTACGTCACACAAAGGGTCTCGTGGGTTAAGTGGTGACCGAATAAGTTGCAGCATATTGTATACGTGACTATTTTTAACACAGTGAGACCGCTTGTCTCGGTTGCCTTACGAATAACATCTGTAGCAGCCGTTACGGGTAATTGGAGCCCTAAAAAGTCCGATAGCTTGTCTAACTACAGAACTTCGATCTCGCCAGTGGGTTGTGGAATTCAAATGGCAGTCAAAAAACTTCAAACAAATTTAAATTTTATATATATGTATAGATATCAGGCATGATTGAGCTGAGCGAGCGAAGCTCTTATATATACCCGGCATAGCCACTCGCGCGATCTTGACCAAATTTACCACGGTGATAGTGTGGACACTGAGAAGTGTTTTGAAGTGAGATGGTTCATGTCCGATGTACCATTGAGGAATAATCACCGAAAAACAGTTTCACGAGCGCGTCCTTATTGTCTTATTGTCAAGTAAGAGTCCTGCTCGCTCAGCTCAATTTATTTCAGTCGCACCCTTTTTTTTTTTTTTATACCACTCAGGTGGCAGACAAGCTCACGGCCCACCTGATGGGAAGCGGTTACCGCGGCCTATGGACGTGTGCAACACCAGGGGCGTCACACTCGCGCTGCCGACCCTGTAAAAACCTTCTAATGCCCTTCTTGAAGAACCCCATATTGTAGTCGCTTGGGAAAACCACAGCATCATCATTCCACAGCCTGAGGGTGCGCGGGATGAAGTGCCTTTCATATCTAACTGTACGCACCGTTTCCGGTCGCAACGTGTGAGGATGAATTCCCTGTCTGGGGCGAGCGGTGCGATAATAGAATGTGGCCGTGGGCATCATATCAAACAATTCTTCTGAACACACCCCGTTATAAAGGCGGTAGAAAACGCACAGGGAGGCGAAATCTCTCCTAAGGTTAAGCGGTTCCACACTGCCTGTAAGTATGGGATCGTCGACGATCCTCAGCGCCCGTCTTTGCACCGAGTCGAACGGGTCAAGTTGGTATCTAGGTGCTCCGGCAAAAAGGTGACAGCAGTACTCCATCTGGGGCCGGACTTGCGACTTATAAAGACGAAGTCTTTGCTCCGCAGTGAAGTACTGCTTCGCCCTGTTAAGCACTCCAAGTATCTTAGATGCCAACTTGACCTTGTCTTCCAGGTGTCTACGGTACTGGACCTCGCTGGAGATGTCGACACCGACCCTGCACTGAATTCCTAGTTTATATATACACCTATACAAATAGGCAATAGCCATATTCATACATACAAATATTTCGAGGGACTCGAACCTCCGACGTAACAGTCGAGCGCTCTACCGTCACGTTGCTGAGGTCGTTTGCACACATGGTGTGAAAGTGAAACCATGCAAAGAATGGGGTCATGGGATATATTCTTACTGCTGTATACTTTCTTTTGTCAATTAGCGCAACGGTGAGCGTAATTTTATGGCATAAATAAATAAATGAAAAAATAAATAAAAGTTTATTTTATTATTTTTAGTTAGTTTATTATATTTATTAACATTTAGTTTATATCATCCTATAGTTTTTCAGTGTACCTTTTTTTTTTTCGTGCGGGGTTTTTATGTCGGGCTGGAACCGACTAAAACCGTACGCCGTCTCGGGTCTTAATACGCCGGGGTGTAAGGTTGCCCATAGAGCATATCCCTCGCACCCCGACTGACCCTGGGCCATCTCCGGTTTCGACATGGCCCCCTCGGGTTTGGGAACCACGGTATCCCCGTCTTGCCCCAGTTTGGGGGAGGGGCGCTAGTCGCCCCACCGACCCGGCCTGCTTCTACTGGGGTGACCGGCGGCCTTACTTGCCACCCCCAGGCCTGCGCTCATGAAGGACAGAGGTCGTTAAGCGACCTCCGGCGCCTGAGTCGCCTGCGACGCGCGGCGAGCAAGTTGCGGGCTCGGCGGGCCGGGAGAGTTCTAAATCTCTCCCGGGCGCGCTCCGCCACCTCCTTCGCGAGCATTACATGCTCGCAGAAGGAGGTGGCGACGGCCTCACGCTCGCAGTTTTTCAGTGTACCTCCGTCGGTTCATGGAACATATCGAAGTTCAGCACTTCGATATGTTCCATGAACCGACTACCATCTGACCTTCACAACCCACTGGCGATATCGGAGTTCTGTACCTAGATAATTGTCAGACTTTTCAAAGCTCCAATTACCGTGGAAAAGCATTTGTCGAGGCCCTCAAACTAGGGACCACCGTTCTAGAATTCTTAGCTTCTGGAGTGGTGGTTTTTATTTCTGAATTGCATATTAGCCTTACATCAGGCGAGTAGCAGTCAAATTGACGGACTATATAAAAATAAACCAGTCAAGTGCGAGTCGGACTCGCGCACGAAAGGTTTGGTACCATTATCTACCTGTTACCTTTATCGATATCGAGCAAAAATAAATCACGTTTGTTGTATGGGCGTTCCCCTAAATATTAATTTTATTCAGTTTTTAGGAATTTTCTTTAAAAAAGCCCTATTGCTATCGAGTTGTCGTCGACGTCGTCGTTGCCAATTTTCTGTCACGGTTTTGGGTATGAAGGAGATGAGCTATCGAGTTGCTGTTTTCGGTAATAGATTCGTGCTGGGGTGAACCATTGCAAGATAAAAAAAAATCGCAAAAAATACATTTAAAAAATCGCAAAATCGAAAATCCCTTGTATTCGGCTGAGCTCGTCTCAGGAATTCAACTTGTTTTGTATTTGTTGTCATAGCGCCAACAGAAAAACATCATCTGTGAAAATTTCAACTGTCTAACTATCGCGGATCATGAGATACACAGCCTGGGTATTGCCGTTATTAATGTAAAGTAAAAAGTACTGGTGGTAGAAATTTGATGACACAAATTTGTCACAAAATTCGGCCGGGTAGGTACCACCGTGCACGATTGCGAAAAACCCTCCATAGTAATCCAATTTTGGTTTGATTGCGTTCAGGGGTCAGCAAGTGCATAGCCGGGCAGGGGGATTGTGGTCGCAGCACTAGTGGGACCGGTGGGTGTTACGCGGTGCTGCGACGACTATCCTCTTCTGATGAGGCCGTCAAGCTGAGTGCCACCATTGTTAACATGGTACGTGAATGTAATGGTGACCCTCTTTCCTGAGACTTCACCTTCAGCTTACCATCAGGCGAGGTTAAGTCAAATTGACGTGTCCTAAATATTAAAAAAAAAAAAAAAAACTTTTTGGTATGGGAGCACCCCTTAAATATTTTTTTTTTTCAGTTTTTTAGTATTTGTTGTTATAGCGGAAACAGAAATACATAAACTGTGAAAATTTCAACCATCTACCTATCATTGTTCATGACCAAACTCTCAAGAAGGAACATGATGCTCAGCATAGAAGTAATAACAGGACATTGTTGATTTAACAGACACCTAATAGTGATTGGAGTGAAGACTGACCCCAATTGTCCGGAGTACATGGAGACAGAAGATTCCAGTTTCCACTTGCTGGCCGAGCGTCCTATGTACTCACTAATTAGATGGGAACTTTTGGGATTGGACACACTGGACACGGAGGAGTTGAAGAATCTGAAAGTGGAACAGATCACAAGATTCTGCAATGATATAAAAAGGTTTGAAGGGGCCTTGAATGCTGGAATAACCACACTCTTCCCAACGGGAGGGTTGGTGAAATGGAAGAAGTGGCCCACAAGCTTCGTGGGTGGATCATCCACTCGGCTTCCGGCGTCCTCATTTGAAATAATAATCACAGTTGATGAGATACACCCTAGTGACAGTTGTTTGCAGTGGCGTCCAAGGATTTCAGCTCGGAGTCTTGGGTCTGCTTACTTCTCCTCCTTTTAGTTTGGCATATATGACTTTAGAGAGACTGCCGTTTGATGTCCTGACCCTTAAAGAAAGGGACGAGGCTCTGGTACAATTGATTAATGAATCAGCAGGTGTACTGGCTTGCAAGTGAGGTTGGCTCGGTCGCCAAGGTTTTAGTGGGTCTTACACGCTAAATAGAAATCATTAAATTGTATAAAGTAAAGTCACTTCTACATGTGTGTCTGTTTCCCCGCTAACTTCTTCTAAACGACAAAACATCTTGATACAGTTTTCACTGACATTTGCTTTCATGCAGTGGTTTTAACTATAATGCATTCTGACTAAAATTTTCAAGAACAGGAAAGCAAATTACAGCAGTGCGAAGCAGGAGTTGCTAGTTATGCAAGCTCAGCTAGTACTTATAAAGTATTGGCTGTGCCCGCGACTTCTTTGATCAGAGCCTTAATTCTTTTTCTACAACAAAAGTAGCCTATGTAATACCTTATAATATTACCTATCTGCTAGAGAAATTCTCGTCAAAATCGGCCCAGCCGTTCAAGAGATTACTTAATTCAAACAGACAGACAAAAATTGCTTTTTTGTAATATGTATTGCGCACACTCATATGTATTTATTTAAAACCTGTTATTTTATTTATTTGCATAGATAAGAAATAGTTATTAAAGGGGAGATAGTCTGTAAGGTGCACTAACATATATGGACAGAATTCATGCTACATCAATTATAACGAAATAAATATAAATATTACTACCCTTTCAAATATTTATAGTACTCAATATTTATAATTACAAATTAAATTTTAAAAGCATTCACATTCAATCATGTGAGGGTAGTGCCTCGGCAATTTAAGAAACTCGTTTTATATTGCTCATATACGATATTACTCATCCTAGAGCTGCTTAATAATAGAGAGATTATATAAATATATTATCAGTATGCAAAAAATGCATACTCTTTAACGCTGAATTATAATACAGATCTTCAAAATATTGTACGAGCGACGCACCAAAATTACAGATAAAATTTATATGTATTTAAACTATTTTAAAATGTAATGCTATTAACTCACCTCATTGGTCACTTCTTGAACGTGAAATTAAACACTATTTATTGATAAAAAATAATTCGGAATACAGTAAAAAAATAAATTAATTCGCATCACAGTCACCAAGTTTCGCATCGCTTTGACACTTTGACATATCAAGTTTTTAATGTTCCGCTTTACACAAGAAACACAACACAAGAAGTTTCGTTCTTTAATTAAAATTATATTTTAGAGATCCGCTTTAATACTAAAAACTATAGAAAACGTATTCAGTTTTTAAGAAATTTTAACTGGTTCTGAGTATTACAAACAAGCAATCGTTTTTTACCCAGGCACATATACATGCAGTAACAGCGCGAGTTGAATATAGAGCCAGGGAAGTAAAATTTTCACCATCTGCTTCTCCTCATGTCCTCGCGAGCTTACACTTCAGTTAACACCGATTCATCATTTGATTATCTAATAGCGGATGAGAGCTAGCTCGTAGCTTCATTAATTGACTAATTTGATTTCACACAACCCAGCTCTCAGTTTTATGCTATGCCCTTTGAAAGTTGAACACCGGTGCTGCTGGCCTTTACCGTTGACTAGCAATAAAGTATACAATTCAATATAGCTCTCCTATAAATTACATTACGGCTTTTGTAGGACGTAGGAGGTAGGACTGATTCTTATTTCTTCAAAACTTTAGCTATGCTGGGACCAATGGACATCGCTATTGTTACTCACCTCAATATGAGAGTGAACTGCCACTACATCGCAAAGTACCTAATCCAATCTCATTTTGTAAAAGATCCGCTCGAACACCGATCCATATGGTGGTTATACCGTATAAATATTTCACGGAACCCTTTAACAATTTTTTTTTAAATTTTAATTTATTTTTTAATTTAATTTTAATTTAACAAAAAAACAATTGGCAATGCTGCTTTATTACTTAATGAAGGTTGGAAGGCATTGTTGATAGAACAATGCATTCCAGCAGTAGCTGTTGTGAGCTTCGTGGCTGCTCTCCTTTCAATACTTAAATGCCAGTTTCATCTTCCTGAACAGTCTTAGAAACTCATTGCGGTCGTAACATGTTAAAAAATTTAATCCGTATTATAAATCAATTGGTACCTTTTTCTTTTTTTTTCGTGCGGAAATCCCTTCGGATACCCCACCGCCGGCCAGCGGGTGTGGTTATGTCGGGCTTGAACCGACTAAAACCGCACGCCATCTCGGGTCTTAAGACGCCGGGGTTTAAGGTTGCCCATAGAGCATATCCCTCGCACCCCGACTGACCCTGGGCCATCTCCGGTTTCGAGATGGCCCCCTCAGGTTTAGGAACCACGGTGTCTCCGTCTTGCCCCGGTTTCCTATTGTGCCATTTTTCTGATACATAGAATTCAATAATACAATAACAAAAGAAAACAAAATAAAACTCGAGTTATTCAGCAAAGTATAGCACTTTGAATGAATAAGACAATGATAGAGGTTCTAAGAATTTAGCTCATGTAACTGAAAACACATCGATGGTTCGTGTGCAAAGTGTTTTGAAAATTTCAACTTCATTTATCGGCAAGCAGTTGCTGATAGCATTGTTCCTTGTTTAGTGGCAAGTGTGAAGTTTACCGTTTGGACAATGGGTAAGTAAGTAGGTACTTAATATTACATTCTTACGTATTAATAGCTGAAATTTGGATTAAAATTTGTATTTTATACTTTATATAGGTACTAGCTTAGGCTAGACTTCAGCTAACAAGGTTTTGAGTAACGTATAAACAGATTGCGTAATATAAATTCAAGAGAATTAAAATAATAAAATCATATGTTTTCGTTTTAAAAAGAATGTTAGTAAGAATAAAAGTATTCCTCCTAACCCCTTCACGTCGGTAGTGTAATGGCCAGGATTCGAACGATTGAGAGGTCCCTTCTCAATCGTAAGGCCGACTCCTTAACCACTTAGCTACCGACCTAATGCTTTCTTTTTTACCTAATTTATGAGGTGGTCTTTTTTTTTTCACGTGCGGATATCCCTTCGGATACCCCCGCCGGCCAGCGGGGGCAGTTATGTCGTGCATCGACTAAAACCGCACGGTGTCCTGCCCAAGTGTCCATTGCCGGACACCCCGGGTAAGTCCTCGAAAGGATAACCCCAGGTTTACCGGCAAACCTTGGCCGCCAGCGCGGCCTCGCCTGGTGGGGTCGGGTTTTATCCCGCGTCGGTGAGTAGACAGGCGTGTGTCTGACACACGACACGCCTCCGCCACGGCCTGCTTCTGTAAGGACGGAGAGTCGGCCAACTGCCGTCCTCAGGCCCCGATCATGAAGGGTGGTAGTCCCGGGCGTAGACGAGTCTGCGGCGTCCTCGCCGCAGACTGCGGAACTCGGGGAGCAGGGTTCTCTCCCGCTCCCTTTCCGCCGTCTCTTTCGCGTGCATTACCTGCTCGCTGAAAGGGGAGGCGGCGTGCCACTTGCTCCCGTCGGAGACCACGGCCCTCACCATGGTCTCCAACGAGAGAACGTCCACGTCCAGGGCCGCAAAGAGATCCCGTCGTTGACTCGCCCACGCAGGGCACTCCACCAACGTATGGAGCGCCGTGTCTTCGCCAGGATCCTCGCAGTGATGGCATTGCGGCGTTCTCCCAGTGGACGCGCCATAGATACTTACCGAAGCACCCGTGTCCGGTAAATATCTGGCACATCCGGTAGGAGAGGTCACCATGGTGCCTCTCCAACCACTCCTTCATAATCGGTCTCACCGCCGTAATGGTGAATTTCTCCCACCTTGGATGCTCAAGTCGCACCCTACATGACTCCATGAGTTCCCGGCGGAGCTGGGACCGCTGAACCCTGATTTCTCGGGGCTCCGGCTTATGGCCCCGCTCCAGCACCTCATTGCGCCACTGGTACAGCAACGCAAGGTTATGAGGTGGTCTTGCCTAATATCTTGTCCAGATTGTATACTAACTATTGGGGCCTAAAAATGTTTAGTAAATTCAACATCGATAGGTAGGCAGGTAGGGTTTTTTCGATCTTTCAGCAACTCTAATAAATATTTCATGTCATGACCTCCGTCACAAAATACTTTATAAGCCTCAGCAGAGGTAGTGCGGTAAATGGAACAGTTGTCCTTCATCGATTACATTATTATCAGTCTTTTTACTAACGCCTGGTACATACCTACTGAACAAAGATGAACGAAGGCAATTGGTTTGATTAGGCGGTGCTGTCGAGCGTACCGTAACGTTGCTATGTTGCAGCACTCAGTAATGTTACATAGCAAGGCATAAATGACACTCTTGTTGTAACAGGTTCTAATATTTCTAATAGGTCAAGGTAGCCGCTTGCTATAAAAGGTCACAAAGTCAATTTCTCCAATACCTTAAAACCGCATTTCCATGTGACGATTTTTCACTGTAACTGGGCACTTCAAATCATGTCCAGTCGTCAGTCTTGTATAATGTTGCCCATCCCGAGGATTAGACATATGGATTGTGGGTCACCGTGCATTTCCATAGAACTTAGTCGTGCAGTTATGAATTAGAACTAGGATCAGTGTTGTTTTCTAATAATAAAAAATAGTTTTAAATAATACTTACACCTGTTGTCTTAGTGTTCTGCTATAAGTATCCATGTGTCTCGTCAGCTAATCCATAGTGTACATGCGGTGTAAATCTTCACTATTTGAAAATGATTTCGGTGAACAGTTACATTTGGAAATCACCACACATCATTAGGTTTTGATGAACAATTATCATAAATTGAGGGTAATTTGCTTTACAATACACTAACTCGCTGTACTTAACAGTATCTTTGACTATCTACTAGCAAAGGAGATCAAATTCAAATTCAATTCCCACAGCTCTTCCGCCAATTTGCAGTTGTTTGTTGAAATTCGTAGCGGAAAGAAACCAGGTTTGACATAATATTTATAAAAACCTGATCAAATGCTGTCTTCTTTAGATTGTTTTATAAATATTTTACATGAAAAAGTAGTATTTTAGCCGGTGCAATCACAAATTGAATTAGTGTGGGCTTAGAGCTCAAACTGAAAAGTTATTTAGGATAATAAACGATCTCTAATTTCAGTTGAAGTTAGTTCAGTGAAAATGCAGTTTGGTGCAGTAATATTTCTGGTTTATCTCGTGCTACCCGCAATGTTTGCTGAGGATGTAAGCTGTAAGTAGTTTTTATGAATTGATATTAAAAAAGTCGATTACGTTAATAGGACAGTGATGATTTGCAGTCTCAATTTTTGAATGATTAGAGTCATTTCCAAAATAAGGAACATTAAGTTAAAACGACCAAATAATCTAATCAAGACTAGTAATATTTCTGAATACTTAGGTAAATGATTTATAACCTTCAGTGTCCTAAGTCATCATTCAGTAAAATTTATCTTTTCGGTTTAAGGACTGCTAGAGTCAGGTATTTTGTTTGATTACAGATCAAGCATGTGTAGATAAATATTCAAGAAAGGGTTATCAGCCATGGCAAGAGTGGTCAGATCATTATACGTGCCATAGGTATAGATGTGAGATCAGAGATGGAAAATATTTCATAGCTGCTGTCGGGTAAGACAACTGATTCCTAATTACTGATTCAGTCATTCAGGTCAGTGCAATTAGGAATAGCCAAGTTTAATGATTTATCTTTAAACTCAGATGCCGAAAACCAAAAATACCTGAAAATGCTTTGGAATGCCACGAATATATTGAAGATGAAAATGTCGGTATGTAACAAATTAGCCATATAGATTATTAGCCAATATTTCAATATGGAACTGTTCAGGCCATTTACAGATTTCGGGTGCCTTACTGATTACCTTCCATCTCTCTGTTTGAATATGCTGATTTGTTTCGATTCTGTGATCCGGTTATCCACATAAGAGAAGTAACTGCATCATTATAGTTCTACGTTAGTATCAAGGGCTGTCGAAATTCCTGAAATACTGTTCATAATCTTGACCTTGCAGAATATTTGTTGTTAACACGTTGTCTAAAAATACAACAGCTGTCTAACTCAGGTAGGTAGCCAAGCTGCCAAACTCAGGTAGATGGTCACCTTCATAATATTTGCATAACGTTGGATGTAGCGGCGATATTTTCGGTTCTAGAATTCCCCACGTGCTGCGCTCGACTAAGATGTGTAGTTGAAGTTAACGGCGAGAGAATCGTGCAGACCAGGGGTCAACCTGGTGAACTTTTCCCTGACAAGTAAGCAACGATATCATATCAATATTATCAATTTAGATATGTGTGCACACATCATTGGGAAAGTCCTTGGGTGAACTATGTGTTCAGCAGTTAACGTCCTTTTTTTAATGTCGATGTCCAATTACCGTCATATAAAATATCCCAGTCATAAAGCTAAGCTAAATCCGTGTACCTCTTCTTTAAACTATGTATCTACTACCATCAGGCCATGGAAAGGTCAACAGAACGAACCAAATCCTGCAGTGGTCGCCATGGGTGGAATTCAGCAGAATACTGTCGGAGCCGAACCTCAAGGTCAAGCCGCACCTGGAATTTTCAACAGCAGAGGAGCAGGCAAGGATATGTTTGAATAACTAAATAAATATAGATGGTAGTACAATATAATGTGTTAATGCCAGTCAAATATGCGAAATCTGGTCTAGCTAAAATAGATTATGCTTTGTATTTTGCAAGCATGATTAGGTAATTGTATAGACTCAACTAATTGTTATGGTTATTAATATTGGTATGTAGTGTAAAAATCTTCTTCTCTTTACATTTCCTGTCACCGCAATATCATGTCTGTGTCAGCGAGTTGTAAAGATATGTACATTTTGTAGTCTTATAATTAAGTATTAACTTAGAACCTTGTAGGGTAGATTATTATCTAGAATCCCAGTTTATAGTTTATTTATTTATATTATTTGCTTTTGACTGGACACATTGTGCTGGGTAAATACCAACTTAACTAAGACGAATAAACGCAAACAATTGGATTCATCGATGATTACTGTATACTGTCGAGCTTGCTGTAATAATGAATCTCTGTGGCTGGCATATACCGTGACGTCTACATCGTTATTCACGATCATTCGTAAGATCTTCGTGCAGTTGGTGGGTACTCAGCATTAGGAGAACAAGTATTTTGAATACAGTGTTAACTTAACACCATGTCACAAGTGAATAATAATACACCTATGCTTCTAAATAAATAATTTATATAATTAATTTGCTCTGTAAGTTAATAATATAATTATAATAACAATTATAGTGCCACAGTGCATTAAACTTAGTAGTTCACTTATTTTGCCACTTTGAATAGTTGTAACATGCTTAATGTAGTTATTAATAAATAAATTATTTATTTAATAATATATTACTTTTATTTTTATTAGTATTTTAGAGTAGCTAAAATTTAATATTTTAAATTAATTAATTTTAATTTAGCCAACGATATTCCCGACAGCGGATGGCAACGATATTAATGGACGTCGGTACGTTGATCCTTACCCCAGCCCTCAAATGCAAGAATCACCGAGGAAAAAGAGAAACGTACAGACAGCTAATTTTAGGATTCCCGAACCACGAGAACGCATTGAGGCTGCGGAAGCAAAATTTTACCAACGACCAAAAAAACTACATGGGTATTCCCCTGAAAGATACACATCATACTTTAATAATAATAGGGGGATTGTCAATCCTAGGCTACGTTCAAGTATGATGATATAATTTTATTTTCTTAAATATCTATTATCTTTGTTTCGCATACTATAATCCTGTTTATCAAAAGTAGATTATGAATTATAATTTATTTTTAACCGTTGTTTTGTTTGTTTGATTGTTATTTAATAAAGTAACTATATTTTGTTAATCCATGTACCTATTTTGTTATCACGTATACATTAAATGTTTTAAATTATTTATTTTATTATTATTTTCTTATACTTCAACACAAAAATATATGGCTCTAAAATTTAATATTTTGTATCTCTCTTACTCTGATGCTATAAGCATTATTATATAAGGCATGAGTAGGCATGAGAATTTTATACATTTGTGTAGGTAAGTTATAGGTACTTATTAAATCGAGTAAACCGTGTTGTAAAGTCTGCTAATAAAGCTACTTTTGATAACAATAATGCGTTGTAAGTAAGTTAGTAAATAACAGCCTAATTTAAGTGAATTATATTTTTTTACTACTAAGGTAGGTGAGTGTAGGTGGTTAACGATAGAAATTGTATTAAAAATAGTAACTCAACAGTCGATTTTAATAATAATTGGAGTTCTAAATTAGGTTACATTGTTGTAAAATTAACCATTACTGGTATTAAATCCTTTACTTCTTAACACGAACTCTCACTTTATTTAAAAATGAAAATAATTTTAGAATTTAACACTACTTCAGACAGTGATAGTTAGACAAAACCATTATTGCAGTAAATATAAACAAAGGTTCACATGTGCTGACATTGTTATACTATACACACCAATTGAACCAAGAAAACCACAATTGTTCATTCACATTCGTTCGTTATTCATTTTCACCTTCGTTCGTTTGATGTGTACCAGGCACAACAATTTTATTTTTGTAATGCCAGTTTTATGATATTACACACACTTAATTAGGTAGATTTCGATGAAATCGATCTACCTATTGGTTTCTTGACTACTGTCGAATTTAAAAAAAAATTCTTCGTGAACGGGTGGAATCCGGCCTAAGGGGACGGTAGGGCCTCACTTTTTGTGAAATCAGTTTTTCCTCAAAATTTCACATTCCATGAAAGATATTCGAACCGTTCTAATTTTATCCCATAGTATACATGAATACCAACAACTTTTAAGTATAAACCTATAAGATTAAAACTTCAACTAAAAGTGGAGGGGGGAAAAACCAAAATTTTACGGGAAAAAAATCATAAGTTCTAACCGGTGAACATTCTTGCAGTCGGAAATATTTTTAATCGATAGGCCATTTTTAGGTCTAAAATAATTGTCTGAAAAGTTTTTCGCTAAAAGTTACCGTTTTCGAGAAAAAAAAATTAAACATGTTAAAAATGCGCTCGGCGTGGGTCATAGAAGAATTATTTGCATTTATTTTAGACTTAAAAATGGCCTATCGATTAAAAAAACATTTTTAATCGATAGGCCATTTTTAAGTCTAAAATAAATGTCTGAAAATTTTTTCCCTAAAAGTAACCGTTTTCGAGAAAAAAAAATTAAACAGTGCTTCACGAAATCTACCTGTGCGTTCCCCCTGCGGGAACGGATATTTTTTTGATTTGAGTTATTACAAATAAATAAAAGAACAAGAAAGATAATAGGACGTACTATCTACTATATCAAACATGGTGAGGGGGAAGCCACCCGCCGGCGCGTGGCGGCTAGGGACACCAGTAAATAGGGGCAGTAGTACTAAGGTGCCTACTCAACGCCATATTGCTTGTTGCCCAATTACGAATTCACGAATAGATGCTGCTCGCGGCTGGGTTTGGATGGTAGCGCAAGAAATGAACTAATTGAGCTGAGTGAGCGAAGCTCTTATACCCGGCATAGCCGTTTGTTGGTGGCTGAACTCCTCCGTAACAACTCGTGCGATCTTGACCAAATTTACCACGGTGATAGAGTGGACACAGACTGAGTGTTTTGAAGCGAGATGGTTCATGTCCGATGTACTATTGAGGAATAATCACCGAAAAACAGTTTCACGAGCGCGCGGCCTTATTTTCAAGTAAGAGTCAGCTCATTTTTATTTCAGACGCACCCTGCACTGAATTCCTAATTGAATATACCTTGAATATACCCTCTTAGCGCTAATAAAAAGTTAGAATAAAATATCACAAAATTCAATTAATTTAATCTAGTAGGTACTGTAGTGTTCCGACCTCGTTCGAGCACTACAGCCGACCTGGCCATCATGTGTCAGAGATTAAATAAAACTATGGTATCAGTTTAAATCTTTGAAGGAGCAACGCCGGTTTCCACAGGATTTGGAAACGCCAACATTCTGCAGTTGGCAGTGGATTGATCGACCCCGTACCTTGAGAAGGAATACGTCGTGTAATATTGGATCGACGCGCCATTCAGATAACAAATTTTCATTTATTATATATATTTTATTGCTACCATTAAAATGGCTGAAACAAAGAAATTTAGTGGCACTGACGGTGTCTTATTCCAAAGTTTTTTGAGAGACTTCAATGTTGTATTCGCCATAAATAAATTTATGGTAGCGGACAAAGCCACAATATTAGCTGCCTACCTCGAGGGCGCAGCGTTACACTTCTACAAGTCGATTTTTAACGAAGAGTTTACTTTCGAACAAGTGTGCTCACTATTAGAAGAAGAATTTCCTTCCCATGGCGATGATTTAGAGTTGTTCTATTCAGCGTATCAAGCCAAAGAGGAGAGTACGGTCAACTATTGGTACAGATTGTGCAAACTTGGCTAGTAAAGCTAAGGTTACCGATGACAAAAAAATAATAAATAGATTCTTGAAGTCAATGTCGCCAAGATTTCGATATATTTTAGCGGCAAGGGTGTACAGTGATAAAAAAGAACTTCGCGACGCGCTGTTGCAATTATCGGAAGTACAACCCGACGTACAGGGGGATAGAACACAAAACTCACCTACGAACCCTCCACAAGGATATAACCGTCAAGTCGGATTCCGTAACCTCTACGGGAATAGAGGAGACGCGACATCTTACGATGCACGTCAAGTTCCATCATCGTCGAGTCCACGGGATGAAGGGGACAATTCCCACACTCCAAGATACAACCTAAGACCTCGGAATGTTGCTAACACTAATGTTTTCCCCAGTAACCCGAATTCTTCTGGATCTAACAGACGAGATACTCCAACTTCGAGCCGGCAGTTTTTCCGGACTCGAGAGAGGAATATAATGAGTATGGAGCATACCGAGTCTGCGAGTGCAGATCAGCTTCACTATGAAAACAATTTTTCGGGTCAATTTACGCCATTTATTAAGGTTACAATTAATAATTCTGACATCGAAGCGTTACTTGATACTGGAGCAACCGAAAATGCTATGAGCAAAGCTTTAGCTAGAAGCTTGAACCTACAAATAAAACCGTCAACGTCGTTGACGCACATCAAAAACATAACTGGTTCTACGGCAACTATCTGCGGTGAAGTCGACGTGAACGTGATTTTAGCGAACATTTTAGTTAGAGTGAATTTTATAGTAACAGATGACATTGAATTAGATTTAATATTAGGTCAATCGTTCATGTTTGCTAATGCTATATCAATTGATTTCAGAGAAAGATGTTTATGGATAAAAGGCTTCCAAGTAAATTGGACGCACAGATATGACGATAAAACCGTGAGTAAGGCTTCAAATTGCACAAAATTAAATATTATAAATACAAATGATGTTTTTTTTTTTTTTTTTTTTTTTTATATTTGTTCCGTCAATTGACTGCACCCCGCTGGATGGTGAGAAGCTAGGGTGAAGTCCAGAAGATATGGGCCACCATCCCAGATGCTGACGATCCCAAAATGGTAGCCCCTACCTTGACGGCCTCAAAAGATGCTTTTTCACGCCCCGCTTGAAGAACCCGGGATTGTAAGAAGAAGGAAACACGTGCGCGGGCAGAGCATTCCAGCTCTTTATCGTGCGACAAAGAAAGGAAGCACCGAACCGCTGAGTTCGGGACTGAATGGTTTCCACCGTGTGCGGATGGCATCGCAGTCCAGCAGTGCTATTCTCTAAGGACCACAGCCTTGCGCGCAGCGCTGCGCTCGTCGACGAGCTCGCAAAATGCTGCTTTGGATTTATATTTTATTTTATTTTAATTTTGATTTTAATTTATGATTTAGATTTAGATTTAGATTTAGATTAGATTTTTGATTGATGATGAAATCTAAATCTAAATCTAAATCTAAATCATAAATTAAAATCAAAATTAAAATAAAATAAAATATAAATCCAAAGCAGCATTTTGCGAGCTCGTCGACGAGCGCAGCGCTGCGCGCAAGGCTTAGAGAATAGCACTGCAGCACGTGTTGTTCTGGATCGAAATGGAGAAGGTGGGATCAGTTGAAAGAGCTCGTCAGAACACTCGCCGTGGTAGAGGCGGTAAAATACAGCCAGAGAGGCAATGTCTCTACGCAGCTGCAGAGGTTCCAGGCTGTTGGTAATCGCTGGACTCCCAATGATACGGATGGCACGCCGCTGCAATCTGTCGAGAGCGTCTAATAAGTACTTTGCGGAGCCGTCCCAGAGATGAGAGCAGTATTCCACGCAGGGGCGAATTTGTGTCTTGTACAAAAGACACCGCTGCTCAGGCGTGAAAAACCGTCTCACCCTGTTCAGAACTCCGAGTTTTCGTGAAGCTGTTTTGATGACGCTCTCGATGTAGTTTTTATTGTTCAGTTTGCAGCGAACGTCCATTCCGAGCATGTTAAGGTGGTCTTGCAGTGGTAGCGGTGTGTTCTGAAGAGTTGGGAGAGGAAGGAAGGAGGATACTTTGACTGTGAACGCGGACGCTTGTGTTTTCTTGGCATTGAACTCGACCAAGTTCTCAGACCCCCATTGGGAAATGCGGGTCAGGACCTGGTCGAGCTCAGTGACAAGTTGTCGTCTGTTTTCTTCAATATCGGTCCGCTTGGCCGCAGGGTGTCCGTAGTATCCCCCATGCAGAGTGCTATCGTCTGCATAGCAATGAATGCTGCCAGTAGACAGCATGTCATTGATATGCAGAAGAAAGAGAGTGGGTGATAGGACGGACCCCTGAGGTACGCCAGCATTAACCTGCATGAACTCTGAAGCTCGGCCGTCACAGAGAACTCGGATGCTGCGCTCATGCAGGAAGCTGGTAACCCAATTGCACAATCGAGTAGGCAGACCGTAGGCCGGAAGCTTGGAAAGAAGCGAGCTGTGCCAGACTCTATCGAAGGCTTTGGCGATATCAAGGCTGATAGCCAATGACTCGCCATGCCTGTCCATAGCCTCACCCCAGAGATGTGTGACGAACGCCAGAAGATCACCCGTTGACCGCTACGGTCTGAAGCCATATTGCCGGTCATTAATTAATGAGTGATCTTCTAGGTAACCCATGAGCTGTGTGTTTATAATATGCTCAAACACTTTACAGAGGACTGAGGTGACAGCTATGGGTCGATAGTTGCCCGGGTCCGACCGGTCTCCCTTTTTAGGGACCGGTTGTATGTTCGCCTCCTTCCAAGCCCGCGGGACTTTTCCTGAGGAATAGGACAGGCGGTACAGCCGTGTTAGCGTTGGAGACAACTCCGCTGCACATTTTTTTAATTATAAAGCAATAAATGAAACCATTGATTATTACCCTAATCGTAGTTTTAATAATGTGATATTTAAGTCTGAAGAATCCAAGAAATTAATCGATGGGGGCATCCCAGCGAACAAAAGGAGTTGTTTGGTGCGAGCAGTGCAAGACTGCGAGGATGGAGTTATGTTCGACAATGGAAGCACAGGCGGATACGAATTGACAGCTGATATTCCTTTACATACAGCTCCGTACAGGTCAGCTGCGAAGCAATCAGACATGGTGAAGGATCCAATACAAGATGTGGACTTCGAAATCGGACATTGTTCCGGCAAGAATAATATCATTGCTGATTACCTAAGTCGTAATCCTTTAAAGACAGAGGACGAGGAGATGAATACACCAGTATCGGATGACATAGAGATGTATAGCATCAGCACCGATACAATGGTAGTGAAACAGTGCGCAGATTTTTCTGTAGACCACTAAGGAATGTTTTAACAAATAATAATATAACAAACTACAAAGGATTTTTATTAAGAAATAACATATTGGTAAAGGAAGTGCTAAGGAATGGTCTAAGGAAAAATGTTGTTGTGCTGCCGAGAGAACTACTGAAGACAACTCTCCAAGAACTGCATGATCATCCATGGTCTGGAGGTCGGAAAGAAATCGCAAAGACATTGTCGAAGTTCCGTAATAGGTTCTTCTTTCCCAAAGCTGAAAAAGAAATTGAGAAATATATTAAAGCTGCATAGTGTGTCAACAAAGAAAGAAATTTAGACAGCGAGCTCCTTTACATCCAATGACCACGGAAGGTTTATTAGAAAGAGTGGGAATGGACATTCTCCGACCATTTATTAAATCTAATAAAGGAAATAAATATATTTTAGTAGCTGTTCAATATATGTCCAAATATGTTATTTGTAAACCTTTACCCAGGGTTACAGCCCAAGAGGTTTGTGAGTTCGTTGCAGATGAGATTATATGCAGACTAGGAGGTGTAAAGAATATTATTACTGACAGAGGGTCGGTGTTTACAGAAACTTACTCAAAGAAACAGCGGACTTCTTCGGGTTCAAATTACATCACACCACAGCATTCAAGGCGTCATCAAATGGCCTTTGTGAGAATTTCAATGCTACACTAACACAGATGCTATCCATGTACGTGTCGACGGATCAGAGGAATTGGTGCAGTTTTGTTAATATGGTGACATTTGCATATAATGCCACGAAACATACATCTACAGGTACATACCTATAGATGTATATCGGCTCTCGTGCGAATAACATGTGTGGAGACATCTCCACACATGTTGTTATTCGCACGAGAGCCGATTCTGCAAACTTTGAAGTAAATGAAGAGATTACAAACGAGTCATACGCGTCCAGACATGCACGAGCAAATTATCTCGTACAACGAGCGAAGGTGAATATTAGAAATGCACAAAGGAGGCAGGAAGCTTACTACGACAAGAAGGTGAAATTCGTAGTATACCAACCAGGTCAGCTAGTTCTGATATACAGTCCAAGACGTATTTCTGGAAAAAGTAAGAAACTTTGTAAGCCGTACAAAGGACCATTTGTTATTATCAGGAGAATTTCGAACACCAACTATGTCGTGGGAAAGATAAATAATCCAGGTTGGCAAGATATTATACATACCAATTTTCTAAAACCATTCGTCAACAGAAGATACGTAATTTAAGTGAAAGTTGTGTACCTGTCATTATATTTATTTGACGTTGAGTGTTGGTGTTGTGTGGACATAGTTAGTTTTTTTTATATTTTAGGTGCGATACTAATAAAAAGGTTAAATAAATGAAGTTTGAATATATTATTAATTATTTTATGTGCAGTGCTAGTTCGAAGGTATTATCGATGGTTTCATATAACTTTATTGACGTTTTAAAGTTCAAATTCGAGCAAGTATATGTGCAAGTTGGATCCTATGATTGTTTTTCTTTTACAGATGCCTATCTGCGCGACCATAACTCTTAATAAAGATGTAATATATGTAATTAATAATGTGTTGTGTAATATGTGTCATTAATATTGTGTTTTTCCTGTTTATTCTATATTGGTGCGCTGTCGAAGATAAATAGTTTTTTTTTGTTATATTCATGACGTCCTAGCGTAGGGATTAGGTAATTATTTTTTCGTCTAATGTTGGGAGTGGAGATCTAAACTTTGTAAGAGAGTCAAATCGCTAAGGTCATAGTTGCCTGCGATGGTGTAAGTGGGTTTTTCACCAGACTCATTATGGGGTGAAGTTTTCTTTCTCTTTAATGTTGATTAAAAAGTAATTTAGTAATTCGTAGGCGATGTAAGAGGTTTATAATTACATATGCATAATGTGTAAGGATAAGTCACTTTATGTCATCTTTTGTTTATTAGTTAGGTCGGTATTAAAAGTACTTTGTACTTTAAGTCCCTTCCGGACAAACCTTAAAACTTATCGTCAAATGATACCAAATCAATTTATTTAGATAGTCGTGCTGTGGTCAGGTTTCTTTTAACCTGGGTTTTTGCCTGGTCAAGAATGAAGCAATCTTTTTGTTCGTGTTTTTCAGTATTTATTACAGTTTAATTGCTATAATTTGAGATTCTACTAACGATTACTAATTATTATAAAGATTGCTTCGTTATTCCCATTGTAGTTTGTTTACCTGGCAATCATGTGTCAGAGATTAAATAAAACTATGGTATCAGTTTAAATCTTTGAAGGAGGAACGTGATAAAACAAAGGCGGCCTGGAGAGTTGAGGTCTAAACGGATCTGTAGGAACCGTTCCGACTGAAGCTTCGTAAAGTATCCTGAGGAGAATCTCGCTTTAAGCCCTATCCTTGGGCAGAGTCCGCGTTTTACTTCCCAGTCCGCTATTTAAAGTTAAACAACCCCACGTAAATCCCTTGATAATATAAGTAGGAGTGCGCGTGGTGTAAATAAATAATATCTTTTCTCTGCAAAAAGTCTTGTAATTTCATCGCCTTAAACACTCGTAACGCCCAATCTACTTACTTGTGAAACATATTTCAGAAAAACTGAAATGTTTAAGATGATGAAAGTATCTTAGAGACAACTATAATTATTTTAACTGATTCTATCTCTTTTAAGTAATCTGTTGAACTATAGGCCATAAAGTAGGTCATAAGCTAGCTTGCTTAATGCTTAAATATACTCTATGCCATGGGCCCTTTGGCCCTTTCTCAATGTGATTGTCAGATTTTCACAGTTCCGTTTCACACACTTAACACTTTTTGATTCAATTCGGAGCTGACAACAATTATTTTAGTCATTAGAATAGGTACCTATTTAAAAAAAAAACTATTTTGATTTGACGGCATTTTGGTTTTGGTTTTGACATTCGTCCTTCGCATAAAATAATCGCGAAATCCGTGTTTCTGTTTTCCTCATCATATTGACAAATATAATTGATAAAAAAATGATAACTTCTATGAAAGGCTACCTTTAAACTTTTAATACTTTCTTCATTTTAAAAGATAATCATATCACTAGTAGTAAACAATAAGAATATCTCTATATGTGATTCAGGACTCTCGAAAATTGAAAGTGCATTTTCATTTTTATCAAAAAATGGTTGAACCGGAGAAACCATTTGCATGCACGATTCCTGATTGTGGGATGACGTTCACGAATGAAGATCATCTAAACGTCCACACGAAGAAACACGACATGGTACTAACACTCGGCTTAGAACAGAAAGCGGCATTTGTCGGTAAGAGTTACTTTGTATAGTTTTGTTTGAGACAGCAGGTTCCTCTGTAATTGTTTTACAATTTTCGGAGAGAGAGAATCAAAATATATATAAATCGGGTTAAATGTATGTATTTTGATTCCTTTGTAGGGCTTCCATTCGTGGGGATTTCCCTAGACTTGTCTTAGCTTGATAGGCATCTTGTGGTCTCCAAAACATGGTCCAGAAACCCTTGTGTATGTGTGTGAGTCTTCAGATTGAGGTTTTAGATGAGTTTAGACAGACACATGGCAAGCTATGTATTTCTATTTGAGTTCCCACCTTTGTTTTATTAGCTGACCCGGCAAACTTCATTCTGCTTTAGAAACAAGTAACATTTGTTTTTCGTGAATGTCTATTTATAGTTATATTTTTCATTATCCTAATTGCTAGTACAGGCACAGTATTCCGAGGGGTCCATCACAAAGCCTTAGATAGCCCAGAGTTATCTGGGGTGTGAAGGAATTGCCTTATTAGGCACAGTACACCCTGGAGACCAACCTAATTACCCCCACTGGCGTGCGGTGGGGTAACCATCCTAATTACCCCCACTGGCCTGCGGTGGGGTAACCATGGGGACGTCCACCCATTCTCAAACTATTAATGGTATCACTGGCACGACTTTGTTTTTATATTACATAGATTTTTGGGCTAGGTGAGATAAATTGGCCTTTATTTGCATGCCGTCAGGGCATGGGATGATGGATAAATTCTGCAGAGATACCATACATATTGTAACGTTGTGGATTCTTTAGACCGTAATCTTAGCAATCCATGGATTCTCCGTGCGGGTGCCGGGTCCATCGCGTTGCTGAGTTGGGAACTCAGGACAGTGCCTGGGACTTGCGACCCAAGTGTAGGTTTAGAAGGGGCCCCTTTTGTTGACGTACATCAACACTCACCTTCACTACCCAAGTTCCCCTCCCTGCCTAACCAAATTTGATACGAACCTACTAGTGCCGCTTTAGACATTCGTCCTAGTAATGAGCTTATTGTAGCTCTCGATAGGCCTAGATCTTTAAGTAGGTTATAGAGAGATTTTGCTGGTATACCTCTCGCTCCCACTTCCACTGCATACAAATTAACCACGTAACCGTTTTTGATTAATTCGTTTGTGAGATCATAGTATTTATTTTTCTTTATTGTGTGGTCCTTCGGTATATTTGTTTCCCACGGTACAGTAAGTTCCACAAGAACCACATGTTTTAATCTCTTAGAATATAGGAATATGTCAGGTCTAGATGACGAAACCCCAACATCCTCCGGAATTTTGTAGTGCTTTTCATACGTGTCGATTAGGAGAGTCCAATCTGGGGCAGTATCTAAGATTGAATAAGGTTTGTTCCTGGGTGTTATGGATGAACCTTCAGACACAAAGTTGATATGACGTCTGTTAGTAGTCAATCCTTTTTGGGCTCTAGCTACTGCCAGACTCATTGCTTCACGTATGATGATAAGCACCTTATCGTGGCGGCGTGAGTAATGGCCTCTATCGAGAAGCACCCTACATCCTACTAATATGTGTCTAGCCGTCCCTATTGCCTCACCACAAGTATAACATTGTTTTTCTGTGGCCTTCCCCCACCTTACCAGATTACTCTGGTCTGGGAGGGTCATCTGAAAGGCGTTAAGATAAAATTTTAACAGGGCCGGCGACCAGTCATAGATCAAGGTGCGCCACTTTAAGGCCATCGGTATGCAGAACTCTCCCATTGTCAACCATTCATTTTGGATTTCCAAATTCATCGCGTGCACTCGATATTTATCATTTTCGTCTTGTTTTAGAAAGGACTTAAGTATATCCTGGTCCCTTTCTGGCTCTCGTACTCCCAACCCCACTCTGTTTGACTGGGCCCCTATCATAAATCGTTTATGGAATAGAAGTCTAGATTCAAGCTCGGACGCGTTATTATCTTTCGGGAGTGCCCTGATTGTGACATCTTGGGATTTTCCTAAGATGTGGGCTTTGGTAACTCTAAGATGTTTATAGAGCTCCGATGGTTTCTTAAGTTTCATCCCAAAATTATTTTGATCCCTAAATAGAGCAGAGGAATCAGCAGAGTGCGCTAGTCCAAGCCACGATTTTAGCGATTTTATGACAGTTGCATCTATTTTCGCCAGTAAGGTTTTACCGAATTCATACACCAGAAAAGGCCAAGTCAGACGTGATGTTAAGTAGTTGTCATATATCCAAGCTTTTTTGATATTGTTTAGTGGTATCTGATCTATCTTATTTAGGTCATTTATAAACGTATCGACAACTTCATCTAAGGATGGTGTGCGTCCTTTATAGTCTATCTTTCTCCCAAGAAATTTAAATGGCACCGATTCAGCGACTATGGAAACTGGTTTACCCCCAATGAAGAGTCCCGGGTCGTAAGAGGTAAATTTGGTGTCCCGTCTACCCAGACATAGACAGTGACACTTACTGGGCTTCGTCCTCAGTCCATTTGTCCACGAACAGAACTCATCGACTTCGATCAAGCTAAAACTATATCCGTAAATTAATCGATATTTTAGTATGTTTCGATACTATTACTAATTATCTATGGTTGTGCAAGCGAGATTGGACAGCACTAGCCCAGTTATCAACTGACGGCTCTTATATCGTTCCTTTCCTTGGCAACCTTCGCCGAGGAAGGTCACTTTGACCCCGTGGCCAACTGCTGTCGGCTCCGGGTAAGTTTTGAGATCAACATTTCCTACTTCTTTCTACAGGTGAAGACCTTCCAGCGGTGGAGCTTATTGCCTGCTAAAATGCATGGCTTAATATATTTTATTTTGCTGTGTGCTATTTCAGCCTACCTATTTAGTGCCACGAGGCCGATGACCCGTACGGTCAAAGGTCGCGGCACCAGCTTGTGCTGCCTACCTATATTCTTTTTATTATAGCTTCTAGCTACGCTGTATTGCCGCTGGGAGATTCTCTTCACCTGCTATTTTAGCGGGTCACTTGGACGTAATTACCTAGTGACAAACTGACCCGCACTTTTTCTATTTCCAGGGTCTTCGCACCGGGCTTCGCACCATAATGGAGGTAGCGAGGCACACCAGCGGAGACCCTGGCACGCCGGCATCACCACCAGCCACGTGTCCACTAGCTAAGTGCATACTACCATCTCTGCACAACGGACCGAACAACACCACGGCAGAATATTTATTACGAATCCATTCCCTGAGATTCATTATTTCCAATACCTAATATAAATGTATGTAACGATCTCTTACACGATTATAATCTATTATATTGTAATCAATCCTTTTATTTATCTCTGCTCGCCCTAGCCAGTTAGTCCCAATAGCATCAATTACTTTATTAATTTTCACAGTGCAGTCACCCTTAACTTTATTGCAACTCCATTTAAAAACCATCTAATAAAACTTTCAACCGTTACACATGAAGTGTTAAAATATTGTTTTATTATAATCAGTTCAAAATGGCTTGGTAGTATTTTTTTTTAATGGTATTCCACACAGGTCATGTCAGATTGAAGTGGCAAAAAAATTAATCAAAATTAATAATAGTGATCAAATATGGAGGGCTTAATTGAGCTGAGCGAGTGAAGCTCTTATACCCAGCATAGCCGTTTGTTGGTGGCTGAGCTCCTCTGTGACCACTCTCGCGATCTTGACCAAATTTACCATGGTGATAGTGTGGACACTGAGGAGTGTTTTGGAGCGAGATGGTTCATGTCTGATGTAACATTGAGGAATATTCACCGAAAAACAGTTTCACGAGCGCGCGGCCTTAACCAAGCGCGCGACCGTAGTAAGATGTCTTATTTTCAAGTAAGAGTCCTGCTCGCTCAGCTCAATATATTTCAGTCGCACCCTGCACTGAATTCTTAGTTTTAGTCTTGTGTTCATATTTATTCTCTGTCTACAACTAACTGTCAGAACAGAACTGTCACACTAATTTTAGCAATACTCAGTCTGCTACCCCATGCACCAAAACGCAGTTTACTGTACACTATACAGCTTTGAATGAGTATGTATGAGACTGTGTTGAGTTACTTTTGAGAGACTAGTTTAGTTTTTGTTTTGAACTAGTTTTGAGGGACCGTTTTCAAGTATCAGTGCATATCTACATCATTTTAGGTTTGATGCTTATATATAGCGTATTTGATTAAGGTGCACGCAATGAACCTAGAAATGCAAAACGAATGGTTGACTCTAGGTGAATTTTGTATTCCCATAGCCTTAAAATGGCGTAACATAATATACGACTGGTCACCGGCCTTACTTAAATTTTACCTAAATGCATTCCAGTTGACCCTGCCCGACCAAAGCAATCTGGTCAGATGGGGAAAAGCCACAGATAAAACATGTAACTCATGTGGTGAAGCAACTGGTACGGCTAGGCACCTACTAGTGGGTTGTAAAACGCTATTAGACCGGGGTCATTACTCGCGCCGTCATGAGGTATTAGAAATCATACGTCAGGCTGTAAGTTTGGCGGTAGCTAGAGCGAAAAAAGGATTAACCACAAACCAAAGAAATGACATTGCGTTTGTAAAGGAAGGCTGCTCAAAGAAATCACCTCAAAAGCCATATTCAATTTTGATAGCTGCCGTTGACTGGACAATACTCGTAAACACGTATGAGAAGCACTATAGGATACCGGAGGATGTCTGTGCCTCATCATCCAGACCCGACATATTCCTTTTTTCACGATCGCATAAGCGTGCAGTGCTTGTAGAACTCGCAGTACCGTGGGAAACTAATATACCTAAAGACCACGCTATAAAGACAAACAAATACTTTGATTTGACTAACGAGTTAACCAAAAACGGCTACGTGGTTAAATCTATGCCGTAGAAGTAGGAGCAAGGGGAATTCCAGCTCAATCCCTGTACAACTTACTTAAAGACCTCGGATTGCCAAGAGCTTCAGTAAGCTCTTTATTAAAACGTGTATCAAAAGCGGCATTGTTAGGATCTTACCAAATTTGGATAGGTAGGGGGGGGGGGACACTACTGACGGTGGAGGTGAGCACTGATGCATCACAAGGTGACCACCCTAAACCTACATCTGGGTCGCAAGTCCCTGTCGCCGTCATGGTGTTCCTCTCTGTACCACGCTATGGACCCGGCGACCGCACGGTGAATCCATGGAGTGCTGAGAATCGGATCTCTTATCTCCTCATATGCATTACAGCATGAGATGTGTTAATTTTTGTATTTATTTATTATTAATTATAACTCCATGCACATAATGTACACAGGCAGACTTAATGCCACAGGCATTCTCTATCAGTCAACCTTATAGGTAAAAAAGTAGGTGCATTAAGGAAAGTAAAATTATTGAATTATACATCAAATGAACCGTAAAGTAGGTATACATATACATACCTACATAATTCTAATATCATCATCATCATCATCATCATCATCAACCTATTCTAGTCCACTGCTGGACATAGGTCTCCCCTAACGAGCGCCATAGCGCCCTAATACACGTTAATTCTAATATACGCAAACATACATACATAAATATTTTCACTGGTGGTAGAAATTTGATGACACAAATTTGTCACAAAATTCGGCCGGGTGGGTACCATCGTGCACGATTGCGAAAAACCCTCCATAGTAATCCAATTTCGGTTTGATTGCGTTCAAGGGTCAGCAAGTGCATAGCCGGGCAGGGGGCTTGTGGTCGCAGCACTAGTGGGACCGGTGGGTGTCACGCGGTGTTGCGACGACAATCCTCTTCTGATGAGACCGTCAAGCTGAGTGCCACCATTGTTAACATGGTACGTGTATGTAATGGTGACCCTCTTTCCTGAGACTTTACCTTCAGCTTACCATCAGGCGAGGTTAAGTCAAATTGACGTGTCCTAAATATAAAAAAAATAATATACATACATACATACATACATACATAAATATCTATAATATATATAGAATTTTATCTTACTATGGGATTAAATGATAAAATTGGCCTGACTGATCTTGATTTTGCACTTAAATGCATAAATTATTTATAGTTTGATATGTAACATAGTTGTTTCCTTATTATCAATTATTTAATCATTACATAGTATAAAGTCACGTTTAGATATCTGTCTGTTTTTCCACTTATTTCTTCTATAAGCCACACAACAGAATTTTATACGGTTGTCACTGTAATTCAGATATAAACCAGTAATATTTCACAAAGGAAGCGATTAGCTAATGCCTATGCTGTCTCAGGTCTCTAATGCCTTGGTGAAAGCTGGCCCAATAACATAATTCCTTCGCACTCTGGCTGACCCTAGGCTATCTATGGCTTTGAGACCCCTAGGGTGTGGGAATAACAATGTCTACGGCATTGTGCCTAAACTAGCAACTAGGAACACAGGACAGGCGGATCCGTACGCCACCCAAGAGTACTATCCCCAGGGAAATGCAGCGCCCCCAGAATGTGCAAAGGAAGTGAAGTGATCATCATCATCAAAGCGCATCAAAGCATCAAGCGGCCGCTACGCAGGAGGCGCGGGTTCGATCCCCGCTCAGTGCAAATATTTGTATGCATGAATATGAGTATTTGCATTGGTCTGGTCGTGCCTCGGAGAGCACGTTAAGATGTCGGTCCCGGTTGCCATACGAATATGTATGACAGTCGTTATAGGGGAAATGGGTGAAATGGCCCCACATAGAAGGGCTGATCACCCGTCTGGTCAAACGGCGTCCCCACTGGCAGTATCGTATCGTATTATCATCAATTAAAAATATGAGAAATGCACGAAATATATTCAACTGATAAAATAACCCAGCAGTTCGGTGCTTCCTTTCTTTGTCGCACGATAAAGAGCTGGAATGCTCTGTCCGCGCACGTGTTTCCTTCTTACAATCCCGGGTTCTTCAAGCGGGGCGTGAATAAGCATCTTTTGAGGCCGTCCAGGTAGGCCACCATTTTAGGATCGTCAGCATCTGGAATGGTGGCCCATATCTTCTGGACTTCACCCTAGCTTCTCAAAATCCGCATCGGCACTAGCGGGGTGCAGTCAATTGACATAATTAACATTTAAAAAAATCTAACATAACTTGATTCTAAGACGGAACGAAGTTTGCCAGGCCTGCTAGTTGTTTAATAAGTAAAAATACATATATACAAACATATACTCACCACCTTTTTCCCTCCGGGGTAAGCAGAGACAACAGCCCGCCATCGGCTTCTGTCCTTAAATACTTCCTTAAAAATACTGATCTCTTAATTTCCTCAGCTGACCAGACACCGACTCCAACCCGCTTCATCAGGAACTGTGAGGAGGTGGGCCTGTTTCAAGACCTTCAGAATGTCAACCCGTTTGATGAGGGCTTCAAGAGAGCAATGGAGACTAAGTGAGTTCTCATGCAAATTTTGTAGCAATTTAAGGGTAAATTCATGAAAGTATAAATACAGTCGAAACCATATTACAAGCTTTGTAAGTGTGCCTAACTTGTTCTATTTAAGACTACGAACTCGCCATCAGTTTCCTTCGGCTTATGAGTTTTTAATTACTCAAGCCATCGTAATTTACACATACTTATTTACTCGGCAAACGTAGTGTAGGATGCCCTCCGGCCAGGTGGGTTGACGATCTGCGAGAGACTGCGGGCAGATGCTGGATGCGGCAAGCTGAAGACAGAGCGCTATGGCGCTCATTAGGGGAGACCTATGTCCAGCAGTGGACTAGCATAGGTTGATGATGATGATTAACCTATATCCATCGGGGATAATGTGCCTTTCAAATGCTGAAAGAATTTTTCTAATGAGTGCAGTGGTTCTGAAGATTACCCCAAACATATGAACTATTATTTCCAACAGAGATGCCGGTAACCGGGCGAGCGAGTCGGACATTTCACCCACCAGCTGTACCCGTGACTTTATCCGAGTTGGCTCAGATATGGGTTTAATTTTTTTTTGCCCTTCTTTATCTAAAATAAGTGTAGCCTAAGTTACGCCTTATAAAATCAGCTATTTGCCAGTGAAAGTAGGTACCGTCAAAATCAGCCCAGCCGTTTCAGAGATTAACCAAGTCAAGCAGAGAGACAAAAACTTCAAAAATGATTACTTGCTTAGTTATTAATTAAATAACAGCTTTTAAGTAGGTATTTAAAAGCTGTTATTTTAATATTATAAATATTACAAATGGCCACTTCAATTTTATTTCTTTGTATAGAGTCACTTGAAAATATTAAAATTAAAAATAGTAAAACTTGATTCACAGAGCCGGTGTTCTGTCCATGGACACCACCGCCACTCCATCATCAGATGACCTACATACCCCCCAGATGGTGTTCCCGCTCGATGGTGACTCCTCACTGTACAGTACTACCAATAACAAGAATATCACTATCAGCAGGTACCTTTTCTTTTTTTTCTTGCGGAAATCCCTTCGGATACCCCCCCCCCCCCGCCGGCCAGCGGGGGCGGTTATGTCGGGCTTGAACCGACTAAAACCGCACGCCGTCTCGGGTCTTAAAACGCCTAGAGCATATCCCTCGCACCCCGACTGACCCTGGGCCTTCTCCGGTTTCGAGATGGCCCCCTCGAGTTTGGGAACCACGTTGTCCCCGTCTTGCCCCGGTTTGGGGGAGGGGCGCTAGTCGCCCCACCGTTTGCTTCTGCTTGGGTGACAGGCGGCCTCACCTGCCACCCCCTATCAGCAGGTGCCTATTCGTCTGGTATTTTCTAGGCTAAGCCATGCTGTATCTGTGGCCGTTAACAGCGGGACGTAGTTTCTTAGGAGTGTAGGAGAAACAGCAGGAAGTAAATTAGTAATGCTGTTGGTTGTTTTACTAATACTCTTATTTGACGACATCTATAGCGTAGCGGTAGAGTGTTCGACTGCTAAGTCGCAGAGGTCGCGGGTTCGATTCCCACTCAGTGCAAATATTTTGTATGCACGAATATGACATCAGTCATTGTTTTCGTTAGTTCGTAAGAATTTTAGGCTCCAATGTCGCACTAAGACGTACGTATAGGAGAATTTAGAGTATGCAGGATGTGTCCAGGTAACTCAGTTAGTCAAACTATCCACCCTAAAGAGGAACTGGTCGCGGTTCCAAGTTCTGTCCTGAATGTTGACTATTTCCGAATTTAATTTATAGAAACAGTTAAATTTTCTTTCCATTTCCCGAGTCACTTTTTTATGTTTCTTTAATCCTCAGGTCATCAAGTGATGAGTCCGGTGCCATCAAAGAATTTGAAACTACCACAATCTCAAAGTTAACCAATGAAGTTACTACCATACATCACAGCAAGAACGACATCCGAAAAGACTCTGTCTCATACACTACCAATAACGTTATCAAAATTAGTAATATGGTGAGAAAGGACAGTATTGAGAAAAATCCTGTTCAGACACTCATATATGAGGATACAGTTATAAGAGACAGCAATATGATCTCTAAAGACAGCACGGATAAAGTTCAAAATGCATGTCTTGAAGTCCCACCGATAATGTCACAAAAATCATTAGATTTTATTGTAGATAGTTTAAACACCGACTTCGATGAGGCGAAAAAGAAGTCAAAAGCAACTGATGATGATTACGAAGTCATTATTAAACTACCAAATGGTAAACAAGTTAGGATGCGAGCGGTAGATGAAGTCGTTGAAAAACCAAACGCTAAGGAAGCACTTAAGAAAATAATTACTGAGAAAGTTGAGGCTAAAAACTCTTTACAAAGACTTAACAGTATTATAGTACCAAATATCTCAAATGTTGTAGTACCAAATGTACCAAGTGTAGTGGCAGGGACGTTAATTCCAGTGACGTTAGTGAACAGTGTAGTGCAAAAAGTGCCTATAACTCCTCTGAAAGCATCCCAAACGTTTGATAAAAGGACTGTGAAGAGAAAAGTTTGTAAAAGTGTGAGTGGTGTGAGGAACCGTGACGATTGTGCGGGTAGCAGCAAGTGTGATAAGAAAAATCTGCCTGTGGAAGATTTAGACAGCAGAAGTGCAGCTTCCAGAAGATATAGGTAAAACTACCTTTTAATTTTATATAAAATCCTTGGTAGCCTAGTGGTATGGGTAGTGGACTGCTGAGACGAGGTCTCGGGTTCGATCCCAGGTTTTACCATGGCACACACCAATGACTTTCCGATGCTTTTCAAAGTTATGTGTGTATTTATCGCAGGTTCATAAGTGCCCGGTTAATTGCAATAGGCTCGCCACCTATTACATTGGGACCTAAACATAAACTGGCGAAATGTGGGTGCTAGCACCTCTGCCTACCCCTTCGGGGATATAGGCGTGAGTTTATGTTATGTTATGTTATGTAATTTTATATACGCTTCCTGGGGCGCCTATTTTTTCGTGCGCACAAGCTAGTTAACCATGCCCTTCGTGTCAGGTTACTGGTTAATCTGACACGAAGGGCATGGTTATACCAGTCTGCCACCATTCCCTTCTAACCTAATCTATCGGTTTCAATGCTTCAGGCCTCTTCCTGCGGAGAAAAAAGACGAATTCGTATATTACAAGCTTTCTTATTTTTCAATTGCAGTATCCATACAAATATTATAAATGCGAAAGGTAGTCTGTCTGCCTGTCTGTTAGGCTTTCACGCTTAAGCCACTGAAGCGATTTTGATGAAATTTGGTATGGATGAGTGGTTCTACTCGCAAGGGAGTTTTGCGCGAGCCACCTTTTTTTTTATATTTAGGACACGTCAATTTGACATCACCTCGCCTGATAGTAAGTTGAAGGTAAAGTCTCAGGAAAGAGGGTCACCATTACATACACGTATCATGTTAACAATGATGGCACTCAGCTTGACACCCACCGGTCCCACTAGCGCTGCGACCACAATCCCCCTGCCCGGCTATGCACTTGCTGACCCCTGAACGCAATCAAACCGAAATTGGATTACTATGGAGGGATTTTCGCAATCGTGCATGGTGGTACCTACCCGGCCGAATTTTGTGACAAATTTGTGTCATCAAATTTCTACCACCAGTACCTTTTTTTTTTTTTTTATTGTGCGGAAATCCCTTCGGATACCCCCCGCCGGCCAGCGGGGGCGGTTCTTTCGGGCTTGAACCGACTAAAACCGCACGCCGTCTCGGGTCTACAGACGCCGGGGTGTAAGGTTACCCATAGAGCATATCCCTCGCACTCCGACTGACCCTGGGCCATTCGCAGTGTCCCCTCTGATAACAGCAGAGGGGTACCTGGAGCGACCAGCTCCTCCAGAGGAGCAATCAATGATGCGTCATCGCCCACGATGCCCAGGGTGCACCAAACTTGGAGGTGATCCAACCAGTCGCACCCCCTACCACCAGTACCTTAAGGCTAGTTTCCACTTTGATTAGTACAAGTGCAGGTGATTAGTGCAGGTGCTTAATGATTAGTACAAAACACGTGTGGACAGCAGTTGATTAGTGCAAGTGATTAGTAATAGGCTTAGTAAAGTGGATAGAAGCGTGTTCTATTGTTTTGCGAGTAGCCACGTCCCGCGCGCCCTTCCCTCCCCTTCACTCGTAGCATGCCTGCTACTAAACACGTGTGGACATGTTTGTTTAGTAGTTAGTGTTTAGCGTACCTTTTTTTTTTTATTGTGCGGAAATCCCTTCGGATACTTCCCCCGCCGACCAGCGGCCGTTGACGCCAGCTACTCCAGAGGAGCAATCAATGATGCGTCATCGCCTACGTTGCCCAGGGTGCACCAAACTTGGAGGTGATCCAACCAGTCGCACCCCAGAAAGATTATCGTGCGGAAATCCCTTCGGATACCCCCCCGCCGGGCAGCGGGGGCGGTTATGTCGGGCTTGCACCGACCAAAACCGCACGCCGTCTCGGGTCCTCAGACGCCGGGGTGTAAGGTTACCCATAGAGCATATCCCTCGCACCCCGGCTGACCCTGGGCGATCTCACCACTAACAGCATCGCTCATCCTGTCTCCTCTGAAAGCAGAGGAGTACGGAGAGCGATGTGTTCCCGCCACGTTGGGTATTGGCCGACGATCAATGCCAACCCTATGAAGGGGTGAAGGGGAAGCCATTGAACGCCGCCCAGGGTGTACCGGCCGCTCCGATTCCGTTCCCCCCGGACTGCAGCGGGATCGGAATCGGAGCGACACTCGAGGCGGTTACCCAACACACACCCCAGTGTTTAGCGTACCTGTACATTCGCTTTTAAAAATGACATAATGACATTTTTAACTAAGCGCTGCCACTAAACAGTATGTCACACTACACATTTGAAGTAATCACTTACAATTTCTGATCACCTGCATTCGCACTAATCAAAGTGGAAAGTAGCCTTTAGTTTGTATAGTTTTTGTTTGCAACTAACAACAACTAAAAGGTTTCTAGGATGACACTAATATTTAGGTCAGTCCTAACTATATATATATATTTGTACTTTAAAGTGCCAAATTCTCAGTTTCCAGACATGACGGCCTCTGTGCCGTAGCGGTAGTGCAAATAGTATTCAACTGCTACGACAGGGGGCGCGGGTTCAATACCCGCTCAGTGCAAAAATTTGTATGCATGAATATGTCTATTTCCATTGGTCTGAATGTTTTAATGTATAATATGTATGTATTTACAAAATAATGTATCTAAGTATGTTTATCCGCATGTTACGTGCTCTGCCTACACCAATTCCGCAAGCCTGCAAGTTTGCCTCGTGTCACATAGTTGCGCAAGATTGAACATTGGTATTGCAAAATCGGTGCCTCGTGCCGTCGCCGATCACGCCACATAAAAGTGCTGATCCTTAAAAACTGTTTTACCTAATTACTAATAATTTTTATTCACTTTGGTACTAGCATCGTCCAAGGCTAGATATAAGAAATTTTTATTGTAATACATTCTATCTAATTAAATTCATTTTTATAAATTGGTTTTTTTTAAGTCCTCCGGCTGTCACCTTCGTAATTGGCGCAGTCGGTAGGATATTCGAGGCAGTGCGCGGCGTGGTATAGGTTTCCAAAAATCGTTAACCTGCTGACTCCGATAGTCGCTGTCGGTATCTTTATACCTCATCGAATATCCGAACTTAGAAGACGCAGTCGAGGGCGGTATCCAGCTATCGATACGCAAGAAGAACCAATGTATTTGTAAGTACTTGAAACTTTTCTAAAAGTGTTGCTTCCTTGTCTTTTCCTTACCTGTTTTAATTAATATATCAAAATTTTTCACCCACGGAAATCTAGTATAAAATCTGTCTCCTCTAGACGGATAAGTAGACGTAAAGAGTTAGATAGTAATAGGTTTCTAGACTCAGATAGCTTAGACTTAGATATATTGTTCAGTGTCGAATTAAATAACCCGGCAATGGACTTCAACCCAGATATTGTATATAAAGCATTGCGCGCGGTACCCGAGTTTGATGGCAATCCGAATGTTCTAACGCGATTCATCAAGATATGCGACCAAGTCGTATTACAGTACGTGAAAGACGAACCTGGTTACGAACTAAGTAATTTATGCGTGATTAATGGTATTTTAAATAAAGTTACGGGTTCGGCAGCTCGCACTATAAATTCATACGGAATACCGGAGAGTTGGATAGGAATTCGTAATGCATTAATTAATAATTTCTCCGACCAACGAGACGAGACAGCTCTTTATAATGACATGTCCCTATTGACCCAAGGAAGTAGCACTCCGCAAGAATACTATGACAAATGCCAGACCCTTTTCAGTACCATCATGACGTATGTCTCGTTACACGAGCATATACCTACTACTATTGAGGCCAAACGCGATCTCTATCGTAAATTAACATTACAATCATATATTAGAGGTCTTAAAGAACCTTTAGGGTCCCGCATACGATGTATGAGACCCGAAACTATCGAAAAGGCTCTAGAGTTTGTCCAACAGGAAATTAATGTAATATATTTGCAACAACGTAACGAGAGCATCCCCGAGCGACGTAATGCTACTACGTCTTCAACTCATAGGGTGCCGTTGATGGCCCATACACCCAGACCTTTTAGCTTCCCTAGCGCAGGGCCCAGTTGGCATAAACCCATGCCTATGCCACCACCGCAGCAGCAGCCGTGGAGACCAGGTTTCCAGCCTATTCAGGTACCTAATCGTCCCCCCAACATGTTCAATCGCACCCAGCAAATGTTTCGCGCTCCCCCACCAAATTACAACCCCCAGAGCAACGTATTTAAAGTACCGAACAGAAACCCCCAAGTTACGAACACCGGCCCGAAACCTATGAGTGGTGTTAGTCACTTCACACCGAAACCACTAGGGTTCGCGGGACACGATTGGCGTAGATCTGGAAATCCACCACCAAATAGTTACTTCAAAACTCGTGAGATGAATTTTAACCAAATGACTCAAGACGACGACCCCTATGACTACGATTATCAACACGAACAAGTTGACTATCCGTATTACTACGACTATTATGACTATCATAACCCCGATAACTATACACCTGAGTCTTATTTGTACGACCCGAGTAACATGCACCACGAGGACCCGAAGGATGATAACAGCACTCAGACGTCCCCACCTTGTACCTCGAACGACAATGAAGTTCAGGATTTTCACAAGGAGTCGAATGTCAAAAAATTAAAATAGAATTAAATTTGCAAAGTAAAGGAGAGTTACGTTATATCCAAATTTCAGATCCCCCATTAAAATTACTTGTAGACACTGGCGCTAACCAATCTTTTATGAGTCCCGAGGCTGTACAAAAGTACTTCCCACACATTCCACTAACCTACGATCCGTTTGAAGTAACTAACGCGCGAGTAACTAGTAAGCACGAGTATTCGATTAGCATACCAAATTTTATAGAATTTAATGACCAATCTAACGTAAAATTTTTCATCTATAAATTCCATAACCATTTTGACGGACTAATAGGATTAGATCTGTTAGATGGGGCTCAAATAGACCTTAAAAATAATTATTTAATTACAGATTATGCCAGAATCCCTATTCACTTTTACCAGTGTAAATTACCCAAGTATCAGGAAACAATTCCCGCTAACTCTTCGAAATTAGTTAATATACCTATCCATATACCCGACGGAGATGTTGTGGTCCCGCAGCAATTATACTGTAATTGCATCATTCATGACTGTATAACTACAGTTACAGATCACACTGGTATTATCGAAATAGAGAACCCAACCGATTACGATATTCCCGTTAAGTTTGAACTCCCTTTACAAGTACAACTATTTAATACCGAATGTCACCGAACCGAACCTTGTTCAGAACGCGTTAACCACGTCTTGTCACGATTACGTACCGATCATCTGAACCTAGAGGAAAAAACTAACTTAGAAATGTTATGCTCCCGATACGCCGACGTATTCTATGTCGAAGGAGAAACTTTAAGCTTTACAAACAAAATTAAGCACCGAATTAGGACAACTGACGAATTACCCGTATATACAAAAAGCTACCGATACCCATTCATTCACAGACAGGAAGTCAGAGACCAGATTACCAAAATGTTAGACCAAGGTATTATAAGGCCCTCTGAATCCGCTTGGAGCTCACCTATCTGGGTGGTTCCTAAGAAAGGAGACGCATCTGGACAGAAAAAGTGGCGAATAGTAGTAGACTTTCGCAAATTAAACGAGAAGACCATTGACGACAAATACCCAATCCCGAACATAACAGACATTCTTGACAAACTTGGTAATTGCCAATACTTCACGACTTTAGACTTAGCCTCTGGATTCTATCAATGTGAAATGCACCCCGACGACATCCCCAAGACCGCCTTTAACGTAGAGCAAGGTCATTTTGAGTATTTACGCATGCCAATGGGATTAAAAAATTCGCCGTCCACATTTCAAAGGGTTATGGATAACGTTCTTAAAGGGTTACAGAACGAAATTTGCCTTGTGTACTTAGATGACGTCATAATATTTAGTACGTCATTACAAGAACACATGATTAATTTGGAAAAGGTTTTCAAAAGGTTACGGGACTCCAATTTTAAAATACAAATGGACAAGTCCGAATTCCTCAAACTAGAAACAGCTTTCTTAGGTCACATTATCAGCAGTGATGGCGTTAAACCTAACCCAGACAAGATCTCAGCCATTGAAAACTATCCCTTGCCGAAAACCCCTAAACAGATTAAACAGTTTCTCGGACTACTAGGTTATTACAGGAAATTTATACCCGACTTTGCTCGCATTACTAAACCCATGACTAAGTGCTTGAAAAAAACTAACAAAATCACACTTGACGCTGACTATATTGACTGTTTTAACAAATGTAAGACTCTCTTAATGAACGACCCAATCTTACAATACCCTGACTTTAGTAGGGAATTCATTTTAACGACTGACGCATCAAACGTAGCCATCGGAGCTGTGTTGTCCCAGGGAAACATAGGATCTGACAAACCTATTTGTTATGCTTCTAGGACACTTAATGAAAGCGAGACTAACTACAGTACAATAGAGAAGGAACTTTTAGCCATAGTATGGGCAACTAAGTATTTTAGGCCCTACCTATTCGGACGCAAGTTTAAAATTTACACAGACCATAAACCCTTACAGTGGATTATGAACCTAAAAGAACCTAATTCGCGACTGACTAGATGGCGACTTAAACTAAGTGAATATGACTACTCTATAATCTATAAAAAAGGCAAATATAATACAAACGCAGACGCTTTATCCCGAGTAGAGATTAATAACGAGGAGACCGAATCATTGATAGCTAACCCATCAGAAAGACCACACGTACACTCAGATTCTTCTACGGCTACAGCACACACTAGCACAGAAAACCCTATTCTGGAAGTACCCATAACAGACGAACCTTTAAATAAATTTCATCGGCAGATCTGTATAACTATTGTAGGCGACATCAAGCGTAAAACCGTAGCCACTAAACCCTTCGATACACATACTAGGACCTTCATTCAGGTTTCTGAAGCTAGTTTGGAACAAGACGTAATAAGTGCCATCAAAGAGTACGTCAATCCTAAAGTTAAGACTGCTCTAAAAATAACCCCTCCTTTAGGCATGTATTCAATCATTCCTATCATTCAAAGTAACTTTAAAAATTCAGCCATGAATTTAGTCTTAGCCAAATCCGAATTAGAGGACGTTAAGGGATATTTGCGTCAGCAAGAAATTATAAAACACTACCATGAAGGTAAGACTAATCATAGAGGAATTATTGAATGTTACCTCCCCCTTTCTAGAAAGTATTATTGGCCAAAAATGAGAGAGGACATCACTAAATACATTAATGAATGTGCAATCTGTGGCCAATCGAAATACGATAGAAACCCAATTAGACCACAGTTTAATATTGTTCCCCCAGCTTCAAAACCATTTGAGATAGTACATATGGACCTTTTTACTGCTCAAAATGAAAAGTATTTGACCATAGTAGATGTGTTTTCAAAGTATGGACAAGCATATTATATAAAGGACGGAACTGCAACCAGTATTTTACAAGCAGTCTTGAAATATTGTACTCACCATGGCCTCCCATTAACAATAGTAACAGACAACGGGACAGAATTCACAAATCAATTATTTTCAGAATTTATTAGATTACACAAAATTAACCATCATAGGACTTTAGCTCACTCCCCTAACGACAACGGTATCGTTGAACGATTCCATTCCACATTGTTAGAACATTTACGTATCCTACATCTACGACAAACAGAAGACCCCATAGTTAACCTCATGCCGTATGCCATACTAGCTTATAACAGCTCGGTTCATAGCTTCACAAAGTGTAGACCCCATGATATTATAAGAGGACATTTTGACCCTAGAGACCCAGTTGACGTTAACTTGTCAGAACATCTCATGCAACAATACATTTTAACTCATAGAGACCAGATGAAGACAGTTTACGACCTAATAAATGACTTTACTCAGACCAATCGTATCAATATCATGCAAAACCGAAATAAAGACAGAGAGACCGAAGTAGAGTACCAACCGGACCAACAAGTGTTCGTTAAGAACCCAGTAGCAAATAGACAGAAGCTAGCTCCTCGTTACACTCACGACACCGTTTTAGCTGACCTTCCAATCCACATTTATACATCGAAAAAGAAAGGCCCCGTGGCTAAATCCCGACTAAAGCGTACCCCTGACAGTTCTAAATTGTTACAGAATCCTACTCGCCATGATAATCCACCTGACAATGGAGCACGAGATAAGACTTGAGAGTTTAGACAGAGGACCTGGGATTTTACCCTTTAAACTTGGACAAGCCAGACTCATAACGCACCACCATTCCTTTTTGCAATATATAGAATTAACCGACGTAGAAAATAGAATAGCTTCAGTAGAGTCACAAATTAACTACTTTAAAAATAGATTAGATAGTAATACGACGCCATTATTTGAGTTTAAAATTAATCATCTATCCACTAAATTAATAACGATTAATTCGCAGCTTAGGACGTTGGAACCAAACCGCTCTAAAAGAGGTATTATTGATGGATTAGGATCCATAATTAAAAGCATAACTGGTAATTTAGATCATACGGATGCCCAACTATATAATGAAGCGATCTTACTTCTGCAGAATAATGATAAGAAAATAATCTCTGAGTTGAATGAGCACATTAGCCTGAATAAGGACTGGATGACTCGACATGCTAACATACTAAAAATTATCGTCAAAAACCAAGAGAGAATTAATACAACCCTAGAGTCACTCTTAGACGAAAATTTATCCTATCAAACCGATTTTGTGCGATACACCAGGATGTCGCAACTTTTATCTATAATCAGTGACAATGTAGATGATTTGCTCTTAGAAATAATTAGAATAGAGAATACCTTAAGTTTTATACGTGCATCGAGCACTCATCATAGTTCGCTAGATATAAGTACGTTAGGTAAAATGATTAACAGGTTAAAATTAATTTATAGCCCAGAACAGATATTAGATCTAGACTTGAGAGAATACTATTTTATAATAAAACCCGGTTACTATTACTCAGGAAAGAGAATAGTTATTATATTCAAAATACCAATTATTTCTACCACCAAGTTCGATCTGTATAGATTAGCTATAGTTCCCAATAAGCTAGGATATACTTTTATCCCTCCTTATCCCTTCCTAGCAACAAATGGTAAAGCTTTCAAGTACATGGAGGCAGAATGCCCGAAGTTAAGCACATGTCATCTCTGCGAGGAAGATAAGAGCCATCCCATGGGAGAACATCTCGACTGTATCCAGGGAATCATCTCTAATCAAGCCTCTAATAAAGCATGCGTTCCTGTCAAGATCACCCTAACTCAAGAAACCATGGAACAACTAGACGACCGACGATACACACTCATATTCCCGCATCCTACTAGAACAGAATTGCAGTGCGATAGACAAGAATTCACTCTGCTCCATGGAAGCTACCTGGCAACTATACCACAAAACTGCCTGCTACGCACCAATGAATTCACCATTACCAACGTTAACGATCGTATCAAGGGCCAGCCATTGAAAATCACCGAGATACCGAAAGAGCCAGACACCATAGAGAAAACGATACCACATCTTAAATTGAAGTCAGTCAATATGAAAAACCTACACGAGATTGAAGATAAAGTTTTAGCGCAGCATCCAGTACAGATCCCGAATCAGACTAAGGTTGACTATTCGCTGTTCCACACAACCATACCAGTATACACTATGACGTTATGCGCAACTGCATTCGTTATAACCATTGCCGTAAGAAGACGCTGTGTTACATGCAAGCTGTTTAAGGATCAGAAATCAAGAGATAACAAGCCCGATAACCGGCAAGCAGAAGATGTAGAGACGACAGTTAGCCAAGAGCAACCACCAGCATCATTCTCGCTGAAAGTTCTCAAATAGCTGCTGGTCTGAAGGGGGAGGTGTTACGTGCTCTGCCTACACCAATTCCGCAAATGTTGTGTGTAGTGCTGATCCTTAAAAACTGTTTTACCTAATTACTAATAATTTTTATTCACTTTGGTACTAGCATCGTCCAAGGCTAGATATAAGAAATTTTTATTGTAATACATTCTATCTAATTAAATTCATTTTTATAAATTGTTTTTTTTTAAGTCCTCCGGCTGCCACCTTCGTAATTCGCATTCTGGAACCCATAACACAAGCTAGTTAATCTATGCTTACTTTGGGTCTAGAAAGCGCTGTGTAGAATGTCTTAGAACATTAAAAAAAAATTTTTTTGAGTATGTATGTAATATCTGCACTAAAACAGAAATGTAAAACATATGTAGTTTCAATATGTTTGGCTAATTTTACCTTAAATGCGAAACTTTAAAAAAAACAAGCGGCCACGTGCGTGTCGGACTCGCCCATTAAGGGTTCCGTAGCAGCAAGTAACATAATGTCTTTTTTTTTAATATTTGTATTTGAGTTGATTGAATGAAAGGTGAATTGCGGTTTACGAATTATGACGTATTAAAAAAAAACTACTTACTAGATCTCGTTCAAACCAAATTTCGGTGGAAGCACAGATTACATAATTTTATTCTAATAGTGGAAGTTTACATGGTAATGTACATCATATATATTTTTTAGTTTTATCATTCTCTTATTTTAGAAGTTACAGGGGACACACACACACACACACACACACACATTTTACCATTTTGGAAGTGTCTCTCGCGCAAACTATTCAGTTTAGAAAATAATGATTTTAGAAACCTCAATATTATTTTTGAAGACCTATCCATAGATACCACACACGTATGGGTTTGATGAAAAAAATATATTTGAGTTTCAGTTCTAAGTATGAGGAACCCCCAAAATTTATTGTTTTTTTTTCTATTTTTGTATGAAAATCTTAATGCGATTCACAGAATACATCTACTTACCAAGTTTCAACAGCATAGTTCTTATAGTTTCGGAAAAAAGTGGCTGTGACATACGGACGGACAGACAGACAGACATGACGAATCTATAAGGGTTCCGTTTTTTGCCATTTGGCAACGGAACCCTAATAAGTGCAATATATTATATCTCTCGATTTGTACCCCAGTCTCCTGCTACATCAATACACATTAAAATCAGTTTAAGTTACCGCGACTAACGGCTTGCTGTTTGGTCCGAATGACAGATCAAAGTGAAATTAGCTTACAGCCACTTGCGTCCGTCCCGGGTCCCGGTGCTGCAGCCAGTCAGCTTAACAGTAACCCGCTACGTATTTATTAAAAAATCCATTGTTTTCTATATACTTTTTGCATTCTCCGGTCGTAAGTTCGTTAAAATAAATAATAATAATAATAGATATTCGACGACATTCTAAACAGCGCTTTCTAGACCCAAAGTAAGCATAGTTTAACTAACTTGTGTCACGGGTTCCAGAATGCGGATAAAAATACTTATATACTTTTTGTAAATACCTACATATTATACATAGACACCCAGACCAATGCAAATAGACATATTCATGCATACAAAATATTTGCACTGTGCGGGAATCGAACCCGGCCGCGCCCCATGTCGTAGCAGTCGAATGCACTACTGCTACGCCACAGAGGCCGTCAAATTAGAGTTACATGAGTTGCATACAACATTTAATATTGCAAGATTTCAATATTAAATGTTGTATTGACACAGTTGTAGGCTAAAACCTTAAAATACTCTCAGTCTCCATCCTCAGTCTCCTGGAATCATAATAGCCAGGGGACTGAGGATGAACATGTAATCTGGTGGTAGAAATTTGATGACACAAATTTGTCACAAAATCGACCGGGTGGGTACCACCGTGGACGATTGCGAAAAACCCTCCATAGTAATCCATTTTCGGTTTGATTGCGTTCAGGGGTCAGCAAGTGCATAGCCGGGCAGGGGTATTGTGGTCGCACTAGTGGGACCGGTGGGGGTCACGCGGTGCTGCGACCACAATCCTCTTCTGATGAGGCTCTTTCCAGAGACTTTACCTTCAGCTTACCATCAGGCCAGGTGAAGTCAAATTGACGAGTCCTAAATATAAAAAAAAAAAAAATGTATTTGGCCAGTCAAGAAAATAAAATTTGGTTATTTTGACTGGCCCGTTTGATATAAGTAAAAGAATGACCTCGGCTAGACGTCAAGCTACTTTTCTGACTTGCCAAAAAAATGTGCCAAAAATCACTTAAGTTGGTCCATCCTGAGTAGAACCAGCCAGATATAGGCCAGATTCATTCATGCATTCATTCATTCATTCATTTAACCACCCAGATATTGGCCAGAGCATGAGGAAGGACATGTACGTTGGCCGAGCCCCGGGCAACAGCTAGTGTTATATAAAATCTTATAGAACACCACCGTGGAGTGGCAGTAGAGCGTTCGACTGCCACGTCAGAGGTTGTGGGATCGATTCCTACTCAGTGCAAATATTTGTATGCATGAATGGTATGGTGTTTATATGTATAATATGTTTGTAATTACAAAAAAAAAATGTATTTGAGTATGTTTATCCGCAGTCTAGAACCCATAACAAAAGTTAGTTAAGCTATGGTAATGTGTCTAGTTTAGACCCAAAGCTAACCAAAGTCTAGTGTGAGGTCGGTGCAATTGTAAATAAAAGAGAGATGTTCACTGTTTGATTATAGATCTAATAATGCCCAGAGTACATTGGTAAACACCTTTTTTTGTTTTTTTTACGTGCGGAAATCCCTTCGGGTACCCCCCCGCCGGCCAGCGGGGGTGGTTATGTCGTGTCTCGACTAAAACCGCACGGTGTCCTCCCCAAGTGTCCGTTGCCGGGCACCCCGGGTAAGCCCTCGAAAGGATAACCCCAGGGTTGCCGGCGGACCTTGGCCGCCACCGCGGCCTCGCCTGGTGGGGTCGGGTTTTATCCCGCTTCGGTGAGTTGGCAGGCGTGTGTAGGGCACACACGACACGACCCCGCCACGGCCTGCTTCTATTGGTATACACCTTATATTACGTAATGACTACGTCACACTAGATAGTCCACTGCTGGACATAGGTCTCCCCTAATGAGCTAGTGTTGTGTAGAATATCCTAGAATATTTTTTAGTTATTTATTTATCATTGGTTAGATGCCATGGTAAAATTTGGTGCACCCTGGGCAACGTGGGCGATGACGCATCATTGATTGCTCCTCTGGAGTAGCTGGCGTCAACGTCAACGGCCAAGAGTCTGACTAACCGGCCCTATTCAGGGCCAGCTGACCCCATTGCACGAGGGGGTCGGGGCATGGCGGGCCCGCGGGGGGGGGGGGGTCGCTCCAGGTACCCCTCTGCTGTTATCAGAGGGGACACTGCGAATGGCCCAGAGTCAGTCGGAGTGCGAGGGATATGCTCTATGAGTAACCTTACACCCCGGCGTCTGTAGACCCGAGACGGCGTGCGGTTTTAGTCGGTTCAAGCCCGACATAACCGCCCCCGCTGACCACTGAGCACAATAAAAAAAAAAAAGTTTAGGTGCCATGGTAAAATTATATTTCTGTGGCTTGACTCTTATAATTTACCATTGTAATATGTTTGCAGGGCTCGTTTAAAAGAGACGTATGACCGGCAAGCCCAGGAGAATAAACAGCTGAGGGAGTTGAACGACAGACTGCTATCAGAGAAAGCTGTGCTGAAGAATGTGATCACAGAGCATATGAGGAACTGCCCTAACGCTCTTGAAATGAGTAAGTTCCCTCCTTAATTGCACACTACCCAGCAGTAAGGCCACTTGATGGATCCTCCGTCGCGGAATCTCCGCGTCAGAACGCCAATTCATGTTATTGCATATAAATGACGACGCGACGGAGCGACTGTTTCTTCATCCGCGCAGTGTGTCTTTCAATAGTCATTTATTATATGAAAAAACTTGTATTGGCGTTTCGACGCAGAAGATATATATCCGTTGATTGTAGCGTAGGCCTATGGCCGTCCAGTGCCTCGTGCGTGTCGTACGTATTCCTGCTCGTATATCGTGCAAATATGACTGAGTTAATTTCGTGCAGAAAATTTGCACAAAATCGTAGAAAAAAGTCGATACGATTTGCACGAAGTGCGGTCGCTCGCTTGCGTGTCACGCATGAAGCAGCGGACCGCCTAAGGCTGTTTTTAAGCCCATTTCTTCTTCCAAGCGCCAGTCCCGGTTACGTCCAAAGCATCCACTTTAGAACCTACGATCCACTCTCCACCTCGATCATTATTGACTTTTACGAGAGCGACTGCCATCTGACCTCCGGCGCAGTGAAGTGCGCCTGCGCCGGAGCCTCGTTCGTTGTTTAGCAGGTGCAGTGACTAGCAGATGTGGTAGGGCCCTGTTCACCTAAGATGTCTGAATATATGCTCAGGTATTTCTGTCTTGCCCTGGGTTAGTCGGGGCGCGAGGGAAATGCCTTTTGGGCCACCTTACACCCCGACGTATGAAGACCTGAGGCATCGTAGGGTTTTAGTCGGTTCTAGCCCGACATAACCTCCCCCGCTGGCCGGCAGGGGGCAATACCCCCCCCCGTATTCGAGGGGAGATCCGCACGGAAAAAAGAACAAAAATGGTTCCCTGTACACCGGGATAGCTGAGGCTGTTTTTTACTTAACTCTTATGATCATAATTTGTTTCAGGATCCCTTATAGAGAAGATCAAGCAAACAGGGACGGATCTATAACGACGCAGCGTAGATCATTATGGCTAAAACAGGGTTATTTTATGATAAATACTTGATAAGACTAAATAGTTTAATGAACTTAGAAAATATAGATGGCGCTTATTTTTACTGTGACACTTGAATTGACATTTAAGTTGACATTTCAATGACGTCATGTAACTTGTCATTCATGTGACGTTTAAATTGACATTAGTTTAGTAGAGATGGCGATACATACATAGGAAGAAAACTCTCGAATTGGCTTGACATTGGCGTCTTCGCCGTTCATAATTTTATAAACATTTATTATATTTTACTTGACATTGGCGAAATTGCGGTGATTCTACTGCAGAAGCCATTAACTAAAAGAAGATACATACATACTAAAACTAGGTGCATGAGACCCCACCAAAATATTCGGAGCCCTCGCCAACCTCACCTGCAAGCAGATTTTTTTTTTTTTTTTTTTTATACCACTAAGGTGGCAGACAAGCACACGGCCCACCTGATGGGAAGCGGTTACCGCGGCCTATGAACGTGTGCAATACCAGTGGCGTCACACTCGCGCTGCCGACCCTGTAAAGGAAAGGGGATGGGAAAGAAGTTTGGGAGGGGATGGGAAAGGAGTTTGGGAGGGGATGGGAAAGGAGTTTGGGCTCCGGCACTCTCACTCACCAAACGGAACGCAACAGTTCAAATACTGTTACTTGGCGCCGATATTCTGTGAGAGGGTGGTGCTTCCCCGGTCGAGTCGGCCCATTCATGCAACAGCCAAAATGACTGTTGCTTGACTCTACCACTCTAAAAACACCTGCTGGTACCTGGTACACCTGCTGATTGGCGGACGATGCTCTGGCGCAGGCTTTTATCTGGAGGTAGGGAGGTCCGAAGTCGCTCCCGTAAAAGCCGCGATAAACTGTAGAAAGGAGGTCTAGGAAAGCGGACTCCGGGCTCCAAAGTGCTAGCTTTGGATGCAAACGGAATCGACACTCCAATGAAGACAGGCATACATACCAAAACGGATGTTTAACACACTTCACATTGCTCCAACCTTCCTTTACTATCTGTAAACGTATATAAAATGAGTTAAAATAAATAAAATAAAATAAAAATTCTAGGACATATAACACAACGCCATCTAGACCCAAACTAAGCAGAGTTCGTCATATGGGTTCTAGAATGCGGATAATCATATGTGGAAACTTTTTTTTGTAAAAAAAATACATATTATACATAGAAACACCCAGACCAATGCAATTATACATATTTGTAATGAGCGAGAATCGAACCGGCGACCTCTGACTTAGCAGTCGAAAGCTCTACTGCTACGCCACAGAGGTCGTCAATAATGGCCGGCAAACATCTTGACAACGGACTCTATCTGCGCAGAAACCGTTTTTAGATCTCTTTGGTGGTTGTACGGGACACGACGGTGGAGGCGCGCCGATCAACCAATCATAGATTATATTGAACGACGACAATCCTCTTCTGATGAGGCCGTCAAGCTGAGTGCCACCATTGTTAACATGGTACGTGTATGTAATGGTGACCCTCTTTCCTGTGACTTTACCTTCAGCTTACCATCAGGCAAGGTGAAGTCAAATTGACGTGTCCTATATATAAAAAAAAAACTAATCTCGGACTCAAAAAAATGACACTTTGACAACCTCTGTGGTGTAGCGGTAGTGCGTCCGACTGCTAAGTCACAGGTCACGGGTTCGATTCCCGCTCAGTGCAAATATGTAAATTTGCATTGGTCTGAGTGTTTTAGAATATGTATTTATTTACAAAAAAAAAAGAATCTAAGTATGTTCATTCCCATTCTCGAACCCATATGACAAGCACTGCTTAGTTTGGGTCTAGATGGCGTTGTGTAATTTGTCCTAGAGTATTTATTATTACAAAGGGCTCGCGTCATAGGTTGATCGGTCCTTTTATTGGTTTTTTGGTTGCTATTGCACATGCGTGAATTTTCCGACTTTTATTCAAGATGTTTGCCGGTTACTGTAATTTAGTTGGGTGAATGATTGATCAATAAAAACGATGTACTAAGAATGTACCTAATTGTTACTGCACTATAATTATTCTTTATTTAATAAGCTCAGTTAATTAATTTATTTTATCTACACCCATGCTTTAAATCCTCTATAAAAGATTCTAAAACAAATGCCAACATTAATACATCCAATGTCATAATAACCATAATATCATCCGAACGGGTGTTATAATGTTGTATGAAATTTCATAATAACACTCCTTTCGCTTTTTCAATCTCTTCCGCGCAAAGGGTTACTCATCAGACAGCCAAATTCTTACCGCTCGATGCGTGGAATCTGTATGAGTTTCAAAAAAAGAACTGTCATTCACGCGCGTTGCATTGCACTACCACAGCGGCGGCGCGCCGTAAAAAAAAAATGAACGCTTATTCGTTCGAATACGAATTCCCGCTATTTTTCTTCGCTATTATTTTTGCAAATTGTTTTGTTTACTTACGAAAATGAGCATTTCAAGTTTTGATAACACACCTCCAGACATTTCGAATGCAGCAAAGGACATTTCTACTAACAAATTACTACCGGAAAAATCTAGAAAACAGTATGAAAAGGCGTATCAAGATTTCATGAATTGGAAAATATCAAAGGGCAGTACATCATTCTCTGAAGATGTATTATTAGTTTATCATGGGTGTAGATAAAGTCTTGTATGCAACTGTATAATTAGGTATTAAAACACTCATGTGATACTATTATCACACTCAGCTTCGCTTCGTGTGATAAACCCACATTCATGTTTTAATACCCCTCATTATACCACAGTTGCATAAATAACTTTATCTATAAGACTACTCAATTTAATCTTCCCGCTCATTATTTAATTATTCCAGAATTCGGAACAAATTGACGTTTCTAGTTTTTAACTTCGAACCAGAGATAAAATATTATTTGTTAATTAATGCTTCATCTGTGGTTTATATCTAAAGCTGTATTTTTTTTATATGGTAATAATTTGTGATGCAGCGACTTCATGGGCGCGTGGAGAGAGCCAATATATATTGCGATCCAGTATCGTGATCCGATGAAAGGACCAATCGCGTTTGTTTGCACATCCATAACATCACATATGTACATCAATAACATAACATAACTTCACGCCTGTATCCCCGAAGGGGTAGGCAGAGGTGTATTACACACCCACGATTCGCCAGTTATGTTAAGTCCCAATGTAATAGGGGGCGAGCCTATTGCCATCACCCGGGCACATTATTAAGCGAGCGATAATTAAAATTTATTAATGCACACATAACTACGAAAAGTCAGAGGTGTGTGCCCGGGGTGACTGGGGATCGAACTCGAGACCTCGTCTCGGCAGTCCGTTACGTACGCCACTAGGCTATCGCCGCTCGCTGTACATCAATACTACGATATATATTAATCGTATCACGATATATATTGTGTGTCTACACGTGCCTTATGTATATTTACCTAGACAGGCTATGCGAAAAAAAAAATGGAATCGCGAAAAGCTATCAACCGACCACTTATATAAAGATTACAATAGAACAATGTGCGCTATGGATACACAGATAGACGTTAAAATTCATTAAATTAATTTGTCTAATCTCTCCCGTACCCGTCCCACACTCCCGCCACACCCCGGAATCGTTACACAATTTTTAGTTCTAAACAGCTTGTCTAGTAGTACTTACCTATACAAATAAGTCATTTTGTTATTGTTATAAAATTAATATCAGTATTGTAATTTAAAAGAAATAATTATATTGTTGACCACACACATCCTATTTAAAAAAAAGTGCACTTATTTATGAAATGTTCATTGTCTATTCTTTAACTGACACTTGACACATGTCAGATAATGACATAAGATGTCTAAGAAATACATTTTTATTTTTTTATAGATGGATAGTGACACCGTAACTTATTTATGTTGTTGTAAATAAATTATTGATTTTTTACCAACTATTTGTTTTATTAAGTCTTAATTGCCGTAGGGGGTATCGGGGCCCAAGCAAAACTCATCTGCAAGCCAGTACACTCATTGACGGACGCCCATTATAAATCTGTCTCTAGTTTTTTAGGGTTCCGTTGCCAAATGGCAAAAAACGGAACCCTTATAGATTCGTTATGTCTGTCTGTCTGTCCGTCCGTATTTCACAGCCACTTTCCTCCGAAACTATAAGAACTATGCTGTTGAAACTTGGTAAGTAGATGTATTCTGTGAACTGCATTAAGATTTTCACACAAAAATAGAAAAAAAAACAATAAATTTTAGGGGTTCCTCATACTTAGAACTGAAACTCAAAAATATTTTACATCAAACCTATACGAGTGGGTATCTATGGATAGGTCTTCAAAAATAATATTGAGGGTTCCAATATCATTTTTTTCTAAACTGAATAGTTTGCACGAGAGACACTTCCAAAGTGGTAAAATGTGTGCCCTGTTACTTCTAAAATAAGAGAATGATAAAAGTAAAAAAAAAATGGTGTACATTACCATGTAAACTTCCACCGATGATTGGTTTGAACGAGATCTAGTAAGTAGTTTTTTAAAAAGCAGTTTAGAAAAAAGTAAGCATACAAAATGCTTAAAAATTTAATTGAAATAATTAGGCGGAGTCATCAAAAAACAATGTTTAAAAATGACTGTAAAGTTGTTCATTGTTTCCGTAGTTTGCAAGAATTACGGTAGATGGCTCCAACGTCGCCTTAAGACGTAATAATGTATCGGAGAATTTCGAATATCTGGGACTTGTCTAGGTGGCTCAGTTGGTCAGAGCATTCCCCCTGTAAGGGACTGGTCGCGGGTTCAAGTCCCGTCCTAGATGTTCTCTTTTTCCGATCTAAATCTTTAGAAAAAAGTAAGCATACAAAATGCTTAAAAATTTAATTGAAGTAGTTTTTTTTTACGTCATAAATCGTAAACCGCAATTTACCTTTCATTCAATCAACTCAAATATAAAAATTAAAACAAAAAACATTATTATGTTACTTCCTGATACGGAACCCTTAATGGGCGAGTCCGACTCGCACTTGGCCGCTTTTTTATAAATAACAAATTTTTCATTTATATAAGGTGTCACAAAATTAGGTCTTTGAATTTGGTGAGATGTGAGATGACTTGGTAGGTATATCGATTCTCTGCTCAAAAACACTTCAAGTTTCTAGAACCACTTTTTGTATAAGTTTCAGTGTTGACAGCTAGATGTCACTGTTATCAATTGACGCGAAATGACGTAAAAAAATTCTGGGTCTAGCAGAATTTTCTGTTGTTATAAATTGATCAATTAAAAATGTGCATTGGCACCCATAGTGAGTTATGCGTTTCAAAATATTTTAATATATTTTAACTCGGCTTCGGTATATAGCAAAAATAAAAGCTTAACTGAATATAGTTTTTGGTTTACTTATAAAATTTTTATTAAAGTGAAATTTAGGAACAAAATAGTCGTAGTCATTATTTTCACTGTCTCCAACTACTCTCTCTAAAAATTTATATTTTTGTATCTTAATTTAGCTAATTTAGACTTAATAATATAATTTTTGCGACATTCTTAAAGCAGATAACTTTGATTTATAATTCATTGTTTATTTATGAATTTATTATATTTTCCGGAATTATTAAATTGAATGTAAGGGTTTCCCATTTTCCGCATAGCAGTAGCGCAGGGCCAATGCTGAAGTAACTGTGTTGCCAGTTAAAGTGTTATACGATGGTTTCAGGGAAAAATGAATACGAAAGTCGACAGTACCCTAACTTTCAGGCATATAATTGTTGATTTTTACAACGGTGTTATACAGGTAAATTAAAATTAATAAGGATGTTTTTTGTATTTATCTACACCTACCTACCAACCGCGGAAACCAGCTAGTTTTGTTTCACGACAACAAATTTCTTACAAATTTCAACTTCATATTCATAATCATCATCTCAGCGTTGTATCCCAAGGTTTGCTTTCCAACTTTTCCATCTCCATTTCACACGATCTTGGGCTTCCAACTTCATATTCATTGCCACTAAATACCACGTACTTTGACGTTTCGTCGATCACTACGGTCGACAACTTCAGTGGTACAGGTAAAGAACTATATTTTTGACTTTCTTCATTCAATTACGTGTATCTAATAATAAGGCGTGAATTATAGAGAAAAGGCATAAGGCGTAAGGCATCATCAAAGCAAAAGCCACGGCCCGTTCGTCATCTTTTGCTCGATTTTGCTTATCCCTTACGCCTTATGGCTTTTCTGTTTAATTAACGCCTTAGATAGAAGGCGTAATAAGTGTAAATGAATATTAGTGGACGAAGTGGGAGAGAACTACTTACGAAGAGATAGATGCATTAGATGAAAAATGCTACAAAGGGTAATAAGCACACTGCATAAGGAAAAGGCTGCTTCACAATCACTCTTTTCAATTTAATGTTACATTCTTTATCACGATAGTGCTTTACAATCATTTCATCACATAATCTCCGCTTCTTCAACACACTAATTTTCAGTCGACATCTGGGAGAAGCAAAAAGTGATGCCTAGAATATTATTTAAATCTGTCGAATGTATTTCCACCGTGGACATTGCGTAACTTAATACGTAGTATGGCATCCCCGTCAGTATGTCGACCGCGCGCTGAGTGGACGCTGTGTCCCCCCCATACAATGAAATCAAATTCGTTACAGTCACACATAACGTTTTAAAAACGGCATTAATACCAAAAACCACACCTTTAGTTATGATTAAAACATATTTATAACATACGGTAAATAGGTAACAGTGAACAGTGTATATTTTTATAAATTCCGCTTTCATTATGATTATTATCAAAATAATGAAATAAGTTTTAACTTTTTTTATTTAAACATCATTTACACGGCATCAATAAATCCTATTTAATTTAAAAATATTCTATATTCACGTTTTTTAAAGGTAGCTGCAACGAACACGTGCGTTATTCCAATTAATACTGCAGAGGTTTTAATAAAATAGTGATAATGTGATTAAATATAGTAAGAATTTACCAGTGTTTTTGATAAATAATAATCGCATGGAATGTAGCGGTACGTAAAATCAATAATGTCCGCGCATTGTGCCGAGGCGAGGGCTGAAGTAAGAATTTTTCAGGTTTCAGACACAAATGACACTAAAATTTAATGATATAACGAAAGCTATAGTTAGTGCTACACGCTCTATATTATTTTTACATAAAATTTAAGTCAGAAACATGCACGGAATGTAATGCCGCATATTAATTACATTTCTCATACACGTATGTAACCCGAAAGCAATAAATCACTCCCGCCCTTTTGCCTGTCAAAATTGTAGGTATTTAATTAAATTTGGCCATAAGTCCTTATAGAAAAATATAATAAAAATGGCTAAGTGTTATTTTGAACAGCGATAGATGGCGTTGGAATATACGTGAAATTAACAACAATAATTACTGTTGCGAATGTTTTTTTTTGGAGTATATTTACATTGAAATATAAATATGGTACCGTAATATTGAGTTTTCAATTATATAAGTATTACGTACCTTAGCGCATTTTAATTAACATGCTTAGAATCTGATTTAGTACAAGATTTTTAACTATTGTCATTTTTGTGAATAATTATTCTTATCCATGACACCTAATATAAACTTCATAAGAAAAATATAAAGATAATTTTGAAAAATAAAAAACAATATGACTAGTAATGACAACCGCGCTAGTAGCTACCTCTATGGCATGGAACAAGAACTAACATTGCATAAAATATTTTTTTATTTGGTTACTTTGGCAAGATATTTGCATTTAGTTCCTACCAGTAATGTTTTGGTATATTAACTCAGATCTCTTGTACAATGAAATTCCGTAATGCACTGACACATCGAGCAAGAATTAATTAATTTTACATTAATATACACAATTAATTAATTTTATTAAATTTCTAAATGACCAACAGAAATTGGAAGTACATCGTAATTTTTCAAAATTTTAGTATTATTTGTTCAATATTTTATTTCATTAAAAATCATCATCATCATGAACCTATTCTAGTCCACTGCTGGACATAGGTCTTCCCTAATGGCGCTCATTAAAAATAAAATTCCCAAATTTTAATATTATTTGTAAAATATTTTATTTCATTTAAAATTAAAATAAATGGAATGAATTCAATACGCATTTTGAAGGCTGTTCATAAAATACGTTTGGTTAAATTTTACCATTTTATTTTTTTCATTTTTTCGTAGTTTCGTTTAAGTGAGGCGTTAAGAAACCCATTAATGATAGATTCTCCAGTGAAGTTTGTATGTTACATGGTAGGAACTACTACTACTGGTGATTTCAGTAACTACATGTTGTAGGTTGTACATAACAAATTTCGAATAATAAAACTTTAATACATCCGTATTACGTAAGGTACTAGTAGCGAACAAATAAACATGTTTGTTAAACAAAAAATGTAATGAAAAAAATCGAAAAAATATTTTTGCAAATATTTTTGATGAGCTGTGGTCGTCACATTTCCTAGACCCCCTGAGCTCCCTTATCACATCTTGTGGCAGCTCCTCCCCCTCTGATGACTGCGAACGTATTTTATGAACGGGGCTATTTTTCCGATTTCTTTTAAGTTTATAATTTGACGTACATATTTTATTACACAGCTTGTAAACTCTTTAGTTTCTTTTTTGAACAGATAATGAATAATCTAATATTTAAGATATAAATAAAGTTGAAATGGATACAAGAAGCTGAACTTGGAAGGGCGAAGGAGTCGACGAAAATAGAAAAGATGCGCTGGATATTTCCCGTGCCAGGTGAGAACCAGGGAGGCAATCATGAAACATCCGAAACTTCGGGCCCGCGCGAAACATGATCGAAAGACGTAGCATTTAGCCATGTGGGTATCATAAAGTCACTGCCAATTCCTTCCAGTTGTTTTGAGTCCAGTTGAAGAGTCACGTGCCGTCTTTGGGTTCGATTGTGGGATAAATGTGTTCCTTGGAACCGATTGCCCGAAACTTTTGTCCGCAACTTCGCATGTTTCATAGTAGACCTACTTATCTTATCTTACCTTACTACTATTATAATTGTGAAAGTTTGGATGGATGGTTGTTACTCAATCACGCCAGAACGGCTGAACATATCTGCATGAAATTCGACACATATAGATTATAGGGGTCGCGGGAACTGGATTAGTATATCACGCAGGCGGACCGGGCGGATGAAGCCGTTTCATCCATTTCGCCCCTTTTGGGGAGGGTATGTTATATCCAGTATTCACGATGTTCCGTCGAGCCTGCCTGGTCCCTTGCAAAACCTTACGATCTTTCCACTTCAGATCTTCTAGGTCTTCTGTATCCAATTAGTCCGACTGTCCGATACATGGTCTTCCATCTTATCAGTGACTACATAGTTAAACAGGAGGAAGCTGGTCTCGTAGCCATGTATGCACCGGGCACCCGGGGTCGATTTTCACTCCTATCAGTGTCAGCCGCCTCTTTAGTCGGTAATGTCCTTGTTATCACTCTATGATGAGCAATCCGTGAAGCATTCTGTAGCTGCAAAGGTTCTGTCGACAAAATGTCCGAAAATAAATGAACCATTTTGTCGACGACCAGTCCAACGGCGAATCGTTCTTAGGACCATCTGGAGAGTTTCGTCATATGCCTTTTATGAAGATCTTCGACTGTGTTATGGTTGTTAGAAGGCACCAATGATAAGGCAGCCTAGGTATGGTGAATATGGGGTGTGTATTGGGTAACCTACTCGACTGTCGCTCCGATTCCGATCCCGCTGCAGTCCGGGGGGAACGGAATCGGAGCGGCCGGTACACCCTGGGCGGAGGTCAATGGCTTCCTCTTCACCCCTTCATAGGGTTGGCATTGATCGTCGGCCAATACCCAACGTGGCGGGAACACATCGCTCTCCGTACTCCTCTGCTTTCAGAGGAGACAGGATGAGCGATGCTGTTAGTGGTGAGATGGCCCAGGGTCAGTCGGGGTGCGAGGGATATGCTCTATGGGTAACCTTACACCCCGGCGTCTGAAGTCCCGAGACGGCGTGCGGTTTTAGTCAGTTCAAGCCCGACATAACCGCCCCTGCTGGCCGGCGGGGGGGTATCCGAAGGGATTTCCGCACGAAAAAAAAAAAAGTATGGTGAATATATTGATTAACATAAGAACAGTTAGACAAAATTACAGTAATACATGTTATCAAGCGCAAGCGCCGCCCCCAAGAGACAGAGAGCGCTTGGGTTGCAAGCCGCATCAGTGTGGCTACATAATAATAGTTCTGGCATAGATATATTTAACAGACTGTCTCATGCCTATCGAGGATATCTATCTCGATTTGGTCTCTGCCGCAATGCTTTTTAAAAAGATATCAAGCTGTAGCATTTGCGTTGAGCGAAAGAGACAGCTACAGCAGCGGATATTAGCTTGACTCTTACTCTTCTTCCCGATGTGTGAAATCAAAATCCTTTGCCATTTGGCGCTTTGTTATGTGTCTTAAACAAGGGCTGTGCCGAGCGTCACAATATATCGTGCCATATCGCTCGCATGATGTGTGAAATTTCAAATATCTACCGACTTCCATGATCGGGGCCTGAGGACAGCAGTTGGCCGACTCGCTGTCCGTACAGAAGCAGGCCGTGGCGGAGGCGTGTCGTGTGTGTCCTACACCCGCCTGCCAACTCACCGGGATAAAACCCGACCCCACCAGGCGAGGCCGCGGTGGCGGCCAAAGTCCGCCGGTAACCCTGGGGTTACCCTGCAATGGACACTTGGGGAGGACACCGTGTGGTTTTAGTTGGTCCGATTCCGACACGCCCATCCCATCGTTGGCACCGATGGGGTGAAGCCCGTGGGGGATTCCACAGGTTAAAAAAAACCCATTTCTAATTTTCTCACAGATCACCTATCATGTTTTTTTTTAGGAATATTAGTAACCGAAATGACTAATATTCCCCCTAACCCTTCCAGCTAAGCTAAATTGCTTATGTTAGGAGTGGGTTCACTTCAGTAGTGTAATGGCCAGGATTCGAACCCGGGACCTCTCGATCGTAGGGATCGACTCCTTAACCACTAAGCTATTATTCTTTTTCCGAGGGTTTCGGGGTGTGTTGTTATTGTAACCTGTGGTACAGCATTTTGGCACACAACTGATTGCTATGGCGTACTTCATCTTGATTTCATATTCCATGTAGAACAAGTGGTAGAAATTTGATGACACAAAATTGTCACCATTTTCGGCCGGGTAGGTACCACCGTGCACGATTGCGAAAAACCCTCCATAGTAATCCAATTTCGGTTTGATGCGTTCAGGGGTCAGCAAGTGCATAGCCGGGCAGGGGGATTGTGGTCGCAGCACTAGTGGGACCGGTGGGTGTCACGCGGTGCTGCGACGACAATCCTCTTCTGATGAGGCCGTCAAGCTGAGTGCCACCATTGTTAACATGGTACGTGTATGTAATGGTGACCCTCTTTCCTGAGACTTTACCTTCAGCTTACCATCAGGCGAGGTGAAGTCAAATTGACGTGTCCTAAATATTAAAAAAAAAAAAATGTATCCTGGGATCTCCTGGGCATTAGGGTGGGGAACCCTAGATGTAATGCATCCCCTTAGCGCAATTCTGCGAGACGAATCCTTTTGGTATGTGGTCAGGACTGTTTAAAACATAGCCACGATTAGTTCAGTTTAACTTTAAACCGATAACTTACTTCGGGGAAAAGTTATTTCTAAAAACGGCTTTCTAGGGTGGTATGAATCTGCGAACGGACGCGGATCAGCAAGCGGCGATAAGCCGCGGAAAGTCAAAGTCAAAATCTAGTGGGGCGGAAATCACACAGTGATTGTCAAACTTCGGGCCAAACTTAGATATTTTTGTTGCAGTATTTTTATACTTTTTTTTTTATGCAAATTATTAAAAACTATTCGACGCGTCTTTATATATTGAGCAATAAATATGATGAAAATGAAATCAAATCAAACGTCTTCGATGTCAAAAACACAAAAAAAATATTTTTAGGGACAATTTGTATGGTAGGTACCCGAAACCTTGAACGTACAAACCCCAAAATCTAATCAGTTCTTCCCATTAACCAAACAAGATGATTGGCGAAAGAATTTTTTAAATCGGATAAGTGGTTCTTGAGTTATTGCGTAAATAGACATCCAGACATCCAGACCAACAGACAGACTGACACAAATTTTTTTTGGCTTAATTAGACTTAGAATCATGTGAAACGTCGAGAAAAGTGATAAAAAATGGGTGTAAGATTTATATTTTTTTTTGCGTGATTTTAAGACTTCGGTGTCCACCTGGTTGGTGGCCCGAAGTAAATAAAAACTGGAATGAGATTTAGCAAATGGACCACACCGGTTCGCAATGTGGCCCCGTCGTGAGAAGATTCTGACCAGAAACTCAGCGGGCTATTTTTCGATCTATTTACAAACGAGTTTTCTTAATCTAATTACAATGTTTTGTTTGAGTAGCACAGTAGATTGAACTGTCCATTTCCATGCTATTTTGTCGTCTAAATATTCTTGGAAAAGTGTCGTTTGCGGAAGCGCAGATTAGCTCGTAGTGGTGCGTCGGATCTGCAGCTTCGGAACATATCGATACGCATCGTGGAAAGTAAATTAATGCGCGGTGCGTTGTCGTCTACCGTGTGTGATGACCTGCAAACTCACCCATCGTGAAAAGCCTAATATTACAAAGAGAGGTCGAATTTTGTGAGTTTGTTTGTCATTCTCGGAACCACTGAACTTATTTCAAAAAATCCTTTACCATTTGAAAGGTACATTATCTCCGATAGACATAGGCTTTATATTATGTTTAAATTACGATGGCTTGAGTTAAAAAAAGTCATATAAACCGAAGCGAAGCGAGGGATGGTTGCTAGTGTAAAGTGGCATAGCAGTAGAGCATTCGACTGTAAAGTCACAGGTCGCGGGTTCGATTCCCGCTCATTGCAAATATGTATATTTGCTTTATTCTGGGTGTTTCTATGTATAATATGAATTTATTTACAAAAAAAAGTATCCAAGTATGTTTATCCGCATTTTATAACCCATATGGCAAGCTCGGGCTTAGTTTGGGTCTAGAAGGCGCTGTGTAATATGTCCTAGACCATTTATTAGAAAAAAAAAGGTGAGAATAGTATTCAAACCACTTTATAAGCTAAGTATCATCTCTTATTTAAGCAAAAACCAACCTGACCTGATCGGGAACGACGACCTCTCAGGGCAGAGTATATTAAGCAAGCATCGTATATCAAAATAGACCGGATGCTGAAACGCTAAAAATAGACCTTTTCATCTATTTGTAAATATAGATTAGAAGGTCTACGGTGAGTGAACTGTTTTGTAATATTTCAAATAATTGTAATAAACTGGTGGTAGAAATTTGATGACACAAATTTGTCACAAAATTCGGCCGGGTGGGTACCACCGTGCACGATTGCGAAAAACCCTCCATAGTAATCCAATTTCGGTTTGATTGCGTTCAGGGGTCAGCAAGTGCATAGCCGGGCAGGGGGGTTGTGGTCGCAGCACTAGTGGGACCGGTAGGTGTCACGCGGTGCTGCGACGACAATCCTCTTCTGATGAGGTCGTCAAGCAGAGTGCCACCATTGCTAACATAGTACGTGTATGTAATGGTGACCCTCTTTCCTGAGACTTTACCTTCAGCTTACCATCAGGCGAGGTGAAGTCAAATTGACGTGTCCTAAATATAAAAAAAAAAGGACACTCGGTCCTGGGTCGTCTCGGTTGTAATGGTTGCAACTCGCATACCCCTGTCTACAGCAGCCAGCCATGTGAGTCGGGGTCTTCCGCGTCGTTTAGGCGCCGGGCACATGTCAAGTACATGGCGTGTCATATATGTTCGGGTGGTCGGCTCATTACGTACCCTTTTTTTTTTTTTTTTTTCGTGCGGAAATCCCTTCGGAAACCCCCCCGTCGGCCAGCGGGGGCAGTTATGTCGGGCTTGAACCGACTAAAACCACACGCCGTCTCGGGTCTTAAGACGCCGGGGTGTAAGGTTGCCCATAGAGCATATCCCTCGCACCCCGACTGACCCTGGGCCATCTCCGGTTTCGAGATGGCCCCCTTACTTGCTCTCCACTGTGCCATCTGCTAATCAGAGGGACACGTGGAAAGCTTCCGAACAGCCCTCAACAGTGCCGTCCTCGCCTCGATCGGAGTTGGCCGTAGGCGGCAGCGTCTCTCCCACCCTAGGAGAGAGGCGCTGCCGTCTCCGTTGCCCAGGGTGCACCGCGTGGAAGTCCCCAACCAAGCACCCCCGCATTACGTACCCGTACCCCTAAGTCAGACGGTAGGCTGCTTAAAAGCCAAGATGAGCCAAATCAAGAGAAAGGGTACGGGGTGGACCCCGGACTAGTAAGTACAGTCCGCGACAAAAGTTGAAATACACTACAATTATCACAAACCTTTTTTCCATTGGAATACTTTTGTACCAATAATTGATGTATATTTAGTTTCGTATTCCCCGGAAGATAAATGTAATTAATTTTTCATTAAAGGTTGAAGAGCTATGGTGAAAAATTCTGAATTCGAATTCCGGATACATGTGACGCTCTATGCAAATGTATTGTGAAACGCGCGTTACTAATTCATAATCTGAAATATGCAGGGCTTGAATTCAGAAACGCTCGTAATATAAATAAATAAATAAATATTCTACGACATTCTACACAGCGCTTTCTAGACCCTAAGTAAGCATAGTTTAACTAGCTTGTGTTATGGGTTCTAGAATGCGGATAAACATACTTCTTTTTGTGAATACATAAATATCATACATAGAAACACCCAGACCAATACAAATAGCCGTATTCATGCATACAAATATTTGCACTGAGCGGGAATTGAACGCGCGCCCCCTGTCGTAGCAGTTGAATGCACTACTGCTACGCCACAGAGGCCGTCTGATAATAATTCTGTCAGATCGATCTGAAAATTCATAATTTCATTGAATGCGTAAGGAACATTTTGATTTTTATTTTGTACTAGCTTTTGCCCGCGGCTCCGCCCGCGTAGATGTCGGTTATCGCTACAAAACATAGCCTATGTCCTTTCCCAAGATCTAATCTACCCCTGTACCAAATTTCAGCAAAATCGGTTCAGTGGTTTAGGCGTGAAAGCGTAACAGACAGACAGACAGACTTACTTTTACATTTTATAATATTAGTAAGGATGGAATTCCGGGTAGTCTGAATTCAGAGAGCCATTTCAGATAATGATGATGGCCAGCAGCACCTAGCGCGTTGTTTACGAACGTACCTAGGTATAAAAACCTAAATCTGTTTAACGATTTTTTTATTCCACGCAGTTTTTTAATGTTTCGTCGTAATTCTTTAACAACCGCTAAACATCTGTTGAAAATGAATCGTAATGAATAAAATGATTTTGTTTTTGGCTTTTGGTATTAGCGCCGATAGCCTTTTTAGTCGACTTTAGGAATGAAGGAGGTTCTCAATTCGGATGAATGTAGCTGATTCATGATAAAAGAAGCTTGTGGCTAAATGGGAATTAAGTAGGTTAGTACATTGTATGCATAAGCAATACTAGCCAGGTCCCCTCCGTGCCTCGGAGAGGACGTAAAGCCGTCGGTCTCGGTTGCCATACAAAGGTTGGAAGCGTCGGTAGCTTAGTGGTTAAGGAGTCAACCTTACGATCGAGAGGTCCCGGGTTCGAATCCTGGCCATTACACTACCGACGTGAACCCACTCCTAACACAAGCAATTTAGCTTAGCTGGAGGGGTTAGGGGGGATATTAGTAATTTCGGTTACTAATATTCTTAAAAAAAAAAAAACATCTGTGGCATTTGTTACCGGTCCTCGGTGGTTGGAGCTCTAAAAATGCTTGATATTATTGTCGGAAGTTTACGCGAATGTCACACATTGAAATAAAACTATTTTTAACGGATTCTATCGCGATTTATTTGATGGTATTTCATATTTTCTCCCCGTGACCATGGCTGCTGAAAAGCAACCGAAACGTCGGGATCAATGTAAAATATAAAATAACATCAAATAAATCGCGATAGAATCCGTTAAAAATAGTTTTATTTCAATCAAAAAATGCTGTTACGCACGGCATCTCCTACTACTAGAGTGATAGCCGGAGACCATATGTTGTTCTGTCCCGGCTGGTAACCGGACGGGCTTACCCACTAAACCCCACGGTGTGCCATACCCTGCGCCTTGTCGGAGGGGCTTGAAACTGTACAAGAATACTTCTATTTCGACCCCCCGCCTCCAACGACGCGTGCCTGCTAGCGCGGCAACTGCACCCTTTAAGCTATCGAGTGAGTCCAGGCACGAAATCGAACAACCTATCGCCAGTGGGTTGTGGAGGCCAGATGGTAATTGCTTCAAGGAACGTATCGTACGGGCGTTTCGTGGTTAGATTGGAAGTCGACCCAGTTAGGGGTTGGGAAAAGACTGGTTGGTGGCTGAACTCCTCCGTAACCACTCGCGCGATGTTGACCAAATTTACCACGGTGATAGTGTGGACACTGAGGAGTGTTGAAGCGAGAGTTGAGAAGCGAGATGGTTCATGTCCGATGTACCATTGAGGAATAATCACCGAAAAAGAGTTTCACAAACGCGCGACCTTAGCTAAGCGCGCGACCATAGGAAGATGCCTTATTTTTCAAGTAAGAGTCCTGCTCGCTCAGCTCAGTTTATTTCAGTCGCACCCTGCACTGAATCCCTAGTATATTTACAGTTTAATATTTAAAAGTCACAGTTTAAATGAAAATAATATATATAAATAAACTAGGACGGTTACCAGCTTCGCAATCAACCCAAACTTAAGCGTAGCGAGATTTGCCTATCCAACAATAGGTCAACGTGACCGGTCGACTTTTTCCATTGATTTGGTTTTTCGGTGATTATTCCTCGATGGTACGTCGGACATCAACTTTCGACCCATAGAGACACTCAGCAAACTGAGCTTGATAACAGTGCCAAGTTTGGTCAAGATCGGTCGAGCCGTCTAGGAGGAGTATGGTTTCACGCGAAAACCCGATTTGTGGAGAAAGACGCTTCGCTCGCCTTCGGCTCGCTACGCTTAATAAATATTCTACACATTCTACACATGGCGCTCTCTAGACCCAAAGTAAGCATAGTTAAGCTTGTGTTAAAATGGGTTCTATAGTGCGGATAAATATATTTATATAACTACTTTTTCTTTGTAAATACATACATTTTATTTTATTACTTAGAAAGATGCAAATATTTGTAATGAGCGGGAATAATCCCGCGGCCCCTGTCCTAGCAGTCAAATGCACTACCACTATGCCACAGAGGCCGCCACCATATGTACACCAGAAACTGCCCTATATCTTCTATTAACTGTTTTTTCTCCATCCAATGGTTGCCTGTAAGAGATTGCCTTGTGCGATAAGGCCGCCAATTGTATATGCCTCAAAACTGTACCGTGTACTGTAAAGAGGTTTATTATTATTGAGCTGACCGTAGCAAAGCTCTTATACGCGGCATAGCCGTTTGCTGGTAGCTGAACTCCTCCGTAACCACTAGCGCGATCTTGACCAAATTTACCACGGTGATAGTGTGGACACTGAGGAGGGTTTTTAAGCGAGATGGTTCATGTCCGATGTACCATTGAGGAATAATCACCGAAAAACAGTTTCACGAGCGCGCGGCCTTTGCTAAGTGCGCGACCGTAGTAAGATGTCTTATTTTCAAGTAAGAGCCCTGCCCGCTCAGCTCAATTTATTTCAGTCGCACCCTACACTGAATTCTTAGTTATTATAGATCGCGCTATATCACGCCTCCCTTAGAGTAAGAAAATTATTATTGTTATTACTTCTCCGGGAGTGGCTGCCATTTGACCTCCCAACCTTAAGAGGTGCGCCTGCGCCGGAGCCCCGTCTGTTGTTTAGCAGGTGCAGCAGGTGAGATTGGCTGGAGCCTCAAGGATGTTGTTAGGGCTCTGTACACCTGACCCACCCTGTATGATAGAATATAATAGGTACTACTGCTGTGGTGGCAGGTGAGGCCGCCTGGCACCCCAGCAGAAGCAGACCGGGGCGGCGGGGCGACTAGCGCCCGTCCCCCAAACCGGAGTAAGACGGGGACACCGTGGTTTCCAAACCCGAGGGGGCCACCGGCCATCTCGAAACCGGAGATGGCCCAGGGTCAGTCGGGGTGCGAGGGACATGCTCTATGGGCAACCTTACACCCCGTCGTCTGTAGACCCGAGACGGCGTGCGGTTTTAGTCGGTTCAAGCCCGACATAACCGCCCCCGCTGGCCGTCGGTAATCCGAGGGGATATCGGCACGAAAAAAAAAGTACTTATGCTCTGAGATTTAATGTCAGCACCATCAATGTAAGTAGACTCGTACCAGACGAGTTGACATACAGAAACTAAATCTATTCTGGAATAAACTGGATGTGGGCGATAGCTTAAAATAAATGCGTCGATAAATATATATGGCAGTGGACTGTAAACAGCTTCTGATGTGCCGATATGTTGATTTTCATTGCCGATTGTTGAATAATAACAGTCTATTTTTATGTAGGGCATGTGCAATAGGACATGACGTCCATGATAATAGTCTCATCTGGTCTGACTCAAAATTTGCCGTAGGTACACTTGATCTTTTGATCAAGTGTACCTACGGCAAATTTTGAGTCAGACCTTTTTAATAGAAAAGCCGCATCAAAATCAGTTTAGTAGTTTTTGCGCCCATCGCAACGAAACAGATAACAAGACGAGAATAAAAAAAAAAAAAATTTTGTCGTCAGATTTGCTCACTTAACATACCTCAAGTACTTATTTTTTTTAAATGTCTCCAAGGTACTATAACTACAATAAGACAAATAATTTATAATTTTATTATGAATGAATGAATGAATGAATGAATATATTTATTTCAGGCAATCATTAACCCACTAGCTGACCCGGCAGACTTCGTACTGCCTCAACCGATAACAACTTCCATATTTATTCACCTTTTAAACCTTCTCTGGACCTCCACAAATAATTCAAGACCAAAATTAGCCAAATCGGTCCAGCCGTTCTCGAGTTTTAGCGACACTAACGAACAGCAATTCATTTTTATATAATATATATTATAATTTATATTATAAAGAAGATAAGCATTTGATAATTATTAAAATCATATTGAAAAAATAAAATAAAACACATGGCAACAAAATAAATAAATAATAACAATAAGATTAAATTTCAAATCAAATTAAAAATAATTAAATTAAGATGAGAATGAAATTAAAAATAAAATTAAATGAAATTGTAAAACTAAATGTAAAATAATCTAAAATGTCCAAAATCTGATTGCATGTCCAATTAAATTAAATCAAATTAAAGTAAAGTAAATCAATTTTCCTACAATAAACATGTACCTTTTTTTTCTTTTTTTTCTTTTTTTTTTCGTGCGGAATGTATGTATTTATTTATTTACTTATTCTATATTGGGATAACCTTGTCCGAGGCCGCATAGATATATAGATAGACACATCATCATCATCATCATCAACCTATTCTAGTCTACAAGATGGTACATCGGACATGAACCATCTCGCTTCAAAACACTCCTCAGTGTCCACACTGTCACCGTGGTAAATTTTGGCCAAGATCTCGCTAGTGGTTACGGAGGAGTTCAGCCACCAAAACAGATAGACACATACCTGGTGACAATTAATATTTATACACATAAATACATATACTCACGCCTTTTTCCCTCCGGGGTAGGCAGAGACAGCAGCCCGCCATCTGCTTCTGTCCTTACATACTTCACGAGCTTCCTTCACTGTCATTAAACCTTTCAAGCCCACCGGTTTCGAGTGCTAAGAATGCAATTTGATTTATATAAGAATAAAAGTATTTCCTGACGATAGATCTAGTAAGTCATTACATAATTACAAGTTGATGACAAATATTAACTTTGCTGACAAAAAATATACCTAATTCCCGAAAGAAAATAGTAGTAAAATTTTAGATTTCTTTGGCAATCTTGACTGTTTGTCTATTTGTTCGCGATGGATGCAAGAACTACTGAACGGACTTTGACGCGAAATTTTCTATTAAAAAGGTTTTGGTCAGACTTAAAATCTGTCGGATGTTTGATGGCAATTGGTTAAGTAGAACCGGAGATATGAACAAAAAACTATAACCAACCTTCGCGCGTGGAGCCGCGGGCATCAGCTAGTGATAATTATAAGTATTTTAAAATGGTTGTTATTTATTTTTCCAGTTCTTCTGATCTCCTGGTTCGGCGTGGACCAAGTGAAGTCAAACTCCTGCATCCGGACTGGTAATGAACGATGCGATCGGTTCCAACTCTTTGTTGTGTATTGGAGTACCTGTCGGTAGCTATGTGTCGTGTAATGAGATGCGAGAATATCGATATCATGGTGTCACATCACTATATCAACAGTGAGCGAAGTTTCGATATTGTGCGGTTTACTATGTCACATTATTAAATATCGGTTCTAAAACTTGTAAATAAAACGAGTCCGGGGCAGTGGTCCAACTGCTCTGTCCAACTAGTTGGACCATGGGTCTTTACTAGGGGCAGTTGTCCAACTTTCAAACTACGTCACTAAAATTGTCTCAAACTATTTTTAAACAATTTTTTTTAATGATTTTTAATTAAAACTAAAAAAGATTTGGTTGTAATTTAGCACACAAATAGACTATATCATAGACAAGAATATTTTTCTTAATGGATTCAATTTAGAAAAAAAAACCTGAAATTTACGCGAACGGAATCACAGGTAATTTTATAAATGCGAAAGTAAGTTTTATCTATGTTGAGTAACTTTTCGCTAGAGCAAAACCGTGGGCAAAAGCTAGCATAGCTAATAAAAATTATAGTCACGGTATTAGACGAAAACAGCACGAAATTCTGACGTAAACCGTAATCATGGAGGCAAGGTTAATTTTGTGCAGTCGGAATCTACTAGTATGTAGTTTCATTTTTAAACATGTCTACCGAGTTTTATAGTTTGACAATGATATAAGATTTCGTGGAAATCAATAGTAACTATATACCTTCAACCTGCATCCTGCTTGTTATGACTTACGGCGCCAAAATGTGGACACTCGCGGTGGGACTAGTCTATAAATTAAAAGCCGCGCAGCGAGCTATGGAGCGAACTATGCTCGGAGTTTCTTTGAAGGATAAAATTCGCAATGAGGTCATTCGAAAATGAACCAAAAGTATTGACATAGTTCATGCACTAAGCAAGGTGTAGTGACAATGGGCTGGCCATATTTGTCCAAGGATCGTTGAAGCAAACGAGCCCTAGGGTAGCGACTGCCGACAAACAGGAGTTTGGGCGAACATAGTCAAATAGACTGACAACCTACTGGATGCGGGTGGCGGAAAATCGTGTGCTATAGCGCACATTGGGAAAGACCTATGTCCAGCTGTGGACTGCAATAGGTTGATTGATTGATTCGATTGAACTGCTTCCTAGTAGCAGCTTTCTGAGCCTCCTTGTCTTTTGCAGCCAGTCTATCCGAGTCTACCTCTTTCAGGCCAATCCATCTAACTGAGTGGCGTCCCACCTTTTGCCAATTTGCGTTCTCCACTCTAAGACTAGCTCCAACTGCCACCTGTCCTTCTCCAGTTATGGCTAGCCCACTTTAGTTTGCTTATTCTGTGAGCTATGTCGGTGACTTTGATTCTTTGTTGGATGACCTTATCCATAAAAAAAACTCCAAGCATAGCTCGCTCCATAGCCCGCTGTGCGACTTTTAATTTATGGATTAGCCTCACCGCGAGTGTCCGCCTTTTGGCACCGTAAGTCATAACAAACAAGACCCAGGTTGAAGACCTTCGCTTGGAGGTATATTATTGATTTACACGAAATTTTATAAAATTGTCAAGCTATAAAACTCAGTAGACGTGTTGATAAATGAAACTATATAGATACCGAATGCACAAATTAACCTTAATTTCATGTCCACGTGTCAGCAAGTCACACGTCCGTATAGGTAAGACACAGTAGTAACACCCAGAAGTCGGTTATTCAAAAGAAACAAAAAACCATAGCAATTGCATTAAAGAAAATACAGGGGTTTGTCTGAAACTTCGACAATAGGTAGTGTGCTGCCGGAAGAGCTTTGAACAAGGTCAGGCAGTTGACTCTTTTGTTGAACCATTGAACTCTCAGATTAATCTTGTTGGAAGGTCTAACTTGATAGTTTTATACGCTGTGAGTTATCTTGTATGCACAAGGTAACATCAGACAAACAGGAATCTATCCAATTATATTATAAATGTGACTAGGTTCAGATCGGCGTGATGTCGATTATCAAAGTCGAGCGCAAAAAGTCTTTTTAAGGATTCCACGATAAGAAAAAGCTTCCAAGATATTTGGCTACATTCATGTAATCAGAGCTATTTTTTAAATTAATTTATTGCGAATACTAATGAAGCACAATGAAAATCGTTGTATAGTAATTTGACATGTGTCAATTAAAAATAACATTAGTGACGGAACATGGTCGATATTGTCGCATCTCGATATATGTATTGTTTGAGTGCCCACAGGAATGCGTGTTAAATGTTACAAGGAATGCAATATTTGCATGTAATAATCTAAAGTAACAATTTTAGTCTCAATAGACGAAGTTTTCAAAACCTGACAATATCTTAATAAATACACTCAAACATTTCTTAATCCTGTGAATAACTAGAATAAATTGTTTTTATATTACAGAATTGTAATTATCCACAATCGGGTAGAAAAAAAAGTATATGTTTTAGAAACGTTCTGAAAAAATGTTTTCTTTTTTTTGTAATTTATAACAAAATTTTCGCCAACCAGTCTATGGACATAGGTGTAGGGAAATGATTTGTTTATTTTTTCCCCATTCAGTTATTTACAGGATTTCTTTCTACTGTGTCTAATCTCTTCTGTCTAGATAACTGTGTAGAGTTTCTTTTTTTTAATTGTTTTTTCTTTTTTACTAATTCAAGCATGGATTTTCAGCATTATGGGCACTAAGTCTCAGCCCCCTTGTTCAGGCGAAATGCCAATGTAAGTACTTTTTTAATTAAAAAATACTCACAAGCTTTTAGGCTTTTACAGAAATAAAATAAAAAAGCTAATAAAAGCTACATATTTTTCCACTACTCCAGTTGCTTTTACGCTTTCATGAATCATGAATTTAAAAAAATCAGCAATATTGGAAACTATCTTTTGGCACAGCCAACAGGCAAAGTTAAAATGTACTTCATCACAAAAGTCTCCGTTGGCTTGAACATGATAGGGAACTTATGGCTGACAATTTTTTCAGAATAGCAAAATTCATCTAATAACTTTAAAATCGCTATATATCTTGCTTATTAATAGCGGTACGAATTATAAATCTAAAAATGTATACGTTTTCGGGAAATTAGTTGTTCCTAATTACATGAGACGCAAGAATTTAAAAAAAATTACCTATAGCAAAAAGTTATGAAGAAATACTCCCAAATATTTTTCTAGAAATGGTTAATTTTTATATGTTGTAAATTTTCCGTTTTATAATAATGAAAACTGGTTTTGTGCCTACAAGTTTAGAGGGAAACTAACGGGAGGATAGTAGGGAAAAAATATATAAAGGGACTATAAATAAATGTATTTTTAAGTCTCCTAACACTGTCAGTGTCTACTACTTACACAACTATAAAATGTCGTAGACTTGGTTGGCTGTAAGCCTAAAATATTTTTTTTTCTTAAAGATACATCATAATTACCATGATACTATTTCAGTCAGTTCAGATTATTATTTTATTATATTTTTTATATTTTGTACATTTTTTTGGGATACTTTTTTTTACCAGCATCCATGAACATTTTTATAATAAAAATAATAATTTTACTGTTTTTTTTTTCTCAATACCAGCATAATGCTAAATAAAAAATAAACCAAGATACAGAGAGAGAAATGCAGAATTATGCCTTTTTCTTTGAGTACCAATGACCAAAGAATTTGAACGTTCTTATAAAAACAACAAACAGATTATTTATCACCGTTCAGAAGTTTTTATTTATTAAATTACGAGCAAACTTCAAAGCATTATACTCTTCACAGTTTTAGTGTACGAAAATAATAATACTGCAAGGTGTTGACGCAGCCAACGGCCACCGCGTCAAGCGTTGTCAATTTGATCCCCACAGGGGACAATTACACAAACAGTTCTTCCGAGTGGGGGTGTATTTTTTAGCTATAAATATTTTTTGATATTTGACAAGATTTTTTTACTGTTTTTCATTACGATTCAACAAGCTTCTACCCTCATTTGCAGCACCTAGATAATTGTTAGTATTCTTTACGCTTACACACGCTACAAAAACTTCATTTTCGTTTAGTCAAAAATAGAATAGTGACCGGCTAACTTCGTGACAATGCACTCTAGCTGCGCAGAGCGCGTGTTTAGGTCTCTTTGACGGTAAGCGCGGCGCGCTGATCAACCAATCATAGATTAAAGGCTCGTATGATTTGTACAGTGCTCCTTTTACTGGTTTTTTGGTTGGCCAGTTAGTGCACATGCGCACTGATTAACGTTTGATCACGAAGTTTGCCGGTAACTATCTCACTCTCCTTATCTAGTAGGTATATAACATACTCGTACATACATAAATTAAGTACGTATATCTAGTATAAGAACTAGAAAATGCATGAATAGCTTAGCCCGTTTGCTTTTGACAGTTGTATCGTGCAAAACTTTAGGTTTCACAGGTACACTGTATATTATTTCCAAGGTAAGTAAAATAGTTAATCAAGAGGATATCGTACAAGTATAATATATGTTTCTTATTTTAATTAGGGATTTCAGTTAGGTAATATAACAAAAAAGTTATAGATAAGCCATAATCTAGTATCAAGACGTATCCCGCAAAGGGTAGGTATGTACTCAATAGCCCTGGCCATAGGACATCGTGACGTAAAACAATGTACCTAACTAGTTTTCTCTTAGTGCCTAAGACCTACGCTACACTTGACGGAAATTCCGTTGCGGATCTTCTGTGTCGGAACGCCAATAAAATCATGTTATGGCATATGAACGACTAATAACGGGCACATTACGCGACTGGACGGATCTTTTCAGTGGTGTGACAAAGTCCCAAGTTAAATCTTAGGTAAGTTCAGTGTGCACTTGTATGAACTAACAAGATATGATGTCAATTCGCAATATTTTCCAATAAGTCATCTACTTTTATTATACGTGTGGATAATAAACATGAGAAAATAAGAACGGAAGTAATTTTTACCGCTCTTTCACTATTCTTCATTTAAAAATCTCAGTTAACTATCAAAGTATCCTATTTTTGGCGCCAAAACACATTTATGTAGATTTAATTGATAATGATAATGACCTCAATTTATAACACAAAATAATTGCGGCTGTTATGACGGAATCTACATGATATAGTCGCTTCGAAAATAACCTGTATCGTCCGTAATCTAAAATCGGATGGCGACGTTAGATATGACGACAAACGCATGAATTTAGATTCCGGTGATTCCGGTATAGTTTTAAAAATGAGAGCTATCAACCGCATAGATATTATAAATTGTTGGACGTCACGGGACGCTCGGCAAAACTGGAACATCAAAGTTGACGGTATAATTACCGATAATTAAATCAATAAAAATATCTATATATCATGGATAATAGATAATATAATATCTAAATATAATGGAATAAAATGAAAAGTGTTGTGATGTTAGGGGCAACATAATACTAGCTTACGTTCAGGGGGTAGGGCAATCGGGGTGGGAGTCCTCTCGTCGGGGTGGGAGTCCTCTTGCTCGGCAGCATGATTGCGGCAATGGTGCGGAGCGCGAGCGCGTGGGCCGCCGCCTCCTCCTTCTGCGAGCATGTAATGCTCGAGAAGGACATGGTGGAGCGAGCCCTGGAGAGATTTAGAACTCTCCCGGCCCGCCAAGCCGCCGCAATATGCTCGCCGCGCGTCGTAGGTGACTCAGACGCCAGTACTCCATGAGCGCAGGCCGGTGGGTGGCAGGTGAGGCCGCCTGTCACCGCCAGAAGAAGGCAAAAAAGGGGGTAGGGCAAATATATATAATACAGAGAAACGACAGTTGTCCTAAAATAAAAAAAATGGTTGACTCAATAGCACACTCCCCCCAGAGTCTTGCCCAAGCGTGGATACAGTAGGGGGAGGGGGGCTCCCCCTACTGTATCCACGCTTGGGCAAGACTCTCAGTAATTACGTTGTCCGGATACGTAAGTACCTTGTAGACATTAATAAGTTTGTCCCCTGACTAAAAAACAGCAGGTTTGTAAAAGTCACTTAAGTTTAATTACTCAATTCGTAAGTTGTTTGTTAACCTTGAGGTTAACCTAGCAAAAAGGTTAAAGAAAATCTTATTTATATAATAGGTACCTACTACATAATTGGTTTATGGCATTCTAAAGCAGCCCTACAAGTGTCAATATTTGTATGATTAGTGATGTTACCGCAATATCGATAGTGTATATAATAAATAGATACAAAAGACATTTGACCCCTGCGTGGACCCCCTGGGGGTCTATGAAAACTTACTATTACACTTGGAACCCCCAGGGGATTCATGGATACATAATACCAGGACCAATAAATTATTAAATTCAAAGAAATATAGTAGACAGAATAAATATACCAATAGGAGGATTCTGGTTACATAGTCAATTCTTTTAAATACTGTAATTTTCGAAATGACGCTTTACTCAAAAGGTGTATATTACAGATAAGGACTCAACTTTAGCATAATTTTTAAGACAATCCAATGCAATAAATATTACTTTGATAATTCTTCGAACATTGAAATCTTAATATAAAAAAATTGACGCTATTTCTAATATAGTAGTCCAGTAATCAATTGAATTGGAAATATAAATATTACAATCGAATACAGTAAAAAAATTACGCTATCTCACAGTGCGAGGTTTTCCACGAGCCGATAGACACAGCAATATCGATTTAATTACACCCATTGACGAATATCATTGCAATCACTGCAGATCAAGCCACCTTTGATAATTCCATTGTTTCTAGCAGCAATCCGCAGTGGCCTGGGTTCACATGAACTGTTACAAGGACTGGAAAAAATCGCCTTGACACGGCTCGCGTGACAAATGGTTGCTAGTGATTTAACCAGCTCAAAGTGTATAAACAGCCCGTGCCGCATAGATTTTTATAACACCTCGAGCTTTCCAAGAAACATACAATACTATAGTGCAGTCGTCCTTAGAAGTTGCTGAACACTCCTAAATTTACAAACGCTCTTTACACTGGAATAAACCAAATAAACAATTGATGTATAATTAGTTTTGCAATCTTCAGAGGACAAATTTAATATTTTTTAAATTTTTAGATCTTTATTTTATGTAAGGTTTTAGAATGTACCTATGGCGAATGCCTATAAAATTTCCTCTTGTCAGTTCGATCTCTGTATATAACTTAACTGATGTAGCTGATAAACCATTAAACTATGTTAAACTTGGGTCTCACGTTTTACTACATAAAATTGATTAATACGTGGTAATACAGTTTATTTTGCCGTAATCGCTTTCCTATCGTTGGAGTAATCTAGTCTTAGTGAGCTTACACAATACACAGATAGTTTAGGCGTCAAAACCTGAAGTCGATAATTATAGGATAGTATTTGAGATGAACAGAAGCTGTCGAATTAGAAGTCTTGACCTTGAAACTAAACATTTCTAAGGTGTAGTAGACCAATGTCCCAATGCTTAGAGAAGAAAAGACGAGGCAGAGCCTCTAAGCCGCTGCCCAAAACTGAATTGCTAAATGCGCGTCGTGGTAGGCCCACAGGTGAGCTATGTTCCTAAAATCGCCACTCAAGTTTATTTCTAGAGTACAATCTGCACTTAAAATTAGTCTGAAGTCGAGATTCATGACTGAGTATCGTTCTAGAATACGGGCATTGGTCTACTACACCTTAGAAATGTTTAGTTTCAAGGTCAAGGCTTCTAGTACGTCTTAATGCACATCGTGGTAGACGGAGCGTTCACAATATCTCCACTCAAGTTTAGTTCCAGAATACGATCTGTATTTACCTAAAAATAATTTCAAGTCGAGGTTCATGGCTGAGTATTGTTCTAGAATATGGACCTTAATCGAGCAAGAATAGATACTTTGCCCGCAGAGGATATTTCCCATGTATTTCTCTCTTCAGTGATCTACAAATTATGAGCTCTATAGGAACTTTTAGTAGATACAGAATGACTAATACATCTATTCAATTCCTACAGCCCGCTCAATATACTGCTACGAATGCGATAGCTGGACGGACCCACGTTGCAAGGATCCTTTCAATTACACAGCGTTGCCGAGAGACCAGCCGCCTTTGCAGACCTGTAAGGGCTGCTGCGTTAAGATGGTCCGGTATTCCAAAAGTCGTAAGTATCAATATTAACTAATTACCTGATGAATATTTGCTGATGGAATGTGAACGGAAGTGAGCTGAAAGGATCACTATTCAGTATTCAGTCATCATCATCTTAGTATTGTTTCCTGGGGAACGGAAAGGGACTGCTCTCGGTTTCAAGTCCCGTTCTGGATATTAAATTCTTCGGATTTAAATTTATAGTATTTATACGTTATTCGAAATGAGGCCATCCGACAAAGAACCAAAGTCACCGACATAGCTCGCAGAACAAGCAAGCTGAAGTGGCAATGGGCTGGCCACATCTGCCGCAGGACCGATGGCCGATGGAGCAAACGAGTCCTAGAGTGGAGACCACGAATCGGTAAACGGAAGGTGGGACGTCCCCCAGCAAGATGGACGGACGACCTGAAAAAGGTAGCTGGGATAGACTGGATGCGCAAGGCGGAGGATCGGGTGCTATGGCGTAAAATGGGAGAGGCCTATGTCCAGCAGTGGACTGCAATAGGCTAATTGATTGATTGATACGTTATTTGATTGCATTTTTTTATTGTATCATTTGTATTTTAAATAATAATAATTAATTAATTTTTCTGTCTACTTTTCCAGCATACGAAGTAGTTCGGCGCACCTGCACATCACAACTCCAAATAAATCTCTTCATGGTGGACCACGTGTGTATGATGGAAAGTACTGGAACGGGTCACATGTGCTTCTGTGAAGAAGACATGTGCAATGGCGCGCACACGCCGATCGCAGCACTGGCCTTGGTCGCAACACTAGTTGCATGTGCATGTCTGAGGTGAAGTAGGCATAGTGACTGCCCCAGGGCGGTCGGTTGTCGATAGACGATAAAAAACAGTGATATCATTCACATAGAAATATATTGTGTAGTGTTGAATAGACGTGATTGTCACATATTTCGTAATATGTCGTGGTCTACCAATACGCGTTTATCGAAATCAGTCAAGAGTGTGTATCAGCCGTATACTAGTGATGTGCAAGCGTTTAGTAAGATATCGATGAATCGACAATCGATCGACTGTACTTTCGGGCCCTACCCTAGCTGAGATTTAATTACATTTTTCGTCCAATAGTAGCCGTAGACTAGTCTATGGTGCTTAGTTTTTACAGCACGGAAATAACGTTCTTGTTAAGCTGCATCGGATATGCTTAGCTTGAACTATTTAAACTCATAGTTAGTAAACGCATTTTAGAGGTTTCCTAGACTCGGCGAGTAAATTCCTTTTTTATTAACTGAAACTACTAGTATTCCCGTTACCACTACCAGTTAAGCGAATATCACGTCGTCGGTAGTATAATGGCTGGGGTTCGAAATCGCGACCTCTCAATCGCAAGTCCGACGCCTTAGCCATTAGGTTACCGTCACTCTTTAATGTTTAAATATTTAAAATGCCTATTATAGGTTCGACTGGCTAGTTAAATCATGACACATGTGCAATGATTATGATTATGTTCATTCGTCTTTTTTCGATTAACCTGTCGAGTTGTACCTTTCTGTTCGGAGGCCATACCACGGTGCTGTTATAGTAAAACCAATACAGTTCAGTTTGAGAGAGTCAAAAGCAATACAGTAATGCTGAGGGAAAGATGTGGGCTAGATTTCTCTCCCTCAGCAGAATAAGAGCGTCGTGGTGAAACCCCAGAAGGGTAGACAATTAATTATACGTCAATAGGACCTAGGTTTCATCAGTAACAGTTACAAACGCATTTGTCCTAATGGTTTTAGAAAAAGAAATCAAACGATTACAACCACACAATCTCATATATTTCTTCACAATCCATCAATCAGCTGTCCCCTTATCATCTAAAGGCGGTCAGTTTATATTGCTGGGTCTGTCAGCCTGTACGTCGTGACGTTGTGTGCAATGTTAGACACCTTTAGATTTGAATGCCATTTGTTGGTTTGAGATTGAATGTCTGGATAAAGAATTAAAAAAAATCAAGTCACGTCCCAAAAACCTATTTTCTTCAAAAAAAAAAATAGCTAACACTAGCTATATTTTATGATGGTTTGACTCTACGAATAATGTATCCTTATTCGTAGGTTTGACTAAAGATATCCAATCTGTTCAGGCATTTAAAAGTAAGGTTGAATTAAGAAACTCACATACATGTATAGTCAACGACAAACGTGGCTTAACAAATTCTAATTTATTAATTACTTTAGCCCTTAAACCTTACATAATCCTCTGGGGATTATAAAACTACATGTATATTCATTATAAGGTATTCATATTCTAATGTGAAAAATATTTGTAAATATTTAAGTATTAATCCACTTTTGTTATTTACTGTACATAAACTCTATAAACACTTTTTTGCTGAAATAATATAAAATAGACAAATGTCATTCAAGATGCACTGTTACTAAAGTGTCACCATTTGGTTTCTTTTAGATTTTCAATCGATTGTACTTCGATTCCTAATAGCTCAAGTATCTATATATAGTGTCTATATATTATTACACTAATGCTCGCGGGCTTCGCTCGCGTGTATGGCGGTTGTCGCCTCAATTATTTTATTTTTGGTCATAGCTTCGGTTCTTCGTAACCAATTGCAATCAAACATACGGTAGTTTTTACGTCTGTCCACGATTTTTCTAATGAAAATAAAACCACATGAAAATCCGTTCAGTAGTTTTTGCACCCATCGGGAATTTTCAGACAGACAAGGATTCCAAAAAGCATTTTTTTGGGTTCAGAATCTTTAATTTCATATAAAATTCAAAATATTTGGATATTTATACTAATAAAATGCGAAAGGTAATGAATATGTTTAGAGTTGAACTTATTTAAACTGTTATCAGTCAAATACAGCTGCGTATCTATATGCCAGTGAATATTTACAACATGCAGTTTACTGAATAAGCTTGACTTAACACACCTTTGTTGGGACCCGTCCCGGCTTTACACGGGTAAATATCGTATTTAATCTCCTTAGGAGTGAAATTTTCATAGATCTTTCCTTAGTATATGATTATAACTTACAATATAAACGGCATAACCGCTAAAATTTCGAGTTTGTGGCCGCAGCGGTGTATACTGCGTTGATAAATCAGTCAAGACCACTTATATTATACATGAATATAAAAATTTAATTTATATTCGTAGCGCGAACTAGAGAAACCTTTAAAATGTAAAATGGTTTACCACAAAAAAAAGTGACCAGCTTCAAGCTTTAAAAAATGTGTCGTCAAAACTAAGCACAAAATCCTTAAGGCCATTTTCATGTTCAACAGTTTGCTCCTAATACTAATATTAATAACGTTTTCCTAAATTTAGCATGTATATATTGCTCAGTATAGACGCGATAGCTCTAATCAACTCATAGCGAGTGAGTGCCGGCACTAAATGGCGCTAGTGACTATCATCGGTAGAATTTAAAAATGTAAGTACACTAGCGTCTTTTAGTTGGATTTTCAAGTTACTAATTTCTCCTGCGAACGCTTCTGATTGGTCCAATTATCGACCAAGAAAATTTGCTCATAGTTGCACCTAATATTAGAAGTGGGCACCGTAGATAGTAACGAAATGCTGAATAATGGGAGGAAAACTAGCGTGTACTGCCGAAACATAGAGATAATAGCTAAGCATCAGTTTGGTGATATCAGTTTTCGAGATTACTAGTGTTAAAATAACGGTTGTGTTTTTATTGTCTTCTGGGAGACCTAGAGAATATAGAATGTCAATTCGGTTTACTGAATTCTGTTTAGGCTGTCAGCTGCTTCGTGCGCGTGAGTATGCGGGCGCCTCTTTCGTGCAAATATGAAGTGAATTTTATGCTGAAAATTTTGTACAGAATTCGTGCGAAAAATATTGATTTGTTCGAAGTGCGGGTGCCCGCATGTGTAACACGCATGAGGCAGTGGACGGCCTTAGTGTTATCAGACATTTATAATTCAATAACTAGAGAAATAATCTTTATTACGATACTTTTCGCGGCCCGTTCAAAATATAATCTATCGATAAAAGCAATTTAGTTCCCGTCACTATGCAGCTTTAAAATAGTGACGGGGAATGTATCGGACGATATTTTTTAATGTTTGTCTTTATATTTATAATTAATTAAAGTTTATTGTTATTTAATTTTAAATACTTATCAGAGGCGAAATATATTTAAACGCGATATAATTTAAGATTTACCACACGATTTGCTGCAATTATTTTTATAATCTGCAGGTGACATAGATTATAAAAAAATAGAAAAAAAGTATGCTAGATTTTAGTCGCAAGAGTTTTATAATTATAAATATAATGAAAGTACATAATTTTATGAAATTAAACACCAAATACAATTTAATCGTTAATATTAAGTTCCAATAATAATAGAAAAATAATAATAGAAGCGATACGGGTTTTATATTTTGTGTGTGATATAAGTAAGGTTGAATTAAGAAACTCACATACATGTATAGTCAACGACAAACGTGGCTTAACAAATTCTAATTTATTAATTACTTTAGCCCTTAAACCTTACATAATCCTCTGGGGATTATAAAACTACATGTATATTCATTATAAGGTATTCATATTCTAATGTGAAAAATATTTGTAAATATTTAAGTATTAATCCACTTTTGTTATTTACTGTACATAAACTCTATAAACACTTTTTTGCTGAAATAATATAAAATAGACAAATGTCATTCAAGATGCACTGTTACTAAAGTGTCACCATTTGGTTTCTTTTAGATTTTCAATCGATTGTACTTCGATTCCTAATAGCTCAAGTATCTATATATAGTGTCTATATATTATTACACTAATGCTCGCGGGCTTCGCTCGCGTGTATGGCGGTTGTCGCCTCAATTATTTTATTTTTGGTCATAGCTTCGGTTCTTCGTAACCAATTGCAATCAAACATACGGTAGTTTTTACGTCTGTCCACGATTTTTCTAATGAAAATAAAACCACATGAAAATCCGTTCAGTAGTTTTTGCACCCATCGGGAATTTTCAGACAGACAAGGATTCCAAAAAGCATTTTTTTGGGTTCAGAATCTTTAATTTCATATAAAATTCAAAATATTTGGATATTTATACTAATAAAATGCGAAAGGTAATGAATATGTTTAGAGTTGAACTTATTTAAACTGTTATCAGTCAAATACAGCTGCGTATCTATATGCCAGTGAATATTTACAACATGCAGTTTACTGAATAAGCTTGACTTAACACACCTTTGTTGGGACCCGTCCCGGCTTTACACGGGTAAATATCGTATTTAATCTCCTTAGGAGTGAAATTTTCATAGATCTTTCCTTAGTATATGATTATAACTTACAATATAAACGGCATAACCGCTAAAATTTCGAGTTTGTGGCCGCAGCGGTGTATACTGCGTTGATAAATCAGTCAAGACCACTTATATTATACATGAATATAAAAATTTAATTTATATTCGTAGCGCGAACTAGAGAAACCTTTAAAATGTAAAATGGTTTACCACAAAAAAAAGTGACCAGCTTCAAGCTTTAAAAAATGTGTCGTCAAAACTAAGCACAAAATCCTTAAGGCCATTTTCATGTTCAACAGTTTGCTCCTAATACTAATATTAATAACGTTTTCCTAAATTTAGCATGTATATATTGCTCAGTATAGACGCGATAGCTCTAATCAACTCATAGCGAGTGAGTGCCGGCACTAAATGGCGCTAGTGACTATCATCGGTAGAATTTAAAAATGTAAGTACACTAGCGTCTTTTAGTTGGATTTTCAAGTTACTAATTTCTCCTGCGAACGCTTCTGATTGGTCCAATTATCGACCAAGAAAATTTGCTCATAGTTGCACCTAATATTAGAAGTGGGCACCGTAGATAGTAACGAAATGCTGAATAATGGGAGGAAAACTAGCGTGTACTGCCGAAACATAGAGATAATAGCTAAGCATCAGTTTGGTGATATCAGTTTTCGAGATTACTAGTGTTAAAATAACGGTTGTGTTTTTATTGTCTTCTGGGAGACCTAGAGAATATAGAATGTCAATTCGGTTTACTGAATTCTGTTTAGGCTGTCAGCTGCTTCGTGCGCGTGAGTATGCGGGCGCCTCTTTCGTGCAAATATGAAGTGAATTTTATGCTGAAAATTTTGTACAGAATTCGTGCGAAAAATATTGATTTGTTCGAAGTGCGGGTGCCCGCATGTGTAACACGCATGAGGCAGTGGACGGCCTTAGTGTTATCAGACATTTATAATTCAATAACTAGAGAAATAATCTTTATTACGATACTTTTCGCGGCCCGTTCAAAATATAATCTATCGATAAAAGCAATTTAGTTCCCGTCACTATGCAGCTTTAAAATAGTGACGGGGAATGTATCGGACGATATTTTTTAATGTTTGTCTTTATATTTATAATTAATTAAAGTTTATTGTTATTTAATTTTAAATACTTATCAGAGGCGAAATATATTTAAACGCGATATAATTTAAGATTTACCACACGATTTGCTGCAATTATTTTTATAATCTGCAGGTGACATAGATTATAAAAAAATAGAAAAAAAGTATGCTAGATTTTAGTCGCAAGAGTTTTATAATTATAAATATAATGAAAGTACATAATTTTATGAAATTAAACACCAAATACAATTTAATCGTTAATATTAAGTTCCAATAATAATAGAAAAATAATAATAGAAGCGATACGGGTTTTATATTTTGTGTGTGATATAATAATGTACACACGTAATAATGTGATCGTTGAACCCTTCAGCAGCTTTGAGCTACTCCAATAGATGATTTCGCTGCAAGAAAGTGCGTCAACAATGTAGATACAAATTAGTACAAAATTATATTTTACACCATCATTTTGCTAGGCAAATAAAAATTACGGTGTCGAGAATCATGGCATGTCAAAATGTCGCTAGGCACGACGTAGGTCACGCAGAAGAAGAGTCCAAAGAACGCTCTACAAAACCAAACTAAGCCAATTTTGGCAGTAATCTTACTGTTCTTCTTGACGTGTCAAAAGCGGTTACGGTTTAAGTATATTGCTAAAGCAATAATATTATAAAATGAGAGTGAAGTATCAATAATAATTCAACTAATCAACCAAAATAAAAACGAAACGAATGAGAACTGAGCGAATGACACACCAAGTGTATAAGGCACGTGTAAGTGGGCAGGCAAGCCGGGGTCGACCTCGCAGAACATACATTGATCAATGATATTGTCGGAAGTTTACGCGAATGTCACAAATTGAAATAAAACTATTTTTAACGGATTCTATCGTCTCCCCGTGACCATGGCTGCTGAAAAGCAACCGGAACGTCGCGATCAATGTAAAATATAAAATAAAACCAAATAAATCGCAATAGAATCCGTTAAAAATAGTTTTATTTTAATATACACTGATCAAATTAATGAGGCATTGAAATAAGGGCAGGTCAAAAGCAATCGAAACCGGCGGGCTTGCATGAAAGGTTTAATAACAGTACAGGAATTTCGTGAAGTGTGCAAGAACAGAAACAGATGGCTGAAGCTGTCACTGATTATCCTGGAGGGAAAAAGCCGTGTGGAAATATATGCGTGTAAATCATATTCTTTTATTTTCAAAAAACAGATGGCACCACCAGTGCTATACGTGTAGCGCCATCTATATTTAGTTTAACGCTGTTACAGACAAAACACCCGTCTTCCACCAAGATCTTCGGGACCCAAGCCAACTTAACCGTCAACCTGCTGATTGACGCACGAGGCTCTGGCGCAGGTTTTTCTCTCGGGAGTTGGGAAGTCAGATGGCAGTCGCTCACATAAAATTCATAATGAAAGGAGTAGGAGAACTTACCAAGGTTCAAACTTTGAATACAACCAGAACAACAGATACAATAAGAACTGGTCATGATTTGGTTTATCTTCATTTTTAAAAAGCCTGCGCCAGAGCCTCGTCTGTTAATCAGCAGGTATCCCGGCTTGCGGGTAAGATTGACTTGGTGTTGCCCCGTACACCCAACGTCGTAGTTTTGGTGTTAAACAATACATTTTGACATGCCAAATTCGTCAATACGCGTAAGTTATAAAGTCCCCTCATCCAAATAAACGTATCCTTTATGAAATGGTTACGGGTGCAATATACAATGAGCAAGATTAGTGATAAAAGTTATTAGTATTTTAGAACACCGTAGTTGTGATTTCGACAGTATCGTGTGCTTAGTGAGATCGTAGAAGCGGAAAGCGATAGACGTGTAATATTTTTATGATAAGTAGTCACGCAGGCAGCGCCGTAGGGTAGAGATGAGCTGTCGCAGGCATCAGTGCTGAGTTTGAGTTTTTTCACCTGATGGCTCTAGACAGACGGACTGCATTCCAACTGCACTTTGACTGTAATTTGCAGTTTGAATGCAGTTAGTACACCTGTAATTAAATTATTGCGTTTGAACTCCACGTCGACTGTGCAGCTAGCTCGCAGTCAGTCGTTGGAACTGGACGCTAACTGCACACCGACTGCAATCGGGCAGTCGAAATACCTAGAGTCTATCTAGAGGTTAATGTAAGGCGGCCTAAACTTGAACTCACAAAAAACGTTTTACAAATTTGCCGCCACGTGGCACTAATTCAATATCTTACAAATTACAGTTTAGCCGTTCGCAAATAATCGGTGAAAAAATTTACTCAAAAAATCGATTGAAAGTGAAACAAGAAATGACTGTTCACGTTTTTTTGGAAGGCGCGGGTAGTGCAAGTGTCGACCAAAGATGCTGAAACATAATCGTGCTCTACCCTGATTACGGGCTAGGCTGGCTGTGCACACAGGCAGAAATAAATTAATACCGATTTCGTCAGCTATATTTATTAGATCAGAGTGAGCTGTCAACCGGGCACTTTAGCCTAACTCCGTGGTCATACTGAGTTTCCTAACAGAATCCAGTAAAACTGTGCCTGACTAGAGGAATAAACCCAGAATTTATGTATAGGAATCCAAGAACCAAGCACTAACTCTCTTCGTCAAGACCAACACTCACTCTTTAATGCAATTATATGTCAGTATCAGCAAACTGTACTTCCTTAGTCAGGCGGCTCCAAATTCCAACAGTAAGTTCTTCTGAATCCAAATGCGGTATTCCGTTATGCTCCTGCCTCAAAACAATTTTTTCCTAAAATTAAGAATTTGAAAGAAAAGCTTTAAATAAAAATGATGAGAATGAATGTATGGTAGTCGTGTGAGCGAAAGATTGAATTAAAGTTTTTTTCTTCTTTCACTCCAAGGATCCAAAACTGTTTCTACACAATACATAAGTGTACCAATTCTCTGTGATCTGAATATCTACAGGACAGGTGTCTTCCTACTATTTACGTAATTATAAGTTAATCTTCTGTCCTTTATTCTGACTATATTAAGCAAGTAAGATACTAGTAGACCTCCTCTAAACTCCTGACCTGAAACTACTATGAAACATACATCCGAAACTTCACGCCCGCTCGAAAGACGTACGATTTAGGTATTATGAAGTAAGGATTTCTTTTGATAAGGTTACAGTCGAATAAAGTGTCGGGTTGTCTTCGGGATGAATGCGTTTCAAGGTACCAATTGCTTGTAACTTCAATCCGCAGCTTCGGATGGACGTATCATGGCAGACCTACTGACCTCCAGTAGAAGAATAATATACTAAAATGATTTGACTTCCAGAATGCAAGGTTTCCGATATTTCTGATACAGGGTACGATTAGACAGTCAATATTATCGGATGTTTAGGACACGTCAAATTGACTTCACCTCGCCTGATGGTAAGCTGAAGGTAAAGTCTCAGGATAATTACTATTGATGTGCAAAACAAACGCGACTGGTTCCTACACCGGATCTCGATATTTATTAACTGTCTTAACGCGCCGATACAAGAGCCATGAAATATCGAACATTAGAAAAAAAAAACAAAGTAAATATTCCCATAATAATAATTCCTGTAAAATACCCACCATTTGATTTGACACGTCGGAAAAAAGAGTAGTACGGCTAAGATCCACTTGCTTCGGTTTTGTAGAGAGTTATCTTCATCGTACATAGGACTGACAGTTTGACACCTTTATAGAGTAGTTAAAACCGTTTGTATTCATATAATATTAAAATCATAGCTTCGGTTTTAGTTACTCTGTAAATATATCAAGCTGTGCAATAGAGTGAACGCTCTACAAAATTGATCTTAGCCGGACTCTAACTCCTCTTCCGGACTGAGGTTCCAATACGGTACCATAGCTACAGTTGATCCAGGTTTCTAACACCTGCCACTAGAGGCGCTAGTTTCTTTGCTTATAAATTTAAGAGTATACTTGTGTAGTTATAATGAACACTTGAGTCCGAGTTCCGCTTTTATTCTGACTATTGGGTTCAATAGTCCAGTAGCTAGTTTAAAGTTTAATATTATTACATATTGTTGAAATCACAACTATGTTAATTTAGGCTGTATTTTAAAATGGAGTGCAAAGCATTATCGTATAGATATTATAAATATGTAAAATAATTCAAAAGTATATATATACATATATATAAATATAATTACGAGCGTCACGATTAATGTACTTCCTAAAATTGTTATTAATTATTTAGTAAATAAAATAAAATAAAACATTCTTTTTATATTTCTCGCATAGGTGTATGCTATTGTGTATATTGTTTGGGTGAATAATATGTACGTTTAGACACATATCATTAAGCGCGATCATTGAAAAAAGTAACATGATTAGAGAGTTTTATACAATTTGAAAGTTGACACGAACCACCAATAGATGACTCTGATATAAGGAAATCTTGCAGGAATGACATGTTTCATAATGGGGTAGCTAATCTAGTCGTTAGCAAAAATATTAGCATTAGTTAAAAATCAATAATTAGAGTCATATTCAAATAGTATAAAATTTACTAAAATACATTTTTTTAACAGAAAACTACTAGAAAACAATACAAAAAAAAAGCCTGAACAGTATTTACTAGTCTCGTTCCAATACTGGACGCGTCAATCATATTCATGCTGCGAATCATTGCATGTTACTTTGAAAAAAAATTGCGATTGTATAAGACTCAGCATGAAGCACTGTAGGCAGGCTTACACCAAGTCACCGGAATGCTGTAAAAAGACATGTCTTGAGACAGCTGTTGTTTCTATCGGAGAAAAATAAATAAATAAGCAAGGTCACTAATTCACTAGGTGAACCAAATCCGAACGCCATTATGTTAAACAGTAATAAAGGGTCATAAAGGGGGTAAAGCTGGCACTCCCTTGTCACAATTTGACGGCTTCTGTCACACTGTGACGGTTCCTGTAACACTTTGACGGCTCCTGTCATATTTTGACAGCAATCAAAATGTGGAAGACTGACACCTTACAAGATATCCAGAACTTCAAGCGCTGCACTATCATAATTGTCAGTAACACTGAGCCGTGGAACGACTGCTTCTTTGTCATTTAGATATCGAATGTCCACTTAATAATTAGGTAGATTTCGATGAAATCGATCTACCTATTGGTTTCTTGACTACTGTCGAATTTTAAAAAAATTTCTTCATTGGAGGTCTAGTTATGACCCCCTGAGTCCGAAATGACCACTGGTCAAAATGTTTATATATATATATATATGTATGTATGGTTCCACTTCCCAAAATTTGCGGCACTCTCACGGTCGCATTTTTGCCCCGATCGCTTTCAAACTGCGGTCAAAAATTGCTTGGGTGTAAACTTAGTTTAAGTTCGTGAACGGGTGGAATCCGGCCTAAGGGGACGGTAGGGCCTCACTTTTTGTGAAATCAGTTTTTCCTAAAAATGTCACGTTCCATGAAAGATATTCAAACCGTTCTAATTTTATTCCATAGTATACATGAATACCAACAACTTTTAATTATAAACCTATAAGATTAAAACTTTAACTAAAAATGGAGGGGGGAAAAACCAAAATTTTTCGGGAAATAAATCATAACTTCTAACCGGTGAACATTCTTGCCGTCGGAAACATTTTTAATCGATAGGCCATTTTTAAGTCTAAAATAAATGGCTAAAAAGTTTTTCGCTAAAAGTTACCGTTTTCGAGAAAAAAAATTAAACATGTTAATAAAATAATATTAATTGCTTCACGAAATCTACGTGTGCGTTCCCCCGCGGGAACGGATTTTTTTTTTATGTGTGCATTACTAATGCCTATTCACAAAAAAAAAACGGTGCGTATGTTGTAATTAATCCGAATTAAATTACACAATATTTCGGAGCCTAACTTAGGAATGAACTTCGTACCACTGATAGACTTCAGGCGCATGTGATACAGCAGGAATCCTTGTCATAGTGTGCAGGAGTTTCACACTCTTTCAGTTCATTTATTGGAGCATAATGATGATATATCTTTAAATACTGGCGTGAGGATTTGATTTCAAAATATAAGATAAGATACGCTTGTATTTAAGACTAACTTAAATATTGATAAATAAGTTCATCTTTTTCTCGAATAGAAATAACAGCTTACTCAACATAAGTACGAATTAGAATTTTTATTAAAAGAAAACCTGTTAATACTAACATACAATTTAAAGATTGATCGCTTTAATTTAAACTAAACTAGAATATTAAGATTGCATTGTAGTGGTGGATTATATTTCTAATTTAAAGAAATATTATATACTAAGGTTTTGGTCTCTCATAGCTGATGTTCGTTCCTCATTAACCTGCTCCAAATTTTTTTCAATCTGAATATCTCATTAACCTGCTTCATAAACATGATTGTAAATTTCACTGTTTCTAAATTACTATTCCATTATATACCTCGACTGTGACAAAATACAGCTAGAGAAAGGATCCGTCCACTTATATAACGAATCATGAAATCATTTCTTCTTAATTTGCAGTTACTGCAAAAGTTCTGCAAATTAAATATTTTCAACTAACATTTTCTATAAAAATAAATTATTAACTCTCTCAGGTCCTAAACAGCTTTAAAGTTACTTAATTAATACTATTCATGGTTTAAGTCACTTGATCAGTTCTATTTATATGGTTTAAGTTACACTTGCGACTTTTTAGTCTCAGTCTATAGCCGAGACTTAATTACGTACCCTTTTATTTTGACCGAATATCAGCAGGAGGTGTTATATCGTCATGCATTGGAATATATATATTTATATAAGTATTGTACACAGTGCAAGACTAAAATTTGGTACCACATATTTCTAAATATCCAAATAAAGTTTATTTTGAACATGATTTAAGTAATATTGTCGGTTATTGACGCGAATATTACAAATTGAAATAAAAAAATAACGAATTTTATAGCGATTTATTTAAACAATAAAATAACACTACGTAAACCGTGATAAAATCCGTTATAAATAGTTTTATTTCAATAAGTTTAAGTAATTAGAAACCGGCTATAATTTGGACATTTTGATCCATTCATGTGATTATTATGCGAAATGATAATAACAACATATTTAAAAGTATAATCCATCACGTATAGAAATAAATTCTTCTTTCTTCACATTTTTCTAAATTTTATGCATATCACGCATATTATAGAAACTGTTAATCCTCAAGAGATACTGTCAATTAGATTATTTACATATCTGTGCGAATAACAAAACGCTTCGAAGATCCTGTTATGAGAAACGCATAGAACGCATGTATTAACAACACGAAGAGAACTATGCCCTCCGAACATTAAGATATTGACAATAATTTCAATGAATACTGCAACATTAAAAATCTAACTTTCTGTCTCAAACAATGACTTCTTTGTACTACTAGGCAAGCTGTTTAGCACAAAAAGGGGAAGAATAGGGGTGGGGTACGAGACGCAAAGACTAGATAATAAGATAATGAAATGCAATAACAATTTTATTGTTTCGTACAGTTAGTCTAGTAGTAGCATTCTCAAAGCTCAGTTGGTCTCAAACTTGGCATTAAATGAGCACAGTCCCTAGTCTCTTTAACCTGTCTGTCAGTCACGTGACTGCGTTTTCATTGGTCGAATAGAGTCGAGAGACAAGTCTCTTCCCCATCATGCTGTGGCTGTCTTATCGATGCTGAGAATTCCGCGGGCATAGTTTTATTCGAAAAAAGTTACTGCACTTTAAATTTATTCACTAACAGCTGAATGCTTAATAATTTGGCCATTGTTGAGAATACGAGCGTGTATATGAAATGTGATGTTAATGATTTTTTTTGGAAAAGGAAATCGGCAATTAGAATTATTACAAGGTCCGCTGGCTGGCGGTGATACCGAAGGGATTTCCGCACGAAAAAAAAAAGGTACACAATAGTGTTGACCAACAGATTTTTCGAATTATGGATTAAGATAAGTAGCATACAGTTCTTTGGTGCATTAAGGAGTTACATAGTTATTATAAGTTAACAACACTGGATGTAGTAATCGAAAATGTTCCTTTCCCAGAAATGTCCCATGGTATAGATAGGGACAAAAATCTTGACAATTCAGTTTACACATGTGCACTAACTGGCCAATCAAAAGCCGATAAAAGGACGGAATTACCAGTAACGCGAGCCTTTTGACCCCGTGATGCTATAATTGGTGCGAGAGAAAATTGACAAGATTTTAGCCCCTACCTATACCGGGACGTCCATTTCCCATTCTTAGGTTACAGTTTCGAAAAAGAAATACGATTAAATTTTGTTTAAATGTTTTGTATTTGTGAAAAAATAATACACTTGATTTTGACAACATAAAATCAAGAGGAGAGGTTTCATCATCATCATCATCATCATCATCAACATCATCATCAACCTATTCTAGTCCACTGCTAGACATAGGTCTCCCCTAAGAGAGGTTTTTCATGAACAAAATGTTAAGCGCCATTATTTTCAAAACTGCTCAAGTAACTATGTAACAACCTAAGTCACATAAAAATATATGAATTGAGTCACACAATCTGAGTAAAATGACTAAAAGAATGCTGATCAGAAAGTTGCTCGATTTAAATTAGAACCGAGACAGACCTATTAGACAGAACTAGGGTATTAACCACTCTAGATAACTCATCCTGATGTACATGAATGGCAAGTACATATTTTTAAAATTTCGATTGTAAATATGTATTTATAAATTCTTACAGATGAATATGTCTGTCTGTTTGTGTCTGAACTCGAACAAAAATGTCATCAATCGATACGAAGACATGCTCTAGTTGCGAGGATTACCACAAGGAGCGAATTTTGAACCAAAAACATCAGGAGTCGAAAGCCTTAGTTTTAAATTCCAATAGAATCGTTAATGTCACACTTTCAGAATCAAAATCGTGGCCCGTTGACAGACTTTTTCACATTTCGTACGATGGTTTACCTTTGTATACAGGTTCATATGTAAAAAATGTTACGTATAAGCCTGAATATAAATAAAGAAATTTATTATATGTAAACTCATGGTTTGAATCTAAACTAAATGGATCAACTTCGAAATTTGAAATTCTAAGTTCGAAAATTACGAGCTTGACTTATTGAACCAATGATTCAAATTTGGAATTCTCCAATTTCAAAATGGCTGTCGCCATAAAACGGATGACGGAAAGTTTTTCTATCGCTTGTGGTTAATAGTTCATGAGCTAATACTTGGATATTTTGTTCTTATAGCTTCAAACCTAAGGTATATAATTATTATTTCTTGTCAAATATTAAAGTGCCATAATTATAGAAATTGTTATACAAATGTTTCTTATTTCAACTTAAATTCCTGTCCTAATTTTTACGCATACATTGGCTTCTATGACAATGTATACTACCAGACAAGCTGTTGTGTAGACCAAAAATAGTAATAGACCAATATAGACAACTAGCGGACGCCAGCGGCTTCGCCCGCGTGATATTATGCATGTAGAATAATATTATGTAATCTGTGATTATACATATAAACCTTCCCCTTGAATCACTCTAGCTATTTAAAAAAACCGCATCAAAATCCGTTGCGTAGTTTTCTAACTACGAATTACGTCTTCTATCTACGAATATTATAGTGACAGACAGACGGAAAAAGCGACTTTGTTTTATACTATGTAATGAAGAAACTACGAAGACTGCTCAATTCGGTGGCGCTAATAAAGTAACATAGCGCCATCTGTATAATAAACATGGAACTGTTGGGAATTTAAACGTTACACAATACTAGAAATCAGCGCCATCTCTATTACGGTTCACAAAGTATATCTCATAATCAACGACAACACCATCTACACACTTGTTACTTCAAACTTGTCTTGGCGGGCAGCTGTGCGTTACTCTAGCAGGAAAATGTTGAATATCGTCTTTTGAACGCAACAGATAATAAATAGTTCTCAAGTTTCTGCCATTTTATTGTTGTCGATAAGGTTTTCTAGTTATTTTACAAAAACAGTCCTGCTACAGTATTACCAGGAAGTTTTTTTTTAAATAGCACAAATGGGTGATCGCTTGCTCTCAATCAGAATGCTGCATTTAATACAATTTTTAAGAGCACTGGAGGCCTTAACTCTCTTTCCTTTTTGCTCAATATCTCATTCCCTCTATTTTTAGAGTGCGACCGATTCACCCACTGGTGAGTGTAAAGGGAATTTCAGTTTCTCCGTATACCCACTACGGCAGGTGACTGCTGGTAAAACACATTCAGAGTGACACAATATTAAAAGTATTCATAGGCCACGTTTACTGATTACCTACCGCTTATTAGTATGAAAAATACAGAAAGGTAAAGTATATTAAAACAATAAAATAATACAAACAATATTTTTTTTATTCAATAGAATATTGTGAAAAAATCACACTACATCTAGATTAATCAAAATACATATAATGTATACTATGTTAAATCACATATGTAATTATTAATAACCTCACCCCTGTCTAAGTGAGATGCTCGAACATGAACAGACTTCCCCCATACTTCTTATGGGCAATTCATACATGTTTAACTCATCATCAACTTTTATGACTGATGAAATTAGTCGGTATTTATTTCTCCCACGGAATATAAAATCCAGAACCGCAGGGTGTTTCCCTCGGAGCTATAGGGGGTTCAACAAAATTCGGAACATGATTGGCTACTGAAAACTGAACTGAAATTCACTTTTGGGCTGGTTCTCTGTAGAAAAATATAACCAACTAACACTGTTTTGTGTAACACGATTGGTTTTAATATGTGAGGGTTTGGTGCAACTAGTTTCCATATCAGCGGGGGTTAAGGGCACCTTTTTATACCACTTAAGTGGCAGACAAGCACACGGCCCACCTGACGGTTTTTGGAACCCGTGGAATTTGAACGTTTGTAACAACAGGGGCGTGACACTCGCGCTGCCGACCCTGTAAAAACCTAGCAATAGCGTTTTAAGAATATATTGTAGCAAATTGATTTCATATTCCGTGATTTCTTCTCTTAATCCTCTTCTTTTCCATAATATAAATAGGTTATAATACTTCTACCAATATGTATTGTTATAGGTTTATGAACATTCAGAAACCAACTTTTATCAACCGGAACGGTATCTATCCAGTCCAAAACATCTCACTTATAACTGTATTGTACAGATGAAATCACAGTACGGTCCCAAAAATGATAATAACACTATACAACAACAATTTCAAATGCTTTATTATTGCATTATTGGGAGCTTGAATTAAACCAACGCCAAATGACATGCAATATGTGGAAATGTTTGAGTGTTTTAATGATATTGCCCCACTCAAACTTATACTTGGGGAGAAATAATTTAAATGTATAATAATAATTGTTATTATCACTAATTGAGTGTTTTAATGATATTGCCCCACTCAAACTCATACTTGGGGGGAGGGGGGGGGGGGAATAATTTAAATGTATAATAATACAATTATTATTGTCACTAATTGAGTGTTTTAATGATATTGCCCCACTCACACTTATAGTTCGGGATAGTAATTTTTATACAAAAATGGTTTTTAGTGTTTATGACAAGTTGAGTTTCAATAAAAAACGGACAATGAATTCATAATTTTAACGATTATTACCCGACTGCCAAAAACGGGTTATGTTTTTCAGTCAGAATAGCAGTAATAAAAGGTGAGTGTAAAAACCTTCGCGACCAACCTCGCCTGCAAGCCGGTACACACCTGCTGATTGACGGACGAGGCTCGGGTGCTGGCTTTTCTTTGGGGGTTGGGAGGTCAGACGAAAGTCGCTCGCATAAAAGACGTATAAGCCAAATCAAAAGGCAATGGAGCATTCTGTTCCCGGTTGCATCCGAAGTTTTCACCTCAGAGCACGCGGTCCGCTTATTCCTTCTCCTTTTGGATTTTATGGTAGCGACTGCAGCCTGACCGTCCCCCGACAGGGAAGCCTGCGCCAGAGTCTCGTATGTCAAACAGCAGTGAAAGCTTGGTCCCATAGGTCTTGGTGGAACGTCATTGAGGAGCACTTTGAACTGCGCTTAATTTTCAATCCGTTACGAACCTTTCTAAAACTTTTTTAGTCGGGTCAAAGTCTGTCTCAAGTAAATTATCAATTTTCTCGAGTCAAATTTTGATTTGCTTTTATTTTTCAATTCGTTACTGATAAAAAACGGAACCCTGCGGGGTGTTTGGGCCACCGCCGCCTCCTTCTGCGAGAGGCGAGATTTAGAACTCTCCCGACCCACCGAGCTGGCAAGGGACAAGATGGGGACATCGTGGGGGGATATATTACTATAAATTCGTGCTTTATAACCCATGTACGTCACAATTGTATGTCATTTGGTCTTCATCGTATTGTCATTCAAAATCCGATATATTTTAATTTAGTATTTTTTAATATTTAGCGTCTACTTACAACTACAGTTTATCAACATACAGTCACGATCGTGTAATGATTAGAATACAAAAATAATATTGCAAAATAAATTCTGGTTATTTGTATTATACCTATATTTGTAGCGAAGCAGAGCTTTGTTTGACTATGCGTTATAACACGCCTGCTTCTGTGCTAGTGTGTTAAGCAGGTAACATGAACTTTGCTTCTGTCGGGCGCTTCTGGCGGGATAAAGTTTTATTTCATTGCCCACAATGTTATAATGTAACAGCATTATTTTTAGAATACCATAAAACTAAATAGTAGGTCATATTTCAATTAAATATAATTGTATATGTATCGAATATAGTCAAGTCAGATTTGCAATGGTGAATTGCAGGTTCAAACCTTACACATTGTGACGACCCCTGTGGCGTAACGGTAGAGCGTTCGACTGCTAAATCAGAGGTCGCGGGTTTTTATCCCGCTAAGTGCAAATATTTTTATGTATGGATATGTTTAGTGGGTGTTTCTATGTAGGTATATGCATTCTAGAACCGATATGACGATCTCTGCTTCTAGAAAGATGGAGCTGTGTAATATGTCCTAAAATATTTAGTTTCATGGTATACTAAAAATAGTATTATGACAAAGTCATTGTATTTGTATCAAATACAAAAGCGACAATATTGTGTATTATTTTAATAAATGTTCGTCTATTTGAAAAACTTAAGATCTACTGAATCACTTTTTCAAATAGTAAGGTTCTATATGTATTATATACATCGTGTGTCTAGAACGGCTTAGGAGGCATTCTCATTAGGCAAATAGAATGTGGCAAATTGTTTGCAAATGAACCCAACGGTCCATCTATTACAGGCAACACGCGAGTGAAATTTTCAGTGTTGCTTCTTTTTTTATTAGTTTAAAAAGGATAATATTTGTGCCGTGACACCTTTAAAAATATCACGAATGCAATACATAACCATAAATGTACTCAAATTCACGTCAATATTTTGTTAACAGCAAACGATCAGCCACAAACTTTCTGCCTAGTGAGAACAAAACCTACCACTAACAAATGCTGTCTCGACTTACTTAGTGACAGAAAAATATTCGTTATTTTTAAGCGTTAGATACCACTACTTAACATTTTACAAGATTCCTTATACTTGATAGATAGAACACAGTTTTCTTAAGCAATTTTGATTTTTAACTACGATTATTTACATGGACCCGACTTACACAAGGTTTCGACCTACACGATCTCGCACATACGTAGTACTCGAATATAAACGTTTAAGAATCAATAGTGTTCCAAATGTTCAGTTTTAAGAAAGAAAGAAAAAAAAGCATCATGTACAGTCAACGATAAAAGTTGAATAACATTAAAATATTTTCGAAACTTTTCTGTAATTAAGTAGTTTTATTATCCCTAGAGGATAAAGTTAATATTTTAATATTTATTTTATTAAAGGTTTAAGATGGTGATCAAGAAATTGGAATTTGTAAAGCCACTTTTGTCGTTGACTGTACTATCGAAAGGAAATAAATATTTTACTCCTTCGAATAGAAAGTAACTGCAAACGTTTATAACTACAATCATTGCTATTGGCTAGTAAATTTTAGTTTATATGAAGATTGCCAAAATATTTGGTCTGTCAAACTGGAATTATTCTTAAAACAATTTTTTTATAGTACTACTTGAGGAAGTCCAATAACCGTTTTACTGAACTGAAAACGTTCACAACTGTAATCAATACTATTCGTTGGAAATTTTAGTTTCTGTAGACCCGAGACGGCGTGCGGTTTTAGTCGGTTCAAGCCCGACATAACCACCCCCGCTGGCCGGCGGGGGGGTATCCGAAGGGATTTCCGCGCGAAAAAAAAAAAAAGGTACATGTAAAATTCAAAACCTTGGTCCTTCGAGCCGGTTCAAAGGACCAAAATTATAAGCACTGGCTGGAAACGTTTAAAACTGCAATCAATACTAGACATTTTGGTTTACATGAAAATTACAAAAAATTTCAAGTTGCAAAAATTTGTAGATCCAAATCTTTTAAAACTACAATCGACCATATTCTCTAGACATTTTACTTAAAACGTAAAACGCTAAAAATTTTGGTCTTTCGAGCTAGTTTGAAGGACCTAAATTGTATGCAAAAAAAAAGTGATTACACACTATTGATTCTCGACAGTCTGTTAGTAATTTTTTATATTCTTTGCCATGTTACTTAAGCACTGCTTGAGTTATCTCACTTCCATATGGTCAAGCCTGGTCTGCTCACGCTGTCTGGGAATATGCTTAATAATATTTGCAATTTAGTCTAAGTCAGGACTTATTGATTGCTCGAGTAATTTTTTACACTTTTACAGTCAAATTGATATTCCTTTCAACATATTACCTTCTCTCTTTCAATCTGAAAGAGGCAAAAAAAAAAACTTCAAGTTTTTTTTTATACCACTCAGTTGGCAGACAAGCTCACGGCACGGCCCACCTGATGGGAAGCGGTTACCGTGGCCTATGGACGTGCGCAACACCAGGGGCGTCACACTCGTTGCTGCCGCCCCTGCAAAAACCTTCTAATGCCCTTCTTGAGTCTTGAGTTGTGCATGTGCAATACAGACGAACCAAAAAAATCAATAAAAGTACTGATCAACCAATAACGCGAGCCCTTTGGGCGCGTGATTCGATTAATATAATGTGATTGGTTGATTGGCGCGCCTCCGCCATTCAAACAATGAAGTTTCTTTTTTTTTTGTAATAGAAGATTCGTTTCACGCGATTTCGTTTTACGAGGTTTCGAATTACGTTTATTACATAAATAAACAATATTTTTTCTAAAGATTGATAGATCGGAAAAAGAGAACATCTAGTACGGGACTTGAACCGGGGACCAGTCCCTTACAGGGGGAATGCTATGACCAGCTGAGCTATCTAGACACGTCCTAGATATTCGAAATTAAGAAGTGAAATTAAAAATGACTGTAAAGTTATTCATTGTTTCCGTAGTTCGCAAGAATTACGGTAGATGGCTCCAGCGTCGCCTTAAGACGTATATAATATTTTGGAGAATTTCGAATATCTGGGACGTGTCTCAGCTCAGCTCAGCTGGTCAGAGCATTCACCCTGTAAGGGACTGGTTGCGGGTTCAAGTCCCGTTCTAGATGTTCTATTCCATTACTAAAAATGCATCGATGACGTCATCAACAAATACGTCATTATCTACCCTCTCTTTCTGCCTAAAACGACAATATACTGCGGGAATAAACGGTCAATATATATCGCGATCCTGTCAATACTTATTGATACTATTGATGTGCAAACGCGATCCCTCTTATATTGATAGTGATCACGATATTGGATCGCCATATTTATTGACTGTGTAATCGCACCCATACATATATATTTAAAAGGCATTTTGATGCCTCATATTATGTAGCCAATCAGAAGACTTATCTGCTTAACTGCTCCCAGGAATCGAAGCTGCGACCTGGTATTAACACACTTCCCTTAGACAGTCTATGATCCCTATACTAACACTTCCAAGCTATGAGCTTTAGACTTGTCCTCATATGATATTGCAACAGCGGCAGTACCTCGGCCGGGCGCCTCCGCCCCCCACAGGGGGCGTGACAGGGGCGAAGTACGCGTGTACCCGGATGTTGGGTAGATGATTCTAGAACAAACGATATAATTTAGATACATAATTAGATAGCTATGGCGGGTGTGGGGGGGGGGGATCTCCGAAATGTTTGGGACCCAATCCAAATTCACCTGCTAGCCTGTATACCTGCTGATTGACGGTTGAGGTTCGGGCGGAGGTTCTCCTTTCATGCTTGAAAGGTAAGACGGCACCAGAGGTCTGAGCTGTGAGCCTCAGTTGCGACCAGACAACGCGAAGATGATGATAGGAGGATACTGAACTTGCACACACATTGCATACATATACACACCCCCTCACACACATTGCATACATATACACACCCCCTCACACACACACACACACACACATTGCATACACATACACACCTCTTCACACACACACACACACACACATTGCATACATATACACACCCCCTCACACACACACACAACGATTGTATCGTCTGACATATTTATAACTAGTTGTTGCCCGTAACTACGTCCGCGCCCTGTCCAAAATTAAATCGACCACGGTAGACGACAAGGTGTGTGTGTTACACATTTCAATTGATCCGAGAATCCATGTCACTGAGAAAAAAAAAACAGTGGCACTCCGGGAGTGGCCGACAGAAGTGAAAACTTGAACAATTACGTGTGTATGTTTTGAATCCTCAGGAAATATTTACACGGCCATCTATGTTGTTCATTATGAATCTGATCAAAACTTCATCAAGGTCAGAACAAAATAATTTTGATGATGAACAAAATGATTTGATGATGAATTCAAAACGAGTTCATCAGCTACAAAAAGATAGCATATAAAAATGGACTGTCCTCAGTTCAAATCCCGTCCCGTAAATTGACTTGTTCGAATTTATATTTACAAAAATAATTATTTTATTTTTAACTTTTTAGTTTTAGTTATGACATGTAGCACTAGCTAGTGCTAGCCAAGACCAGACAAAGGCGATCAACACAACAAGTCAGTTCCAGACCATCTACTGACGTCATCTTCAGACCCTGAATAGCATGTAACACCAAAGAGTTTGTCAAGATAAAACAAATGAGCCCAAACTCGATAGGTTTATCTTGTATAGCTTAGGAGTTCCTATGGCCACCTTTCTACTCCATCATCAGAGCCTGAATACCATGTCATATCAGAGAGTTTGTCATGACAAAGCAAATGAGCCCAAACTTGATAAATTTGTCTTGTTTAGTTTAGGAGTTCCTATGGACATCTGCCTACTTCCTCATCAGACCCTGAACACTATATCACATCAGAGAGTTTATCAAGATAAACAAATGAGCCCAAAATCGATAGGGTTACCTTGTTTAATTCAGGAGTTCCTATGGCCACCTTCCTACTCCAGCATCAGACCGTACCGTAAGTACCGTATTAATGCATTGTCATCCAAACTAAACGTGTATGCAAAATTAAATCTCAATCGGTTGAGGATAACGGCTTGAAAATTTAGTTGCAAAATTGATTGTTTTTGTAGTTGTGTATTAAAAATGTTGATTATCGCTCGCTTAGTAATGTGCCCGGTAGATGGCAATAGGCTCGCCCCCTATTACATTGGGACCTCAACATAACTGGCGAATCGTGGGTGTGTAACACACCTCTGACTACCCCTTCGGGGATACAGGCGTGAAGTAATACTATGTAAAAAAAGTTGACAAGTTCAAAAATTCACTCCAATAAAAAAGCAGCAGATACGTGGGACACTCAGAAAGTTTTGCGAAAATAAAAAAAAGTGTTCTATAGGAAATATTTTTTTATTAAATCTTTTCAAAGTACTCTCCACCAGCCTCTATACAAAGTTTCATGCGTTTGAACCAGTTTTCAAAACACTTTTTCCAATCCGCCGCAGATACCTCGTTTACAGCCTGCTCAAACGTTGACAGCGCATCTTCCGGCGACGAAAATTGTATCCCTTTGAGCTGATTTTTTATTTTCGGGAATAAAAAGAAGTCGCACGGTGCAAGGTCAGGGCTGTAAGGAGGGTGACCTAAGGAGTTTAACCGGAGTGCTGTCCAGGAAGTCCCTCGTTTTAAGCGCGGTATGTGCGGGCGCGTTGTCATGGTGGAGTAGTATCCCGCGGAGCCCTGTGTTTGGTCGCTTGTAGCTCACTACAGAGAAAACTTCTGCCAAGCATTTGGTAGTGTACCATTCAGCGTTGATGCTTCTTTGATTTCGTAAAGGGATTGATAACAAGTAGCCAGACAAATTGAAAAAACTCGCGGTCAAAATCTTCCCTCCGCTTCTAGATCGCTTCACTTTGGTAGGTGTTGATTCGTTTTGAAACACCCAAACCGTCGACTGGCGTTTTGTTTCTGGATCATACGGATAAATCCACGACTCATCACCTGTAATGATGTCATAAACACGCCGAGACGCGCCTGCTTCAAACTTGTTTATCATATCACGACACCATTCCACCCGGGCCTGCTTCTGAGCATCGGTGAGATTGTGCGGCACCCAGCGTAAAACTATCCTTCTTACACGAAGATGCACGTGTAGAATCTCGTGAAGGCTTCCCGATCCAATCTGAAGAATGTGCTGAATCTCTTGATATGTGACTCGTCTATTATCTTGGATTAAATTTTTCACTGCTAGCACGTTTTCTTCCGTAACAGCCGTCAAAGGGCGACCACTTCTTTCTTCATCCTCCAAAGTCAGTCGACCGCGCTTGAATTCGTTATACCAACGATACACGGTCGCCTTGGAAGGGCCTTCATCCATGAATGCCATTTGAAGTCTATCGTACGATTCGTCTGGTTTCAGGCGACACTTGAAATCGTAGAAAATCATATAGCGAAAATGTTCCCGACGCAGATCCATTTTTCAATGAGACACAATAATTGAAATTATCTTGCAAAAAATGCAAAGAGAATTTTTTTAAATTGGAACGTACTTATTTTTACTCATAAATAATCATATTTTAGAAATAGATTGTAACTGACCAGTCTCTCATATAAAAAAACTTTTTTTCGCAATACTTTCTGAGTGGCCTGGTACATACCCTCAGTTTCCTGATAGCATTCCTGCTGACCATCTGGCAGTCGTACAGTTCGATTAGTTGAAGGTTGTGACACGATATTAAATGCTCTAGGGCTCCGTCGGTCACTAGAGGGCAGTTGTCTAGACCTGGAAATAAAAACAAAGCGAATGAGTACTGTGCGAATGCCACATCAAGTCATCTCCTCCGAGCCTGTTCCCATCTCAGTTTTGTTCGACTTTCAGACTAAACTTCGAAACGGCCGAACTTCGACATCTTCCGTAAAGCAACTATCATCTGACCCCCACAACCCACTGGCGATATCCAAGTTCTGTAGTTAGAACAGTTGTGGTTTTTAGGGCTCCAACAATCGTAACGAAAACCGGGTTCGACGGCTTAACGTGTTCTCCGTGGCACGAATGGCCCCCCATCATATAAGAATAACCTGGCTAGTATTGGTTAACCTTTTATTTCCCCTCGGATCCCCCCCGCCGGCCAGTGGGGACGGTTATTTTTATTTTATTTTATTTTATTCATTTAGGAAAACTTACAGCTAGAATACAGATTGAAACATATGTAGGTAATATAAAATGGCCAATTACAAGTTTTCGCATATAGCACTTATTGTAAAATAAACAAGTCGGTATATAGCTAGCAAAAAGCGTCGGTAGCTTAGTGGTTAAGGAGTCAACCCTACGATCGAGAGGTCCCGGGTTCGAATCCTGGCCATTACACTACTGACGTGAACCCACTCCTAACACAAGCATTTAGCTTAGCTGGAGGGGTTAGGGGGAATATTAGTAATTTCGGTTACTAATATTCTTTAAAAAAAAAAAAAAAAAAAAAAAAAAAAATATTGAATTACATACCGTATAACATTATATGTGCAATTTAGTATACCTATATCATAATTATACAGGATATAAAGAACAAGGGAAAAAATAAATTAATACATAAAAAGCAAGTTCTTTTGGCAATCGCTTTACGCTTTGTCGAAAAATGACTTACTCAAATTGACCTTGAGCTGATTAGTGCTGGTGAAAAATAAATCTAAATCGTACTCGTGGCATAGTGAATTGTACGCTCGACACACCCTGATCAGGAAGGAATTTTGTCTGTATGTGCAGGTCGTTAGCGGCACGTATAGTATCTTAGGTTTCCTCAGACGCACAGATGACGTACACAATCCAATCTTACTTAATAATTCAGAGCAGTCAACGGAGTGATTAGCTAGTTTGAACAGAAGAGTCAAATCAGCTATATTTCTACGTTTATATAACGGGAGAATGTGGAAGTGCCTACATCTGCTCAAATAATTAGGTAAATAGGTACTGGATCTGAATTGGATGTAACGTAAGAATTTTCTTTGGATTGCTTCCAGTCTATCAATATAAATATCGTAAACAGGATTCCATACCTGCGAGCAATATTCAAGGTGACTACGAACAAAGGCACAATAAAGGATTTTGATTGTTTTGACATTCTTGAAGTCGACTGAGATTCTACGAATAAATCCCAGAGCTTTGGCGGCCCTTTTAACAATACTTTCAACGTGGTCTTCGAATGTTAATTTAGAATCAAAAACTACACCCAAATCTCTAATTGCATTTACTCTTGTTAGAGGAGTATTGGCCAAGGCATAGTTGAAGCAAATAGGGTTCAGTTTACGCGTGAAGGTGCACTGGTAGCATTTAGGGATGTTCAGTTCCAATTTATTTATAATACAATAATTATAAAAATTGTTAAGATCAGTCTGTAAATTATAAGCATCTTCTAAGTTTCGAATTTGGGACATAATCTTCATGTCATCAGCAAATAGAAGAATTTTAGAATAGCTGAAGCATGAAGATATGTCATTAACAAAAATATTAAACAATAAAGGTCCTAACAAAGAACCCTGAGGGATTCCCGAGGGTATACTCCTGGCACGAGAGGAATACCCATTAAGGACTACTGTTTGACACCTATTCTCGACATAATGTCGGGCTTGAACTGACTAAAACCGCACGCCGTCTCGGGTCTACAGACGCCGGGGTGTAAGGATGCCCATAGAGCATATCCCTCGCACTCCGACTGACCCTGGGCCATTTCGAGATGGCCCCCGCGGGTTGGGAACCACGGTGTCCCCGTCTTGCCCCGGTTTGGGGGAGGGGCGCTAGTCGCCCCGCCGTCCCGGTCTGCTTCTGCTGGGGTGACAGGCGGCCTCACCTGCCACCCCCAGGCCTGCGCTCATGGAGGACATCTCCATCCAAGATTCAATTACACCACTGGATAGCTGAAGGATCATAGAATTTATTAAGCTAAGTAAGGACCGTGAAACATCGCGCGCGGCGGAGGGGGAAATACCGCAATTTTGAGGCCATTTTGCTGCGTACTACACGTTACGAGACCCGTTACCCCATGTTCTGTCGGTACATACCTAGCACGGTGAGATGTTCAGCGGCGCATGGGGACATCGACAGCTGTTTGATACCGTAGTCAGTTATGAGCTCACAGTGGGATAACGTCTGGAACAAAACCACAAAGGATTAAGGCATTTCTGAAGCATTTACTGAGTCAACTACCAACGGGGCCTTATTTTTAAATGGGGAATGCTACTCGCGGCACTGCCGGCTAAGGGGTGGTAGCCGGCGATCGTGTGTGGGACTCTCCCATCCGGTAATCGGATGGGTATACCCACTGAACCCTACGGTGTGCCATACTCTTCGCCTTGCCGGAGGGGCCTGAACCTATGCAGGAATACTTCTATAGGGACACCCCACCTGCTGATTGACGGCCGAAGCTCTGGGGCTTCCCTTTCGGGGTTTGGAGTTCAGGCGACCCTGCATTCCATTTGTTATGTTATTTTTTTTTATTTATAATTATTATTTGAAATTGCTATTATATAATGACTAAATTAATATTTTTACTACTAGGAATTCAGTGCAGGGTGCGACTGAAATAAATTGAGCTGAGCGATCAGGACTCTTACTTGAAAATAAGACATCTTACTACGGTCGCGCGCTTAGCTAAGGCCGCGCGCTCGTGAAACTGTTTTTCGGTGATTATTCCTCAATGGTACATCGGACATGAACTATCTCGCTTCAAAACACTCCTCAGTGTCCACACTATCACCGTGGTACATTTGGTCAAGATCTCGCGAGTGGTTAAGGAGGAGTTCAGCCACCAACAAACGGCTATACCGCGTATAAGAGTATTTAAAAAAAAAAAGGAGCAGAATAAGCCAAGTCAGCAGAAAGAGTAGGACTACATGGACCCTGGAAAGCCTTTAATGTACACGGGAACAACGGTATAAGATGATAAAGCCTAAACTGAGTTAATTGGATTTTAATCGATTTCTACCATGGTCTTCTTCATACGAGCGCGGTTGCTACCAAAGCTGGACTTTAACGTCGTAGAAGATGACATTATTGCCAATGGCGTCACTACCATAGATGCCCAAGAACGTGCGAAGTGGAAGAGTAAAATCCATAAAGTCCCAGGACTCCGAGAACCTCGAATGCTATCGGGACTAACTCGAAGATGAGTATCACCCCTACCACGACAGGCAAGCCTAAGCTGCACCAGTCTCTTTTTTTTTGTTATACCACTAAGGTGGCAGGCAAGCACACGGCCCACCTGATGGGAAGCGGTTACCGCGGCCTATGGACGTGTACAACACCAGTGGCGTCACACACGCGCTGCCGACCCTGTAAAGGAAATGAGATGGGAAAGGAGTTTGGGAGGGGATGGGAAAGGAGTTTGGGAGGGGATGGGAAAAGGAGTTTGGGCTCCGGCACTCTCACTCAAAAACGGAACGCAACAGTTCAGATACTGTTACTTGGCGCCGATATTCTGTGAGAGGGTGGTGCTTCCCCGGTCGAGTCGGCCCATTCATGCAACGGCCAAAATGACTGTTGCTTGACTCTACCACTTGTTTCGTTCGTCAATCAGCAGTAATAGCTCAGACCCAAAGATCTTGATGAATATATTAAGCTTACCAATTTCTCTAGCCGTGGACACCCCATCGATAAGTGAACTAGTGTTGTGTCCGTGATCAAAACGCACTCCTCCAGGTCCATTCGTTCAAGTAATCTGCAGCTCTGTGGAACGAAATATGTTATTAGTATTTTCATAGTCGACTTAATGGGTGATAAAATTCCTCAGATTTATTCACCACAAAACTTTGTCACGGCCAAAGCATTTTCTGTTTGCCCTAGGTCCTCAATAGTACAAGTGGAGGGGCAAAGTGGGTATGAGAGCAAATGCGACAAGGACTAGGATAGCCCCCTTTTTTTTTTTTTTTTATCGTGCGGAAATCCCTTCGGATACCCCCCCGCCGGCCAGCGGGGGCGGTTATGTCGGGCTTGCACCGACTAAAACCGCACGCCGTCTCGGGTCTTCAGACGCTGGGGTGTAAGGTTACCCATAGAGCATATCCCTCGCACCCCGGCTGACCCTGGGCCATCTCACCACTAACAGCATCGCTCATCCTGTCTCCTCTGAAAGCAGAGGAGTACGGAGAGCGATGTGTTCCCGCCACGTTGGGTATTGGCCGACGATCAATGCCAACCCTATGAAGGGGTGAAGGGGAAGCCATTGACCGCCGCCCAGGGTGTACCGGCCGCTCCGATTCCGTTCCCCCCGGACTGCAGCGGGATCGGAATCGGAGCGACACTCGAGGAGGTTACCCAACACACACCCCTTACCCAACACACACCCCGGACTAGGATAGCCCCATCCGTCATTTTATTAAGAACTAGCTGTTGCCCGCGGCTCCGCTCGCGTGGTAGTCGCTTATTGCGTCCACTTCTACTCCCACTCCCACTCTCGCTCTCACTCTCACTCTCACTCTCACTCCCACTCCCACTCGCACTGCTGTTGCCCGTGTTGTAATTTGATCAAAAAGATATGAAATAATTAAATTTTGAGAACACAAAACCTGTTGTAGTGGAACAAATATTACAGTTGCATATATCGCCTCGCGGACTTTTTTGTAGACAATAAAAAGACCTATAAACATGTAGTACGTCATATTGTTATATCATCAATAGTTTATACTGCGCACGCCTAAAAAGATTTTCATTTCTCTGTATTTTTTACAATATTGCGATTTTCTTACGGATCGCTATTTTTTTTGAAAATAAATTATAGCCTATGTTACTCCTAGATATTGTAGAGATATGTGAAAGAATTATTGAAATCGGTCTAGTAGTTTCGGAGCCCATTCGTTACAAACAAACAAACAAAAAAACAAATCTTTCCTCTTTATAATATTAGTGTAGATTATTACATACTAGCTGTTGCCCGCAGCTCCGCCTTCGTGGAATTCTAATCCTGTTCTTGTTTCCCATGGGACTCTATTCTCAGGATAAAAAGCCTATGTGTTATTCCAGAGTATAATCTATCCCTGTACCAAATTTCAGCCAGATCCGTTTAGCCGTTTTTGCGTGAAAGAGTACGAACATCCATCCATCCATCGAAACTTTCACATTTATAATATAAGTGGGAAATGGGATTAAACACTTGAAAACACTTTTGTTATCCAATAAGGGTGTAGGGGAAATAACCTAATTTGGGGCTCATTTGCTGATCGAAGGACGAGGGTCTGGCGCAGTCTGTCTTCTCGAGGTTGGAGAATCTGACAGCAGTCGTTCGCCCAAAGCCAAGATAGGCCACATCAGGAGGAGAAAGCGCAGGAGAGCGGACTCGACTCCAAAGTGAAATCAATCGGGATTTTGGGTTGATGATGAATTAGAAGTTGAACTTGTAAGATTTGCTGGTGTGGGAGAACACTGCGGGGGTTACCCTGGCGAGTGCCTGGAAGCCGGCGTCGGTGAGCATGGAGCACTGCGCCAGCTCCAGCGTGGCCAGGCCGCCGCAGCGCTGCGCCAGCGCCGCCAGCCCCGCGTCCGTGAGGCGCGCGCAGCCCGACAGGCACAGCCGCCGCAGCGCGCCGCCCAGCGCGGCCAGCGCGTCGTCCGTCAGCGCCTGCCCACGCCCACCCACCAGCACCACGTGTTAGTAACAAAGGCCACGGGCGCAACAACGGCGGTACTAACATTTTATCAAAAGCTTGTTAGATGGCATGAAGTCAGTCAAAAATGGTGTTCTAAAGAAGCAAATTGGCCGACATCGACTTTTTTATACCTTCAAGAGAAAATGGCTGTATAAAAAAAGAACGTAAGCTCATTTTCGAAAGGCTATTGTCCACCTAACTACTGATACCACATAACCACCTAATTATTGATAAATTGTAATAAGGCCTTTCTTACGCTCGTGGCTAGAATTTAAATTAATAAATCATTTAGAAGTCAGTTGCGAGGAAATCGCTTGTCCTGGTTTGGACATGTTATGCATAAGGATGAAAGTAATATCGTAAGGAAGGCATTAAGTATGGAAGTGGACGATTACAAGGGGAGAGGAAGAGCTCAGAGGAGATGGATGGGCTGTGTGAAAGAGGATATGGTTAGGAAGAGAGTGAGTGTTGAGATGACCACAAGCAGAGATGAATGGACAAAAGCACCCATGTTGCGCCAACCCCAAATAATTTTGGAATAAGGACAGGAGGATGATGATAATGATTTAGAAGTCAGTTGGACTTCCAAGATTCAAATAACCAATATAAGTATTAAAAGTACTCAAAGTGCCTTTTATGATATCTCAGAAGCTTTCTATAGTGTTCATCACTTAAAAAACCTATCAAAGAAGAAATTCAACTTGATAAGTAACTCAGTCTAATACTGCTATATTTTATTTGATTATAAAATCAAGAAAGTTGATATTCTAAGAAAGTTATATGAGTATTAAGTGATGATCAAAACACGGGAGTACCTCAAGGTCCCTTCTTGGTCCCTTTAGTTTTCAATTCACTTGAAATGACAACATAAAGGTTGAATTATATACTTTGAATTATTTTGCTTCTAAAACTCGCAATACCTTCCTATTTACAATGTTCAACATATACCTTTAAATATACAGATATTTCAAGGCCTTTGTGCCCGAAGTTAGCACCCAACGTATAATTAGCCGTAATTACCTCACAACCTTGCACGTTTAACACCTCAAGATCCGGACAATGTGTTGCCAACGAAGATACTGCCCTATCGTTTACATTTTTGCATCCTGAAAAAAAAATTAGATGATAATATTTTTTTAATCAACTCATTCTCCTACCCCATTGTTCAACTCAAAAATAAATCTTACCTCTGCATATAAAACTTCTTAATTTGGGGCATCCCCTAGCTAATGCCTCGACGCCATTTTCGGTGATAGATTGACACCAACTGACATTTACATGTGTTAACATCTAAAAACAAAACAAGAAATGTATATCACTGTAATTTATAGGCGTATAGTCAAGACTACTGCTAAAGTTACCTCTCTAACGGTAGAAAGGGTTTTTGACCACTACCCACATTTTCATTATTTTTTTCTTCGGTCCTACTTAACCTACCCACATTTCACATTTTTGTTTTCCCTCTGTTAAAATACCGCAAAAAATTATTGCCTTCAATAATAATACCGTCTCTAGATTCCATACTTCTATAGACAATGCAATTCCCCAACCAGTTCAAATTGCACGAACGCTGAACCCGGGATCTCATGCCATAACACCGCTACTAAGGCAGTTCAGTACATAAATATATATAAGGTGTCACAAAATTAGGTCTCTGAATTTGGTGAGATGACTTGGTATCGACAAAATATGTATTTGAAACAAAAAAAAAATTTGGGTTAAAATAAAAAATATTAAAAAAAAATTATAATGAAAAAAAAAAACACCACCAGCGACCAGCGTCACGTGACGCTGGTCGCGAACAAAGTCGTGTTAGCGATGACCGCAATGGAATCACGAACGGGTGACCGATTTTCATGGTCTTTGATTTTTTAGACTCTATCCGCCTATACTGTGCCTTTTTGTATTTTTTTTGCTGTAATCCCCACGGTTACCCCGCCGCTGGCTAGAGTGAGGGTAGTTATGTCGGACTCGAACCGACCAAAACCGCACGCCGTTTCGAATGACTAATGCCGGGTAGTAAGGTGGGCAAATCAACCAATTCCCTCGCACCCCACCTGACCCTGGGCCATCTATGGCTTTGAGATAGCCCCCTCGGGATACTAGCAATTAGGAAAATTAAAATTATGAGACATTCACGAATATCAGCTGATAAGGTAGCCCACATAACTTGATTCTAAGGCGGAACGAAGATTACCGGGCAGCTAGTTATTAATAAAATATTTATAAACTTACCGGACACCCATCTGATAAGGCTTTTAATGATATATCTGTTATACTAGGACAAGAATCCAGGTTTATCCTGAAACATAAAAAAAAATCAACATTATCACACGGAATAATTACGACCAAGCGGATCTTAATGGAGTGGTTAACATATTATGGTGTCTGAATCGCAATAAGAAAGTTCCTCTTTTAAGTAACTTATACTTAAAGGGAAAACTTTCATATTGCGATTCAGAATCAATAGTTCCGAAATAGTTTGGTTAATATTCGCTAGATGGCGCTGGGCGTATTCGCATCGCAACAATGACCACCAAGGTGGCAAACCAGCATCCGGTCTACTTGATGGTAAACGGTCACCGTAGCCTATGATTAAGTTATATTATCTGATGATACCTTACCTCTGCAACTTACTGCATTTCCTGCCAAGTGCCTGACAACTTTGGTCTGTGATCTTCTTGCATTTGTTTAGATTTAAATCTTCGATGTTTTGGCATGACTGTAATAAAATAAAACAAAAAGTTTTATTGATACGCATATCTTTAAATAAAAAAATTAATATCGTCAACGAAAACCTCCTTGATCCCTCCCGAACATACTTTATGGTGCCGATCGAAAGAACGAAATCCGAAGTAACTTCATGGTACCTTTTTTTTTTTCGTGCGGAAATCGCTTCGGATACCCCCCCGGCGGCCAGCGGGGGCGGTTATATCGGGCTTGAACCGACTTAAACCGCACGCCGTCTCGGGTCTTAAGACGCCGGGGTGTAAGGTTCCCCATAGAGCATATCCCTCGCACCCCGACTGACCCTGGGCCATCTCCGGTTTCGAGATGGCCCCCTCGGGTTTGGGAACCACGGTGTCCCCGTCTTGCCCCGGTTTGGGGGAGGGGCGCTAGTCGCCCCACCGTCCCGGCCTGCTTCTGCTGGGGTGACAGACGGCCTCACCTTCCACCCCCAGGCCTGCGCTCATGGAGAACCTGAGTCGCCTGTGACGCGCGGCGAGTATGTTGCGGGTTCGGCGGGTCGGGAAAGTTCTAAACCTCTCCTGGGCGCGCTCCGCCATCTCCTTCGCGAGGTGGCGCCCGCGCTCCGCACCATTGCCGCAATCATGCTGCCGCGCGAGAGGACTCCCACCCCGATGGCTGCCACGAGGTCACGCCTCGGCGCCTCCCACGCCGGGCAGTCCGCCAGCGTGTGCAGCCCTGAGTCCTCGCTCGCGTCACAGTGATGACACTCAGGCGTTTGCTCCTTCCTGATCCTATGCAGGTGGTCCCCGAAGCACCCCTTCCCGGAGATCACCTGCGTTAGTCGGTACGAGAGGCTTCCGTGTCGCCTCTCTAGCCAATCCTCCATGATGGGCCTTACCGCCGCTATTGGACTTCATGGTACCTACATGACACTTCTTTCGTTCGTGTTTCGTGCGGGGCCGCAATTGCGGTTGTACGTTTCATGGTACGCCTTCTGATGTGATCGAAACAGGCACCAACTACAAACGATCTGAATGGGTACCAAATACATACGACCCTTTCGGGTCTAAAGGAAAGATGCAGCTATCTTTTTTTAAATATGTATTTAATCCGTCAATTGACTGCACCCCGCTGAATGATGACAATCTGGGGTGAAGTCCAAAAGATACGGTCTACCATCCCAGATCTACGCTGACGATCCTAAAATGTTCCTCCAGAGTTTTCTTTGGGTAGGGTCTTCGTGCAACTTCGTTCCGCAATTTCGAGTGTACATTTCATGGTATGCCTACTGTTCAGGTGTCTGAAGACCATCAGCTCAAATTAATGGTTATTAAAAAAATTCAAAATGTGTTAAACTTACTTGTGCTAGTGTCTTGATGGATCCGTCTCCTATACTCTCGCAGCCCCGCAGTGAGAGCTGTCTGAGGAAGCCCCCGCATCTCTGTGATAAATTCTCTATAACTGGACCCTGAAAACAACAAAGACATGGATTAAGTCACGTTGAGAGGGAAAGGACATCGTTTTTATTGTAAGCAACTTGCTCTCGCTGTAGTTTACATGAGTTTTTTTAACTAAAACTATCGTAATTCACATCCTTACTAATATATAAATGTGAAAGTAACTCTGTCTGTCTGTCTGTTACGCTTTCACGCCTAAACCACTGAACCGATTTTGCTGGAATTTGGTACAGGGGTAGATTAGACCTTGGGAAAGGACATAGGCTATGTTTTGTCGCGATAACCGACATCTACGCGGGCGGAGCCGCGGGCAAAAGCTAGTATAATATATATCCTTTGTCCATCGGGGATAATATCCCTTTCAAAACGTGCAAGATTTTTTCTAATAAGTGCAGTGGTTTCGAAGATTATCCCAGACATATTATAAACAATTCCACAAAATCCGGCCTCTCTTTATAATTATAGTCTAGATTTGGCACTGAATAATAACCTTATACGAAACCCACGGGGTTATAATTTATTTTATATATTTAAAAATTAAGCACACACAATAATATCATTTTAATCTATGGATGGTGGAAAGTATAGTACAATGGTATCGCTTATTTCTTTAAGAAATTTCTTCCAGCAGACCGGCGAGAGGAGATCGTGAGGAATAAGAAAAGGAGTACTGACGTATGTATGAAAACGAGACAGGACAGTGTGTAAGCACACATACATACATAAAATTACAAAAAATATACATATAAATACCTAAATATATATTTCAGTATAATATTCAATAGGACCACGTCTCGCTCGGAAGCGAGACGTGGTCCTTTACTATGGGTCTCATAAGAAGGCTCAAGGTCACCCAGCGAGCAATGGAGAGAGCGATGCTCGGTATTTCCCTGCGCGATCGAATCAGAAATGATGAGATCCGGCAAGTAGTTTCGACATCATATAGAAGAAAGATAGTGTTTATGGACTTTACTTTTGAAGGCAAATAACGTATTGCTGGCTCTGATGTCAGATGGAAGGGAGTTCCACAGTCTAACCGCTTGCACAGAGAAGGAGTAAGAGTAGAAATTAGTTTTGTGTGAAGGGAATTTAAGTATAGAGCGAAGGCTTGACCTGCACGGAGCATCTGGAGTGCAGACATGAGAATCACTCCCTCAGGTAAGACGGCGCTAAAGGATTATACAGAATATTAAAGAGAAGACAGAGTATTCGAGTGTTCCTGCGAAGGCGGATTGGGAGCCACTTGAGTTCATTGCGAAAATGTGAAACGTGATCGTACTTTCTAAGATTAAATATGAAGCGAAAGCACACTTTGCAACCTCTCAAGTTTATTTAGGAGCTCCTCAGTGGCATCTAAATAGCAAGCGTCAGCGTAGTCAATAATGAGTTTGGATAAGAGTTATTTGGGCAAGGTTAATTTTGGTTTTTAAGGGTAAAAAGGTCTGGAGGCATTTCAGGAAGTGAAAGGTATAGTGAACCTTTTTGCTGACTTCGTTATTGTGGGCGCTCCAGGACAGGTTGGCATCAATGAGTACTCCCAAATTCTTGGCGGTATCCGAGTAGGTTATTGGAGTGCCGTTCAGACGAACGGGTGACAGCGTAGTCAAATCAAGGTTGCTGCGCATGTAATTGCTGCCAATGATCATTGCCTGTGATCACTCAGCGGTGTCTACACTATCACCATGGCAAATTTGGTCAAGATCGGTATTGTGGTTCCGGAGGAGTACAGTCTCGACCAAACGGCTTAGCCACGTATAAGAGCTTCGCTTCGCTCAGCTCAATCAATTTGTCTAAGTTTTAGATGAGGCCTTCTACTGATTCCTATCGTAAAAGAACAGCATCTTACCTCCACATCCCTTTGGAATTCGAAGAGGTCTATCCTTTGCCAGTTGGAGCCATCCAAAGCCAAAATATTCCATAGTTTTGAGACCTGTGAAAAAAAAAATGCACAGTTGTATAATTGACATGGCGATGGCGGCCAAAATCATTTAAGTGTCTCGTACGTGTCACTCAATGTGTAACATTCGCGTATACTTCCAAAAATATCATTACCATCAACAATATAATAACATTTTTTCTTTGTAAATGTTTATTTGTCAATCTTATCTCCGTAATCTAAAGACTGTCTGCGGCGTAAATGATGTGTTAGTTATCAATTAATTGTCTTTATTTGTGAGTACCTACCTCCCAGAGTTAATTGACACAAGATAAAGTAAATCTATACTAGGTATCTATACTTTTATTATAAATAGGAAAAATTTGTTTGTTTGTAATCGATAAACTCTGAAACTACTGAACCGATTTCAACATTTCACCATTATAAGACTGAGTAACTTAGGCTATTTTTTATGCCGAAATTCCCACGGGAGCAGAACTTACGCGGGTAAAAGCAATTATCAAGTTTGTATCTTCGCATATAAATAAATAAATATTCTACGACATTCTACACAAAGCATTCTAGACCCAAAGTAAGCACAGGTTAACTAGCTTGTGCTATGGGTTCCAGACTGCAGATAAACATACTTTTATAGGTTTTTTTTTTTTGTAAATACATACATATTATACATAGAATCACCCAGACCAATGCAAATAGACATATTCATGCATACAAATAATTGCACTGAGCGGGAATCGAACTCGCACCCCCTGTCGTAGCAGTCGAATGCACTACCGCTACGCCACAGATGCCGTCATATTTCAGGGATGTAACGAAATAATAATATAGGAAGTGGACACATCGAGATACCGTGCGAAGTGGAGGAGGAAAAGCCGGAAGGCAGACCTCGGGTTCAGAGGTGAGGGCCTCGCATGTAATCGGGACACAACGCCGCGCTGTAACGAAAATTATGTATACAGGAAGTCGATGCAATTAATAGAATTATTGAAATGGGGTATAACATTGATCTCATAAAACACAACGTAAAAATTCATTATTTTTTATTCCACTCAGGTGGCCGACAAGCTCACGGCCCACCTGATGGGAAGCGGTCACCGTGGCCTATGGACGTGTGCAACATCAGGGGCAACACACTCGCGCTGCCGACCCTAAAAAAAAGAAATTGCAAAGCAGGAATAGCCCTTAGTCTTCCGGGAAGACCAAAGGCTACTCCCGCCTCTCCCTTCTTTTTTAGTTTTTGTGCTGTTAGAAGGAAGACTCCTCCCTCTGACAGCACAAAAACTCTCAGTGAGCTCTGGCTACCCTACTTACTGCCGGGAACACAACACGAGGTTATTATGGCCGCGGTATTCTGTAGGGCGGAGGTACTTCCCCAGTCGGACTGCTCAGTTGGACGGGAATACCGTCATGTCCTACCTCTCTTTACAATGTCAATGTCATTTGAGACGTCTGATTCTCGTTTGGCTTGTGTTGCTGGAAACCTGGAGACTCCCACCTACGCGTAGAACATCACCGGCTACGCGGGAGACATGCTTCTTAATAGGACGGTACCTTTTATTATCGGAATTTTCCCTTCGGACACCCCCCGCCGGCCAGCGGTTATGTCGGGCTTGAACCGCACGCCGCACCGTCTCCGGTCTTAAGACGCCGGGGTGTAAGGTTGCCCAAAGAGAATATCCCTCGCACCCCGACTGACCCTGGGCCGTCGTTCCGGCCTCCTTCTGCTGCGATGATAGGCGGCATCACCTGCCACCCCCAGGCCTGCGCTCATGGGAGGACGGAGGTCGTAATAAGGTACTTGGCACCGACTTCAACAGAAAAGTCTTACGCGTATTTTGTCTTTTGAATTTAATCTGTAATTCTGTTAACTTTCTTTTTTCAGTGCCAGTTTTGATTTGTGAAATCTGTTTTATTTTATTTTTAAATTTTTTCTAATTTTTCCCTTTTTAGTGAACGTAACTTAATTCGGTAACTTAATTTATAAAATCGGTTTATAAACGACGGACTTGTATACTGCACTGCGAACCCCTTTAGGGAATATAGGCGTGATGTTATGTTATGTAATAGCATGAACAATGCCTAAATATGCGATAGCAGCAATCACGGTTGATTTGCTGGCATTTATTGAAGAGTTCCGTTGTCTATCTCCGAAACTTATCATCAGATCTTCATGAAATTTAAATGGGACCACCTGGGAAGTTAAACCCTTTGAAAAAGAATTTTAAATTGGTTCAGGCGTCTTCGAGTAATCCGAGAACATGTATATATAAAAAAGAAGTTTGTTATTGTCGGTTAAAAATAAAAACTGTTACAGATTTTATACCTTTTTTTTTTTTTTATCGTGCGGAAATCCCTTCGGATACCCCCCCGCGTGCCAGCGGGGGCGGTTATGTCGGGCTTGAACCGACTAAAACCGCACGCCGTTCGGGTCTACAGACGCCGGGGTGTAAGGTTGCCCATAGAGCATATCCCTCGCACCCCGACTGACCCTGGGCCATCTCCGGTTTCGAGATGGGCCCCCTCGGGTTTGGGAACCACGGTGTCCCCGTCTTGCCCCGGTTTGGGGGAGGGGCGCTAGTCGCCCCACCGTCCCGGCCTGCTTCTGCTGGGGTGACAGGTGGCCTCACCCGCCTCCCCCAGGCCTGCGCTCATGGAGGACGGAGGTCGTTAAGCGACCTCCGGCGCCTGAATTGCCTGCGACGCGCGGCGAGCAAGTTGCGGGCTCGGCGGACCGGGAGAGTTCTAAGTCTCTCCCGGGCGCGCTCCGCCACCTCCTTCGCGAGCATTACATGCTCGCAGAAGGAGGCGGCGGCGGCCCACGCGCTCGCGCTCCGCACCATTGCCGCAATCATGCTGCCGAGCGAGAGGACTCCCACCCCGATGGCTGCCACGAGGTCACGCCTCGGCGCCTCCCACGCCGGGCAGTTCGCCAGCGTGTGCAGCCCTGAGCCCTCGCTCGCGTCGCAGTGATGACACTCAGGCGTTGGCTCCTTCCTGATCCGATGCAGGTGGTCCCCGAAGCACCCCTTCCCGGAGATCACCTGCGTCAGTCGGTAGGAGAGGCTTCCGTGTCGCCTCTCCAGCCAATCCTCCATGATGGTCCTTACCGCCGCTATTGCGGCGTGCCCTTCAGATTTTATACCTATAACCAATATTAGTATCTTTAGTGTAACGCGCGTGGACGGTTTCGTGCAGAGCGCGATCAAACGCATGGTCTGTGATTTACATGAATAATTATGAAAATCGTCGCATAAACTCTTGGTTCCCTATTCCACGTCGCTAGTAAGACTGGAGCGACGGCGACGTGCAAAAGGCGAGCTATAGGCATAATTTGTTGCGATAGCATATCTTTTGCGCGCCTCTAGCTCGCCTGTTTTCTGTATAATACACGCCTGAGAGCTACGATGACACAGGCCTATACACAAGTTTGACTTCCCTTTTTTTGCGAAGGGGTTTAAATAGACAACTCTCACCTGTGCACAGCGGCATAGCGACACCACATCCAGATACGACAGTATCCTCAGGATCAGCTCCTTGGGTAGCTTCTTATTGATATGATTCTCATCCTCGGACGAAAACCGAGTGATCTGGAACAATCATGTCAACGTAACAATAATAATAAAATAATTTATTCCTATAAAAATGGTACCTAATTCTCCTTACAAAATGGTAGAATAATATTAGTTGCTCTAGATTATCAAGGGAGTGCTTTGGCACTCGTTAGTGCCATTACTAGTGCCGTTATCTTCCTTCAGATAAGTACCATTTTTTTTTTCGTGCGGAAATCCCTTCGGATACCCCCCTGCCAGCCAGCGGGAGCGGTTATATCGGGCTTGAACCGACTAAAACCGCACGCCGTCTCGGGTCTACAGACGCCAGTTATTAAATATGATTGCAGTATAATGTTCGCTGTGTGTGTGTGTGTGTGTAGTGTGTGTGTGAGTGAGATTAAGTGTGTGTGTGTGCGAGATTGAGTGTGGGTGTGTGTGAGTGAGATTGAGTGTGTGTGTGTGTGTCCGGCTGTGTGAGCTTTCTATGTAGGTACTTTCTGTGCACTTGAAGTGGACAATATAAAAAATCAGCCAAGTACGAATCGGACTCGCGCACGAAGGGTTCCGTACCATTAACGTGTGCTTGTCTTCCACCTAAGTAGTATAAAAAAAAACCTTAGTTGTATGGCAGCGCCCACTTTAATATTTTCCATTCACTTGAATTTATATTCTATTTTTAGTGCTTGTTGTTATAGCGGCAACAGAAATACATCATCTGTGAAAATTTCAACTGTCTAGCTATCACGGTTCATGAGATACAGCCTGGTGACAGACGGACTGCGGAGTCTTAGTAATAGGGTCCCGTTTTACTCTTTGGGTACGGAACCCTGGAAAACAAGAAAAATCTGTCGAATTAAGAACCTCCTCCTTATTTGAAGTCGGTTAAAAATGTTTGTCTATCTTCATCCGGGCATTCATCCTGGTTGCATCCAAAGCTTGTAGTTTAGTGCCCGGGTCCGCTCGCCTTTATTCAGTTCTTCCTGGTTGGCGCGACTACCGTCTGACTCTCCATCCGAGCCAGAGCCTCCACATTGCACGTGAGGTCAAACTCTTGGTGGGGCAATATAACAATAAAAAACAATAAAGTCACATTGGTGGTGTCTGGTGACCGCTTATAAGTTATAACTCGGGAACGGGTGGACCGATATTCATGATATTTGATTTTTTAGATTTGTCTCTGCCTTTACTTTGCCATTTTGTGGCTAACTTTCTTCGCGAAAATCTCCACCGGCGAGTGGGCTAAGAGCAGATAGTTGTGTCGGAGTCAAACCGACGAAAACAACACGCCGCGCCGTCTCGGGTCTCTAATGCCGTGCGAGGTGGCCAAGTAAGGCAATTTCCTCGCACCCCGGCTGACTCTGGACCATCTACGGCTTTGATGTAGTCCTCTCGGTACACTGTACAAATATGAGACATTCACGAAATAAATTCAGCTGATAAGATAACCCACATAACTTGATCAAAAAAAAAGCGGCGATAGCCCAGTGGCGTACGTGACGGACTACTGAGACGAGGTCTCGAGTTCGATCCCCAGTCGCCCCGGGCACATACCTCTGACTATAAGTAGTTATGTGTGCATTAATAGATGTTAATTAGCGCTCGCTTAATAATGTGCCCGGTATAGATGGCAATAGGCTCGCCCCCTATTACATTGGGACCTTAACATAACTGGCGAATCGTGGGTGTGTAATACACCTCTGCCTACCCCTTCGGGGATACAGGCGTGAAGTTATGTTATGTTACATAACTTGATTCTAAGGCGGAACTAAGTTTGTTTGTTTGAATGTTTGATGTAAGTGCATTTTGAAAGCACATTCGCCAATACCGGTTCATCCCTGTTACTCCGGTCCATTTTCGTAATCATTCCCATCTTTGATGAGGTTTATTTTTGGCTATTAAGGGAGCAACTATCGTCTGACCTTCCAAACTCCAAAAGGAAAGGCTGCGTCAGATCCTCGTCCGTAAATCCGCAGTACCGGCTAGCAGGTTGGCTTGGCCCCGTGAGACTTCGAGCCAACCAAGACCGATATTCTTAGCAATCCATGGATTCTCCGTGCGGGTGCCGGGTCCATCGCATTGCTAAGTTGGGAACTCGGGACAGTGCTTGGGACTTGCGACCCAAGTGTAGGTTTAGAAGGGGCCCCTTTTGTTGATGTACATCAACACTCACCTTCACTACCCAAGTTCCCCTCCCTGCCTAACCTAATTTGATGCGAACCTACTAGTGCCGCTTTACTATTCTAAATTAAAAACGTAAGAAGTATCGGGGAACACCACATCGATAAAATGATTAATACTCGTATTAGTATGACGTGTTTCTAAGGGTGAGGTTACATTAGGCGGCAATTGGCGTAATCCAAGCAGCCGTGTGTCAAAGCTAGGATGGTAAAAGTAAAATAACAGCACATCCGTTTACAGAGATCTGTTCTACAGAGCCACACAAACATATCAGTGATATAATTCTGTTTATTAACCAGTTTTAATCAGTCTTTTAGTAGCCGGTGATTTCAATTGGTTAACATAGAAAAAAAAACTGGCGTAAAACTAAACGAAGTTACAGCTAATAAGAACACTCGTGTTCACGTTACAGTTAGTCAATCTGAATAAGTGGGCTGGCCTGATAATAGAATGCCACGTGTCAGCCTTTAAAAACGTCTGCCTCCAGTAGACCAAAGGGCACATACCCTCATCTTGTAACGAGCTCGATTCTACCCTTTCTATCTGAATGGCTATAGAATTTACTGCGGCAGTACTCAAGGCCCCTTACATACGTTCATACACGCCTCTTTCCCGTTGAAGTAAGCAGAAACACGTCATGTTTTCACTTGCTGCGTTATAGGCGTACAGCTTTAGCTTATTCTTTCGTAAACGTGAAAATTAACTATCTATTTGTAATAAAACTAATATTTTAACGAATTCTATCGCGATTTATTTGATGTTATTTTACATTGATCCCGTCGTTTCGGTTGCTTTTCAGCCATGGTCACGGGGAGACCCCGGGGTATCTCCGTCGGGATCAATGTAAAATATAAAATGACATCAAATAAATCGCAATAAAATCCGTTTAAAATAGTTTTATTTCTGTGCGACATTCGCGTAAACTTCCGACAATATCATAATTACCTATTTGTTTAAATCGCTTACTCGCAAGTCGCGTTGCGTATTAATGTAATCCCAGTCTTATAATAGTACAATTATGCATGCAACATTCACCTATTGATTTGTAAGCATGAAATTGACTTATATTCTTCCACGTGTATATCGCTGAAGGCCTGAAGGGGTATACAGAGATATAATATAGGTTACACGCAAAAACGGATGAACTGGACTGGCTGTAATTTGGCACAGGGATATATTATAGTCTAGAATAACACATGGGGTACTTTTTCGGGTTCCGTAGCCAAATGGCAAAAAACGGAACCCTTATATATTCGTCATGTCTGTCTGTCTGTCTGTCCGTATGTCACAGCCACTTTTACCGAAACTATAACAACTATGCTGTTGAAACTTGGTAAGGTAATGTATCCTGTGAACCGCATTAAGATTTTCACACAAAAATAGAAAAAAATAACAACAAATGTTGGGGGTTCCCAAACTTAGAACTGAAACTCCAATTTTTTTTTCATTAAACCCACACATATCTATCTATGGATAAATATCAATCTATGGATATGTCTTCAAAAATGATATTGAGGTTTCCAATATCATTTTTTTCTGAACTGAATAGTTTGCGCGAGAGACATTTCCAAAGTGTTTACACGTGTGTCCCCTGTAACTTCTAAACTAAGAGAATGATAAAACTTTAAAAATATATGATATACATTACCATGTAAACTTCCACCGAAATTGGTTTGAACGAGATCGAGTAAGTGGTTTTTTTTTAATGCGTCATCATAAATCGTAAACCGCAATTTACCTTTCGTAAAGTCAACTCAAATATAAAAAATTTACTTGCTGCTACGGAACCCTTCATGGGCGAGTCCGACTCGCACTTGGCCGCTTTTTATTCCTTGAATAGGTTCTCATGGGCAGCGGGAACAGGATCAGAATTCCACGAGGGTAACAGAAAGTACATACATATTATACATATAAATAGCCAGACCAATGCAAAATATACATATTCATGCATTTGAAAATTTCAATCGAACTTGCGACCTCTGACTCAACCGTCGAACGCTCTACTGCTACGCCACAGAGGTCATCAAATAGTTACTATGTAACCTAAACTACTGAACTGATTTTGATGAATGAATTGTCAATTGATTCGTAACCTACATTTTATGTATACAAATAAATAAAATTCTATTTGGAATGTTTTTTTTTAATATATAAATGTTTATGAGTGTATTTACGATATTCATACCAAACACAGTTTTTGAGCTGAGACGAAGTCGAGCGAAAGCTCCTCATACCAGACTTCAGGATTTTCTTTGTCACAGGTCTCCTCCTAAACTACTAATCCAATCAGAACTTAATTTGGCATGATTAAAGAGGTCAATCAGAGGAAGGTTTATGGATATATTTTGAAAAAAATAATGCTACCACAGAGGAATGATCACCGTTAAAAAAAATCCAGATGGAATTACATAATAACCGCTCGAGACACTGTGACCAAACTTTACACGCTCAGAAAGCATGTCCAGAGTTGTGACTTTCAAAAAGAATTTTCAAAATCGGACTTGCCACGGAGGAATGATCACTGTTCACAATTTTCAAAATCTGATTCACGATGTCTCACTCAGCTCAACATTGCAAGCAGCGATTCGCCTTGCAGACCTAGTTAAGTTTATGTCAGTCTATGTGTCTGTTACGGGTTAAGGCTAATCTCCGTATCCGGCTCGGTCGATTTTGACGGGATTTTCATTGGCAGATAGATGATGTTAGAAGGTGTAACTTAAGGGGTTTCTTACAAATAAATTAAAACCATGATCTAAGTCCATGTGGACAAAGTCGCGGGCACAGCTTTAATAAGAATAAAATCCATATGATGAATGTTAGATCCAGCAAAGTGAGTGTCTCTGAATTGATTGCCTTTTCTCTTCATCCGAACGCCAATACTCTTTAGGGTTCCGTTGCCAAATGGCAAAAAACGGAACCCTTATAGATTCGTCAGGTCTGTCTGGCTATCCGTCCGTACGTCACAGCCACTTTTTTCCGAAACTATAAGAACTATACTGTTGAAAATTGGTAAGTAGATGTATTCTGTGAACCGCATTAAGATTTTCACACAAAGATAGAAAAAAACATTAAGTTTTGGGGGTACCCCATACTTAGAAGTGAATCTCAAAATTGAAGTTTCTAATATCATTTTTATCTAAACTGAATAGTTTGCAAGAGAGACACTTCCAAAGTAGTCAAATGTGTCCCCCCCCCCCCTCTGTAACTTCTAAAATAACCGAATGAGAAACTAAAAAAAGTATATGATGTACATTACCATGTAAATTTCTACCGAAAATTGGTTTGAACGTGATCTAGTAAGTAGTTTTTTTTAACACGTCATAAATCGTAAACCGCAATTTACCTTTCATTCAATCAACTCAAATATAAAAATTAATAAAAAGCATTATTATGTTACTTGCTGCTATGGAACCCTTCATGGGCGAGTCCGACTCGTACTTGGCCGGTTTTCATTGGTTTCTTTCGCTTTTATGGGAGAAACTGCTTATCATCTCCTTGAGAGGAAAGTCTCCTCCAGAACCTCATCTGTCAATCAGCATGTGTACTGGCCTGCAGGGGAGGTTGTTGGCTTGGGCCCATACAGCCGAACAATCAATGTTTCTGATATGTATAAATCTTTGTATGCAGAAAAAATTAACATTTCTAGGTGAAACTATTAATAAATATATCTTTTTATGATCCCATTCTCATTATATAGGTGTGACAGTGTATTTATACTGTTCCATTTTATTTATACTGTGTGTAAATTGATGGCACTTGGTGGAACTTGCTACACATATTAAAACAAATGTATCAGTTGTATTTTTTCCACAATTATATTTATTAATTACACCTGACCGGTTTCGCCTCACCGCATTCTCAAAGATTTTTTTATATAACATTTATTTACATGTTACAGTCACCAAGTATGTGTGAGAGTGTGTTTATTACTCTTTCACACTTAAATACCTGTACAGATTTAGATGATATGGAATGAGGACATAATTGACTATATTTTATCACCACAAACTTAGGTGCGGCTAACATATAAAAACATTGGGTACATGAGGCCACACCAAGATCTTCAGGACCTAAGGCAACTTCACCTGCTTGCCGGTACACCTGCTGATTAATGGAAAAGGGTCTGGCGCAGGCTGGGGCAAGGAGTCATATGACAGTCACTTCTATAAAAATAACGTAAGCCTAATCAAAAGGAAAAGTCGGAGAACGAACTCCCGGGCTCCAAAGAGCAAGCTTTAGCTGCAACCAGGATTAATGCTGTGATGATGATCACAGGTTACATGGTAACTGAGTATTCAGTAAACCAGTATACACACCTAGCAATATAAATTGGTTTACTTGAAGTTGAATTTAACACTAGCATGCACAAAATGTTATTTGTTATCACAAGTGAGTCATTGTCTTATTGATAAAGATGAAATTAGACATGTAAACAAATAAAAAATTGCGCCTTTTCATAAGTCAATACAATTCCTAGAACAAAATAATAGGTTTTTTTCTAGTATGGTCAATGGTCTAAATATAGAACAAATGTCCCTATCCTTTAGGCAATGGTACCAACACTGTAATGCCGGAAAACCAAGCGCATCGTACAGAATACGTTATAAAATTAACAAAACAATCATTTTAACGGTATCAAAGCAATTCACGGGTTGAGTGCCCGCGCGTTTGAGGTCATTTACACTGACCTAACAAAGGAAAACACGAATACATACTACCGCATGTGTTTAAAATATAAAAAAACATACAATAATAAATGCGACATAATATAACGTGTATCACATTATGTATGCGTTACGTGCAACAAAACTTTATATATATTATTCAAAAATAGAATGGTACTCCCACAGATATTATAACCCGGAACACGAAGCTATACTTGTGCGAACTATTATTAAATCGAAATAAAATATATTAAATGAAACCGAGACAAAGAAATGGGTTCGTAACACCTATGTCAGCTGTTTTTATCAAAACGAAAACACAAATAATGACATTTATATTGATTTGTGCTTACCTCGAACTTATTCCTTCCGGAATAACTCATACTCGGGTAAGGCGTTACCTTGGCCACAATGTATGATTTCGAACACTTATTGCCAATAATTCTTGGGCGAAGCGCCACTAAACAAATATGGAGGAAAAAATTATTTGATTTTTCGCAGACCGACAAAACGAAACAAGGCGACCTCCACCAGCTGCGGACTGGGTTACTAGACTAAATTAGTGCCTTACCCATTATTATGCATGAATGAATGTATTACATACGTCCGATTTACGATATAGATGTTAAATCAAAGATAGTAGCTACAATGAAGAGTACAATAAATAAATAAGATCAAAACAGTATTTTGCAATAAAATAAATTTCTCTATATTTAAACAGTATAATGTAATAGATGATTAGTTATGTCAAATATTATCGATTTTGAACAACAAAAACACAGTATTACTGAATTATAAACAGGAGTTAATGGGATATTTACCATGTGTTGTTTTGGTTATACGATATTTCGGCACTGGTGCAGGCGCCATGATCAAGGAAATAAAAATGGAAACGGCAAACAACACATGGCAAATAGCCCGTTGATTTTAATACTAATGATATTGACCATGATAGTTTATATACCTATAAAGACCGGAGGCCTAGGCTAGCAATGTAATGAAAATAACTGTTCAGTCTTTGATTTTGTAATTGTTGACGAGATACATAGGCACTATTGAGCAAAGAGTTTTGGCAGGAAATCAAGCGAATACGGTGATGCATAATTTTATGAACGTTCACAAGTATTTATAGGCACGACTGGCAGTGACACGGGTGCTCTCGTCCGCAGACTTACAGGTTCATGGTTTGGAGCATGAATGAATTTTGGGTTGTGGCAGAAGGGGCATGAAACTAAATTGAAAACTTGGGAACTGAGAAGTCTGGGAAGTTGGTATAGCTGTAGTGACATTGATGGACCAAGTGAGGTATGTTGTTGTGGTATAGTAGATGAGTGCAGTAACCAAGATAGTGAACGGGATGCTTAGATGGTTCTATAATTATAGTAAATACTTTTGTATTTGTTTATGCCCTATTTATTTTCTGTAATAATCCATCCTTACTATTAAATTTTTCGTATAAAAAGATTTGATGTTGCCCAGCTACCAGGCGTCCCGCAATGCCTCAATTGTTAATTAATAAAATGTTATAAAATTTATAAGTAACACAAATATTAGACAGAAATATACTTCATCATGATAATGATAAAGACCGTATTGTTTTTATAACAGTCATGGTAAAATTGCGCTAATAGGTCGGGGGGGTATCCGAAGGGATTTCCACACGATAAAAAAAAAAAAAGGTATAGGAGACTAATATCAACTTTAAAAAACACATAAGGCGAGAACCAGACATGAATAAGTTTAAAAATAAAGTTAAAGGGGTTGCTTTTAACTACTACAAAGTGATTGTTGAAGGTGGGTACCTGTTTGGCACAAACAAATTTACCGCCTATGAGATAAGACTCACCAGATCCTGCAGACAAATTGTGTGAACAGTTTTGTAGGACCAATATCTACATATGTGTATACATTGTAAGAGAAAGAATTAAACAAAAATATTATAAACCAGGTCACTTTGACTATGACTGATGTTAGTCATCATTCTTGGTCGTGTCGTTGGTTCGTTCTTTATTTTTGGTATTGTGTTTGTGTCTTCTTGTTTAACAATGCGTCAATGTTCAAACGTAGCAAAAAATACGTTCGATATAAATACCCTTTTTTCCGGTAAAAAAACGTATCGTAGCAACACTGACTCCGTTTAAGAGTTACATTAGCGCAATATTTAGCATGAATAACTGACAGTTCACATTAACAATCTATTGCTTTCTCTTTTGCTCTTGTAGGAAAACTCATAACTACTATCTCGCTACATGCTAAAAGTATTTCCCGGTATATATATTATTTTGTAATATTAATAACGAGCGCTAAATACGTCTTAATGTTGCGTGATTTTTGAACGAATCTAGGTAACTATAATATAATTATAGAAGCTCTCAGACATAATACAATCCTCACACTTCACACACTTGAATAAAGTAATTTTTAATTATATATATCTTTCAACAGTACGTTTCGCAAGCACCAAGACAAGTAAAGCGATGGATATATATTGATTGATGACTGGAATTTATGAATCACTCTCTATTATAAAAGCGGAGCACGGCGGAAGCTATGTAGATTTGTAGATGTAGGTATAATTGAAAGACCTATAAAGGCATATATGCCTATGCTGTCCCAGCTGCACAGCAGTAAATATTTGTACTCACAGAATTATGGTCGATTGTACTACATAAATTGTTAGAAATGTAGATAGGTACCGACTTAAGTATCTACCTATGTAATACTGTTGTTGTAATTGATGTTAAAAAAAGTAGAGACGGCACTGGCATTTAAAAATGCTCTTTCGAAAACGAGGCTAATTCGCCTCACTAGACCACAAGCTTAACTGCAACAGGATATGAACTAATCAGTGAGTACGAATGAGAACGAAGTACGTTCTCAAGACTTCGGTCATACTCATACAACGCGGTACACTGTCCACTATGACTTCCTTACAGTCTTCATTCTCAGACTCCGCAACTCCCAGAAATAAGAGTGCCTTACGCCGGTGTCTTGATTCCATGCTATCAATGGCCCTTGAACATTCATTGATTTGATTACGAAGCAAGCCAAGCATGCCGTAAATGAGCTCCCTGAACTCTTTAACCACTCTCGCCACAGTCGCCACAGTGTCCTTGGCCAGACCTACACTTTGAAGCTGTGCCTCCAACTCCTCCATCCTCTTCGTGTAGCACTCCTCTAAGGACTTTTGTGCTGACTCAATATTACTTAGTTGAGACATAATAAAATGTGTTTTGCTAAAATGGTGGCATGTGGTGTACTTGGATTTATGTTACATAAACCTTTGCAAACGGGAGTAGCACCTATATTTAGACTATACGCCACTTGTTGCACAGAAAAAATAGGGATTAATTAAAGTAAATCCAATTAAAATAATATTTTATCTGTTATTAAATGTGTTAACGTTTTCACACATGTATACCCCCAAAAAAAAAGTTATTTTTTTTGCAAACGAAATAATATGTAAAGTGTGAATTTAATTATAATAAGTGCATTTAAAATATGAATATTAATGCTTGTGAGTGCGATAGTCGGAGTGTCAAACATACCTAATTACTTAATAATTAATAATTATTGACTATTAATGTACGATAGTTATGAATAAATGATTTTTAAGCCTTTATTGTTTGGTTTTATGTTTGTCGTCATCATCATCAGGCAACCCAGTATAAGTCGAGGCGTACGTTAGCACGTTAAACCGTCGCTGCCGTCGGTCCCGGTTACCATACGAACATCTATGGCAGTTACCACGGGTAGTTGGAGCCCTAATAATACCGATTACTGGTTTATCTACAGAACTTTGACATCGCCAGTGGGTTGTGAAGGTCAGATCGTAGTCGCTTCATGGAACATATCGAAGTTCATAGTCAGACTAAGAACTAATTTTTTTTAGGGATTTTCTTTAGAAAAGCCCTATTGCTATTGTATCGAGTACTGGTGGTAGAAATTTGATGACACAAATTTGTCACAAATTTCGGCCGGGTAGGTACCACCGTGCACGATTGCGAAAAACCCTCCATAATAATCCAATTTCGGTTTGATTGCGTTCAGGGGTCAGCAAGTGCATATATAGCCGGGCAGGGGGATTGTGGTCACAGCACTAGTGAGACCGGTGGGTGTCACCCGGTGCTGCGTCGACAATCCTCTTCTGATGAGGCCGTCAAGCTGAGTGCCACCATTGTTAACATGGTACGTGTATGTAATGGTGACCCTCTTTCCTGAGACTTTACCTTCAGCTTACCATCAGGCGAGGTGAAGTCAAATTGACGTGTCCTAAATATAAAAAAAAAAAAGAAAAAAAAAAAGTCGTCGACGTCGCCGTCGTCGGTGTCGTCGACGTCGTCGTTGCCAATTTTCTGTCACGGTTTTGGGTATGAAGGAGATGAGCTATCGAGTTGCTGTTTTCGGTAATAGATTCGTGCTGGGGTGAACCATTGCAAGATAAAAAAAAAATCGCAAAAAATCGCAAAAAAAAATTATCGCTAAATCGAAAATCCCTTGTATTCGGCTGAGCTCGTCTCAGGAATTCAACTTGTTTAGGGATTTTCTTTAGAAAAGCGCTATTGCTATCGAGTTGTCGTCGACGTCGTCGTTGCCAATTTTCTGTCACGGTTTTGGGTATGAAGGAGATGAGCTATCGAGTTGCTGTTTTCGGTAATAGATTCGTGCTGGGGTGAACCATTGCAAGATAAAGAAAAAATCGCAAAAAAAAACGCAAAATCGAAAATCCCTTGTATTCGGCTGAGCTCGTCTCAGGAATTCAACTTGTTTTATATTTAGGACACGTCAATTTGACTTCACCTCGCCTGATGGTAAGCTGAAGGTAAAGTCTCAGGAAAGAGGGTCACCATTACATACACGTACTATGTTAACAATGGTGACACCCACCGGTCCCACTAGTGCTGCGACCATAATCCCCCTGCCCGGCTATGCACTTGCTGACACCTGAACGCAATCAAACCGAAATTGGATTACTATGGAGGGTGTTTCGCAATCGTACACGGTGGTACCTACCCGGCCGAATTTTGTGACTTTGTGTCATCAAATTTCTACCACCAGCGAATTGGTATTTTGAGATAAAAAATTACAGTACCTATCTGTAGAAATATATTTTATTTATTATTTTTATCTTATTTTAAGACTTAAAATTATAATAATACAGTACAGTACAATAGCATAATACTTGTTAGAATTTAAGCTATAATACAATTACGTAGATAGTACAAAATTTCAATTTCATTGACTTAACCTGGATTTCACCAGTTAAAAGCCGTCTAAACTGAGTTTCATCCTTAACTCACCGCTTGATTAAAATATTAGTGAGTCAACTTGTATAGTTAACAACAAAAATCTTGACAATGTACTTTAGTTGCGCAGTACGCATTTTTAGATCTTTGGGGGCAAGCGCTGGGCGCGACGGTGGACGCGCCAATCAACTAATCATAGATTATTCAAATTAGTCATAAATTATTCAAATTAATCAAAGATTATTCAAATTAATCATAGATTATTCAAATAAATCAAATTAATCACGGGCTCAAAGAACTCCCGTAATTGTTTGATCAGTCCTTTTTTTTTTTTGGTTGGCTAGTAAGTGCACATGTGCGAACTTTTTGACGTCTGTTCAAGATTTTTGCCTATACCTAACTATATTTAAGATCTAAATGGATTAGCTATAGGATGTTCCACCTTCTCAAACGGATAGTACGGAGTCTCCTGCCAAAAGGACGGCAGGGTGTACCGAGTGTTGGAGTTGAACTGATCGATTTTCTCGATGTCTTCTGGCTCCAGTTTGAAGTCGAAGATGTTCAGGTTTTCAGCCAGACGTGCTGGGTTCGTGGTCTTGGGTAGAGGGACGACGTGTTTGTCGACCTGAAACGGAAAATTACACTTGTAATTTTATGAAAGCAAATGATGTGTAGGGCTCTATCAACACCTTCGGGGCCCAAGTCTACCTCACCTACTGGTAGTAGAAATTTGATGACACAAATTTATCACAATATTCGGCCGGGTAGGTACCACCGTGCTCGATTGCGAAAAACCCTCCATAGTAATCCAATTTCGGTTCGATTGCGTTCAGGGGTCAGCAAGTGTATAGCCGGGCAGGGGGATTGTGGTCGCAGCACTAGTGGGACCGGTGGGTGTCACGCGGTGCTTCGACAACAATCCTCTTCTGATGAGGCCGTCAAGCTGAGTGCCACCATTGTTAAGATGGTATGTGTATGTAATGGTGACCCTCTTCCCTGAGACTTTACCTTCAGCTTACCATCAGGCGAGGCCACCAGTCAAATCGACGTGTCCTAAACCTGCTAAACAACGGACGAGGCTATGGAGCAGGCGCACCTCCCGAGGTGGAGTCCTCGGACGGCAGTGGCTCTCGTATAAGTTAACAAATCGATCAAACATAAAAGCGTTACCCGGGCTCTAAACTCCAAAATGTAAACTTTGGGCGCACCCGAGAAATCGCCAGGAGAATGATGATCGTTATAAGTGGAAAGATATCTCTGCTTACCCCAATGGGGAAGAGGGGTGATTGTATGTGGGGTGCGATTGGTTGGATGGGGTGCGATTGGTTGGATGGGGTGCGATTGGTTGGAGGGGTGCGATTGGTTGGATGGGTTGCGATTGGTTGGAGGGGTGCGATTGGTTGGATCACCTCCAAGTTTGGTGCACCCTTGGCAACGTGGGCGATGACGCATCATTGATTGCTCCTCTGGAGTAGCTGGCGTCAACGGCCAAGAGTCTGACCAACCGGCCCTTTTCAGGGCCAGCTGACCCCATTGCACGAGGGGGTCGGGGTATGGCGGGCCTGCAAGGCCCGCGGGAAGGGGTGGTCGCTCCAGGTACCCCTCTGCTGTTATCAGATGGGACACTGCGAATGGCCCAGGGTCAGTCGGAGTGCGAGGGATATGCTCTATGGGTAACCTTACACTCCGGCGTCTGTAGACACGAGACGGCGTGCGGTTTTAGTCGGTTCAAGCCCGACATAACCGCCCCCGCTGGTCGGCGGGGGAGTATCCGAAGGGATTTCCGCACTATAAAAAAAAAAGAAAAAGGGGTGATTGTATGTTTGTAATCATTAACCAGCTGGCTGAATGTCATGTAGACGTTGGTTGAGTCTTGGTCAGTCATCTTTAACGGGCTGATTTTCGATACGCTAAGTTGATGACCTCTGTGGCGTAGCGGTAATGCATACGACTGCTATATACGACAGCTGCTGCGCGGGTCCGATGCAAATATGAATATGTCTATTTGCATTGGTCTGGGTGTTTCTATGTATAATATGTATGTATTTACGAAAAAAAAAGGATATAAGTATGTTTATCCGCATTCTGGAACCCATAACACAAGCTAGTTAAACTATGCTTACCTTGGGTCTAGAAAGCGCTGTGTAGAATGTCGCAAAATATTATTTATTTAAACGTGGACTTATTCTAGTTCAGTTCGGCCTAGCCATTTCATTGGATTAACTGGCTGATTTACTGAATGACACACATAAATAATAATAAATAAATAAATATTCTAGGACAATCTACACAACGCCAACTAGACCCATGGTAAGCATAGCTTAACTAGCTTGTGTTATGGTTTCTAGAATGCGGATAAACATACTTAGTTACATGTTCCTTTATTTTGGATAGAACGTGAACCCTTATTTAGTTTTTGAAAACGTAAGATTTTTTATAACGGCCACGTCAATATGGCCACACATCTGGCCTGATAGTAAGCTAAAGGTAAAGTCTCAGGAATGGTGACCCATTACAGACACTGCTAATGCTACAGTGATGGCCCTCAGCTGGACGGCCTCATCAGATGCTTTTTCACCCCCCGCTTAAAGGTCCCGGGACTGTAGGAAGAAGGAAAAACGTGTGCTGGTGAAGAATTCCAAGTGTTTATTGTGTGGCGAGGAAAAGAGGTGTCGAACCACTTGGTTCGTGATGGACGTTACATGTTACAATTATACTAATACCATGGCCAAGTAAACATAACATAACATAACATAAACTCACGCCTATATCCCCGAAGGGGTAGGCAGAGGTGCTAGCACCCACATTTCGCCAGTTTATGTTTAGGTCCCAATGTAATAGGTGGCGAGCCTATTGAATTGAGAACCTGCGATAAATACACACATAACTTCGAAAAGCATCGAAAAGTCATTGGTGTGTGCCATGGTAAAACCTGGGATCGAACCCGAGACCTCGTCTCAGCAGTCCATTACCTATACCACTAGGCTACCGCGGCTTTTATGGCCATGGCATGGCCAAGTCCTGAATAAAAACCTACCTCCGCGCTTATCTAGGTAGAAAAACGTGTATATATGTAAAAATATAATTTACTTCTCAACTTACCGCCCACCGAAGAACAACTTGCGCTGTGGTCTTGCCATACTTCTGGCCTATCGCCACCAGTTTTGGGTCATCAAATCTGGGCCCAGGGAACCGGAAACCAAATCTCATGACGAGCGATCCAAACGGGCTGTAGCCTTGGACGATGATGCCTTCTGATTTGCAGAACTCGATCAGATCTGTCTGGATAATTTGCGGATGGACCTGGGAGTTGAAAATTTGGGTAAAATGATAATAGAAAAAGGCCCTTGTCCACGGTGGCACTGTTTATAAACAGGGCCTTTTTATAAGCTTTTATTTAGGTTCACCAGTCCCGATGTCATCAAATCTTGTAAATTAAATTTAATCCACTTCCTGCTTACCGATTGAACTGAAATTTTGCATACATGTGTAAATCGCGTGACAATGCATTATTATGATGACATAGTGCTGATCTGATGATGGAGCTGGATGGTGGAAGGTCGTGAAGGGTGATAGGAACTTCGCAATGAAACGACACAACCTCATTGAATTTAGGCTCGTTTGAATCGTCTTGATGAGTAGTTTCCTTTTAATGGTAACAAGGGTCTGGTGATGGTACTGGAAGGTGGACATAGGAACTCTGTAATGAAACGACGCACCCCATCGGCTCGTTTGATTTATAATTTTTAGTTCTTCTTATTAAAAAAAACATAATAAAAGCTTAGTTTAAATTTTTTTTTTAAATCCCCCTTGTTCTAGCAAAAATCCTCAAAAAATCGGGCTAGTGACCGAACTATACTTGAAGTTTCTTTAAAGGATAAAATTCGCAATGAGGTCATACGAGAAAGAACCAAAGTGACCGACATAGCTCGCAGAATAAGCAAGCTGAGATGGCAATGGGCTGGCCACATATGTCGGAAAACCGAAGGCTGTTGGATTAAACAAGTCCTAGAGTGGAGACCGCGAGTCGGCAAACTGAGGTGGGACCCCAACTGGGATAGACCCCACATTGGGAGAGGCCATGTCCAGCAGTGAACTGCAATAAGCTAATCGATTGATTGATGGACTTTTGCATCTCTACATTTTTATTATATGGATGAACTTACTTCTATCTGCAGAGCAACCGGCTTGACGCTGCCCTCAGCAAGGACCCTTTGTAATTGTGGCTTATTGAAGTTCGCCACTCCTATAGACTTAGCCAGCCCGGATTTCTGGATGTCTTCCATGGCTCGCCAGGTCTCCATGTAGTCGACGTCCGAATTTGAATTATCCTCCTATGATAATTATAGCTTATAAATATATGAGTATTCTATGACATCCTACACAGCGTGCTCTAGACCCGATGGAAGCATAAGGTTCTAGAATGCTGATAAACATACAATACCCAGACCAATGCAAATAAACATACTCATACATACAAATATAAGCGGCGATAGCCCAGTGGCATACGTAACGGATTGCTAAGACGAGGTCTCGAGTTCAATCCCCAGTCGCCCCGGACACACACCTCTGACTTTTCGTAGTTATGTGTGCATTAATAAATGGTAATTATCGCTCGCTTAATATTGTGCTCGGTAGATGGCAATAGGCTCGCCCCCTATTACATTGGGACCTTAACATAATTGGCGAATCGTGGGTGTGTAATACACCTCTTGCCTACCCCTTCGGGGATACAGGCGTGAAGTTATGTTATGTTTATGTTACATACAAATATTTGCACTGAGCGCACGCACACGCAGCAGTCGAATACACTACCATTACGCCACAGAGGTCGTTTGGCGTTAAGAGAGGTGGTAGACGTTAGCAGGAAAACCAGATTCCACCACATCATCTATAACTCAGCTTCATCTAGCGACAGCAAGCCAAACTTCTTAGTCAAGATGACGCAATCACACCAGGTGTTAAGAATATCAGGTGAATAGGATTTAATACAATATATTTCTACTATTTCATACTTTCCTATTCGTGTTCTACACTTAAAATTTCATTAGAAAGTCAAAGAAAGACCACTATTCAGTTAATGTTAAACAGTTAAACTAATGGTGTGATCTTAAACTGAACACATCTTAGTTTGTTACGATATAGTATGATTACGTTTGAATTATAAAAATGACTTCAATAAAAATTTAACATGACACATGACACTTCAAGGCCGAGGAGGTGACTGAGGCTGTGGCGGCTATCAACAATGATCTTGTTAACATTAGTCAATGGGCTAGATCTTTCGGGCTTCTGGTTAATCCAACGAAATCGCAAGCAATCATTGTTGGTAGCCGATACATGTTGAATCTTTTGGTTCACCAGTCTCTTCCGAAAGTTTTATACGATGCGACTCCTATTGCTTTTTCGAAACACGTGAAAAATTTAGGTGTCTATATAGACTCTAATCTGGTCTGGGACGTCCATATTGCAGATGTTAGCAAAAGGGTGTACTGCTCGTTTCAGTCTCTCAAACGTCTCCAGAAATTTCTACCATTTCAAACTAAAGTTACTCTTGCGCAATCTCTTCTGCTTCCACTTTTAGACTACGCTGATGTCTGTTATCTTGATGCAAAGGAGGAACTTCTTAGTAAACTCGAAAGACTGCAAAACTTGGGTATTCGCTTCATTTTTAGTCTCCGGAAGTATGACCCTGTTTCGGAATTTCGGGCAAAGTTGAAGTGGTTACCTATTCGTCAGCGTAGAGACTCTCATATTCTCTCTCTTCTATACTCTATTCTTTTCAATCCTGATTCGCCTTCTTACTTAAGAGAACGCTTTGAGTATCTTGTCCCCAGGGGTAAACCCTGTCGCACCTCCTCTGCGCTTCTTCTTCGAACTCCTCTTCACTGCTCCAGCTGTTACGATGGCTCATTTACTGTTCGCGCGGTAAGGTTGTGGAATGCGCTGCCTCACTCTGTACGCGATGGCACTTCTTTGAACGTATTCAAGATCAAAGTAAAAGAACTGTTCCTTGCTCAAACTAGATAACTGTGTATTATCTATTTATGTAATTTAGGAATTTATGTAGTGTATTTATGTATACATATATTTATATATATAAATTTGTCTGTATGTATGTAATTTAATATGTATGTTATGTATGTTCTTAGTACTTTTGTATTCTATTATTAAGTATGTTCTCTGCAATTGTACACTTGCACTTACTATCCTTTTGTTGCTGTTTCTCCTTTATCCCCCAAAGGTTTGCTGGGAGAAAACTCAATACTGAGTTAAGCTCGCCTTTGTACACATAAAAGAACATCAGACAAGCGCCTGAAGAAGAATAATTTAAAACCAAGAATCGTTTTGTGGCTCGGGCAATTTGTTCAGGCGTTTAATTTCATTTTTGCTAGAAGTGATTTGAATACAAAACCGAATGTACTTATTTTTTGTTTTGGGTTAAAAGTTTTCACCCAGAATTGTCAAAATACTTGTATATAATGGAGAAACTTCTAAATTCCAATATCTAAATCGATTGTGTCCTTCCCTCACTGAAAACACACTGACTATATTCTCCCACAATGCTTAACATTTTTACAAATAAGCTGATACCTTCTTTTTTTTATTGAGTATCAGAGAAAAGGTACTTACATAGGCCGAGGGGGCTATCTCGAAACCGGAGATGACCCAGGGTCAGTCGGGGTGCGAGGGATCTGCTCTATGGGTAACCTTATACCCCGGCATCTTAAGTCCCAAGACGGCGTGCGGCCACCTCCGCAGGCCGGCGTGGGGGGGGGGGGGTATCCGAAGGGATTTTTACACGAAAAAAAAAGACGGTACTCACATTGAGGCCTATGGGCCAGTGCATAAGGTACAAGTCAATGTATTCCAGCCCTAAATTGTTCAACGACTCCTTGAAAGCGGGCAGGACTTGGTCGCGCTTGTGAGCAGTATTCCACAGCTGAAACAAGAATAAGACATAGTTGGTTCATGTTCTCCTGATGACACTTGGTTACTGGTCTAGAGAGAGTGAGTTTTAGTGACGAATAGTTTCAGCAGTGCTCCATGGCAAGAACGGTAGACGCATGCTATTCTCAGAACGAATAGGCTAGACCTTAGCCTTTTGGAGGCCCTGGGTAATTGAGGATAGCGGGAACTATGAACAGAAGATGCTGATGAGAGTGCTGGAGGCCTTCCTGCTGGTATTTGATTACTTTAGTTTTTCCTTTTTGAACCTAGGAGTATCACCTCCGGTGTTTCAAGCGTTTATAAATATGTATACCACTTTTTAGGTAGTCTGTCATCATCATTATCTTAGCATCATTCCCAGGAGTGTCCGGGACTTACACTTCAGAGCCCGGGGTCGGCTTTGTCCTCCTTCTCCTGTTGGCTTGTTCGCCTAAACAACAGGAGTCTGACCTCCTAACCCCGAGAAAGAAGCCTGCGCCTCAGCCGTGTCTGAGCCGTGTCAGCTGGTGTACCGGCTTGCAGCTTGCAGCTTGCAGCTGATGTTGGCCTGGGCCCCAAAACACCCAGCTAGTCGGTGTGCTTCTCTATCGGCTTAGAAATGTCAAAAGTATCAAAATATATGCTTCCACACAAATTACTCTCCCCTTCGGAGCCTGAAGCTTATTTTGGAAGACGGTAGTGCCTCTTTCAGTTGAATCTGAAGAAGTTAATATGCGGTGCATCATCATAAAATCCTGAGCATCAACAGGGCTTCAGGTGCTCCTTATGCTATCTACTTCTACTAACCCTACTAATATTATGAATGTGAAAGTTTTTGTATGTTAGATGTTTGTTAGTATATCACGCCCTAAAGGCTGAACGGATCTGGCTGGATTTTAGTACAGAGATAGATTATAGTCTGGAATAATTAGCTACTTTTATCCCTGGAATGGGTTCTCGTGACTTGCGCGAACGGAAACAGAATTCCACGCGGGCGGAGCCGCAGGGAACAGCTAGTCAACAACGCCTATAGAACTCACCTTGGTAGTGACAAAAATATCTTCTCTTTTAACAACGCCTTCAGCTATCTTCATCTTTATGGCTTCTCCGATCTCAGCCTCAGTGTTGTAGATAGCAGAAGTGTCAAAGTGCCTGTAACCTAGGTCTATGGCCTGGAGGATCACGTCTCGTAGCTGGTTGTTCTCAGATTTTACTACGCCGTTCTGTAAATAAATTAGTTAAAAATTATCATGTCAGATTTATTTCTCCAAGATAAAATTTATAAAATCTGACCAATATCGGGTATAGACTATCGCTAAGAGTTAAAGATGTATACTTTCATTTCCTGATCGCTTGATCTCACTGAAATGATCTTACGATCAAAATGGTGATGTCTTGAAAAAAGAGCAAGTCAGTAGTACCTTTTTTTTTTTTTTTTTTCGGGGGCGGTTATGTCGGGCTTGAACCGACTAAAACCGCACGCCGTCTGGGATCTACAGATGCCGGGGTGTAAGGTTACCCATAGAGCATATCCGTCGCACTCCGACTGACCCTGGGCCATTCACAGTGTCCCCTCTGATAACAGCAGAGGGGTACCTGGAGCGACCACCCCCCTTTGCGGGCCTTGCAGGCCCGCCATACCCCGACCCCCTCGTGCAATGGGGTCAGCAGGCCCTGAAAAGGGCCAGTTGGTCAGACTCTTGGCCGTTGACGTTGACGCCAGCTACTCCAGAGGAGCAATCAATGATGCGTCATCGCCCACGTTGCCCAGGGTGCACCAAACTTGGAGGTGATCCAACCATTCGCACCTCAAGTCAGTAGTACCTACTTAGAGCAAATTCGTGAATTATGGCAAAAGTAAATGGCGTACTATCTTCCTCGAAGCCGCGAATTCCACACATTTGTTAATCAGAAACGCGTGGACAGGCTATCGTTGCATATACCTACATAAGCGTATATTCATCACCAAAGGGCCTGAGACAGGTGTGTCTATAGGTTGAGTAAAAGTTAATATAAAGTTACTAGTCGTGCCACCTTCAGTGATCTAACAAAACTAATTTGGTATCGTAAGTTGACAACAGATGACGTTATTATCGATCATTTCTAGATCGCGGTGTTAAGGTTATAAGCACCCTAATTGTAACAATTCAATTTGCCTGTTAAATAGTCTTGGAGCATCCCTCTAAGCGGGAAACCTGTTTGTATTTGTTTGAATTCCATTTAACCTCATAGTTTCGGTTTCCAGGCGTGACAGCTAAATTGGAAGGTATTGAGGTATTGGAGTGACAATAAAGGTTGGTACGGGAAGCGCTGTCAACCACCTTAGCTCATGTGGTCCGTGATTAACAATACCAGCCCTAAGACCCAAATTTAATACGTATTTATATATGTACAATGCAGAATCTTTAGCATCTTCATGGCACCTGGGTGGACTTACCTTATCAAATCCAAGATAGGTGCCGAGTGCAATGGCAGGCATCTCCCTGCCATCCAACATCTTTAATGTTGGCACTTTGACTGAGGAGAGCATCTGCGGACAAGAACAAAAATGTGGTTAATCGTTGTTATAAATTAGTCAAATGTCCAACAAATTGGAACCGTAAAAAAAGTTAATATCCAGAACTTGAATTGAACCCACAACCAGTCTCTTTCTAGAGAGAATACACTGACCACGTCCTGTTTATTCCAAATTCTCCTGTACATACGTATGGGGACGACGCTGCAGGCGTCTTCTACCGAAACTCTTACTAACTAACGAAAACAATGAATGCTGTTACCAACGTTATTAAATATTGGTTTTAGATTACTCAGCCAAATTAAAGAAATTATGAAGTACTTAATTAGTATGCTATATGACACAGAAGGGTATTATAGCTCGTGGTTTCGAGTTACCGATATTAGCAACTCAAAACTGAGGGCTTGCAGGAAAGGTTGTATTACAGTAGAGGAAGCGCGTAGTGTGAATCCAAGGACCAAAGCAGATGGCGCGGATTGACGTCTTTACCCACACAGAAGCGAGAATGGTTTTAAATTAAGTTTTAATGTTGAATGATAGTACTTTTTAGTACCTACTACTGGTGTAAACACTTACATATTGTTTAATTCGCAAATAGAAGTATGTGCTCGGCGACAGCTCGCGTTCTACTGACTGTCAAGTCATTGACGGGTCATACACACACGTACCTATATTAAATACATTATATATATACACACACACATACATAGTATAACTACTAGTATTATGTTATGTGTGAGTTAAAACACTAGCTAAACGCACAGTAACTGTTTAAATACTGATATTGTTAATGTTATCACATAAAAATATTTGTTTTAATTATGTATTAGCTTTGCACGTGCTTATCCGCGCTAAGGTTGCGGTGAACGGTATGTAAGTACTATCTACACACACATACATAAAGTCACGCCTATTTCCCATCGGGGTAGGCAGAGATAACGGTTTTTCGCTTATTCTACTATCTTCTTTGGTTTTTTCTACATAAATATTAGTCAGGTCTTGGTCAGTCTTAAAATCTGCCGTAAGTTTGATTACAATTGATTAAGAAGAACTGCAGATATGAACAAAAATTCGGAACCCGCAAGTATACAAAAGTATGTACGGACATTCGTTACTCTTTCACGCAAAAACGGCTGAATGGATCTGGTTGAAATTTGGTACAGGGATAGACTACAGTCTGGAATAACACATAGGCTACTTTTTATTCCTGGAATAGGTTCCCACGGGAAGCGGGAACGGGATCCGAATTTCAAGCGGATGAAGCCGCGGGCTACATCTGGTTCATAAAATGAGTAGGAGTAGGATGTTACGGCATCACTTGAAAACCGCTGAACAGATTCGAATGAAATTTTGCATGAATATACGTATAGAGTATGGTCATAAGCTCCGCTATATATCATCACGCTATTATAGTTGTGATAGAAGCAGCAGGGTCGAATTAAAATATTTTTATTGATCACTAGCTGTCAAACGCGGTTTCACCCGTGGCATACTTCGCCCCGTGGCACAAACATGCCTGTAATTTTTTATGCAGATTTTTAAACTTTCGTTTCCGTAAAAACCATCCTTGGACTTCAACGAACATTAAAAAAAAAGACTTGGTCAAACTGGTCCAGGCGTTGTTGAGTTATGCGCTTACCAACACATTTTGCGATTCATTTTTATATATATAGATATATAGATTGCGGCCCAAGGCAACCTCACCTGCAAGTCCGTGCAGCTGGTGAACAACGTACGAGAGTCTGGTAAAGGCTTTCCTCCCAGGGTTGAGAGGTCAGAAGGCAGTCGCTTCCGCAAAAGCCACGGCCGGCCTCCAAAGGGCAATCTTTGGACGCAACTGGGTAACCGCTATGAGGATGATGAAGAAGTTTATTATTACAAGGCAGATCTTCACAAAATAAAAAATAATAGTTAAAAAAAAAAAAAAAAAAACCGGCCAAGTGCGAGTCGGACTCGCCTATGAAGTGTTCCGTAGCAGCAAGTAACATAATAATATTTTATTTTTATTTTTAAATTTATGTTGATTGAATGAAAGGTCAATTGTGGTCTACGATTTATGACGAATTAAAAAAAAACTACTTACTAGATCTCGTTTAAACCAATTTTCGGTGGAAGTTTACCACTTTGGACGCATTTTACCACTTCGGATTTATTGATTTTTTTCTATTTTTGTGTGAAAATCTTATTGTGATTCACAAAATACACCTTCTTACCAAGTTTCAACAGCATAGTTCTTATAGTTTCGGAAAAAAGTGGCTGTGACATACGGACGGACAGACAGACAGACATGATGAATCTATAAGGATTCCGTTTTTTGCCATTTGGCAACGGAACCCTAAAAAAGTAGTGGCACTCCAGAAGTGCAGACAGAAGTGAATACTTTAACAAATACGTGTGTATTTATTGAATAGTTATCATCACTCTGGGAGAGATTTCCTTCCTGTCTCCCTCACTCTCTTCCCTCCCTCCCTCCGGCCCTCCTTCGTATCGCGTATACATTAATAAACAAAAACTGTTATTTTAACACTTCAAACAGGCACCTCAATTTTTATCTATGGTACTAAGGTATTTCCCTCAAACCGGGGCAAGACGGGGACACCGTGGTTCCCAAACCCGAGGGGGCCATCTCGAAACCGGAGATGGCCCAGGGTCAGTCGGGGTGCGAGGGATATGCTCTATGGGCAACCTTACACCCCCGGCGTCTTAAGACCCGAGACGGCGTGCGGTTTTAGTCGGTTCAAGCCCGACATAACCGCCCCCGCTGGCCGGCGGGGGGGTATCCGAGGGGATTTCCGCACGAAAAAAAAAAAACATTGTGCTAAGGTACTATGTAATCTCGCTTAACGACCTCCGTTCTCCATGAGCGCAGGCCTGGGGGTGGCAAGTGAAGCCACCTGTCACGCCAGCAGAAGCAGGCCAGGACGGCGGGGCGACTAGCGCCCCTCCCCAAACCGGAGCAAGACGGGGACACCGTGGTTCCTAAACCCGAGGGGGCCATCTCGAAACCGGAGATGGCCCAAGGTCAGTCGGGGTGCGAGGAATATGCTCTATGGCAACCTTACACCCCCGGCGTCTTAAGACCCGAGACGGCGTGCGGTTTTAGTCGGTTCAAGCCCGACATAACCGCCCCCGCTGGCCGGCGGGGGGTACCCGAAGGGAAATCCCTTCGAGTACCCCCAAAACGAAAAAAAAGGAAAAAATTTCACCCATCCAATGAAGGTTAACCATTTTAGAATCACACTTTTGTCACACGCTTTGAAATAAAGAAAGAAAGAAAGAAACCATTTAATCCCATTCGGATACACGTACAAAGCACAAATCACATAGGAAACAAAAACAGAGAAAACTAAAAAAAACAAAAAAAAAACCAAATATAAGAAAAAACAGAATTAATTTCAAAAAATGTGACACAGATAACACAAATAATAATAAAAGCAAACAAAAATACTAAGTGTAGATATACTATAACATATTGATAACAGATTGTGTGCTGATGGACGCCATATCCGCGAAGAATTGGGCTGCCTCTCAGCTTGATGTCATGCGAGAAACATGACAGCGCTGCTTTTCAGAAGCACCGGCAGGGGTACGATTGCGCCTGTACCAGGCATACAATAACTGTATTAGGTACTGATAAGATTTATATCGACCTGTTGTCGGGATCTGGCAACATTTATTTTTAGGTTTTGCACTAATTATGGGCAAAATCAATAAAGTAGGTCATTGGATGAACGAAATTCGAATGAATTAGGTAAATCGCTACACTTCCCCATACCAATTGCGTGCCGTTCAAATTTCTAATTTCATTCCCGCCTCACCCCCAAACCGTGACACAACTTTTGGTTCCAAGCAGCTTTTCAAATTGAGCGAAGCTCTGTAAGAGTGAAGAAGTTCATCCTCACACGTTGCGACCGGAAACGGTGCGTACAGTTAGGTATAAAAGGCACTTTATTCCGCGCACCCTCAGGCTGTGTAATGATGTCTTTGCTGTGGTTTTCCCAAGCGACTATAATAAGGGGTTCTTCAAGAAGGGCATTAGAAGGTTTTTACAGGGTCGACAGCGCGAGTGTGGCGCCCCTGATGTTGCACACGTCCATAGGCCACGGTAACCGCTTCCCATCAGGTGGGCCGTGAGATTGTCTGCCACCTGAGTGGTATACAAAAAAAACTCCTCTGAAACCACTCAACCGATTTAGATCAAATTTTAGGCATATATATACACACAACATATGAGTGTGAAGGTTATAGGCTAGGAAAATAAAAAATACCACGGAGGAATAATCACAGAAAAAAAAATTAAATCTGATTTCTCAATGAACAAAAAAGCCTCATTCACGCGATTGGTATTAAATTAAGTAATTTGTTCCTATACACAAGACAAAAAAAGAAAAAACGAAAATCGGACTAGCCATTGAGGAATTATCACCGTTAGAAAAAGTTCTGGTGAAATTGCTTCGCTCAATTTTTGCAATAGCAGAATGAATTGCAGACCTAGCAGTTTACTGCTAGGTATAGTAATACATACTCAAATGTTTTAGCTAAATAAATACCTTTTAGTTCCCGGGTTTCGTATGCCCAACGCACTCGTCACGGATAGATTGATATCAGCTGAACATTATTCTTCAGTGCGAATTTTAAGAACTACCCTCGATTTGTTTGTTTCCTATTTCTAAAGTATGATTCTCACTAGTTCCATAGTCAATTTGTTCCATCTGTACTATTATAAAATTGTAAATTAGTCGTGTCTGTACATTGAATATATTTAAAAAATACTTTGTGAAGTTAAATGAACGATTGCTGACACAAAAATATTTCAAATAATAATAAGAAAAATCAAAATACAACAAGACTACATGACACTGTGAGCTCATTCTGCGTAAGTAGTAACATCAACAATTCAACATAGTTCGAGTACTTTGAGATAACTTACACTTCAAACTACAAGACAACAATCATCTTTAGTCTACCCGTAACCATGGCTGCTGAAAAGCAACCGAAACGTCGGGATCAATGTGAAATATAAAATAACATCAAATAAATTACGATAGAATCCGTTAAAAATAGTTTTATTTCAACAAAAATATTTTTTTTGGAATTCTTCTGTTTGCCTGTTAACTACTGAACGGATTCTGATGAGGTTTTTTCTATTGAAAAGGTCTTGTTCAGACTTATAATCTGTCGTATGTTTGATTACGATTGGTTGAGTAGAACCGGTGATGAGGCCAAAAAACGATAACCGACCTGCGCGCGGGCACCAGCTAGTGGGAAATAGGATCATGAAATATTTTTATTATAGGTACTCGTGCGGGGGGGTATCCGAAGGGATTTCCGCACGATAAAAAAAAAAAAAAAAAAAAAAAAAAAGGTACTCGTACATGGCGGTAAGGCCCATCATGGAGGATTGGCTTGAATTGGGGGAATGCTCTGACCAGCTGAGCTATCTAGACACGTCCCAGATATTCGAAATTCTACGATACATTATATACGCCTTTCGAATATCTGGGACGTGTCTAGATAGCTCAGTTATTCAGATACTTACTTTGGGTCTAGAAAGCGCTGTGTAGAATGTCGTAGAATATGTATTTATTTTTAACTAAATTACCTGAAGACATAAGGCGAGAACCAGACATGATTGATTTTAAAAACTAAAGTTAAAAGCGGGGGGGTATCCGAAGGGATTTCCGCACGAAAGAAAAAAAAAAAAAAAAAAGGTACCTGAGTACTTGCTTTCAACTATTACAAAGTGATGGTTGAAGGTGTATATATATATGTAAGGAGCCTGTTTATTTAGCTGTTTGAACAAATTCACCTACTATGAGATGAGACTCGCCTCACCAGATCTTGCAGACAAATTGTGTGAACAGTTTTGTAGGACCACATGTCTATACATTGTAAGAGTAATAATAAACTAGATCTGCAAGGCGAATCGCTGCTTGCAATGTTGAGCTGAGTGAGACCATAGATTTGACCTCTATTGCGGAATCAGATTTTGAAAGTTTTGAACAGTGATCATTCCTCCGTGGCAAGTCCGATTTTGAAAATTCTTTTTGAAAGTCACAACTCTGGACATGCTTTCTGAGCGTGTAAAGTTTGGTCACAGTGTATCGAGCGGTTATTATGTAATTCCATCTGGAATTTTTTTAACGGTGATCATTCCTCTGTGGTAGCATTAATTTTTTCAAAATATATCCATTAACCTTCCTCTGATTGACCTCTTTAATCATGCCAAATTTGGTTCTGATTGGATTAGTAGTTTAGGAGACCTGTGACAAAGAAGATCCTGAAGTCTGGTATGAGGAGCTTTCGCTCGACTTCGTCTCACTCAGCTCAAAAATAATAAAAAAACATTGCTCTACAGAAACATGAAAGTGCGCACACTTCGTACAAAACTATTTCATAAACAAAGCTGTCAAATATCTTAACGCGACAAGTCTGTCCTAAGACTTGATTATCAGGGGTATAACTAACCCAGTCGTAAAACCCCAATCGGGCGAATATGGTCCCAACATTTGATCAAAAGTCACAACTTGCCTGCGGTCGACATTTCCAAGAGGCGACATTGTACCCTAAGCCCGTCTGACCCGCGAACCCCGAGGTGAAAGCCTGCCGCAGACCCTCGTCTGCAATCAGTAGGTGTGTTTGCAGGTCAGGTTGACTTGGGCTCCGAACTTATGATGGGTTGAAATAAAACTATTTTAACGGATTCAATTATTTTCAGAAGCCATGGGCAGGGTCTCCTCGTGACCATGGCTGCTGAAATGCAACCGAAACGTCGGGTTCAGTGTTAGTGATAAAATAATAAAAATAAATTGCGATAGAATCCGTTAAAAGCACTCGAAACCGGCGGGTTTGCATGAAAGGTTTAATGACAGTGAAGGAAGCTCGACAGAAGCAGATGGCGGGCTGTTGTCTCTGCCTACCCCGGAGGGAAAATGGCGTGAGTATATGAATGTATGTATGTAGAATCCGTTAAAAATAGTTTCATTTCAATGTGTGGTATTCGCGAATATAAACTTCCGACAATATCATGTTGATGGGTGACATACACCCACCGATACATATACACTAATTTTACATACAAACGAGGTTTAATGGCAATTCTCCTTAGACATGAATGATACAGAAAAGATCAGGCGTAACGTAAGAAAAAATTCAAAGCAAAATCGTACGTATCGACGCGATGGCAGAGCAAAAACGCTACGATTTTGCTCTGATTATGTCTAACGTCTTATGCCTTTTCGGCATAATTCATGCTTTAAGTCAAGATGTTATATTCCGTGTCAAGGTTTGTTATTAAGCAATAAAGATGGACTCACCGCTCCTTGTAGCAAGGTGATCAGGATAAGCCCGCTCGATATCATGTCTGCTGCTCGAATACTGCCTGTTGCCTGCATCCCCAACTTATATTCAGTTACGACCAAAATAAAACATCTTAAGATTACGCGACGCCACGCAATGCGCTCAAGTTACCATAAAGCTCCAACTTCACAGTTTCTACCGGTTTCACGGTTTGTTTATATGTTTGATACGTCAATTTGACTGCACTTAGCATAATAGTAAGCTTGGGTGAAGTAAAAAAAGTAAAGGACACCATCCAAAGGCCATCAATTTTCTTAAATATTGGTTATTAGCATCACGGCCTTGCCAGATGATTATTCGGGGCCTGCTTGAAGCATCTAGGATTAGAAGAAGAAGGACAGACGTGTGTACGTAAAGTATTCCAGTTTTTTATCGTGTGCCAAAGAGAGGCAGTACTGAACCGTTTCACAAAGACTTACCTGCAAGCCTACCACACAAGCAGACGATGCTCGAGTTCAGGCTTTCTTTCGGAGTTGGCAGTTCAGATGGTAGTAGTTCCCATATAAAAGCTAAATAAACCAAATTATAGAGCAGCAGGAAAGAGATTAACTCTAGAGTAAAAAACAGAGATCCATCAAGGTTAATTCTTCCAATCCGAAATACAGCCTTATGTCACAAAAATTGCTTTATTATGACTATAAAGATCTACAATCATTTACCTAAATGTATAAGACAGTTGCCCACGCGACAATTGAAGTCGAAATTATATAAGTGGCTCATTGGAAAATGTTTTTATAGTGTGAATGAATTTATTAAACCATGAATGATACCTATACTTCGTTAAGGTCCTCGATCTGATAGTGATATGTATTGTAAACATTGTTATAAAAGTGTCAACTCTTAAATCTATCAGATAAAGCTCATTGTTAATGCAGTCAATTATTGCCAGAAATCAATGTACAAATTTGCATGTCGGGTATATTGCTCGTCAATCCGGCGCAGTATGTGGAACCAAATTGTAATATTCTACCATCACATTTCTATGTATGTACCATACTTCAAGCAAATAAATTTCATTTCATTTCATTTCATTTTCGGTCCCGGGCCCAAAGGGCAAGTTTTTAAACAGTCACAAAAATTAACAATCGAACCGCTGGTAGTCATATTATCTAGATAGAAGTTTTCAAGAGAATAATGTTTATTTCAAATAGTTATCCAAGATATACATAGTCAATTTGTGAGAACGAGATAGTTAATTTATTACATTTGATAAAATAATTTATAATTTTAAAGTAAAATATTTACATTCTAAAAAAGAGTATGTACAAAGTAAAAAGTTTAGGTCAAAGTCAAAGTCAAAAACCATTTATTCTGTATAGACCATTAATACGGAACTTACAAAACGTCATAAAACAATAAATAATCTAATGTTTGGCAAATGGACCACCGGTTCGAAACTTGGCCCTGTCCTGAGAAGACTCCGGCAAGAAACTCAGCGGGCTGTTTTTTTTTGGTCTATTTACAAACATATTTACTTAACCTAAGTACAATATTTCATTTGAGTAGCATTGAGAGAGAGCAAACAGTTAATATCCAAGCTTGTTTGTCGTCTAAATAGTCTTGAATGTTATAGTAGCCTTTTTGGCAGAGTTTACTTTTAATTTGGCTTTTAAATTTATGAAGAGTTAGATTTTTCATTTGGTGTTAAAGAGTTCCTCAACATCGATGTCGACTGGTAACGTACCCAAAAGGCTGGCGGCATTGCCACGTTGGATGGCAATGCCAATTCTTTGCGCAAAGAACAAGCTAGCCTTTGGTCACGCGAAGCGTCGACCAGTCGCTTAGCAATTTCTTTATATTGTATATATTATATTGTACTCTGCTATATAAAATAGTACGTAGTAAGTACTGTGCGTACTCAATGGCATGTTGCAGCATTTCTGCTCAGAATGTTTAGCATTTAGGACCAATTCTAAGTCACTCGCTGTTTATTGTGCGTCTCATAAATAAAATATTGTTTTTCTTTTTTTCAAGTACTAAGGTAGCAAGTATGTGGTATGTCTGTTTAAGATGTTACAGACAGACGTCATTAAGGTGCCTAAATACCATATTTTTGACTCGAATCCCAGGTCAGGCAGTGGTTGTTTTCTTAGGAAGTTCGTATTCCATTCTCGACTACCTACATCATGACTTACCAACAGTGGTTAAACGCAGGTCTATTATTTCAAAATAAGGTTCTAAGTAGCAACATAAAACATTAAAATCATTTTGTAACGCATACTATATATGTTTTGTCTACAAGATCAAGGCAATGGGCGCACACTTGTACAAAACCAGATGTGTTTTTTAACCAAAACTAGTATTTTATAGTTTAAGTTTATACAAAATACGGAATTTTTGGCGCCAATTCTGTTGTGCATCTCGCTCAACTATATATAATACTACCTAACTAATCTATCATATTCGCTCTATTGTACACCTGACTCTGCCCTCTATCTTAGTTTTACTACTCTCTTAAGGTTTGCTGTAAGAAACTGTTAGTAATGTGCCCAGTAGATGGCAATAGGCTCGGCCCCTATTACATTGGGGACCTTAACATAACTGGCGAATCGTGGGTGTGTAATACACCTCTGCCTACCCCTTCGGGGATACAAGCGTGAAGTTATGTTATGTTATGTTATGCAAGAAATTGAACAATAAGTGAAGCTCTCCTAAAATAAACGTAAATAAATATTCTACATAATTCTACAGCGCTTTCTAGACCCAAAGTAAGCATAGTTTAACTAGCTTGGTTATGCAATGGATTCCAGAATGTAGATAAACACACCTACTTATATACTTTTTTTTTTAAATACATACATATTATACATAGAAACACCCAGACCAATGCAAATAGACATATTCATGCATACAAATATTTGCACTGAGCGGGAATCAAAACCGCGTCCCCTGTCGTAGCAGTCGAATGCACTACCGCTACGCCACAGAGGCCGTCTCCTTTGTGCCTAACTATCCCTAAAATGTTTATATGGGTCTACAGGGCCCTTCCAACACCTTCGAGGCCCAAGTCCACTTCACCTGCAAGTCGATGCACCTGCTAAACCACAGACCAGGCTCTGGCGCAGGCGCACCTCTCGGGGTTGGAAGGTGAGACTGCAGTCGCTCTCGTAAAAGTCAACAAACCAATACGCGGATCCTGGGCTCCAAATCGTAAACTCCAAGACGCAACCGGGATATCGCTAGTGAGGATGATGATGATGAAGAATGTTTATACCTATATCTACAATTTTTGTGAGTGGTAGAGTCAAGCACCAGTCATTTTGGCCGTTACATGAATGGGCCGACTCGACCGGGGAAGCACCACCCTCTCACAGAATATCGACGCCAAGTAACAGTATTTGAACTGTTGCGTTCCGTTCGGTGAGTGACAGTGCCGGAGGTAGAAATATGATGGCTCAAATTTGTCACAAAATTCGTCCGGGTAGGTACCACCGTGCACGATTGCGAAAAACCCTCCATAGTAATCCAATTTCGGTTTGATTGCGTTCAGGGGTCAGCAAGTGCATAGCCGGGCAGGGGGACTGTGGTCGCAGCACTAGTGGGACCGGTGGGTGTCACGCGGTGCTGCGACGACAATCCTCTTCTGATGAGGCCGTCAAGCTGAGTGCCACCATTGTTAACATTGTACGTGTATGTAATGGTGACCCTCTTTCCTGAGACTTTACCTTCAGCTTACCATCAGGCAAGCCGAACTCAAATTGACGTGTCCTAAATATATAAAAAAAAAAAAAAAAACTCCTTTCCCATCCCCTCTCAAACTCCTTTCCCACCCCCTCCCAAACTCCTTTCCCATCCTCTTTCCTTTACAGGGTCGGCAGCGCGAGTGTGACGCAACTGGTGTTGCTCACGTCCATAGGCCGCGGTAACCGCTTCCCATCAGTTGGGCCGCGTGCTTGTCTGCCACCTTAGTGGTATAAAAAAATTAAAAAAAAATACAAGAAAAATATGAATATGACCTAGACTTATCTAAAATGTTCATATTTTAATTTCAAACTTTAAAGTTACACACAACTTTAAAGTACTTTAAAAAGTTCAAATGACGACCTCTGTGGCGTAGCGGTAGTGCATTCGACTGCTAAGCCAAAGGTCGCGGGTTTGATTCCCGCTCAGCGCAAATATGTATATTTGCATTGGTCTGGAGGTTTCTATGTATAATATGTATTTATTTACAAAAAAAAAGTATTTAAGTATGTTTATCCGCATTCTAGAACCCATATGACAAGCTCTGCTTAGTTTGGGTCTAGATGGCGTTGTGTACTTTATCGTATAATATTTATTTATTATTCACGTCGTTTTAGCGATTTTTAGTATATTATTTTAGAGAGTTTTGTAACATGAGAATCGGCACCCATTATGCTTCTATCCAACGAGATCCTTAAAAAAAGCGAACAAAAAATGGTTCCGCGTAGGGTAGTGCACAGTAGTCCACCATTTTTTGTTGTAAAAAAACTGAACAGGTAGCCGAAACATGCAGCTCGACGAATCGGGCGAATATAATTTCGAAATTAAGGCGCAGTATGCTATATTTACTTAACACAGTTTTGTGAATAATGAGGCATAATTACTATAAGAGTCTTTCATATGATATTGACGGAAGTTTACACGAATGTCACACATTGAAATAAATCTATTTTGCTGCTGAAAAGCGACTGAAACGTCGGGATCAATGTAAAATAATAGGTCTTTACCTTTGAAATTGCCTAAATTTTCTTACAAATTCATGAGTTCCTTATTCCTGTAATTTAATAGCTATTTCCATTATTTATATTTTGTTTGAAAGTTGATTTCAAGATTTTACAACTCTGTATTAAATTTTGTTTTTATTGGCCGCTTTATAAATTAATTCGATCTTCAAAAACAGTACTTCCTAAATGCTATCCATTTTGATGATAAATTTCGTTTTACTTAACAGCTGTCACTTTTCAAAAATGTAATAAAAGTTGCTGTTTGTTACCTTAATGTTGTCTCATTCATACACAAAAAAAATCATAAAATTTGGATTTGTCATTCCTAAAAAAAATGCAAAAATGTTAATACTGAAAATTGGGTTTCCTCCAATTTCTTCAAGAAAAATGGCAATTTCATATGAAACGACCTAATATAAAACTAGGATTTCAGTACAGGGTGCGACTGAAATAAATTGAGCTGAGCGAGCCGGACTCTTACTTGATAAATAAGGCATCTTACTACGGTCGCGCGCATAGCTAAGGCCGCGCGCTCGTGAAACTGTTTTTCGATGATTATTCCTCAATGGTACATTGTATTTGAACAGTTGACCCCTCTAAACACTCAGCGGTGTCTACACTATCACCATGGCAAATTTGGTCAAGATCGGTATGGTGGTTCCGGAGGAGTACAGTCTCGACCAAACGGCTTAGCCACGTATAAGAGCTTCGCAGACCAGTTGTCGGAGTTTTAGGGCTCCAACTACCCGTACGCCATAGATGGCCGTATGGTAAACCGGGCTGACGGCTTAATGTGCTCTCCGAGGCACGGGAGAGTCTACTAAATCTATATTATACTAACGAAATCCTTGCAGTGCCATCTACCGGGTCCAATTGTAAATATAAACTACAAGAAGTTTTCAATCAATCAATCAATAAAATAAAAAAAAATTGTAGGACAAAGTACACAACGCCATCTAGACCCAAACTAAGCAGAGCTTGTCATATGGGTTCTAGAATGCGGATAAACATACTTATTTACTTTTTTTTGTTAATGAATACATCAATCAATCAATCAACCATTTATTTTGCTAAACATGGGTACATAGTAGGGTGTTAGAACTGTGGTTGTCCAATCCATGTTTTACCATGTTGGTGTGCAAAAGTGTTATGGTTAGTGTGTTAATTATGGTTACTTATATAAGATTCATTATAATTATAATGCAAGACAATTAGCTTTAAACCTACATTTACGACACAATGGATATAAAATAAAGATTATTAGTTATTTCACAGTATTTATTCACCAGTACCATCTAAATTCAGAAAATTCAATAAATTCATGTCATTATATAAAGTGCCCGGTTAATGGCAATAGGCTCGCCACCTATTACATTGGGACCTAAACATAAACTGGCGAAATGTGGGTGCTAGCACCTCTGCCTAACCCCTTCGGGGATATAGGCGTCAGTTTATGTTATGTTATGTTATAAATTTTTTATTCATTAAAAAATATTATTAAAATATCATTAAGTACATTAATTTTAATTACGAATTTCATGTTTCTTATTTCAAAGTAAAGCACTTTCCATTGTAACGGACTTCGGACAACCACGCATACCTTATTTGCTCCCTTAGGGGTAAAATTTTGAATATCGCTGACATAAGTGTACATTTTTATTTCTAACCAGAAGCAGGTTTTTTTTTATATTTAGGGTCAATTTGACTTCACCTCGCCTGATGGTAAGCTGAAGGTAAAGTCTCAGGAAAGAGGGTCACCATTACATACACGTACCATGTTAACAATGGTGGCACTCAGCTTGACGGCCTCAACAGAAGAGGATTGTCGTCGCAGCACCACGTGACACCCACCGGTCCCACTAGTGCTGCGACCATCAATCCTCCTGCCCGGCTATGCACTTGCTGACCCCTGAACGCATTCAAACCGAAATTGGATTACTATGGAGGGTTTTTCGCAATCGTGCACGGTGGTACCTACCCGGCCGAATTTTGTGACAAATTTGTGTCAACAAATTTCTACCACCAGTAAATATAGCCAGGTATATAAGCATTCGTGCTGATTACTTTCAAAATTACGGATTTCCATATAACTCTTTTTCCTATAGTTTACCCCCTCAAGGGTAAAATTTCCAAAAATCCTTTCCTTCTGTTGACTCCGCGTTGATCAATCAGTCTGTTAATCGGGACAAGTTATTACACAGAGTGTAATTTTTAATCCCACCCGGAAGAAAAGTACTCTAAAAGCAGGAGACAAATTTTGCTCATAGGAAACATTCCTTTATTATTGAGCTGAGTGAGACGAAGTCGAGCGAAAGCTCCTCATACCAGACTTCAGGATTTTCTTTGTCACAGGTCTCCTCCTAAACTACTTATCCAATCAGAAATTTGGCATGATTAAAGAGGTCAATCAGAGGAAGGTTTATGGATATATTTTGAAAAAATTAATGCTACCACAGAGGAATGATCACCGTTAAAAAAATTCCAGATGGAATTACATAATAACCGCTCGAGACACTGTGACCAAACTTTACACGCTCAGAAAGCATGTCCAGAGTTGTGACTTCCAAAAAGAATTTTCAAAATCGGACTTGCCACGGAGGAATGATCACTGTTCAAAATTTTCAAAAGCTGATTCACGATATCTCACTCAGCTCAACATTGCAAGCAGCGATTCGCCTTGCAGACCTAGTTAAAAATTTACGTGCACACAAAGGTTGTCGAAAACTAGTTTGCCACGCTCGAATCGAACCTACTAAAAATAGCATCCTGTATGTATGTATACCTACTTTACTGTTCATTTTGTATAGAAAAGGTTCGGTCCTATTTTACCTTTCATAATGCAACTCCTTTGTTATGTCCTGCATCACCTATGAGGTTGACTGGTTCATAATTACCTGTGGAATTAAGTCCTTTTGCATACATAACTAATACGTGCATGAAGTTTTAATAAATAAATATATAAAATAACAGGAAATCCATGAAATACTAGGACGGTTGCCAGCTTGGCAATCAACCCAAACTTAAGCGTAGCGAGATTTGCCTATCCAACAATAGGTCAACGTGACCGGTCGACTTTTTCCATTGATTTGGTTTTTCGGTTATTATTCCTCGATGGTAAGACCGATCTGGACATTCGACCCCTTACGACACTCAGTAATGTCTACTTGATCACCGTAGCAAATTTGGTCGAGATTGGTCAAACGGTCTCGGAGGAGTTTCATTTGTTTGAAATGCAACTTTGAAACCGAAGACGCTTAATAAACTAATAAATTCCATAGGACAACATACTGCAATTTTACTCAAAGGTCCGTCAGATCTGATACCTTATTGGAATTGAATTTATAAGTATAGATTCAATTGATTATTCACTATATTTGTAAGAGAGATTTAATCTTTAGGAGACCCTATCGATTAACGTCAATGTACAAAGTGAAGCGTCCAAGCTTAGTGGTTAAGGAATCGACCTTATGATCGAGATGTCCCGGGTTCGAATCCTGGCCATTACACTACCGAAGTGAACCCACTCCTAACACAAGCAATTAAGCTTAGCTGGAGGGGTTAGGGGGAATATTAGTAATTCTGGTTACTAATATTCTTTATAAAAAAAAAAACAATGTATTTTTTTCTCAGATTTTAGCAAGTTAATGCAATGTGAATACTGCGTGAGGCAAGCGAGTTTACGAAAATCTTTGAATACATATTTGTTTCTTAATTACTATTATAAAATTGTAAATTAACAGGTATTAAAAAAAAATACTTGGGTCATGTTAAATGAACGATTCTGAACACAAAAATATTCTTTTGTAATTCTTGTTTGTTTGTCTGTTTGTTCGCGATGGTCGCAAAGACTACTGAACGGATTTTAATGCGGTTTGTTCTATTAGCAAGGTCTTGGTCAGACCAAAAATCTGCCGTATGTTTGATCACAATTAGTTTAATTAGATACGAAGTTATGACCAAAAACCGATAAATGACTTCCACACAGGCGGAGTTTAAAGAAATATAAAGGAATATTTCTTTAGTGAGAAATTTGCTAACTCGAGTATTAAAAACACTTTCCCTCCAGGAAGGGTTCAAGAATTTTAACCTGTATACGTTTGAATCATTGAGTGGTAGACCGAGGTAGAATGTACTTACATGTCACCCCTCATTCATTATTTTAAGGCTGTTTGCTGCAGCGATGGCTGCGTTTCAGTCCTTCCACGTGCTAGCACCGGATAACGCAGGCAACGTTTGTAAATATAACGTTGCTATTGTTAGTCCATATCAAGGTACAGTCGCGCACAACGTTATACAGCTTTTGGTTTAATTGTTTTTGTTTTGTAAGCAAACTAGCAACACGCCCTTGCTTCGGTTTTTAACCCCCGACGCAAAAAGAGGGGTGTTATAAGTTTGAGGTCTGTCTGTCTGTGGCTCCGTAGCTCGTGAACGGATGAAGCGAATTCAATTTAGTTTTTTTTGTATGAAAGGTGACTTACGGGCGAGTGTTTTTAAACATGTTTGATGAAAATCGGTTGAGTCGTTTATAAGTCGTGAGGGGTGAAAGTGGGGAAGAATAACCAAATGTCTGCAAATATAATCGAGTGGGGTCTCAAATGAAAGCGCATCACGTGCATATTACAAAATAATATGTTCAATGAAAATCGGTTGAGCCCTGAACAAACTGGGGGTAAAAGTGTGAAAAATACCCTTTTTCTTTTTTTTTTTTTCGTGCGGAAATCCCCTCGGATACCCCCCCGCCGGCCAGCGGGGGCGGTTATGTCGGGCTTGAACCGACTAAAACCGCACGCCGTCTCGGGTCTTAAGGCGCCGGGGTGTAAGGTTACCCATAGAGCATATCCCTCGCACCCCGACTGACCCCGGGCCATCTCCGGTTTTGAGATGGCCCCCTTACTTGCTCTCCACCGTGCCATCTGCTAATCGTAGGGGCACGTGGAAAGCTTCCGAACAGCCCTTGACAGGGCCGCCCTCGCGTCGGTCGGGGTTGGCCGTAGGCGGCAGCGTCTCTCCCGCCCTAGGAGAGAGGCGCTGCTGTCTCCGTTGCCCGGGGTGCACCGCGTGGAGGTCCCCAACCAAGCACCCCTAGTGTGAAAAAAATACCCAACATCTGCAAATATTAGGTCGTTACATATGAAACTGCCGTTTTTCTTGAAGAAATTGGAGGAAACTTAATTTTCAGTACTAAAATTTTTGCATTTTTTTTTAGGAATGACAAAGACAACATTAAGCTAACAAACAGCAACTTTTATTACATTTTTGAAAAGTGACAGCTGTTAAGTACTTAATACGAAATTTATCATCAAAATGGATAGCATTTAGGAAGTACTGTTTTTGAAGATCGAATTAATTTATCAAGCGGCCAATAAAAACAAAATTTCATACAGAGTTGTAAAATCTTGAAATCAACTTTCAAACAAAATATAAATAATGGAAATAACTATTAAATTACAGGAATAACGAACTCATGAATTTGTAAGAAAATTTCGGCAATTTCACCTATTATATGTGTCGGGGGTTTTTTTAAATTTTTAGTTTATATATTTATGAGTTTTTTTTAAACTCAAGCCACATAACTTATAGCCTATGTTCATCGGAGATAATGTACCTTTTGAAATGGTGAAATAAATTTGCCAACAAGTGCAGTGGTGCCGAAGAATTACCCTCAACATAAATACCAACTCCCAAAATGAGGCCTCTCTCTTTAAGCATAAAGTGCTAATTCAATTAAGTTTTTAAGCAATTTGTATGCTTACTTTTACTATAGGTATTCCTTAAGAGGGGTGCGACTGGTTAAGAGGGGTGCGACTTTTGGATCACCTCCAAGTTTGGTTCACCCTGGGCAACGTGGGCGATGACGCATAATTGATTGCTCCTCTGGAGTAGCTGGCGTCAACGTCAACGGCCAAGAGTCTGACCAACCGGCCCTTTTCAGGGCCAGCTGACCCCATTGCACGAGGGGGTCCGGGTTTGGCGGGCCTGCAAGGCCCGCAGGGGGGCGTGGTCGCTCCAGGTACCCCTCTGCTGTTACCAGAGGGGACATTGCGAATGGCCCAGGGTCAGTCGGAGTGCGAGGGATATGCTCTATGGGTAACCTTACACCCCGGCGTGTGTAAACCCGAGACGGCGTGCGGTTTTAGTCGGTTCAAGCCCGACATAACCGCCCCCGCAGGCCGGCGGGGGGGTATCCGAAAAAAAAAGGTATTCCTTAAGACGTATATATACGAGATAATATATCGGAAAATTTCGAATATCTGGGACGTGTCTAGGTGTCTCAGTTGGTCAAAGCGTTCCCTCTGTAAGGGTCTGGTCGCGTGTTCAAGTCCCGTCCTAGATGTTCTCTTTTTCCGATCTAAAACTATATAAAGTGCTAGTTGATGCCCGCGGCTCCGCCTGCGCGGGGGAAGATAAGCGTTTTTTGGTCATATCTCCGGTTCTTCTAAACCAATTGCAATAAAAAATACGGTAGATTTTAAGTATGACCAAGGCCTTTCTTTTTTTTTTAATTTCTCCACACAAGTCATTAAAAAATTTATAATAGCATAGATAAGAATTCTAGACATTAATGTTTGGAAGTGAAAGTTGGGTATGGCAGAAAAATCATGAAAGTAGAGTGAATGCACTGGAGATGCGGTCATTGCGTAGTATATGTGGAGTAAGGTTGGCTGATAGGAAGAGGAATACACATATACGAGAATGGTGTGGCCTGAAAGAGAATGTTGTTACAAGAATTGAAAAGGGTATGCTAAGGTGGTTTGGGCACTTGGAACGAATGAATACTGAGCGAACGACACACCAAGTATATTAGGCAGATGTAAGTGGGCAGGCAAGCCGGGGTCGACCTCGCAGGACATACAGTGATTAAATTAATGAGGTATTGAAAAAATTGCAGGTCAAAAGCACTCGAAACCGGCGGGCTTGCATGAAACGTTTAATGGCAGTGAAGGAGGCTCGTGAAGTGTATAAGGACAGAAGCAGATCGCGGGCTTTTGTCTCTGCCTACCCCCGAGGGAAAAGTCATGAGTATATGTATGTATGTATTTCTAGACAAAAAATAAGTACTTGTACCTTTTTTTTCCGTGCGGAAATCCCTTCGGATACCCCCCCGCCGGCCAGCGGGGGCGGTTATGTCGGGCTTGAACCGACTAAAACCGCACGCCGTCTCGGGTCTTAAGGCGCCGGGGTGTAAGGTTACCCATAGAGCATATCCCTCGCACCCCGACTGACCCCGGGCCATCTCCGGTTTTGAGATGGCCCCCTTACTTGCTCTCCACCGTGCCATCTGCTAATCGTAGGGGCACGTGGAAAGCTTCCGAACAGCCCTTGACAGGGCCGCCCTCGCGTCGGTCGGGGTTGGCCGTAGGCGGCAGCGTCTCTCCCGCCCTAGGAGAGAGGCGCTGCTGTCTCCGTTGCCCGGGGTGCACCGCGTGGAGGTCCCCAACCAAGCACCCCTAGTGTGAAAAAAATACCCAACATCTGCAAATATTAGGTCGTTACATATGAAACTGCCGTTTTTCTTGAAGAAATTGGAGGAAACTTAATTTTCAGTACTAAAATTTTTGCATTTTTTTTTAGGAATGACAAAGACAACATTAAGCTAACAAACAGCAACTTTTATTACATTTTTGAAAAGTGACAGCTGTTAAGTACTTAATACGAAATTTATCATCAAAATGGATAGCATTTAGGAAGTACTGTTTTTGAAGATCGAATTAATTTATCAAGCGGCCAATAAAAACAAAATTTCATACAGAGTTGTAAAATCTTGAAATCAACTTTCAAACAAAATATAAATAATGGAAATAACTATTAAATTACAGGAATAACGAACTCATGAATTTGTAAGAAAATTTCGGCAATTTCACCTATTATATGTGTCGGGGGTTTTTTTAAATTTTTAGTTTATATATTTATGAGTTTTTTTTAAACTCAAGCCACATAACTTATAGCCTATGTTCATCGGAGATAATGTACCTTTTGAAATGGTGAAATAAATTTGCCAACAAGTGCAGTGGTGCCGAAGAATTACCCTCAACATAAATACCAACTCCCAAAATGAGGCCTCTCTCTTTAAGCATAAAGTGCTAATTCAATTAAGTTTTTAAGCAATTTGTATGCTTACTTTTACTATAGGTATTCCTTAAGAGGGGTGCGACTGGTTAAGAGGGGTGCGACTTTTGGATCACCTCCAAGTTTGGTTCACCCTGGGCAACGTGGGCGATGACGCATAATTGATTGCTCCTCTGGAGTAGCTGGCGTCAACGTCAACGGCCAAGAGTCTGACCAACCGGCCCTTTTCAGGGCCAGCTGACCCCATTGCACGAGGGGGTCCGGGTTTGGCGGGCCTGCAAGGCCCGCAGGGGGGCGTGGTCGCTCCAGGTACCCCTCTGCTGTTACCAGAGGGGACATTGCGAATGGCCCAGGGTCAGTCGGAGTGCGAGGGATATGCTCTATGGGTAACCTTACACCCCGGCGTGTGTAAACCCGAGACGGCGTGCGGTTTTAGTCGGTTCAAGCCCGACATAACCGCCCCCGCAGGCCGGCGGGGGGGTATCCGAAAAAAAAAGGTATTCCTTAAGACGTATATATACGAGATAATATATCGGAAAATTTCGAATATCTGGGACGTGTCTAGGTGTCTCAGTTGGTCAAAGCGTTCCCTCTGTAAGGGTCTGGTCGCGTGTTCAAGTCCCGTCCTAGATGTTCTCTTTTTCCGATCTAAAACTATATAAAGTGCTAGTTGATGCCCGCGGCTCCGCCTGCGCGGGGGAAGATAAGCGTTTTTTGGTCATATCTCCGGTTCTTCTAAACCAATTGCAATAAAAAATACGGTAGATTTTAAGTATGACCAAGGCCTTTCTTTTTTTTTTAATTTCTCCACACAAGTCATTAAAAAATTTATAATAGCATAGATAAGAATTCTAGACATTAATGTTTGGAAGTGAAAGTTGGGTATGGCAGAAAAATCATGAAAGTAGAGTGAATGCACTGGAGATGCGGTCATTGCGTAGTATATGTGGAGTAAGGTTGGCTGATAGGAAGAGGAATACACATATACGAGAATGGTGTGGCCTGAAAGAGAATGTTGTTACAAGAATTGAAAAGGGTATGCTAAGGTGGTTTGGGCACTTGGAACGAATGAATACTGAGCGAACGACACACCAAGTATATTAGGCAGATGTAAGTGGGCAGGCAAGCCGGGGTCGACCTCGCAGGACATACAGTGATTAAATTAATGAGGTATTGAAAAAATTGCAGGTCAAAAGCACTCGAAACCGGCGGGCTTGCATGAAACGTTTAATGGCAGTGAAGGAGGCTCGTGAAGTGTATAAGGACAGAAGCAGATCGCGGGCTTTTGTCTCTGCCTACCCCCGAGGGAAAAGTCATGAGTATATGTATGTATGTATTTCTAGACAAAAAATAAGTACTTGTACCTTTTTTTTCCGTGCGGAAATCCCTTCGGATACCCCCCCGCTCGCCAGCGGGGGCGGTTATGTAGGGCTTGAACCGACTAAAACCGCACGTCGTCTCGGGTCTACAGACGCCGGGGTGTAAGGTTGCTCATAGAGAATATCCCTCGCACCCCGACTGACCCTGGGCCATCTCCGGTTTTGAGATGGCCCCCTCGGGTTTGGGAACCACGGTGTCCCCGTCTTGCCCCGGTTTGGGGGAGGGGCGCTAGTCGCCCCACCGTCTCGGCCTGCTTCTGCTGGGGTGACAGGCGGCCTTACCTGCCACCCCCAACCTAATATGTGTTTTAGAATGCTGATAACTATACCTACTTATATACATCCTTCCGTAGACCTGCTCAATGACAGGCGGAGCTCTGACGCGGGTTTTCTTCTCGGGGCTGGGAGTTCATATGGTAGCCGATCCCATAAAAATCATATAAGCCAAATCTAAAGGACGAGAACGAATAAGCGGACCCCGGGCTCCGAGGTGATAGCCGGAGCCCGGATCCAACCGGGAACTCGTTAAGTTGACGATGATAATGATATACATTCTATTTGTAAATACATACACGTGATACATAAAAACACCCACAGCAATGCAAATATAAATAAATAAATATTTTACGACATTCTACACAGCGCTTTCTAGACCCAAAGTAAGCATAGTTTAACTAGCTTGTGTTATGGGTTCCAGAATGCGGATAAACATACTTATATACTTCTTTTTTTTGTTGTAAATACATACATACTATGCATAGAAACACCCAGACCAATGCAAATAGACGTATTCATGCAGGGTGTAGGGCCTCACTTTTTGTGAAATCAGTTTTTCCTCAAAATTTCACGTTCCATGAAAGATATTCGAACCGTTCTAATTTTATCCCATAGTATACATGAATACCAACAACTTTTAATTATAAACCTATAAGATTAAAACTTTAACTAAAAGTGGAGGGGGGAAAACCAAAATTTTTCGGGAAAAAAATCATAACTTCTAACCGGTGAACATTCTTGCAGTCGGAAACATTTTTAATCGATAGGCCATTTTTAAGTGTAAAATAAATGTCAGAAGTTTTTCGCTAAAAGTTACCGTTTTCGAGAAAAAAAAAATTAAACTGTTTAAAGTCCGTAGTTCTCTATATAAAATAATATTAATTGTTTCACGAAATCTACCTGTGCGTTGCCCCTGCGGGAACGGATTTTTTATTATTTATTTATTATTTTATAGAGGGTCATGTAAAACAAACAAATCTGCTGAGGACACAGTGAAGAAGCGGTGAGATGTCAAGCTATGGATCTTAATTTAATAATTTATGTAACCAAAAGAAATTCGAAATAATAACACTATTTAAGGTTGCCAATGTTACATTAAGTTTTACAATTTGTGTCTGGTATTAGCATTTGCTGTTGAACTAGGCTTTTGACCTGTATTACAGCTAACAGCGCCTCCACCCCGACTTCTGGGTATATTTAACATTACAAAATTTTACTGTATTGTAACAAACCAAAATTATAAATTCATAATTAAAATAAAATGATGAACATCTCGCACAGTATCTCCGCTAGGTTCAGCCTCATCTTGCCCTATAATGTCTACCATATATTACGATGTCCTGGACCTGGTATCAAAAGACCGAGTTTCACTCAGTATAATTATCGTTCTGCTGTCCCAAAGGTTAGGTAAAGTACTATTATACTATACTACCTAATTTATTTAGAATAGTTATCCTCTAAATCAAATGAATTACTAAACATTCAAAAACACATTAATTGCGACTGTACCATCCCAAATAAACCTGCCACATCCTCCTAATGTTATTTATTAAACGTATATTAAAACCATAAAGTCTATCGCGCCAATCATCTGCGCAAAAAGAAGTCAGCAAAAGAAAACCTGTGTCGTTTTTTTCCACATCTCTGCTCTAGTGTACTGATATCGGAATCAAACATTTTTAGTTCCGTGGCCATTCGAAAACATCGTGTGAGCTCGTGCAGTCAGTGTGCTCATGATGAAGACTATATTGATCCTGGGGCTTCTGGCTGTGGTAACTGCTGGCCCCACTTCGAACGCCAACAAGGATGCAAATGCTGTGGGATACAAGGATCAGCGTAAGATTTCTGCAAAATTTATCGTTAGGACTCGTGATAACGTGGTTATCGAGTGGTACTGGTGGTAGAAATTTGATGACACAAATTTGTCACAAAATTCGGCCGGGTAGGTACCACCGTGCACGATTGCGAAAAACCCTCCATAGTAATCCAATTTAAGTTGGATTGCGTTCAGGGGTCAGCAAGTGCATAGCCGGGCAGGGGGATTGTGGTGCACTAGTGGGACCGGTGGGTGTCACGCGGTGCTGCGACGACAATCCTCTTCTGATGAGGCCGTCAAGCTGAGTGCCACCATTGTTAACATGGTACGTGTATGTAATGGTGACCCTCTTTCCAGAGACTTTACCTTCAGCTTACCATCAGGCGAGGTGAAGTCAAATTGACGTGTCCTAAACATTAAAAAAAAAAAAAATTGCAAAGTTTAGCAATATTAGCCAGGTCAGTCTAAGAATGTGTGAGCACGTTAAGCCGTCGGTTCCTGTGGGTATACGAATATCTATGACAGTCGTTACGGATAGTTGGAGCCCTAAAAAGTCCGACATCTGGTGTAACTACAGAACTTCGACGTATACTCCACGACCAGTAGGTTGTGCTGGTCAGCTGGCCGTCGCTTATAGGAAAATATCGAAGTCCGGTTCCATCATAGTTAGAGTAAAAGCCGATCCCAAAGGAGTTTGGTAAAAGGTTCAGAGGATGAGAGAAGGAACTATGCCTGTGTATATGTGGGCCCTGCCAAGATCTTCATGGCCTAGCTCACCTCGCCGAAACCAAGAGGAGGAGCTGGAGAACGCGGACACTGGGCTCCGAAGTAAAAGCGTTGGATGCATGTTCTGGTTGCATTGGACTTATTACTTTTACATAACGACGTGATGATAACAATGATTTTACACTTATTCTATCCTTGTTGTGAACCTGCCTTTATAGGGTTCCGTTGCCAAATGGCAAAAAATGGAACACTTTTAGATTCGTCATGTCTGTCTGTCTGTCCGTCTGGATGTCATAGCCACTTTTTCCGAAACTATAAGAACTATGCTGTTTAAACTTGGTAAGTAGATGTATTTTCTGACCCGCATTAAGATTTTCACACAAAAATAGAAAAAAAGAACAATAAATTCGGGGGGTTCCCCATACTTAGAACTGAAACTCAATAATATTTTTTTCATCAAACCCATACGTGTGTCTATGGATAGGTCTTCAAAAATGATATTGAGGTTTCTAATATAATTTTTTTCTAAACTTGTAAAATGTGTGTCACCCTCCCCTGTAACTTCTTAAATGATAATACTAAAAAATGATGTACATTACCATGTAAACTTCCACCGAAATTTGGTTTGAACGAGATCTAGTAAGTAGTTATTTTAATACGTCATAAATCGTAAACCGCAATTTACCTTTCATTCAATCAACTCAAATATAAAAATAAAAAAAAAAAACTTTATTATGTTAGTTGCTGCTACGGAACCCTTCATGGGCGAGTCCGACTCGCACTTGGCGGCTTTTATATCTGGTGGAAATTGCTGCTATACATTATTTGTTTTTCAAGTCCTCATACTTTTTACTTTGTTAGCTGATTTACCAGACCCCACAACACAGGGAATCCTAGTGTGGGTACTAGGGCTTCTGCTTCTTCTTCGTTTCAACGGCCACGAGATTTTGAGTAGATAGAATAGGTTCCATAAACATAAACAGCATAACAGTCCACCCTAAAGAAACAAGGAAGCAGCTCTGGAGCTTAAATTAGTCCCTCCTGAATTCATCTAACCAGCGGAGAAATTGCCAGCGGATCACGAACTGCAGCGGGCTACCTGGCTTACGCTGAATCGTTTCGGACAGGTGTGTGGGCCGCTGCAGGTCGAACCTGGTCAAGTGGGGCTACTCCACGGAGTCGGAGTGTGACTGCGGTACTAGGGCTGCAACCATTATATTGTCTTGATTTATGAGAGGGACATTGGGCTCAAAACGAAGAAGTTATTTCTTCTCAAGGGCTATTATAAAGATGTGGTTTGCACTTGTTGCACTCACCCACAACTCTTACTTTAAAACTATTCCGATTGTTTGTAGGTTACAAGGCATTTCATTTTTGCTATAAATCTTGCCGAATGTTAGCCTAGAGGTCTCGGGTTCGATCCCAGGTTTTACCATGGCACACACCAATGACTTTTCGATGCTTTTCGAAGTTATGTGCGTATTTATCGCAGGTTTATAAGTGCCCGGTTAATGGCAATAGGCTCGCCACCTATTACATTGGGACCTAAACATAAACTGGCGAAATGTGGGTGCTAACACCTCTGCCTACCCCTTCGGGGATATAGGCGTGAGTTTATGTTATGTTATGAATGTTTATTTATTTAAACTTTATGCACAACAATAAAATTGTACAAAAGCGGACTTAATGCCAGAGGCATTTTCTACCAGTCAGCCTAGGTAGGACCTCCCCCAGCAAGATAGGCGGACGACCTGAAAAAGGTAGCTGGGATAGACTGGATGCGCAAGGTGGAGGATCGGCTGCTATGGCGTAAAATGGGAGAGACCTATGTCCAGCAGTGGACTGCAATAGGCTAATTGATTGATTGATTGAACCTTTGGGTGATGCAGAGAAAAGTCCCAGTAGGTGCTCGAGTGATTTTAATTATTCCGGTTGTGTCCAAAAGTTTGCACTTTGGAGCCTAGGGTCCGCTTTTTGATTGGAACTGCCGTCTGACCCTGAAACCCTGAGATGAAAGCAGGGGCGAAGACTTGCAGGTGATGTTGAGCCTCAAGGATGTTGGTGGGGCCTTTACACCCCCAGAGCAGTTCATCTTACTCTAAAGATAGCCAATTTTCGTGTGGCATTTAGTGAGTAACATCTATGAAATCTAATCTACATCATAACATTATCTAGGTATCACATTTCAGAATAAAAATCGAGATTTTCCGTTAAGATGTTAGTTTACAAGCGACTGGACTAGCAAGCTTTTATGAGTTAGTGCGAAACAATGGCGTACGTCAGAGTAATGTTTTGTAAACTCTGATTTAGGTTGAATGAAGGTCACGGTTACAGAAGTAACGAATGCTGTGTAGTTTTAAGACTTAGGGGAAAAGGAAGCTCGTTAACTTTCTTTATGAGGTGTATGGGGCCCAAGGTAACCTCACCTTAAAACCGATGCAGGTGTTTGGTGGTGGTGGTTTTCGGACGAGGCTCTGGGACAGGGTTTCCTTTCGGGGTTAGGAGATTAGGAGTTCGCTCCCGTAAAAACCAAGATAGGTGAAATCAAGACAAAGCGTAGCAGAGCAGACCCCAGACTACAAAGTGCACGCTTTAAATGTTTTTTTTTGTCAAACAGTGATGATGTTGAATTTTCTGGTCACGCAGCTCGAATATTAGATTGGTACCCAGTAATGCCGTACCTCCACTTTTCTCCTTTTCCACGTAATTAATTACAATCTAGTAAGTTGTTTTCTCATCTCCAGATTGTACAGACCCTCGTACTATGCGGAAACATGCAGCTTACACAGAGTGGGCAGACGCATACTCCTGTACCAGACATAGATGCCAGCCAGGGGGACGGAACCTAGCTATTTATACTGTCGGGTAAGCGGTTACTTTTTTAAATCGTATTTATAAGGCTTCTCTTCCCCTGATGGTAAGCTAAAGGTTAAAGTCGGAATAAAGGCCACCATTATAGAGGCCGTAGGAGTATAAGGAGGCTAACTAGCCTTTTCACGACCTGGATTGTATGAAGAAGGAGGCATCTAGCTAGCCACTTGTACTCCTCTGCAAGAACCTATGGGGGTGCATGAACACTATTACACTTGGACCTCCTGGGCGGTCTGTGGACACTAACATACACAGCAGCATTTAGGATTACTATTGACGGTGTGGTATAAGAAAATAAAGATGACAATCGTTTTACAGTTGCAAGAGGGTGGAGGCTCCAGAATCAGCGATTGAATGTGAAGAAGTGGTTGAGGATACCAATATGCAGTTCCCATTCTGTTGTACAAGACTCAGGTAATAATAATAAATATATAACCATGATTCATATAGAACCATGAACAAGCGGCGATAGCCCAGTGGCGTACGTAACGGACTGCGGAGATGAAGTCTCGAGCTCTCTACCGTTTCGTAGTTATGTGTGCATTAATAAATGTTAATTATCGCTCGCTTAATAATGTGCACGGTATGTATAATTATGGTTGAATTTTGGGCAATGAGCAAACGCTAATCCAATAGTTATTCTTTATTCGCAGATGTTTAGTGGTAGTCCGCGGTGAGGTGTGGACGAGAGTGCTGGGCCAGCCCTGGGAAGTGTTGCCAGCTGCACCCTGGAGTCACATGTACAAGATGAAGAAGCCCCCGCCTTCGGATACCACCTTCCAACCTAAGTACGATCACTATTTTGTGAGCTGCAATGCTGTACAAATGTTCAACATAATTTGCAAAGTCTTTGGCTACTAACTGATATGTTAGTTTAGTCACGTTAGTTCTTTGAGAATTCGGTTATACTAGTTACCATACTAACGATATAAATCTTTAGGCTTTGACGGCCGGCGTTGCATGTAGAATATACTGCTTCCTGGCTGTTTGATTTGGTTTGAAGATGTCGACCGCAGTGATCGACGAAACGTTTGGAACACAAGTTTCATGTGGACCACGGCCAATCAGCCCGGAACCGGTATATTCTACATACTAACGATGTTTAAGGGCACTGCCTGATGATTTTATCACTGATCTGACACAAATTCTGACTGTTTACTCATTAACAGACCATCATAGAATACTTACACACAAGCAATCACCAGTGCTCTTTCAAAATATTTCAATTTCCTTCTAAAAAATCGGTATGACGTAATATCAATACTGTTTCGCAACTCAGACATCCCTAACTTTCTGACTCCCAAATATTAAATACTTTGAAAATAAAAATGAGAAAAATATCCCTAATATATTTCGTTGATATTCAATGAATTAGTCTTAAATCCATGTTTCAATCTCCAGGATGGTTGAACAAGGTCCAGTATACGAGCTCTCAGAGGCAGAGACTGAAGCCAGCAACATTGAGAAGGCACAACGTTCAGCGAGGAAGCAGGCCCCGACAGACAGCCCTGACTGCAACGAAGTAGTGCCCAGGGCTGCTCCCGTGCCTGCCCCAGCTCCAGACATCGTGGTAATTCTTACATTACCTCATAAATAGATACTAGCAACTCGCCCTCCCTCCACTACGGTTTATATGAGTTTTTTTTACCGCAAGCTATTTAGTAATTTACACATAATATATACCTTTCAAATAGTAAAAGAATGTTTACAATAGGTCAGTGCAGTGGTTCCGAAGATTACCCCAAACATATAAACAAACTCAGAAAAATTCAGTCTCTCTTTATAATATTAATATAGTTAGTATAGAGTATAAAAAGGTAGAAGGATGTTTCAGTGTCATATATATCACTCAAGCCAATTTGAAGAAAAAAAAATTGAATCAATGAATGCTTTCGACTTCGTAACTCATGATGTTCTACTGAAATACCTGGATAAGATGCAATGGTATCAGGGTTAATGTGTTTAAATTTTGTCAGCAACACATAACACTTTGTAATAAATTAGGAATGAGGTACCACAAGGTAGCGTATTGGGACCACTACTGCTAAGCTATCGCCAATGAGGTGGATGTACTACGTCAAGAGGTGGCACGACCACCAAAACTATGCCCTAGAAATAAGGGAAAAGGAAAGGATTGGCACGACTAGGGGTTGACTTCTTAATCCAGCAGCAGTTCGAAGAATGACTTACGGTACAGTTTCAGATCGTTTTCTTTGTCTACAGATTGCGCTCTCAACAAATAGCGAGAAAGACATTCATCTCAAGAGACCAGAACTGACGAGGTTAGTATCACTAGTCACTACAGCTTCAATCAAATAGTGATTTTAGTACTTATGTTTGCCCAGTATTACTTAGTTCGCATTTATTTAAAAAACATTGTATTTTAGGCGACAAAGCAGCAGTCCTGAAAAGCCTGGCATTATCTGGCAAGATCAAACTCACGAAAGTGACTCCGAGACTGAGTAAGTGAATATTAAAAATAAAATACTTAAGTTCACGCTCATATGGGTTTTGAACGTGTTACAAACGATAGGTTGAAGTTATAAGAGAAGAATTCTTTGCCAGATTCTTTCGTCGACTGGCTGTCGTCAATGTACGAATTATATTTCTTTCTTTTTTTCAAAACACACAACGGCTATATATCTGTCAATCGCACACGGATGCGCGCATGAAAGGGAAATACTAGCTGCTTGTAATGAATAACTGTAATCTATACCTGTAGCAAAATACAGCCAGATCCGTTCAGCCGTTAGAGCGTGATTGAGTAAACATCAAACCATATAAAATTTGTTAGATAATATGCGTGGTACCAATGTATTTAGATAATTTACTGTTTTATATCTGCTCTGGTGGAACTCTTCAAAAGCCGGCAGATCCTCATCTGTAATCTCTGCGCAAAGATAGCTTCATAGACGTCCAGACTATTTGATTACATCATGCCGAGTAGACCATGGCCCTATAGATGATGTAATAAGAAAACTTACATATCGCGATGCAGGGTCACTTTGATAGATGGTGCTGGATTTACGTAGTACAAAGCTGCAACTTGCCCAGCTTCGGTTATGGACCTCCAATTGATTTCTCCACTTGATTAAATTATGGTGTCATCATATCTTTTCTAGACACAAAAGAGTCCGCAAAACAACGGAGTCATCGAGCCATTTTTTCGAGAAAGAGGAAGAAAGGGATCATCACGACGGCGACATACAAGAGATGGAAGACAATACCGTAGCCAAGGAAAAAACACAGGTAGGTTTTACTTCACTGACTATGACTCACAGTGCCGAAATGTAACGATGTGCGTAGTCCAGAAACTAAATACTAAAAGTCACGCAGCGAGCTTTGCTTGGAGTCTCTTTGAGGAATGAAATTTATAACGAGGTCATCAACAAAGAATTAAAGTTACCGACATAGCTCGCAGAACAAGCGTGCTGTAGTGGCAATAGGCTTGCTAACATCTGCCGAAGTGCCAATGGCTGTTAGTGGAAGCGAATCTTAGAGTAGACACCGCGAATCGGCAAACGGAAAAAGGGATGCCCCCAACCAGATGGACTGACGACCTAAAAAGGGTAGAAAAGAAAGGTATTAGAAAAAAGTTAATCGCTACCTTTTTTTTTTTTTCGTGCGGAAATCCCTTCGGATACCCCCCCGTCAGCCAGCGGGGGCGGTTATGTCGGGCTTGAACTGACTAAAATCGCAAGCCGTCTCGGGTCTACAGACGCCGGGGTGTAAGGTTGCCCATAGAGCATATCCCTCGCACCCCGACTGACCCTGGGCCATCTCCGGTTTCGAGATGGCCCCCTCGGATTTGGGAACCACGGTGTCCCCGTCTTGCCCCGGTTTGGGGGAGGGGCGCTAGTCGCACCACCGTCCCGGCCTGCTTCTGCGCTCATGGAGGACGGAGGTCGTTGAGCGACCTCCGGCGCCTGAGTCGCCTGCGACGCGCGGCGAGCATGTTGCGGGCTCGGCGGGCCGGGAGAGTTCTGAACCTCTCCCGGGCGCGCTCTGCCATCTCCTTCGCGAGCATCACATGCTCGCAGAAGGAGGTGGCGGCGGCCCATGCGCTCGCGCTCCGCACCATTGTCGCAATCATGCTGCCGGGCGAGAGGACTCCCACCCCGATGGCTGCCACGAGGTCACGCCTCGAGTTAATCGCTACCTTTTTTTTTTTTTTTTTTCGTGAGGAAATCCCCTCGGATACCCCCCCGCCGGCCAGCGGGGGCGGTTATGTCGGGCTTGAACCGACTAAAACCGCACGCCGTCTCGGGTCTGCAGACGCCGGGGTGTAAGGTTGCCCATAGAGCATATCCCTCGCACCCCGACTGACCCTGGGCCATCTCCGGTTTCGAGATGGCCCCCTCGGGTTTGGGAACCACGGTGTCCCCGTCTTGCCCCGGTTTGGGGGAGGGGCGCTAGTCGCCCCACCGTCCCGGCCTGCTTCTGCTGGGGTGACAGGCGGCCTCACCTGCCACCCCCAGGCCTGCGCTCATGGAGGACGGAGGTCGTTAAGCGACCTCCGGCGCCTGAGTCGCCTGCGACGCGAGGCGAGCGTGTTGCGGGCTCGGCGGGCCGGGAGGGTTCTGAACCTCTCCCGGGCGCGCTCCGCCATCTCCTTCGCGAGCATCACATGCTCGCAGAAGGAGGTGGCGGCGGCCCACGCGCTCGCGCTCCGCACCATTGCCGCAATCATGCTGCCGAGCGAGAGGACTCCCACCCCGATGGCTGCCACGAGGTCACGCCTCGGCACCTCCCACGCCGGGCAGTCCGTCAACGTGTGCAGCCCTGAGTCCTCGCTCGCGTCACAGTGATGACACTCAGGCGTTGGCTCCTTCCTGATCCGATGCAGGTGGTCCCCGAAGCACCCCTTCCCGGAGATCACCTGCGTCAGTCGGTACGAGAGGCTTCCGTGTCGCCTCTCTAGCCAATCCTCCATGATGGGCCTTACCGCCGCTATTGCGGCGTGCCCTGATATAATAAAAAAATAATCCTCAAAAAACGTAAAACAAAATAATAGTTTAAGAGCAGTGAATATATTTGAAAACTCATTTCCCCCACAGGCTCCTGAGGCATCTGATGAAAAGTTCTTCGGGAACGCTTTCCTTCAGAAAGACCAAACTCAGAAACAAACTCCAAAGGTAAGTGAGATCTTTCTTCCTGTGCAAGCTATTCCTCGCAGTATTCCCCACGGATTCACAATTATTTGGGGTCGGCGCAACATGCCATTCTTTTCCATACATCCCTGTCAGGTGTCATCTCCTCAGTCACTCCTTCTTTACCCATTGTTCCATGTACCCTTGACCTCTCCCATGCAACCCATTCATTTTTTGCTGGGCCTACCTCTGCTCCAGAAACTCTCTACTTTGAATCTTTATAATTCCGTTGCTTTCATTGTCTTTTTAGGGTTCCGTTTTTTGCCATTTGGCAACGGAACCCTAAAAAGAGCTCATTTTAGGGTTCCGTTGCCAAATGGCAAAAAACGAAACCCTTATAGATTCGTCATGTCTGTCTGTCTGTCCGTCCGTATGTCACAGCTACTTTTTTCCGAAACTAAAAGAAGTATGCTTTTGAAACTTGGTAAGTAGATGTATTCTGTTAACCGCATTAAGACTTTCACACATAAATAGAAAAAAACTTTAAATTTTGGGGGTTCCCCATACTTAGAACTGAAACTCACCATTTTTTTTTCATCAAACCCATACGTCTAGGGTATCTATTGATAGGTCTTCAAAAATGTTATTGAGGTTTCTAAAATCATTTTTCTTTAAACTGAATAGTTTGCGCGAGAGACACATGCAAAGTGGTAAAATGTGCCCCCCCCCCCCTGTAACTAAGAGAATGATAAAACTAAAAAAAAATTATTAAATACATTACCATGTTAACATCCACCGAAAATTGGTTTGAACGAGATCTAGTAAGTAGTTTTTTTAATACGTCATAAATCGTAAACCGCAATTTATTTTTCATTCAATCAACTCAAATATATAATTTAAAAAAAAAACATTATTACATTAAAACACTTTTTTATATTTTGTTCCTACGATGAGAGCTGCTCGTTTCTCAAGTTTTCACCAGTTGGTCTTTTCAACATTGGACCAGTAAGGCTCAACTTCAAAATTTCCTAACTATGTGGCACCTTATATCAAAAATCTTACCCTGATACTTTCAATTGCAGGAAGCGCACCACCAGACAGGATGGACCGACATTCCACAGAGTCAGTGGAACGAGCATGAAGGCATGGATGTAGATGCCAGAGCTCATGTAAGAATAGTCACGTAATATTATATCCATTGTTTACCTGTAGTTTCAAAAAAGCAACATCCGGGATGGAAACTAAATTAGGAGATTACTCTCCAGCAGAACTACCTGGACAAGTCCTGTTGTGATTCCAATATTCAAATCCCTGACATGGATGTTGAACGTTAGTTGACATAAACAGAAATCAAGATCTGAAGAAGGACCTGGAATTATTTTATTCAAGTTTCTTCATCCGGTCACAATTCCCAGTTGCATTTTTTGTTTATTTTGTGATTAAAGGCGCAAGTACCGCCTGGCCCCCCAACCCGGAGAAGAACACCTGCGCCAGAGGCTCGTTCGTAAATCAGTATTTGGTTAGCTTGAGCCCCGAAAATTTATAGGGCTTCATATACACCAAAACATCGTAGGTACAAGCTAGTATTGTATAATATTAAGTGAGTTAATAAAAATAGGTCAGACATCAATTTTGGGACTGAATTTGTCAAGCTAAGCCATGCTCTGCAAATACCCAGGTCTCAAACCAAGGCTGCAATCTGATTACATAATTGTACTGACTTCATCTAGTTCGTCCCAAGACATAAAACCCTTGTTCGCTAGCGTTGTTTTTTCATGTTACGAGGTCAAAAAAGCAAAAATTTCATCCAAATATGAAATATCTCCTTTCTCCACTTAGGTAATGGAGTTACGTTATACACAGGAGCCAGCCTCCCGACACGCGCTTCAACCATCAGAGCCAGAGAGAGAGAGGAAGGACGAGAAACGAGAGAAGCCTAACAACAACTTGCAGGCCTTGGTAGATGCTATTGGCTCCAGGATGAAAGACATTGAAAATGTTGTCCAGAAAATGAGTGAGAAGGTTCACCAGCCTAAGAGTCCTGGAGGGATCAGCGTCGACAAAAGGTAAGAAGATCTTGATGCAAATTGGCTCTTATTTGAGAAGTGTCTGATAATAATAATTTTAATTTAGACAGCTATGTTGTCATCGCCAGGAATCGCTTGTATACCAGAATACTGTGAAGGTGTTCAATATACCTATTGTGTGTAGCTTAGTGGTTAAGATTTAGCCTTAAGGTTGAGCCTTACGATCGAGAGGTCTCGGCTTCGAATCCTGGCTATTACATTACCGGCGTGAACTCACTCCTGATATAAGCAATTAAGCTTAGCTGCAGGGATTTGGGGGAATACTATTGAATTAGGTTATTAATATTCTTTCAATTAAATTTTTTAAGCAATTAGTTTCCATACTTTTAATATATAGATTTAGTTCGGAAAAAGAGAACATCCAGAACGGGACTTGACTTGCATCCCCCTGTAAGGGACTGGTCGCGGGTTCAAGTCCCGTCCTAGATGTTCTCTTTTTCCGATCTAAATCTATAGGAAAAGTAAAAAAAATGATGATACAGTAATTCATTGTTTCCGTAGTTCGCAAGAATTACGGTATGTGGCTCCAGCGTCGCCTTGAAGCGTATAAACATGTCGGAGAGTTTCGAATATCTGGGACGTGTCTAGGTGGCTCAGTTAGTCAGAGCATTCCCCCTGTAAGGGACTGGTCGCAGTGTTAAGTCCCGTTCTAGATGTTCTCTTTTTCCGATCTTAATCTTTACTTCCTCTTGAAATTGTATTCTATGTTGTCATAACTTAGGGCCTATTATCGTCAACCGTACTGGACCAATAGAATACTCTTGGTGTGACAACCGATTAATAGATACTCCTATTATATTTCAGACCACCTTCAGGTGAGGTAGACTACAGTAAACGCCATAGATCCGAGATCAAGGAATCGTTGAAGCCGAAACAAGAGCGTGACAATGCTAAATCTTCTGATGATCATTTCAAACAACGGTATGTTTTACTCAGTATTAAAATAGCTAATAATCATGGGGAAACTGATAGTAAGCGGTTACCACGCAGATATTCCAGCGTATCAACAAACTGATACAGTGCACAAGCTCTCCACGTTTGTACTTTTCGTCTCTACGTCCAATCTTCATTATTGCATTATCACCAAATTACGTTTTCGGTGGTGATAAAAAATGGCACGCTCGGTTTTCATATATTTCTAGGCTATTCTAAATACTATTTTTTGCCAAGGACACTAACCGAAATTTCTAATATTCTCCCTAACCCTTCTAGCTAAGCTTTATGTTAGGAGTGGGTTCACGTCGGTAGTGTAGTGGTCAAGATTCGAACCCGGGACCTCTCGAACGCAAGGCCAACTCTTTAACCACTAAGCTACCGACGCGTCAATATTTAGGATACCATATGGATACCATGACCTATTTCGCTTGCAACAATAAAGGTCTTACTGGTACGTTGTCGTTACTGAAGAAAATTGGAAATAGGAGACGAAGAGAGAAGACATCTGGCATTATTACAAATATAACAAAACGCAGCATACTTCTACTTAAAATACAGTTAAGGCCAACCTAGCCGGTGCACCTGGTGATTGTCTTGCCGCAGTCTTGGTCCATTTGCTGAACATTAGTCAGTAGTTTTAAAAGTTCCGTTTTAATGGTCTATACAGAATTAATAATTTTTGACTTGGCTTTGAAGACGCTGCACGGAGCCTCCTCGCTTCCCTCTCAAGGTTGAGGAGTCAGAAGACTGGACCTCTGGCTCCAAAATACAAGCTTTGGATGCATCCGGGACTAATGCTGTGATGATGGAAACTTAAAAGTGCACCAAAAAAAAATGTGTCCATGTGTTCCATTTTAGCAACCTTGTGAGAACTTAGTCAGTTTTTCTTTTTCAGTGCTCACAAGGTTGCTAACATGGGGAGCCAGGGCGGCACCAGTCACTCCTCGAAGCGAAGACCAGTCTATCTCAGCGATGTCAGGCGTATTAGAACCAACGTTTATGTACCAACCAAACACTCAATCAGCAAAAACTTTACGAGTATTCTAAAACCCTTACACCCAACGGTACGGCTTTTCGGTTTGTTTAAACGAGGTGAAAGTATGAATACTGGCTGGCAAGCCAACTTCGGATGAGGTTCTGGCGCAGGCTTTCCTCTCAGGTTTTTCTCAGACGGCCGTAAGCCAAATCAAGAGAAGGAGTAACAGAACTCCGATCTCCGATGAAGAAGATGATGATGAGGAGGATAGATCCACGAAGCTCGTTTTAAAAAGTTCATTAACCGTCCTGGATGTAAACTTTTTCCACATTTGAATTCACATCTATAGATAGTTAAAATAGATATTATTTCCTGCAGCTTCCCCGTAAAAACCCACGGAAGCAAATACCTGCACGGCTCGACAGAGCCCACACAAGAACCGCCGTTATTTATTGAAGAAAACGGAAACTACTTCAGCGACGCTAGCAATGCCGTAAGAAGATCCAACAATCCGCCAAAGGTAAACCTCATTTCAATCATTTAATACCTTGCCATAATATTGTAGTACAACACAGGTCTTATATTAAAAGAGTAGGTTCTACATATTCCACCATTTATGTTGTACAAATTATTCAAACACTTGTTGACTGGCCTATTGGCTGGGGCTGACGTCCTTCCTTCCGTTTGCGGCTTCCTCACTCGAACTCGCTTGCTCCAACGGCCGGACTGATGGCCAGATCGGTAGATCGGTAAACTTTTACATAATAGGTGTAGGTGTCTACTATTCACAGGGTTTTTATGGAAAAGGCCTGTTTTTTATAAGTTGTATTTGATTTTGAGAGATTTCTTCCCAAAAGGAAATACCTCAAGCAGTTGTGCGGCATATGCATTCATCACTGCACCAAATTCTATCCAATTTAATGCTGTAAGAGTATATAACTCAATCACTTTGAGTGCTTTTTTTATTTGGTTAAGAGTTCCCGTTCTTTTCTTACAGCATTTTTTGCGAGGGGTCAATGCGGCGCTTCAACAGCGATTGGCACATATTACTGTAGGTTTCCATCACTGAGACATTTTAAAGTTGCATGTTGCATTTTCTTCTTCCTGGTCTTTATATACCCATTATCCAAAGTGGTCAGCTGTATCTCGAACTGATTTGATAGATTTCCGTTCCGTTTCTGTGTTTGTAATCCGTTACATGATTACATCAATCCATTTCTCTATCCTATTACACCAACAGCTTACCAAAATGGTCCATCTGAATGCATATCCATCCGAAAATAATGGTATTTTTTCTTAGGACATGACTTCAAGCTTTCCATAAGGCGAGGGAAGGCAATCTGATATTTTCGAAAGAATTGTTAAGACATAACCTAAGTTTTTCCGTCAGAGAGCAAGCTAGGATAGTTCCGTAAATGATGTATGAAGAAATATAAAAAAAAATTATCCGCATACACATACGCAAAAACATACTAAAATACTTTTTTTTGTAAATAAATACATATTATACATAGAAACACCCAGCCCAATGCAAATATATATATTTGCACTGAGCGGGAATCGAACCCGCGACCTTTGGCTTAGCAGTCGAATGCACTACCGCTACGCCACAGAAGTCGTCAAGGGCTCATGGTTAAGTGGTAACCAAGTAGGTTTACACATTGCAAGAGTACGCTATACTAGCCAGATCAGTCTTGGATGTGTCACTCATCCAAGACTGTCCTTGGTTCTTGAATTTATTTAATTCTTAACATATTGAGGACCCTTCGTGCCTCTGAGAGCACGTTAAGCCGTCGGTCCTAGTTGCTATACGGATATCTGTGGCATCCGTTACAACTACAGAATTTCGATATCGCCATTGGGTTGTAGAGTAGTTTCACACCAAATATCGGAGTTCAGCAATTTCGGAATTAGCCGAAAGCCGCCCCAACTAACTTGTGGAAGGGCTTGGTGGATGATGATGATAGTTCAGTAAATCACAAGTGTTCAAAGAATATGTAGTAAGACAAACTATACAAACCTATTACGACTGTGTAAAGAATCTATGTATATGAAATTTGGCAGAAATTAACCTCGCAAGCTGCGGAAGGCTATAAGATAACTTACGTCAACATGCCGCACAGCTCTCCCGCCCATATCCTGGTTCTGTCTTTACAGGGTGAGTTTAAGTCAAATGATTCCTTAAATTATGCGGTCTATTGCTACTATGAATGCTCTTACATATTCCTGAACTTCTAAATGACGAAAACGAATGTAAATTTGCCAACTTTCAAGTGTTATCTCTGGGTACAATGTAATGTAGGAGCAATCTGTTTTAGCAATAGTTCGACACGGTTTAATGGAACAGACTAAACTCACCTTGGAATTTAGTTACTTGTTTTTTAAGTACTTTAGTATGTGATATTATTCAGGAGTGGCGAACTACTTACCTGCAAACATGAAAAAGGGCAGAAATAGCTTCTATTGGTGCATCAAATGAATGAAATTTTTGAACAATTAGTGCGCTAATGGTTCCTATAGGAGCCAATTTCTCCAACAGCCCCCTTAGACGTACGTAGACGAAGATTTCAGTTATCCAAGAGCTCCAGGAGGAGATGTCGAGGTAGCTCAGTTGCTTAGAGTGTATATACTAAAATGGGACGTTTCACTGGTTCAAGTCTCGTCCTAAATATTGACTTTTCCGATACTTTGACTGATGCACCTATAGATGTTATTCTGGGCTTTTAATAAGTATTTTTAACAAAATAGTGGATACTATTTTATCAAACTGTTTCGTTTAAAACAATATGCAATTGCAGGATTACTTTGCATTAAAACTACACGTAACCTAATCTGAACCTTACCAAAATATTCCATTTCAATTATTGAAATAGTTGCAATGTAATCTTTATCATGTCCCATCAGTCAACTAAGTCTAAAAAACTTTGCAGAGATTATTGTCAAAAATGCCACTCGGAACTTTACTCACGTAATGTAATCTGCTAAGTTAGTTTCTTTGGTACTTTAATACGAACAGTTCATTAGAACATGTTATTAGTTTATAATTTCTGATGCTAAATAATGCATGCAGTTCAGTTCAGTCCAATCTCAAGAACCAAACGACCTATCACATGGCTGGTAGATTCATCACGTTCCTTTTGACTACACCTTATTAACCATTATAGTCACGACAACGAATAGAAAACTGTTCGTCTCAAAGTGATCCCACTAATAGAATGCCTAGTTATCTATAGGCCCGAATATCTTGCATAACTACAGACTCCCAAACGAATACAGAAAGACCAGATATGTTAGGTACCATAAATAATTTTCTGAATACACATGAGTAATTCTTCATTCAACAGGAACCCGCCCAAAGTGCTCCAACGTACATGGCACCGGTAGAGAGTCATCACAAGAGTGCAGCCCACATAGCAATGGTATCAGACACATCCGAAGACCTGGAACGGAAGAAAAAGAAGCACAGCCACAAGAAACGGCGGAGCAAGGCCCACGCACATAAGAAACATCAGCACCAGGACAAAAGGAAGCATTTTAATAAGCTAGCGTCCACTGAGACTGAGAAGAACACAATGTCGGTGGAAGATAGTAGTGGTTTGGTCAGTAAATAGTAGTTATATTTGAGCTAGAATCGTTGAAACACACCGGGCATTCCTGCATAAAGAAAAACAATTCACTACTTATCTCAAGAGTAATTGGATAAATCTTTGTAGTTTTAAATACAGGGGCTGATAGAATCCTTAGAATCTTAAAAAAACCTTCCGAATCCTCTAAGGAAAATTAGTCATTAACGTGTTAGTTAGGTAAGCAAACGGCCTTGCCATAACTACTAGTATATTTATAATTTATTAAGCTCTGTGAAAATATTTTTTAGCAGAATTACGATTGAGGCTGATTTGTTTCTTTCGTCATCAATAAAGTGAAATTAAATACTGCATCAATTAAAAAACAATGTTGAGCATGTATTAAAAATACTGTATTATTTGTATCTGTGCAAGTTTGTACAAGCTTGCTAAAGTTGTTCAAACTTAATTTTTGATACCAGGAAACCTTTTGCCTCGGCACCTAAGAGGCTCCTAAGTCGATGGCCGTGCCTGGTGTGATCAATGTAATTCTGGCTTCAGGGTTTTTTGATAAATGGCTGTGCGTTTTGATCATTTTGAAATTGGAATTATGCTAACCTGTTCACAAAATTTTAGTTTATTTTCGACTATAAATTATGAAAATAGTCGTTGGATATTTATATTCAAATTAAATTGAATTATAAAGTTAACTATTAAGTCATGTTTAACAATGATAGCTATATTAACTAGTTTATTTCTTGGTTAACGATATTTTGATTTAATAATTGGTTTTAGATCTTTAGATCTTAATCTTTTTTCGTTTTTTAATCTAAATCTTTAATTTTAACAACTTCTTTTGATAAGAAAATAGATTGAATATCTATGTCTTATCTTTTTATTAGATATTTGTGTCTATTACCTATATGAAATTTAGGGTATTGCCGGATATTGCCCAACCAAGAACGACCAGCCGAAAGCGCTAAAGAAAACTGTATTCCCGGTCGTTCCCGATCGGGCAATAGCCCTATTTTAGGGTTAAGTATGGCATACCCAATACCTGAAATACTCTCGACAAAAAGATGTTCAAAATTCAGCCTCCATTTAGTCTCGATCTCATCTGATAGCCCATACCTATGTTAAAAAAGGTGTTCTCATAATAAAATTTTGATGGAAATATTGAATATTTTGTTGAGAAAACGCCTTTTTTAACTTTTGGGAGATCAAAATGATCTGAGATGAGATGAGACTGAATTTTTAACATCTTTTTATTGCGAGAATTGGCTTTGACTTTTCTGTAGTGAAGAAATTTTAAAGTCTAGTGCTATTCTTCATAATGTTTTAATAAAATGTGAAGTAATATGACCCGGACTGAACGAGGTGGACAGAATCCTTTCTGTGGAATAGGTGAAAATAATGAAAAATGACTAGCCATTTATTGATATTAGATTTAAGCTGTTTGTTTTTGTATATAAATATATGAATTTGAAAATACTGACATGTTTTATTTGATTACTTTCCAACACAAGGAGTGCTGGAACACAGTTCCTCACACCATTCACAGTAGTTACAGTCTGAATACCTTCAGAGGAAGAACTTAAGAATATATCGTTTTTCTCAATAATATATTATAGTGTGTATATTCTAAAGTACGAATATATTTATATATATATATATGTGTGTATTTATGTATTTTTTTAAGAAGAATATTAACAACCGAAATTACCAATATTCCCCCTAACCCCTCCAGCTAAGCTAAATAATTGCTTGTGTTAGGGGTGGATTCACGTCGGTAGTGTAATGGCCTGGCCCAGGGTCAGTCGGGGTGCGAGGGATATGCTCTATGGGCAACCTTACACCCCGGCGTCTGTAGACCCGAGACGGCGTGCGGTTTTAGTCGGTTCAAGCCCGACATAACCGCCCCCGCTGGCACGCGGGGGGGTATCCGAAGGGATTTCCGCACGATAAAAAAAAAAAAAAAGGATTCGAACCCGGGACCTCTCGATTGTTAGGTCGAATCCTTAACCACTAAGCTATTTAAGTATATGTATGTAAGTACTTTTTTTTTTCGTGCGGCCAGCGGGGGCAGTTATGTCGGGCTTGAACCGACTAAAACCGCACGCCGTCTCGGGTCTTCAGACGCCGGGGTGTAAGGTTGCCCATAAAGCATATCCCTCGCACCCCGACTGACCCTGGGCCATCTCCGGTTTCGAGATGGATCTAGTTCCGAATTTGGGAACCACGCGTGGTTCCCAAATTGGCCACGGTGTCTCCGTCTTGCCCCGGTTTGGGGGAGGGGCACTTATCGTCCCACCGTCCCGGCCTGCTTCTGCTGGGCTGACATTCAGCCTTACCTGCCACCCCCAGGCCTGAGCTCATGGAGGACGGAGGTCGTTAAGCGACGTTGTATTTTTTTTTTCGTGCGGAAATCCCTTCGGATACCCCCCCGCCCCCCCGCCATGTTTATGTGTATATTTTACCTATTTAAGTAGGTACTTTTTATTATCTGCATTGTAGTTACTGGCATGTTTTTCTTTTCTTTTTAATCTTGTAATGTACACTTCACACCCCTTCTTTAACATAGTCTTCCTCTATAGAAGGTTTGCTGGAAGAGAACTAATATTGAGTTAAGCTCGCCATTGTATATAATTTTTATTAGTTACAAATAATTGCAAACAATAAATGACCCGGCAAACTTCGTTTCGCCTCAGAATCAAGTTATGTTTGTTACCTTATCAGTTGAATTTATTTCGTGAATTTCTCAGTAACAATCAAAGTTTATATCAAGGCACCGCAAAAAGCTGACCATGATGTGATGTCATTACCCTCGTAGGTGCAGCATAAGTCTCAGGTCACACATAATAAATAATAAAAATAAATCAGTTTATTATCATTTTCTTCTTGTCTACGACACACACACGGCTACACAAGCTTACAACATAACATACACACAAGATGTAGACAGCGCGCCCGATCCCCGCCCCGCCGCGTTCTTCAGACACTTCTCATTTTGTCGTCGCGGACCAAGCACGCGCACATCCAATTGTAATCTTTTTGCTCCTTTATAATACAGCAATCTATATAATTTACAGTCCGCTTTTTACTTTCTTACATTACAACCTCGTAGGACCCTAGTCATATTCACTTCTTGCTATACGAAACAGTGTTTGAGTACCTTTTTTTTTTTTTTTTTTTTTTTTTTTTTTTTTCGTGCGGAAATCCCCTCGGATACCCCCCCGCCGGCCAGCGGGGACGGTTATGTCGGGCTCGTACCGACTAAAACCGCACGTGTTTGAGTACCTACGTAGTAACTATTTATTAATCTGTGGTTTGAGGCACTTCTTTTAGGTAAATAATTACCTGTGTTAGAGCACACTTCACATTAAATAAAAAGAAGCTTATCAGGTAAGTACCTTTTTGTTTCTTTTTTTTTATACCACTCAGGTGGCAGACAAGCTCACGGCCCACCGGATGGGAAGCGGTTACCGCGGCCTATGGACGTGTGCAACACCAGGGGCGTCACACTCGCGCTGCCAACCCTGTAAGAACCTTCTAATTTTGAAGAACCCCATATTGTAGTCGCTTGGGAAAGTCACAGCAGGGAGCTCATTCCACAGCCTGAGGGTGCGCGGAATAAATGCCTTTCATACCTCACTGTACGCACCGTTTCCGGTCGCAACGTGTGAGGATGAATCCCCTGTCTGTGGCGAGCGGTGCGATGATAGAATGTGGTCGTGGGCATCATATCATACAATTCTGCTGAACACACCCCATTTCACTTACGCCGATGATACAGCACTTTTGGCATATGGTGAGAGTTGGGATGATGCTAAACTACATTCAGAAAACGCATTAAGGAGAGTAATACATTGGTTAGCAAATAATCTTTTAACATTGAATGCTATGAAGACCAAATTTGTACGTTTCAAAATGCCGCATACATCAAAACCAGCTGCTGAAACCGGAAATCTAAAAGCCCATAACTGTCCGCAAAACACTGTAGCCTGTACCTGCCTGTCGTTGACGATGATATAATCCATAAAATATCTCGGAGTATTCATTGACGAAAAACTAGACTGGACCACTCAATTGGATTCATTAACGTCTCGCATCAGAAGACTCATTTACATTTTTAAACATCTCAGGTTTTCAGCGGATAATGTTACTCTCCGAATGGTTTACTTGGCCCTGTGTCAATCGATCCTTATCTACTGTATCCCTGTGTGGGGGGGAACTCATAAAACTGAGCTATTGAAGCTTGAAAGAGCTAAAAAAAAAAATACTTTAAACCACGTGACTATCCTACATATATGTTATATTCAGAGTGTAAGGTCCTATCCTAAGCGTCAGGAAATTATACATTTTAAAATCCATCCTCCGCAAGCACTCTATGATTTCTTATAATAAGCAGCTTTTAAGACAGCGGCGTCGGGGCTTTCCGTTATGTCCAACTGTCCCTTGCAGGACGGCTTTCGCAAAACGACAGTTTAATGGCCTAAGTTCTAGGCTTTATAATAAAGCCCACAAACAATTGAATATCTACGCCTTGACTAAGAGTGACCTAAAACACAAGCTTAATGCTTGGCTTCAGACGTTAACAAATAGTGATGTCGAGGAGATTCTAACCACGGTATAGTAATGTGAGATAGGCTTATACTGCAGACTTGAAACAAACAAACATACATGTATAAACACCCACACACACACACACACACACACACACACCCACATATACGTTATTTTTATATTTACATACTTTAATACATAACTTATCTAAGTATTTTGTTCGCCCACTGCATGTACCAAAAAAAAAAAAATTGTAACCGCGATAACACTTTATAAATGGACACTCTTTCCTAAGATACAGACAGAATTTCTGCCTAGTTTAGGAAAATGAGTCCTACGACCCTTCTTTTGTGGTACGGGTTTTTCTATTCTTTATAAGCTTTAATTATAAAAGACAACTCTGTATGCCATGTACAAACTACTTATAAATAAATTTATTATATTATAAAGGCGGTAGAAAACGCACAGGGAGGCGAATTCTATATAAAATAACAGTTTGAAGTGTATGTGTGATTGTATTCTCATATTTTTAATTATTCTCATTGGTAGTATAAGCTCAGTATCCCGAGGGGGTCATCTCGAAGCCGTAGATGGCCGAGGGTCAGCCGGGGTGCGAGAGAATTTTGTTATTCGGCCACCTTACACCCGGCATTAGAGACCCGAGACGGTGTACCTAACTAACTACACCCACTGGCCGACGACGGTTCTTTTTTTTTAACGTGCGAAAATCCCTTCGGATACCCGCCGGCCAGCGGGGGCGGTTATGTCGTGCATCGACTAAAACCGCACGGTGTCCTGCCCAAGTGTCCATTGCCGGGCACCCCGGGTAAGCCCTCGAAAGGATATTGCCTCGCCTGGTGGGGTCGGGTTTTATTCCGCGTCGGTGAGTAGGCAGGCGTGTGTAGAGGACACACACGAAACGCCTCCGCCACGGCCTGCTTCTGTAAGGACGGCGAGTCGGCCAAGTGCCGTCCTCAGGCCCCAATCATGGAGGTCGGTAGTCCCGGGCGTAGACGAGTCTGCGGCGTTCTCGCGAGCTTAAATTTTTTTTAAGCTTTTAAACCTCGCTCATTAGCGAGGTTTAAAAGCTTAAACTTCCCTTCCTCTTGATTTTATGACTTGTTCCCGCTGAGTAACTCCAGTTTGTGTCATACTGTTACCTCAATTGGAAAAAACATCCCGAAAAGTAACACTGTAATTTATTGAAACCTTTTTTTTTCCTAAAGGTAACACTGTAACATATCACTGTAACACCTCTTTGTAATAAAATCATTGTTGAAATACGCCTTCAACAAAATGTAACGATTAACTAATATAATATTAATAATATATAATATTCCTTACACATTTACATAACGCTGTCTAGTCCCAAACTAAGCCAAGCTTGTACTGTTGGTACTAAACAACTGATAAACATATTTATATACTTTTTTTTTGTAAATGCATCGATATTATAAGTAGATACAATAAGTAAAGTGGGCTAAGTTAGGCTAGAACTGTGACCCCACCAGAGCGCGAGCCGAGCGAGCGAAGCCAGCGTGCCGCGGCAGCGGCCGGCGAAGCGCCAGATTTTATTTAATTTTCACCTAAACTATAAAGTTCTGGTACTTTTTGGGATATTTCGTCCTGATATGTAACCCTGTTACATACAAAGATTATAGTGTTAATTATTGAGAAAAAAAACTGCTGCAATGATTTACAGTGTTACTTTTCGGGACTTTTTGTCCAATTGAGTAACAGTAGGACACAAACTGGTGTTACTCAACGGGAATTTTATACTGGGTGTAGCGCGCGGTTTTGCATTCTACACCACCGGAAACCAAGAGTTGGTAGAGCGTTCGAACGCTATGTCGGTGGTCGCGGGTTCGATTCCCGCTCAGTGGAAATATTTGTATGCATTAATATGTATATTTGCATTCTGCTGGGTGCTTTTTATGTGAAATATGTATGTAGAAAAAAAAGTATCTATCGGATAAACAAATATCCGCACTCTAGGACTCATAGCGAGTAGTTATACCTTTTTTCTGCTTACTTTAGGTCTAGATAGCGTTGTGTAGTACGGACGCGATTGTCAATAATTACTGCGATCCAATATCGTGATCCGGAGTCAATAAGTACGAATCGCGTTTGCACATCAATAATATCAATACATATTGACAGGATTGCGATATATATTGATTATATAATCACGATCTATATCTTAGAATATTATATTTATTTGACAAAAATAATAATTGATGACTAATTTATTTTTATTGCCGTTTCTTGGTGGCTGAACTCCTCCGTAACCACTCGCGCGATCTTGACCAAATTTACCACGTTGATAGTGTGGGCACTGAGGAGTGTTTTGAAGCGAGATGGTTCATATCCGATGTACCATTGAGGAATAATCACCGATAAACAGTTTCACGAGCGCGCAGCCTTAGGTAAGCGCGCGACCGTTGTAATATGTCTTATTTTCAAGTTAGAGTCCTGCTCGCTCAGCTCAATTTATTTCAGTCGCACCTTGCACTGAATTCCTAGTTAACGATTACGTTATTTAATTCTTATTTATGTTTGACAGAATGAAAAATATATACATACCAATCGGTGCATATAAATATACATACATTCATATAAATATTTGTTAAAACACACTTATAATCTAATCTTATCAACCATGATGGAGCATCTTCATATATATATTATCACTGATATCGTAAAACTACAAGCCTTTGCAGTTCTGAAACATTGTCGGTGACGTCTGCCCGCGAATCTAGTACTTCCTTCTGACAGTTGTCACCCTACTGTTCTTGAAGCCTGTGTCTGGAGTATTGTGCTATTGGGTTCCACGTTTGTTCATATTGAAGAGTCTGTACACCATCACTGCAAGGTACTGTCCACTGTCGAAGGAGTTAAAAGGAATACACACTGAAGGTAAGTCGATTGGCACTGTTCTCTGGCTAACCCATAAACTTGGTATATTTTTGGGACCATCAGGTATAACAGACATATGTGGCACCAAGATTTTTGGAGTCCAAGCCTATTTACAAACTACTAATTGACTTTCAGTTCCGATGGCAATGTGATTTTATGGTTGATATTCATTAACATGAGTTGATATCCAGGGTCTTTTTTTATTCCTAGAATCTTTGACATTGTCAAAGTCTATCTTCTGATTTCATTTAATGTATCTATAGTCTTATATTTCAACCCACTTAGCGTTTTGCTCTTACTAATCTATTCTTATTCTGTTCTATTGATCACGCTTACATTCTTGTCTTGTAATACCATACCAGTTCTCGCTTTCATACCTGTCGCACGTTCATTCCATGCCTCTCATATTTTTGGGATTTAGGGGTAGGGGACTATATTTTATTTATTTTGCCAGTTTTCTGATTGATTTTCGGTATCACCACCAGGTGTTTAGCCTGGCAGCATAGCCATTTCGTGTTCTCCCAGTGTAAAGTCCAGTTGGTCTTTACATGAACTGTGGTTGAAGTAGATGTTGAGTAGTTGAAGTGGTGGAGCACGTAAAAGAAGATTCACTATTGTAATGTTTATTTGTATCAAGTTAAGTGTAGACACAGAGTTCTATTGGCAAATCTTTCTTTGTATAGTGTACTGAGTCACTGTTCGTTACGTACTACTTTAATTATTGTATAGGAATTATTTATATGACTTATTAATAACAATTGCTGCGCGCAGCTCAATTAGGTTGCCGATTGGGTAAAACATATTAAGCATGTATGTTGAAACCATACATATTGGCGACCCCAAAGAAAAGATCAAATATAGTAAAGTTAAAAACTAAGAGGCTATCAAGAGAAAGAGGTGCCAGTATTTATATTTAAATGTATGTATATATATATATATATTATAAGCAGAAACGCTTATTTTACGTTAATATTTTAAAATAACGTTCACTACCTTATCTATAAATAGAAGTCGCGCCATAGTTCGGGTGCATTTGCACGGCGGCGCTCGAATTGGACAGCTGACCTTTGGTGATGTACTTTTTGAATTGTCTATTTTCCTTATTTGATTTTCCTGATCTATTGCTTTATAGTTTGTATGTGTAACTGATTTGTTCCTAATTAAATATGTTGTGAAACGAGTATTATACGTGTACGTTCGCCTCGGTTTCATGTTTTTTTATTTAAATCAGTCCTCACTTGCTAAAAATATTATATATATCATCTAGTAATGTAATCGAACTAGGATTGATGTCATGGGCTCTGATACTATGATTCTATAGTAAATTACTTCGAAGCACGAGCGTTCATTTGTTTAGTAATAGTAGATTTTTACTCTTTTTAATTTTTTCTTATCATGGTACAGTCGGAAAAGGAGATAAGTAGTGTGGAGTCTGGGGTTTTCCTGTACATCTTCTTGTCGATCACTAATGGTATTTTAGTAGATTGTTCAACAAGGGACAAGCCATAATGACACGAGATGTTTTAGCCACCCGAGCGAAGCGAGGGTGGCTAATAGTTCGAGTGTCATTTTGGTTGTTTGGTCCCACGTTAAACACTCTACTTTTCACTTTGAATGCGAGGAAAAAAAACGACATTCTATACAAAATTATAATATTTATAATAACAAAGTTTCTTAAAATTACGTATTAATCGTTAATCTAACCTAAGAAAAGTTAAAAGTGCAATTTGTACATTTATTTACATTTAAATATATGGTTTTCCCCGGTATATTAAGGCGTTAATTCTTCTCCACTGGATGACGATGATGACATATTTGGTCCGTAATTTATTAAGTTGCACAACTAATTGGTGTAGGTAATTGGTGATTACAACGTAAGCTTAATACGAATAATCTATTCAAAATTCAAATTGCAAAGAAATTTGTCCCGCGGTTTTTTTTTGTTATGTGACCGTACGCTTTAAATGATTGCATATTTAGCCAACAGATTCAAACTTGAAAAATAATTTAAAACTAATTGGAAATGCATAATAAAAAGAAATTAATCCTTAATACTTACATAATAATTAATTAAATTAATATCATTAATCGTGTTTCACGAAATTAAATGGGTTTTTTAGATTTTATCAAATGTCATTTTGAGGTTATTTCTAAACACAATCACTAAAAGGTGATAATCCTCCCATTCACAAACACCGTGATTGGCTGTTTAGGAGTTTTCAAAGTAAATTAAAAAAAAATACTTTAGTCCTAGGGACTAAAGTATTTTTTTATTAATAAGGAACTTTAGTCCCGATATGCAGAGACTAAAGTAACATTTTAAGAGCATGAGAAGTGAAAAAATTATAACACACGGATTTTATATGACTTAATATATTTATTTGTAATTATAATTCTACTGAACGGGGTTTATTGGGATTTATGCGAGATTGTTTATATTTACTGAACGAACTAGAGAGAATCGCGAAACTCTGTTCAGTGTTCGAGCCTAATGCACTTTTTACTGCTTGATCTTCTCTTCGTACGGCGGGTCAAGGCCGGAGCCTCTGGTCACCCGCTCACTCGAACTGTCCGCAAACCTTTTTTAGGGTTCCGTTGCCAAATGGCAAAAAACGGAACCCTTATAGATGAGTCATGTCTGTCTGTCTGTCCGTCCGTATGTCACAGCCACTTTTTTCCGAAACTATAAGAAATATGCTGTTGAAACTTGGTACGTAGATGTATTCTGTGAACCGCATTAAGATTTTCACACAAAAATAGAGAGATAGTTAGATACTCAGTGAGTATGTTTCACTATTTTGAAATCTTGAAATGAAAATGTAGAAAAACACGCATGCTAAGCGGGCGCTCTACCATCTGAGCTACGCCCCCTTGTTCATGGAGGTTCGAAATACTGTATAATATACTAAGCTCACATTATCTCAAATATTTTGAACAACTATGACGTAGAACGGTACAATCTTTTAACGTGACGTCTTTTTTTTTTTTTTTTTATATATATTTGTTCCGTCAATTGACTGCATCGCGCTGGATGGTGAGAAGCTAGGGTGAAGTTCAGAAGATATGGGCCACCATCCCAGATGCTGACGATCCAAAAATGGTATAGCCCCTACCTTGACGGCCTCAAAAGATGCTTTTTCACGCCCCGCTTGAAGAACCCGGGATTGTAAGAAGAAGGAAACACGTGCGCGGGCAGAGCATTCCAGCTCGCCACGTCACTTTGCTTTCAATGTATGACAAACATTTTGATGAAATGCGTTTCAATCAGAATATTTTAAACCACTACGGTGGGATGCAAATGGGTCTGTACGACACTGTACTCTGTGAGAAATTTGATGACACAAATTTGTCACAAAATTCGGCCGGGTGGGTACCGTGCACGCTTGCGAAAAACGCTCCATAGTAATCCAATTTCGGTTTGATTGCGTTCAGGGGTCAGCAAGTGCATAGCCGGGCAGGAGGATTGTTGTCGCAGCACTAGTGGGACTGGTGGGTGTCACGCGGTGCTGCGACGACAATCCTCTTCTGATGAGGTCGTCAAGCTGAGTGCCACCATTGTTAACATGGTATGTGTATGTAATCGGGGCCTGAGGACGCTAGTTGGCCGACTCGCCGTCCTTACAGAAGCAGGCCGTGGCGGAGGCGTGTCGTGTGTGCCCTACACACGCCTGCCAACTCACCGAAGCGGGATAAAACCCGACCCCACCAGGCGAGGCCGCGGTGGCGGCCAAGGTCCGCCGGCAACCCTGGGGTTATCCTTTCGAGGGCTTACCCGGGGTGCCCGGCAACGGACACTTGGGGAGGACACCGTGCGGTTTTAGTCGAGACACGACATAACCACCCCCGCTGGCCAGCGGGGGGGTATCCGAAGGGATTTCCGCACGTAAAAAAAAAACCCTCGTTCCTGAGACTTAACCTTCAGCTTACCATCAGAAGAGGTGAAGACCTAAATAAAAAAAATAGAAAAAAAACAATAAATTTTGGGGCTTCCCATAGGTACTTAGAACTGAAATTCAAAATATTTATTTTCATCAAACCTATACGTGTAGGGTATCTATGGATAGGTCTACAAAAATGATATTGAGGTTTCTAATATAATTTTTCTCTAAAGTAAATAGTTTGCGCGAGAGACACTTCCGAAGTGGTAAAATGTGTCCCCCCCCCTGTAACTTCTAAAACAAGAGAATGATAAAGCTAAAAAAAATATATGATGTAGGTACATTATCATGTAAACTTCCACCGAAAATTCGTTTGAACGCGATCTAGTAAGTAGTTTTTTTTAATACGTCATAAACCGTAAACCTCAATTTACCTTTCATTCAATCAATACTAATATAAAATTTAAAAAAAGCATTAGGTATTATGTTACTTGCTGCTACGGAACCCTTAATGAGCGAGTCCGACTCGCACTTGGCCGCTTTTTTTTTCCTAAGCTCTTTATTCAAACTCATTTATACATTTTATTTTAATAACGCTGACGCATGATGCCCAGGCCACTCACTATTGTATTCGAAGGAGTCCGAACACTACAGTTGACACCTGGCGACTGCAGGTTCATACATACTCAGTTTACACATACTTACAAGCTTTTAAAAACTGGTTAATTAAAATAATTTTGATTTTTCTAATAATACCTTTTTTTTTTTTATCGTGCGGAAATCCCTTCGGATACCCCCCCGCGTGCCAGCGGGGGCGGTTAAATGATAATATAACTAAACATAAAGAGGCATTTTATTTAACTTGTTTCATTTATTTAGCAGTCGGTAATAGGGTTTTTCATATGCATGGGGTCGGTGATAGGGGTTGAGCCCATTTCATAAATATAAATATAAATAAATATTCTACGACATTCTACACAGCGCTTTCTAGACCCAAAGTAAGCATAGTTTAACTAGCTTGTGTTATGGGTTCTAGAATGCGGATAAACATACTTATATACTTTTTTTTTGTAAATACATACATATTATACATTATTTTATTTTTCTTTAATGCTTGCTAGTTATTTCTATAATCGAGTAAAAAGATAATTAATTTCATCACCTGAAAAATAATAAAAAATGATTCCAGTTATTGAACATGTGCTTATTTTTTGTATGTCAAGATGAGCATGGCTTAAACTGGCGGTATTAGGTGCCTTTATCCTTTTTATATATCGGAGAATTTCGAATATCTAGGACGTTTCTAGGTACCTCAGTTGGGGGTGTGTGTTGGGTAAGGAGTGTGTGTTGGGTAAGGGGTGTGTGTTGGGTAACCTCCTCGAGTGTCGCTCCGATTCCGATCCCGCTGCAGTCCGGGGGGAACGGAATCGGAGCGGCCGCTACACCCTGGGCGGCGGTCAATGGCTTCCCCTTCACCCCTTCATAGGGTTGGCATTGATCGTCGGCCAATACCCAACGTGGCGGGAACACATCGCTCTCCGTACTCCTCTGCTTTCAGAAGAGACAGGATGAGCGATGCTGTTAGTGGTGAGATGGCCCAGGGTCAGCCGGGGTGCGAGGGATATGCTCTATGGGTAACCTTACACCCCGACGACTGAAGACCCGAGACGGCGTGCGGTTTTAGTCGGTGCAAGCCCGACATAACCGCCCCCGCTGGCCGGCCGGTATCCGAAGGGATTTCCGCACGACAAAAAAAAAAAAAAAAGGTATCTCAGTTGAAATTCCCCCTCTAAAGGACTGGTCGCGGCTTCCAGTCCCGTCCTGGAAGTTCTCATTTTCCGAACTAGATTTAAATTCATAAGTCTTCTGAAAGTACGTGGCCGCACCAGTGAAAGGGGACTCTTGCAGTTTGTCCGCTATATCAGGGACATTAAGAGGCCACAGATGCAGGAGTTGATATTTGATGCATATTTTCATAATAATCTTGTGTTCTAAAGAAAATGGCTCATAGGTGTGAAAAGATAAATCCCTTGTAAGCTTGCAGGTGCAACCACGAATCACAACTAGTATGTATTTAGATAGTGAAGATCAAAAGATTATACTTTGTGATAACAATGACATTATCGAGTAAAACACTCTTTCTTTATCTCACTTATAATATTAACTTGAAGGTTAACCTAAGGACAGTGTACCCCGTTTTGTAGCAGTTCCGCAAGAGCATAGTCAAACAGCAGGTATACCGTCTCGTAGGTGAGCCCAGATGACTTTGGTGAGGCTACTTGCACCTAACCGTTTCAATCCATCCACCAATTTCGTACTTTTAACCAGCTCTACATACACACACGTAGTTAGGTTTTTTTTTCCCAATGGCAATGTTACCCGTATGGTAGACCATGTTTCCACTTGCTGCAATCCTGCTCTACACCATTCGCTTCTTCTCGCTCCTACCATCTTAACGTTAAATCCCGATTGTATCCGAGGTCTTTACCTTGAAGCCCACGATTCGCTTTCTAGCTTTTCCTTCTCGACTTCGCAAGGTCCTGGGCATCCCTGGCAGTGAGACCATTGGCATGCATGTCATCTTCTACGACTTTATGCCAGTAGGTACATCTTGGGTCTACTTCTCATACCAGACCCAGCGGGGATGGCATGACCAGACATGTGTTTCTTATCAACTAGCTCTATTGAGAGTAATATTTACTAGGTCCGCAAGGCAATATGAGCTGAGATTTTACTAATTGTGGTTTTTGAGAAATCAGCTTTTGAATTTTTTCTTCGGTGATAATTCCTCCGTGGTACTTTATGATTTAAATTTGTATAGCCTATGTCCGTCACATCACTATCATCTATGATTATGCTAAAAATCATTAAAATTTAAATTAAAGTCTAGGCGCTAGAGGGACACAAACGAAATACATCGCGTGGAGTGAAAGGAGCTTTCGCTCGACTTCGTCTCACTCTCAGCTCAATTACTGCTCTGGAATTACTACTAGTAGGTACTAATTGCTTCATGTGTCAACAGATGACTCCGATAAAAGTACCTACGTTGAAGATGGTGGATGGCAAAGAGATGCCAGCCATCGCACTCGGCACCTGTCTAGGAATTGGTAAGGTAAGTTCCTCAAAGACAAAGTAAAGTCAATATTGGTTTATCCTGTATAGATCACAATAACAGAGGTTACAAAACGTCAAACAACTAAAAAAAAAAGTATATCGGAGAATTTCGAATATCTGGGACGTGTCTAGGAAGCGCAGTTTTTTTTTTAAGAATTTTAGTAACCGAAATTATTAAAATTCCCCCTAACCCCTCTAGCTAAGCTTAATTGCTTGTTTGTGTTAGGAGTGGGTCACTGGTCACCTCTCCTCTCGATCGTAGGGTCGACTCCTTAACCACTAAGCTACCGACGAGTATTCCTCCTGTAAGGGACTGGTCGCGGGTTCAAATCCCGTCCTAGATGTTCTCTTTTCCGATCTAAATCCATATAAAAATAAACCAACTTAGGTTTCTGTACTAACCACCGGTTCACGCGGCCTCGTCCTGAGAAGATTCCGAAAAGAAATGAATATATTGAAAACACATGATAACATAACATAACTTCACGCCTGTATCCCCGAAGGGGTAGACAGAGGTGTATTACACACCCACGATTCGCCAGTTATGTTGAGGTCCCAATGTAATAGGGGGCGAGCCTATTGCCATCTACCGGGCACATTATTAAGCGAGCGATAATTAACATTTATTAATGCACATATAACTACGAAAAGTCAGAGGTGTGTGCCTGGGGTGACTGGGGATCGAACTCGAGACCTCGTCTCAGCAGTCCGTTACGTACGCCACCGGGCTATCGCCGCTACATGATTATACATTATTTAATGAAAATAACATTGTTTTTATTTGAGTAGCCTAGTCAGCTAACAGTTTTGTTTTAAAATTTTGATTTAATATAAAATACTAGGTATGTCCCGCGGCTTCGCCCGTGGCACACCTACTGGCTCGCATTTGTCCCATACATGTCCGTAATTTATTATTTCTACAATAATGTATGGAAATTTTGTTGACATTTATGATCACTGCTACGCTCCCGTAGTGAGTAGCGTGATGATATATATAGCCTATATCCTTCCTCGATAAATGGGCTATTAAACCCAAAAAAAAATTTCGTTCCGAAGCAGTATATACTGAGATTAGTGCGTTCAATCAAACAAACAAACAAACTCTACAGCTTTATAATATTAATATAGATTCTTGCATTTTATAATAGCCTTTTTGGGAGTTTCTTTATAATGAAACTTTTAAATCTATTTAGAGATAGATTTCAAATTTCATTAGGGAGCTTATCTACGATGGATCACGTTTGCCTAGAAGGAACCTATTCACTCAATCAATCAATCAATTAGTCTATTGTAGTCCACTGCTGGACATAGGCCTCTCCCACTTGAGACTTGAATATTCCGAGGTTATGCTTTCCGGAAATACAGACTCAGCCAGGCAATTCCACTCCTTAGCTGTACGCATAATAAATTTGTCGCCGAAACCTTTGGTCGTTCGTTGGTGGAAAGGGCTTGGAGGCATCAAGTTGTGCAAATACCAGCACACACTCTCCGAAATGCATCCGTAAAAAACCGATAGGCCTGCAACTTTGCATCGATGTTCAAGGCTCTGAAGCCTTTTCTCGACGAGTGCATCGTTGTTAATGAGCCTCTTGGCCCGTCTCTCTATCATCTCGAGCGCTGCTAGGTGGTATTTAGCTGGGCCGTCACATAGATACGAGCAGGATCCATACTCCATACAGGATCGAACCTGCGCTTGGTACAAGTTAAGCAACTGTTCCGGTGTGAAGTACTGTCGCACCTTCGACAGAATACTCAGCTTTTTAGCAGCCACTTGTGCTTTAGACTCAATGTAAGATAGAAATTAAATGGAATATATAACACTGTATCTAAATGATTTATTCATTTACAGACTTTAACTCACAAGCCGGAGAGCAAAAAACTCCGAGACATAGTTCTCCAGGCCATAGACCTGGGGTACAGGCACTTCGATACAGCCTATATCTACCACACCGAGGAGGAAATAGGAGAAGCAGTAAATATGAAGATCGCTGAAGGAGTTGTTAAAAGGGAAGACATTTTTATTACTACTAAGGTGAGGCCTAAGTCGATGTTTGATCTTTCGATTTTATGGTCTAGGGGCTGGTCAATCATTTTATAGGATTTAGTCCCCGATAATACGTCAGGGTTGCGAAGGTTGGCCCGTTGAAGTCAGGTCGGTGTCCTAGGGATATCCATGGTACCTTGTTTCCCGGCAACACCAGCAGATGTGTAGATACACCTGTGTTGTTTTAGTCAGTTCGAGTGTGACTACCCACCTCACCATTTCCACTGAGACGAAGCTCGAGGTCCGAAAAAGAACGGCATTCAGGGTCGACTATGAAGAAAAACAACAAATCATTTAGGTAGTCTTTATACAGGGGTGCGACTGGTTGGATCACCTCCAAGTTTGGTGCACCCTGTGCAACGTGGGCGATGACGCATCATTGATTGCTCCTCTGGAGTAGCTGGCGTCAACGTCAACGAACAAGAGTCTGACCAACCGGCCCTTTTCAGGGCCAGCTGACCCCATTGCACAAGGGGGTCGGGGTATGGCGGGCCTGCAAGGCCCGCGGGGAGGGTGGTCGCTCCAGGTACCCCTCTGCAGTTATCAGAGGGGACACTGCGAATGGCCCAGGGTCAGTCGGAGTGCGAGGGATATGCTCTATGGGTAACCTTACACCCCGGCGTCTGTAGACCTGAGACGGCGTGCGGTTTTAGTCGGTTCAAGCCCGACATAACCGCCCCCGCTGGCCGGCGGGGGGGTATCCGAAGGGATTTCCGCACAAAAAGAAAAAAAACGTAGTCTTTATACACGTACGTGCTACCAACCTAACACATGAGGTAATCTGATGACGACAGTACATCACCTAAAGTATGACTCTCTTATTCCATGGTGTCACAAGTCTCCTGTTTCACTATAGAACCGGCCTATTCTGAAATGATATCCCTCAGTTTGGCCTCCACAGAGGCCACGGTTAACTTTTCACGGCCCGCTTAAAGAACCCGGGATTATAGGAATAAAGAAACATATTACGTATATTGTTTAAACCATATGTGGGTGACCCCTCAGTCCAGCACGTGTTGTTCAGGATAGGGAGACAGAGGCAGCGAATTAGAGCGCCTAGGAATCTATATATGTGAAGTTCTAGAATTCTAATGGAACTGTTTCTTATTCTTCTTCCAGCTGTGGAACTCTGCTCACAAGCGCGACCAGGTCCTGCCCGCTTTCATGGAGTCATTGAACAAGTTGGGACTGGACTACATCGATTTGTACCTTATACACTGGCCCAATGCGCTCAATGTAAGTATATATGGTTTACCTATTTAAAATAAGAAGTGTTCAGCATTTTATCTGTCTAAGCTGCATTGACACAGCAAATCCGTTTGGACAAAGTTTTGACAATATAGCACTGATAAGACTTGACTTTGACACTCTTTAACATTAGCTGATAAAATCGAACGTAGGTAGTCAATATTGGGGTGTGTGTTGGGTAACCTCCTCGAGTGTCGCTCCGATTCCGATCCCGCTGCAGTCCGGGGGGAACGGAATCGGAGCGGCCGGTACACCCTGGGCGGCGGTCAATGGCTTCCCCTTCACCCCTTCATAGGGTTGGCATTGATCGTCGGCCAATACCCAACGTGGCGGGAACACATCGCTCTCCGTACTCCTCTGTTTTCAGAGGAGACAGGATGAGCGATGCTGTTAGTGGTGAGATGGCCCAGGGTCAGCTGGGGTGCGAGGGATATGCTCTATGGGTAACCTTATACCCCGGCGTCTGAAGACCCGAGACGGCGTGCGGTTTTAGTCGGTGCAAGCCCGACATAACCGCCCCCGCTGGCCGGCGGGGGGGTATCCGAAGGGATTTCCGCACGATAAAAAAAAAAAAAAAGGTAGTCAATATTTGGGGGTGTGTTTTGGGTAACCTCCTGGAGTGTCGCTCCGATTCCGATCCCGCTGCAGTCCGGGGGGAACGGAATCGGAGCGGCCGGTACACTCTGGGCGGCGGTCAATGGCTTCCCCTTCACCCCTTCATAGGGTTGGCATTGATCGTCGGCCAATACCCAACGTGGCGGGAACACATCGCTCTCCGTACTCCTCTGCTTTCAGAGGAGACAGGATGAGCGATGCTGTTAGTGGTGAGATGGCCCAGGGTCAGCCGGGGTGCGAGGGATATGCTCTATGGGTAACCTTACACCCCGGCGTCTGAAGACCCGACACGGCGTGCGGTTTTAGTCGGTGCAAGCCCGACATAACCGCCCCCGCTGGCCGGCGGGGGGGTATCCGAAGGGATTTCCGCACGATAAAAAAAAAAAAAAAAAAAAAGGTAGTCAATATTTGGGGTGCGACTGGTTGAATCACCTCCAAGTTTGGTGCACCCTGGGTAACGTGGGCGATGACGCATCATTGATTGCTCCTCTGGAGTAGCTGGCGTCAACGGCCAAGAGTCTGACCAACCGGCCCTTTTCAGGGCCAGCTGACCCCATTGCACGAGGGGGTCGGGGTATGGCAGGCCTGCAGGGCCCGCGGGGGGGCGTGGTCGCTCCAGGTACCCCTCTGCTGTTATCAGAGGGGACACTGCGAATGGCCCAGGGTCAGTCGGAGTGCGAGGGATATGCTCTATGGGTAACCTTACACCCCGGCGTCTGTAGACCCGAGACGGCGTGCGGTTTTAGTCGGTTCAAGCCCGACATAACCATAAATATAGTCAATATTTATTTACTTACCACTATCTAAAAGATACAAAAGGAAAAATGGATAAATTAGGTACCTATAACTATAAAAGATAAAGCACTACGAACACAAATATTATGGGTCTTAGTGAGCTGTATTTGATTCCAACACTATGTATTCTTCTTCTTCGAGTCAATGGCTAAATATTTAATATTTGATGGCTAGATTTTTATATTTTGTCGGCCCAAAACTTGGCAGAAACGTATAAATGCACGGAAATTTACTCGAGTTGATAGGAGAAAATATAAATATTAGGGGAACCTATTGAACTTAGGACGCAATTTATTTTTTTATTTTTTTAAATGAACGGTGAAAATAGGACCTGTCAAATAGGCATAGATAGAAAGATCAGTTATTCAAGAACATAATTCATGTTTATAATCTGTGGACTGTATTCATTTACTGGGTACAAAAGGCGCTAGAAAAAAGACGGGAAACCTGTCCGAAGTACAACAGACCCGAAGGTCGTTGGATCGTACCAGTTTTTTTGGTCATATTATGGTAAAATGAAGATAAACACCAGTAGGCTGTAGTACGAAAACGTTTTCTATTCAATTAGTCTAATGTTCAATGTGCGTATAGTCAATTTAGGAAGCTAAAATACAACACAAGAACCTTTCCTTTAAACCGCTTTTATAAACAACTTAAAGTTGAGGTAAGTTTAGAACATCAATGCTATCTGTTATTATTGTGCCGTTTGTACCAATCCAGGTATTAAAATGGTTAATAATGTAGGCAGTAGTGATTCTGCTGTTATGTGCTGGAGCACCATCTTGCTGTAGAATTATTTGGTTTCGCTCTTCCTCAAAAGTCTGCATTACAAAAGATGGATGTTAGTTAAAGAGCTTTAACTTGACTCATTGAATTTGTAACTTCAGATTTCCTGGTTTTCCTTTCATTTAATTTATCATGTTTGTCAGAGAGATTTCATCCTTATAATTGACCCTAACGATCGATGCAATAAAAGTACAGGGTATATTTTTTTCAGATTTTAGCCGGTTCGATTCCCGGGTGTGGAAGAGAATTTTCGAAAATCTTTGAATGCAGTTTGCTTTCTATTCAAAAATAAAGGAATGTTTCCTTTGAGTAAAATTTTCTATCTACAGTATTAAGAGTACTTTCCCTCCAGGTGGCATTACAAAATTCCACCCTGTATATACTTCGATAAAATTAGGGAGGAAAGCTTTATATTCAAATTAGGTAAAACACTGTCCAACGTAACACAGGTTCCCCTATACCGCCCAACTTGTCATCTATCACTACACTATTATTCAACATTACCTTCGTATTGCCAAATAAGTTATAAGTACACCCCCAAGGTATATTTTGGGCAGTTTGGGCATATTTAGAGTCAGGTACAGCGGCGTTGGGGTGCTTGGTTGGGGACCTCCACGCGGTGCACCCTGGGCAACGGAGACGGCAGCGCCTCTCTCCTAGGGCGGGAGAGACGCTGCCGCCTACGGCCAACTCCGACCGAGGCGAGGACGGCCCTGTTGAGGGCTGTTCGGAAGCTTTCCACGTGTCCCTCTGAGTAGCAGATGGCACAGTGGAGAGCAAGTAAGGGGGCCATCTCGAAACCGGAGATGGCCCAGGGTCAGTCGGGGTGCGAGGGATATGCTCTATGGGTAACCTTACACCCCGGCGTCTTAAGACCCGAGAGGCGTGCGGTTTTAGTCGGTGTAAGCCCGACATAACCGCCCCCGCTGGCCGGCGGGGGGGTATCCGAAGGGATTTCCGCACGAAAAAAAAAAAAAAAAAAATGTTGCCGGGCATCCCGGGTAAGCCCTCGAAAGGATAACCCCAGGGTTACCGGCGAATTTTGGCGCCACCGCGGCCTCGCCTGGTGGGGTCGGGTTTTCTCCCGCGTCGGTGAGTTGGCAGGCGTGTGTAGGACACACACGTACGACACGCCTCCGCCACGGCCTGCTTCTGTAAGGACGGCGAGTCGGACAACTGCCGTCCTCAGGCCCCGATCATGGAGGTCGGTACTGTTGGTAGTCCCGGGGCGTAGACGAGTCTGCGGCGTCCTCGCCACAGACTGAGGAACTCCGGGGGCAGGGCGGGGGGGGCCGCGTGCCAGCGGGCGTGGTTATGTCGGGCTTGAACCGACTAAAACCGCACGCCGTCTCGGGTCTACAGACGCCGGGGTGTAAGATTAGTCGGTCCGTTTCCGATACGCCCACCCCATCGTCGGCACCGATGGGGTGAAGCCCGTGGGGGTTTCCACACGTATAAAAAGAAAAAGGGGAGTCAGGGGCACAATTGGAGCAGTCGTACTTCTATTATTCATGATTGGTCGGCTTGTTACTAGGTCAAGGCCCTGCATTCATACTGAGAGAACGTGACTATTCTATTCTGATCTCTTTCTCTCTTTAGAATCTATCTATCTCTAACACCAAGTTAATTTTCCTAGGATGATAACTCTGCCGCGAACGTAGACTACATGGAGACCTGGCGAGCCATGGAAGACATTCAGCGATCTGGCCTGACTAAATTTATAGGAGTGGCGAACTTCAACAGGGAACAACTACAGAGGGTCCTCGATGAGGGCAGCATCAAGCCGGTTACTCTGCAGATTGAGGTATGAATACTTAGAACTGAAAAGACATTACCTACTACCGCTCAGAGGGTCAATTTGCGTAATAAAAAAGCGGCCAAGTGCGAGTCGGACTCGCCCATTAAGGGTTCCGTAGCAGAAGTAACATAACAATGTTTTTTTTTTAATTTTTGTATTTGAGTTGATTGAATGAATAGTAAATTGCGGTTTACGAAGTATGACGCATTAAAAAAAGCTACTTACTAGATCTCGTTCAAACCAATTTTCGGTGGAATGGTAATGTACATCATATATTTTTTGAGTTTCAGTTCTAAGTATGGGGAACCCCCAAAATTGATTGTTTTTTTTTCTATTTTTCTGTGAAAATCTTAATGCGGTTCATAGAATACATCTACTTACCAAGTTTCAAGAGCATAGTTCTTATAGTTTAGACAGACAGACAGACATGACGAATCTATAAGGGTTCTGTTTCTTGCCATTTGGCAACGGAACCCTAAAAAGGAGTTCTTGTAAAAAAAAATTGTTGAAAATATTGGAAATTTTGTACCTTTTTTGAACACTTCTGGGCTCAAAAATTAGAATAATCATCATCTTATTTATAATTTCTCATTACCATTTCCCAGTATAGCGTCCACAGCTTGCACTTCCACTCGGTCCGCTTATTGTTTTTGATTGGTATGTCGACTTTTCCCGTAGCCGTCTGACTTCCCAACCCTAAAACGAAAGCCTGCGCCAGAGCCTACCGGCTTGCAAGTGAGGTTGGCTCGGGCCCCGAATATTATTCTGTAATCAAACAAATTAGTAATTATCGCTGCAACGTCAACTTCAACAGCATCGGAAATATTCAACATCCAGAACGGGATTTGAACCCTCGACCAGTCCCATTATAGGGCAAATGCTATGACCAACTGATAGAACCGAAATTCTTGTCGTTGTTGGTCAGAGTATTCTCCCTAACAAGGGACTGATCGTGAGTTCAAATCCCGTCCTGGATGTTGAATTTTTCCGATTTTAATTTACAGGAATAGTCAACATACTAATTGCTTCAAAAATCTCTGCTTTCCTTTTCCCAGGTGCATCCACAACTGATTCAGACGGAGCTGATCGAATTGTGCAAGTCGGAAGGTATTATTGTCCAAGGATACTGCCCACTTGGGTCTCTGGTGTTGAGGCACGGGCGCACAGTCGATGGGCCCAAGATCGACGACCCAACTCTGGTGGCGATAGGCAAAAAATATGGTAAAACTACAACGCAAGTCATCCTTCGCTGGGCAGTAAGTGGAGAAAGAATGATTTTGATTTTAAATAAGAACCATTTTATAGCTTGCATTTTATGGATTGCATTGGATGGGATGGGTTGGGATGGGATGCGATGGGATGGGATGCGATGGGATGGGATGGGATGGGATGGGACGGCACGGGATGGGTGAAGACGGTCCAGGACGTAGCGGGACGGGACGTGACAGGCCAAGACGTGGCGGGGCGGGACAGGACAGTACGGGACTGTAAGGGACGGGACGGGACGAGACAGTCAGGGTGGGACGGGTGGGGACGGGACGTGACGGTGCAGGACGGGGTGGGACGGGACGGGATGGGGTGGGATTGGAAACATAAATGTAATCAACAACCATTCAAAGCATTTAGTTGTAGATACAGTATACAGTATAATAAAAACATAAAAAAATTATCGGTACAGATGTTAGCTCTACCGACAATTCATTTTTATAGCAAGAGCATTGATAAATTTGAAATGGATTAAAGGGAAAAGGGATGTAAATATGGATGGGATGTTATACTAGTGAGGTAGCAATAGCAAATAAGCACACGGCCCACCTGATGGTGAATGGTATCGCATAGCTGGCAGCACCAATACGCTGTAACCTCTGCAGACCAGAAGTGGTCTTTTCCGTCCACTTGTACTAAGAAAATTTGACATTTCTCGTAGTTGTTTCTTTACTATAATTGTTTCAGGTAGAGAGAAATGTGGTGCCTCTACCGAGAACCATGACACCTGCCCGTCTTGCCGAAAACCTGAACATCTTCGACTTCAAACTGGAGCCAGAAGACATCGAGAAAATCAACCAGTTCAACTCTAACACTAGGTTCTGTCAGCCGTCCTTCTGGCAGGAGAACCCTCACTACCCGTTTGAGAAGACGGAAAACATTATGGCGGATATCTTTTAACCTAATGCTCATAGTGGCAGATTTTGTTACTTAGATGTAAATTATATAAGTTATAATCAATATAAATTAGAGAAATAAATGTTATATATATATAAATACATTGAATATTTTTTCAAAAAAAAAAAAAATTTTGTATAGGTGTCACAAAATTAGGTCTCTGAATTTGGTGAGATGACTTGGTATCGACAAAATATGTATTTGAAACAAAAAACAACAAACAAAAAAAATATCGGGTAAAATAAAATTTTTTTTTTTTTTTAAATATATAAAAATGAAAAAAGAACACCACCAGCGACAAGCATCACGTGACGCGACGAGCACACGTGACGCTGGTCGCGATTTAGGTGTTTCCCACACATCCGCTTGGAGAATACTGCGAGGAGAAGGACTGCACGCCTACCACGTGCGTCACGGGCTCGTCGCATCACGTGACGCTGGTCGCTGGTGGTGTTTTTTTTTCATATATTTTTTTTATTCTACCCGATATTTTTTTTTTGTTTCAAATACATATTTTGTCGATACCAAGTCATCTCACCAAATTCAGACCTAATTTTGTGACACCTTATATATAAAAAAGTATTTTTGTGTTCTAGGAACGATACCGATGCCAAGAATGTGATGTTTAGAATTTTTGTCTGTTTGTCTGCTTTTATTATCGATGTCCCAGCATCACTTGAAAACCACTGAACAGATTCAGCTGAAATTTAGCATGAACATTCTTCCAGGGTGTGGTCATAAACTGCGCTATATATCGTCACGCTACTATAAGTATGCTAGAAGCATCAGGGTTAAATAGAACATATCGATTATTATAATAATCGCCCCGGCCGACTATTGCCCACCTCGCCGGGGTTATCTTGCCGCCTCTCCCAAACTACGGGGGAGGCGTGAAGTGAATAATTATTTTATTCAAGTAACCATGACTCAATTATGCTAGTAACATTTGTTTTACTTAAAGCTATGTTAGTATCACAATTATTAACATAACATAACTCCACGCCTGTATCCCCGAAGGGGTAGGCAGAGGTGTATTACACACCCACGATTCGCCAGTTATTTTAATGTCCCAATATAATAGGGGGCGAGCCTATTGCCATTTACCGGGCACATTATTAAGCGAGCGATAATTATCATTACATTATTACATTATTCGAATTACAATTATGAATGATTAAATTTTTTTTTTTTTTTCGTAGAATATTAGTAACCGAAATTACTAATATCCCCCCTAACCCCTCCAGCTAAGCTAAATTGCTTGTGTTAGGAGTGGGTTCACGTCGGTAGTGTAATGGCCAGGATTCGAACCCGGGACCTCTCGATCGTAAGGTTGACTCCTTAACCACTAAGCTACCGACGCTTATTATGCTTTAACAAATAAATATTATGTCAATAATTATAATTCTAATTCAGGCTCTGTGTGTAACATGCGGCTGGCCGCAATGGGCCACGTATGAACAGTCTAGCCGAGCCGCGAGCGCAGCCAGCATGCTGTGTGCAATGGGCTCCCGCGCACACACCGCACGCGAGACGCGCCTCTCTTGCACATTGTCGCGAAGAAGCAGTCAAAGCCTGCTTCTGCGAACTTTGCAGAAGCACTACAAAAGCGCCGGAGCCCCAACAGCATCCTGAACGCGTTGTTGAACTGGACACGGAGGGCGTTGTACGAATTTTTGGTGTAATCAGTCCACAGGCTGCACAATAATTCCTGGTACAATAGGCTCTGAACAGTGTGGTTTTCACTTCAGTTGAGCAACGTACTACCCTGCGGATCACCATGTTAGCTATCACAGCCAACGCCCTCCGTTCCCTTTTAATGTCAATATCATCCCTCAGGGCAGATGTAACAACATGCCCCAGGTACTTGAATTCCTAAACGAATTTCAATAGGGTTCCATACAGCTTCACAGATGGCAACTCACTTACTTTCGTTAATCCGCCCTGAAAGACCATGCACTGACTTTTTTCACATTATACAAGAGTCCATGCCTCTCAGCATAACTCTCACACGTCGCTAACAAGTTACGTAACCCGCAAACTGAAGCACTCAGAAGAACCATATCGTCCGCGTAGCTTATGTTGTTAAAACATATGACATCAATATGGCAGCCGATATGTCGCTCACTAAGCGCATCAATCAAACCATTCACGTTAATGTTGAAAATAGTCGGGGCGTTATTTCCCCCTGCCTCACCCCACAATCCATCCTGTATGAGTCGGAACACTCCCGCCCACTTTACATAATGTATTTGATTGCTATACCAATACCTTGTTTCCTCACCACCAGGGGCATGTAGTACTCTCATCTTATCCCAAAGTATATCGTATACACAGGTGTTTTCCTAGTAGTATAATACTTGACAGCACTCTTTAAACCCAGTATGGCAGTTTCTGTGGACAGAACGGGTCGGAACCCAAACTGGTTATCAATAACTTCATGTACCTTTTTTTTTTTCCCCTCCCCCATCCCCTCGGATACCCCCCCGCCGGCCAGCGGGGGCGGTTATGTCGGGCTCGAACCGACTAAAACCGCACGCCGTCTCGGGTCTGCAGACGCCGGGGTGTAAGGTTGCCCATAGAGCATATCCCTCGCACCCCGACTGACCCTGGGCCATCTCCGGTTTCGAGATGGCCCCCTCGGGTTTGGGAACCACGGTGTCCCCGTCTTGCCCCGGTTTGGGGGAAGGGCGCTAGTCGCCCCACCGTCCCGGCCTGCTTCTGCTGGGGTGACAGGCGGCCTCACCTGCCACCCCCAGGCCTGCGCTCATGGAGGACGGAGGTCGTTAAGCGACCTCCGACGCCTGAGTCGCCTGCGACGCGAAACTTCATGTACCTAACCAACTGTGCATTGATAATGCTGTTAAACACCTTTGCAATTATGGTTGCCAAATATATAGGGCGATAATTGGTAATGTCTGATAAATCCCCAGCCTTGTTTTTAACTACGGGCACAACATAGATTGCTAGGCAGATATGAGTGCGATATACATACATTATACAGCATAGATAGCACTCTAGCAATATGTGGACCCGCATGCAAGAGGTGGTCAATGCTCAACCCATCATGGCCAGGAGACTTACTTGAAGTTAGTAAAAAGGGTCATTAAACTTTTCCCTCCCTGAAGTGCCTCCAGAATTTTCTACCCCTAAAAACCAGTCTTACCCAAACTCTTATCCAGCCCATTATTGACTACGCTGATGCCTGCTATTTAGATGCCAATGAGCAGCTCTTAAATAAACTTAAGAGGTTGCAAAACGTGTGCATTCGTTTATATTTAATCTGAAAAAGTATGATCACGTTTCGCATTTTCGTAACAAACTCAAGTGGCTTCCGATCCGCCTCCGTAGGAACACTCGAATACTCTGTGTTCTCTTCAACATTCTGAACAATCCTCCATTCTCAAATTCCCTTCTCACAAAACTAAGTTCTACTCTTATTTCTTCTCTGTGCAAGCGGTCAGACTGTGGAATTCATTTCCATTTGACATCCGAGCAAGCAACTCGATATCAGCCGAGTATAAGATATCAGTCTTCAAAAGTAAAGTCCACAAACACTCTTCTACCTTGTGACCCAACAACTCATGTCCATATATATGCATATTTGGTTATTAATTGTATATGTATTTGTATGTATAATATATTTAGGTTTATATATTACATGTTTAGTTTATATTATGTTAATATGTATGTTTATGTAACTTAATTTAAATACGTTTGTAATTTCCTTTGTTTGTGTTAATATATTCATTCGCGCTATCATACACACGTATATATACATATATATACACCTTTTGTTGTTTTCACGATCTCCTGTCGCCGGTCTGCTGGAAGAAATTTCTTTAAGAAATAAGCAGTACCATTGTACTATTCTTTCCACCATCTAATTTATGTAATGTTTTTATTGTGTGTGCATAAATTTTAAATCAAATAATTTAAACAAAATGGTACACTACCCTACGCGGAACCATTTTTTGTTCGCTTTTTTTTTAAGGAACTCTTTGGATAGAAGCATAATGGGTGCCGTTTCTCATGTAACAAAACTCTCAAAAATATACTAAAAATCGCTAAAACGACGTGAACCTTTTAAAGTACTTTAAAGTTGTGTGTAACTTTAAAGTTTTGAAATTAAAATATGAACATTTTAGATAAGTCTAGTTCATATTCATATTTTTCTTGTAGATATGGGTAGAATAAACATTTTTCATCATAATCATCAGCGATATCCCGGTTGCGTCTTGGAGTTTACGCTTTGGAGCCCTGGATCCACGTATTTGTTTGTTGACTTTTACGAGAGCGACTGCCGTCTGACCTCCCATCCTCGAGAGGTGCGCCTGAGCCAGAGCATCGTCTGTTGTTTAGCAGGTGCGTCGACTTGCAGGGGAAGTGGACTTGGGCCTCGCAGGTGTTTGTGGGGCCCTGTAGACCCATATAAACATTTTAGGGATAGTTAGGCACAAATGAGACTACGCCTCTGTGGCGTAGCGGTAATGCATTCGACTGCTACGACAGGGGGTGCGGGTTCGACTCCCGCTCAGTGCAAATATTTTTATGCAGTCTATTTGTATTTGTAAAAAAAAGTATAGATATAAGTATATTTATCCGCATTCTGGAACCCATAACATAAGCTTTTTTTTTGTTTATCGTGTCGGTGCCGATCCATCGGTGCCGACAATGGGGTGGGCATGTCGGAATCGGACCGACTAAAACCACACGGTGTCCTCCCCAAGTGTCCATTGCCGAGCACCCGGCGGACTTTGGCCGCCACCGCGGCCTCGCCTGGTGGGGTCGGGTTTTATCCCGCGTCGGTGAGTTGGCAGGCGTGTGTAGGACACACACGACACGCCTCCGCCACGGCCTGCTTCTGTAAGGACGGCGAGTCGGCCAACTGCCGTCCTCAGGCCCCGATCATGGAGGTCGGTAGTCCCGGGCGTAGACGAGTCTGCGGCGTCCTCGCCGTAGACTGCGGAACTCGGGGTGCAGGGTTCTCTCCCGCTCCCTCTCCGACCCCATAACACAAGCTAGTTAAACTATGCTTACTTTGCGTCCAGAATAGGTACGCTGTGTAGAATGTCGTAGAATATTTATTACTTAAATTATTGTTCAGTTTCTTACAGCAAACCTGGAAGTGTTGAATGAGAGTAAAACTTAGATAGAGGGCAGAGTCAGGTGTACAATAGAGCGAATATGATACATTAGTTAGGTAGCATTAGTTTAGCGAGATGCACAACAGAATTGGCGCCAATAACTGCGTATCTTGTATAAATTTAAACTATAAAATACTAATTTTTGGTTTAAAAACACATCTGGTATTGTACAAGTGTTGTTGTACATTGCCTTGATCTTGTAGACAAAACATATATAGTATGCGTTACGAAATTATGTTAATGTTTTATGTTGCTACTTAGAACCTTCTATTTGAATAATAGACCTGCGTTTGACCACCATTGGTAAGTGATTATGTGGAGAATGGAACTTGAACGCCTTAAGAAAACAATCGCTGCCTAACCTGGGAAGCGAGCCTGTAACACCTTACACATACATACTACTACCTACTACCTCAGTACTTGAAAAAAAAAAGAAAAACAATATTTTATTGAGCTGAGTGAGACGAAGTCGAGCGAAAGCTCCTCATACTAGACTTCAGGATTTTCTTTGTCACAGGTCTCCTCCTAAACTGCTAATCCAATCAGAACCAAATTTGGCATGATTAAAGAGGTCAATCAGAGGAAGGTTTATAGATATATTTTGAAAAAATTAATGCTACCACAGAGGAATGATCACCGTTAAAAAAAATCCAGATGGAATTACATAATAACCGCTCGAGACACTGTGACCAAACTTTACACGCTCCGAAAACATGTCCAGAGTTGTGACTTTCAAAAAGAATTTTCAAAATCGGACTTGCCACGGAGGAATGATCACTGTTCAAAATTTTTCTAAATCACGATGTCTCACTCAGCTCAACATTGCAAGCAGCGATTCGCCTTGCAGACCTAGTTTATGAGACGCACAATAAAACGGAGAGTGACTAACAATCTGGTCCTAAATGCTAAACATTCTGAACAGAAATGCTGCAACCTGCAACATGCCATTGAGTACGCACAGTACTTAACTACGTACTATTTAATCAGCAGACTGCAATATAATAGAGACCAATATTCTTAGCAATCCATGGATTTTCCGTGCGGGTGCCGGGTACATCGCGTTGCTGAGTTGGGAACTCGGGACAGTGCTTGGGACTTGCGACCCAAGTGTAGGTGTAGAAGGGGCCCCTTTTGTTGATGTACATCAACACTCACCTTCACTACCCAAGTTCCCCTCCCTGCCTAACCAAATTTGATGCGAACCTTCGAGTGCCGCTTTAGTTTCCTTAGTCCGTAGTCCGTAGTCCGCACTTCCACTGGATACAAATTAACCACGTAATTAAATAATATTAATACCAGCGGTTCGATTGTTAATTTTTGTAACTGCTTTAAAACTTGTCCTTTGGGCCCGGGGTCGGCTTCACTGCTACTTCATAAAATTCGGTTTATTTCGTGTAGATTTAGACCGGAAAAAGAGCATTTATGGGAACTACTACTATCTGAACTGCCAACCCCGAAAGAAAAGCCTGCGCTCAAGCCTCGTCCGCCAGTCTGTAAGTAGGTGCTTGTGTGGTAGACTTGCAGGTGAATCTTGGTGAAACGTTTCAGTACTGCCTCTCTTTGGCACACGATAAAAAACTGGAATACTTTACGTACACACGTGTGTCCTTCTTCTTCTAACCCTAGATTCTTCAAGTAGGCCCCGAATAATCATCGGACAAGGCCGTGATAATAATAACCTATATTTAAGAAAATTGATGGCCTTTGGAACGGTGTCCTTTACTTTTTTAACTTCACCCAAGCTTACTATTAGGCTGCGTGCAGTCAAATTGACGTATCAAACATATAAACAAGCCGTGAAACCGGCTGTGTAGAAACCGTAAAGTTGGAGCTTTATGGTAACTTGAGCGCATTGCGTGGCGTCGCGTCGCGTAGTCTGAAGATGTTTTATTTTGGTCGTAACTGAATATAAGTTGGGGATGCAGGCAGCAGGCAGTATTCGAGCAGCAGTCATGATACCGAGCGGGCTTGTCCTGATCACCTTGCTACAAGGAGCGGTGAGTCCATCTTTATTGCTTAATAACAATCCTTGACACGGAAGCAAAATCGTAGTACAAGTTGTTTGTTAAAAATAGTCCAGCGGGGGTGGTTATGTCGGGCATGAACCGACTAAAACCACCGGGGTGTAAGGTGGCCCATAAGACATTTCCCTCGCACCCCGACTGACCTAGGGCCATCTCCGGTTTCGAGATGGCCCCCTCGGCTTGTACGAGTGTACCTTTTTTTTTTTATGTGCGGAAATCCCTTCGGATACCTTGAACCGACTAAAACCGCACGCCGTCTCGGGTCTACAGACGCCGGGGTGTAAGGTTACCCATAGAGCATATCCCTTCCACTTCCACTTCCTCTACTGTAATAAAACTTGCTAATGTCGGCAACTCGAAACCGCGATCTATAATACCCGCTGTGTAATATTATAGCATACTAATTACTTAAAAATTTCATGAATTTAATGTAGCGGAGTAATCTAAAAACAATGTTTAATAATGTTGATAACATCAGTCATTGTTTTCGTTAGTTAGTAAGAATTTTGGTAGATGGCAACAGCAGCGTCGTCCCAAGACGTATGTATAGGAGCATTTGGAATATACAGGACAGTCAGTGTATATGTGATAGAGGACAAACGTGAGCGAGCCTATCATCCATTAAAAAAAAAAGCGGCCAAGTGCGAGTCGGACTCGCCCATTAAAAGGGTTCCGTAGCAGCAGTGCCGTAAATAGGGCGGTGCCACCGGTGCCCAGGCACAGGGCGGAGACTCTGGGGGGCGCAAGAATTAAATGGCCAGACCCAAGGCAGGGCTATTATTTTTTCTGTTTGTTTCTGATAAGTTCCCGCTGCAAACAACACATACGTACCTATATGCCAGTATCATCAAAATAGTCTATTAAATTAGACAAGACATCGCGCTTATTTTTTGGCAGTACATGAGCGTATTTGTGTCCTTAGAATTCTTGAAGGAATAGACAGAAATATATTAACACCCACATTAAAAATGGGTGTTAATCTTAATATAACACCACAAACAAGAAATCAATTATTGCTACCTACCTTATTCAAAACTCTACCATACCAAATACTTAAAATTAAATAAATTTACAGTTTACTAAAACTTTGCAGGGTGTTATTTTATTTTAGGAAAATTAAATCTTAAGCATCAGGGTGGGCAACGCATTTGCACTAGTGAACTTACGTTTGAGTTTTAGTGAGTGAAACACAGTGGGTGGAATAATAGGCGAAGGGTCCACTTAACATCAGATGGCTCGTCTGTTTGTTTGCAAACATCAGTGCTTCAAAAAATTGATTTTTCTTCAAAATATTAGATAATTGGTCCACCAACACCGAGATTCTTTTGCTGTATTTTATCACCCTGAATGAAATAAAGTAGGTACAAAACATTGCTCTAGGGTACCTATAATATCTAAAAAAAACAAGGGCGCAGTTATAAATATAAAGTAAAAATAAAATATAAATATGAAGGCGATGGCCGTCAGAGTCATCAGGGGGTATCGCACGATCTCCGTCAAGGCGGCATGTCTCCTAGCCGGGACCCCTCCATGGGACCTGGAAGCGAGAGCCCTTGCGCTGCTGTACCAGTGGCGCAAGGAGGCGCTGGAGCGGGGCCGGAGTCCCGAGAAATCAGGGCTCAGCGGTCCCATGGAGCAGACATGGAGGATGCGACTTGAGCACCCAAGGTGGGGGGAATCCACCATTGCGGCGGTGAGACCGATTATGAAGGAGTGGTTGGAGAGAAGGACCATGGGGACCTCTCCTACCGGATGTGCCAGATATTTACCGGACACGGGTGTTTCGGTAAGTATCTATGGCGCATCCACCGGGAGACAACGCCGCAGTGCCAGCACTGCGAGGATACTGGCGAAGACACGGCGCTCCACACGTTGGTGGAGTGCCCTGCGTGGGCGAGTCAACGCCGGGATCTCGTTGCGGTCCTGGGCGTGGACGACAGAGGCGGTGGCGTGCCACTTGCTCCCGTCGGAGACCACGGCCCTCACTATGGTCTCCAACGGGAGCAAGTGGCACGCCACCGCCTCTTTCTGCGAGCAGGTAATGCGCGCGAGGGGTGCTTGGTTGGGGACCTCCACGCGGTGCACCCTGGGCAACGGAGACGGCAGCGCCTCTATCCTAGGGTGGGAGAGACGCTGCCGCCTACGGCCAACTCGGACCGAGGCGAGGACGGCCCTGTTGAGGGCTGTTCGGAAGCTTCCCACGTGTCCCTCTGATTAGCAGAGGGCACAGTGGAGAGCAAGTAAGGGGGCCATCTCGAAACCGGAGATGGCCCAGGGTCAGTCGGGGTGCGAGGGATATGCTCTATGGATAACCTTACACCCCGGCGTCTTAAGACCCGAGACGGCGTGCGGTTTTGGTCGGTGCAAGCCCGACATAACCGCCCCCGCTCTCCAACGGGAGCGGTATCCGAAGGGATTTCCGCACGAAAAAAAAAAAAAAAAAAAGGTAATGCGCGCGAAAGAGACGGCGGAGAGGGAGCGGGAGAGAAACCTGCCCCTTGAGTTTTGCAGTCTGCGGCGAGGACGCCGAAGACTCATCTACGCCCGGGACTACCGACCCCCATGATCGGGGCCTGAAGACGGCAGTTGGCCGACTCGCCGTCCTTACAGAAGCAGGCCGTGGTGGAAGCGTGTCGTGTGTGCCCTACACACGCCTGCCAACTCACCAACGCGGGATAAAACCCGACCCCGCCAGGCGAGGCCGCGGTGGCGGTCAAAGTCCGACGGTAACCCTGGGGTTATCCTTTCGAGCGCTTACCCGGGGTGCCCGGCGACGGACACTTGGGAAGGACACCGTGCGGTTTTAGTCGGTTCATGGTCGACATAACCACCCCCACTGGCCGGCGGGGGGGTATCCGAAGGGATTTCCGCACTAAAAAAAAAAGGGCGCAGTTATAGAAGCTCGCACAGGGCGCAGAAAAGGCTATTTACGGCACTGCGTAGCAGAAAGTAACATGATAATGTTTTTTTTTAAATTTTTATATTTGAGTTGATTGAATGAATCGCTCGGCAGCATGATTGCGGCAATGGTGCGGAGCGCGAGCGCGTGGGCCGCCGCCACCTCCTTCTGCGAGCATGTGATGCTCGCGAAGGAGATGGCGGAGCACGCCCGGGAGAGGTTCAGAACCCTCCCGGCCCGCCAAGCCCGCAACATGCTCGCCTCGCGTCGCAGGCGACTCAGGCGCCGGAGGTCGCTTAACGACCTCCGTCCTCCATGAGCTCAGGCCTGGGGGTGGCAGGTGAGGCCGCCTGTCACCCCAGCAGAAGCAGGCCGGGACGGTGGGGCGACTAGCGCCCCTCCCCCAAGACTGGGGCAAGACGGGGACACCGTGGTTCCCAAACCCGAGGGGGCCATCTCGAAACCGGAGATGGCCCAGGGTCAGTCGGGGTGCGAGGGATATGCTCTATGGGCAATCTTACACCCCGGCGTCTGCAGACCCGAGACGGCGTGCGGTTTTAGTCGGTTCAAGCCCGACATAACCGCCCCCGCTGGCCGGCGGGGTGGTATCCGAGGGGATTTCCGCACGAAAAAAAAAAAAAAAAAAAGGTAAATTGCGGTTTATGATTTACGTATTAAAATAAACTACTTACTAGATCTCGCTCAAACCAATTTTCGTTGGCAGTTTACATGGTAATGTACATCATATATATTTTTTAGCTTTATCATTCTCTTATTTTAGAAGTTACAGCCCCCCCCCCCCCCTGTACACACATTTTACCACTTTGGAAGTGTCTCTCGCGCAAACTATTCAGTTTTGAAAAAAATGATATTATAAACCTCAATATCATTTTTGAAGACCTATCCATAGATAACACACGTATGGGTTAGATGAAAAAAAAAAATTGGGTTTCAGTTCTAAATATGGGGACCCCCAAAATTTATGGTTTTTTTTTTCTATTTCTGTATGAAAGTCTTAATGCGGTTCACGGATACATCTACTACCAATTTTCAACAGCATACTTCTTATAGTTTCGGAAAAAAGTGGCTGTGACATACGGACGGACAGACAGACAGACATGACGAATCTATAAGGGTTCCGTTTTTTGCCACTTGGCAACGGAACCCTAAAAAGAGTCTGGTCGCGGGTTCAAGACACTTCCTGGATATTAACCATTTCCGATTCAAATTTGTTGGTCGTTTGACTAATTTATAACAACGATTAACCACATTTTTGTTCTTGTCCGCAGATGCTCTCCTCAGTCAAAGTGCCAACATTAAAGATGTTGGATGGCAGGGAGATGCCTGCCATTGCACTCGGCACCTATCTTGGATTTAATAAGGTAAGTCCTCCCAAGGGCCATGAAGCCGCTAAACATTGTACATTGTACACATATAAATAAACACGTATTAAACTTGGGTCTTAGGGCTGGTATTGTTAATCACGGATGACATGAGCCAAGGTGGTGGACAGAGCTGCCCGTACCTACCTTTATTGTCACCAAGTTATATTAGACTCATCATCTTAGACTCATACCAGACTTCAGGATTTTCTTTGTCACAGGTCTCCTCCTAAACTACTAATCCAATCAGAACCAAATTTGGCATGATTAAAGAGGTCAATCAGAGGAAGGTTTATGGATACATTTTGAAAAAATTTATGCTACCACAGAGGAATGATCACCGTTAAAAAAAACCGTAAAACCGTAAAAATTCCAGATGGAATTACATAATAACCGCTCGAGACACTGTGACCAAACTTTACACGCTCAGAAAGCATGTCCAGAGTTGTGACTTACAAAAAGAATTTTCACAATTGGGCTTGCCATGGAGGAATGATCACTGTTCAAAATTTTCAAAATTCTAATCACGTTGTCTCACTCAGCTCAACATTGCAAGCAGCGATTCGCCTTGCAGCCCTAGTACCTTCCAATACCTTCCAATTTAGCTGTCACACCTGGAAACTATGAGGTTAAGGAGAATTCAAACAAATAAAAACTGGTTTCCCACTTTGAGGGACGCACCAATTCTGTTTAACAGACAAATTGAATTGTGTTAAAAGGGTACTTATAAACTTAACACCGTGATCTGGGAATGATTGAGAATAACACAACGTCATCTGTTGTCAACTTACAAAACGAAATTAATTTTGTTAGATGACTAAAGGTGGCATGACATTGTAGAGGAACAGGGTGTGATGTTCCTCCAACACAAAGGGAGAATCCTCCGACCAGGCAAGGTGATCACGCCTGGCGGACCGCGACCCAACGGTTGTCGTTGGGATGTTGTATGTAGGTATACCTATGTGTTATACCAGCGCGCGAACTTCACTTTCGCGATTCTGGATTGGTAGTAACGTAGTAGTATCGAAGTAGTTCAACTTGTTGTCGCTAGATGGCGCTGGGTATATCTGTTATCGCCACAATTTGTAACTTTATATTGACTTTTACTCAACCTATAGACACACCTGTCTCAAGCACTTTGGTATATTTGGTATGAATATACGCTTATGTGGCTATATTCAACAATAGCCATCGAATCAGATGTGCGGCTCTCACTGTACACACGTATACACGCATTACATGCACGCGTTCCTTATTAACAAATGGGTGTAATAATCAACGTATAAAAAATAGGAAGATAGTACGCCATTTACTGCTGTCCAGACACACGAGTTTGCTCCGAGTACTTACTTTCCCTTTTTCCAAGAAATCACGGCAAGGCAATGTAAGACAATTGCCTTAAGATATGCTTGGCGTGTTGAAAGGAACATCATTAACTCTTAGCGATAGTATATACCTGATACTGGGGCCCGATTCAGTAACGCCACGTTTTCAAAACGCGTGATTTTGATTCGATTAGTAAGAAAAGCTGTAACAATAAATATTTTAGTATTCAGTATGATATGTCAAAACAAAACCTACCATCACTTTAGTGAGGTTATTAAACATTTAGAACCAGTCATAGTTGATTTTGTTTTCATTTAGATTTTGAGACTTTAATGTTCGTTAGTTTTGAAATCATACATTTAAAAAAGGTAAATTTACTGAATCGAGCCCCTGGTCAGATTTGAAAAATAACCTTGAAGAAATAAATCTGACATGATACTTTTTAACTAATTTACTTACAGAACGGCATACTAAAACCTGAGAAGAACCAGCTCCGAGACTTGGTCCTCCAGGCCATAGACCTGGGTTACAGGCACTTTGACACCTCTCCTATCTACAACACTGAGACTGAGATCGGAGAAGCCATAAAGATGAAGATAGCTGAAGGCGTTGTTAAAAGACAAGACATTTTTGTCACTACCAAGGTGAGTTCTAGAGGCGTTGTTGACTAGCTGGTCCCTGCGGCTCCGCCCGTATGGAATTCTGTTTCCGTTCGCGCAAGTCATGAGAACCCATTCCAGGAATAAAAGTAGCCAATTATTCCAGACTATAATCTATCTCTGTACTAAAATCCAGCCAGATCCGTTCAGCCGTTAGCGCGTGATTGACTAACAAACATCTAAACATACAAAAACTTTCACATTCATAATATTAGTAGGATTAGTAGAAGTTTTTTTATTTTATTTATTTATTTATTTATAGTTAAATAAAACGGTACATAACCAATTACATTAGATAACTTAGGTTTACATAGTATAACACAACATAACATAGTATAAGGCATGTCTCTCATATTTGTATGGAAGATTTCCTTGCATACTTACTCTCGGAAAATATACGACATACACGCATTACATCCTCCCATTCATCCGCAAACAGATCGCAATCAGGGTAAGCTGAGAGGAGATCGTTGAGCACATCCAGCGTTCGACACACTGGGGACTCAGCTCTATCAACTTTTCGGCAAGGAGGCCGAGCAAAAAGTCTATGGCGACGGTTCTCGCGGTGTGCTAAGTATTTGTTGGGGACATATAAACGGCAGAACAGGTTATGCAGATCGGAACAGTTGATGACTCCACGAAGAGACCTACATGCAACTGTGAGCTGATCTAGGCCTCTTCTTACCTCCAGTGAGTTAAAACCCAATACGCCCAGCAGATAGTTTGTGGGGTACATGAAGGGATACAACTGGTACAATTTTTTGAAAAGAAATCGTAGGAATGTCTTCTGCACTTTTTCAAGCATCAATATTTGTTTTGCTGCATAGGGACTCCATATACAGGAGCTGGCCTCCCATCTTACACCTGACCAGGGAGGTGTATAAAAGAACAATAACGTCAGGGTTCTGGAAGTCGTGGGCATTCCCCAACACAAATCCCAAGCGTCTGTAGGACTCCTTAGCTAGGGCAGATATATGGTCACTAAATGTTAGGCTTGGGTGAAAAGTTACGCCCAGATCCTTTACACTAAAAACTCGAGTGAGTACATCTTCATAGAGATTGTACTCATAGTCAATTAATAGTAAACGACGGCTGAAGGTCATTACATGACATTTGCTGGTGTTAAAATGCAATTTATTTATAATGCTCCATTGACTGAGGGCGTCAATATCTCTTTGAAGGAGTTTACAATCTTCCTCCGCTTCTACTTCCATGATCAATTTGAGATCATCAGCGTATAAGAGGCAATTCGCTGATTTTACCGTACACACTATATCATTGATCATTATGAGAAATAGGAGCGGACCAAGAACCGATCCCTGACTAACTCCGGAGCGCGTGAAATAAGGTTTGGACTCAAAACTTCCATGTCTGACAAATTGTCTACGATCACGTAAATAGTCAGCGAAAAAGTTGAGCAGTTCGGGGGAACAACCGATATTCCCCAATTTAATGAGAAGGATGTCATTATCGACCTTGTCGAATGCCTTTCGAAAATCCAAGTAGATCACATCTACTTGCACTCGGTTGTCCAAGCATCTCGAGACGTGGTCGACGTGGACCATTAAGTTAGAGTTGACCGAGTGACCAGGGCGAAAACCTTGTTGGGCATCGGATATATATTTGTCAACCTGTTTGTAAAGGATGGTATGGAGTACATGCTCGAAAACCTTTGCAATGGTTGAGAGAATGGCAATAGGTCTATAATGCTCTACGGATGATCTGTCGTTTGTTTTGGGAATCGAAGCAACACGTGAAGTAGATAGTATAAGGGGCACCTGAAGCTCTGTTGATGCTGAGGATTTTATGATGATGCACCGCATATTAACTTCTTCAGAGTCGACCGAAAGAGGCACTACCGTCTTCCAAAATAAGTTTCAGGCTCCGAAGGGGAGAGTTATTTGTGTGGAGGCATATATTTTGATACTTTGACATTTCTAAGCCAATAGAGAAGGACACCGCTTAGCTGGGTGTCTTGGGGCCCAGGCCAACCTCAGCTGCAAGCCGGTACACCAGCTGACACGGCTCAGACACGACTCTGGTGCAGGCGCACCTCTCGGGGTTGGGAGGTCAGACTCCTGTTGGTTAGGCGAACAAGCCAACAGGAGAAGGAGGACAAAGACGACCCCGGGCTCTGAAGTGTAAGCCCCGGACGCGACTGGGACCAACGCTAAGATAATGATGTTGACAGACTACCTAAAAATTAGTATATAAATTTATAAACGCTTGCAACACCGGAGGTGACACTCCTAGGTTCAGAAAGAAGAAGGTAAAGTAGTAAAATACCAGCAGGAAGGCCTCCAGCACTCTCATCAGCATCTTCTATTCATAGTTCCCGCTATCTTCAATTACCCAGGGCCTCGAAAAGGCTAAGGTCTAGCCTATTTGTTCTGAGAATAGCATGTGTCTACCATTCTCGCCGTGAAGCACTGCTGAAACTACTCGTCACTAAAACTCTCTCTGTAGACCATAATAGTAACCAAGTGTCATCAGGAGAACATGAACCAACTATGTCTTATTCTACTTTCAATCTTTCAGCTGTGGAATACTGCTCACAAGCGCGACCAAGTCCTGCCCGCTGTCAAGGAGTCGTTGAACAATTTAGGGCTGGAATACATCGACTTGTACCTTATGCACTGGCCCTTTGCACTCAATGTAAGTATCCATCTATCTACTTGTTGGTGAGATATCTAGATGTGTACAGCATATAACTTGAAACTTGAGGTATCAGCTTATTTGTAAAAATGTTAAGCATTGTGGAAGAATATAGTCATAGTGTGTTTTCAGTGAGGGAAGAACACAATCGATTTAGATATTGGAATTTATAAGTTTCTCCATTAGATATAAGTATTTTGACAATTCTGGTTGAAAACTTTTTACCCAAAACAAAAATAAGTATATATTATGATTTGGTTTTGTATTCAAATCACTTCTATTTATAGGCAAACAATCTTGAACAAATGTTATAGATTAACTCATAGCAAAACTGTAACTAAACGCCTGAATAAATTGTACGAGCCACAAAATGATACTTGGCTTAAAATTAAACTTCTTAAGGCGCTTGTCTGATGTTTATTATTTATGGCAATTAGAGTTTTATAAAAGTATAATAACTAGAACGGTTACCAGCTTCGCAATCAACCCAAACTTAAGCGTAGCGAGATTTGCCTATCTAACAATAGGTCAACGTGACCGGTCGACTTTTTCGATTGATTCAGGTTTTTCGGTGATTATTCCTCGATGGTAAGATCGATCTGGACATTCGACCCCTTGCGACACTCAGTAATGTCTAAGTCAAAGTCAAAAACTTGATCACCGTGGCAAATTTGGTCGAGATCGGTGAAACGGTCTCGGATGAGTATCATTTGTTTGAAATGCAACTTTGAAACCAAAGACGCTTCGCTCGCCTTCGGCTCGCTACGCTTAATTATTCAAACGTAGTCATACTATATCGTAATAAAATTAGATGTGTTCAGTTTAAGATCACACCATGAGTTTTTATCAACTGATTAGTGGTCTTTCTTTCTAGAATATTACGAAATTTTAAGTGTAGATTGCGATTATGCAAGTATGTGTTGAGAAACCAATCAACAACCCAGCAAGTGGCGTGATGTTAGACCAATAATGGACGGCGCAGTGGCGCCACCACCGCCGTGTGCAACCATCTTGTTTTTTCTTATATACTCACATACGTTAATTGCATCCGAAAGTAAAACACCTGCTTTTTTGTTATCTAAATAAATCAGTTCACGAATTCACGAAATTTAATTTTTTCACACATCGTCTCAAATAAGGGCTAAATTCGAAACAGTAACAGCTCCCTTCTGCAGGCGATACGCGAGTTAAGAAACGGTCGGCCTATAAATCCTATTCACCTAATATTCTTAAAACCTGGTGTGATTGCGTCGTCTTGACTAAAGAGTTTGGCTTGCTGTCGCTAGATGAAGCTGACTTATAGATGATTATGGTGGAATCTAGTTTTCCCGTTAATAATACGGTTTTTTAAAGAAATAACGTCTAACACCTCTTTTGACGGCATACCACCTCTGTGGCGTAATGGTAGTGCATTCGACTGCTGCGTGTGCGTGCGCTCAGTGCAAATATTTGTATGCATGAATCAGTGCAAATATTTGCATTGGTCTGGGTGTTGTATGTTTATCAGCATTCTAGAACCTTATGCTTCCTTTGGGTCTAGAGCACGCTGTGTGAATGTCATAGAATACTTATATATTTATACGCTTTAATTATCATAGGAGGATCATTCAAACTTGGACGTCGACTACATGGAGACCTGGCGAGCCATGGAAGACATCCAGAAATCCGGCCTGGCTAAGTCTATAGGAGTGGCGAACTTCAATAAGCCACAATTACAAAGGGTCCTCGCTGAGGGCAGCGTCAAGCCGGTTGCTCTGCAGATAGAAGTAAGTTCATCCATATAATAAGAATGTAGAGGTTCAAAAGTCCATCAATCAATCAATTACCCTATCGTAAGGGCTCTCCCAATGAGCCGTCCGAGTTGCGGTTCCACCTCAGTTTGCCGACTCGCGGCCTCCACTCTAGGACTTGTTTGCTCCAACAGCCATCCGGTCTCCGACATATATTATATGGTCAGCCTATTGCCATCTCAGCTTGCTTATTCTGTGAGCTATGTCGGTAACTTTGGTTCTATGTCGCATGACCTCGTTGCGAATTTTATCCTTGAAGGAAACTCTTAGCTCGCTCACTAGCCATTTTTTTTTCGATTTTTTACTAGAACAAGTGGAATTTAAAAACATCTTTAATTATGTTCTTGTTCATAAAAAAAAAAATAAAAAAAAAAAAACGTACCGATGGGGCTGCGTCGTTTCATTTCAGAGTTCCTATGACCACCTACCAGCACCATCACCTGATCCTGGTTACCATTGAAAGACAAACTTCTCATCAATACGATTCAAACAAGTCTATATTCGATGAGGTTGTATCATCGTTTCATTGCGAAGTTCCCATTGCCACCTTTCAGCTCCAATATCAGATCAGCGCTATGTCATCGTAATATTGCATTGTCACGCAATTTATATTGATGTATGCCAAATTTCAGCTCAATCGGTAACTGGGTAGTGGATCAAATTTAATTTGCAGGATTTGAAGGGATCGGGACAGGTAAAGCTAAATAAAAGCCTATAAAAAAACCCTGTTTATAAACAGTGTCACCGTGGACAAGGGACTTTTTCTATTATCATCTTACTCAAATTTTCAATTCCCAGGTCCATCCGCAAAATTTCCAGACAGATCTGATCGAGTTCTGCAAATCAGAAGGCATCATCGTCCAAGGCTACAGCCCGTTAGGGTCGCTCATTGTGAGATTCGGTTACCGGTTCCCTGGGACCAGATTTGATGACCCAAAACTGGTGGCGATAGGCCAGAAGTATGGCAAGACCACAGCGCAAGTTGTTCTTCGGTGGGCGGTAAGTTGAGAAGCAATTATATTTTTACATATACACACGTTTTTCTACCTCTCTGGGATAAACAGGGAGGTAGGTTTTTATTCAGGATTTGGTCATGGGATTAGTGTAATTGTAACGTGGAACGTCCATCAAAAACCAAGCGGTTCGGCATAGTCGGTTGTTTAGCAGCTGAAAAAAAAAAAAAAAAAAAAGGTAGACTTGGGCCCCAAAGGTGTTGATAGGGCCCTCTACATCATTGGCTTTCATAAAATTACACGTGTAATTTTCCGTTTCAGGTCGACAAGCACGTCGTCCCTCTACCCAAGACCATGAACCCAGCACGTCTGGCCGAAAACTTGAACATCTTCGACTTCAAACTGGAGCCAGAAGACATCGAGAAAATCGATCAGTTCAACACCAACACTCGGTACACCCAGGTGTCCTTTTGGCAGGAGGCTCCATACTATCCGTTTGAGAAGGTGGAACATCCTATAGCTGATCCCTTTGAATCTAAAATATAGTTAGGTTTAGGCAAAAATCTTGAACAGACGGCCAAAAGTTCGCGCATTTGCACTTACTAGGCCCCAAAGATCGAAAAATGCGTACTGCGCAACTAAAGTACATTGTCAAGATTTTTTTGACTTAGTAAAAGATGAAACTCAGTTTAGACGGATTTTAACTGGTGAAATCCAGGCTAAGTGAATGAAATTGAACTTGTGTACTACCTACGTAATTGTGTATTGATTTTGTACTGTGATGATTGTTTTAAGAGCCTTAAAATAAGATAACTAATAATAAATAAAATAAATTTTTACAGATACTGTATTTTTTTATCTCAAAAAACAAAATGGAAGTTTAATTCTGACTACGAAGTTCGATATTTTCCACAACCCACTGGCGATATCAAAGTTCTGTAACTGCCATAGATGTTCGTATGGCGACCGGGACCGACGACAGTGAGTCGACTTTTACTGGGTTGCCTGATGATGACGACGACAAACATAAAACCAAACAATAAAGGCTTAAAAATCATTTATTCATAACTATCGTACATTAATAGTCAATAATTATTAATTATAAATTTAAATACAGTAAGTAATTAGGTATGTTTGACACTGCGACTATCGCACTCACAAGCATTAATATTCATATTTTAAATGCACTTCTTAGAATTAAATTCACACTTTACATATTATTTCGTTTACAAAAAAACAACATTTTCTAATATCTCCAACCTATAGGATTTTTCCAAGTACTGGGAAGAAATTCCCAATACTGGGAATTAATTCCCAGTACTGGGGAAAAATCCCGGTACTGGGAATTTGTTCCCAATATATAACACAACAGACAAATACAGTTAATCAATCAACAGGAATGGTATTCCAATGTATGGGAATTTTTATTTTCCCCATTGGTTGGGAGTTTAGAAGTTTTAATAGCTTTACAACAAACATTAAAGTTTAGGAGACCATGACAAAAATGTGTAGGTACCAATAATAATATTATTGGTTCTCAAACGTCCACCACGGAATATGGAGCTAAGAAACATGTTTATTGAAAAAAAAAAACATGATTATGTAAATGCAGTAATGTACAATGGCGATATACCAACTGGCGCAAGGATATTATCATCACATAAAGTTAGGGACAACATATTGATCGATATGCGTCGGTCTACTTTAAAAATAAGAAAAAGATGCGAACAAAAATTACAATTTGATAACAACTCTGATAAATTTCGCGCCACTTTGTATATGATTTGTCGGCACTAGAAAAAATAGTTGCATATTGAAATGCTAAGCCGGGACGTGTACTGTTACCCAACTTAACAATTTTACAAAAATAAATTTACATACATACACAAAACAAATATTCTGTATACGCTACATTCAATTTTTACAATACTATTGGGTAACAATATTAATTTTATTGTTGTATTTTTTTTTAAATGTACAAACGGCATATTGGCAAACCCAAGTTCGGCAGTGGACAGTTGAAGAGAGTTGTAGACCCGTGTTCTAAAACGATAGCCAGCCTAAAGTCTCGACTTGAAACTAGTTTTAAGTACAGATTGTAGTCTTAAAACAAAATTAGTGGAGATTTATTTATCGTAAATCATCTGAGCGGTCACATAATCTTAACTCAATTGAAATAAAACTATTTTTAACGGAATATATCGACTTTTATCTGATGTTATTTATTATTTACATTGAATCCGACGACGTTTCGCTTGCTTTTCAGCAGCCATGATCTCCCCGTGACCATGGCTGAATCCGTTAAAAATAGTTTTCTTTCAATGTGTGACATTCGCGTAAACTTCCGACAGTATCTACTCAAGTTTAGTTCTAGAATGTAATCGATGCTTAAAACTAGTTACAAGTCGAGATTTGTGACTGGGTACCGCTCTAGAATATGGGCCATAGGGCATGAACATTATTTTCCATCATTATTTTTATAGAAAAGTACTATATTATACATTCAAAGTATTTAACGAAACAATATGTTCAGTGTAACGGATAACAAACAGACCTTCAGTGTTTTAAAATATATCATGGTGCCGCGTTGATAACCGCCAGTCAGACTGCAGTAACTAGTTTCTCTTTTATTGAATTTGATATTGACAGAAAGGAATCAAATATTCACATCAAACTCACAATATAAACACAGCTTAACAAAGCTTATTCATAACGAGGCTATTGAAACAAAACTTAAATTAACAAAAAGTGGTTCATTATAAAATTGAGATAAACTTCTGTAGAAAATGGTAATGTTAATATACTTCTTCATATGGGCGCGTATACATCATATTGCGATCCGATATCACGATCTACTATCGCGATCCAATAATATAGGCACGAATCGCGTTTAAATATCAACATTGTGTTAGTATTATCAATTTATATTGACAGGATCGGAATATATATGTAGACTGTCTAAAGGCGCCCTATGACCTGACAATATGTAAGTATTCAAAAGGACATGGTCCTCTGGTAGCTCGGACTAAGAGACTGTTCTTTAACTTCTCCTAAACTCGTGTCAAGTTAACTTACCAAATAGTGAACGCCTATTAGTTGATTGGAGATCGTCGATCATCTTCAACCAATCAGTATTTAGTGTGTTTTTGACATGCGTATGAGAAACGTACGAGAAACCGAGGGTAGTCTTACAATACGCATAAGATGACGTCATTACACAAGTAAAAAATGTGGCCATTTTATAATGAAACTCACTCAATTTTAAGAAATAATCTGCGTGTAAAATTGAGATTCAATTCATGATTTTAAAACACTGAAACAGTCACAGCGGCATTTTTTATAATTTTCATAACCCTTACCGCTGTCACTTCAAATTTGTACAATTTTTGAACATGTTTGATTTGCTGCTCAACTTTTTGCATCTATATTTGTGAAAATTTGAGCAAATTTAACAGTCATTGCAATTCAAATGAAGCACACTCAAAAACAGTTACAATATTTTTTACATACATAACATTATATTACACGAAAAGTATACAAATTATAAATACCGTTACAAAAAAAGTCGCTTAAACGTTCGCAAGCGTTACTAGAAACGAAAAAAAAAGAACGAAAAATGGAAGAATATTCTTTTATCAATATATATTTTTATATATATAAATGGTTTGTGAGTAACGTTGTTTCATATTTTTTAATATTGAAAACAAACTGACAACTGCTAACTTTGGAAGTTAAGACAGAACTGACAATCTATGTCACCGCAACTAGCTTGTGGTTAAAATCCACATATTTACGGCATGTGCTGTGATTAGCTCCGAATACGACTTCGCAGTAGAATGCCTGCCAGGCAGAATGAAATTCGAACTCTTACTCTCGCAGTTAACCATCAAAAATCACAATTATGCAGTCTAAATCTTGTCTTAAATTACAGTAAAATGCTGTTTACATATTACTGATCCCTCCACATGCCCCACTTTATAAGCCATCATCATAAAAAACGCTTCTACTCAAACATCCCTGAAGCTTATCAGTTCAGCTTCAGAACAATTTTCGACGCACTTACAGAAAACTTCGATTAATTCAATGATTTTATATTAAAAACACCAGATACCAAAAGAAATGGTCACACGGAGCGGATTGTTTAGCCTACTTCAACGCAGTCACGTACAAATTAGTACGAAGAAGCGTACGTTTGTAATGGCCTCGTTTATTTTTTTATAATATATATATAATATAATAATAAAATTACGTGTATGTGTAATAACTACATTTTAGATTTTAATTCTACTAAATATTTCCTATTGTTTTGAAATTTGTATATTTTGCAACTTGAACATTTTGAGATGTAGATTTTGCAACTTGAACATTTTGAGATGTAGATTTTGCAACTTGGAGGTTCCGAAATATGAATGTTTTGCAACCATATGTTATTTTGCAACTAGAATTTTTTGAGGCCTGAGACCTGATTGTAATATAAGACCATTGGATTAATCATTTTAAAGTCATTAGTCGTTCGCACACATCTGTTAAAAGATTTTAGTTGGTAAGCTTTCTTATCCTAAATCACCATTCGCGACCATAGCTTATTTCCGCCATATTCCTACCCACACAACATATTGTTAATTCATTTAAGAAACTCACACTCACGCCATCGTATATACAAAACAAACGAATACAAACAATTGTACAGATTTACTATTCATATTTTTGGATTTGCATTCATTTGATTAAATTGGAAAATGAACGTAAGGTAACCAATATAAAATGAATATCCAATCAAACTGCTGACTAAAAACGATCTGAAGCCTCAGTGAGGCGGGGAAGACTTTTTTGACTTTGACCAATCAAATAGCAGATAAATAAGTCACGTGGGTCAAAGAAAATTATAGCTTGGCCTATTGACTTGGTTCGCGCGGGATGAGGGGCGTAAAGCGTGGGGGAGGGGGGGGGGGGGTTGAAACGTGCGTCCCACATGAAATTGTTAAGCTATAGTACCCAAAATTACTAGTACTCCCCCCCGCAGCTGAGCGAAATTGATTGTGTTAGGAGTGAGTTCATGTCAGTAGTGTAATGGTCAAGATTCTACCTTGGTACCTCTTGATCGTAAGCCCGGCTCTATAACCATTATTTATTGGTCAAAGGGACGCAAGAGACACACTAGTCTATCGTCTACGGGAGTGACGTCATAGTAGTTTCAATTTCTTTTATTATCTACTTTTATACACTGCTTTTAAATTTTTTCTCTTAAATTTAAGTTAAGGCATACTTTAGTACTATTAATCTTGTCACATTTTCGGCAAATATATCGTTTTGTGTCGATTCATTTCAAATCATTGTAATTTCTAACAGGAAGAAATATACAAATCAAAAATCAATTTCAAATACTTTCGTGTTGGTTTAGGGCGCGTCTATTAATTACGCTAGAAGCTAAGGGAGTCCCCACTTCTATAAAAACAACACCACACGTAGTTCTCAGTAAAAAAATCGACATTGCAATAATATTACTAGGGGCGCAATGCATTCTGCTGTTGCAATGTTGAGCTGAGAGTGCACTACATGATTACCTACAATTCACGCGCAATTTTTTTTCATTTAACTACCATTGAATTGTTTTTTCGGTGATTATTCCGCCGTTGCTAGACCGATTTTCAATTTTCTTTTTCTGTCTTAAGCCAATAGTTAAGTTGCACATTTTGGCGCCAAACTCTTGGTCTCAACATTGAACATTTTTGTATTTTTGAAGGGTGATTATTCCTCCGTGGTATGTTCGATTTTCAATTTTATTCGAACTGTCACAACCGAAATACACACCGAGTGGAGTATAGAGCTTTTCGCTCGACTTCGTCTCACTCTCAGCTCAATGGCCGGCAAACTTCGTGAAAATGTATTCTAGTTGCGCAGAACACGATTCAGGTCTCTTTGGTGGTGGACAATTCAACCAATCATAGATTATATTAAACCAATCAAGGGCTCGCGTCATTAGTTCAAAATTCCTTTTGTTGTTTTTTCGGTTGGCAGTTAGTACACATGTGCAATTATTTTGTCGTTTGTTCACGCAGTTTTGCCGGTAACTATACCAGGAGTTGATTGCCTAAATAAATTATCACTTAATGATGTTCTACAGGCGTCATATAAGTCTTGAGTTAACTACTCAATCCCACTTGAAACTTCGTGACTCGGATTATTTCAATATAATTTATTAACCGACTTGTGGCCGGTGACGCATATATGCGTCATCTGTTCGATCTTGTTGGCCAGTGGTAGTAATTTAAAAAAAATTAATGTGGCAATGAAACGGGTAAATAAGAAACGTTTCTACAAACATCCGCCTTATTATTTTAAGTCTATTATGATCATTTGAATCACCATTACTCCTAATATTTAATTGTAAAAATGAGAGAATCTATACTTCCAGAAGACGCTTCGTCGCTCTCTTGCGTGGAAGGTAAAATAAAATACTCTGTAACTATAGCTTGTTTACTACAATTCTATACAGATGTTCAACAACATTCGCAACGCGATTGGCCACTATCTGACGTGTACTTCTATGATTTTTGTCTGTTATAAAATTATAACCAATGACGTCACTGTTTTGTTTGACGTACATGGTCATAATATGTGCGAGTTTGGCGGCACTAGTTTTCATATTAACGAGGTTTAACGGTGCTTTCTCTTGATTTTATGTTCGATGTGAAAAAGCGATGAAGATATCATCATCATCATCATCATCAACTTATTCTAGTCCCCTGCTGGAAATAGGTCTCCCGTAATGAGCGCCATAGCGCCCTGTCTTCAGCTTGAAGATATGGCTTGATGAATTGTTACCAAAAAATAGTAGCTATTTGTGAAAGACTTAATTTTATGATTGCCTATTTACACATAATTTTATAAATCAAAGATATTCATGATTTCAATCTCGATAAAGTCATCATTTTGTATATTGAAAAAAATATTTATTAAATTTCGCAAGAATTACAAGAAACATGATGGAAGTTAATTTTCAAAAATTCAAAATTTAATGACAAATTCTCCATGAAATAGAATTTTATCTCCGATCAATGTGATAACTAAATGCTCAATAACAGTAAAATATTCCCATCAATCAGAATAAAACTCAACAATGAGAAAATTATGTTATAACGTAACTTGCATAGATGCCAATCCATTTCAGAATTGATATCTAGGAATTCTAAATCAAATTTGTATTATTACCCTTGTTTTTACACGACAAATTACATATTATTAATAACATTAATAAATATTACAAGCCAAGAGCGTATTATCTTATACCATTTAGCACGAATAGGTGTTTCGTCGCTAAAATAGTAGCGGGATCACAAACATTATCGTATTTATTTACCAAATTTATACATTTTGAACTTATTATTTGCTTTTATTTTCTGACAAGTGTTCCCGCTGCTTTGTATCATAATCACATCGAATAGCCCACAAACACAACACCCCTCTGTACATATGCCACATTTATACAAAATCTCGAACTACCCTACCATTATTTGGAAGTAGAAATTGATGATTTCATAGTATTTCCCAGGGTCTAGAGACAGTAAACGAATTTTGAATCAATGGGATCAAAATAACTTAGCATAACTTCACGCCTGTATCCCCGAAGGGGTAGGCAGAGGTGTATTACACACCCACGATTCGCCAATTATGTTTAGGTCCCAATGTAATAGGATGCGAGCCTATTGCCATCTACCGGGCATATTACTAAGCGAACGATAATCAACATTTTTAATACACACTTAACTAAGAAATGTCAGAGGTGTGTGCCCGGGGCGACTGGGGATCGAAATGAGATTAAAATTTAGTGTTGTCAACTAGAACAACAATGAAAAGATTTTTATAAATATGCAATGAGGCATAATTATCCTATGCTCCAAAGGGCAGTAGCGTCATATTAAATCCTATTTATATTATAAGTGTGGTCCCAAATTGACTATACTTCCTGGCACGTTCCGAATCTCATTACTCTGTGCGTTCACTACTGTTGATTCTGGTATAGAGGAGTTTTAGTAGTGGGAATGAGGGTGGGAGTACTCCCGTAGGCTATAACTACCAAACTCCTCGAGATAGTCATTTAGATTTTTGTCTAGACTCTGGGAAATTAACTTACAAAAATGAAAGGTACAATTTCAACTCCCATTACCACATAGACAATCACCACATTACACTACATTTCAATACTTTTACGTCGCGCTGCACTTCCCGTCCCAATCGTCCTTGACAATATATAAATAAACAGTATGTTTTTCTGTACATAACATTTATTTTAGTACACCATACAATCTAAATTCTTAAGCTTAATTTACATTGCTGCGGAATGGAATGGAAGCGAATTTTGCAACGAAATCGTTCACAGCATAATGAACTTTATGTCAATTGCGTGTAATCTAATTCCACAAACGGCACCGACAGTAATTAAGGGAATTCACGAGAATGCGCGAAGAATCTGCGGAAGACGCGCTTTTTTCGCTCGTATTTAGTTTGTATGTTATGTCATACAATTGACATAAAGTTCATTATATACTATAATGAACTATTCCGCGTACTATAATGTACAATTTCGTTCACTTCCATTCAATTCCGCGACAATGTAAATTAACTCTTAACCCTCCTCTACAATTATATAATGAAATACCCGTGTTTTGAATTGGCACATTATAAAAGAGTGGGAATCCAGCTAACATCTGCTTGCTTCGGTTTCGTAGAGCGATATCTTTATCGCACAGTGCACGTCTACAGTTTGATATCTTCTTAGAGTAGTTTATTTTATACCGAAGTTATAGTTTTAATATTTTTATGGAGACACACGATTTTAACTACTCTATAAAGATGTCATCGATAGAGAGGGTTACAAAACTGAAGCAAGTCGAACTAAGCCGAACTTTCAATCTTTTTCCCGATATGTTAAATCAAAAGTCACATACTGTACAAATGTATGGCATAATAAAAAAGCTATGTCTAGAAATGCTACGGGAAAAATCAATATGGTGATCAATATGGCTGGTGTGACACAAAGACTTGGTTTTAAACGTAGACGGAGCCCCAAGCCTTAGGAGGAGTTAAGAACATTGCACGGTTAGTCTCAGGATGGGTGACCAATGACCATTCTTAATACTATGAGACCTCTCCGTGCCTCGGAAAGTACTTTAAGCCGTCGGTGATTTTATATTCCGAGGCACGTACTATTTCGATCTATGCATAGAAAAGTTACATGAGATTATAAACAGTGTCACTTTTTTCATATTTTTGTCGCTAATATTACCCATACTTAATTATTAACGCTTAACTTTGAATGAATATTACAATTTTGAAGCAATTAGTGTGTTAACTTTTCCTATAGATACAAATAGGAAAAAGTGAACATCCAGGACGGGACTCGAACCCGGGACCAGTCCTTTACAGGGGATAGAAAATAAAAAGAGATTATCACATCAATAATTCATAAGAATTACGGTACATGGCTCCAACGTCGCCCTAAGACAGTGTCCAGGTAACTCAGATGGTCAGAGTATTCCCCCTGTAGGAGACTGGTCGCGGGTTCAAGTCCCGTCCAGGATAATCAGTTTTACAGATTTATAACTTTTAGTGAATTTGCATATTTATGTGATGGATAGCTCGATTTTCATCTTTGTACGAAGGATGGCTCGATTTATTTCGCTCCGTCTATATTTAAACCTAGGTATTTAAGAATAGTTACTTATTCTTTAGCGTATTTAAACATCAGATAAAAAAATTTAATACAACATTTTGATTGAAAGTAAACAAGTTCAGTCCTGTAAGTTTGTAAATAATAGGGAGTAAAGATGATCTTGTCAATTTAGGTGTACAGAACTAGTATACCACAGTATTTGTCACTTTCTACCCGATTTTAGTCACCCTTTCTATATACATCGAGATATATTATAAATGTATTAGCAAATTATCTTGTTTTATTATATATAAGGGATATAGCGAGATCCTGGTATTGGTTGTACATACATTTAGATTATCTGACTGATATTTTGAAGTTCATATAAAGTTTTTTTTTATTAAAAAAACGTTTATTGATGTAGAAATATTATTCTAATTATTAACATTTTATCGATGTAGTCGACTTCGTAATGATTGCAAAAAAGGGTACGTTCTACTTAACGCCCGCAACGCTCTCGACCACGACCGCTGAAATTGCCGTTCCACTATCGTAGAAAGCTGTGGGCGTTGTAGGCACATATGGATTCCCGTAAAATTATGGTTGCGTTTTTGACAAAACGAATGAGATTCACTTCGAATGCAATGTCAGTTTCAGGATTGTAAAAAGATATTTGTCTCTTCACCATCGTTGTTTTTTCGAATTCCCGAAATGTTTTAGTGAAAGTTCACTTTGATACACTAATATTTATGGGCGCGAACAGTAACGTCATCTATGATGTCGAGCGATCGCTCGCGACGACCACGGGCCTTAGGTGGAACGATACATGGGGTGCTACAATCGTTGCGGGCGATAAGTGGAACATACCCAGTGTCAGATGTTTCCACTCAGTCAAGACTTAGTATGTTTTATTTGACGAGATATTAAAATTTTTTTTGGTAGACAGAAAAACAGACATAAAATGCAAATATTTTTAACCATAGGGTAGTTAGCTTTTCTTATTAGGTCGTTGAACACAAATCAGTTTCAATATTTTATGTCAACTACCCTACAAATCAAATTTTTTTATGCATTTAAACATTCAATTAATTTTTTAAGCATTTTGTATGCTTACCTTTTTATAAAGATTTAGATCGCGATTAGATTGGTTAGATTGGTCGCGGGTTCAAGTCCCGTTCTAGATGTTCTCTTTTTCCGATCTAAATCTTCATTTCAACATTAAGTTTATTACAATCATTTTTCTATACTAAGGTCTCGACTAAGATAGCTGTACAATATTGAAAATGAGAGAAATAGATAGTTTCAGTGGCGAGTGGTACATATATACCGATTTCTTACGGCTTCTCTTTCTATGAGCTTCATCAACTGTCTTTTAAAGTGAAACTTTTCTTACATCGTCTCAAACTTTTTCGTCTGTGTGTTGCATGTCGCGTGACGATCGGCCGCGGAGTAGGGATAAAGTGAAAGGCGCTCGTCATAGCAGCCAAGGCCAATATGGCGGCGCCTATAATTCGCAGCAGCTGACCGTGTAGTATATGGACTATTACTCATTTGTGCCAGTGTTCTACGCTATTTTTTTTTTTTTAAAGAATCTATTATCATACAATATAAGACATTGGGCTATACATCTATGTTGAAATTACAAGTGAAGGTGGTAAAAGTCGAAACATTGAACGTCGATTTCCTTTTCACCGGCGTCCGTCTTGGAAATGTTCACCCTTCGCCATTGCTATTTTTATGTCTATCCTATTCTCTCACAAGCAATAATGAAAGAGAATCTCAATCACATTGATTTTTATTCTTTACCTGAATTCAATAGTTTTAAAGTATTTTGATGATCCAAATATGTTCGATCTCACAACTGCTGGTAGCGGTCTAAATAGGAATTTGTTTGAGGTTTATGCAAATGTAACTGTACTGAAGAAAATAGACATTTACGTAATAAGAGTAAAAAAGGGGGGAAACCGAGTACCTGTTGTTAAAAACACAGGACCTGTTGTTTAATAAGAATAGTAATAATATCTGACGCGAGTGCGGGCGCCGCGCTGGGGTGGCGGGGGGGGAGGCGTGGGGGGCGTCACGCGTCGGTCTGCGTGGCGCGGGCCGTGACGCGCGCGCGCCGGCGCCGGCGCTACGTGGCTGCGCCCGCGCCGCGCGCCGGCGCGCCCCCCCCGCCCCCCCCGCCCGCCTCCTCGCGCTGCTTGCTGATGTACACCTGGGGGCAAACGTTCACTACTTATTATTGGAACCCGCATGGGCGTTGCGGAGACAGCAAACGCGTGTGGAATTCATTATCAGCACGGCACGCGTTTGCGATCGTTCGTTCATCCCTGGAGCATGGATCTTGCAATTTGTGGCAAATTCGAAACAAATAAAGATACAGATCAAGAAGTTTATGGTCCTTCGAGCCGGTCACGAAACAAGCGAATGCCTAATACAAGATTGTTACCTATTCGATCACATTAAAGTAATCTTAGACTTTGTAATTTACACATGCACATTATGCTTGGAAGTACCGACATACCTGCAAGAGTCTGTACTTGCTGACAGACAAGTGTTTGAGGTGCGGCTGCATGCGTTCCTCGCCAAGCGCGAACGTGAAGGCCACCATGCAGAACACGGCCGCTTTGCGGACCGCACTGTTTTGGTGATCGGCCAACTGCAACAAAGTAACATTTCAAATATCTGACGTCATAACGACGATATCATCGTCATCACAACTTTATTCCCGGTCGCGTGTGCAATAAGAGGCAGTATTGCCTTGAAACCAACATTGGGTTTACCACACTAATATCACGAAATCTGTGTATAAACTTCCGGCTAAGTTTCTTGCATCGAATTGAACACGTGTTTGGAAGAAATATAAGATAACAAACCTATGCACAATTGGAGGACTACACGTAGTCCCGGTCGCGTCTGAGGCTCTAAATTAAGAGTACGGAGTCCACCTTCACGCTTTTACTCCTCCACTTCGCACAGTCTTGGCCATCCATGGTAGTGAAACACGTATGTCATCGTCGGGTGATGGTGGTGGGGGAGGAGCAGCTTCTGCGGCACCAGTATCTGTAGGGATGAAGCTGCTTCAGCAGTACCAGCACCTATGCGGAGGCAGCTTCTGCAGTACCAGCGCCTGTGGGAGGGGAAGGGGGGTAATGCCTACCTGACCAACGCCTTCCATGAGGTTGCCCACGACTTCGTCAGTGAGCTCGTGCGGCCGCGCCTTGGCCACCTCGGCCGCCAACTTTAGGGCACACAGGGATGTAGGGTAGCCGCGCGTGCGGATCACCGGTTTCAGCAGCGCCAAGACCTGGTGGGAGGAGGGGAGTTAGTATATGTTCCACTTGATACATTGAGGAGTACGAGTAACTGAATCGATAAACCCACAAAGCAAATATAGAGGAGTTGTAAAGATTTCCCTATGAAAGAACGTTTGACATTTAGCGGGGGTGACTGGAAGGTGAAGAGGGGTGATAACACGCCCATTTATTTATTTTCCATCTACCGGTCTATAACAAAACTACTCACTTCATTCCATGTGACGTTACTACGTAGCAAAACTATCTCTGTAACAGGGGATATTCGGATACAAAATTTCGCCATCTTGCATCGAGTATAGTTATATTTGGAGACACTTAGACTAAGAGGGTTGTGCACCGCACGAACGCTGACAGTATACTGTGATACGTCACGATAGGCTCGAGAGTCACAGTGCACTTAACTAGGCCGTCTCCTCTCTGTGTTTGTCCATTCTTGTGTGTATGTAACATACCTGGTGCGCAGGCAACGCGTTGGCGATGTGAGGCATGCCTGCCTCGACGGCGCGGATGAGTTCCTTGTTGAGCCCCTCGTAGGCGTGGATGAGCTTCAGAAGGATGAGGTCGAAGTAGTCTCGCCACTGCGGCCGCGTCTCCTCGCGCCGGCACAGCCATATCAGAACCTTCACAGCTTCCGCAGCTGCACGCTCGTGGGCGGAGCCCCAGCCTGTACAGACACAGTGATGAGAGCTACTCGTGGTGACGGCATCTTTGGAGAGGTAATGGCAGCGACACGTACACGTATCACGGTTCTTATAACATAATGAGCCATTCAAGTATAACATAAAGCAATAACTAGGAATTCAGTGCAGGGTGCGACTGAAATAAATTGAGCTGAGCGAGCAGGACTCTTACTTGAAAATAAGACATCTTACTACGGTCGCGAGCTTAGCTAAGGCCGCGCTCTCGTGAAACTGTTTTTCGGTGATTATTCCTCAATGGTACATCGGACATGAACCATCTCGCTTCAAAACACTCCTCAGTGTCCACACTATCACCGTGGTACATTTGGTCAAGATCGCGCGAGTGGTAGTTCAGCCACCAACAAACGGCTCAGCTCAAAAATGGCTGGTACTCGCTTTCCTTTTTTAGTGATGAAATGAGGGGGTCAGGATGGTGATAATGTCAGCAATATTCTTTTATTTTCAGATTTTCTACAAAATTTAGTCAAATTTGAAGTGAACATATATGGCAACCCTGCTATATCGATGCCAGATAACGAACGGGGAGCATCTTCAGGGTTTTCACGAATAATATAGACTTATGTGCGAGTGAAAAAACCAAGCAGGGGAATTACCGGGCACTATTGGCTTGTCTAACTTTGTTACAGTCTTGATAACTCCGGCGCATGAATCAAGTAACCAGAATCAGAAGATTCTGTACGAGGTTTACTTACTTTTGCTATCTTGAGGAGAGTATTCACAGTCTTATTTGATAAAAAACAGAAAAAAACCGTAGGTTTACCTGAAGTTTGCTGAGCATTCGTTGCGTTTTCTGAGTTCTCCTTATCCCCGGCGTTCTCTTCCATAGACAAAGCGGCTAGCGCTACTCGGACAATGTTTCTGAAACCATAGACAATCATCATTATTTTTAAAGTTACTAATAACATGGCAGTATTTTATCATGCTTGAATTTTTAGTATTGTTTAGCTTGTTAAGTTTAAAAAGGTCAGGGAGTGTCAGAGGAACACCATCCCCGGTTCCAAGATAGCTCTTGAATTGTCCTCCACCCCCCCCCCCCCTTCCCGATATTATGCACATACTACCGACAGCATGAAGTTCCTCCAGGTCACTACTGAAGTGTGTTGAATACATTTTGTAGATACTACCGTTAGTGTAAACGAAACGACTAGCCGGGCCGGAGAATCCTACCTCCGTGTCGGAGGAACACCACAGCCAGCTCCTGCAGGTCCCCACACGATGTTATACTCACTTGAAGTACTCGACGGGTTTCCTGCAGTCGCCGTACTTCAGCAGCTCGTGCGTGGCCAGCAGCAGGCGCTCCCACTGCGCGGGCGGCGCGTTGGCCACGTCCAGTTGGCACAGCGCCTCCAGAACTTCGCCCTCGCGCAGTCCACCTGTACACAAGGTCAATTCATCATCATCATCTTAGCGTTGCTCCCGATGACATCCGAGGATTTCACCTCGGAGTCTGTATACGGTTTTTATAGGAGCAACTTCCACCTCGAGAGCCAGAACCTCGTCTGTCAATCAGCAGGTGTACCGCCTGGTGGGCAAGGGTCCTTGGGCCCCGAAGGTCTTGGTGGGGCCCTAAAGACTCACATTTTGTCGTGACTACGTTTTAAAATTTGCTTCTATATGTGAGACTTCTATAGGTGTCACCAAATTAGGTCTCTGAATTTGGTGAGATGACTTGGTATTTATTTGAAACAAAAAAAAAAATATCGGGCAAAAAAAAAAAAAAAAAAAACACCACCAACGATCAGCGTCACGTGACGCGACGAGCACACGTGACGCTGGTCGCGATTTAGGTATTTCCCACACAGCCGCTTGGAGAATAGTAATACTGCGAGGAGAAGGACTGCACGCCTACCACTTTCTGCGGGTGCACGAGCTCCTTACCACAGATTTTGATCCGCGTTTAAGAATTTGTAGGTGGTTAGTGGAAGATCCTACCAGAAAAATACGAGTCCACTTTTACAAGAGTGGGCTTGTAATGCACACTGGTGGTGTTTTTTTTTTTTTACCCGATTTTTTTTGTTTCAAATACATATTTTGTCGATACCAAGTCATCTCACCAAATTCAGAGACCTAATTTGGTGACACTTATATTTTAAAAAGTCCACAACTGGTCTTGCTACAGAACTTGGATATCGCCTGTGGGTCGTGGAGGTCAAGAGTGCAGTCGCTTTACGGAAAATATTAAAGTTCCCGGCCGTTCATAATACTATTTTTAACGAATATTAGTAATATTTAGGTAATAATTAGGAATATTAGTAATTTCGGTTACTAGTATTCTTTAAAAAAAAAATATATATATTCTATCGCGATTTGTTCTCAATTATTTTATTACATATTTACACTGGTTCCGACGTTTCGTTTGCTTTTCAGCAGCCATGGTCACTGGAATACTCGCGTAAACTGCCGCCAATATTATGGGAAACACGTATGTTGGTATATAATTCCAAGTCTTTATGGTGCGTAGAAGAGAAGATGCGCCGAACTATTTAGTTGTTGATAGAATGGTTTTAATATCGACTGAAACGCTAAGGAAACAGTCTGTGTAAGTCAGTGACGATACGGTCACAATAATATCACGTAGGCACGCAACGCGGTACAAGTTTGAAACCTTGAGACATAAGTTGTGTTGACGTGTTGACCTTGACCGAATGACTGACTGATGAATAGCGACCGCATTCAAAGTCAATAACAGTAATATAAATCTTTAAGCTTTCACGGCCGGCGTTGCATGTAGAATATACTGCTTCCGCGGTGTTTGGCCGTGGTCCATAGGAAACTTGTGTTCCAGACGTTTCGTCGATCACTGCGGTTGACATCTTTAGTGGTATAGGTCCGGGCGCCGACAAGTGCGGAGAACTCTCCTCGGCGGCGACTGCCGGAAGCAGTATAATCTACTTCAATTAAATTTTTAAGCATTTTGTATGCTTACTTTATTTTAAAGATTTAGATCGGAAAAAGAGAACATCTAGGACGGGACTTGAACCCGCGACCAGTCCCTTACAGGGGGAATGTCTAGGTGGCTCAGTTGGTCGGAGCATTCCCCCTGTAAGGGACTGGTCGCGGGTTCAAGTCCCGTCCTAGATGTTCTCTTTTTCCGATCTAAATCAGTATAATCTACAGTCAATAACATAAGTTTATTCGGTTGGTATGTTTTAGGAAGCTTCTAGTAGATGCGTATACAGTTATATTTATAAGCAAAATCTCTACTCTAGAAATGTAGAATGAGATTATAAGCCTCTTCGATGGTCTGGAAGAGCGGGGCGACGTCGGAGGCGCGCCATGAACCAATCATAGATAATATTAAACTAATCACGGGCTCAAAGAGCTCATGTCATTAGTTGATCAGTTCTTTTGTTGGTTTTTTGGTTAGCAGTTAGTGCATATGGGCGAACTTTGTGACGTTTGTTCAAGATTTTTGGCTCAATGTATATCCTGGAATGAGTTACGAATGTTGTGAAAAGCGAGACTCGCTCAATTCTTGTCGTTGCGACAAAAATAGTAGAGGCAGTCCTGCGTTTCTTTCATCCACGGGCGATCTGTATCTCTTGTACGTTTCTTGAGCGAGAAAATAGTCGATAGATAGTGGTTTTCTCGCTGCCAGTGGGAAGTGCTTGGAACCCTGTGCCGCCTCTAACGTTACGTTTACGGGCATGTCGTGCAAATTGTATAAAATATTTTGCGCATTTTTGTGCAAATTATCTGTACGAGATTTACTTCGTATTATTTGCACTAAACAGGCGCCTAAAGCTATAGAATTTTGTACTTACATTTGGTGATAATGTATCCGTTTTCATCAGTCTCATATGGTCGGATTTTGTCCCGGCCTATATTGCTCGAATTGTACTCTCTGTAAAACAAGAACTAGCTAATAAAGTTATGAAATAAATAAATATTTCGGGAAAAACTACAGAACGTTTTTTAAACATACACATATTATACGCAGAAACACACAGATCAAAATAATTACATATCTTGTAACTCAAAATATTCTTATTTTAATACGTCTGTAAACTATCTGCTACTGATTGTTAGTCCTAGTCTTAGTGTACGATAACATATTATAAAACCAAGTCCTTCGTCGCGTCTGTCTGTAATGTAATTGTGAATCTTTTATGCCCCCTTTTAGGGGCGAGAAGGCGACACGGTGGCTCCCAAAACGTGTTTGGGAACCACCGTGTCGCCGTCTTATCTCAGGTCATCTCGAAACCGACGATGGCCCTGGGTCATCCGGGGTGGTCCGCATAACTTTTCCTGTGACAGATAAACCTTCCCTGGGACTTCCCGAGTGTCATGCTTAGCATTTCCATGGGTTCCTGTTAATGAGAGAGAGGAGCGGCATTTAGGAGACAATGGTGGGGTACTTATCGAGGTCTGATGGCAGCTGTTGTTTCACGGCAAAATATCAAAGTTCGCCCGTTTCGTAGTTGGAGTGAAAATCTGACTCCAACAGAGTTGGAAAAAGCTCTCGAGGATCACAGTGGTGGAGTGAGATACCTTCTACATAGGAACGTACCCGTGTTGTTGTGCAAAGTCCATCCTGTGGTGACCAGGTACGGGCGAAGACTCTTTAGTGCTGTTGGCTTCTTCAGAGCTATCTGCTGATGCTGCACGCGCTAGCACGTCACTGTATAACAATAATACATACTGTTTAACAACCAGGGGCCCGATTTATAGATTTATAGTAACGCCACATTTTGAAAACGCGTGATTACGATTCGATTAGTAAGAAAAACTGTCAAAAAAATATTTTAGTATTATTTATTGTAACTTATTTATTTATATAATGAAAACAATACAAGCTAACAGTCATAGAAGAACCAAAGCGCTTATATGTTATACTACTTTTTTTTTACAACTAACAACATCACAACTACAGCTAACTTATTTTTCTAACATGCAACTATATAATATATTAACACGGCACACACAGGTACACTTCGACTAGGGTCCCCGGCTAGAAGGGTGCATTTAGAAAAGTTGTAACCTTGCTAGCCATTTGGTTAAAACCATCAAAAAATATATCGGCATCCGGATTTGATCGCAACAAATCATTTAATAACGTCATCGCCCTTGAGGTGGGGCAATTGACTTTGATTAAGCATCATCTGTCAAAACAAAACCTACCTTCACTTTAGTGAGGTTATTAAACATTTAAAACCAGTCATAGTTGATTTCGTTTTCAATTAGATTTTGAGATTTTAATGTTCGTTAGTTTAAAAAAAAAGAATTACCCTTGCCACTTTTCCCCTTTTTACCCTTTCTATATTTCCCGTTTTTACGCTTTCCACATTTCCCCTTTTTACCCTTTTATAGTGTGTGTGTGTGTGTGTGTGAGTCCTGAAAAGTCTCTGATAAAAAAAATACTATGGACTTATTTTTTCGTTTCATCGAGTTTCAAATCGCAACGATTCTAAAGAAGTTTCACTTCAAAAACATACGTTTAATAAACCTTATTTTACTGAATGGCTGAGGATGTTTAAGAAAATTACAGGGGCCCGATTCATTAAACTAAAGCTTTAAAACGTGACCATTCTTAACACATTGAGTCTCCTCCGTGCCTTGGAGAATACGTTAAGCCGTTGATTCCGGTTGGTATACGAACATCAAGGTTGGATGGGAGTCTTTTCACGGAAAATATTAAAGTTCAGTCGTTTCGTAGTTAGTTGAAGGCAGACCCCCAATTGAGTTGAGAAAAGTCTCGGAGGATAAATATTCCACATTCTACACAGCGCTTTCTAGACCCATAGTAAGCATAGTTTAACTAGCTTGTGTTATGGGTTACAGAATGCGGATAAGCGTACTTATAAACTTTTTTCTGTAAATAAATACATATTATACATAGAACACCCAGAGCAATGCAAATAGACATATTCATGCATACAAATATTTGCACTGAGCGGGAATCGAACCCGCGCCCCTTGTCGTAGCAGTCGAATGCACTACCGCTACGCCCCAGAGGCCGTCCAAGAGGAGGAGGACGTTTGTTACTTACGCATTATAATGTCCATTGGGTACACCGTTGTGTGCCTTATTGGAGAGTGTGACGTCTGACATCTGGCTTATTCCGGAATCTTTGCTTGACATGTGGTTACCGCAGTCCGCTAAACAAACAAACAAACAAACATTAGAAGCTCATACGTTTTAATATCTAGACGAGAATTCCAACTATCCCGAACAGGTCCAAGTATTAGAATATACTGCTTCCGGGCTGTTTGGCCGTGGTCCATATGAAACTTGTGTTTCAAACGTTTCGTCGATCACTGCGGTCGACGTCTTCAGTGGTACAGGTCCGGGCGGCGACAAGTACCTAGAACTCTCCTCGGCGAGTGTTGTACGTACTCGTCGCCGTCCGGAAGCAGTATATTCTAAATGCAACGCCGGCCATGAAAGCATAAAGATTTATAAGCCCAAGTAGCTCATTTGGTTAAGTATTTCCACAGAAATGGATTATCGCGGTTACAAACTGACGAAAACAGGTGCTAACCCGTTTAGTTGTCTCAGCCTTGCACGTGTTATTCTTGACAGGTCGGAGAGAGAACAGTTAAATATTACTAAAAACGATAAAATAAGAATGGACAGTATCTTTACATCTGCTTCACCATTCTTTTATAGAATGCAATTTCTAGAATAAAATAGAATACAATTTATTTGCTTGTAAACACGGTAACAAAGATCTTGAGGTAAGGTGTTTAGCTGCAGACTGTGGCATGCAAATTTACAATAAGATCAATTATTATCAATAGTTTCATTTGATGAATTCAAACATTATGGTAGGTATATTATGTTAACAAATTTATTCACATCATGCATGAATATAGGTAAGTGATTAATTAAAAAAGTAAAAAAGGTAAGTAAAACAAAAACAAAAATAATATTGAATACATGGATAATATAAATAATTGGAATGTCAATAGCAATATAAACTAAAAGTATCACTGGTTCATCAGCGTTTAGTCACTTTATTCAACATCATTCTCCTGCCCTTTTCCCATTCACATAATTCCTCAGTTGGGGGGCAGTTCGCCTGATGGTAAGCTGAAGGTAGTCTCAGGAAAGAGGCTCACCATTACATACACGTACCATGTTAACAATGGTGGCACTCAGCTTGACGGCCTTATCAGAAGAGGATTGTCGTCGCAGCACCGCGTGACACCCCCTGTAGGGCAGTGCCATCGCTTTGATATACTTGCCCAGGCGGGCAGATTCACCGCATTTACATGCTTTCCTTATCGCGCAGATCCATCAAACGTGTAGTGGGAGTGGGAGTGGGGGTGGGGTGGGAGGAGTGAAGTACCGTTGGAGTGCTGCGCCGTGTAGGAGTGTATCTCGGAGGTGGTCTTGCGGATGCGCGAGTACACGTCGTCGGCGGCCGCGCTGGACGCGCTGGCCGTGCGCAGCGGGCTGTCGCTGCCTGCTGTTCACACTTATTTATTAAAATCTTGAAATACAGAGCCTTACAGAATAAATCCAACGTGAAAACGTACCTATCGCTATTATCTAACACTAAAAATTCCATTTTTAACGACTATAACAAACACTGAAGTGTCACCTTCTCAAACTCCGCGAATGAATAGTCAGTGTCAAAAATAGATTATCATTTTCAGATTTTTAAAACAAGCTTTTGAGGAAAGTAATTTATATTTCTTAATCTTCTTCCTCTCCGAGTCAAGGGCATTATTCAGCTAGTCAAATACAAGTGTCCAACCCAAAATTCGACAACATTTATAACCACTTTAGTCACCACGTTTAGGTCCTCAATTGTGAAGGTATTGGGGCACGATAGGAAGTGACCCAATGTTTGTAAAGGCACACACCAGTCACAGCCCCCATCCTCTGCATCCAAGTGACCTTACACCCGGTTTGCCCTACAGGAGCCGACGTGGACACTAGACTCTAATATATTAAGGGGTTTCCAGGTCATCCATTGCAGATCATGCTCGGGTGGTAGATTTTCGACGGGTAGGATACGATTTAAATGGGTTAATTTTCTGCGAGGCACCTGTGCTATCGAGAACTGTCTTAATAAAAATACTATTTCATTATTAAGTGGACTGTATATAAATATTTTTATACATACTGCTTGATGTTCTTCTGACGTGCTGTTGAACGACTCCGTTGACTAGAGCCTGCGTTTCAGGGGGGAGTTCGCTCATCAGCGCTGTAAACTGTAATACAGACGACATGGTATTATTAAAATAATAAACAAATAAAAATAATAGTCTTGGACATTCTTTACAGCAGTATAGCTAGGTTGTAATATGGGTTCTAGAATATTGATAAACATATCTAGGTATTGTCGGAAGTTTACGCGAATATCACACATTGAAATTAAACAATTTTTAACGGATTCTATCGCGATTTATTTTTTCGGTTGCTCTTCAGCAGCCATGGTCACGGGGAGAATATGTAAATAATACAATAACATCAAATAAACTTAATATAACTTCACGCCTTTATCCCCGAAGGGGTAGGCAGAGGTGTATTACACACCCATGATTCGTCAGTTATGTTAAGGTCCCAATGTAATAGGGGGTGAGCCTATTGCCATCTACCGGGTACATTATTAAGAGAGCGATAATTAACATTTATTAATGCACACATAACTACGAAAAGTCAGAGGTGTGTGCCCGGGGCGACTGGGGATCAAACTCGAGACCTCGTCTCAGCAGTCCGTGACGTACGTCACTGGGCTACACATCAAATAAACCGCGATAGAATCCGTTAAAAAAAGTTTTATTTCAATATCTATTAAATATAGAAACATCCAGGCTTACCAGTTATAAATCAATATTGATGCAGTAATAGACCTCGCGACATCTGACTTAGCAATTGATAGCTCATGGGATGCATAATAAACACAAAACATAAACAGTCCTATTCCTCGTGTTGTAAGACTTATGTGGCTAAAGAATACGTGGCCGTTACTTTCGACTTCACTTGGCCCCCAACCCACCAGCGCCACGGATACGTACCGGCACCGGGTTGCAGTCGTAGAGCGCGGCTAGCGCGCGTCTAGCTGCAAGCCGCACGTCGTGTGCGCGCGGATCCGCGGCTTGCGCCGACACCTTGGCTAGAGCTCGGCCCGCCACGCCGCTGCCGCCACCTGCTTACGAGACACCCACACTAATGAGTGCATACATTGGCAAACGCCTGGCCACGTTAGGTTAGTGCTACAAAAACTCGACACCACCAAATGATAGCAGTGTCATGGGAAATCTACCCTATGATATCACTGGTGGTGTCGGGGGGAATCGTCTCTATCCCAATGACACCGCATGTGGTATCAAGGGTAATTAGGATGTTCCCTGTGACACCATCTAGTATTAGTGATGCCCAGTAACTTTGCTGCGCAATAAATAAAATGTTGGAATTATTAGAGGAGCATTGGAATGCGCACGAGAAATAAGTAAAGAAAAAATATTTTTCAAGGGCGGCACAGCTCCACAAAGTAGACCCCTTAATAACAACTACAACTAGACATAAAACTATTAATATGTATATTAGAACTTTATAGTTAGCCTAGCTTTGAATGACCAAGATAATTGCATCACAAATGCGCTATCTATGGTATCACAGGGAATATCTTAATTCCCCGCGATACCACTGGGGACGTCATGAGGATTAAGAAGACCTCTGACACCATATGGGATATGATGAATGGAGAATATGAGATTACCATGTCACCACTGGGTGGTGTTCACCATCATTTGGTGGTGTCACGGGGAAAGAACGCAAAAACTTACAATCAAAATTTTATTGAAAATGAATCAAACTACGAATGATTCTGAAGGTTCAATTAACGAAATTTACAATTTAGAATTATCGAAAACGTATGTAGGTTTTATTTTGACAGATCATACGAAATACTAAAGATTTTTAACGTTTACCTTTCTAATCGAATAATAATCACGCCTTTTGAAAACGTGGCGTTACCGAAACGGTGCCGGAATGGACCCGTACAGTTCAATTAATATTTACCAGATAGAAGGACTGTCACAGGACTTGACAAGTCAAGTCTTGTATAAATCTTTGAATCTAAATGAATAACCATAAAAACGATTTTACCTTGCAAGGCGACCGCTAAGCTACTAGGCGTGCAGTAGTCGTGCGCGAGGTCTGCCAGGAATCTCAGCGCGGCCGCTTTCGTCTTCGGCGTAGGCGCAGTCGCTCCGTCTGCTAGGAACCTGATGTAATACAAAGAAAGAATGAAGGAATTGCCTTCGAGATACACAAAAAATAACTTAATTATGAATATACCGTCAAAGTGGGTGAATAGGGATACAAATATTAACAATTTCTTTTACAAAATTTCAATTGCCCAACCAAATATTTGATGATTCTGTTCAGTATTACGTTCACATAGTTCATAGTTTCACTTCAAAGAAAATAACTGAAAAACTAATCTGACCATTTTATTCCTATTCACCCCTTGATCCATATCCACCCCATTTTACGGTACCTTTTTTTTTCGTGCGGAAATCCCTTCGGATACCCCCCCCCCCCGCGTGCCAGCGGGGGTGGTTATGTCGGGCTTGAACCGACTAAAACCGCACGCCGTCTCGGATCTACAGACGCCGGGGTGTAAGGTTGCCCATAGAGCATATCCCTCGCACCCCGACTGACCCTGGGACCCCTGGGACACGAACTACCACATATCGTGTCCTCGCAGGAGTGTCGAATAGGTAGTATTTTAATTAAAAAAATAGATCACAAAGTTCAATTACATTTTTAAAAAATCAGTATGCTTACTTTTCCTTGGTCAGAGCATTCCCCCTGTAAGGGACTGGTCGCGGGTTCAAGTCCCGTCCTACATGTCCTCTTTTTCCTATCTAAATTTATATCACAAAAGCTGGGGACCCCACCAACTCCTTCAAGGTCAAGCAACGTCACCTGCAAGCCGGTACACCTGCTGATTGTCGGACGAGGCTCTGGCGCAGGCCCAACTCTCAGGGTACGGCTTACTGTGCTCTCCACACGGTAAGCCGTCGGTCCCGGTTGCGATACGAACATGGGGCCTTCGTTATGGGTAGTTGGAGCCCCAAAAAGACCGATAACTGGTGTAACTACAGAACTTCGATATCGTCAGTAGGTTGTGGAGGCCAGATGGCAGACGATCGATCAATATCGAATGTCGGGCGTTTCGTAGTTAGACTGAAAACCGACGACAACTGAGTCGGGAAAAGGCTCGGAAGAAGAGGAAACTAAGAATACCTGAATATGTTATGTAACTGCAACTCGGCCGGGAAACACTCGTGTATTACATCGAGGGTCTTCATTATCTTGCTCTGCACTGAGCCCAGTATGTCTGTGCCCAGTTTCATTAGCAATCTGTGGGTAAACAGACGATGTTTAAATTTATTTATGGTCATTTTTGTCTTGAACGAGGCTTTGAAGCAAGCTTTCCTCTCGGAGAGTACAGTTGGCAGTTATTGCCAAAAAGCCAAGATAAACTAAATGGAAAGGCGCAAAAAGAGTAAGTGGACGGCTCTGATGTGAACGGGAACACGTTAAGATGATGATGATGAATGGAGGTTGTGAAGGTGGTACCTGAACATGAGCTGGTACAGCCAGTCCTTGAGCTGCTGCCAGTGAACCAGCAGCAGCTCGCACACAGCGTCCAGCAGCAGCGAGAACACCTTGGTGTGCGCGTCCACGAACATCTTGTTCAGCAGCTCCGTCAGCCGCCGCAGCTGCTCGTCCGATAGCAGCCGCCCGCTGTTCAAGTAGTTAGCCTGAGGATCACACAAGACATATTATAAACTACCTAACGCAAGGCGGCAGATGCGACCAGCCGGATGCGGCCTATTATTTATCCAGAATGAACATCACCCCCCACGAGCTAGCCGTCTTCCTAGCAGAAGCACTACTGTACTGTGCTTAAACACATGAACAACTACTGCGTAGATGGAAAGGTCTGTATTTTGAAGTTCCATAGATGAAAGTTCCTGTCGGCGAAATGTCGATAGGTGGAAGACTATACTGGATAAATGGAAATAAATGAATCATTTTGTCGACAAACTGTCCAACAGCAAATCAGTCTTAGGAAAACCTCAGCGGCCATATCATACAGAAATCGACGTGCGACCAGTGGCATCAGGCCGGCCGCATTGCCGGCAAGTTCGTTGTGGGCCTTACGAAATTCATTGAAAATTTGCGGGCAGTTACATTTGGGCAGTCATTTTTAAGTTCGAATTTAATTGGTGAACTAGCTGTTGATCGCGCCGCCCACATGGAATTCTGATCCCTTTTCTGCAATCCATGGAAGGATCTAGGAATAAAAAGTAGTCTATGTGCTATTTATTCCAAGGCTATAATCTATTCCTGTGCCAAATTCCAGCTAGATCCGTTCATCCGTTTGAGCGTGATTGAGTAATACATCCCAAAATCCTCACAAACTTTCACATTTATAATACTAGTAGGGTTAAAACTATCTTCTGTAACAACATAACACAACTTCACGCCACTATCCCTGATGGGGTAGGCAGAGGTGCACCTGTTTTAACTATTCTTAGACATACGTTGTGATCAAGAGCGGCGGTAGCCCAGTGGCGTATGTAACGGACTGCTGAGACTAGGTCTCGAGTTCGATCTCCAGTCGCCCCGGGCACACACCTCTAACTGTTCGTAGTTATGTGTGTATTAATAAATGTTAATTATCGCTCGCGTAATAATGTGCCCGGTAGATGGCAATAGGCTCACCCCCTATTACATTGGGACCTTAACATAACTGGCGAATTGTGGGTGTGTAATACACATCTCTGCCTACCCCTTCGGGGATACAAGCGTGAAGTTATGTTATGTGTTATGTTATGTTACGTTGTGATCATGCCCAATCAAAAACGGAAGTTCTAATTAACTGTTAACTCAAATTTGTGAAGCCAACTCACCAAATGCGTAAGTCCATCCTTCCGTTCTGTCCAGTGCGTACACGCGCATAGCGCAATGATATCGTCTGGGGGAGGCGGGGGTGGGGGTGAGCCGCACTCCCAACCTAGTCGTGACACTGAACCGGACCATGACACACTCTGTAAAGAAAATTTTATGGTTAAGACAGGTTATTATGTAACTATAGGAGATGGTTTTGATTACCTTTGGTCCTAACCCACCCCATAGTTGTAATAACCATGTTAATTACCGTTATTTAACCAAATCTTTGATTAAATACCCATGAAATGCAGTTAAACAGTTAATTATCCGACTGCGCTCTATAAAAATGCCAATTTTTAAACATTCGTGTTCCATGCTACAATATTAACGAGAATCAACGCGATGTTTTTAAAGGGAAACTGTGTGGTATGGACAGTACATGGCGAAACAAAACGTGCGGGTGGATGAAGAACCTTCTACCTCACAGACTCGACAAAGGAGGGCGTCCACCTCTGAGCCAGTCAGCCTGTGACCCCGGCCAGTGTAACCTGGTCGAAATATCAGGTAATTCAAAGGTATGTACAATATATATATATATACTTATAATATGATTGCGATAATTCCCGTTAACATTATTCTTTCATGGAACTGGTGTTGTAAGGGTGTTATTATACAGATATACTATTGTATACGTATGTGTGGCTGCGCCTGCCAAGCTCGCGACCCGACCGCCGGGATGTGTCCTACAGAATAAACGAGTGTGCATTTAGCAAGCAGTCGTTTCACTTGTGTCCTGAGCTATCATACATAACAAAGGGTCTATAGGGTGATTACTTGTTGGGTATATAAGAAGAAATGTAGACAGAAAATGTACCTTTTTGATTCGCATAGAAACTCTCATCTCAGTCACACGCATAAACTGAAACGGGACGAAAGAAAATATTGGATTCTAGGGAAAGGATAGGAACTTGATGGGATAATGTATTTTTATGCATAACTACAGGAACAGACGGACGTGTTGACATTGGTATGCCCCGAATTAGACAGCATCGAGTCTTTTTACTCACATCGTGTCTCCTGTACGAGTCCAGACTCCTCTCGGAACAGACGCTGGAGGCCTCAGAGTCATCGTCTCGGCGTCTGTCGTCGCAGGTCGAGTTGTCTTCTGGACTCTGTTGGAAGATAACATTTATTTATTTCTTTATTATTAACTTTATTGTACACCATATTAACAAATATAATTAATTAAAATCATAAAGGCTACGGAAGTAGTCCAATACGCCTTAAACGGCGCTAGAAGTAATTTCTACTAGGCAAACTTACTGAGTGATTTGAATTAATGAAATATTTACTTTAATTTTGCCTGTCATTATGTGTTGTTGCACTAAAATTAAGCTATTTTTCTTTCTTGTCTTTCTTTCTAAATATCTTGCAGAAAGAAAGAAAGAGAAAGTATTATTGGGTCTTATGTTAAGAAATTATCAGTAGCAATACGTTTTTTTGTAGAATGTATGGGGCGCTACCAAGTTCTTCGGGGCCCAAGCCATTATTACTTATTGACGGACGAAGCTCTAGCTTCCTCTCAGGGTTGGGAGGTCAGACGCCAGTCAATCCCGTAAATAAACCAAATTGTAGGTAGGAGGAGTGGACTTTTCAGTCCTTAGTCCTATCCTTAGTATGGCATCCACGGGAAGAAATTTGATCGTGGTAATCTTACCCTGAGGACTCCCTCAGCGTCCCTGGTCTGCTGCAGCAGTCTCAGGGTCGCGGAAGGAGTGCGGGAGGGAGCGGTGCGTTCCATAGACTCTCTGCGGCGGACGGCGGACCCCACCACACTGCTCGAACGACCCGTCCTGTACAAAAAAAATAAAAATAAATCGCTAAATTTGTTGCGAAGCGCAAGTCTTGAGAATGGTTCGATCGATTTGGGTGCTTTTTTTTAATCAATCGCTGACATTGTTAAAGAACAGTAAAAAATAATCCATTCTTCAAAACTTAAATTGGTCAGAAACTCCCATTTTCATTTGTATATTCCCTATTGTTCACCTCTGTCGTGTAGGAGGAATAGGAGCAAACCCTGGGCTCCAAAATGAGAGCTTTGGATGATGATGCAGTGATGAGAACGTGAGTGGAATTCGTCTCATTCCTTTACGTGCAGACGGTGATAAAACAGCATACCTGGTAGGGCTAGTTTCCCTGGACCCGGCTAAAGAACGTGGAATCCCTGATGGTCGTCGCCTAGCACTGGCCAGGGACACGGGCCCGGAGCTGCGGGAAGAAGGTGATGAGGACCGGGATGTGGCTGTTGTATAAAAAAATACATTTGCATATAATTTTTAAAATGACGAATCAGAAGGTGCCAACAGCAAGTATGGCTATTTTAGAGGTCTTAAATGTGAATTATACAAAAATGACACGGCACGGATGCGATTATAAATTACTAGCATTTGTCCGCGGGTCGCCCGCGTAGAATATCATCCCGTTTCTGCTTCCCATTTGAACCTATTCCAGAAATAAATAAATAAATATTCTACACAGCGCTCTCTAGACCCAAAGTAAGCATAGTTTAACTAGCTTGTGTTATGGGTTCCAGAATGCGGATAAACATACTTATATACTTTTTTTTTGTAAATATATACATATTATACATAGAAACACCCAGAGCAATGCAAATAGACATATCCATGCATACAAATATTTGCACTGAGCGGGAATCGAACCCGCGCCCTCTGTCGTAGCAGTCGAATGCACTACCGCTACGCCACAGAGGCCGTCAAAATAAAAGTAGTTTGTGTTATGCCAGGCTATAATTATATCCCTGTGTCAAATTTCAGCCAAACAAACATCAATACTTTTTTTTTTTTGGACACGTCAATTTGACTTCACCTCGCCTGATGGTAAGCTGAAGGTAAAGTCTCAGGAAAGAGGGTCACCATTACATACAAGCACCATGTTAACAATGGTGGCACTCCGCTTGACGGCCTCCTCAGAAGAGGATTGTCGTCGCAGCACCGCGTGACACCCACCGGGCCCACTAGTGCTGCGACCACAACCCCTCTGCCCGGCTATGCACTTGCTGACCCCTGAATGCAATCAAACCGAAATTGGATTACTATGGAGGGTTTTTTTTCAATCGTGCACGGTGGTACCCACCCGGCCAAATTTTGTGACAAATTTATGTCATCAAATTTCTACCACCAGTATACTCACAAACCTTCGCGTTTATATTAGCAGGATAGGATATCTCTCCTTGCCTCTTCTATGTAATTTAATCGCCTTATCATTATCATTCCGCCGTATCATTCATATAAAATTCACGCCTTAGGTTTGGTTCCTGGATCGAGTTAAAGTTTTATTACCAGTGTTAAGTGTTAAGAGTTTAACCAAAACCTTCGGGGCCCAAACCTGTTAGCTGGGACTCATGTTGATTATCGGACGAGACTCTGGCGCTAGATTTCCTCTCGGGGTCGGGGGTTCAGACGACAGTTGCTACCATAATAGTCAAATCAAAAGGTGGATTAGGATTAACGTACCCCGGGCCTCACAGGCGAGGTCACGCTGGCGATCAACGTCCACCGGTTACCCCGGGGTTATCCTTTCGAGGGCTCATATCCGGCAATGGACACTTGAGGAGGACACCGTGTGGTTTTAGTCGGTCCGATTCCGACACACCCACCCCATTGTCGGCACCGATCGGGTGAAGACCATGGGGGTTTCCACACGTGAAAAAGTAAAAAACCCTGGGCCCCTTTTTTTTTTTTACGTGCGGAAATCCCTTTGGATACCCCCCCCGCTGGCCAGCGGGGGTGGTTATGTCGTGTCTCGACTAAAACCGCACGGTGTCCTCCCCAAGTGTCCGTTGCCGGGCACCCCGGGCCCCTAGGTGAAAGCCTTGAATGCAGGTGACCCGTCCGATGTCCCCAGGACTGCCGTGGAGGAATACTCACGTTGCGACTGCGACACGCCCGGCCGCGCGCGCGAGCGGCCCGCCGCGCGCTCGGGGCGCTCGGGGCGCTCGGGGCTGGGCGGCACGGCGCCCGCGCTCGACGGGGAGCGCTTGGCTCGAGCTGTGCGAGTATTAATGGTGTTATTATAACAAGCCTCGAGAGCGTGTCTATAAAAAAAAAAAAAACCTTGCCTCTTTTCCCCTTTTTATCCTTGCCACATTTTCCCTTTTTACCCATTACACAATTCCCCTTTTTAACCTTTTATAGTGTGTGTGTGTGTGTGTGTGTGCAAGTCAGTGTGTGACTTGCACACACACACACACTATCACACAGAAATGAAACTTCTGAAAAGTCCCTGATTAAAAAAAACTATGGACTTATTTTTTCGTTTCATCGAGTTTGAAATCACAACGATTCTAAAGAAGTTTCACTTCGGTTTCAAAGTCGGGAAGTTTTACTTCACTTGAAAAATACTAGTTCGCGTTACTCCCCAGTTAGAGTCCAACCAAAACCTTCGTTGCCCAAGCCTGCTAACTGGTACATCTGCTTGTTAACAGACGAAACTCTGGCACAATTTTTTTTCCACAAGGTTTAGAGGGTCAGGCGGTAGTCGCTCTCGTAAAATCCAAGATATACAAAACCATAGAAGAAAAAGTACGAGAGCTGACGCCGGGTTTCAATGTATAACCGGGACAGACGCTATGATGATGATAATAATCATATTCTAATTCTAAGGAATAATAATTATCGTACTTTCAAAATAAAAACTAACTTTACCTGGTTGAGATACATCCCCTTTTCGAAAGGCAAAAGAAACAATAGTACATATCAGTATATAAATTTAGCCGACCTTATCCTATTTAATTGAAAAATCTTTCAAAAAAGTATATAAATCGTAGTTCAATCAAAATCGTCCAAGGAGCTACACAAACACACAGAGTCTGATCAGCTTTAATATTCTTCCCATACAAACTTTCAACCACCAAATCATCCTCTTAGCGATATCATTCTGATAAAAAACAAGTTGAATTCCTGAGATGAGCTCAGCCGAATACAAGGGTTTTTTTTTCTTTATCTTGCAATGGTTCACCCCAGCACGAATCTATTACCGAAAACAGCAACTCGATAGCTCATCTCCTTCATACCCAAAACCGTGGCAGAAAATTGGCAACGACGACGTCGACAACTCGATAGCAATAGGGCTTTTCTAAAGAAAATCCCTAAAAATGATATTAGTAAGCTCAATATCATTTTTGAAGACCTATCCAAAAATATATAGATGAAAAAACAAGTTGAATTCTTGAGACGAGCTCAGCCGAATACAAGGGATTTTCGATTTTGCGATTTTTTCTTTATCTTGCAATGGTTCACCCCAGCACGAATCTATTACCGAAAACAGCAACTCGATAGCTCATCTCCTTCATACCCAAAACCGTGACAGAAAATTGGCAACGACGACATCGACGACGACATCGACGACAACTCCATAGCAATAGGGCTTTTCTAAAGAAAATCCCTGAAAATGATATTAGTAAGCTCAATATCATTTTTGAAGACCTATCCAAAAAAAATAAAAAAAAATTTTTCTTTATCTTGCAATGGTTCGCCCCAGCACGAATCTATTACCGAAAACAGCAACTCGATAGCTCATCTCCTTCATACCCAAAACCATGACAGAAAATTGGCAACGACGACGACGTCGACGACAACTCGATAGCAATAGGGCTTTTCTAAAGAAAATCCCTAAAAACGCTGCAATACATGTCTTCAGTAAAAGGATTCTATTCTTTCCGACGTGCCAAATAAAATGGACTCCGATACAACTGTTCATACATACATATACTCACACCTTTTTCCCTCCGGGGTAGGCAGGGATAACAGCCTACCATCTGCTTCTGTCCTTACATACTTCACTGTCATTATAAACGTTTTATGCAAGCCCACCGGTTTCGAGTGCATTTGACCTGTCCTTTTTCCAATACTTCATTGATTTGATCAGTGTATGTTCTGCGAGGTAGACCCCGGCTTGCCTGCCCACTTACATCTGCATTATATACTTGGTGTGTCATTCACCCCATAGAAACGCAATTCCAAAAAAATCTTCTTGAGTGGATGCTTATAACATAAGATACATCATGACCAGAGATCAGAATAGGTAGAGTATATTTACCTCAAGTTCGAAGAAGTAACATAGAGTTGGTAATACCTCCTCTAAAATCCCGGAATCATAATTATGACAATTAAAACCCGGGATTTTAAAAACATAAACTGGACTTTGACTATAATTACAAATTATTGATTTGAAGAATCATATTCCAATTTTTTGGGTTACGCAATAAAATTGTGGTAGATTCAAATTTCATCTCAGCTTGAATTGAATAGAATTATATCTGCTTTATCTGACAACATTTGCACTTATGCAATGCAACATTTGCAATACACGGTACGGCGGCAAACACAGAGTTATTTTGTTGTATATTTTTGAAAAAATGGTATGTAATTGTTGAGCTGAGCGAAGCGAAGCTCTTATATGTGGCTTAGCCGTTTGGTCGAGACTGTACTCCTCCGGAACCACAATACCGATCTTGACCAAATTTGCCATGGTGCATGGTGGCAAAATTCCCAACCTTTTCCCAATTACATTGGGGTCGACTTAAATATCAGTAGTTTACGTAAAGCGTTTACCATCAGAATTTCATAACCCAGTATGATTCTTAGTGAGACCAGCTGTTGTGAGACTTTTCTTAACAACTATCCTAATGGTGGCATCCTAATATAATCAGGTAAATAATAAGCGGCGATAGCCAAGTGGCGTACGTAACGAACTGCTGAGACAAGGTCTCGAGTTCGATCCCTAGTCGCCCCGGGCACACACCTCTGACTTTTCGTAGTTATGTGTGTATTAATAAATGTTAATTATCGCTCGCTTAATAATGTGCCCGGTACATGGCAATAGGCTCGCCCCCTATTACATTGGGACCTTAACATAACTGGCGAATCGTGGGTGTGTAATGCACCTCTGCCTACCCCTTCGGGGATACAGGCGTGAAGTTATGTTATATTATGTTAAATAACAAGAGAAAAACAACGCTTTTTAATTTAACACTTAGTATGGAACTCAAAAAACAAAATGAGATGCTTCAATATAATGTAGTACGTATTCAAAGCGCAATAAGTAATTTGCACTTTCTAAAATCCCGACATTTGATTTCACGTTTATGATTCCGGGATTTTCGAGGTATTATCAACTCTGTTACTTCCTTCTACCTATTCCGATCTCTGATCGTGATCCTGTCGGAAGTTGCCGCGAATATGACATCGACGCAGTACTTACGTAGGCTGGCCGTGGGCGGGATCTTGGCGCGGCTCATGTGCGAGTAGAGCGCGCGTGCGCGTGCGCGCTGCGCCGCGTGGGCGTCCAGCGCCGACAGCGAGCGCGCCGCCGCGCCCGGGCTGCGCTCTGCAACGGGGGGGGGGGGATTCCTCGCTTTCAATACGAACGTTTTAGCGCGGCATGGTAGCAACTTTGTCGAGGAAGTTGTCGGTTCGATGGAATCTTTATTTTTGTGATTGTTCCCCGAATACTGGAAGACTTAGATTTAGAAATTTATTTTTGTTTCAAAGGAGTACTTTCCAAGGTCCTGGAGAAAGCGATGGAACTCGATAAAGGCTTCGCCCGCGTGAAATTCTGTTACCATTCCCGCAACCAATGGGAACCTATTCCAGAGATTATCTATCTCTGTATAAAATTTCAGCCAGATCCGTTCAGTCGTTTGAGGGTAATTGAGTAACAAACATCCAAACATCTTTCACATTTATATATTACTAGCTGTTGCCCACGGCTTTGCCTACTTGGTATTCTAATCCTGTTCCTGCTTCCCATGGGAACCTATTCCAGGGATAAAAAGTAGCCTATGTGTTATTCCAGACTCTAATCTATCCCTATAGCAAAGTCAGCCAGATTCGTTGAGCCCTTTTTGCATGAAGGACTTACAAAAATCCATGCAAACTTTCACATTTATAATATTAGTGGAATAAGTAGGTAGTAGTAGTAGAATTCCTGAGTCGGACAAAATGTTATTAAGTTTTTGCATTTGAAAATTCTCAATAACAGGACGGAATTAGTAGAGTGCTGGCTGATAGCAATAAAGCCCCCTCCTCCCCTCCTAATTAATAATTAATACGGGTGTACACAAAAATAATACATAAACAGTAGAGGTAAAGTTACCAGCAGTTACAAAATTACCAAAACTCCTTTAAATTTCTGCACTGGTAACACTACTAAAACACAAACAATAAAAACAAACTAATTTAAAAAAAGGCAGAGAAGATGATTGCTGTACCATTTTTGTCTTCACCTCTCATGGCTACTGGTATATGAGAGATGGGAGGTCTTTCCTGGGAGGCTCGCCGTCTTCTCAACGAGCTGGTCCGAGATACACCAGCCACTAGGTTTTCAGTAGAAGCTATAGTTACCATATTCCATGAACAGCGTGCGAAAATATCATTACAATTATATAATCATTTAGATTTTTATGAAACTACTATACAACTAAAGAATGATCGAAAAAAAAAGGAATTCCTTTTTTTTTCACTACTAATTAGTAGTTTTTTTCTACTACTTGTCGACTGAGTTTTCATTTTCTTGTGTTTAATAGCAATTGATGAGTTTTAGTTTATATTGCCCGCGGCTCCACCCGCTTATAATTCTGATCCCATTCCCGCAACCCATTGGAACCTAATCCAGGATTATAAAGTAGCATACGTATTATTCCAGACTATAATCTATCCCTGTACCAAATTTCAGCCAGATCCGTTCAGCCGTTTAGGCGTGATTGAGTAACAACATCTTCACTTTCATATAAATAGTACAGGCAATCTAAGGCGTGTAGTATTAGAAACTAGGATAATACTTAGGCAATCTTAGGCGTGTAGTATTAGAAACTAGGATAATACTTTGAAAACAGTTCGCTTTCAACTTCTAATATGGCGTTTATAAGAGAGCAACGAACTATATTTCCTCGCATTTGGATTAATTCTATTGGAATGTATACAGGACAAACGAACAAAAAAAAAGCATTTTTTATTGTAAAACATGGATAAATTTTAATAAAATATGTTTCATGGCAATTAAATTACTGCTAATATTCGAATAGACAAATAAACATTTGTATAACTTACATAAACTTTAATAAAACTATCTCAATTACATCAATACTATTGGAATGCATATAGGACATAGTAACAAAACATTTATATTTATATAACTGTCATAAATTTTCTATAAAAAAATAATTGTTGAAGATATAAGCTATCGGCACGATAACATAAATTCAGTTAAGTAGATAAAAATAACATAAAATGAGAAATTGCTGTATACGCGAATATCGCAATATAAAAACTATTTTTAACGGATTCTGTCGCCATTTATTACCAGCCGAAAACCAGAGCCATGGTTGTTCTGAATCCTGGCATATTATGTTGAAGTGGACACCCATTTGATGCAACCGTTAGGCACACAACAATATAAATTAAATGAATATGTGTATTAGTAATAAGTAATTAAATGTGACCTACTAATGTGGCCTCTGTGGCGTAGCGGTAGTGCATTCGACTGCTACGACAAGGGGCGCGAGTTCGATTCTCGCTCAGTGCAAAAATTTGTATGCATGAATATGTCTATTTGCATTAGTCTGGCTGTTTCTATGTATAATATGTATGTATTTACAAAAAAAAATTATATGTTTATCCGAATTCTAGAACCCATAACACAAGCTGCTTAAACTATGCTTACTTTGGGTCTAGACAGCGCTGTGTAGAATGTCATAGAATATTTATGTATTTACTTGCACCAAATAAAAGTTTCTCTTTCTTTCTTATTTGATGTTATTTCATTATTTACACTGAACCCAACGTTTCGGTTGCTTTTTAGCAGCAACCGTGTCGGGGAGACTGAAAATGATAGTTGTTTAATATTTTGAAGTGTAAGTTACCCCAAAGTACCCGAAGTATGTTTTTTTTTTAAATTTTTTATATGGATGATAGGCTCACGTTTGACCTCTATCTCACCTGGTCGTAAGTGACGATGTGGTCTACGATGGATCACGTTTGCCTAGAAGGAACCTATTCACTCGAGACTTCATGTTGAATTGTTGGTGTTACTATTCCAGCAGAACGAGCTCACAGTGTCGTGAAGTCTTGTTGTATTTTGTTTTTTAACGGGGTGTTATAAGTTTGATGTGTCTGTGTGTGTGTGTGTGTGTGTGTGCCTGTGTGTGTGTGTGTCTGTCTGCGGCATCGTAGCTTTCAAACACGGATGAATCGATTTTGATTTTGTTTATTTTTGTTTGAAAGGTGAATTAGTCGGGAGTGTTGTTAGCTATGTCGGGGGCTTTATTAATTTTTAATTTTATTCTTGGGTTTAATTAAGTGAATGAGAGGACGGCTGGATCCCAAAACGATAAAATAACAGCAAAAACTCGCGGTAGAATCCGCCAAAAATAGTTTTATTTGCGTAAAATGAGAAAGTTATGGTTCCTTACACCAAATGAAGTTGAATGAGCGAAAATGAGCTACGCATTGTATATATACCGATGCGGTCCCGAGCTGCGTTCTCAAGGGCATGTTTCCACCGAAGCGAAGATGAGCGGCGCGGAGTTTTTTCAACCGAACGGACGTCGGCCGTCCGTGTCCGGCTGCGCTCTGCCATCCGTTTGGTTGAAAAAACTCCGCACCGATCATCTCAGCTCTGGTGATAACCTAAAAGATTTATTTAGTTTTACTGATGTATAAAGATAGATTTTTTATTAAAATTAACTAATAGGGCACTGATTTGATTATTACGGTATCTACTAATATTTTTTCCTAAACTGTATTGTTGCTACCGCATTTTTATTACCCGACATCGCGAGAAATCAATTATAATCCTTATGTTGTAAGTGTCACTAAAAACGGTAGGTTCGGAATCGAAAGTGGCAATGGCGGTTAAGGAATGAGATATTGCGACATATAAAAAAAAAGTTAGTCACAAAATTATGTAAAATACTAAAATATTCAGTACAGACATCTAGCCGAAATTGAACCGACTTTAAATTTAGTCGCTATAATATACGCTATAATAATTCCTAGATCTTATGATACCATCGATGCGAAAACCACTTAGGAAACTATAGTTTAATCTAAATATCACGTCATAGGTGAAATAATTCATTCGTTTGAAATAGGCTAGACCTGGAGTATAGACCGTCTTCAATTCAAAAAGTTAAACTCGACCCATGAGGTGATCCCCCTAAAAACAGGTGATCAAAACTAATTATTGGTACTTATTAGTATCAATATTCAGGTTTTATAGCAGACATTTTTGTTAAGTATTTAATATCATATGTTGCGCTATTATAAAATTACCTGAAACACTCGCCGAAGGACTCCTAGGGCTGGTGATGGCTCTTCTTTCTGTAACAATAAAGAGAAATTATTATAAGTGAGGGTGCTACCAAGACCTCCGGGCCTAACTCAACCTCAGGTCCTAGGCGGTACACCTGGCGCTGGCTTTCTTCTAGGGATTAGGAGATCAGACGGCACTAGCTCCCGGAAAAGCCGGCGTTATTTTCATTATATCTAAAGAGGACGCCGGCAGCCGGATGGGACGATCCACCAGCGACATTTGCGTGCCACTTCGTTCATTTCGCCAGTTCTCCCCTTGGGGAGGGTGTGGTTGAACCAGCTCTCTCACAGCACCCCGTCAAACCTTCTTGTATCCTTGATAAATGTGATCGTCTGTTCCACCTTCAGATTGCTTATACCTTCCTCGTCCACTCTGTCCGATCCTAAGAGTTCCCATCTGATGAGTACAAAAGCCGACATACCAACCAAAAACAATAAGCGGAACTCGGGCTACTTTGGACGTAACATGGAAGTCGCTATCAAAATGATGATGAGTTGGAAGTCCTAAAAAGTTCGACAACAGGTGTTACTAAAGAGGGGTGCTTGGTTGGGGACCTCCACGCGGTGCACCCTGGGCAATGGAGACGGCAGCGCCTCTCTACTAGGGCGGGAGAGACGCTGCCGCCTACGGCCAACTCCGACCGAGGCGAGGACGGCCCTGTTGAGGGCTTTTCGGAAGCTTTCCACGTGTCCCTCTGATTAGCAGATGGCACAGTGGAGAGCAAGTAAGGGGGCCATCTCGAAACCGGAGATGGCCCAGGGTCAGTCGGGGTGCGAGGGATATGCTCTATGGGTAACCTTACACCCCGGCGTCTTAAGACCCGAGACGGCGTGCGGTTTTAGTCGGTTCAAGCCCGACATAACCGCCCCCGCTGGAGACCCCCCGCTCTCCAGCGGGGGCGGTATCCGAAGGGATTTCCGCACGACAAAAAAAAAAAAAAAGGTGTTACTAAAGAACTTCGATATCGCTCACGGAAAATATGGAAGTTTGGCCGTTTCGAAGCTGACTCCAACTGAGTTAGGAAGAGGCTCAGAGGGTGATGATGATGATGGTTGGTGGTGTACGCACCTGTACCGATGTGGTGCAGGCTGTCGACGGAGCCCACGTTCCTCTCCCGCTCGAGCTGCTTCTGCGCCGCCGCGTCCAGCCGCGCGAACAGCTGCTCCGCGTCATCTGGGAACTGCCGCTTGTACGCCCAGTAGGCTCTGGGGGGGAGGAGATATAACTGTAACAGGTCTTGCCCAGTACGAATGGGTGTTCACAAACAGGTATAATGACCAGCAAACATCTTGACAATATGCTCGAGTTGTGCAGAAAGCGTTTTAAGGTGTCTTTGGTGCGGGGGGCGACGGCCTAGGATCCACCAAGCATGGACATGTTAAACCGACCACGGGCTCAAAGGGCTCGCGACATCAGCTGATCAGTCCTTTTATTCGTTTTTTGGTTTGTCTGTATATTGCACATGAACTTTGCAACTTTTGTTCAAGATGTTCGCCGGTAGTTATAGGCCCAGTAGGAGGGGAAGCAAGTATAGCCAGGGAAATTTATATCTAACACTTTCTCTGTTTTTGCTGTATACAGAGAGTGTTCAATATATATATTGAACATACGATTGGCATGACGCTGTCAGTTTAGCTGTCAAAAATTCATTCGTGCTTTCTATTCAGTTCGAGTCACATTGTAAAATTTAGTTTTGATAATATAAAGTACAAAACCATTTAATATCGCATTTTAATTGAACAGAGAGGTAGTGTAATAACTAAATTTCACACGTGACACTTTGCGGGGGTGAGGGTGTGGTGAAGAGTGGTTACATCCCGCCCACTTGCGTATTACACACCCACGATTCGCCAGTTATGTTTAGGCCCGAATGTAATAGGAGGCTAGCCTATTGCCATCTACCGGGCACATTACTAGGCGAGCGATAGTTAACTTTTTTTATAATAATAATATATTATTATCATTATAATATAAGTTACAAATTTCAGTACAAAATCTTATGATGCCACATAAACTCATTAGAGTTTTTCTGAGCAAAACATTGTCATCGACAATCAGTTTTGTAGTTATCATAGTAGAACATTACACAAAATAATAAAATTTGCAGTGGGTAGGTTAGAATAAAAAAAACCAAAAAATTTCGTGAAGCAATTAATATTATTTCATTAACATGTTTAATTTTTTCAGACATTTATTTTAGACTTAAAAATGGCCTATCGATTAAAAATGTTTCCGACTGCAAGAATGTTCACCGGGGGACCGTAATCTTAGCAATCCATGGATTCTCCGTGCGGGTGCCGGGTCCATCGCGTTGCTGAGTTGGGAACTCGGGACAGTGCCTGGGACTTGCGACCCAAGTGTAGGTTTAGAAGGGGCCCCTTTTGTTGATGTACATCAACACTCACCTTCACTACCCAAGTTCCCCTCCCTGCCTAACCAAATTTGATACGAACCTACTAGTGCCGCTTTAGACATTCGTCCTAGTAATGAGCTTATTGTAGCTCTCGATAGGCCTAGATCTTTAAGTAGGTTATAGAGAGATTTTGCTGGTATACCTCTCGCTCCCACTTCCACTGCATACAAATTAACCACGTAACCGTTTTTGATTAATTCGTTTGTGAGATCATAGTATTTATTTTTCTTTATTGTGTGGTCCTTCGGTATATTTGTTTCCCACGGTACAGTAAGTTCCACAAGAACCACATGTTTTAACCTCTTAGAATATAGGAATATGTCAGGTCTAGATGACGAAACCCCAACATCCTCCGGAATTTTGTAGTGCTTTTCATACGTGTCGATTAGGAGAGTCCAATCTGGGGCAGTATCTAAGATTGAATAAGGTTTGTTCCTGGGTGTTATGGATGAACCTTCAGACACAAAGTTGATATGACGTCTGTTAGTAGTCAATCCTTTTTGGGCTCTAGCTACTGCCAGACTCATTGCTTCACGTATGATGATAAGCACCTTATCGTGGCGGCGTGAGTAATGGCCTCTATCGAGAAGCACCCTACATCCTACTAATATGTGTCTAGCCGTCCCTATTGCCTCACCACAAGTATAACATTGTTTTTCTGTGGCCTTCCCCCACCTTACCAGATTACTGAATCAGCAGAGTGCGCTAGTCCAAGCCACGATTTTAGCGATTTTATGACAGTTGCATCTATTTGATTTTTTTCCCGAAAAATTTTGGTTTTTCCCCCCTCCACTTTTTTTTTTTATATTTAGGACACGTCAATTTGACTTCACCTCGCCTGATCGTAAGCTGAAGGTAAAGTCTCAGGAAAGAGGGTCACCATTACATACACGTACCGTGTTAACAATGGTGGCACTCAGCTTTTAGTTAAAGTTTTAATCTTATAGGTTTATAATGAAAAGTTGTTGGTATTCATGTATATTATGGGATAAAATTAGAACGGTTCGAATATCTTTCATGGAACGTGAAATTTTGAGGAAAAACTGATTTCACAAAAAGTGAGGCCCTACCGTCCCCTTAGGCCGGATTCCACCCGTTCACGAACTTAAACTAAGTTTACACCCAAGCAATTTTTGACCGCAGTTTGAAAGCGATCGGGGCAAAAATGCGACCGTGAGAGTGCCGCAAATTTTGGGAAGTGGAACCATACATACATATATATATATATATATATATATATATATAAACTTTTTGACCAGTGGTCATTTCGGACTCAGGGGGTCATAACTAGACCTCCTATGATGAATTTTTTTTAAAATTCGACAGTAGTCAAGAAACCAATAGGTAGATCGATTTCATCGAAATCTACCTAAAATCTGCCTCGCACGTCCGACTACCGCCAGCCGCCAAACTATTACTTTATTGCACTCTGAGCATATCACAGAACACGTTAACTGCCATCTGTTTTTTGCCATCAGTTTATGATGTTTTGTTTACATGGTTTAGTGGTGTCTGTTGCTTATTATAGTATGAGTACAGTTATGGAGTTTGACGGCCTCTGTGGCGTAGCGGTAGTGCATTCGACTGCTATGTCAGGTAGCGCGGGATCCGATTCCCACTCAGTGCAAATATTTATATGCATGAATATGTCTATTTGCATTGGTCTGGGTGTTTCTGTGTATAATATATAAAGTATGTATTTACAAAAAAAAAAGTATATAAGTATGTTTATCTGCATTCTGGAACCCATATCACAAGTTAGTTAAACTATGCTTACTTTGGGTCTAGAAAGCACTGTGTAGAATGTCGTAGAATATTTATTTATTTTATAATTAATAATAATAAAAACTTTATTGACATAAAAGTACACATAGTTAACATTAAGTAGATCACGATACTATATCTAACACAGCATGTAAAGAGGATCAGTATTTGTTAAAGGTTTCTGATAAACCCTGTCTCTTAAACTAGGATATATCCTGTATTGAGATTTTGGGTGTGTAATACACCTCTGCCTACCCCTTCGGGGATACAGGCGTGAAGTTATGTCATATGTTCTACCGCTCAATAGCAAAACTACTCATTTCATTCAATGTCAATGTCATTACAACCATATTGATTCCGTTTCCACGACCCATAAACCATATTTCCATTCTAGGATCCTGACCTTACTGCTATTCTAGACAATAATCTCAGCGCACGATTTCATCTAGATATAGTTAGCTGTTTATGGCGTGAACAAGTAATAAATATCCTCACAAACTTTCACATTCAACTAATATTATAAACACGAAAGTTTGTGAGTATGTATGCTTGTCGCTCTTTCACGCAAAAACGGCTGAACGGATCTGGCTGAAATTTGGTACAGGGATAGACTAAAAGTCCGGAACAACAAATAGGCTGCTTTTCATCCCGGGAATAGGTTCCCATGGATAGCGGGAACGGGATCAGAACTCCGCGCGCGTTTATAATATTAGTAGAAGGTACCTTCTGCCGTAGTTCCTGGCGGTACTGTCCGCGTCCACGCAGGCTCTCCTGATGGCGTCCCTGATGGATTGCTGCTGCTTTTCGATGGTCGGCGCCGCCCACTTCTCTATGAGGAGGACTAACACTTCACTGGAGAGGGAAGTGACACATTAGTGACGAGGTCGAGAACAAATAAGCACAAACATAGAACATAGTGATTTGACAAAAGATAGTTGCAGTAGCCGATTAAGTTTAATTAATTGAGCTGAGTGACCTAAGCGAGCAAAGCTCTTATACACGGTATAGCCGTTTGTTGGTGGCTGAACTCCTCCGTAACCACTTGCGCGATCTTGAACCAATTTACCACGGTGATAGTGTGGACACTGAGGAGTGTTTTGAAGCGAGATGGTTCATGTCCGATGTACTATTGAGGAATAATCACCGAAAAACAGTTTCACGAGCTAAGCGCGCGACCGTATTAAGATGTCTTATATTCAAGTAAGAGTCCTGCTCGCTCAGCTCAATTTATTTCAGTCGCACCCTGCACTGAATTCCTAGTTAACATATACAGGAACTTTATAACCACTTAATTTCAGAACATTACTAGTTACCATCGAAAAGGGGTGCTTACTCATTTTTAAACTTTCGCGTTCCATGATATACAATAATGTTAACGGGAATTAACGCGATCATGTATAGGTATACACATACCTTTGGATTGCCTGACGCTTCGACCAGGTTACACTGGCCGTGGTCACAGGCTGAATGTGAAGGAGCGCATATACGCCATGACACACCTTTACTTAGGTTAGAGGAGGGACAGTGTTGCCAGTTAGCACAATAGTGACGTCCAATGTTGTTATTTCGTATAAGATTTTATAGGGCTTCACATTTATTTAATAACTTCAACTTTTTGTTTTATGGCGAGTTATATTAGTGATGTGTCGGATATCAGTATCCGCGAGTATTCGATGGAGATGTAAGATTCGTATCCGTTCATTTTTTGGCGGATCTTTTACTTTATTAATTGATAATAGGTAAATAAATGAAATTCTGTATATAGGTGATTAGGTAGCAATGAAAAATTAGTAAATTCCCCTTAAATTGTTTTCTTTGTTTCTTTCTTAATATAAATACCTCTGCAGTGCAAGTTGACACATGTCCTGTCATGCAAAGCATTGCGTGGTGTCAATTATCGTTTCAAGGTCACGCGTACCGATACTGATTGAATACAAAAATTAAGATCCGTATTCGCGGATCTTAACACCAAATACCCGGATCCGTATCCACGGAGCTTAACACCAAATAGCCGGATCACTATCCGCGAATATACATTTTTAACGATCTCGAGCATCACTAGTTAAAATATAGTAAAATCAACATAGTTGCGGTCTATGACAAAAAATCTGAGACTACTTATTTCTTGCATTTTTCATGTTTTATTATTTTTTAAGGGCATGTTAAATAGAACTTCCTTATTAACCCCTAACGCAAAAAACGACGCGGTGTTATAAGTTTGACGTGTCACTCTGTGTCTGTATGTGACATCGTACCTTTTCTTTTTTTTTTTTTTCGTGCGGAAATCCCCTCGGATACCCCCCCGCCGGCCAGCGGGGGCGGTTATGTCGGGCTTGAACCGACTAAAACCGCACGCCGTCTCGGGTCTGCAGACGCCGGGGTGTAAGGTTGCCCATAGAGCATATCCCTCGCACCCCGACTGACCCTGGGCCATCTCCGGTTTCGAGATGGCCCCCTCGGGGGTGACATCGTACCTCGTGAACGTTTGAACTGATATTAATGCGGATTTTTTGTTCGAAAGCCGATATGATCGAGATGGTTCATGGCTATAAATAAATTTGCGTCGGAAGTTTTTTAATTGTTAAATTAATTGTCAATTGTTTACATTCTGTGGCAAGCCTCAGCGAATAGGGTTGCTGTCGCCTGCACGCAGCACTGACCTGAGCGTGGAGCGGATCTCCTTGGACTTGTGGCTGGTCATGTTGGTGACGATGACGGGGATGAGCCGCGGCGAGTGCACGTAGCACACGATGTAGCGCACGCACACCGTGCCCGCCGACGACACCACCTGCAACACCACCCGCCATTGGTACCAGTCTGGGACCGCCGGGGAACGAACACCCTACACCGAACTTGGTGGTAGAGTCAAGCAACTGTCATTTTGGCCGTTGCATGAATCGGCCGACTCGACCGGGGAAGCACCACCCTCTCACAGAATATCGCCGCCAAGTAACAGTATTTGAACTGTTGCGTTCCATTTGGTGAGCGAGAGTGCCGGAGCCCAAACTCCTTTCCCATCCCCTTTCCTTTACAGGGTCGGCAGCGCGAGTGTGACGCCACTGGTATTGCACACGTCCATAGGCCGCGGTAACCGCTTCCCATCAGGTGGGCCGTGTGCTTGCCTGCCACCTTAGTGGTATAAAAAAAAAGGTAAGGTTTCGGTAGCACTTACGGACCGCGAAGTTTCTTGCGATTTCGATTATGATCATCTTCGGTCTCGATTACGAGATAGACGTGTTTCATGGTACTAAGTATTAGTATTCCCCCTACCTTTCCAGCTAAGCCAAATTGCTTGTGTTAGGAGTAGGTTTACGTCAATAGTGTAATGGCCAGGATTCGAACCCGGAACCTCTCGATGTTAAAGCTGAGACTATCGACATATCTACAATAAAAAATGATAACCTTGGCAGCATTTTGTATGAGGTTGATGAGTTCTTGTAATATGTATAAACTGAACTGGTCTATCTTATTCTTCAGCACCTTCGCCATGTGGGCTATCGTGATGCAGGCTTCGCGTACCACCTGCAAGGATAAAATTAGTAAAGATATGTTTATATAGGCTTCGGCCGCTTAAAATCCACAATTGCAACCGGGAATATAATATATTCAGAATGCTTATGTACTAGCCGCGGTAGCCTAGTGGTATGGGTAATGGACTGCTGAGACGAGGTCTCAGGTTCGATCCCAGGTTTTACCATGGCACACACCAATGACTTTTCGATGCTTTTCCAAGTTATGTGTGTATTTATCGCAGGTTTATAAGTGCCCGGTTAATGGCAATAGGCTCGCCACCTATTACATTGGGACCTAAACATAAACTGGCGAAATGTGGGTGCGGCTAGCACCTCTGCCTACCCCTTCGGGGATATAGCCGTGTGTTTATGTTATGTATGTACTATAAACTTTCTGTGTGCCAAACTGTAGCGGGCTGTGTAGCGCTAGACGCAACATTAGCACATTCCGTTACGTGCGGCGAGCAGGCGGTGAGCCAGCTCATACGTAGCTTGACCACATCGGTCACGTGTGACCTCGCTCACTTACTAAGTACCAAGTTGTGTTCTATTTAGGCAGTTATAATATACCGTGTATAATTGTGATCACTTGATCAGTAATAAATATTCAACGTGCAGAGAATCTGTTATTGAATACTCTCACGCAACTAAGTAGACTCAACCTGTAAACAAACTTAATCTAGATATGTTTATCCGTTTGAGAAATAAACATGCATTCGTATTTGGTATCTTTTGAAGAATGGATCCTTTCAGTCCTTTCCAGACTCAGTGAGCATTTCCACCATTTCCGGTACTAAACCGAAGTTCAACCGATTCGTAGTTAGACTAAAAAAGAAGATCCAAATTGAGTTGGGAAAAGTCTTGGAGGAGGATAAAGAAAATAAAAAAATACACCTTTGCCTACCCCTTCGGGGATACAGGCGTGAAATTATGTTATGTTATCATAGTAAATGTTTTCAAAACACATTGAATTCCTATCTACAAAGCCTCCACATATATGCATAAATCATGGCAGAGGATAGGCAGAGGATAGGCCGAGCCGTGAGCCAACTATTTGCTACTGCAGATAGAGAATTCTACATTATATTGTCGGAAGGTTACGCGAATGTGACGTGACACATTGAAATAAAACTATTTTTAACGGCTTCTATCGATCTATCGATTTAGTTGATGCAATTTTATTATTTCCATTGAACCAGAAGTTTCGGTTGCTTTTCAGCAGCCATGGTCACGGGGAGTCTCCCCATCATATCAAATAATATACAAATAAATCGCGATAGAATCCGTTAAAAATAGTTTTAATTTCAATAGACAATTCTTTCTCTACTGGCATTAAAACTGTTTCATATTTATTTACATTCATTTACGTACTCGATTTGTCATTCGATCAGTAGTCATTCAGTACTCATTCGTTCTACGCATCTAAACAATTTGTTTTATAGCTTATATACTTTGTACGAGTCTGGCACAAACCTGACTTCTCAGATCCTTAATGACGACCAAGAACGGCACAGACAGTTCCTTGAGATGAGCGTAGAACTCCGTGGGGTACTGCTGGTGAGCGTTCGCTGTTAGCAGGGAACGAATCTTCTTCAACTGTAGAACAGATAGTTTTAATTATTACCGTATCTTTTTTTTTTTTTTATCGTGCGGAAATCCCTTCGGATACCCCCCCGCCGGCCAGCGGGGGCGGTTATGTCGGGCTTGCACCGACTAAAACCGCACGCCGTCTCGGGTCTTCAGACGCCGGGGTGTAAGGTTACCCATAGAGCATATCCCTCGCACCCCGGCTGACCCTGGGCCATCTCACCACTAACAGCATCGCTCATCCTGTCTCCTCTGAAAGCAGAGGAGTACGGAGAGCGATGTGTTCCCGCCACGTTGGGTATTGGCCGACGATCAATGCCAACCCTATGAAGGGGTGAAGGGGAAGCCATTGACCGCCGCCCAGGGTGTACCGGCCGCTTCGATTCCGTTCCCCCTGGACTGCAGCGGGATCGGAATAGGAGCGACACTCGAGGAGGTTACCCAACACACACCCCAATTATTACCGTATCTCGTGAGTACAGGCGATATACCAAATTGAAGTGTAATAAAATTAGCGCTCTATAGCTTGAACAGAGAGGTTGAAATTGCTGTGAGCGCCGTATACGGCGGCCGGTATCGAGTTGACGAAGGCGTACAATTTAACTTACACTTAATAGCTCAGACGTAAGGTTGCTATCTATAAACTCGTGGGTAAGTGGTAATCGAATTGGTAAGCAGATTGCAAGGCAACACTAGCCAGGTCACTCTTAGGATGGGTGACCATTCTTAACAGAGAGACACGCCTCCGTGCCTTGGAGCGATGGCTCCGGTGGCGATACCAACATCTGTGGCATACGTTACGGTTAGTTGAAGCCCTAAAAAGTCCGACAACTGTTCTAACACGGAACTTCGATATCGCCAGTGGGTTGTGGAGGTCAGAAGGTAGTCGCTTCACAGAAAATGGCGAAGTTCTACTGGTGGTAGAAATTTGATGACACAAATTTGTCACAAAACTCGGCCGGGTGGGTACCACTGTGCACGATTGCGAAAAACCCTCCATAGTAATCCAATTTCGGTTTGAATGCTTTCAGGAGTCAGTAAGTGCATAGCCGGGTAGGGGGGTTGTGGTCGCAGCACTAGTGGGACCGGTGGGTGTCACGCGGTGCTGCGTCGACAATCCTCTTCTGGTCCGTCAAGCTGAGTGCCACCATTGTTAATATGGTACGTGTATGTAATGGTGACCCTCTTTCCTGAGACTTTACCTTCAGCTTCCCAAAAGACGAGGTGAAGTCAAATTGACGTGTCCTAAATATAAAAAAAAAACCGGACACAACTGATTGGGAAAAGTCTCAGAGGATGGCAAGGATGTTAGATGACGGCGTGCAATGTAACTTGCACTGTATCGCAGAGGGGCAAGGTTGTGATCTCACCGCGTCGACGCGCTTCTCCCAGTCGGCGGCGCGGTCGCCCAGCAGCGCGGCGGCGTGGCGGCACAGGTCGTCCAGGCCGCGCGCGCCGTACACGGCGGCGGGCGCGGAGCTGGCGAAGGCCGCCTCGAAGGCCTCGCACGACACCGCGCCGGCCTCGCCCGCGCCGGCCCCCACGGCGATGCCGCTGGACACTGCAGCAGGAGCTATATGTTAGTCGGCAGCCTATCACGAACACTGGATAGTAACACGGGGTGAATACAAATAAACTGGTCGTTTATTTATCTTAAGGTCGCAGCAAAGTCGCCGCCGAGGAAGGTTCTCCGCACTCGACGGCGTCCCGACCTGTACCACTGAAGATGTCGACCGCAGTGATCGACGAAACGTCTGGAATACATGTTTCCGATGGACCACGGCCAAACAGCCCGGAAGCAGTATATTCTACAAAAAAATGGTCGTTAGATTTATTTCAGCCTACCCGATAGGAAGCAGTTACCGCGGTCTATAGACGTGTGCAAAACCGGAGGCGTCGCACTCGCGCTACCGACCCTGTAAAAACCTTCTAATGCCCTTCTTGAAGAATCCCATATTGTAGTCGCTTGGGAAAACCACAGCAAGGAGCTCATTCCACAGCGTGAGGGTGCGCGGAATGAAGTGCCTCTCACACCTCACTGTTTTGAATAAAGAATATTTAAAAAAAGAATAGATACATATTTGTTAAATCTGTTCACCCCATTTTATTCAACCAACAGCGAGACAGTAAGTCTATCTGGTAAAATACAATCTGAAAGTATGACTAATAATAGGTTTTCCTTAACTAATATACAAAAGATGGAGCTCGGATTGTGGACAGTCAGTTTTTAAATTAAATAATTACTCTAGCTAGATATGTTTTCAAACTAACCAGTACATAATTAGGTAGCTTCCTAAAGTTAATTCTTGTTTTCACCTATGCAGCACGCCAAGGGCGCTTTTGGTGCGAAAAAACTCGCGAAAATTTCGAGATTCAAATTAGAAAACCATTTTTTTTAGCGTCAGTAACTTCCAATACATTGTGGTACGCACTTATCTATGACCACCGTCCTCCATGAGCGCAGGCCTGAGGTAGCAGGTGAGGACGCCAGTCACCCCAGCAGAAGCAGGCCGGGACATGGGTGAATAGTGCCGCCCCCCCCCTCCCCCCAAACCGGGGCAAGACGGGGACGCTGTGGTTCCCAAACAAGAGAGTGCCATCTCGAAACCGTCTAACAAGCCGAGACTGCGTGCGGTTTTAGTCGGTTCAAACTTTGGTATCCACTTATTATCTTACTAAGAAGGTGAAAAACTTGACTTCACAAAAAAATTCGACAAGTCTCATGTCTAAATCACTGTAACAATACGCCAGTCAAACGTCTGCTTTGGACCTCGACCTGGGCCATTTTATTTGAAATTATTAATAATACTTTTATTTAAATGGACATTAAAGAACCACACCCTGTGTAATAAAACCCAAGTAAATATCTATATAAACATGATATTGTTAATAAGAAAGTTAGTAGAACTTACCGCTAGCTGCGCTTGTCAATTTGGCTGGTGGTGGAGGTTTCCGACTAGCTGACGGTAGACTATATAATCCGGGTACCGTCCTCTTTGGTAAATCACATGCTATTATGACAGTTTTTTTTCAATTTACGCCCATTTTCGACCAGTTTTCAACCAGTTTTGGTCACATTTGACCCAGTGTTAATCCAATTTGAGCCAGTTTAAGTCCAGAGGTATGATATTTGGCCCAGTGTTAGTCCGATTTGAGCCGTTTTCAGTCCAGAGGTATGTAGCCATTCCAAAGTTATAGGTGATGTTAAGAAGTTCATGAATGGTTATTCAGTGGTAACGTTGGCCCGTTGGTGATTTGGTTAACGGTGATTGCCGAGAAAGTAGAAAATGTTTCATGTTAGTAAATAATATATGATGATTTATTATTAAGAGAGATAATTGCTAATGAATGATCTAACCGAAAAATCTGTAAGTATGTTGATGTAAAGTACTAGGACGGTTACCAGCTTCGCAATCAACCCAAACTTAAGCGTAGCGAGATTTGCCTATCCAACAATAGGTCAACGTGACCGGTCGACTTTTTCCATTGATTTGGTTTTTCGGTGATTATTGCTCGATGGTAAGACCGATCTGGACATTCGACCCCTTACGACTCGCCTTCGGCTCGCTACGCTTAATAAATTGTGCAGTGATTTCGACTACTACGTGAAAGGTTCGATGTCATTTTCTGATTATTCCACTTAAATCACCTAGGTGAATTAAGTATTCTCAACCGGTGGACTTAAATCACTCGGCTTTTAAAATCATAGGTGAATAAGGTAGAAACTAATTAAGGAAAGGAACTAATATTTTGAGTATACTTTAATCACCTTGGATATGAATATAATCGATGTAAAACGGGTAAACTGGGTTAGGTTAGGTTAGCACAACCACAACAGAGGACGACGGAACCACTAGTTGGAAGAAGTGCTATCTATGAAGATATCGAAGGTGATTAAAGTATACTCAAAATATTAGTTTCTTACGGTCGACTTTCACTACATCTTCTAAGCATATTCAATAGGATCTGGTCGAGTAAAGAAGTCCCAGCGGCCTTCGGCAAGGCTAATTTTGTGCTCATTCCAAAGAAAGAAATAGTAACTAGTCCAAAAGACGCTAGACCAATAGCATTAACCAATACAATTTCTAAAATTTTCTTCTCATGGCTTCAATTTAAAATGACAAATTTCATGATCAATAATAACTATTTCAGACCAAACCACCAAAAAGGGTTCCTACCCGGAATTTCAGGATGTCTGGAACACAATTCTTTACTGGCGGAAAGTTTAAAAGATGCCAGATCAAATGAAAAGCAAATAACAGTTTGTTGGATAGACCTAGAAAACGCTTTTGGCTCAGTACAACACGAGCTTATGTTGTTTGCATTAAAATGGTATCACTTTCCGTCCATCATTTGGGAAATAATATCCTCTTATTATGGTAAATTAAAGTTTGTGATTAATACCAAAGATGGATACACGCAACCTTTAAATTATAATGTGGGTTTGTTCCAAGGTTGCTGTTTATCACCTATAGTTTTCAATATAGTAATAAATATTTTAATAGACAACATTTCCACACACGACAAGAAGTGGGGCTATCGGTTTAAGCTAAACGGTAAATATACGGAGTCTATCCTCGCTTTCGCGGACGATTTGGCAATACTGACTCGTAACCCAAAGCAGTGCCAGGACCTACTGCGTAGAGTAGACGATTTCTGTACATGGACAGATGGAATGAGAGCAAAACCTAGCAAATGCTACTGTCTATGTCTGGGTAGGCGGGGTACCAGGTATACTTCATATGACCCAGGGCTTAGTATAGGCGGGGAAAGCGTAGGCGGGGAAAGCGTTTCAACTATATCTGAAACCGTGCCTTTTAAATTCCTCGGAAGAAAGATTGACAACAGAGGTTGCACTCCAGCTTTGGACGAATTAATTGATAGTTTCATTATCGATTTAAAAAAGGTAGACCAACAACCAATAAGTAATGTTAAAAAAGCTTGGATCTATGACAATTATTTAACCTCGCGTCTTAACTGGCCGTTTCTTATATATGATATAAACCAGAGCCTCCTCAAAAAACTAGATGCGAGTGTCACGAAGACACTGAAGTCGTGGCTAGGGCTAGCTCAGTCGGCCTACCCGTCGGCACTATATAGATCCGCGAATAATTTTGGAATCACGCTTAAGAAGCCATCAGAACTCTATAAACACCTAAGAGTAACTAATATGCACGTCTTATCGGAATCTAAAGACGAAATAGTAAAAGTCCTTCCAAAAGATAAAAATGCATCGGAGCTCGAATCACGCCTCCAGTTCCATAAAAGGTTCATGATAGGCTCGCAGACTGGTAGAGTAGGTCTAGGTAATATTCAGAGACAAACAGATAAAGAAATAACAAAATCTTTTCTTCAAGCAGACGAAAACAACACCTATAAGGTGCACGCAATGAACCTAGAAATGCAAAACGAATGGTTGACTCTAGGTGAATTTTGTATTCCCATAGCCTTAAAATGGCGTACCATAATATACGACTGGTCACCGGCCTTACTTAAATTTTACCTGAATGCATTCCAGTTGACCCTCCCCGACCAAAGCAATCTGGTCAGATGGGGAAAAGCCACAGATAAAACATGTAACTCATGTGGTGAAGCAACTGGTACGGCTAGGCACCTACTAGTGGGTTGTAAAACGCTATTAGACCGGGGTCATTACTCGCGCCGTCATGATAAGGTATTAGAAATCATACGTGAGGCTGTAAGTTTGGCGGTAGCTAGAGCGAAAAAAGGATTAACCACAAACCAAAGAAATGACATTGCGTTTGTAAAGGAAGGCTGCTCAAAGAAATCACTTCAAAAGCCTTATTCAATTTTGATAGCTGCCGTTGACTGGACAATACTCGTAGACACGTATGAGAAGCACTATAGGATACCGGAGGATGTCTGTGCCTCATCATCCAGACCCGACATATTCCTTTTTTCACGATCGCATAAGCGTGCAGTGCTTGTAGAACTCACAGTACCGTGGGAAACTAATATACCTAAAGACCACGCTATAAAGACAAACAAATACTTTGATTTGACTAACGAGTTAACCGAAAACGGCTACGTGGTTAAACTCTATGCCGTAGAAGTAGGAGCAAGGGGAATTCCAGCTAAATCCCTGTACAACTTACTTAAAGACCTCGGATTGCCAAGAGCTTCAGTAAGCTCTTTATTAAAACGTATATCAAAAGCGGCATTGTTAGGATCTTACCAAATTTGGATAGGTAGGGGGGGGAACACTACTGACGGTGGAGGTGAGCGCTGATGCATCACAAGGTGGCCACCCTAAACCTACATCTGGGTCGCAAGTCCCAGTCGCCGTCATGGTGTTCCTCTCTGTACCACGCTATGGACCCGGCGACCGCACGGTGAATCCATGGAGTGCTGAGAATCGGATCTCTTTTTTTTTTTGCGGAATTCCCTTCGGATACCCCCCGCCGGCCAGTATGATTTTAAAAGCCGGGTGATTCACATAGGTGATTTAACATAACATAACATAACTTCACGACTGTATCCCCGAAGGGGTAGGCAGATATATATTACACACCCACGATTCGCGAGTTATGTTAAGGTCCCAATGTAATAGGGGGCGAGCCTATTGCCATCTACCGTGCACATTATTAAGCGAGCGATAATTAACATTTATTAATGCACACATAACTACGAAAAGTCAGAGGTGTGTGCCCGGGGCGACTGGGGATCGAACTCGAGACCTCGTCTCAGCAGTCCGTTACATACGCCACTGGGCTATCGTTGCTTTAGGTGATTTAAGTGGAATAATTCTATTCGTTCAGTACTCATTTGTTCGACATACACAGTACTCACGTTATATCCTAGAGTATTTATTATATGAATGAAATGAGTGTCAAAATATTACAGTTCAACTAGAAGAATAATTATCCCATATTGATATCAATACGGCAGGAGGGACTGACCAGGTGTGGAGGCTCCGGAGCTGTCCCCGTCTCTGCTCCGCGCTGATGTGGGTATTGTCATCGTTCTCTTCACTGTCCGGGACACAAAGTCTGGTTCGTCTACGGGCTGCGTTGCTGTAACATGCCAATTCTATTTAACATCTTTATTCATGTAAGTGAGTCTAGGAGACCACGTCGGTTGCCATGCGATAGATAGATAGATAACACTTCATTTGTACACCATTTACAACCTTTATTCCGCCCTGTGCCACTGGATTTGCCACTGGGGTCACAAAACGGAAAAAATCTTCCGGTTTGTGCCACTGTTCTAAAAATAGAGCATAATCTAATTACGTATGATGCATTGGCCACTTATGTTATGTTGAATAAATAAATATTTGAAGCATAAATATTTGAAGATATAAAAATAAATTTGAAGCGTCGTCGGTAGCTTAGTGGTTAAGGAGTCGAGCCTACGATCGAGAGGTCCCGGGTTCGAATCCTGGTCATTACACTAGCGACGTGAACCCACTCCTAACACAAGCAATTTAGCTTAGCTGGAGGGGTTAGGGGAAATATTAGTAATTTCGGTTACTAATATTCTTTAAAAAAAAATGTTTAAAAAAAAGAAAATTATATATAAATATTGTTTTTCAACGTAAGTATCGTTAGAATCATTCATTATCCATATATAATACATGTTTTTAACAATAAAGGGTTGGAAGTTAAATGCATAGAAATCTTCATAAGTCGGCACTGCGGTTTTACCTGTATTGAATGTTACACAAGTTGCAAATTCAAAGTGTATAACAGGAGTATGTTTCTACAAACAGTGGCACAAACCGGAAGATTTTTCCCGTTTTGTGACCCCAGTGGCACAGGGCGGAATAAAGGATTTACAATACATACACAAGTAGCACATTAATTATTGCTCTTATACCCGGCATAGGCGTTTGTTGGTGGCTGAACTCCTCCGTAACCACTCGCGCGATCTTGACCAAATGTACCACGGTGATAGTGTGGACACTGAGGAGTGTTTTGAAGCGAGATGGCTCATGTCAGATGTACCATTGAGGAATAATCACCGGAAAACAGTTTCTTAGCGCGCGACCGCGGTAAAATGTTTTATTTTCAAGTAAGAGTCCTGCTCGCTCAGCTCAATTTATTTCAATCGCACCCTACACTGAATTCTTAGTTATTGATAAGGTTACTGCAATGTACAAAGGGTGGCCTTGTCGCTAAACGCGATTACTTCCAGGCAACCTGAGGATGGACTGGAATAGTTTCACAAACAGGGTGGTAATGTTGGTGTAACATAAGGAGTTAGCAAACAATATTTCAATTAAAACATACACAATATTATTTGAACCTACTTAATTATACGATCATATGTGGCTTTTGATACGGGCTAGTTGGAGCTGTAAGTCCGACAATTGGTCTAACTACAGAACTTCAATATCGCCACTGGGTTGTGGAGGTCAGATGGCAGTGGAAAATGTCGCATATCGGCCGTTTTTAGGGTTCCGTAGACAAATGGCTAAAAACGGAACCCTTATAGATTCATCATGTCTGTCTGCCTGTCCGTCCGTATGTCACAGCCACTTTTTTCCGAAACTATAAGAACTATGCTGCTGAAACTTGGTAAGTAGATGTATTCAGTGAACAGCATTAAGATTTTCACACAAAAATAGAAAAAAAAAAAAAAATTTGGGGTTCCCCATACTTTAACTGATACTCAAAAATATATTTTCATCAAACCCATACGTTAGGGGTATCTATGGATAGGTCTTCAAAAATGATATTGACGTTTCTAATATCATTTTTTTCTAAACTGAATAGTTTACGCAAGAGACACTTCCAAAGTGGTAAAATGTGCCCCCCTCCCCACCCTGTAACTTCTAAAATAAGAGAATGATAAAACTAAAAAAATATATATGATGTACATTACCATGTAAACTTTAACCGAATATTGGTTTGAACGAGATCTAGTAAGTAGTTTTTTTAGTCATAAATCGTATACCGCAATTTACCTTTCATTCAATAAACTCACATATAACATTTTATTTGCTGCTACGGAACCCTTCATGGGCGAGTCCGACTCGCATTTGGCCGGTTTTTTTTTAATTAGACTGAAAGTTCATTCATGTAGGACACAAAGGAACACTTCTGAACATCAAGCTTATTGCTTCCATATTTACAGCCAGACTCACAACACAATTTATAAGTAAAAATATATAATACTAGCCGACCCTACCCGGCTATAAACGGTCCGTATTTCGAACGCCCATTGCACTCCTTTAACCCATAATAAACATAACTTCACGCCTATATCCACGAAGGGATACGCAGAGGTGTATGTGTCACACCCACGATTCGCCAGTTATGTTTATGTTTAGGTCCCAATGTAATAGGGGGCGAGGCTTTTGCCATCTACCGGGCACATTACTAAGCGAGCGATAATCAACATTTACTTTAATACACACATAACTACGAAAAGTCAGAGGTGTGTGCCCGGGGCGACTGGGGATCGAACTCGAGACCTCATCTCGGCAGTCCGTTACGTACACGACTGGGCTATCGCCGCTTAACCCATAATATGCCCGTAATTTATTAGTTTTCATATAATTTATGGGAATCTGCCGGATTATTTGACAATTATGATTACAGGTCCGCTCCCTTGAGTAGTGGCGTGATGATATATGGCCTATAACACTCACAAATAATGTGGCTTTCTATTGGTAAAAGTATTTTCAAAGTTACTTCAATAGATCCAGAGATTAACCCCTACAAACTCCTTTACCTCTTTATAAGTATAGTATAGAGAATACTAGAAATTCAGTGCAGGGTGCGACTGAAATAAACTGAGCTGAGCGAGCAGGACTCGCACTTGAAAATAAGACATCTTACTACGGTCGCGCGCTTAGCTAAGGCCGCGCGCTCGTGAAACTGTTTTTCGGTGATTATTCCTCAATGGTACATCGGACATGAACCATCTCGCTTTAAAACACTCCCTGGGATTATCCTTTCGAGGGCTTACCCGGGGTGCCCGGCAACGGACACTTGGGGAGGACACCGTGCGGTTTTAGTCGAGACCCGACATATCCACCCCCGCTGGCCAGCGGGGGGGTATCCGAAGGGATTTCAGCACGTAAAAAAAGAAAAGGCCGCGCGATCGTGAAACTGTTTTTCGGTGATTATTCCTCAATGGTACATCGGACATGAACCATCTCGCTTTAAAACACTCCCTGGGATTATCCTTTCGAGGGCTTACCCGGGGTGCCCGGCAACGGACACTTGGGGAGGACACCGTGCGGTTTTAGTCCAATCCCTTCGGATACCCCCCCCCCCGCTGGCCAGCGGGGGGGGGGTATCCGAAGGGATTTCAGCACGTAAAAAAAAAGGCCGCGCGCTCGTGAAACTGTTTTTCGGTGATTATTCCTCAATGGTACATCGGACGTGAACCATCTCGCTTCAAACACTCCTCAGTGTCCACACTATCACCGTGGTTTATTTTGGTCAAGATCGACATACCTTTTTTTTTTGTGCGGAAATCCCTTCGTATACCCCCCGCCTGCCAGCGGAAGCGGTTATGTCGGGCTTGAACCAACTAAAACCGCACGCCGTCTCGGATCTTCAGACGCCGGAGTGGTTACGGAGGAGTTCAGCCACCAACAAACGGGTATGCCGCGTATAAGAGCTTCGCTCGCTCAGCTCAATTAATATAGATAAGTATAGATAATTTGGGCGTACAAGGCCTTACCCAGCTCTACAGGGCCTACAAACCACCTACAACCCAGTACACCTGCTGATTGACGGACGAGACTCAGGCGCAGGCGCACCTCTCTGCGTTGAGAGGGCAAACGTCAGTCGCTCCTATAAAAGTCAAAACAAAAGGTGGCGCAGGAGTGAGCAGACCAGTTGAAAGCCTACAGGAACTAGAACCAACGGTAAGGTGATGATGACAAAGTATGTTATTCTCTTTACCAGTAGGTAGCATTAGTCCCGAATCCCTAGCCTCGTCAAACTTCTGCTCCAACAGGGCAAACTTCTGCGCCGGTAATAGCTCCTTCTTTTTCAAGTCCTGCCTTAATCTTTCACCTGTGGAAAAGAAAATTTAAAGTTATTTACTAAAAACGAAAGAAATCATTGAAAGATTACAAAATAAGGTTAGGAATTTAGTATATGCTCCCTGGTACGTTAGAAATGATGACATCCACCGATACCTTTTTTTTTTTTTTTTTTTTTATCGTGCGGAAATCCCTTCGGATACCCCCCCGCCTGCCAGCGGGGGCGGTTATGTCGGGCTTGCACCGACTAAAACCGCACGCCGTCTCGGGTCTTCAGACGCCGGGGTGTAAGGTTACCCATAGAGCATATCCTTCGCACCTCGGCTGACCCTGGGCCATCTCACCACTAACAGCATCGCTCATCCTGTCTCCTCTGAAAGCAGAGGAGTACGGAGAGCGATGTGTTCCCGCCACGTTGGGTATTGGCCTACGATAAATGCCAACCCTATGAAGGGGTGAAGGGGAAGCCATTGACCGCCGCCCAAGGTGTACCGGCCGCTCCGATTCCGTTCCCCCCGGACTGCAGCGGGATCGGAATCGGAGCGACACTCGAGGAGGTTACCACCCCACATCCACCGATACCTAGGAGTGAATCTTGTTAGTTTTGTTTTTAATCTTTATTTGTTTTGGAGCTTTTGGTACAGCGTTCCAGTTCTTTATGGTCCGACAAAAAAAGGAGTCACCAAACCGCTTGTGTAAATTATAAAAGAACAACAAATAAATCAGGATAGAATCCAGTGAAAATAGTTCTATTTAAAATTGTTTAACTTTTGCCGTCTGTCTAGAGATATTCGAGTATAGGGAGTACCCACCGACGTGTCTGTAGACATCGACCAGCAGCTGCATGGCCGCGTCCCGCACAGCGCTACTGGGGTCACCCACCAACGACGCCAGGTTCGGTACCGCCGCGCGTAGCTGCAGTTCTGTGGCGCCGTGACTGCGAACAAATATATTCAACATGTGAACATACAGACAGATATATTTCGGTTCAAGTAACGAGCTCTTCACCACTGCTGCATCCGTGTGTGTATGTGTGTGTGTCTGTGATATTGTACGTAATGAGTGTGTGAAGGAATGAATGAAGCTGCGTGTGAAGTTCTTCTGATTCAAAGGGAGGATCCTCCGCCCAGGCGTGGCTGTTGGGCCGTGATCCAAAGCTTGGCACTGGAATGTTGTATATGTTATCCAGTGTGAGCACTGCAATTGCGCGATGCAGGATTAGTAGTATCGAAGCAGTTGCCTATCGCTACAAGGGTTTGAGAATGTCTGTGTGCAAGGGTGGTTTATTATATATGAGCATGCGATTAAGAGGGTGTAAAGACATGTGAGTAAGTGTGTGTATGAGTTTGTGAGTAAGTGTGTGTTTGTGAGCAAGTGTGTGTATGAGCTTGTGAGCAAGAGTGTGTATGAGCTTGTAAGCAAATTTGTGTGTGTGTGTGTGTGTGTATGAGCTTGTTAGCAAATGTATGTGCTTGAGAGCAAGTGTGTGTATGAGCTTGTGATCAAGTTTCTGTATGGGCTTGTGCGCAAGTGTGTTTGTATGAGCTTGTGAGCAAGTATGTGCGTATGAGCCTGCGAGCAAGCGGGTGTGCGCGCCTCACTTGTCCAGCAGAGCCTGCACGCAGCGCAGCCCCTCCTCGCGCGCGTGCGGCGCCTTGTGGCTGAGCGCGGGCGCGAGGCGCGCCAGCAGCGCGCGCGCGTTGGCCGCGCGGCTCGACGCCAGCGACACCACGCACGTGCGCGCCGAGAGCCGCACCGCCTCCTTGGTGTCGGCCAGCCTGCACAACAGCAGTATCACATATCTCAACAATATACGTCCAACATTTACTTGCAGTAAGTCGCACCTGCATCTATAGTATCAGGCCTTATTCCTCTTATAAGGAGCCCCTGTACTTGAGCTTTTCCAAACTCTTACAAATATTGCAAATGTGAAAGTTTGGATTGTTTCGATGTATCATACTCAATCATACTTAAACGGCTGAGAGGATCCGGCTGAAATTTAGTACAGATTGATAGATAGATTACAGTCTGGAATACAACATATGCTACTTTTTATCCCTGGAATAGGGTGCCATGGGTTGCGGCAACGGGAACAGAATTCCGCGCGGGAGTAGCCGCTGACATCAGCTTGTAGTTCAATAAATTAATTAATAGAATCTGGTAACACCCAGTCGTGCGTCGGAGAGCACAATAAGCCGTCGGTGCCTTTTGCCAATTCAACCATCTGTGGCATTTACGTGACAACGGATCTAACTACAGAAATTCAATATCGCCAGTGGGTTGTGGTCAGAACAACACCCACATTTCGTACAACTAAGTTTTGAGTCGTGTAACAGTGTAAATACTCAAAATTATTGATCCTAGTTTATTCTAATAGTAGTATTCTATGCAATCAGTTTCCACCTTTACAAGTTCGTTCACGTTTGATCGTCGGATCAATATTTTATTAATAATAATAATCAAAAGATTTAGATCGGAAAAAGAGAACATCTAGAACGGGACTTGAACCCGCGACCAGTCCCTGACAGGGGGAATGCTCTGACCAGCTGAACTATCTAGATACGTCCCAGATATTCGAATTCTCCGATACATTATATACGTCTTAAGGCGTTGATAATAATCAATATATATTTTATATTTTAACATCCCACCTTTTTACACTTCGTTGATGACTCAATGATGTGTGTCTAGACTATAAATATGATTGTATACATGAATATTATGTACCATAACATAACTTCACGCCTGTATCCCCGAAAGGGTAGGCAGAGGTGTATTACACACCCACGATTCGCCAGTTATGTTGAGGTCCCAATGTAATAGGGGGCGAGCCTATTGCCATCTACCGGGCATATTATTAAGCGAGCGATAATTATCATTTATTAATGCACACATAACTACGAAAAGTCAGAGGTGTGTGCCCGGGCGACTGGGGATCGAACTCGAGACCTCGTCTCGGCAGTCCGTTACGTATGCCACTGGGCTATCGCCGCTTTATGTACCAATATTATATTTTTCCCACTAATATTAGAAACTAGCTGTTGCCTGCGACTCCGCCTGCTTGGAATTCTGATCCCGTTCCCGCAACCCATGAGAACAGTTAAAGGTAGCCTATATGGTACTCAGAACTACAATCCATCCCTATATCTTATTTCATCCAGATCTGTTCAGCGTGATTGAGTAACAGAAGTCCAAACGTCTTCAAAAAGTTTCACATTTTTTTAGGGATTTTCTTTAGAAAAGCCCTATTGCTATGGAGTTGTCGTCGACGTCGTCGTCGTTGCCAATTTTCTGTCACGGTTTTGGGTATGAAGGAGATGAGCTATCGAGTTGCTGTTTTTGGTAATAGATTCGTGCTGGGGCGAACCATTGCAAGATTTAAAAAAAATCGCAAAAAAAAAAACGCTAAATCGAAAATCCCTTGTATTCGGCTGAGCTCGTCCCAGGAATTCAACTTGTTTTATATTTAGTCCGTCAAATTGACCGCACCCCGCCTGATGGTAAGCTGAGGTGAAGTCCAAAAAGTAGTGGCCACCATTTCCAGAGATTGTCCCTAGAATGGTGGCCCCTACCATAATATAAGAAGACTGTGAAAGATTGTGAGGATGGACGTTTGTTACTATTTCACACAAAAATGGCTGAACGGATCTGGCTGAAATTTGGTACAGGGATAGATTATAGCCTGGAATAACATATAGACCTACTTTTATCCCTGTAGTAGGTTCAAATGGGTGACAGGGACGGGATCAGAATCCCACGCGGGCAACAGGTGGTATACTTTAAATACTTCGCTACCTTAAAAGTATTACCCTGGGGTTATCCTTTCGAGGGCTTACCCGGGGTGACCGGCAACGGACACTTGGTGAGGACACCGTGCGGTTTTAGTCGAGACACGACATAACCAGCCAGCGGCCAGCCTGGCCAGCGGGGGGGGGTATCCGAAGGGATTTCCGCACGTAAAAAAAAAAGCTTAAAAGTATATAAATTTATCTTCCTTGAGAATAAATCTGCCATACTGTGACATGACCCCGCCTGTTCTTAGACATATATGATGAAACCGGAAATTCTAATGACCTATAATAGATATGTGCTCGAGCGTGACCTAATGTCACAGTATGTATTGACAATGGGTACTTAAATATAGACACGAACGAATGTCGGGGTCCGGACTCGAGGAAATAGTACACTCCACAAACAATGTAAACAGCGTATTTATTCCGGTAAAAGATTCACACAAAAAAAATGTATTTCTTACTATTTATACACGGACGTGTAAGGAAACCATAGCGCGATTTACAACTAGTTGCAAATTATAAAGTAATGAAACTTAATTACTAGTTAACTATTGTATATACTTTTAGGTAGATTTCGATGAAATCGATCTATTGGTTTCTTGACTACTGTCGAATTAAAAAAAAAAATCTTCATAGGAGGTCTAGTTATGACCCCCTGAGTCCGAAATGACCACTGGTCAAAAAGTTTAAATATATATATATATGTATGTATGGTTCCACTTCCCAAAATTTGCGGCACTCTCACGGTCGCATTTTTGCCCCGATCGCTTTCAAACTGCGGTCAAAAATTGCTTGGGTGTAAACTTAGTTTAAGTTCGTGAATTGGTGGAATCCGGCCTAAGGGGACGGTAGGGCCTCACTTTTTGTGAAATCAGTTTTTCCTCAAAATTTCACGTTCCATGAAAGATATTCGAACCGTTCTAATTTTATCCCATAGTATACATGAATACCAACAACTTTTAATTATAAACCTATAAGATTAAAACTTTACCTAAAAGTGGAGGGGGGAAAAACCAAAATTTTTCGGGAAAAAAAATCATAACTTCTAACCGGTGAACATTCTTGCCGTCGGAAACATTTTTAATCGATAGGCCATTTTTAAGTCTAAAATAAATGTTTGAAAAGTTTTTCGCTAAAAGTTACCGTTTTCGAGAAAAAAAAATTAAACATGTTAAAAAATAATACTAATTGCTTCACGAAATCTACCTGTCCGTTCCCCCTGCGGGAACGGATTTTTATAATATGATTGGGTTATTATCTAGATAGACATATATACATAAATTACATAGGTCAACACGAGTTTTGACGGGAAAATATGAAATGTTGATAGATTTATCGAGAAATTAGACCAAATAACAATATGTCTGAAAATGTTTCTTTTGTATCCAGGAGAATGGTTGATCAATGTTAACTGACTGTATACTGTATACTGATAATGGTGTTCCAAATCCATGATATTTTGATGAAATTTAAAAGCATTTACTTCGGGCCACCAACCAGGTGGACACCAAAGTCTTAAAATCACGCAAAAAAAAAACAAAATGTCAATCAAACTTTTATCACTTTTCTCGACATTTCACATGATTCTAAGTCTAATTAAGCAAAAAAAATTTTTGTGTCGGTCTGTCTGTTGGTCTGGATGTCTGTTTACGCAATAACTCAAGAACCAAATTATTTCGCCAATCATCTTGTTTGGTTAATGGGAAGAACTGATTAGATTTTAGGGTTTTTAGGTTTCGGGTACCTACCATACAAATTGTCCATAAAAAACTTTTACTAGTGAGTTTCTTTCGAGTTATCAGAGTAACGCGTATTTGACTTTGACATTTGAGTGACAATGACAATACGTATATTGTATATTTACATAAAACAACCAGACTCTGAAAGAAACTGAAATATAAAATATTTTTTTTGTGTTTTTGACGTCGAAGACGTTTGATTTGATTTCATTTTCTTCATATTTATTGCTCAATATATAAAGACACGTCGAATAATATGCATAAGGCCTAAGGTCTGTAATTTTGAATAAAAATACTGCAACAAAAATATCTAAGTTTGGCCCGAAGTTTGACAATCACTGTGTAATTTCCGCCCCACTAGATTTTTTATATAGTAATTATCAGAATAATATATAAATAAAAAAAAAAAAAAAAACCCATGACACATATATTTGCAGATATTGGGTGTTTTCCCCACTTTTACCCCCAGAGTGTTTTCAGGGCTCAACCGATTTTCATTGAACATATTATTTTGTAATGTGCACGTGATGCGCTTTCATTTTAGACCCCACGCGATTATATAAGGTGTCACAAAATTAGGTCTCTGAATTTGATGAGATGACTTGGTATCGACAAAATATGTATTTGAAACCAAAAAAGAAAATATCGGGTAAAATAAAAAAAAATAAAAAATGAAAATTAAAAAAATGAAAAAAAAAACACCACCAGCGACGAGCACACGTGACGCTGGTCGCGATTTAGGTATTTCCCACACATCCACTTGGAGAATACTGCGAGGATACTTATCCAGCGTCACGTGTGCTCGTCGCGTCACGTGACGCTGGTCGCTGGTGGTGTTTTTTTTTTCATTCTTATTTTTTTTTTTATTTTTTTTTTACACGATATTTTTTTTTTGTTTTAAATCTCGGAACTGTTCTTCAACTCATCTCCTTCACAAGCATCGGTAGCTTGGTGGCTAAGCAGTCGGCCTTACGAGCGAGAGGCCACGGTTTCGAATCCTGGCCATTACACTACCAACGTGACCTCACTCCTAATATAAGCAAGTTAGCATAGCTGGTGGGGTTGGGGGAATACTTAAACTTACAACAACACTTTCATTTAAATAAAAATAATATTTTGGCTTTTACGAAAGCGACTGCCGTCTAACCCCCCAACCCCGAGAGAAGCCTCGATACTAATATTATAATGAGGAAAGATTTGTTTGTTTGCAAGCGATAAACTCTGAAACTACTTAATCGATTTCAAAAATTCTACTGGCTACTTTTTAACCCATTATTCACACGGGATCAGGACGTACGCGGTTGAAACCGGGTGGGGATGCTAGTGTATTTGCGTAAACTTGCGTTAAATACAAATCTCAAAAATAAAACTTACCTATCTATTATATGGGGCAGTACTGTCGGGACGAAGGGTGTGAACTCGCTACCCATCCGCTCGGCAACCGCAGTCAGCACGTCTAGAGCATTTTGTGCCACCTGTAAACAACACAACAATTATTGGACGGCCTCTGTGGCGTAGCGGTAGTGCATTCGACTGCTACGACAGGAGGCGCGGGTTCGATTCCCGCGCAGTGCAAGTATTTGTATGCATGAATATCTCTATTTGCATTGGTCTGGGCGTTTCTATGTATAATATGTATGTATTTACAAAAAAAAAGTATATAAGTATGTTTATACCATACCTACTCTAAAAAGCTTATTTTATTCACGCAAAACAGTGAATAAAAAGGCCTTTTATTCACTGTTTTGTTTTTATTCACTATTTTGGTGTTTGAATTTGGAGCACAAAAATATATCCGGTCTCTATTTCAATGCTTACACAAAGTCCTTGCGCTAAGATTCGAAATTCAAAACTCTTTGGTGCAAATAAATTCTCGAGTTTTGTTGGGTCGATATTTGCGACAAGGAGTTTGGCAAGATTAATAAATATTGTTTCACAAGTTGACCACTCTAATGATAATAATAAGAAAATTACGCTTAATTTCAGTCATTGCTCTAATTTTAATGTCCATTTCAATTAATGTAACAATTCTTATTTCTTGATTAAATTTCTATTTTCGCTTAAATTATGTCTTTTCTCGTAGTCATGGTATAAAGTATAGTATGCAACTCTTGAATAAAGTACGAATTTATATCGAGGGCCATGAATCCCTCGCGTCGTTCAGGATTTTAACAGTTGAATCACTCGCTGCGCTCGTGATTCAATCATTAGAATCCTTCACTTGCTCGTGACTCATCTACGGCCCTCGCTTTAAATCCGTCCTTTATTCACTAGTTGCATAATATACTATTATACCATACCTATTCTAAAAGGCTTATTTTACTCACGCAAAACAGTGAATAAAAAGGCCTTTTATTCACTGTTTTGTTTTTATTCACTATTTTGGTGTTTGAATTTGGAACACAAAAATATATCCGGTCTCTATTTCAATGCTTACACAAACTCCTTGCGCTAAGATTCGAAATTCAAAACTCTTTGGTGCAAATAAATTCTCGAGATTTGATTGGTCGATATTTGCGACAAGGAGTTTGGCATTAGATTAATAGATTTAAAGCGAGGGCCGTAGATGAGTCACGAGCAAATGAAGGATTCTAATGAATTATGCATTCAAGTGACGAAGAAGATATTGTGTTAACAACTGAATTTATGAAAGAGAGGGCAGCCGATATTGTCGAAAACTTGCTACCCAACAAATCACGGCTGGTTTACATCAAAACCTACGATGAGTTTTGTAAATGGAAAAATGAAAATCAAGCTTCGGGCACATTTTCTGAGTCTGTTTTCTTAACTTATTTTAATGAACTGTCGAAGAAAAGAAAGTCATCGACATTATGGAGTATATATTCTATGTTGCAGTGTACTGTAAAAACAAGGCATAACATTGATATAAAAACATATTCTAACTTGCAAGCCTACCTTAAAAGGCTATCAGAAGGCTATAAACCGAAAAAATCCCTGGTTTTTACCGCTCCAAATGTTGAACGCTTTTTGAATGAAGCGCCAGACTCGCAATTTTTGGCAGTAAAAGTAAGTAATCTTCAACAAATCTTGCTTAATACAAGTAGGTATTTTAGAAGTATTTAATTGTAAACCTATCAACATCAATTTTGTAACAGTTTTTCTATTTTTGTTTGCAGGTTGCGTTTAATTCTCGGCATTAGTGGAGCCTGTCGTTCAAATGAGCTTTTTAAACTGACAGTGGATGACGTGCAAACGATCTCTGACACTGCTTTACTGATTACTTTAAAGGATACAAAAACGAAAATCGACCGAACCTTCGTAGTCAGAGATGATTACATGAAAATCGTAGAAAAGTATCAAAGTTTTCGTCCTCCGAATACAAACAATAATAGATTCTTTTTGTTCTATTCTAAAAATAAATGTTCAAAAAATCCTATTGGAATAAATAAAATTGGTTCCATGCCAAAAGACATTGCAACATTTTTAAAGCTACCAAATCCCGAGATGTACACAGGGCATTCTTTCCGAAGAACCTCTGCCACATTATTAGCAAACACTGGTGCAGATATGACGGAATTAAAGCGACATGGTGTATGGAAGTCCACTACCGTGGCTGAAGGTTATATCGAAGATTGTATCGAAAATAAATCGAAACGCAGCCTTCAGATAGCAAGCTGCATAAACCTAAAGAAACCTGAATACCCATGGACTCCACGCCCTTCAACGTCCAAAGATACTCCAGAGTTTCCTCCAGCAGAGAGTTCTGACCATCGACAAGAAATAAATATTGTTTCACAAGTTGACCACTCTACTGATAATAATAAGAAAATTACGCTTAATTTCAGTCATTGCTCTAATTTTAATGACCATTTCAATTAAAGTAATAATTCTTATTTCTTGATTAAATTTCTATTTTCGCTTAAATTATGTCAAATTTTCTAAATTTTCTCGTAGTCATGGTATAAAGTATAGTATGCAACTCCTGAATAAAGTACGAATTTATATCGAGGGCCATGAATCACTCGCGTCGTTCAGGATTCTAACAGTTGAATCACTCGCTGCGCTCGTGATTCAATCATTAGAATCCTTCACTTGCTCGTGACTCATCTACGGCCCTCGCTTTAAATCCGTCCTTTATTCACTAGTTGCATAATATACTATTATCCGCTTTCTGGAAGCCATAACACAAGCTAGTTAAACTATGCTTACTTTGGGTCTTGAAAGCGCTGTGTATAATGTCGTAGAACATTTATTTATTTATTTATTGATATTTTATTAGCTTTTATTTTATCAGAGCGGCGGTAGCCCAGTGGTGTACGTAACGGACTGCCGAGACGAGGTCTCGAGTTCGATCCCCAGTCGCCCCGGGCACACGCACACACCTCTGACTTTTCGTAGTTATGTGTGTATTAAAAATGTTGATTATCGCTCGCTTAGCAATGTGCCCGGTAGATGGCAATAGGCTCGCCCCCTATCACATTGGGACCTAAACATAACTGGCAAATCGTGGGTGTGTAATACACCTACCATTCGGGGATACAGGCGTGAAGTTACGTGTGTGATGTGTTAAAAAAAGAACGAAAGTGTAAAACTTACCTAAAACAACCCATCGAAGTACTCACGTGAAAAGGGATCACAATAGATTAAAACTATGAATCTCGTTTAATATTAGCTAACCAGTATAGTTCGGTCAGTGAGCCACGATCGACTAACTTACTTAATACATCGTGCGTCCGTATTCAGAACAATGCAACGATACAGTACTTAAGACAGTTCGTATATGACTATACTAGGTCTGCAATTCATTCTGCTGTTGCAAAAATTGAGCGAAGCAATTTCACCGGGACGTTCTCCTCCTATCAGACTCAATATCAGCGGCGCGGGCTCACAAACTGGAAAAGTACCCGGTAAACGGCAATAAGCTCACCCCTAACACGTGGAACCGAATCCTATCCTATCCGACTAATATTACTAGGTCTGCAATTCATTCTGCTGTTGCTAAAATTGAGCGAAGCAATTTCACCAGGACTTTTTCTAACGGTGATAATTCCTCAATGGCTAGTCCGATTTTCATTTTTCTTTTTTTTATCTTGTGTATATGAACAAATTACTTAATTTAATACCAATCGCGTGAATGAGGCTTTTTTGTTCATTGAGAAATCAGATTTTAATTATTTTTTCCGGTGATTGTGGTACTTTTGATTTTTTATTTTCCTAGCCTATGGCCTTCCCATCAGTAACATCTTGGCTTCTGTGAAATTTCGTGAGAATCGGTTCAGCCGTTTGGGAGGAGAAGATGGTCTAACGAAATACATGAGTCGTCTAAAAGACTTCACTCTTTCAGAGCTTCGCTCAAATATGTACAATTACAATGAAGTTCTATTCTGAGGGCTCCACCAAGATCTTTGGAGCCAGTATACCTGCTGATAACGGTGGAGGCTTTGGCGCAGGCTTTCCTCTCGAGGTTGGGAGGTCATACGGTACTCGCTCCCATAAAAGCCAAACCAAGAGAAAGGGTAAGCATACGGTTCCGAATCCGAAGGTTCCGAAATGATAGCTTCCACTTCGGGGCCAGTGGTCCACTTTTCTACTCCTAATCATTTTTATTTGGTGTATTGGCTATTACGCGAGCGACTGTCAGTTCACCCCCCAACCCCGAAACCTGTGGCATATCTTCGTCCGTCAATCAGCAGGGTACTGGCCTACAGGTGACTTTGGCATACTAAGTCCATAATTTCATTAATAAAATAATTAAGTACACCACAGGTCGCCAAAATTTTTAATTTCTCCCGTTTCCTAACGAGGGAGGAAGGGGAAATATTTGAGCTGAGTGAGACGAAGTCGAGCGAAAGCTCCTCATACTAGACTTCAGGATTTTATTTGTCACAGGTCTCCTCCTAAACTACTAATCCAATCCTAAACTACCAACCAAATTTGGCATGATTAAAGAGGTCAATCAGAGGAAGGTTTATGGATATATTTTGAAAAAATTAATGCTACCACAGAGGAAAGATCACCGTTAAAAAAATTCCAGATGGAATTACATAATAACCGCTCGAGACACTGTGACCAAACTTTACACGCTCAGAAAGCATGTCCAGAGTTGTGACTTTCAAAAAGAATTTTCAAAATCGGACTTGCCACGGAGGAATGATCACTGTTCAAAATTTTCAAAATCTGATCCCGCAATAGCGGTCAAATCTATTGGACAAGAATCACGATGTCTCACTCAGCTCAACATTGCAAGCAGCGATTCGCCTTGCAGTCCTAGTATATTTCTAACGCCTACAATTTATAGACTTAAATCGGAAAAGGAGAACATCTAGGACGGGACTGAAAACCCGCGACCAGTTCCTTACAGGTCCCTAGACGTTCTCTTTTTGCGATCTAAATCTGTAGGAAAAGTAAGCATACTAGTTCTACCCACTCGTCGCCGCTCGGACCTATACCACTGAAGATGTCGACCGCAGTGATCGACGAAACGCCTTATTGCTTTAAAATTTAATTGAATTCCTACAATTTACTTCAGATTAATTTACAGTTTAACTTTCCCTGGGACTTCCCGAGTATCATTACTCTGTGTGTTCGTGGGTCACTACTGTTGATCCTGGGATACAGGAGTTACAGGAGTTACAGTAGTGGGAATGTGAGTGGAATAGTTACGTTAAAAAAATCGGCCAAATGCGAGTCGGACTCGCCAATGAAGCGTTCCGTAGCAGCAAGCAAAATTTTTATATATGAGTTGATTGAATGAAAGGTAAATTGCGGTTTACGATTTATGACGTATTAAAAATACGTACAGACAGACAGACATAACGAATCAATAAGGGTTCCGTTTTTAGCCATCTGGATTTAAAAAAAAAAGGTGTTCGACCAGTGCGTCCTACCTGTCATGACTAACGGTGCCGAAACGTGGACATTGACAGTGAGGCTAGTCCACGACTTAAAAGTCGCGCAGCGGGCTATGGAGCGAGCTATGCTTGGGGTTTCTTCGAAGGATAAAATTCGAAATGAGGCCATCCGACAAAGAACTAAAGACACCGACATAGCTCGCAGAATAAGCAAGCTGAAGTGGCAATGGGCTGGCCACATCTGCCGAAGGACCGATGGCCGATGGAGCAAACGAGTCCTAGAGTGGCGACCACGAACCGGTAAACGGAAAATAGGACGTCCCCCCGCAAAGTGGACGGACGACCTGAAAAGGGTAGCTGGGATAGACTGGATGCGCAAGGCGGAGGATCGGGTGCTATGGCGTACAATGGGCGAGGCCTATGTCCAGCAGTGTAGTGCAATAGGTTAATTGATTGATAGTATATTTATGTGTATTTACAAGCAAAACATATTTTGCTTGTTCACTATATGTTCTTATCATGATCTTAGCGTTGTTCCAGGCTGCATCCGAGACTTCCAACCCTCGTCTGTCAATCAGCAGGTGTACCGGCTTGCCAGGGAGGTTTGCTGGTGCCTTAAAGAAGTTTGTAGGGCCCTGTATACTTCTCCTGAGGTGGCTTATCCAACTGCCGTCCTACCCCCACAGTCTCGAGAGGAAAACTTACACCAGCGTGGTGTATCTCCTTACCTTAAAATTCCCCCCATTGAGCCACGCAATTAGCGAGTCCAGCAGCTGCGCCGCCGTATCGTGCGACAGCTCTGGCTCGCGCCGCACCAGCGCCACGAGCTGCTCGCCCAGGAGCTGGCGGAGCCGCAGGTCTGGCCGGTTGAGCAGCGGGAGCGCTGCCTCCAAGTTAGCGGGCTGCAGGTAGTGCGCCATCTGGGGGTTCACATCACCAACTGTTACTAGAACGTAGAGTTTTTGCCTATTCTTGACAACGTATTTTAGATCATAGAAGCGTCGATAGCTTAGTGGTTAAAGAGTCAGCCTTACGATCGAGAGGTCCCGGGTTCGAATCTTGGCCATTACACTACAGACGTGAACCTACTTTTAACACAATCAATTTGGTTCAGGTTTACAATATTAATCTAGATTAGCACGTAGATCTAAATATAAAGTCAGGAAAATTTTGGCTGTGTAATACTTCTCTGTATACTTGTGTATAGCCGTGAGGATACAATTCATTTTTTTTATTGGGATACAAAACATAATTAAATAAATATTCTAGGACAAATTACACAACGCCATCTAGACCCAAACTAAGCAGAGCTTGTCATATGGGTTCTAGAATGCGGTTAAACATACTTAAATACTTTTTTTTGTAAATAAATAAATATTATACATACGAACACCCAAACCAATGCAAATATATATATTTGCACTGAGCGGGAATCGAACCCGCAACCTCTGACTTAGCAGTCAAACGGACTACCGCTACGCCACAGAGGTCGTTGAAGAATTGTATAATCCAGAAGCCCTACTCACCGTTGGGACGACACGTTTTCACTTGCCGATATCTTCGCTCTTAGTCACACTAAATGTTCGGTACATACACATCTCACTCGACGAGGCACTGTCTCTAAGCTTAGTTCTAACACTTCACTACACGATCACAGCTGGTACAGGCACTATCACGTTATTTTATCAATGACCATCTGGAAAGAAAGAAATTTGGTTAATAATGTAACGAGTGAAAGGTTTTAGGTAGGAAGAACAAAAAAAATAACAAAAGTTAGGCCGTTGATGACGTATGCGAAAGTTCCGGCGGCCCATTCGTTTTTTTTTTTTTTTTATACCACTAAGGTGGCAGACAAGCACACGGCCCACCTGATGGGAAACGGTTACCGCGGCCTATGGACGTGTGCAACACCAGTGGCGTCACACTCGCGCTGCCGACCCTGTAAAGAAAAGGGGATGGGAAAGGAGTTTGGGATTGATAGGAGTTTGATTGGGATCTCTAAGCTCGTACTGCCCTTCATTTGTCCTGATTTCGTTCTTGGACCAAAGGAACCAAACGGTATCAAACATTTTTAGGGATTTTCTTTAGAAAAGCCCTATTGCCATCGAGTTGTCGTCGTCGTCGACGTCGTCGTTGCCAATTTTCTGTCACGGTTTTGGGTATGAAGAAGATGAGCTATCGAGTTGCTGTTTTCGGTAATAGATTCGTGCTGGGGTGAACCAATGCAAGATAAAAAAAAAAAAAAAAATCCCTTGTATTCGGCTGAGCTCGTCTCAGAAATTCAACTTGTTTAAAGACTCGTTTAGTTATTTTCGCGTGATACAAACGTCCATCCAATTATCCAAATTTTCGCATCCTACTTTCTACCAATATTATAAGTGTGAAAGTTTGTGAAGATGTTTGTATGTTTGTTACTCAATCACGCTCAAAGGGCTGAACCGATATGGCTGACATTTGCCACTTGGCACTTTTTACATACATACTTACATATACTCACGCCCTTTTCCCTCCGGGATAGGCAGAGACAACAGCCCGCCATCTGCTTCTGTCACTTCACTGTCATTAAACCTTTCATGCAAGCCCGCCGGTTTCGAGTGCTTTTAACCTGCGTTTTTTTCAATGTCTCATTAATTTGATCAGTGTGTGTCCTGCGAGGCCGACCCCGGCTTGCCTGCCCACTTACATCTGCCTTATATACTTGGTGTGTCATTCGCTCAGTACTCATTCGTTCCAAGTGCCCAAACCACCTTAGCATACCCTTTTCAATTCTTGTAACAACATTCTCTTTCAGGCCACACCATTCTCGTATATCTGTATTCCTAAATGTTAATCATTGCTCGCTTAATGATGTGCCCGGTAGATGGCAATAGGCTCGCCCCCTATTACATTGGGACCTTAACATAACAGGCGAACCGTGGGTGTGTAATACACCTCTGATTAACCTTTCGGGGAACAGGCGTGAAGTTATGAAAAAAAATCTTCCATTTTATTTATTTGTATAGAATATAAAATAGATTTATTGTTGTCCGTCTTTCTGTTTGTTCCGGGTGATCTCAGAAGTGGCCGATCCGATTTAGACGGGATTTTTACTGAGGAAAAAGGAGGACGAGAAATTAACCTAACATAACATAACTTCAAGCCTGTATCCCCGAAGGGGTAGGCAGAGGTGTATTTCACACCCACGATTCGCCAGTTATGTTAAGGTCCCAATGTAATAGGGGGCGAGCCTATTGCCATCTACTGTGCACATTATTAAGCGAGCGATAATTAACATATATTAATGCACACAACTACGAAAAGTCAGAGGTGTGTGCCCGGGGCGACTGGGGATCGAACTCGAGACCTCGTCTCAGCAGTCCATTACGTACACCACTGAGCTATGGCCGCCTTCATGTTATACGTAATAAATATATTTAAATGTAAATTTATTCTGTAAACCTAGATTAGGTTTATGTAGGATAAATAGTTCTCATTTTAAATATTACAATATACTTACATTTTACATAATTTATTATTTGTCAATATCAAAAGTTACAGAACAAAATAAGTATGTGGGTACACACTAAACATGGCGTGCGTGGTGTTTAGGTGTGATACGGCGCACGGCCGCCACCAACACATGAAGCAAGTCGCTATACTACTCTCCAATTCGATTCGCCAATTTACACCTTATAACATTAGTTAATGTTATAAGGTGTAAATTAAGTTACTTTTATTTAAGAAAACGTATTAGAGTTCCGAGCAAAAAAAAACCCACATCAAAGCCACGAAGGTATTTCTAATTGCAAGATAAGTTTCGCAAAATTCATATTATGAGCACGCTTCGCTGGCGCAACGACACACAACCGGTACATGCAGATTTAAAGTTATTTTTTGGAACAGCTCCAAATAGACCGTATAAAAATATGGGTCAGCGACCAGGTAATAAGAAAGTATGCCAGTCATGTTTACATACAAAAAATGGTGATATAACAGCGAGCAATGATGCCGGTTTCCAAGAGAATAGTTAGTATGGAAACTAATATTGTCATACTGTAACAAATTCTTACCAATCACTTTACACAAACAAAAGGTAACTAAAATAGACTGGATGCGTAAGGCGGAGGATTGGGAGCCTATGTCCAGCAGTTGGATGCAATAGGCTAACGGTAACGTCACATAAACAGTGACGAGATTAGTCTTTTTTTACCCGACTGCGTGGAATGATCTCCCTGCTGTGGTTTTCAATGTTGTGTTTTTAATAGGTTTTTACAGGCCACGGTAACCGCTTCCCATCAATTGGGCCGTGAGCCTGTCTACCACCTGAGTGGTATAAATAAAAAAGAAGTTGTATGTATGTATAATTGTTTGTGGTGCTCTGCAGCCTGAACGGCACGATGGATTTTAGCTTGAGAGGTGTCGTTAGATTCGTATTTACTGTGAGATTGCTACTAGGCATATCAAAAACAAAAATGGAGGCTTTTTAGCGGTTAAATGCGTTGTTAAGAAAAATATTTTCACTCAAACTTATAGAGTAGGTTATGAAAATTAAGAGCTTTAGAGGGTGATTTCAAATATATACATATCATAACTATGGCGCTCATTGGGGGAGACAGTGGACTAGAATAGGTTGATGATGATGATGAACTAAAAAGTGTACAATAAAATTACTAATAAAAAAATCGAAGATCTTAATGAGGCATGCACCCTACGTAAAAATACGAAGCTACAACGAGATGAATCTCCGCCTACCCAGAGAAAGATCGTGACTGCAATTATGTAAGTTTTGAATAAACACAGATCAAAGTGCTCTTTAAATAGAACTCGTAAATAACAGTTTGCGTAGCAACGAGAGTGGTCTATTTTGGGAAGGATTAGGCTGGCTACAGTCCGGCGATTAGAACGCGATTTATTTAGGTTTACTTAATAAATCAGACTTCACGGAGTTAGTAATGTTTTTGTAATAAGTATTTAGTTTATTGAAAAGTATTTTTACATAACATGACATAACATAAACTCTCGGCTATATCCCCGAAGGGGTAGGCAGAGGTGCTAGCACCCACATTTCGCCAGTTTATTTTTAGGTCCCAATGTATTAGGTGGCGAGCCTATTGCTATTAACCGGGCACTTATAAACCTGCGATAAATACACACATAACTTCGAAAAGCATCGAAAAGTCATTGGTGTGTGCCATGGTAAAACGTGGGATCGAACCCGAGACCTCGTCTCAGCAGTCCATTATCCATACCACTAGGCTAGCGCGGCTTCTAGTATTTTTGTGTCTATATATTTTAAGCTTTACACATTCCGTATTTATTATTCCAGTTTTGCGAGAGCTTTGTACTTACAACCATTCTTAAACCCGACGCAAAAACGACGTGGTGTTTTATAAGTTTAACGTGCCTGTGTTTGTGTCTGTCTGTGGTATCATAGCTCCCGAACGGATGAATCGATTTCGATTTTATTTTTGGTTTGATAGGCGAATAAGTCGGAAGAGTTTTCAGCGATGTCGGAGGCTTTTTAATTATTTTTTTTTTTTAAAGTAATTTAATTTGCTTTTTATCTTGTGGGCCTTTAGATTCACTTTCCTGCTCCTCCTTTCAATAAATTTATTCATTTTAGCTTTACGGGCGATAGCCCATGACTCCAAACCCCGAGAGGAAAGCCTGCACCCAGAGCTAAGTCCTTCAATCAGCAGGTCTACCGGTTTACAGATGAGCCTGGTTTGACCCATTCACACCTGTAAAAATATTCTGATCTTTGGCTAAATATTTATATTTGGTTACTAGTTGAGCCCGCTACCTCATCCGCGTCCACTTAGATCTTGGTTATTTGTTGCAGCGAACCCATATTGTTTTTCTATAATAATAAAGGAAGTCTTAGTTACGCCTTATAACTTCAGCTCTCGTGTAAGTACAAGCCAAGTCAAACAGACGGCAACACAACCGACAGACAGTCAAAAGTTTAAAAAAATGTTTTTGTTGCTGTAAGTATCGTTGAATTTTTTACAGCGTCCAAACCGCCCGTGTGTAACTACCTTATCTATTTAGTAGCCGACCTTTTATATGCCGAATATGCTGCTTAAAATGATTGATGGTAATGAGCCAATGTTTTAAAAAGTTTACGAAGAGATGGATGGGTCTCGTTAACGGAATGTATTGTGGTGGTCCGTGTTTGCACCCACCCACGTGGAATATACTTCTCGCAGTTTACAGGACCTCATTGGCGAAGCAGTAGAGCATTCAACCGCTAAAAGGTATTTCTATATAGCATTTGCCCGAAGCGGCGATAGCCCAGTGGCGTACGTAACGGACTGCCGAGAAGAGGTCTCGAGTTCGATCCCCAGTCGCCCCGGGCACACACCTCTGACTTTTCGTAGTTATGAGTGTATTAAAAATGTTAATTATCGCTCGCTTAGTAATGTGCCCAGTAGATGGCAATAGGCTCGCCACCTATTAAATTGGGACCTAAACATAACTGGCGAATCGTGGGTGTGTAATACACCTCTGCCTACCCCTTCGGGGATACAGGCGTGAAGTTATGTTATGTTATGCAGAAACTTCGTACGCGTGGAATTCTGTTCTCGTTCCACTTCCAAAGGGAACCTATTCCAGGGATAAAAATTAGCCTTTTATTCCAGGCTATAATCTATCGCTGTATCAAATATCAGCCAGATCCGTTCAGCCGTTTTTGTGTGAAATAGTAACAAACATCCATACTCACAAACTTTGACGTTTATTGAGCGAAGCTCTGAAAGAGTGAAGTCTTTTAGACGACTCATGTATTTCGTTAGACCATCTTCTCCCAAACTCCCAAACGGCTGAACCAATTCTAATGAAATTACACCCAAGCACAGATGTTACTGATGGGAAGAACATAGGCTAGGAAAATCTAAAATCAAAAGTACCACGGAGGAATAATCACCGAAAAAATAATTAAAATCTGATTTCTCAATTAACAAAAAAGCCTCATTCACGCGATTGGTATTAAATTAAGTAATTTGTTCATATACACAAGACAAAAAAAGAAAAACGAAAATCGGACTAGCCTTAGAGGAATTATCACCGTTAGAAAAAGTCCTGGTGAAATTGCTTCGCTCAATTTTAGCAACAGCAGAATGAATTGCAGACCTAGTAATATTAGTCGGATAGGATAGGATTCGGTTCCACGTGTTAGGGGTGAGCTTATTGCCGTTTACCGGGTACTTTTCCTGTTTGTGAGCCCACGCCGCTGATATGGAGTCTGGGCTGTATAGTACACGATCGGATTTAGTATCCTAATAAAACCCTCAGGAGATTCTAACAGGGGAACGTAGTGGACGGAGGGGATAAAACAGTTAAACATAATTCGCGAAATGTTGGTTAATACAACTTTGCCTACCTGGATATATAGGCGTAAATATATTATTGAGTTGAGTGAGACGAAGTCGAGCGAAAGCTACTCATACCAGACTTCAGGATTTTCTTTGTCACAGGTCTCCTCCTAAACTACTAATCCAATCCTAAACTACCAACCAAATTTGGCATGATTAAAGAGGTCAATCAGAGGAAGGTTTATGGATATATTTTGAAAACATTAATGCTACCACAGAGGAATGATCACCGTTAAAAAAATTCCAGATGGAATTACATAATAACCGCTCGAGACATTGTGACCAAACTCTACACGCTCAGAAAGCATGTCCAGAGTTGTGACTTTCAAAAAGAATTTTCAAAATCGGACTTGCCACGGAGGAATGATCACTGTTCAAAATTTTCAAAATCTGATTCACGATGTCTCACTCAGCTCAACATTGCAAGCAGCGATTCGCCTTGCAGACCTAGTTATGTGTACGTCATCATAATCATCCGACCGGCAATTCTGGTTACAACCAAAGCATGCATTTCGTAAGCCGAAGTCCGTTCTCCTTCTAGGATTTCTCTTCAGCTTATCATCAGGCGGGGAGCGGTCAAATTGACGGATCAAAAAAAAGCTTGGCTTTTACGGTAGCGACTTGCATCTGACCTCACAAATCATCGTCAACGGTGTGAGGCTGGCTTGGGACCCGAAGATTTTAGTGTGCGCCCCATACACCCATACATGTATACCTACATATGTATGTAGTAATATTCAAAGAACAGCTGTCAATGCTAGTTTAATCACCCGTGCCTACTAGGTATTTTCAAAGTAATATCAATGTTTAACTTAACTACATACTTTCGCGATGTATCATTGTGTAATAGTGACTAATATGTAAATGTCGTGTGACTCAACATTAAAACAATACACCTTCCTTTAGTATACATTTATAGCCTATGTTTAGCCGACTGTGCGACGCGACGGAGGGTTATGACATCATCATCTAATACCGTTGTTTCCGGTTTCATCCGAGTCCGGACTCCGCTTCTGCTATCTCTATCTCCTTTTGATCCACCAGGCGAGGCCGCGGTGGCGGCCAAAGTCCGCCGGTAACCTTTTGAACCGGGATTATCCTTTTGAGGGCTTACCCGGGGTGCCCGGCTATGGACACTTAGGGAGGACACCGTGTGGTTTTAGTCGGTCCGATTCCGTCACGCCCACCCCATCGTCGGCACCGATGGGGTGAAGCCCGTGGAGGTTTCCGCACGCTAAAAAAAAACTCCTTTTGATATGGCTCAAAAGGCTCTTTCGTGATCGATTGCCGTCTGATCAGACTGACTATCCCAAACCCGTGAGGTAATCCTGTGTATAAACCCTCATCCGTCAATCAGTAGGTTTACTAAAACAAACTTGTGGTATATAATAGTCGACTCCACAAGATTAGTAATTCCTTTCAGGGTGTTTACGCTTCTACAACAAGCTTCCTAGTGAAATGAAGAATCTACCTCTTCATAAATTTAAAAGCCAAATTACAACTAAACTCTGCCAAAAAGGCTACTATAAAATTCAAGACTATTTAGACGACAAACAAGCTTGGATATGAACTGTTTGCTCTCTCACTTTGCTACTCAAACGAAATATTGTAATTAGATTAAGTAAACATGGTTGTAAATAGACGCTAAGTTTCTTGCCGGAATTTTCTCAGGACAGGGCCGCGTTTCGAACCGGTGGTCCATTTGCCAAACATTAGTTTAAAAAAAATTGACGTTTTGTTAGTGCCGTATTAATGGTCTATACAGAATAAATGGTTTTTGACTTTGACCGGCTTGCAGGTGTACACCGGCTTGCAGCTGAACCAACTTACAGGTGAGGTTGAAGAGCTTGGTGAAGAAGGGGCTTCTTCACCAAGCTCCGATTTAATGATCCGATAAATATAAACCGATTTTATGAATGTGAAACTTTGTTTTGGTTACGCGGTCATTGCGTAGTATGTATGGAGTAAGGTTGGCTGATAGGAAGAGGAATACAGATATACGAGAATGGTGGGGCCTGTAAGAGAATGTTGTTACAAGAATTGAAATTGCTAAGGTGGTTTGGGCACTTGGAACGAATGAGTACTGAGCGAATGACACACCAAGTATATAAGTGGGCAGGCAAGCCGGGGTCGACCTCGCAGGACATACACTGGTCAAATTAATGACGTATTAAAAAAACGGCAGGTCAAATCAAAAGCACTCGAAACCGGCGGGCTTGCATGAAACGTTTAATGACAGTGAAGGAAGCTCGTGAAGTATGTAAGGACCGAAGCAGATGGCGGGCTGTTGTCTCTGCCTACCCCGGAGGGAAAAAGGTTGTATGTTTTGGTTAAGCCAGGATGGTAGCGAGTGGAGTGGATGTATGGGAGCCCCACCAAGTTCATCAGGAGGGCCCCAGCCAACCTCACCTGGTAGCCCGTTACACCGGTACACCTGCTGATTAATGAGGCAAGGATGTAGCGCAAGCGTCGGTAGCTTAGTGGTTAAGGAGTCGACCTTACGATCGAGAGGTCCCGGGTTCGAATCCTGGCCATTACACTACCGACGTGAACCCACTCCTAACACAAGCAATTTAGCTTAGCTGGAGGGGTTAGGGGGAATATTAGTAATTTCGGTTGCTAATATTCTTAAAAAAAAAAAAAAAAAAAAGCATTCCTCTTAGGGTTGGGAGGTCAGACGGCCTTCGCTCCCACAAAAGCCAAGATAAACCAAATCAAGATACAGAGTAGGAGGGCGGACTTGGGGTACTAAGTACAAGCTTTGGATGCAAATGTGATTACCGCTGTGATGATGATGATGAGACAGAAAGTGACCCTATACACGACGACCTCTGGCGTAGCGGTAGTGCATTCGACTGCTAAGCCAAAGGTTGCGGGTTCGATTCCCGCTCAGTGCAAATATATATATTTGCACTGGTCTGGGTGGTTCTATTTATAATGTGTATTTTTTTTTAAAGAATATTAGTAACCGAAATTACTAATATTCCTCCCAAGCTTCATTGCTTGTGTTAGGAGTGTGTGGTATTTATTTACAAAAAAAAAGTATTTAAATATGTTTATCCGTATTCTAGAACTCATATGACAAGCTCTGCTTAGTTTGGGTCTAGATGGCGCTGTGTACTTTGTCCTACTATATTTATTTATTTATAAAGGTTCCATTATTTCCTTCTGAAGTACAAAACCCTTACAACAAATTCCTAAAAGGGTGTCTACATAACATAGTCCTTAGGGGTGGCAACCTGGTACCAATTAGGAGAAGCCGGCTATATTTACAGCTGAAACCATTTGCTTATCTGACCTTGACCTTTCGCGCCGCGACGAAAGTAACTACACACGGCATTCGTTAACTTAATTACTTTAAAACAAATGGCTGCTATGTATAATAGAATGGCTGCAAGAAATTAAATAAAAAAGCGGCCAAGTGCGAGTCGGACTCGCTCATGAAGGGTTCCGTAGCAGCAAGTAATTTTTTTTTAATTTTTGTTTTTGAGTTGATTGAATGAAAGGTAAATTGCGGTTTACGATTTATGACGTAAAAAAAAACTACTCACTAGATTTCGTTCAAACCAATTTTCGGTGGAAGTTTACATGCTAATATCATGCATGTTTTTTAGTTTTATCATTCTCTTATTTTACAAGTTACAGCGGGGGGGGGGGGGGGGGGGGCGTAGTCACATCTTACCACTTTGGAAGTATCTCTCGCACAAAATAATCAGTTTAAAAATCATTTTCAGAGTTTCAGTTCTAAGTATGGGGACCCCCAAAATTTATAGTTTTTTTCTATTTTTGTGTAAAAATCTTAATGCGGTTCACAGAATACATCTACTTACCAAGTTTCAACAGCATAGTTCTTATAGTTTCGGAAAAAACTGGCTGTGACATACATACGGACGGACAGACAGACAGACATGACGAATCTATAAGGGTCCCGTTTTTTGCCATTTGGCAACGGAACCCTAAAAATCAAAAAACCCGACTGCCCTAAGAAGACCGAAGCAAGTTTGATAGCAGGCGGGACTATAAAAAAAAATGAATACCATATAAACTTCCACCGAAAATTGGTTTGAACGAGATCTAGTAAGTAGTTTTTTTTAATACGTCATAAATCGTAAACCGCAATTTACCTTTCATTCAACCAACTCAAATATAAAAATTAAAACAAAAAACATTATTATGTTACTTGCTGATACGGAACCCTTAATGGGCGATTCCGACTCGCACTTGGCCGCTTTTTTTTATTAATCATTTTCTTATTTAGCATGACTGCCGATGAATAATTAATTCCACAACGAAGTCTTAACATGATCGGTAGATTTTAGTAGTCGTTTCACGAAATATATCTTGTCCAATTTTCAATGCCTTTCACGTGTAATCGGTGATTACCCCGTAGTCCGTTCGCTAGCTGGTGGAATTCTAAGTGAATTTACATTGAATCGTATCACCTGACATATTTTCACAGGCTTTCTTAAGCATATGATAATGTGAATCTCTGTATAGTAGTTTCTAAACATTCTCATTATATTTTTTTTTACAATTTATATATATTCATGACTTTCACCGACGGGGTAGGCAGAGACAAGAGCCCGACATTTCCTACATTCTTACTTTAATTTTTGGTGTTCTGGCGTAGCGGTAGTGTATTCGACTGCTAAGTCAGGGAGCGCGGGTTCGATTCCCGCTCAGTGCAAATATTTGTATGCATGAATATGTCTATTTGCATCAGTCTGGGTGTTTCTATGCCTAATTTGTATATATTTACAAAAAAAAAGTATATAAGTATGTTTATCCGCGTTCTGGAACCCAATACACAAGCGAGTACTTAATTTGGGTCTAGAAAGCGCTGTCGTAGAATATTTACGAGTATTATTATTTCCTTTATTAAATTTAAAATACGTATATATTATATGTTTAAATACATTCTATATGAAAAATCCAATAAAATTTAAAAATATAAAAAATATTGGTCCACCGGCATCGGGTACAGGGACCAAGCTACCGGTGATTAGGGCTCCAGAGAGGAATCTCCTCACAATACGTGCCGTATCGAAGAGCACTGCCTTCTGCATCAAGCCCTTGAGCCAACTGCCTAACGCAAGCCTCTTGAGATGTTGATCGAGGCACTTGGCAATCAGTCCGTGAACCGATACAACTATCGGAACAATAATTGCCGAATCCACACTCCACATATCGACAACCTCGTGAGCCAAATCCAAATATTTTATGTTTTTCTTTTTCGGCTTTCACAAGATTCTCGTCATGTGGAATGGTGATATCGATAATTATTGCGCGGCGCTCTGATCGATCAATCAACACTATATCAGGTTTATTGGCTACAATAGTCCTGTATTATATATATATATAATATTATTCGCCCAGGCACAACGCTGACACTGAAACTTGATGAGAAGTTCGCTCACACAATAAAAATGTGCTAACGCAGTTCAAATTGTATTAAACGCGTTCATATTCATTTGTGAAATCTCACCTAAGCACGCAAAGAATGGTGCTGCATAGATGACGGCGTGGCACGGGCATAATACCCTTATTAGTACTTCGATAAGGTTGCATTTTGCCTGTCCCGGGTCGTCTTCTGCGTAGCGCCTTAGCGGAAGTTTAATAAAATGATGTATGTACGCAAATTATGTAATATTGTTAAAGGTTACCTACTGACTACAAGGCGATTAAAGGTGAGGTGTTATTATGCCTACGATTACCTCAGCGAAATGTTATTTCCTTTGAGTATACAATTAATTTGCTGATGCTCGCGGCTCCGCCAGCACGGAATTGGCTATCGTTTTTTGGTTATATCTCCGGTTTTACTTAACCAATTGCAATCAAAAATCGCGAGTGCACAAGAATCCAAAAAAAAAGTTGTTTTCAGAATCGTTCATTTAACATAACCCAAGTTGTCGGAAGTTTACAAATGTTACACATTGAAATAAAACTAATTTTTAGGGTTCCGTACCTATTTTTTTTTGTTTTTTCGTGCGGAAATCCCTTGAACCCCCAAAAGGAAAAAACGGAACCCTTATAGGATCACTTCGTTGTCCGTCCGTCTGTCTGTCAAGACCGTTTTACTCAGGAACGCGTGGAGGTATCAAACTGAAATTTATATTTCTAATACTCAGGTCTACTGTCCCTTGGAGCTGTAAAAAAATCAAACTTCGAAGCCAAAGCAATCAAAAGATACAGCCGTTTATGCCGCAAATTTTCGAAATTCGCACGGGAATCAAAACCTACAGGGTACTTCCCACGTCTTATGTACAGATAAATGAAAAATTGCGAAAACCGTAAAGTTTTAGTTACATCATATAATAAAAAATATTTTTGAAAATTTTAATGTTACTACTACCATAACTATGACTCGATTGTAACTTTTACTTATATACCTACAGGTTTGTACGGAACCCTCGGTGTGCGAGTCCGACTCGCACTTGGCCGGTTTTTTTTTTAACAGATTGTATCGCGATTTATTTGATGCTATTTTATTATTTACATTGAGAGTCTCCGCGTGACCATCACTGCTGTAAAGCAACCGAAACGTTGGGTTCACTGTACTAAGTAACCCAAGTTTTTTAGGGATTTTCTTTAGAAAAGCCCTATTGCTAAGGAGTTGTCGTCGACGTCGTCGTCGTCGTTGCCAATTTTCTGTCACGGTTTTGGGTATGAAGGAGATGAGCTATCGAGTTGCTGTTTTCGGTAATAGATTCGTGCTGGGGTGAACCATTGCAAGATAAAAAAAAACGCAAAAAATCGCAAAAAAAAAAAAAAAAAAAGAATCGCAAAATCGAAAATCCCTTGTATTCGGCTGAGCTCGTCTCAGGAATTCAACTTGTTTTTATATCTCCAATGTACAGACACAAATAATTTATAATTTTATAATATAGTTATATAGACGCAACTGGGTAATCGCGTTTTATCGACGAGGAGGTAGAAATAAAACTATTTAAGAGGATTCTATCGCAATTTATTTGATGTTACTTTATTTTGTTACTAGCTATGTCCCACGGCTCCGCCCGTGGCATAACTTCTCACCCGTGGCACCCATTTGTCTCATACTTGCCCATAATTTATTAGTTCTACAATAATGTATAGAAATTGGCCCGATTTGTTGACATTTACTAAGGCTCCGCTGTTCGTCCGTCCGTCTGTCACCAGGCTGTATCTCACGAACCGTGACAGCTAGACAGTTTACATTTTTACAGTTGATGTATTTCTGTTGCCGCTATAACAACAAAAATACTAAAAACAGAATAAAATAAATATCTAACGGCGGCTTCCATACAAGAAACGCGATTTCTTTTGCTCGAATTGAATAACGGCAACAGGTAGACGCTTGACATATGCGCAGAATATTTAATTATAAAAATAAAATAAATAAATGTTTATTGCAAAGCTACAGAACAGTATTTTACATTGCACCCACAAAATATTTATACTAATGGGGATGCCGACGCAAAACTAATTATAAATGGCAGCAGCAAATGACCAAACAAAACAACAAATAATAAGGAGGCCATAAACAATAACAAAGATGCGCCCTCTGTAGGGATAAAAGCGCAGTCGGCATCGCCATTGCACGTCCATGAAGGTCAAAGGATATTACATTACATTTTTTTTTTTGTTGTTCTCCGGACACGGTCAATAATATTGAGTCAAACCTGTTAAAAATATCTTATGACGTCAAGTTATTGATGGTTATTTGACCGTGTCTGGAGCCCACACAATTTATTATCTGTGTCTCAATACACATTTTTTATTTACTCTATGACCAATATAGTATACTCTGTGTCTATGACTGACCTCTTGACGTGGCGCCATGTGCTGTCAAAAGTATTAAGGGGTTATACATTTATACATTAACAAATATGATTACAAAATTTCTGTTCGCTGATTCACTTCAAAAATAAATGGTTATATTAAAATAAAATAAATCAAGAGTGGCTCCCATTGTATAGATCATGGTACGGAACCCTTTGTGCGCGAGTCCAACTTGCACTTGGCCGGTTTTTAGGGATTTTCTTTAGAAAAGCCCTATTGCTATCGAGTTGTCGTCGACGTCGTCGTTGCCAATTTTCTGTCACGGTTTTGGGTATGAAGGAGATGAGCTATCGAGTTGCTGTTTTCGGTAATAGATTCGTGCTGGGGTGAACCATTGCAAGATAAAGAAAAAAAAAATCCCTTGTATTCGGCTGAGCTCGTCTCAGGAATTCAACTTGTTTAAACTGGTCTTCAGACGCCGGTGTAATCCGCAATAAAAACATATTTTCTTTCTTTCTAGGTATGTATGTATAAGAATTACAGTGATTTGATGAACTAGTCCTCGCGTTCATGAGCACTTCTATAAAAAAATATTCGTCATGCCTAGTTGATAAGTCCTTATTTGTAGACGCTCAATGGCACTGACCTTCGAAGGCAATAATTTGTATCCGACATATGGTTGTTAGTAAACATTCGCAGTTAAGTTCAAGAATGCATTTACAGCCTGCGTGTCTACAAATGCTTCTTCAGCTCAGCGCTTGCATAGTGTTGGAGTGAAGAATCTTTCGGGCAGACAAATTGTGAAAACGATCCATGTATCCTTCGAAGGCAAACACACACCATGTTGGACTGAAGAAGTTTTTGCGTAGACCATTCGCCGGAAATAAAATTGTTATTATGTTGAAAATTTAAACGTATTTTGTCAATTATAAGGAAATAGTAGGTACTTGATTTCGACTATGTTGTGTGAGTGGAAAGTAAATACATATATGTATATTTCCACTGTCATACTGAATTTCGAAGTTCAGAATAGCGATGAACTGTAGCCCTAAAGTACCGAAACGCGACTCACGGTAGTGCATAAGTGCGCCACATCGATACCCATAATTTTGAAAGTTTTCCACCGCGAAGCACGGTAGTGCGAAAGTATTCCACATCGAGTCGCGTTTCACAGGGCTACAGTTCATCGCTATTTTGGCATCAAATCACAGATGAAATTTTTGAATTTACATACTCTTAGTGGTTTTCTTACATCACTGAAATCGGCAGGGTTAGGTTAGAACTTTGACCACAACAAGCCAGATAAATAACACAATTAACATAAAAAAAATAATGAAAACTCCCTTTACATTTGCAAAAAAATATGTTCTGTGGACTGTCATACTGAATTTCGAAGTTCAAAATAGCGATGAACTGTAGCCCTAAAGTACCGAAACGCGACTCGATGTGGAATACTTTCGCACTACCGTGCTTCGCGGTGGAAAACGTTCGAAATTATGGGGAATTAGTGGTCTCATGGAGACCCTTCTAACCTATATCTATGTCAGGGTGCGCGGTGTCCTCGAGCTCGCGTCGCTCGCTCAACATGGTGTGTGTGGTCGTTTTCACAATTTGTCCGCCCTAAAGCTTCCTTAGCCCAACACTATACAAGTGCTGGGCTAAAGAACCATTTGATAAAATGCCTAGTCTAATGATGTGTGATTGTGACGCCTTCGAAATAACAGGTAAAATGACGGGGCACAGTTAAGAGAGCCGAGCAATAAGAAAATGAGATGAGAAAGACGCGGGCGGGAGTAACGGCGGGTGAAACCGTGGGGCACATCTAATTCTAAATAAGCTGTTGAAGAACGAGACATCAAATTGCATTCAAGCGAAGCTAGGGCGGATCACTGGTTAAGTATAAAAAAAAACTCAAGAATTATAATTCTCATTGAATTTAAATTAATGATCAGTTTTTGATGTAGTGATTACAAGGTATATATTGGCAAAATCTATATCTAGAGCATTTATTATTATCTTATATTATTAAAATACCTTGGATAGATAATAACTTCAGGTGTGAGCAATAAAAATACTTTATTTATACAACAACAGCGATTGATAGGAGAGTCGCCTTCTCTGGCACCGCCATATCTTGCAGCGACCGCCAAGCTATGTGGTTAACAATTGTATAGCCATGTTTTTTTTTTATATGATGGGAAGCGGTTACCGCGGCCTATGGACGTGTGCAACACCAGTGGCGTCACACTCGCGCTGCCGACCCTGTAAAGGAAAGGGGATGGTAAAGGAGTTTGGGTTGCCTCCACTGGACCCGTAGGTAGGAGGGGTAGACCCAAGAAAAGCTGGTTTAGCGTCGTAGAGTCTAACTACCATGGATGCCCAAGACCGTCCGAAGTGGAGGAGCAAAAGCCGAAATTTTAACCACGGAATTCAAGGTCAGAACCTCAGATGCGACCGGGACTAACGCTAATGACCATAGCTATTGCGACGTCAAGGCACTCAGTGAGCTAGCTAGTGTCATTTGTGACACCAAAATGCCTGTTAGGTTAACGGGACAGATCTATAAATAAATCATAGGCTATTGCTTGAGCGGCACAAGTAGGAGCTGCGTGTTAAGGGACATGAAGGCTGCCACCGTACTTCCACACGCGATATTGACTCCAGACATTTACTGCAGCATATTCATCTCACATCTTTATCTATACTACTAATAATAAACTAAAGGCTTTGTATGTTTGAACGCGCTTATAGAACTTATTAGCAACTTTAGTTAACTGCAAAAGAGTTAAGACCATTAAACACTAGGTAAGTTACAGGCAATGCGTTTTTTTGCGCAAATTTAGCGTCCACTTGAGGAGAATTCTTTTGGAATCTCGAACGTGTCAACCCACGGTCTGTGTTTAGCAGTGTAATGGCAAAAAGATGTGGGCATCATATCAACAATTTACTACATTGTTATCAAATGATTCTGAAGAAGAATCTAGAACTATAATACATCATCATTCTCCGAGCCATTTCCTTATTTAAGTTGGGATCAACTTCTCAGTCTCAATTTTTCCTGTAGCAACTACCATCTGACCTACACAACCCACTGGCGATATTGAAGTTCTGTAGTTAGACCAGTTATTGGACTTTTTGTCCAATAACCGGGCTATGAGGGCTCCATCAATCCGCAGCGACCGTCACAGATGTTTGGATGGCATCCGTGACCAACAGCTTAACAAAATTGGTTACTTGAGTGACTACGTGAAATTAGAAGGGATAAAAAAAAATTGCTATAAGCTTCCAAGAAGTACACACAGGACCATTACAGTATAATGTGGGACTGTTTCAGGGATGCTGCTTGTCACCAATAGCATTTAACATAGTAATTAATATCTTAATTACCAAGTTAATACGTCACGAAAAGAAATGGGGTTATCGGTTTAAAGTAAATAACATATACTCAGAGTCCATCTTAGCTTTTGCTGACGATCTCGCAATACTGACGCGTAATCCAAAACAATGTCAGGAACTATTAAAGGAAGTCGATGAGTTCTGTTCGTGGACAAATGGACTGAGGACGAAGCCCAGTAAGTGTCACTGTCTGTGTCTGGGTAGACGGGCACCAAATTTACCTCCTACGACCCGGGACTCTTCATTGGGGGTAAACCAGTTTCCATAGTCGCTGAATCGGTGCCATTTAAATTTCTTGGGAGAAGGATAGACTATAAAGGACGCACACCATCCTTAGATGAAGTTGTCGATACGTTTATAAATGACCTAAATAAGATAGATCAGATACCACTAAACAATATCAAAAAAAGCTTGGATATATGACAACTACTTAACATCACGTCTGACTTGGCCTTTTCTGGTGTATGAATTCGGTAAAACCTTACTGGCGAAAATAGATGCAACTGTCATAAAATCGCTAAATTGGTGGCTTGGACTAGCGCACTCTGCTGATTCCTCTGTTCTATTTAGGGATCAAAATAATTTTGGGATGAAACTTAAGAAACCATCGGAGCTCTATAAACACCTTAGAGTTACCAAAGCCGTTAGGTGAATCCCAAGATGTCACAATCAGGGCACTCCCGAAAGATAATAACGCGTCCGAGCTTGAATTTAGACTCCTATTCCATAAACGGTTTATGATAGGGGCCCAGTCGAACAGAGTGGGGTTGGGAGTACGAAAGCCAGAAAGGGACCAGGATATACTTAAGTCCTTTCTAAAACAAGACGAAAATGATAAATATCGAGTGCACGCGATGAATTTGGAAATCCAAAATGAATGGTTGACAATGGGAGAGTTCTGCATACCGATGGCCTTAAAGTGGCGCACCTTGATCTATGACTGGTCGCCGGCCCTGTTAAAATTCTATCTTTCAGATGACCCTCCCAGACCAGAGTAATCTGGTAAGGTGGGGGAAGGCCACAGAAAAACAATGTTATACTTGTGGTGAGGCAATAGGGACGGCTAGACACATAGTAGGATGTAGGGTGCTTCTCGATAGAGGCCATTACTCACGCCGCCACGATAAGGTGCTTATCATCGTACGTGAAGCAATGAGTCTGGCAGTAGCTAGAGCCAAAAAAGGATTGACTACTAACAGACGTCATATCAACTTTGTGTCTGAAGGTTCATCCATAATATCCAGGAACAAACCTTATTCAATCTTAGATACTGCCCCAGATTGGACTCTCCTAATCGACATGTATGAAAATCACTATAAAATTCCGGAGGATGTTGGGGTTTCGTCATCTAGACCTGACATATTCCTATACTCTAAGAGGTTAAAACATGTGGTTCTTGTGGAACTTACTGTACCGTGGGAAACAAATATACCGAAGGACCACACAATAAAGAAAAATAAATACTATGATCTCACAAACGAATTAATCAAAAACGGTGGTTAATTTGTATGCAGTGGAAGTGGGAGCGAGAGGTATATCAGCAAAATCTCTCTATAACCTACTTAAAGATCTAGGCCTATACAATACAAAGAGATGATCTAGGCCTACAATAAGCTCATTACTAGGACGAGTGTCTAAAGCGGCACTAGTAGGTTCGTATCAAATTTGGTTAGGCAGGGAGGGGAACTTGGGTAGTGAAGGTGAGTATTGATGTACATCAACAAAAGGGGCCCCTTCTAAACCTACACTTGGGTCGCAAGTCCCAGGCACTGTCCCGAGTTCCCAACTCAGCAACGCGATGGACCCGGCACCCGCACGGAGAATCCATGGATTGCTAAGAATATCGGTCTCAATGAAACAAAGTAAGGTTTTCAGAAGTCTCACAAAATGTATGAAATGCAGCATACGTATACTTAAAGTCCAGTGAGAGGCTGGTACTAGCCAAGCCAACCTGTTTTTAAACATAACTTTACTGTTTATATTTATTAATCAGATCAATTTAACCTTGTTTCACATGAGCTTAATCAAGGTAGCACTAATAGCCTACATTAAAATCATGCCAATAATATAATTGTATAATAAATAGTATTATAGTTTATCATATTGCAACTACAGGTCATGTTTAAAATGTGATAATGATTTATTTACCCACTAACTTTTCACCATTGTTTTACTTATGTTAATTGAGTCTATACGGGCAGTATTTCCTTTTGTGATAAAAGGTACCCTATGTTCGTGTCCCGGTCCCTCTGCATTTCTGACAATGTATATCAAAATTTAATGATATGATCAGTTGAGTAGTGAAGTTGTGAAAACATACTAACATAACCTAAAATCATGCAATTTAACAGTTTCCCAGAGATACAAGAGAAAAAAAAATTGCCGCAACATGCTAAGATGTTAAAAACTGGACATTGGTTAGTCCCATTGCCATAATATGTGTTGACAAACGGCTGACTCCTAATCGAGAAAACGCAATTAGGTATTGCTTTTCCAAGATATTTAGGTTATAATGCTATCTTATTTTCCTATGCGGTTCAGACTTGATGAAAATATATAGTGCACAACAACCCTAAAATTGATACATGTACCAGCCTCCTTTCCCTCCATTGTCACAATTCTTAACACAGTGAGATACCTCCGTACAGCAAAGAGCATGTTAAGCCATTGATCCCGGTTGTCATATGAAATTCTTTGGTCTGAGTAGTTTGAGCTATATAAAGCCCAACAACCAAATCTTACTACAGAGCTTCGATATTACCAGATGTTGATGAGACACATTATCACTGGGTGTCATAGTATCATAATTAGTCACTAGGCTGAATACTATTCAAGCAGTTTGGTCATCAATCATAGACATAAAAAACATAACTTCACGCTTGTATTCCTGAAGGGGTAGGCAGAGGTGTATTACACACCCACAATTCGCCAGTTATATTTAGGTTAGATGGCAATAGGCTCGCCCCCTTTACTACTAACACACACCCCCACATTACTAAGCGAGCGATAATCAACATTTTTAATACACACATAACTATGAAAACTCAGACCTGTGTGCCCGGGGCGACTGGGGATTCAGCTCGATGCCTCGTCTCGGCAGTTCGTTATGTACACCACTGGAATTGCAATTGTTATGCAGAACCGGATATATGACCAAAACGATAACTGTGCTCCGCGCCGGCGAAATCAGCGCGTTCAGCTAGTTTCTAATAAAAAATGATCAATTAGGTACATAGTATTCCGGGGTGCGAGGGATATGCTCTATGGGCAACCTTACACCCTGGCATCTGCAGACCCGAGACGGCGTGCGGTTTTAGTCGGTTCAAGCCCGACATAACCGCCCCCGCTGGCCGGCGGGGGGGGGTATCCGAAGGGATTTCCGCCCGAAAAAAAAAAAGAAAAGATACCTACATAGTATTCATCTATACTTCCCATTAACTATGAGAAAAACTATCCAATTAAATAGACAGCCTCCGTGGCGTGGCGGTATTGAACGCAGCCGCTACGCAGGAGGCGCGGGTTCGATCCCCGCTCAGTGCAAATATTTGTATGCATGAATATGAGTATTTGCATTGGTCTGGTCGTGCCTCGGAGAGCACGTTAAGATGTCGTTCCCAGTTGCCATACGAATATGTATGACAGTCGTTATAGGGGAATTGGGTGAAATGGCCCCACATAGAAGGGCTGATCACCCGTCTGGTCAAACGGCGTCCCCACTGGCAGTAGTAGTATCCAATTAAATAAAAAACATTTTATCCATTTCTGGCCATTGAAAATGGTTGACAACCAATAAACAACCGTCAACGGTTGTCAACCAGTTGGTTGAAATCATTGCCTTTATATCTATAATCTCAACATTCACTACCATTCCTGTCATATCATCTTTCACACAGTGTATTGATATTGTCATATTGCTGTATGCAACCAAATGCACTATTGCATTGCCAGCAGTGAATTGAATGTGTTTAGATCTAAGAGAAGATGAATGGACCAAGTGAAACTCTACACCTGTAACCATTCACTTGCACTTAATGCCTTCTCGCCTTGCGTATTTACAGAAAGAAAATGGGTTTAAGTAAGTTTATCTGCATTCTTTTTTTCTTTTAGAAAATATTCCCTCTAATACCTCCAGCTAAGCTTAATTGCTTGTGTTAGGAGTGGGTTCACGTCTGTAGTGTAATGGCCAAGATTCAAAACCGGGACCTCTTGATCGTAGGGTTGACTCCTTAACCACTAAGCTACCAACGCTTTGCTTCTATAAACCATGTTACAAGCCATGCTTAGTTTGGATTAAGATCTCATTTTGTTAACAAACTTTTTGCATACTGACCTTCATCCTTTCATCAAGGATGTTATTCATATTTCATAACAGGTAGCATGTTACTGTATCTTAGTTCAAATATAGTTAGTAAACTTAGCGTGGGTGTGTGGGATCCCAACAAGGTCTTTGGGATCCAAACCAACCTAACCTAGGATTCAATCCTCTCTCAGGATTAGTAGGTTAGAAGATTGATTGTAGCTCCCGAATAAGCCAAAACAAGCCAAGTTGGAAAAGTGTAAGAGAGTGGGCCCTTGCAGCTCCAAAGTACAAGCTTTGGATTAACCGGGACTGATGCTATGATGATGACAGTAACTTGGTTAATATTATTACTGGCAATTGAGGATAGTGGGTGTAATATTTACGTCACCGGCTCATAAGTATTACTTTGAGACGTAAATGTAGTATTCAGCCTAAAACTTAATTCTATCTTCTAGCATATTACAGTTATGAAAACTGGCACATCACTTTCCCCACACCATGTAAATAAGGTCAAGCAACAGATACTAATCTAGGCCATACAATTAATAGATTTTTCCTATTTAAACCTTGTGAATAAGGTCATGATACAGGCTGTCATAACTATGATTGAATAAATTAATTCAATGACAATTTCAATCTTAGTTGATTCATTTAAAAACAAAGTTGTTCTGTATTTGTATGCTAATAAATATTTTTCCCCGACGCACGTCAGATGTCATGATGTCACCGCACGGCACACCAATTGAGACTCATTGGATAAATTTTAGCCTAACATAAATTCATCCTTGAATAGGTAATCATAATTTTGCGATAATGTGTATTGAGTCACAATATGTTAGTAAATATCAATGATTACACTCTTTTTTGGAATAACGAAGCCGAATATATCATCGGAAATAGGTTAATTTTAGGATTGGAGAAGATTCTTTACGAGAAATACCCATCATAACTGCAAGATGTCTTGACAAAGCTACTGTCAAGTTGAACCTTTTGAAGCCGTTTAGCGACCGTTGCAGCTTCCGAAAGCGTATTATTACTATAATATAAACACAAATATATGTTTGTTACCTGTAGTAACTCGATGACTGGTAAAATAAAGCACAGTAAAGCTAAATCGACGCGAATATATCATTTTGTGGTGTCATTACCATGTATAGTTGCGACCTTTGAGAAACAAAAACTTCCTTGAACACACTCAACTGATATCACACACAGTTTGCCAAACAAAGTCATTTAACACCAAAACTACTATGAAACATCACATCAACAAATTTTATACAATAATTTCACGAGATGAAACTCTCACCATTTCAAAATCACTTGAAAAATTCAGCGATATCGCGCATGTCCGACGAAAATTTACATCACGTGACCTGTCATGGCGTCGCACTAACTTTTTTATTGTTGGGCAGTGTGCTCAAGAATACTTTTCTCATCTCATCTTATTCATTTTTATAGTTTTTTTTATAATTGTTATTTAAGTATGATCATTTAAGCCTAAATTTAAACACTGTAAAAACATTTTAGAGTATCTATTTCATGAATCAGGAATTCTCGGTAGTTGAATTGGTAGTTGGTAATATTATTTAATTTTAATGGCAATTACGTCTGTCGGTTACTTTAAAAATACTAGCTTTTACCCGATTTCGCCCGCGTGTTAAGTTTCTAGTATATATTTATTAATCTATGGTGTTAAGTATTAGGAACAGAAAGTATTGTATACCGCCAGTTCCTTACATCCTATTGGAATTTACTCATCCATCCAAAGTTCAGCATTTATAATTTTAGTAGCATACATTATTAATATATATATACTAGAAATGATTAGTAGGATGTGAAAGTTTGTTCGTAAGGTTTTCTTGCGTGTGCGTTACGGCATCAAATCTTTTTTTATTTTTGTATCCGTCATAGATTTAGATAATACTGACAATGAGAACTGATGATGATGATGAGAAATGAGAGCTGGATAAAAGTTAGCTTTTACTTTGTACTAAATATGCATATAAAATTTATATTTATAGCCCTTAAAGATTCCACGTATTTGATTTTTTGCTGGCGTTACGTTTGGCTGAACGGTAACTGCATAGGTAAGGCATAAACTTACAATTTCGAGTAGGTACCTTTTTTTTTCGTGCGGAAATCCTTTCGGGTAGTTTAGTGGTTATGAGGCATTTGATGGCTTTGACGCTTTGAGGCACGACACGACACGATTTGATTGTCAATCTAGTCAGGGGCATTATTCTTTTTGAAAGCGAGTTGTAATCATAGTGGTAACGTAAGAAGTCAGTGGATTTCAAATTGGTCAATACAGAAGAAAGAATTGTACCGTCTGTTCCGTTTAGTTAGATTGTTAGTTCGATAAATCGAACAAAACGGAAAAAATATTTTGTTCTTTTAGATATTTTTTTGTCAGATCAAGGTCTAACAATCTTGCAGTTTACTTAGACTGTTAGTTCGAAAAATATTCCGTTCTTTCCGATTAATTCTTGGTTAATTCATGGTCTAACAATCCGGAAGATATTTAGATAGACTGTTAGTTCGAATAGTCGAACAATACGGAATAAATATTTTGCTATGTAAGATTATTATCCGGAACTAAAATTGTGATGATTTAGATCAATAATAATATTTTCTTTGATCTGTTTGGGTTTCGAGAGTATAAGAGGCCCCACCAAAATTTTTGCAGCTTGGCGCCCGGTGTCCACTCTTCCGTGCGGTTTTAGTCGGTTCGAGTCCGATATACCCACCTCATCGTTAGCTGTGGTGAGGTGAACCCCAAGGGGATTAATTATGATAGAGGAAATTGACCAAACGTGGAATGGACACTATTGCTTCCTTCTTATTCTAATGTGAATTTATTATATTTTTTTTATTTTTTATTGTTATTTTCGTAAGCTGTGGCCGACACAGCTTTGGCTCTTTCTTTCAGACGTGCTGAGTTCATATTCCAGTAAGACAGATGTGGTACTTTCTATTGTGTTAGATTATACTAACAGATGTATTTTTTTTCGGACTGTAACATCAGTCTAATAAAGCGGAATGCTTTTTCCATTTTGTTTGATTAACCTTAAAGAACGGAATGTTATTCCCGATTGTAAGATCAATGTAACAAAACGGAATATTCTTTCCGGCCGTTTACTGTACCAGGTCAGAAGTACCCGTAACCGGCGTGCATGTATGAAAACAATTATGAAAGTGGAAGGAGCGAAAGGCGGATGCCAAGATCGTAGCAAGTGGAAAGATGTTGTCTCTGCCTACCCCTATAGGAAAAAGGTCATCAATGTCATTTTTAAATAAAAACATTTCTTTTTTTGGATGTTTTATTTAACTGTGAACGACTGATACCAGAAATAATGTCAAGTCGTGTTCGAATATTATAAAATTAAGATCTGAACTTCTGATGCTAAGAGACAAATTCTAACACAGCTGAATCGTGACAAAATGTTATCAAATAATACACAATTACCTATATTACAATAGACAAAAGGGTAATAGCTTGGACAACATTACAGAAAATTTACAAAAAACAGTGAATTAAATTGCTAAAAATTACGATGTCTCGAGATACGTGTTAGTAAAACTTCTGTACAATCATAACAGTTACTCGTTTTATCAGTAACATTGCATGTAAAAGCATCCACGTAAAGGCATTCTACACCATGTCGGACTAAATCCACCGCACTCCTCACAATATTCTTCAGCGGGGACCATACAATAAGTGCCAGATTTTCTCTTCTTATTCCTTTTGTCGCAAATACATGCAACCATTTCCTCTGAAGGTTCTACAATCCTTGAGGTCATCTTAGTATTAACGGTTGGATAATACAATCGTGAGGATTGACCAGATGGAATGTGCGTAGGACGAAGGCCTCGAGATGAACCGCTCGGATTTCGTGAAAGTACCGTCAAGCGACTAGGAAATCGTCTGGGTACAGTTGTAGGTGCTTGAAACAGGGAGTCTGGTCTAACAGAAGGAGCGGATAACTCAAATTCATGTGCTTCGCCTTGGACTCTACGAGGTGTTATAACCTGCCGATAATTCGTATTTTCACTTACTGATCTCTGGTCTCCAGAAATCGATGGTTCATATGGTGTTACAAAAGCACTACTGGGGCCTCTTTTAAGAGATGTCTGACTAAGATTACCATACTGGTCTGAAATGCCATAGCCTCTTGTCCTGAAATCGTTGTAACCTAATGGGTGATCACGAGTCTGGTGATTTAATTTTGGTGAATAAAACGGTTTAATTGAACTTGGTTCATGGTTGTCTCTATTTTGTAGCAGTTGACTGGGATCTTGGTTTTGCCACTGACTACTATAATCAAAATTGGAAGGTGGAATTCTATCAGATACCGAATTAATTGGACCGTGCTGAAAAGGTACAGAATAATTTTGTTGAGCGTCCGAGATACCACTTTGAAATCCTTGATAATTGGGAGCATTACTTGGGTCATGTCCTGTGTCAACTCTCTGCCTGAAATTCTCTGGATTACGTGAAGGAGAAAATTCTTGCTGCTCAGATAGGCAGTGTGATCGATCAAGTAGATTAGGCACTTGAAGGAATTGCTTTTGTTGATGAGGTTCAGGTGCGTAACCAGTTGTTTGGTGTGCATTTTTGGAGTAAGAAAGTGGTGCTTGAGGAGTAAAACATTCATGATCTGTAGGCTTTTCATATCCTTGTCCAGAACCCAATATATTCACATTATTGTTCTTGTCTTTAGCGTGACTTTTATTTATAGGTGCTTTCTTTCTTTCATCTTCGTTATTCTTAAGGTTGTTTACGAATTCTTTGATCGCATTAGGGCAAATTTCTTGATTTAACTTAAATAAAGACCTAGCTATTTCTGAATTCATTTTTTCATCATTAAACTCACTATGACCTGATTTCTCAATATCGTTCAACCTTTTGGCGAGTACCTTTTTCATTTGTGCTGTTTTCACCGTATTATCATTTAGTGAGTTTTCTTGAAAAAGTTGTTCTATTTCATGTTTCATATTTATTTCATCTACTTCATCTTTTAGTAGTGAATTATCCGGTATAGGTATTTTTGACAATTCACACAGCAATTGATTTCTTCTTATTAATGGATCTAATTGCTTTTCTTTATCTTTGACATCAGTAACACATTTGACAACAGCATCATGTAAGTTTTCCTTACACATTTGTCTGGCTTCCTCATTTTCTTCGTTATAGTTAAACTGAACAAAATTGTCTATAATTTCTTCTTTAAGTTTATCAAATTCTAATGATTTCTCAGCTTTATCATTAAGACCATTCAACATACTAGCGATTGTATTATTTAGTGCTGTTTTATACTCATGCTTTTTATTTACTTCTTTTACTAGAGGTTTAATAAGTCCTATCATTTCTATTAACTCATTTTTCTTTTCTTGTTTGCATTGTTCAAAGTCATTAGTTATAAGTAAATCTGACATATATTTTTCTAGTTCTTCATCCAGAAGCTGGTCGTACATTATATCATCGTTTAAAATTCCAGTATCCATATTTAGTTCACATATTTTCATCACAATTTTTGTTGATAAGTTGTCTTTAATTATTTTGTTTTCTATTTCGTTTCCTAACAATTGTAATTGATTACACCAATTCTCTACTACATCCACAATTAGATCACCAGGTCTTTTGTATGAAGTACTGACATGGACGCTCTTTTTACCGTTTGTGCTGGAACTTGGTACTTGACTTGTATTTGGAGATTTATTGTATTGTTTTTTTGTTGTTCTGTTGATTACCTCTTTCGGCTTAGCAGCTACATATTTTCTAGCTTCTGCACTAGACTTTAATGTGTTTTGAAGTTTGTCAATATAATTTCTGGTGTTTGATTCTTGTCTGGATAGCAATGGAAGTTTTTGAAGCCATTTACTGATTTCATTACGAGTCTTTTCCTCAGGATTCGATTCATATTTCTCTATATCATGAATTCTTTTAGCAAGTGTGGATAAAATTTGATCCCGCTCCAAATACTCACCAATACTACTTGCCTCCTTTAGAGGCAAATCATCAAACCACGCATCTATTTCACACCGTGTCTTAACTTCTTCGACTTGATCAACCACAGAATCCTCAGTAGGCATAGGTACTTTAAATAATTCACTATAGAGTTCATTATACATTTGAGCTCTCGTCATAGGTAATGCATTTCTTATTTGTGCACTTTCAAAATATTTATCAACTTCATCTCTTATTCTCTTTTCATATTTAGTTTTTATATCATCATCACTATGATCAAAATTATCCAATATAAACATGTTTGCCAAGTGTTTTTTGTAAATCTCAAACCCTGGTTCCATTAAGTGTTTATTCTGAATAGGGTTCGGAATCGCAGCATCTATAGTGGTTTCAAGTTTATGTTTATAATTATCACCTGCAAAACTTTGTGTTACTACTTTTTTCATTGCTAAAATATCATTTAGTAATTCAGCTTTTAAGCTATTCCTGTTATTTTGAAGTACACTATTTTGTGGTAAATTCTCCAAAAGTGTATCGATTTCATCTTCCAACAAGCTTTGATAAAGTATATCATCGTTATATATTCTAGGATTGACATTTAGTTCACCTATCTTTTGGTATAATTTTTTAGCTATTTCCTGTTGCATATTCCGAACGATGTCTTGATCAGTGCTTTCAATCGGTAGCTTGTTACACCAGTTTTCTACCTTTTCCACAATGTGCGTTCCGGGTTTTTTTATAGCTTCCTCATTACCTATAACTACTTCTGGAATCATTCTTTCGCTAAGTTGATATGATGAGTCAGATATTGTCAGATTTTTTCTATTTACTTTTTCTACTCTATTCATTAGTTGTTGAATTACAATTGGTGTAACTAGATTCTTACGAGGATCTAAGGGCAATTTTGATATCCAGGTAGTAATATACTCTACAAATTTTTTGTCAGCTGTATTATCATTAGGGTCTGAACTTTTGCTCATTTCCCTCTCCGAAATCTTGTCAGCCAAATCAGAAATCATATTGATTCTTTCCTTTTCGGCATTAGGTACATCGGTCATTGGTAGAAGTGGCAGGTTTTTCAACCAATCGGATATTTCTTTTACATATTTCATTTCCAAGCTAAAACGTCGAACTGAATTTTTGCCTGGTATTGGAACCTGAGACAATCTATCATATACCTGTGCCTTAGTTAATGGTAATGGATCTGTTCCTTCATGTAGTATTTTTTTAACTTCTTTAAGAAGACGCGCAGTCCAAGCTTCTCGTTTTATTTCATCATCAGTTATCTCTCTAGTGTTAATTCTAATGTATTGATCTATCATTTCACCTAAATTTTGCTCCATATCTCCGCTAGTAACAGAGTGAGAATGATTAATAACAGATCGTTTAGCCATTATTTTTGATAGCAGTTGATTAATCATTAACGGAAGGTTGTTTTTGTGCTCAGGAAGTATAGGTATGTTATATGTGCGTAAAGATATGCTTATAACAGAAGATAGAAATAGATCGTAGTCCATATCATCTAAATATTCTTTTCTCTGTTCTTCTGCTTCTTGAATATTTCTGGCAAGATCGTTTACAAAGTCTACCCGTGCTCTATTTCCGGGTGCATTATACAATGGGCTAATAGGTATATTCTTCAACCAATCTGAAATCATGCTTATGTATTCCAGCTCGTTTTCAAATTTCTCGGGGGCAAATTGTTCGTTAGTTTCAAAGTTATCATATACTTCTTGTCTTGTTGACGGACTTAATTTTCTTAATTCAGTTTTCAGCAGTTGACAGAATGCTCCCCTGGTCATGAGATCGTCAATATTATAGTTCTGTTCTACAAACTTGAGGATGAATTCTTTCATAGTTTGCTCTGGATCTTCTTGGATACTCAATGCATCTTCTGATGCAGGGCTTGCTGTGTTCGTTACATTTTGCCGATACTCGGCTCTCTGACTTTTTCGTTTTTGATTTAAAGCCTCTAAGGTTTCATCTTGAGGAACATGAAGGATATTATCTTTAAGGTATTGTGTAAGCAAATCTAAATGTTCTTTTTCTTTAGGCTTAATAACCTGGTTCAGCCATTGGTTTATTTCCCCAGTTATTATATCTTCCGAGTGTTTATTTCGCAAATGGTCTTGTAAATTAATAGCCAAATCTTTGATCATCATATTACGTTCCTTTTTACTGGCACTTGCGTAGATATCTGAGGGTTGCTCATTCATCCAGACTGATATTTGATCTTCTAATATATCTAAGCCTCTTGGTACAAAATCTTCTTCCCGTCCATTATCTTTATCTGCATGATTTATATTATGCATTGCCTGCCTTGTGCCTTGCTGTGGAGCTGTTAATTGAAGTTCTGTAATTTGTTTTAATTTTAACAAAAACTCTTCAATGAGAGGTGTAGCGTCATTAAGATCATCGAAAATTTCAAATCTTGTTAACCACCTATACATAAAATAAGTGATATGTTTATCTTTTTCTGTGTCAACATCAGGAGATAATTGCTCTCGTTTAACTTCATCCATTATATCACCGGCTAAATCATTTATTATAGTCTCTTTAAATTGTTGGTTATCATCAAATTTTTTTGGTAACGTTTCCATCCACGCTCTTACTAAAGTAGCCACATTTTGCATGTAGGCCCTTTCTTCTGTATTCAATCTTGGGACGGTTTTTTTATTTGCCTTCTTTGGAGTAGACGTAATAGGCCCACTTTCACTCGATCTGTAAATAGTCGTGGCACCTGACAGTTGTGGCTTAATAGAATGGAAACTAGCTTTTTTTGAAGCTATATCGTGTTGCAATGCTATTTTTATAAAGAGTTTTATCTTTTTTGAAACTTTCAATGCCCGCTCCTCAGTAATATTACATGTCCTACGTAGCACATCACGTATTTCACTACCAATATTGTTCTCTATTCCAGACCGCAAAGTTTCCAGAGAATTTAATATGACGTCACAAACTTGCCTTTCAATGTCACATTTTTTATTTACCTTTGTCTTCCCCAAGGCCTTACTCACTGTTTCGTGAACAACTTGTTTTAATTGATTATTATAAATAGGTATTCCATTAATTTGGGCAGCGAATTTTTCTGCAACGTGCTTTTCAGGAGACTCTAATCTTTCTCGAGTGCTTATAAGCCTATTGGCAAGCTCTTCACAAAATCTATTTAAGTGTAAATTTCTATTTCTAGCACTAAATATATTAATTGGTAAATCATCCAAAACGTTAAGAATTTCACTTTTTAATGTAGTTTTGGAGATTTTCGTATTCCAAGGCACGTTTAGTAAAGGCGATACCCGTTTTATTATAAGGTCTACTATCTCCTTTCTAGGAACAGGCTTGGTAAACTTCATTCTACCTAGCCAACCGGTAACTACCTTCACGTACAAACTATTAGAACGTGACAGATCTATTAATTCTCTACTTTCTGTGGGTTTCTTATTATTCTCATCATTTTTATCGGCTATATTATCAATAGTGTTATAAAATTTGGCGTTTACTTCGCCAATTTTATAATAAAGCTTGTCTTTTAAACTATTTTTAAATAGGACTTGGTCTTTATGGCTATTGGGTAACCACATTGGAAGTATATTTAGGCAATCATCAATTTCATTTTTGACACTCAACTCATAATTTTCTTGGTGCACAAGTAGAACAAGCTGGGCAATCCTGTCCACAAATATATTGACAAAATTGTCTTTTAAATATTGTACAGTGAAATCTTTAGAGTAAAATATTGGCACGTTCTGCAGCCAGTGTAATATTTCAGCCCGTATATGTTCTTTGTATAAAGTTCTCTTTGGTAGAACATCTCTAATCTCACTTCCTTTCAAAGATAAATCCTTTAGATAATTTAACGATTGAGTTACAGATTCATTTTGGAGAATGAAATCGTCTAATGTGAGATCCGTTTGTACTGATTTGCCATCGCTTAGAAATAGCGGCGTGGTCTGTGACAGAACCATTCCCGACGAGGAAACGTTTATCTGAAAAAAAAAAGAAAATTAAAGTTTTTAAAAGATTTTCACGTGACGTCACTTATTATTAAGTGGGCGAGGTAAGGCTTAGAGAAATAGTATATAGAGACAGGTTCTATTCTAGGCTTTTCAGTTAGGAAAATCTCAGTAGCGTTACAGAGTCTGGAACACTGGAGACTATGGTGAGGGCCGTGGTCTCCGACGGGTGGAAGTGGCACGCCGCCGCCTCTTGCTGCGAGTAGTGGGTAACGCGCGCGAAATAGATGGTGGAGAGGGAGCGGGAGAGAACCCTGCCCCCCGAGTTCCGTAGTCTGCGGCGAGGACGCCGCAGACTCGTCTACGCCCGGGACTACCGACCTCCATGATCGGGGCCTGAGGACGGCAGTTGGACGAGTCGCCGTCCTTACAGAAGCAGGCCGTGGCGGAGGCGTGTCGTGTGTGTCCCACACACGCCTGCCAACTCACTGCCAACTCGCGCGATCTTGACCAAGTTTACCACGGAGATAGTGTGGATACTGAGGAGTGTTTTGAAGCGAGATGGTTCATGTCCGATGTACCATTGAGGAATGTCATTCATACTTTGTTATACTGTAAATTGTTTATTTGTAAATTTGTAAATTTTCACGAGCGCGCGACAGTAGTAAGATGTCTTATTTTCAAGTAAGAGTCCTGCTCGCTCAGTTCAATTTATGTCAGTCCCACCCTGCACTGAATTCCTTTTTTTTTACGTGTGGAAGCCCCCACGGGCTTCACCCCATCGGTGCCGATGATGGGGTGGGCGTGTCGGAATCGGACCGACTAAAACCACACGGTGTCCTCCCCAAGTGCCCATTGCTGGACACCCCGGGTAAGCCCTCGAAAGGATAACCCCAGGGTTACCGGCGGACTTTGAATTCCTAGTTTACAAATTGGTCCCGCCTGCTATCAAACTTGCTTCGGTCTTTTTAGGGCAGTCGGGATTTTTGATTTTAAGGGTTCCGTTGCCAAATGGCAAAAAACGGGACCCTTATAGATTCGTCATGTCTGTCTGTCTGTCCGTCCGTATGTCACAGCCAGTTTTTTTCGCTGTAACTATAAGAACTATGCTGTTGAAACTTGGTAAGTTGATGTATTTTGTGAACCGCATTAAGATTTTCACACAAAAATAGAAAAAAAAAAGAAATTTTGGGGGTTCCCCGAACTGAAACTCATTTTTTTTATCAAACCCATACGTGTCCATGTAAACTTCATTACCATGTAAACTTACACCGAAAATTGGTTTTTGTTAAGTAGTTTTTTTAATACGTCATAAATTGTAAACCGCAATTTACCTTTCATTCAATCAACACGAATATAAAAATTAAAAAACATTATTATGTTACTTGCTGTTATGGAACCTTTCATGGGCGAGTCTGACTCGCACTTGTTTAAATCTATATCTATTTAGTTTTTGGTTTAAGTAAATAGCCAAGCTCCAAGCTAATGGATGTATACTACGCTATTAAAATTTCACCATTTTATAAATTTAAATGGCAGCTTCCGAAAGACGTTTAACCGGAATACTATTGAAGCTTCGATTTGATCGTATACAATATGTAACAAAAGTAGAGTCCGATCCGTGAAGGAACAATATTAGGTTCTGTTTATTTAGTCCTAAACTCATTTCCAAAAAATGAGTTGAAAAAAATTATCGCACAAAAATTGAAATAAAATTTAGGTCGCTGCGGAAACTTACATGGCAACACAGGAGAGCAACTTTGTAAAAAAAAAAGGCGTTGTGGGCCTCTGCTAAATATATATTAATGGATATCTATTGTGTGGTGTTGTCACATTCTTAAATTTTGGGAAGATATTGGGTTATTATGATGTATTTTTAATTTCATATATGATCGGACACTAGTTTTGTCACATACTGTATTTATAAGCGACTCCCAACAAAGCCATTCTCAATACCCATGTAATATCATCAGGAGTGCCGCATTCTTTAAAATTCGGACTGGAAGTTTTCCTCATGCTTATTTAACTAAGAAAAAGTAAACATACGCCTTGTTCTCGATATTTCTTTGAACCGTATCCCCTGACGCGGTGTCGGTAATTCGCACATCTGTGGTTCTCTAACCTCTCCCTCAAGGCAGGGCACTGATTCTGGCTGCAATTCTGAAAAAAATTACTGATAATTAGGCGAATATTTAGGCGGTAAAGCCCATCATGGAGGATTGGCTAGAGAAGCGACACGGAAGCCTCTCGTACCGACTGACGCAGGTGATCTCCGGGAAGGGGTGCTTCGGGGACCACCTGCATCGGATCAGGAAGGAGCCAACGCCTGAGTATCATCACTGCGATGCGAGCGAGGACTCAGGGCTGCACACGCTGGCGGACTGCCTGGCGTGGGAGGCGCCGAGACGTGACCTCGTGGCAGCCATCGGGGTGGGAGTCCTCTCGCTCGGCAGCATGATTGCGGCAATGGTGCGGAGCGCGAGCGCGTGGGCCGCCGCCACCTGTTTCTGCGAGCATGTAATGCTCGCGAAGGAGATGGCGGAGCGCGCCCGGGAGAGATTTAGAACTCTCCCGGCCCGCCGAGCCCGCAACTTGCTCGCCGCGCGTCGCAGGCGACTCAGGCGCCGGAGGTCGCAACCTTACACCCCGGCGTCTGTAGACCCGAGACGGCGTGCGGTTTTAGTCGGTTCAAGCCCGACATAACCGCCCCCGCTGGCACGCGGGGGGGTATCCGAAGGGATTTCCGCACGAAAAAAAAAAAAAAAAAGGTACTTCAGATAAAGTAGCGAGAAATTTTCAAAAATCCTTTAGCAGTGTTCACAACGTAAAAAAATACAATTTTTTTAGTTTTTAGCGCTAGCAGTACAGGCTGTGCGCTAATGAATCAATCTGGATAATTACTGGAATTATAATATTACATCGGCTGTATCCTCTGTGGCGTAGCGGTAGAGCGTTTGACTGCTAAGTCAGAGGTTGCGGGATCAATTCCCGCTCGGTACAAATATTTGTATGAATGAATATGTCTATTTGCATTGGTCTGGCGTTTCTGTGTATAAAATGTATGTATTTACAAAAAAGATGTATTTAAATATGTTTATCCGCATTCTGGGACCTATAATACAAGCTAGTTAAACTATGCTTACTTTGGTTGTAGAAAGCGCTGTGTAGAATGTCGTAGAATATTTATTTATTTATGTGTCACACTGACGTGACCCTAGCTGTCACCGCTGTGGAGGACCGGGGTATGATATTACTGCAACTCACCATGACATAAAGCGAGAAAGAGAGGTGTAGGTGTACCTACACCTCTCTTTCTCGCTCGTGTACCCTATACAGATCCATCCCTCTTTTTCACTCGGAATACGAACTGTTACATATATAATTAGTATGGCCAACCCTTGAAATGTGCTGACACAATACCTTAGATATGCTGTGTCGAGTTCTAGACCTGGCCGGTCCCCGTGCCCGGTTCAGTTCCCGTTTATCCATCAGATAGAGCACTTGCCTCTCAAATCTATTATAAAACATCATTTCTATTTCCATTTTCTATTTCCATTTTCTATGTCCCACGTTTCAAAGTAATAAATATAAAAGTGATTTAAATTTGAACTCTTTTTTTATAAAAACGGTTTCCCGGTGTAGCGTATAACAGAACGCTTATATTGATTTTTGAATGTTGCGCAATATATTGATCAGTATGAATACTTTTAAACTTAGTGCGATGCAGGATCAGTAGTTACGAAGTGATTCAGCCCTTCTCCACTAGATGGAGCTGTTTACTCGTGCAGCACATTATACTTACAAGAACGCAAGTGTGATTTCTGAAGTTGTGGGCTTCTTTCCGAAACTTCATTTTCATGTACTGGTTGAATCTGCTGCCTTCCCTGTTCCTGAACCGCCGAGGTTCAAGAGACGCATCGGTGTACTTCCTGTTGGGGTCTTTAGCGCTATCGCCTTGGTTCATGGCTGTTGGAATCAACATCACACTTTTGATGGACGTCCTGCATGACTCCAAGGATCTTGATCGTAATTCTGTAAACAAAAAACCAGAATTGTAAGATATTTCTTGCCTCAGTCCACTAGGTCCACCGCCACGATTTACAAGTGGAGTAAACAGCACTTTGGGGTTCACTGTGAACCACTAGTCGATCGAACAGCACTCAGGGAGTTGGAAGATGAATTTATAGGACAGAGTGTGATGTTCCTCGCTCGCTAAGTGAACATCCTTCGACCAGGCTAGGTGATTACACTGGAAGGACAAATTACACTATATATACACAGCAAAACGGTTGGGATGTTATAAATATAGTAATCAGTGCGATCATTAAAATTACGCGATATATAATCGGTAGCGCCTTGGGCTGAGCCCAAATTGTGACACGGGAATGGACGAATTTTGATAACTGTTTCTCTACTATCAACGAGTTCACCGTTATTTTTTCATAAAAAAATACTTAGTTGATTTCACCAACTGTTGTTGTTGAACACGACGCACATCAAAAACGAACGAGCACTCGTCAATGCCGTCAACGGCGTCAACGAATCAGAGAAAACGAGCGAGAAACAGTTAACTCGTTGATAGTTAATTAAAATTGTTTAATAAGTTGATAAAAACAGTTCGTTGATCAATATCCACTCCTTGTCTGTCTTCAGACTGTTGCGTCTATAATCTGCGCTCAGCCTTAGAGTTTCAGCTTCATGGTGCTGAATCCGTGATGTCGCCACATGTATTTAGTCAATCAACGAACCTTGGGATGCTGCAGTCGGTGGTCTGAAATCAACACTGATGCTGGACACGTTGTGGACAATATGCAAAAGATCGCCAGACGCTGCCATTTCTCCAAAAACCCAAATTTTCACTACTAATAATTTGTCATACCAATTTTACCAACATATTAATATACTTAGTCAGTGTTTTTCATAATTTTCCTTGTATTATTTTATAAATTAATCACATTTTAGCTGTGACATTTTATTAATTGATGATTTGGTTTTAATTTTGTGAAGAAGAATAAGTGAGGATACTGAACTCTTTTTATTTTTCTTTCTTTTAAAGGCAGTTGGAATGACATTCCTACGGTCCGCGCACCGGGTGCGGGGCGCAGCAAGAGAGCGTGAAATGCCGCTATCTTGTTTTCATTGATGTGCGCCAAAAAGCGAGCAGAAAAGGAGCAGAAGAGCCGCATAAGGCGCACCGAGTGCCGGACATCTCAGGACAATCTACGGCTGCCAAGAGCGTGAGCCACGTCGGTTCAGGCTAGCCATCGCTCCATCGCTTAAGCAGAAGAAGACTCAGGATGACGCCGCGTTGTGTTTTCTTACAAGGTATAGAGATATAGGGCAGGGGATATTGACCACCAAAGGGACGGAGCCGTCTACGCTAGTTCGATTTGATCGTTCGGGTTCAGGGTTCCAGGGTTTCTTTCTCGGGGTGTTCCTAGTTCTACGGCAAATGTAAAATAACGTCGTGCGATTTTAGTCAGTTCGAGCCCGATATACACACCTCATAAATACTAGGATGTATTGTAAAATATTACAACTGTACAAGGCTCAACTACGAATCTCTAAAAAGCTTGTTTAGGGACAGAAGAAACGACCAGCTACATTCTTCTGGCATATCCAATATTGGTGAAATATAATGTGACTGAAACATAGTGCACCGAAGTCGCTCCAATTAGCCGTCGACCTCATTATGAGTCTGCTAGGCTCCTTCGATGAACTGGGGTGTAATAGGCATAATATATATAAAACCATCACGCAAAAAGTGTGCAATTACTGCACTGAGTTACGGAAATAGCAACAACAGAGTAATCCAAATATACTTTTGCCTTTTAACCATACTATGGCGTTTCTGGGTGTACAGGGGCCCTAACAAGATCTTCAGGGCCCACTCCAATTTCACCTGCAAGCTGGTACACCTGCCGCACAACGAACTATGCTTTTGAGCAGGCACCCCCAAGGTTGGGGGTCAGATAGCAGTTGTTCCCATAAACTAATACGCCAAACAAAAATGCTGACCCCAAAAAGCTGCTCAAAAGTGGAAGCTCTGACGGCAACTGGGACTAACGCTAGGATGAAGAAGACTTCAGCATTTCTTACCTATCATTCTTTTTGGACGAGTATCAATAAAGAATAAAACCCAAAGCTTGTCAAATCACTGTGACATGTAGTTAGTGGTCCCAAATTCCAAATTGCTTCAGTGAAATTAAATTATTTGGTATCCTTTGTGAGGATCAGAATTTGAAGAAACTTTGGCGTGAGATGTAGGTATACTTAACATCATTATTTAGCTCAGCATACCTCATAAAGCATTCTGCGGTGAGCACGTTAAGACGTCGATTCCGGTTGCCATACGAAGATCTTTGGTAGTACTTAAGGGTAGTTGGAGCCCTGAAAAGTCCGACAACTGGTCTAACTACAGAACTTCGATATCTGAAGTGGGTTGTGGAGGTCAGAGGGTAGTCGCTTCAAAGAAAATATTGAAGTTCGGTCTCCGTAGTTAGACGGAAAAACCGACTCCAACTAAGTTGGGACACGACTCGGAGGATGATGACCTGATAGAGCAGAGTGATAGAGTAAATTGGGGATCAGGTCAGGGGGGTAATATCCCGACAGTGGATCTGATGCAGAATGTCTCATTCACAAAATATCACCGTAAAAAGAAAGTCCTATTCGCAAAATGTCCCATTTTCAGAAGGTCTCATTTTTTTATTGATAATCGGCTCGCGTTTGACCATTATCTCACCTGTTGGTAAGTGCTGATGTGGTTGATGGTGGAGAACGCGTGCCTGTTCTCTCTAGACTTGAAGACTTAGCTTTCGGAAACAGACTCAGGCAGGGCATTCCACTCCTTAGCAGTAGGTACGCATAATAAATGTATTGCTAAAACGTTTTGTGCGTATGAGTGGAATAAGAACCATTTGCCGGTGACGCGTCGCCGTCCATCTGATCGTTCGACGATGGAAGGGCAGGGGCCTCAATCCCCCCAACTGCTTTCTAAATTGTATCTCTATTGAATCATATCCTCTTCCCCAGGCCTATTCGGCACGAGGATTGGCAAGGCTGTCAACGGCCTGATACGTGTTATTCCTTCCTGAGGATCCTCAAAATGTCTGTAAGTAAAAGATGTCTTGGGTGTAAGGTTTTCTTTTTAAAAGCGTAGTACTAGTAACTGAAATGACTAGTATTTCCGTAAACCCCTCTTGCTAAGCTAAATTGCTAGGTGATAGGAGTGGGTTCACGTCGGTAGTGTAATGGCCAGGATTCGAACCCGGCGATCGTAAGACCGACTCCTTAATCGCTGAACTACTAAAGCTCATGACCACCACATGAGGTGTGTGTCGTGTGGTTCCCGGCGTAGTAGATTACAAGGGCTACCCCATCTCTTTCCATGGGTTTCCTAAGGCGACTAAAGTCATGCCTATCCAAAAGTGGCCGGCTTATGATAGTTGTGGGAGTAGTTGGTAGGTTGAAGCGTCGGTAGCTTAGTGGTTAAGAAGTCGACCCTACGATCGAGAGGTCCCGCGTTCGTATCCTGGCCATTACACTACCGACGCGAACCCACTCCTAACACAAGCAATTTAGTTGGAGGAGCTAGGGGGAATATTAGTAATTTCGGTTACTAATATTCTTTTAAAAACAAGAAAAAAAAGGAGTTAGTATTATACTGGCTTAACGAGCGCGTTTTCTGGTATACTTTTCTGACTTACAGTGACCATAAATCCATATTGTTTTCAGCACATCCCTATGCCTAGAGACGTCTAACTGGATGAAACATGGAGGGTGAAGGGATGGTGGCAGTGGTGAGGGGGCTGAAGGAAGCTGGGCTGGCGGTTACCGTGGTAGACGGGGACCGGCATTATACCCTGATTCCTAATGGAGGTGAGAGGAACATTATCCTTACGAATTTATTTCTAGTTTAGCTCTCTCTACGACTTCCCAATCGTTATGATTGGTGTTTTCGGGGGTCAATGTGGTTGATAATGACTCCACTAGGGTGCATGGGCCCATAAATTTTCGAAGCCCAATCCTACCTCATCCGGAAGCCATTTTTCTTTTTTTGTTACAATGTTACAATGTGGCATGTAATAGTAGCTACCTGCTTTCTTGAAACAAAATAAAAAAATCCGTTCCCGCAGGGGGAACGCACAGGTAGATTTCGTGAAGCAATTAATATGATCAATGCTTCTTCTATGACCCCACGCCGAGCGCATTTTTAACATGTTTAATTTTTTTTTCTCGAAAACGATAACTTTTAGCGAAAAACTTTTCAGACATTTATTTTAGACTTAAAAATGGCCTATCGGTTAAAAATGATTCCGACGGCAAGAATGTTCACCGGTTAGAAGTTATGATTTTTTTCCCGAAAAATTTTGGTTCCCCCCCCCTCCACTTTTAGTTACAGTTTTAATCCTATAGGTTTATAATTAAAAGTTGTTGGTATTCATGTAGACTATGGGATAAAATTAGAACGGTTCGAATATCTTTCATGGAACGTGAAATTTTGAGGAAAAACTGATTTCACAAAAAGTGAGGCCCTACCGTCCCCTTAGGCCGGATTCCACCCGTTCACGAACTTAAACTAAGTTTACACCCAAGCAATTTTTGACCGCAGTTTGAAAGCGATCGGGGCAAAAATGCGACCGTGAGAGTGCCGCAAATTTTGGGAAGTGGAACCATACATACATATATATATATATAAACTTTTTGACCAGTGGTCATTTCGGACTCAGGGGGTCATAACTAGACCTCCTATGAAGATTTTTTTTTAAATTTGACAGTAGTCAAGAAACCAATAGGTAGATCGATTTCATCGAAATCTACCTAAAAGGCAATAAAATTAAAACTTATTCCTTCTATTTTACTGCAAAGCTTCTAAATAATGGCCAACTGAAATTTCGCCGTGAATTAGCTGCATTTGCAGTTCTATAATTTCGTTTTCTTTTTCTATTTCTTCAGTTCAGCGTAACAAAACGGTCAAGTGTGTGTTTGGTGGGAACACGAAAAAGTTTTGTCCCACCGGTGGGACACCACAGTGGGACCACGGTTCCGGAGGGATTTAACCGTGCTCCAACTCCTCTGAGCCGCTTTCCAGAACTGAATTGCTTAATACGCGTCGTAGTAAGCCCGCTGAAGGCGATTATGTATCTTCAGAAGAGCTGGCTTATTCATCCTGAAAAAACTACTCTTAACATTTGCTTATCCTCAAGCCCATATTCCAGAGACGCGTCACCAAGTTGGTACCAGCGTTTCAGACGCAAAGACCTACCACTGCAATTCTAGTGCTCAGGCGGTAGACGGACGATACACGAGCACTTATCAGGTAATTTAGTCAAACTTGAAAGTTCTATTTAAATGGGTGTACAGGTAGTGTAATCATGTAATAATGACTTCTTCGTAATTTTACTAATGCGAAACACTTAACGACTGCACGCTACCATGAAAAATTTAACGCCGTAGCCATGTTTTTTCGAATAACCAAATCTCTAATATTCACGTATTCGAAAGACTAACACCGAATGCATGACGCGCATTCGGTGTTAACAAACCCACGACAAACTTAACGCCGTAGCCATGCACTTTTGAATGACCAAATATCTCCATATAAGTCATTGTAAAACGTCTTTATTATTTAAACAATCAACCAAATTGTAATAAAACTATTTTTGAAGGATTCTATCGCGATTTATTTGATGTTATTGCCGGGTATACCCGGCATAGCCGTTTGTTGGTGGCTGAACTCCGTCGTAACCACTCGCGCGATTTTGACCAAATTTATCACGGTGATAGTGTGGACACTGAGGAGTATTTTGAAGCGAGATGGTTCATGTCCGATGTACCATTGAGGAATAATCATCGAAAAACAGTTTCACGAGCGCGCGGCCTTAGCTAAGCGCGCGACCGTAGTAAGATGTCTTATTTTCAAGTAAGAGTCCTGCTCGCTCAGCTCAATTTATTTCAGCCGCACCCTGCACTGAATTACTAGTTATATTATTTACATTGCCCGACTAACCCGACGTTTCGGTTGCTTTTCAGCAGCCATTTTCACGGGGAGACTGAAGATGGTTGTTGTCTTGTAGTTTGAAGTGTAAGTTATCTCAAAGTACCCGAACTATGTTGGTGTCACTATTTACGCAGAATGAGCTCAGTGTCATGAAGTCTTGTTGTATTTAGATTTTTCTTGAAATTAATTAGGTGAACCAAATCTGACATTTGAGAATAAAAATATGGAATACTAGATGATGCCCGCGGCTCCACTTGTGTGGAATTCTGATCCCGTTCCCGCAACCTATTCCAGGTATAAAAATTAGCCTATGTATGAACAACAATTCCAGGCTATAATCTATCCCTGTACGGAATTTCAGCCATATCCGTTGAGCCGTTAGAGCGTGATTGAGTAACAAACATCCAAACATCGAAACATCGTCACAAAATATCACACTTATAATATTAGTGAGATATATCAATCAATATAAATAATATAAAAATAAAGGTGGTAGAGTCAAGCAACAGTCATTTTGGCCGTTGCATGAATGGGCCGACTCGACCGGGGAAGTACCACCCTCTCACAGAATATCGACGCCAAGTAACAGTATTTGAACTGTTGCGTTCCGTTTGGTGAGTGAGAGTGCCGGAGCCCAAACTCCTTTCCCATCCCCTCCCAAACTCCTTTCCCATCCCCTTTCCTTTACAGGGTCGGCAGCGCGAGTGTGACGCCACTGGTGTTGCACACGTCCATAGGCCGCGGTAACCGCTTCCCATCAGGTGGGCCGTGTGCTTGTCTGCCACCTTAGTGGTATAAAAAATAAATAAAAAAAAGATGTTTTAATAAAATCAATCAACCAAATAATGAGTCCATCATTTCAAATAGCACAAGTATGCAAGACCATCTAAAAATGTGGTTAAGTATATTGTTTCCTCCTCTAATTAAATTAAATTTTTAAGCAATTAGTATGCTTACTTTTTCCTATAGATTTACATCGGAAAAAGAGAACATCTAGGACGGGACTTAAACCCGCGACCAGTCCCTTACTTGGGTATGCTCTGACCAACTGAGCCACCTACACACGTCCCAGATATTAGGAATTCTCCGATTTATACGTCTCAAGGCGACGCTGGAGCCATCTACCACAATTCTTGCGAACTACGGAAACAATGAATGACTTTACAATCATTTTTAAATATTGTTCTTTGATGACTTCTTTTTACCCGACTGCGCCAGAAGGAGGGTTATGTTTTTCGAGAGTATGTATGTATAATTGTTTGGCACGCTCTGCAGCCTGAACGGCTCGATGGATTTTAGCGTGAGAGGTGTCGTTAGATTTGTATTTACTGTGAGAGTGACACTGGGTATATCAAAATAATAAAAAAACGAAATGGTGGATTTTTGGCGCTAAAATGTATGTTATTAAAAAAATATTTTCACTCAAACTTATCGAGTAGGGTATCAAAATGAAGAACTTTAAAAGGGGATTTCAAATATATATATATCATAACTTAAAAGAATACAATAAAATTATTAATAAAAAAATCAAATAACCCGACTGCCCTAAAAAGACCGAAACAAGTTTGATAGCAGGCGGGACCCATTAATTTTCTTTCGGTTTATGATTTGCATCTGCGTTAATTAATAATTTTTTGTTGATGTTTTTTGATGATTTTCTTCTCTATTTTATTTTTTCTTTGCTCTTTTGATTTCTTGACACGGTGAATTTAATTCCTCTATCATCAATTATTTATGTTTTTGTTCCTTGTTTCTACTTTTTCAATGGTCTTATATTTCCATTTATTTCTACCCAATAGGCTGATCCAGCGGTGGTGCCACGACTCCACACCTCATTTTGTGTAATTGGAACAGTGGTCCTATTGAGTTATTTACCGACCAGATGTTAAGCGGAAAAAATGGAGGTTTACTATAAGTACAATTGACTTATTTATTCTCAAATGTTAAATTTGGTTGATTGTTAAAAGTAATAAGACTTTTTACAATTACTTTTACGAGGTATGGTTTTCGAGAGTGCATGGCTACGGTGTTTAGTTTATCGTGGTATCGTTAAGGTAGCGTTAAGTGTTTCGCATATAGTAAACTTTCTTTCTTTCTTACGGGGAAGTGTTATTCGTGGGTACACTTTTGGATTTCATGTAATACACCCATTTTAAATCATTTAGGGTAAACAAGGTTATGGGCCATCTAATGGTGATATATAGGTCATTTCATATTAGCCTTTTAAGTACATAAAATAACTTCAGGCCTGTATCCGCGAAGGGGTAGGCAGAGGCAGAGGGACACACCTACGATTCGCCAGTTATGTTTAGGTCCCAATGTGATAGGGGGCGAGCCTATTGCCATCTACCGGGCACATTACTAAGCGAGCGATAATTAACATTTTTATACTCACATAACTACGAAAAGTCAGAGGTGTGTGCCATGGGCGACTGGGGATCTAGCTCGAGACCTCGTCTCGGCAGTCCGTTACGTACGCCACTGGGCTATCGCCGCTATTAAGTACATAGCCCAAGAAAAAGTGCCGGGTCCACGGTGATTGTGATTACCTACGTGTGATCAAGACACATCCATAGTTGTGAAATTTTGGGTGTTTTGGAACTCTTTGGTATATCCACCTGGCCATACCACTTCTGCCAGGAGGGGAAAACCCAAAAATGCTGACTTGAAGTCATTTAGCTTAGCTGCAGTACTGAACCTGTAGTTTAGAGAAGACAAGTAAATTGATCACAGCTTCAATTCCAGGCGGCGCATTGTAATGTGAGTCCAACTTCACCAATAGTGCAGATAGACGAGTTTCCTCCTCAACGGCCCAAGGGCTACTGTCGTAAGTACCATCTTCCTACTGTCTTTCTTTACTTGCGTGGACACCCTCAACGGGTACCACATCATCGAAGCTGGCGTTGAAGTGGTCAAGGGTGTTCAGGGACTCCGGGTATACCCTACGAAGGAAGTCACCAGGTACCCTGGCAGACTTTGACCAGTTCAATCCCTTCACCGTTCAGATTCAATCCCAATCCTGTCTCTGCTAGGGTGATGAGCAGCCCTATCCCTCGTCCTGCGGTTATGGAGGATGGAGATCGTTTAGTGGTCTCCGGCACCCAGTGCATCCTATGCGGTATAGGATCCTTCCATTCTTTCTGGAAATTGGAACTACTTTTTTAACAGCTCTGTCTCAGTTCGCACCGACGACGCGACGTCGAATGTAACTGCCATGCGTGATGTCCACAGTTAGATAAAGTGTTACCTAACTGTGGACATCAGTGTGACAAAGTACGCCAAAAAAGTGTAAATTTAGAGATGTAGTCATTTTGAGAAGTGGACGTTTTGAGATGTGGTCATTTTATTTTCCACTTAAACACTTCTTCAAATTCTTTAAGTAATAGAAAATTCTGAGTGTTTCCTAATAGGTAACCCAGTAGCACTTTAGCCGACCCAAAGAGTTAAAGAGTTAAGTTAAGTTTAAGAGTTTACAAAAACGAAAATCTTATACGCTTTAAGTAGTTAATTGTCTGTCTAGTCTGTCATCTTCTGTCATTCAGCAGGTCATGGAAATTTCGAAGTCGGTGGGGCAGGCAGCGGTGAGGCGTATGTTCCCATTAAGAAATCTGCCGTAGGCCGTTGCCCAATAGCGCCTGAGAAAGGTGAAATTTATTGTATTATCGGTTTATTTTATTCATACTTCCACACTAATAATATAAACTACTTAGCTGAAGTCCGCAACTCCGTTCGCGTTGAACACTAATCCCGTTCCCGTAAAGCACATTCCAAAACCCGAGGGGGCTATCTCGAAACCGGAGGTGGCCTAGGTCAGTCGCGGTACAAGGGAAATGCCTTATGAGCCACCTTACACTCCGGCGTCTTAAGACCCGAGACGGAGTGCGGTTTTTGTAGGTTATAGCCCGACATAACCACCCCTGCTAGCCGGCGGGGGGGGGGGGGGGGATCCGAGGAGATTTCCGCACGAAAAAAAAGGTACGTCATCATCATTGTGGCGTTGTTCCCGGTTGTATCCGAGCCTTTCACCTCGGACCCCAGGATTCACTTACATTATCTCCTTCTTTGGGTTTGGCTTCTATGCCTTTTATGGGAGTGATTGCCGTCTGTCCTCTCAACCCTGTGAAGAAAGAATACGCCAGAACCTCGTCTGTCAATCAGCAGGTGAGGTTGACTTGACCCTGAAGTTCTTGGTGGGTTCATTAATCACCCCTACACAGGAACCTATCCCAGGATGAAAATAATTTTATGGAAACAGTTTGATATAAATAAATAAATATTCTACGACATTCTACACAGCGCTTTCTAGACCCAAAGTAAGCATAGTTTAACTAGCTTGTGTTATGGGTTCCAGAATGCGGATAAACATACTTATTTACTTTTTTTTTTGTAAATCCATACATATTATATATATAGAAACACCCAGACCAATGCAAATAGACATATTCATGCATACAAATATTTGCACTGAGCGGGAATCGAACCCCCTGTCGTAGCAGTCGAACTCACTACCGCTACGCCACAGAGGCACACAGGCACAGAGATGATGGTGACCTAGACAAGGTGGAAGAATATTTATTGTAGTAATAACCACCTGTGTGGAAAGACCACGAACAAAGTCACAGTAACAGTAAGTTCTAAACAAATAGGAAAATTAAGCATATATACTAATTGTTTAAAAATTTAATTGCCATTAATGTGGCGGAGTAATCAAATAACAATGTTTAAAAATGATTGTAAAGTCATTCATTGTTTCCGTAGTTCGCAAGAATTACGGTAGATGACTCCAGCGTCGCCTTGAGACGTATATAATATATCGGAGAATTTCGAATATCTGGCACGTGTCTAGGTGGCTCAGTTGGTCAGAGCATTCCCCCTGTAAGAGACTGGTCGCGGGTTCAAGTCCCGTCCGAGATGTTCTCTTTTTCCGATCTAAATCTATAGCTAGTTCTGTATGAATATTATGCATTACACAGGGCGCGCCTGCTCTCCACACAACTCTTCCGCTACGTACACTTTCGTCAGTTCTCTGCGCAAGTACCCGCCCAACTTGTCTCCTGACAGATCCACGGAACTGGTTGAGAGGCTGATTAACTATTCGCCGGTGAAACATTGTGAGTTTAACCATTTAGTTATTACTTTTAATACAAGGTACCAAGTAGGTATGTTCGACCTCCGTCCTCCATGAGCGCAAGCCTGGGGGTGGCAGGTGAGGCCACCTGTCACCCCAGCAGAAGCAGGCCGCGACGGTGGGGTGACCAGCGCCCCTTCCCCAAACCGGCGCAAGATGGGTCACCGTGGTTCCCAAACCCGAGGGGGCCATCTCGAAACCGGAGATGGCCCAGGGTCAGTCGGGGTGCGAGGGATATGCTCTATGGGTAACCTTACACTCCGGCGTCTGTAGACCCGAGACGGTGTGCGGTTTTAGTCGGTTCAAGCCCGACATAACCGCCCCTGCTGGCCGGCGAGGGGGTTTCGAAAGGGATTTCTGCAGGGATATAAAAAGGTACCAAGTATCTTGACAGCGTCGAATCTACTGTAGGTTCAGGGACCTTAAAATGATGACTATAACAGTTCAATTTCGGAGCAATTCCATACAAGTTTGTAAACTGAGGTTGACTTTGTCCTCCAAGGTCCCTATACAAACCAGGTCATAAAACACCGTGATCATTATTTCGTAACTATTTCCAGTATCAAGAACCCATCAACGCAACCAGCATTCTCCCACTCCAGTTGTAGATGACTCCTACACTCGTGACCATGTAATTAAAAACCCCTCCAAGAATGGTCGTGAATCGCCTGGAGAACCTGACTTCAGCACTAGAGTGAGAAAAGTTGAGAGATCTACCAAAGAGAAGAGAATGGAGTCGGCTGGAATACCTTATGGAGATTACAGAATCCCGCAAGAGTACGAAATTAGATTTTTAAAGGATTTACCGAGACGTGTACCAAATCGCATCAGAGCGGCTGTTGATCGTGTGAGTACTATCTGAGGACCTTTTTTTTTAGCGTGTGGTAACCCCCACAGGCTTCACCCCATCGGTGCCGACGATGGGGTGGGCGTTTTGGAATCGACCCGACTAAAACCACACGGTGTCCTTCCCAAGTGTCCATTGCCGGGCACCCCGGTTAAGCCCTCGAAAGGTTAACCCCAGGGTTACCGGCGGATATTGGCCACCACCGCGGCCTCGCCTCGTGGGGTCGGGTTTCATCCCGCGTCGGTGAGTTGACCACGGCCTGCTTCTGTAAGGACGGCGAGTCGGCCAATTGCCGTCCTCAGGCCACGATCATGGAGGTCGGTAGTTCTGGGCGTAGACGAGTTTGCGGCGTCCTCGCCGCAGACTGCGGAACTCGGGGGGCAGGGTTCTCTCCCGCTTCCTCACTGCCGTCTCTTTTGCGCGCATTATCTGCTCGCAGAAAGAGGCGGCAGCGTGCCACTTGCTCCCGTCGGAGACCACGGCCCTCACCATAGTCTCCAACGAGAAAACGTCCACGCCCAGGACCGCAATGAGATCCTGGCGTTGACTCGCCCACGCAGGGCACTCCACCAATGTGTGGAGCGCCGTGTCTTCGCCAGGATCCTCACAGTGCTGGCACTGCGGCGTTGTCTCCCGGTGGATGTGCCATAGATACTTGCCGAAGCACCCGTGTCCGGTGAATATCTGGCACATCCGGTAGGAGAGGTCACCGTGGTCCCTCTCCAGCCACTCTATCTGAGGGCCTTAGACTTCGAAACGATTCTGTTTCAACACTAGCTACCGCTTTAACGTCAATGAATTTCGATTGGCCGCTGGTAGAAAGTGCTCCTTGGTTATGTAGCTTTAAAAGAAGTAATCGTTCGACTAACACAATACATTTCATGGAATTGAATAATTGTAGCATTGTCTAACAAATTTCGATTCGTTAGGTCTCGTGACTAGTCGATAGATTATGTCAATCCGTTCAATACATTATGGACTTTCTACTGGTGTTATCACCAATAAAATGGCACTTTGTTTAGGTTTTCGTTCTTTTATTCTTGCTATTGCAGTTAACATCATACTTATAAGCTATTATATTACAATAGCAAGAATAAAATGAAATGTAATGTTATGTACACATCGGTGGTTTAACAGTGAGAAAACAACAAGGTTTTTTGGGCTGTCAAAAATAAAAATTATTGAATTGCATGAACATAAACATGCATGAACATGGCATTAGTAAGGAAAGGACAAACGAGGTGAAGAATTAAAGAGAGACTTATGTTGCGCTGACATTGCGTTTAAATTTAAACACAACGTCGTCGGCGCAATATAACTATACTAGCGACTATGATGGCCGTTTTGACACGTCAAAATAGTGATGTGAAATGTCAATTTAAAATAGAAAAAAATCAAATCAAATGCGAGTCACATCTAAAGTTTTTGGATATTTAATTCATTTTTTTTTCAATTTCGAATATGCCTAATTGTTTCAATTAAATTTTTTAAGCATTTTGTATGCTTACTTTAAAAAAAAAAAAAAAAAAACAATGTTTAAAAATGACTGTAAAGTTATTCATTGTTTCCGTAGTTCGCAAGAATTACGGTAGATGTCTCCAACGTCGCCTTAAGACGTATATGATATATCGGAGAATTTCGAATATCTGGGACGTGTCTAGGTGGCTCAGTTGGTCAGAGCATTCCCCCTGTAAGGGACTGGTCGCGGGTTCAAGTCCCGTCCTAGATGTTCTCTTTTTCCGATCTAAATCTTTAGAATGCCTAATTGTGTCGTAAATTAGTACACTGCACCTCACTATTGACAATAAAGAACAGAAATTTACTCCTTCAAACTTAGTATTTATTTTTACGAAACTTCATGAGCGGGTATACGTCAAAACGGCCATCAGTTGCCGCTAGTTTGGCCGAAATCTGCCACGTAACTGATATTAAAAAATAACATCTCTCTGAGACTTCCGATATGTCATGCTCGGTGTTCTCATTTTTCTTTGCCGTTGATTCTGGTCTACCGGAGTCGCAGCACAGGGAGTGTGAGTACGATTTTGTCCCATTGGAAACCTATCTTTTTGCGATTATCGGTTTGCATTAACAGCTATTGTTTTTTTTCAGACGGCTAATTTGCATGCGTCTCCAACGAATAAAAACGAACATAAACACTATGACCAGCCAAACGTAAGTGTTTTATATTTACTTCAACTGTCATCATCCACCATGGGATGTCCACTGAGTACGTACTGCATAATATTACTGTTCCTTATCTCGAACAATTATTTTCAGACTTTTATCAACTCCGTGGATACACAAAGTCAAGGTAACTATTTATTTTTTGATTCATACTGTATTCAGACATTCATTCATCGTTCATCATAGCATCCGTATTCTGACTCGAGGATCGACTGTGAACCAGAAATTCGAACGGAAACCTTTTACGCCATATCTTCTCTTCTTCGCATAACTCTTAAATCATTATCTTTTACTGTACAGCGGCTGTAAAAATGGTGTCCAGAGAAGTGTCTACAGCAGCAACACCAGCTCCTTCTAGAAGAACTGTAAGACCTTACTTCTTGTAAGTGAAGTTTTCAGGAATGTGAGACTAGTTGTCGTCAATAGAGACTGTCAGTGGATGTGTGTTGTATGTGACTATCATGACATGTGCTTTTATGTTGTATAGGAGACTAGTATTCACTGTGTAAATATATTACAAAAACTAAATAAATTTAAATGATTGTTCCAGATAGCCGTTCCTCTCACCCCATCACCATCTAAAGCAAAAGCTGAAGGTGAATGCTGCTGCGTGAAAAGCTCCTATTCCATACTATACAAATATAGTGAAACTGCGTTAAGACCCTTAAATCGCCTCAATTCTCGCAGATCTGTTCAGACTATCTGCAGTTCTATAGAATTTAAATATAAAAGTAGTGCAATAGGTGATAATAAAAGAAGTAGATCTCATGACGATCTTAGAACCACTGAAGATGATTTCAGATGGGATGCCTTAGATTTGTTAGAAGATATGTCACACGGATCTAAAATAAAACCAGAAATAGGCATATGCGGTAAATTCATTGATAAATGGTTAGATCCGGATAAAAACGAAGTAAAAAGTAGTATTAGTGAAGAAAATAGTTGCGAGTATATGGAGTGTTGTAAAAATTTGGAGAAGATCGTTAATAAATCTAACAAGTGTAGCAATTGTATCAACTGTGTTGAGTCACCGTTGATAAAAGCAGAACGAAAACTTGATTGTGTTATCAAAAACTGGCTCAGTGAAATAAGTATTCAAATCAAAGATTTTCAAGGCAACCCTTTCGATAAAAATGCAATTATAAATTCAACTGCAAATAAAATAAAAACACTCGTTTTAAATAAATGTATACCAGATAGTGAGCTTAAATCTAAAATAATGAATGTGATGCAAGGTATAGGTGTTAGTGGTCATTGCAATATTAGATTATATGTTGATAAACTAATTCATATTCTATTACATCAAGCACACGACGTAAACACTCAGATTTCTGTTAAGAAAATAAATAAGATACCGTACTACTTATCCCACCATAAAAGGAAGAAAGTCACATTAACTGAAAGTGATTTTAAACATTTCGTGGAAGAAATGTTAATAGATTTTGTAGACAAATCAAACAAAGAAATGAGTGAACATCAAAAGAGTTGCGTAGAAGAGGAGTTAGTCAATGTTTTAATTAACTCAGTTGATTCTATAAGATATGGTATCGATTCACACGTTAGGGCATATGTGCAAAATATACTGAAAGATTTAGGACAAATGACAAATCAGCAAGCTTATCTCATGACCAAACAATTATTTAGTAACTTCCACGAAATTTTACATGATGATAATTTTTCTAATTCGTATACAGTTCTCCCGGTTCCCTCTAACAAAGATAATCAAGTAATAAACATATCTAAAGATAATGATAGTATTTTACCTATTGATGAAAAAGATGTAAGAGCTAATTTAGATACTTATACCCGTCAGCTTAGTGAACTGATAGATGCATGGTTAACTAGTTTGAATCTCCACCAAATTAAAGACGAAAGGTTAAGACAAGTAATAGCAAATGACTTGGCAGGTGAAATCATTGATCGACAAAATTATTTGGATCTAAAACCTAGTAGCCGAGGCACGGATGTTGATGAGTTAGAACAATTAAAATTCCAAATATTTAAGTGGATTCATAAATTAGTAGGGGATGACGTTAATAAAGCTATATCTCATGCTCAAGAATTAATGAACAAAATTAGAAGTATACCTGTACCTATGTCAGCAAATCCTGAAGATAAAATTGCAGGAAGTGACTATGCTCCATTTCTAAATGAACAGCCTGATTATCAATCTTCCTTAGAACATGAAAATAGTAGCATGGATGAGCCTGAGAGGTGGTCAAGTACAGGTCGCAATCAAAGGCAGTCTTCAAATTCAAATAATTTACCACCATGTTGCGTGGGAAAAGCAAGATCATCTATTGTTGAAACACAAAAAAACCTAAATGAAGAATACGATAAATATATTAAGCAATGGTTACTAGACATACCAATACCGGCAATAAACCAAGCAGAGCAAAAAGTTGCCGACATGGCAAGAATAAATATCTATAGCGGTATATGGAAAGCTATCACTAGTTTAAAGTTCGATCCCAAAATCTATAGCAACACTTATTATTACCAAGATATTTTAGATGACGAAATAGAAGAGTTATTACGAAAGAATCTTCCACAGACTAAAGAATTAGATCTCGTCAAGCTAAAAGCACAACTTATAGAAAAGACCTTAACAATGAATGAGCAAATTAAAGCTGCTTCTGCTCCTGCGTGCTTTAAACAGCAACTTCTAGATAATTTAGATAACTACCTACCAAAAAATGCTAAATTGAAACAAGATGAAGTAATTGCGAAAAATGATCTTGTTGAAGACTACATACTATTTACTACATATAAAGAAAATAATGACATAAAAGGCAATATCCACAGAAATAACTTTCTAAGAAACATAGAGAGGCTAGCAGATAGTATCAAGAAAAACCACAATGATGAATTTAAACAAATGAACTATCAAACTTATATAAATGAGTTGATACGTGCAGTGAGCAAGGTTCCGGTACCTGATAGCGACGCAGTTAGACAAGAAGCTTGTGAAATTCTGGTACAAAAGGAAATTGATCACTGGCTGACAGACCTACCTTTAAAGTCTGATATAAACCCTACAGAAAAACTTAACATGAGAAATGCTTTGGCAAGCAAAGTTAACGAAATCGGAAAAGAAATGAACTTATCTGACTGCAACGCAAAGAAAGAGTTACGAAAAGTATTACCCAAATATTTGAAGAAACTGCCTTTAAAGGACGACCCTAATCTCAATTTTTTAATAGACGAACTAGTCAATAGATTAAAAAGTATGCCAAAACAAGTTAAGAGAAAATCGGTGTCATTTCAAATTCCGCAAAATTATGAAGAGTTTAGCAGATACATGCCCGGTTGTTCAAGTTTATTGGGACATTCTAGAATCCCTGATGAAGGTTCCTATATGATTATAGGCGGAAAAGTCAGCCCAGAAGTAGAATTCGTTAATTTCAAACAGTCAACCCTACCCGAAAATCAGTGGCAGTCAATGGAGCAGACTAAACCTCCATCAGGTATGATCAACTGGTCTCAACGGTCGCCCAGAGATAACGAATATGAATATATAAATACAGAGCCTGAGAGAATATCGAGTTCTTATGGCCAACCATTGCCATATCAAGTACCTAACTTTACTAATCATCCCCAAAATTCTTCATTTATTGTTACAAGTCAAAATGCAGCACCCAGCATCAACAGGCAAGATGCACAGAGACCTCTATCAATCTCAACAGAAAATTCAAATATAGCAAAAGTACAACATACGTGTAAGTTACACCAAATGGCTAGAGGTGGCATGGGTGTTCTTGGTACTAGCCAAATAGCAGGTTCAAGTGGCGCAATAACACCTAATATTCATGCCCAACCTACAAAAGCTACCAACAGCTATAAAATACCTGAACTTTTCACACCCCCTGCTATTAAGAATGGAAAAGAAACTGCTCACCTGCAAAATAGTACAGTAGAAAATCAACCCGAACAGCATGAATTCTACTTATCTTCTGACAGTAAAGGTATTAAGAGAATAAAAAATGAGAATATGCGGAGCAAAATACAAAATGCAGATGAGGAAACCATGACTTACCCACATGAAATGTGTCCAGTTCTGAATGCATTAGAATGTGCTGGTGGTTGTCTTTGTATTCCTAAGAGCAATGATTTTCTATGTCCCTATTACAAACTTCGTCGTTATATTTGCCAGGATCCTTCTAATAGATGCCCTAGTAGACTGTATGATTTCGATTGTCACGCGGGAGATGATGTGAGGTGTTTATATGCAGGTCACCGCTGCAGTGCTAAGTTTCCTTGCTCCTCTTGTGAAAATCTTTATACCCGATGTCCAACACTGTCTATGATGCGTTTCCCACATTATTATTAATGAAAGTGATTAGATATGAATTTCTTTTATGTAAAGGACATTAACATATTTACCATGCTGCGAATTAGAAAGACTAGAAAAAATAGATCGTCTTGTTATCTCTAATGTTTGGATAAATTTGTAAATGGTTAAAAATTATTTCATCATTTTAGTTAGTTTGTTAATATTATACCTAGGTATGAATGAAAGGAACGATTATAATTACAATTACATAAGTAATTGTTTCGATGTATGGAAGGAAAGCTTAACCTTCACCTTCAAGTTTCACCAACATTCGCTTTAAGGTCAGGCAATTCTGAAAAATCCTTAAACATATTCTTATTAAGGCTTGTGATATGTTTTGTAGTTTTTGTTTTGATTTTGTGAATAAATAATGAAAAACACTATTGGATTCATTTCTGGGCTATCAACTTTAAAGTACATTATCAGTTCGACCAGCAAATGCCATATAGATACACTGCACTAAGTGATAATAAATATTATAATAATATGTAGAATATTATTTTACGCTTTATATACCAGGGCTGCTTTATTGCTAAACGCGATTTATTGCAGGAATTTCTGATGATGAATGGTCTGGAATCGTTATATTTAATTTTGGACATATATAAACATAATTTCTAAACTTATTTATACCTCAATAAGTACATTTATGTTACCGAATTCTTTATTGAAATATAAGCAATAATATTTAAATTTAATTTACACGAGTAATTTATGTTACAGGATATCCAATAGGCCATCATCTTTGTAGAACTGTGAGTATGCTTAAAATTACCGAAAATCTAGTGTTAGTCAAAATCGATTCTAAATAATGGAAGTAGGTTTTTCAATTTTTAGGTAAAGAACCGTCTCTGTCAGGGATCAAGATTAACCAACTCTCCTATGAAACCCAAAACATCAGTTCTCTCAAATCACTTCACTCCCAGTTCTTTTATTGTAGAAAATCACCAAGATAAAAACATCACAAACAAAAGTAAGTCCGAGGAAGAAGTAGTCGAAAGTTCAAAAGTTAAAGAATCTGAGAATATAAGCGATTGTAACCAAGAAGATAATTCACAACAAGCAGAACCAGTAATTGTTAACACACCTGTGGATAAAACAAAAGAGCACTTGGAAAAACTGCAAAATCTAGCTTTGAAACTAAATGATCCAGTTGAAGAGAATAGACTGAAGAAGAAGATTAATAATTTTTTGCATAAATCACTTAATATTTTTGATAATATCGACAAAGAAGCGACAGAATTAAAGCGACAGTTGCCCGATCGTATCATAAAAAGGTTAAAGTCGGTTTTATTAAAAAATGATATAAATACACACAAAAGTACAAAACCTAAATATTACAGTAGATGTGTTATCGAAAAATTGAAGACCACTGTCAAAGATTGGTTGAAAAAATTAAATATCAAAAAGAAAGATGGATTTGATACTACGAATGACGAAGATATTTTAAATTATGTGGTTGATAAAATACAACCTATTGCTTTAAATAGAGCTAAGTCTGATTCCGATTACAAGAAAATTCTGGAGTTGAATGTCATAGATATTGTGAATAATTTATCTCTCTTCTCTGAAAATCAGAACAGCAATTTAGTAGACGCCTTAGTAAATGAAATAATAAATATAGATGGAAAAATTCCTATTAGATATATTCAGCCAACAGATGCAGAAATAAAGCAATTTGTTAAAGATGAAATTATTTTCATATTAGAAAACTCACGCATGGAAATAAATATTACTAAAATGCAGGATCTTGAAATGATATTATCAGATTTATTATTAGACCTAACAAATATTGAAGATGTAAATGATTATGTTATAGACGAAATTGCGAAATTATTTGAAAATAATGCTGAACTACCAGCAGATCAAGCGAAGTATTATACTAACATAATTATAAAAGATTTTAATGAATTTTATTTTCGTCTCCACTTTTTTTCAGGACACGACACTAAAAAACTTGTACCAGACGTTAGTTCAGCACTGCTAACCAAAAATAATTCAGTTTCATTGAAGGAGGGAAGCTTAAAACGATACATAAATGAACTTGTAAATGAAATTGAGAAATGGTTTACCAAATTAAACATACAGATAAAAGCGAAAAACTTCCAAGAAATTGTTACAAAGAACTTAGCCTGTGATATAGTTGACCGTTATAAATATTTGGAAAAAAATCCAAATAGCAAAGGTACTGTTTTAGAAGAATTAGAACATTTAAAATATCAGATATTCAAAAGGACTAGTAAAATAATTGGAGAAAATGCTTTAGAACATGCAGAAGAGCTAATGAAAAGCATACATCTTTTACCAGTACCCTTATCATTTAATGTATCCAATCCCATTATTGGATCACCTTCAAAACGCAGTAGTGAGATTTCTGACCCATTTATCGAATATTTGTATGAGATAATCTACGGATGGTTTCACAAACTACCATTAGATGCTCACAGCTTAGAAGATACTAGAGTCAATAGACGTCTTTTAAAAAGTTTGGCTGAAGACGTTAAGGAAAGTATTGATAGTAGTAATCTGTACAATATCGATAAGAAAATTGATGAATGGATTGTAAAAATGTTTAACAGAAAACTGAGCACTAATCATATTCAACAATTAAAAAATAAAATATTCCCGTATGTAGCGAAAGTCGTAAAAAAACTTGAAAACGATCCAGAACAAGAGAATATTATTAAAAATTATAAAGACATAATTCAAAAATGGATCAATGATATCTCACTAAAATTAAAGAATGAAGATGTTTTTGCCAAAGATAGAAATAAACTTGTGCATAAATTAGCAATAAAATTATTTACTACTGTAAATAGATTAAATGAACCACCTTCATTAGATATTTGTAATTTATTACGAGAAGATGTATTAGAGTGGATGAAGATATTGCCTTTAGATGAGCAATCTAATAAATATATAAATAGATATGCTGATATATTAGTTACAAATATAAAACGTTATCATCTGGAGGACACAAACGCTATAAAATTAAGACAAACGGATGACAGCGTCTTACTGGGTAGATTACAGGCTGCTATGCTGGACTGTTTAACAAAATTACCTGATAATATTAACAAATATAAAGTTGATCAAGCATCAGTCAAACTAAACGATTTTTTACTGCATCACCCAACTCATGATGAGTCTTTGGAAGCAAGCGTTGAGGTGTGGTTAAATAAATTACCAATTCGAGTAACAGATTTTGTATATTTTAGAATAAAAAAGAAAACCTTCATTGAGAATTTAAAACTACTGAGAACTTTAGGAGCAAATGATAAAATTATAATTAATGAAATTATAAAATTTATGAAAACATTACCAATGGAAATAACGAGACGGCAAGATGACACACATTTACAGGAAAATGGTTTGACTATAATAAAAGACTGTTTTCAAGAAAAACCACATGACGATACTGCAAATACTGTAGAATATATTATTAAAACCTGGGCTAAGCCTTTGGCAATGAAATCTACTTATGACTCTAAGGAGCTGATATCATTGATTGATAAAATTAGTATGCTTCTATATGATCTCATAAATCATCCAAGACTTCATCTGGCTGAGAAACATAATAATGTAATACGAGAGGAAATTATATTTTTATTGGAAAAGTTTGCATTTAAAGGGTTTTCTGAACAGATTGTGTCTCAAATGGTAAACTGTCTTACTAAAAATTTGAAAGATATTATGAAGAGAAAGACAAAAGCAGATGTTTACATGAATAACATTTCAGAAATAAGAAGACTTAACGTAAATATTATAAACGCTAATTTAGATGTTTATGCTGTAAAGATAGCTAATGAAATTAATAGTTGGTTGAATAAATTCAATTTTATTCAAAAGGAAAATAAAGAATTTAACATGTTAATAGATGATCTTGTTGATGATATAATAGAAAGGGAAAGATATTTAAAACGAAACCCACAGTTTCAAAGCAGACCTGAAACAGAAACAGAACAATTAAAATGTCTAATATTCAAACGGGTTAAGAAATTACTAGATAGTCAAAAACTTGATACGGCTTCACATATAGATGACTTAATAAAAAATGTCCAAAGTATAACTGTTGGAATGTTTACTACGAATTCACAGGTATATATGCAAGTAAAATCGGAGAAAAATGTAACAACTACGTCTGATCAATTTCACGGGGAGGGTGCAAGTGATTGTAGCTCAAGTGAATCTCAACCTCTTTTAATAGAAGAAAAAAAGAGTAGTCTTAATGAACCTGTTATTGATAAATCTGGAAATGTAGAAGTAATAAATAAAAGTAATCCAAATCCAAAAGAAACGATATTTGAGAAGTATGAAAACATTTTCAAGAAAAAGGTTTATGACTTGCCGATTGATACGCCTACTCCTGAAACTGCACAGTTATCTGAACTAGCAAGAACTGGAATATACAATGGCATAATGAAAACATTTTTCAGTTTAAAATCTGATCAGGAACTTGAGAATGATTATGGATACTTTGAACTAAACCTAGAAGATAAGTTAGATGATATGTTGGATTTGCTTCCACAAACTGAAGAAATGAAAAAAATACGACATAGCTGGAAAGTGAGTGTCTTAAGTAATGCAATGGATATGTTGAAAGAAATGCAAGAGGTTTCTGACAGACCATCTTTTAGGCAACGACTTAAGGACGGATTCAATAGAAAATTTGCAAAGAACTTCGAGCTCGAACAATGTTTCTTATTACAACAAGGGTTTTTGGCAGAAATGGCAGAAGCTTATATATTAGAAACTAAATACAAGGAGAACGATCCATTGAAAGCTAATATTTATAGGCAGAGATTGATGAAAAAAGTTGATGAAATGGCAAATCATTTGACAAGACTACATAACATAGAATTCAGGTTTCTCCAAAAACCCCAATTGATACAACAAGCAATGAAAATACTGGCAGAAGTTCCGCTACCTAATGAAGACATTTTGAACGAAGAAGTTGAGGAAATACTTTTGGCCGAAGAGATTGAGCAGTGGTATAAAGAGTTACCGGCTACCCCGTATATTAACGATTTTGATCAGGTATTTAGAAAAAGAATGATGAATATTTTGGCTCAGAGATTACATGAAATAGAAAAAATTGATGGTAAATTAGATGAGTCAAAAGAAGAGCAGATGAAACATGAAATCAGTAAATTTTTAACTGAGAGAGCCAGATTAGAGCGTGACAAAGATTTAAATATAAATTTTATGGTAGATGAACTGAATAATAGATTAAAGCAGCGACGGCTAAAAGATATGACTACATATGATGCATTTAAGAAAAAGAAGCCTATTAGCTCAAGTTTAGCAAAATTAGATAACACTGAGATATTAGCTCCATTAATAGATGCATCTACAGCTACTGATAATTATCGTAATCAAGCATATCCACCGTCTGAACAATATTTACAATTCAGGCATGGTGGGATTGCCCAGGTTGCACCTAACCAAAGTTATATGTCCGGCCCACAACACCAATTTTCAGACCAGAATTCTTCACCTTATTCAAATGGTATACCATACCAGTGGCCTGCAGAACAAGCTCAAATTACGTCTAATGTACCTTCAGATATCCAAAGTTCTGACATGCACAGAGATAATGTCAATTACGATGCGGCTTGCCAAAACCCAAGTCGCATGATGCAACCAAGAGTACCGGTTCAAATTAATGTACATCCACCATCGCTATCAACATCTAACTTCACTAGAGGTGATCTAGAATCGAGCCAACAATGTGAACAAAGTAGACCAAGTAAGAATAATTTTCAAAAAAGAGATCCTTATGTAACTGATTTAAACCCAAATCAATATCAACCCAATACACTGCAAAGAAAAGATGCTCGTGGAATTAAATCCTTGTCACCAAACTATATGCCCGAGCCAAGACAAGGATATACCATTAAACAAAGACCAGATTCACCTGAGATTCGATGTAAAAGAGGAGGTGCTAGTCCCAATAAGCCTAAGCCTAGGCATGTTGGTGAATGTGTTTGTTCCAAACAAGGAAAACCAAGAAAGAAAAGTCCACTATCTCCAGTTAGTGGTGGCACTCAAAAACCGGGAAGAAATAGAAAGGTTGACAGTACTTTACTAAATGATCATAACCAGGAACCTCTTGAAGGGGCTTGTATGCGCCCAGTTAGAGTAAGGTGTAGTCCAGACTGTATTCCAAGAGAAATGCCATATGAAGGGTTTTGTCAAGGGTCTCCAGGCAGGAATACAAGTCTCGAGCAATTAGAAATTTTAGAGGAAAAGCCAAAAATATATGTAAAATGCAAATGTACTAAACCAAGACGTTTATGTTTGGATTCCCGTCCGTGTAATTGCGGATTACATGTGCCCTGTAATTATGAGTAAATTTTGTTTTTGTGAAATGTTAACTTTGATGTTCGGTTTTGTCAATAAATTATTTTAAAGTGCAGTGATTTCTTTAGTCATTCATAATAGATATGATTTGTTTGTTTTTGTATCTCCATTGATGGTACTGCAGTAAATTCTATTTGAACCATACCTCAATTCCTAGAGATTCGAAAGACGCTTTATTCTGCAGTTGCCAGTTCCATGGAACTACTAAGAGAAAAAAATCTCCGTAGTCCCATGGAACTAGAGAATGGTAGTATTGGGGGATACGGTGGGTTTTTCTAAAAGACTGAAGTAGATTGTTTTTAAAACGGCATAGGATAAATTTACATAGGGTTGTGCCCTTTATTGCCTGTGGTATTACCAATCTTATAACTAGTAGTTACACCAGTAATTTATTTACCGTTCCGAATAAAAAATTGGACGTATGTATCATAAATTAGATGCTGCTTCCATAAACAGGTGTAAACTGCCGTTATGGTCACTTAGAACGGATTCCATGTTGGACGATTCTATACTTAATATTGTTAACCTGAAGAGTTCGTTTGTTTGGTTGAACGCGCTAATCTCAGGAACTTATAGTGAGAATTGGAAAATAATTTGTGTTGGAAAGCCCATATATCGAGGAAGGTAACAGGCTATATAGTAATAATATGATTACTGCTCTGCTCTGATATATCACATATATCGATATCGAGACGACTTGTATTGTAAATGGATAAAAGATACTAGTAACAAAGAGTTGAAATCAAAATATAATAAGATTAGAAATAAAAACAAACAAAATTGTACATCGCAATAGGAATAAATATTATAAATCAAATAAGTAAATATAGAACAGATACCAAAAAACTGTGGCAGATAATAAATAATATGGCCGGACGAATCACTAATTCTATTGAAGACATAATTTTGAACGCGTTTAGCTCAGATGGAAGCGACAAATCAATTGCCGATATCTTTGCCTGTCAATTCCAGAACAATGTTAAATCAATAATACCCACTTGTAAAACAAAATTATCAAATGAACTTGACTATATACTTGACCAACCCACTCGACAGATATATTTTTCTTACAAAAGCATGCACACATGATGTAAAAAGGTTACTTAAAAAGGTGAATTCTTATAAGGCCCCGGGCGTAGACGGTATTAGGGCGACCGATGTCATACGATTGTCAGATAAAATAAGTGATGCAATCGCTCGCCTAAAAAATACGACTATAAAAACTGAACGGTACCCAAAAGATCTGAAGACAGGTATTGTCAGACATATTCACAAGGGTGGCGTTGCCCAAAATTATTCTAAGTACCGCTCCATCACAATACTGCCAGTGCTAGACAAAATCGTTGAAAAGTACGTGTGCGAGGTCATTCAAAATTTCTATGCGGTTAAAAACGTCCTATGTCCACAACAGTACGGCTTTCAACCTATAAAAAGTACAACGCTCCTGTTGTCTCGTTTCACTGACACGGTCAAGAGTGGTTTAAATGACAGGAAGCATGTACTCCTAGTTCTTATCGACTATAGTAAAGCATTCGATACTCTGTGACACGACCAGTTGGTTCAGCGACTAGACACCAGTGGTGTTCGTGGCAGTCATGGGTCGTGGTCCACCATATTACATAATTTAAAGGATTTAAACAGAATGTTTCAAAATTGTGATAAAGATTTAGATCCTGAAATATGTTTTATAAATCGAAAAGGTGGCACGGTCCTACTGTATGTTATAAAACTGGAATAGTTTTATAAAGTAAAAACTTTTAAGAACGGGATGGTGCTATGGCGTTGTTCTCAATACAAAAAAAATAAATGCAGCGGAAATATTATCATGCAGGTAAAATATACTTATTCGTTACAAAGTTTAGATCATCTATTTTAATAACAAAAAAATATTACTGCTATATGATTTTATGTAGTTTAAACTTTCAGTCGTGTTCAGCAAGAAAAAGCTGCAAAACTGCAGGCAGTCCTACCTACCAGCCTTCCTTCCTTTTTTACCATTAAATTGTAACTTACCGGACTTCTATATTTAATGTTTAACTAGCTCCTATCATCAGATGATGTTTTGTATGTTAATATTGATGTGCCTCTGGAAAGCATACAGTATCGATTGAAGAAGCTGTCTATACTTAGCCATAAATGCGGTCTCTATGGTTACGTTTCAGCTGACGTTTGATAGATGTCAGCACTGTCAAACCAGCAAGGCGGGAATAGATCAATAGATCCCCGATTTACATGGAATAGTTCCCCCGAATTGGAGGGGTTACATCTAGCTCTCTTAAAAACGCTCTTTGTCATAGCGTGCTGAATAAAGACAGTAACAGTTGCAGTAATGATAACTATAAATACTAATTTCCTTTTCCGATTACGAAACGTAACCATAGAGACCGCATTAATGGCTAAGTATAGACAGCTTCTTCAATCGATACTGTATGCTTTCCTTCTCGGCACATAATATCGGTTTTATTTTTATGTAAAACCGTTATAATATTAAACAATATTAATCAGGTAGGTAGTTAAATATTATAATTTTTATTAAATTGTTTCAGGAGAATACCGTCGTGAACCAAAAACCCCACATATGTACACAAAATTTGGCGAAAAATGTAGTTGACAAAGAATTAACAAAATTAAGAGAGAATGTAATCAATTCAATAGATCCTGTGCCTAAATTATACAAGGAAGCAAGATCTAAAATTGAGAAATTGGGTTTTGATTTAGTAACTGACGTTCCTTCGTTATCGAATGTACAAACATAATTTATATAAATTGAGAAATCTGTCATTAGGAGTTAATAAAACAGTTTTCGATAGTTTTGAAGAAGTGGCTGTGCCATTAAAATTTCATAACTTCATATTAGCAGATTATTATTACGAAGGTGCACGTATAATACTTTTTTGTAGTCATGCAAATAGGAAAAAGATTGGAGAGATAAAAGAATATTTTGGCGATGCAACATTCAGTTCTTGTCCTAAACCATTTAGACAGTTATACATTATTCATGGCGATAAGGGAAGTACCATAAAAAAAACAAATACAACACCATTAATTTATGCATTAATGCCAAACAAACAGCAAGATACATATGCTATTGTTTTCGAACTCATTAAACGAGAACTACCTTTTTTCTTTTTCTTTTTTTTCGTGCGGAAATCCCTTCGGATACCGCCCCCGCTGGAGAGCTGGGGGTCTCCAGCGGGGGCGGTTATGTCGGGCTTGCACCGACTAAAACCGCACGCCGTCTCGGGTCTTAAGACGCCGGGGTGTAAGGTTACCCATAGAGCATATCCCTCGCACCCCGACTGACCCTGGGCCATCTCCGGTTTCGAGATGGCCCCCTTACTTGCTCTCCACTGTGCGCTCTGCTAATCAGAGGGACACGTGGAAAGCTTCCGAACAGCCCTCAACAGGGCCGTCTTCGCCTCGGTCGGAGTTGGCCGTAGGCGGCAGCGTCTCTCCCACCCTAGGAGAGAGGCGCTGCCGTCTCCGTTGCCCAGGGTGCACCGCGTAGAGGTCCCCAACCAAGCACCCCAAACGAGAACTACCTAACTTCAAACCAGTCAAATACCATTGTGACTTCGAAAAAGGAGCTATAAATGCAATTTCGGAAGCTTTTCCACATGTGAAGTTAACAGGTTGTTTCTATCACTGCAGTAGAGCAATATGGAAAATGGCCAAAAAGTTGAAACTTAATGGAAAAAAGGAAAGAAGGCTGGTAGGACTGACTGCAGTTTTGCCGCTTTTGCCTGCTGAAAACATGACTGAAGGTTTAAACTACATAAAATCGGAAGGCAGTAATAAACATAAAATGATACCGTTTTTCAAATACCTGGACGGTTTTTGGATGTCTAAAAATTTTATTTCTATATTATCTGTGTTTGGTGAAAGACATCGCACAAATAATGTTACAGAATCTTTTCATGCAAAACTTAATAAAAACATAAAAAAAACCGGTAACACCATTTTGCGCCTACTAACTGAACTAAAGAATCTTGAATCTAGTTCTTTCAACAAAAGGAAAACCAAATACATAAATGATGATGACGACATTATAAATAAATAAATAAAATAAAAAGCCTTTTATCTATGTTGATGGAATGCTCATAGATCGAGTTGATGAAGCCCGCAACCTTGGTTTGCTTATGGATAGCTCATTGCATTTTGAAAAGCATGTGATGCAGACAGTGAATAACTGTTTCTATAGGCTATCGGTGCTATATCGAATGCGCCCATACCTGAGTACAGATGTGAGAATCCAGCTCTGCGACGCACTTATCCTATCAAAAATTAACTACACAGACATTGTGTTTGGAGGGTGCCTGTTGGTTCGCACAAAAAAACTTATTCAGCGTATTCAGAATGCTTGCGTGCGTTTCTGTTTCCCTATTCCTCGACGATCGCATATCTCTCCCTATATAAACCGCAATGGTATGCTGAATATGTCATCTAGACGATTTTTGCATTTTGCGACGTTGCTATTTGGGGTGATCAAAACTAAGCAGCCACCATATTTGTTTACAAAACTTCAGTTTTCTGAGCGTCCTGAGCGTCATGCGGTCCGATTAATATGCTATAAGCATAAAACGGCTGCTTTTCGTGGCAGTTTTCGCTATTCTGCCACGAAATGCTGGAATAATTTACCTCCACCGATCAGAAATCTTAACTCTATTTATTCTTTTAAGATTAAACTAAAAAAGCTTTTACTGGAATTGCAACAAGCACCAGCAGGCAGCCGTTTTTTGCGTCAGTCCTTAGTAGGATATTTTTAAATCCTTTTGGCATTTATTTTCTTTGTTATTTTACTTAATATTATTATTATTTATTTTAATTTGGTGTGTAAAACCGTGCAGTATTGTTGTACACTGTATTTAATTAGTTCAATTAGGGTACCACGGAAGACCAGCGCTTTGGAATATCCTTCCATAGCATATGCTGAGTGGTATCCTATTTTGCCTAATAATAATGTATTTTCTCTGTGTTTTCTTCTTTTTTTTATGTTTTGGCAAAATAAATGTTTTTCTTTCTTTTCTTTCTTTCTTTCTTTTATTTCTCGCTTTCCATAATCAGTTGCATGCAGTACAATGTCAATTTTTAATCTTAAACATTTATATTACCTATCCAATTTAATTTAATTTAATTTAGAAACAAATGATACTAATACAATTTCTTAGTTTTTATACATAATGCAGATTGATTCTAATTAATTTTAATAAATCAATATAAATATTAATAAATTAAAAATTAAAAAATCAACAATTTAATGAATAATAAAATTATTAAGAATATGATTAGAGAAATCCATAATCATAATTGTAATTGAATTGTAATAGTTGTGATTCCATTCATTAGATATTGATTTACTCTAAGGTTTTGTTAGCAAGAACCCTCTCCATGAAAGGTAGAGGCCTCCTCCAGAGATGAGCAGTGCTCTCTATTCTCTGCCACTCGTGACCATTGATTACCTGCTACTTTTATGATATCGTCCACCCAGCGTGCATTTGGTCTTCCTCTTCTTCTCTGTCCTAGTGGGCCTGTCCATTGTGTTGTTTCTCTAGTCCATCGCTTATCGTTCAGCCTCGCTACGTGTCCAGCCCATCGCCATTTAAGCTTTTGTGAGTGGCTGAGAGCGTCTGTGGCTTTGGTTTTCTGTCTTATACGGGTATGGCGAATCTTTTGGATTTTCTTGATTTTCAGAATACTTCTCTCCATACTTCTTTGGCAGGATGTAATTTTGTTTTTTACTTTTGTGGTGAATTTCCAAGTTTGACAGGCGTATGTTAACGTGGGGAGTAAGCAGGTGTTCGTGACTTTCGTTTTCATTCGTATGGCCATATCGCCTTTAAGTATTTCTTTGAGACTCCAGAATTTTTTCCATGTCATGTTGACCCTTCTCTCTATTTCTAGATCATTATTTTGTTGGTGGAACGAAACTTGTTTTCCCAGATAAATATAAGCATTAACATATGTTAAGGGTGAATTTTCCAGATATATTGGTCTTTCATTATGGTTCGTCATTATGTTAGTTTTGGTTAGGTTGATTTCTAAGCCCACCTTTCGACTCTCTTCGTGTAGAGTGTTTATCATTACTTGCAGTTGATTTGTACTTTCTGAAAGCAGGACTATGTCGTCGGCAAAACTCAAGTGGCTCAAGCGACGACCATTTATATATATGCCAAATTCTTCCCAATTTAGTTTTCCAATGATGGCCTCCAGCACCGCAATGAAGATAGTCGGCGAGAGCGGGTCTCCCTGCCGTACGCCTCTTCCTATCTGTATGGCTGGTCCTGTGGTCTCTAGTTTCACCCTACTAGTACTATTGTCATAGATATTTTTTAGGGCTTTTATATAATCTAGTGGCACTTCTTGTGAGAGTAGAGTTTCCCATATCGCTGAGTGGAACAGAGAGTCAAATGCTTTTTGGTAGTCGATAAAGACAATGTATAGTGGTCGCTTAAACTCTTGGTATTTTTCTATTAACATTTCTAGTGAGTGTATGTGGTCTATAGTTGAAAAACCTCTTCTGAAACCCGCCTGTTCAATAGGTTGATATTTATCTGTTTTTTTCTTTTATTTTTTTCTCTATTATTGAAGAGAACAGTTTGTATAGTGATGGTAGTAGGCTTATCGGTCTGTAATTATTTATGTTATTAGGATCTCCTTTTTTGTAAAGCAAGATAATATCGGACTCTGACCATTGACGAGGGGTGTACGAGGTGCACAGTATTAGATTGAACAGTTGAGTTAGTGGCTTTGTCAGGTACTCACATCCAATCTTTATGACTTCGTTGGTGAACCCGTCGGGACCTGGGCTTTTCTCCGTTTTTAGGAATTTAATCCCTTTAGTTACTTCGGATTCATCTATGATAGCTCTCTCCTCCACTCTATGTGTGTTCGGTAATTCATTTTCACAATGATCCGGTGCGCTGTATAGGTTCTTATAGAATTTTGTTGCTATTTTCAATATATCTGCTCTATTTTGGGTATTGTTTGTGTTGTCCTTCAGCTCTTCGATCCATACCTTGTGTGTTCTCAATTCTTTGTATGCTTTCTTAACACTATTTGCAGTATTAAGATGCTTTTCGATGATTCTTGTGCGGTGTGCCTTGTAGTCCAGATTGATAAGTTTACTTATGAGTTTGTAGAGTGCTTTTAGCTCATTTTTCAAGGCTCTTGATTTTGGTTTTGTCTTTTGTAATTCTTGTCTTCTGTAGATTAATGCGCGAGTGCGGGCTGATAGTACTTGGTTTTTACCTTGATTTGTGTCGTGTGAATTCTCATAAGCTTTTTTCAAACTGGTGTCTATTGCATTTGTGATATCGTCGTAGATATTCTGAACGGTGCCCTCGTCTCTCCATTTCTCTTGTAGGTTTACTATGTTATTATTCAGCGTTTGTTTATAGGCTTGTACTTCCTCTTCGTTTTTTAATTGGGATCTGGGGCATTGGTTGAACTTGCACCGACTTTTTGTTTTGGGAAGAATGTTTAATGTTTAATGTTGCTCTCACTGGTCTATGATCCGAAGGGTAAGTGACGTTTAAAACTTGAATATTGTTTACGTTTTTGTGTAAATTTGTTAAGATGTAGTCTATTTCATTCTTTATTTTGTCGTTAGGAGATCTCCAAGTCCATCTTTGTTTATTATTTTTTTTGAAAAAGGTGTTCATGATAGCGAAATTGTTCTCGTGCGCGAAGTCGATAAGTCTTCTTCCTCTGCAGTTTCTATCTCCGTACCCGTGGTTACCAGTAGCGATTTCATTGGGATTGGTTTGTCCTATTTTGGCGTTAAAGTCGCCCATGACTATTATATTTTTGTCTGATAGTTGTATAGCTTTATCGACTGTACTGTAGAAAACTTCTAATTCCTCATCGTTCGACGCCTCTGTTGGTGCATAGACTTGAATAATGCTTAGTTCTAGGTTATTGATATTCAGCCTCAACAGCGCCACCCTTTCTGACAGACCTGTGAAGCTTATAATGTGTCTTTTTAAATGTTTTTTGACTACAAATCCCACTCCATATAATCCAGGCGTTTCTCCAATGTAATAGAAAATAAACTCGTCGTGTTCTTCAATCGTATTTCCCAGTTTTCTTATTTCAGAGACTTCATGACGACATTATAGAAATACAATTAGAATTGTTAAACAAAGAAATTTCTGTAGGATTCGCTTTGGAAAAGTTACGTTGATTTTTCTATACTTAAATATTATTTTTGTTTTACTTAAGTTACTTATGATTATTTCAGTAAAGTTTTTTTCGGCATTAATTTGTTTTTTCCAGTTTAATTTGTTATTTCGTATTCATTTTTCAATAGTAGTAAAATGACAGGATCACACGGAATTACTTTTAGGTGGACCACGACCCATAGTCATTTTTGATTTGCATATTACTCAACATTTAGGTGGACTACCGGCAAGAAAAAGTGCCCGTGGTCCACCCAGGTGGACTAAGCAGGTGGACCACGTCCCATGACTGGTTCGTGGCCCTTTATTGGAATGGTGTAAAGATTACCTATGTGACCGCAGTTATCAAGGTAGTCTTCAAGGCATATAGTGATAGTGTTGAGGTCACAGAAGGTACAGCTCAGGGATCGGTTCTCGGCCCTTTGCAATGCTTAGCCCACGTGAATGACCTTGAGAATTTGATTGAGCATTGCACTGTGTTTCAATTTGCAGATGACACTTGTCTGATGGTTGCTAATAGGGACCTTAATGTGGCGCATGAATATATTCAAAAAGATTTTACAATCATCTGTAAATGGTCGCACGATGCAGGTCTAGTTCTGAACGCAGACAAGACAAATCTCATCCATATCCACTCGAGTCATAACCCTAATCCCTATGAGGACGGTGTCAAAATTACAGCTCACAGCCACGATTGCCTGCACTATAACCAAGCACCTTGCTCAACCGAGTGTCGTTACCTGGAGCAGGTGAACAATGTTACATACCTTGGTCTGGTGATAGATAATAGGTTCAACTGGGCTAACAACGTTGATAGGATCAGTAAAAAACTACGTGCTATTTTATATTAATAAAAATAGGATACCTTTTGACGTGTTCTTGACCATGCACAAAGCTTTGGTGGAAAGTATTGTATCGTATGGGTTGAGTAGCTATGGACGGACATACAAGACGTATTTAGACCAAATTTTTAATTTGCAATATAGGTTACTTAAATTGATCGTACCGCTTTAAATTAGAATAAAATATAAAGATGATTCTCTAGGGTGTTTTGAGTTTTGTGAGGTCATGCCAATACACCAAAAAGTGGAATTTAGTCTTCTAGTGGAACAGTACTTTAGAACGGAAATCCAAGTCCTTTAAACAAATGTGGTTACCAGAAGTATCTACAATAAAATGCTTACACTACCCAGGTTTACGAACTTCTACGGTAGAAAAACTTCTGAGTACATATTACCAAACCTTAATAAGCTACCACTAGAAGTAAAAAATTAAAAACCACGTAACATTAAAATAACCCTAAAATAGTTCACCCAGCGACCACATGAATTGGAGAATAGTACCTATAGCGACTTGCTTCATGTGTTGGTGGCGGCCGTGCGCCGTATCACACCTAAACACCACGCACGCCATGTTTAGTGTGTACCCACATACTTATTTTGTTCTGTAACTTTTGATTAGTAAATTATGTAGTATGTAAGTAAGTATACTGTAATATTTAAAATGAGAACTATTTATCCTACATAAACCTAATCTAGGTTTACAGGATAAATTTACATTTAAATATATTTATTACGTATAACATGAAGGCGGCGATAGCTCAGTGGTGTACGTAATGGACTGCTGAGACGAGGTCTCGAGTTCGATCCCCAGTCGCCCCGGGCACACACCTCTGACTTTTCGTAGTTGTGTGCATTAATAAATGTTGATTATCGCTCGCTTAATAATGTGCCCAGTAGATGGCAATAGGCTCGCCCCCTATTACATTGGGACCTTAACATAACTGGCGAATCGTGGGTGTGTTGTATTACACACCCACGATTCGCCAGTTATGTTAAGGTGTACCTCTGCCTACCCCTTCGGGGATACAGGCGTGAAGTTATGTATGTTAACATGAATAAATAAATAAATAATCTCATATAAGACGTATTCTGTTTTGGACGAGTTCCAAATTGGTCGAGAAACAGTATTCACATTGTAACAATTTAATCAAATTCTGCAGTAGTCCTCCCATTATAGTAAAATATTGTTTTATCAAATATCATAACTACAATTAATACCAATTATTGTATTGTATTGTAATTGTAATACCACGACGTAGATACTTAGTATTGGATTTCTTTGGATAATAGACATTTTATTGACATTTTATTTATTTATCGATAACTACACGATGTACAATTTTAGTAAGGACGAATCGTTTTCTTTAAAATTAAGTGTAACTACTTCCGCCCAATGCGAAACTCATCCGAAATGGATTATCAGAATGTGCCGTAACCTAAATGTCTTTAACCGAAAGGAATACGAATTCGAAGGTGCACCCGCCATCCTGATTTTCACAGCTTTTCTAATCTTTTTTAGCCCTACCTAGATATCAACAAGCATTTGTAGACATTTTGGGTGTTGAAACGTTAACAAGCCAAGGCTTATCGTTTGTATAAAAAATATTATTCTCGTACAAGGGAACCATTAGTATTTGCTGGAGCAAGAGTACAACACTTAGGAAGGTGAATCAATTCAAAAACGAACTAAATTATATCGGAAATTTTATTTTGAATTTAATTATCAAACGTGAACAGGACATCACTAAAGTCTTCATTGTCTGAAGTACATAAAACTTGGATACGGACAATGTATACCGCAGCATTTTAAGCACCGTTTCATATTAATGTTCTCATTACATGTCAAGACCGCACGGTCTTTATAAGTGTCCTGCTTCCAACGACCTCGTGCACTATTTGCTGGTGGCTTAGCTTTACATTCACATATAACCTTCATTGGTGGTTTACCCCTATCAACATGCTTTTCCTCTTCTTTTAAATTATCAGCATTCGTATAAGACTCCCTCCAAGCAGCTCCCTCTTGGTTTCGAGTAGACGATGCAAAGTCTTCAACTCTTCTTTCTCTCTGACTTGGTTTTCTAAGTTCATCTAATGACCCTAATTCTATTACGCGTTCCTTTCTGGTATATCTGATATTAGGGGGTTCAGAGTTAGAGAATGAGTTTTGTGGAGTTGGACGCTGGCCGAAAAGGCATTGTGGTGGAGCCGTCGCAGCACAATTTCTAGGGTTTACGAGTCTTGGGGTACAGGGAGATGGAGTGCATCCCAATGCCTTATCCTGGCAGGTTTGAGAAAATTTCTGGTAGCAAGGTGGTGCTGGTTTAGATGCAAAACATGTACGTCTTTGTACGCCACCTGAGAGACGAGAATCCGTTTTTTGGAGTTCGGCAGTGTTGGTTGAATTCCAGTAATATTCTTTGATAATAATCTGTAAAAGGAATGTCTTTAGAGACTTCAACCATTTATCAATATAAATTATCGTCACCTGAAAATACGACCGAGGTTCCAATATGCAATGTCGTCCCTCATTGATGTGAGGTCAAATGTGAGGCATAGCCCACAGCAGTAGTTATTTTTTTCGTCAAACCATTTTACGCACACGTCGTCGTTATCATCACCAAGTTTTGAAAATGAAATTGTGCAGCTGTTTATGAAAAGGCCATAGGGTAAGATACCATAAGATACCGTAGGGATTTTCTGACGAATACAGTTTTTTTTAAAGGATTCTAGTAAATAGAATCACTAGTATTCCCGATAACCCCTCCAGCTAAACTTAATTGCGTTAGCAATGGATTCACATTCGGTAGTGTAATAGCCAGGAATCGAACCAGGGCACTCCTGATTGTAAAGTTGAGTCCTTAACCACAAAGCTACTGACTAAAGATGCTAACCTATTTGAGTAACGTAATAATTAAAGGGGAAATAGAAATACCTTTTTCAATACACTTACTCTTAATATGGCTCTAATCTCACCGCAATTAGTCACATAATGATACCTATTATCAAACTGGTTTTTTGATTGTTATTAAATCACGAATGGGATAATAGATTTTTTTTATTATATTGGTTGAGTTGCATTATTCTTAAAAAAATCGATACAAAAAGATCGCGTTCAATAGAACAAATGAATTAATATACCTACCAATTGCGTGTTCATTTCAAGCAACTTCGTATTTAAATAGAAAATTACATATTGTACTTGTGTAATAAACATAACTTTCACTCAAATATAACTTTTGTTTTCTGTTTAAAACTTTGAACAACAAGTTTAACAAAAAAAAAGACACCTCATTCTTTACTCTGTGGTCAATGCGCGCGCATAAAAAATAAGAACGCGAGGTAACGCCGCATACGTCATGTTTTTTCGTGCGTGCAGCCGGCTCCATCGACGTTGACGTTGTCACGTCAATATTTTTGTTTTATTTAGTATTATATTATTCATAAGTGTATTGAAAAACGTCGTATGATTCACGTGTGTATTGTTGATTACCGCTGAGGCGTTGTTGAGACCCGAGCCGTTAGGCAAGGGTCTAAAGAGAGCCGAAGACGTGGACCAACTTTACACACCACCACCATAATCTACTATTTAGTAATAAGAATCTATGAACGCTATTTTAAAATACACCAAAAGCAGAAGAAAACTGTACCTGTGGTTGCACATCCATATGACTCAAACTCTGGGTACCTGGACTGCTCAAAAACTGCATTGTACAGTATTGATCCGAAGGCATTGGCTGCCGTGGACATACTTTCGGCGTAGGCTCATAAGATGGAGAACATGGAGGCATTCGAGGAGGCACACAATAGTTCCCAGAATTGGTATCTGTCTGAGCACAAGACTCAATAGACATTGGACTTACTGAGGCATGGCATTTGTTCTCATTTACCTTCGTAAGCGTAGCAATACAGTCAGGAGCCATGCAAGCTCGCTCCTTTATCCGTGCCAAATGTTCTAAGTCTTCAGCACTCAACGAACATGGAGGATACAAAGGGCGATAGCGTGTACATGGAGTACATACGGGCAGAAAATCTTCAAGTGTGATTGAATGTCTTGTAGAAGCATCAATCGTCCTAGTCGATTTGCTCCTATTAAGTCTAGTAATCAATTTACTAGTAAATGTGGGTATATTTTTCACTTGACCTGGTTTCAGAGGTACTGTCTTTAAAAACTTTGTAATCGCTGTTTCCATTTTGCTCTTTACTTCTGAATCATTACACTCACATAATATTGAACTAAGGTTGGTGTCGGTATAGGTATGTTCAAAATCTAGCAGCTTTTTTGCTAAAATAGCAAGTTTCTTTTTAGTTTTTAAGCATTCAGTCGTACTCTGTTTCTCTAGTGGTAATTGTTTGAACCATTCGTATATTTCGTCTTTAAGTCTAACATGTTCTACTGCAGTTCTCATGAGATCTTCTGGAGGGTGCACTTTTTTGAGCGCATTATATAAATTCCGTTTTAATTGTTCACGATCTAAGGGTTTATCAGGAAATTTCTTCAAGTAGTCATTGCAGAAATTATCTATTTCATCACTTATTTTCCTCCTTAGTTTTTCTAATTCTGCTTCTTTACCGCCAGCGTAGTGTAGCTTAATGAAAGCGTCAGCTAATTCATTTTTCATAATTTCAAAGGAATCCAATTCCTCTGTAGAAGCATCCTCTAGTCCTGGCAATGTGACTGATATAATATCCATAATTTGATGATGCAACTCCAATTCTGCTGACTTTTCCAGTGCACTATCTGTATTAATTCATTAAATAATATATCAGTCGATTTGGGAAGGTTATAAGTAATAAAACATTTTGTTTTTGTAAACGGCAATGAATTATGATGATCTAAACTAAATTCTTAATGATTTATGTATCATTATTATAGACTGAAATTAAGTGAAATTATGTAACAAAAAAAAAACAATTTGTTGAATGATAACTCAATTTTATATTACGTACCTATATGGATCATAATTAGACGATGTTTCAGAAAGGAAGCAAGTGTGTTGAAAAATATTTGATTATCCACGGAATATAAAATTGAGAAGAAGTGACTTTAACCTATTTAGTATGGAAACTAGTGTCCTTGCACATATGGGTACAATGACTATCAATCACGTCACCCAAAGAAGTGACCTAGGGCCTTACCACGACGCCTTAAAAACTATTCAGTTTCGGGCCGCTCAACTGAGGGCGAGAGATGTAGCTATACACGGTGTATATAGACCCATCTCGCTCCCTCAGCTGAGCGGCCCAAAATTTAATTGTTTTTAGCGCATCGTGGTAAGGCCCCTGATTGATAATTATTTTCAATTTTACTGCAACATTGATTAATCAGTCAGTTGAAACCTATTTTAAACAGCAAGTACCTTCATATATATTGGGTGCTTCCACTTCCATTATTATTTGCATCAACTTGTCACCTGCTTCCAAAGCTATCTTCATGTCTTCACGATTGAGGACTTTATTAAGTCTTCTGTAAACTTGATACTGCAGATCTTCTAGTTCAGCCTGTACTGGTTTTCTGGCTCCAGGATTTAATTGCAAATATTGCTGTCGATCAGCGATATCGTTCGCTATTTCTCTTTTAATTGCTTCTTTAGTCTCATCATCTAAGTCTATAGGCAAATCATTTAACCATTTCGAGATGGCTTCTTGTATCTGTATCCAATAATCCCTTTCTTCTTGGCTAAGCGACTGCATAATACTTTCACTTCCAATAGTTGAGAAAGAGCCAAACGTTTTTTCCCAACTTTTTCGACCTTTCTTAGGTGTAGATGCTACAGGTCCTTCTTCAGGAATAGCAGAAATGAGGGAACTGCGGCCACGGTTTGTAGAAGACAGTCGTCTACTTTCTTGTGAGCTGAGAGAATCGTCAGGCGATTTCATCATTTTACTTTTTAATTCATCTTTTATATGGTCAGGTACCGGCAGCTTATCAATAGTGCTCAATATCATTTGAGATTCACCAGTGCCCTTATTATCTGTGACCTTCGCATCTATATTTTTATTCGCTATCATTACTAATTGCTCTTTCAAGTCATTCTTATTCTGTCTAGTAAAACCAGGACCCATAGATGTTTCGTCTACAACTTTTCCTATTTTGTCAGCAATTGCTTTTTTCATATCGTTCATGCCTTTCTTTGGGGTTGAGAATAGTTTATCAATGTTTGAATTTGCGATCTCATTCAATTTTATTTTTAAATCAGTCTTCTTGTTTCTAGGTACATCAAAACTATTAATCACCTCACTGAAATCTCTTAATATCGTTTCTTTCAACTTCTTTTTCTTTGTAGAAGTGGCCGATTCTTTTCTTATTGACATCGAAACAGAGTACGAGTCTTTGGTATCGTCATCATCAGCATCGTATATGCTTCCAGTGGGTAGTGACGCGTCCTGTTGTGATCTTGAGTGGGAGGGTTTTGAGTTGTTTGCATTACTGCCACCACCTTCGTATCTCATAGTAGTCGCGTTTGATGTGTTATAGTAACCTACTCTGTCTGGAAGCAGAACAAAAATAATTACATATTTTCTTGAACATTTCTAGTGCTGTCTGATGGCCAATACTATTACTGAAACTAAAATATCTTGGTTTACTGACTTATTCATTCAAGTTTTGCAGAATTCAACAATAAATGAAGTTAGTTTTTAATCTCTTCCGTCCTCAGGGTACCAAATTGAGAACATTGAGCGTATACACAGTCTGTGGCCATATATATAGCCATATTGTGGCATTTAGCGTATGATAACTTTATAATACTAATTATACTAAAAGGATACACATTGAGCGTATATAAAAATGAGTAATGACGACCTGTTATTTATATAATCCAGTACTAGGGCCGGCTCTGAAGGACGGATTGAAGAGGACGGGAATGGTTATACAGTTCATAAAATATTCAAGTGAGTTATAATTATATTGGATCAACAACTACAGTTGGCCAAACCTTGGCGAGTCCTAAATATACGTTATATATAGGCCCCACCACTGCCTTAGTAGCCGCAAGAAATTGAATGAACAGTACCTTAGAGAAGTTTGAAATATAATAAATCCACTTCCCTCCTTAGCAATGCAAGAAACGAAATAGTAAACAATTACTTGGGAGTTACTTGGATTTTTTTTCGATAGGGTTTAGGTCGAACAAAGTCTCACGGACAGTCTTAAGACTCGATTGTGGAATTTATACGTTTCATGGTACCGATTGCCCGAAAGTCTAAGTCTAGTCCAGTCTAAATTAAAAGTCTCTAAGTAAACATGACGTAATAAATTCAGTGGCAAAGTGTTCCATCTCATACAATAAGATGACAAAATTCAAGTTATTTTGATATTACTTGTTACCCACATTTCTCTATTACCGAAATCATACTTCTACAAGAACATCAAATCATATTGCTCCACAGGAATACGATGTGATGTTCTTTCGACATCAAGAGAAGATCCTCCAACCAGGCAAGGTGATCACATTTGGCGGGCTACGACCCAACGCACATCGTGTCCTCTTATGTAAAAATCGGACATTCTCGTTTTTTTTTTAATGAAACGTGATAGTGAAACTCCTGTTTGAAAATTCCAAATAACTTTTCTTTCGTTAATTAGTCAAGAAATAAAATTTTCAAAGTTATTTAAATTTGTGACGTCAAAAAGATATTTTTTTCAATAACTGGTAACATTTAATTCATAAATGGTACAACTATATCAACCCTTAAAAACTACTGGTAACAAGCGTTTGATGTATGTAATTAAATAAAAAAAGGATTGTGTGGTTTTATGAAACCACTGTAAAAGTGAAACTTTTTCACATTAAAGACATTTAACTAAAAAATAACAACATTTACATTAAACACTGACAAACAACATTTACCTTAAACACTGACAAAAACAAACATAATAGCGTGGAGCACTGGCACAAATGAGTAATAGTCTATACACTACACGGTCAGCTGCTGCGAACTATAGGCGCCGCCATATTGGCCTTGGCTGCTATGACGAGCGCCTTTCACTTTATACCTACTCCGCGGCCGACCGTCACGCGACATGCAACACACAGACGAAAAAGTTTGAGACGATGTAATAAAAGTTTCACTTTAAAAAATTGTTTTCATTTTTGAGTTTTATTTTTTTACTCCATTACAGCCTTAGAACCCTTAAAACTACACTTATTAAGCGTTTAATGTGCTTCGTAAATGCCTGTAATTAATTTACAAAAAAAAGATTATATTTTAGGTTTTATTTTTTTACTCCATTGCACCACATAATTACGTAGTTTTTCATCTCAATAGGTATTCTGATATATGTATTCTACTAGAGTAAAAAAATAATTTACTTTTTGCTTTTAGTTCGGTGGTAGGTATATTTGAAAAAATACAAATTGAAAATCTGCTTCAGGGGTTTGGGTTGTCACACAGAAAGGCAAGTTTTCTTATCACATTTCCAGTTAAAGATACGTGTGGTGCAAGAAGGGGTCCACCCGCGTTAGGTTTTACAATTTTACGATTATCACAATTATACGCTTATTCCGTGTAGTTTTAAGGGTTCTATGATATAGTGTACCATTTCAGAGTTAAATGTTACTAGTTATTGAATAAAATTTCTTGATTTTAATTTTAATTTTGTTTTTAATTTTAATTATGTGGAATTTGAATTAATTTGATTTAATTTTCGATTTTAATTGATTACTAACATTAGTAAGACTTTGTTACTAACATATTTATGGGTGTACAAACCGAAATAAATGATTTTGATTTGATTTGATTTGAAAGCTATTTGGTTTTTTTTTAAACAGGAGTTTTACAATCACATTTGTAAAAATGAGCCATCCTTTTCATGAATAAAAACGAGGATGTTCCATTTTGACGTCAGCGGGCACACAGTGCAACGGTTACCATTGTGAGGTTGTATATAATTATGTTAAACCATCGCGAGAACTTTTATTGTGCGATGCAGGATTGGTAGTTTCGTAGAAGTTCAGCTTGACTGGGCTAGATGGTGCTGGATAAATGTATTGCTGCATACTTATCAGTATTTGGCTCGAGTTTTGTAAGGAATCACCGCAAATCTCCCCGTTCTGTGATATTCAATCTGCTTCTTTTTTTGGTTAATAAGTTTGTAACGGCACTTAAACTTTTTTCGACGAGTTATGAGGATGGAAACGCTATCAGAAGCTTTTGCACAATTCCCCACATTCCAGAATATTTTTCGGGTATTTTTGCCTGCCAAAATTTTTGATACCCTCTTTTTAATGTCACTTTTACTACTATTGTTACTTATCTTCCTCCAGGTCTATTTCCAACTCAGTTGGGGTCTTTTAGTCTAACTACGAAACGGCTGAACTTCGATAATTTCCTAGAAGCGACTACCATCTCACCTCCACAACCCACTGGCGGTATCGAAGTTCTGTAGTTGACCTTGTCGGTCTTTTTGCGGCTCTAACTATCCGTGACTATGCCGCAGATATTGTTATGGCAACCGGGAAAGACGCGTGATGGCTTAAAGTGCTTTCCGAAATATGTAAAAAATTGTCCCATCCGAGGACTGATCTGGCTACCTTGGCTTGGCTTTACCTTGTATTGTGTTAAAAAAAAAACTACGACATTCTACACAGCGCTTTCTAGACCCAAAATAAGCATAGTTTAACTAGCTTGTGTTACGGGTTCCAGAATTCGGAGAAACATACTTATATACCTTTTTTTTTGTAAATACATACATATTATACTTACATAGAAACACCCAGACCAATGCAAATAGACATATTCATGCATACAAATATTTGCACTGAGCGGGAATCGAACCCGCGCCCACTGTCGTAGCAGTCCAATGCACTACCGCTATGCCACAGAGGCTATTAACCTACACAGATAATATTTCCACACATACACGCATACAATAAGCCTTCCTTTCGTTTTACACACCTCACCAATTTTCTCAATTCTTTATTAAATCTTTCACACAAGCCTGCAGCTTTCAGATTTTTTTGATCTGTGAAGGGGGGAGGGGAATTCCGCACGAAAAAAAAGGCAAAAGGGGCGATAGCCCAGTGGTGTAACGGACTGCTGAGACGAGGTCCCGAGTTCGATCCCCAGTCACCCCGGGCACACACCCCTGACTTTTCGCAGTTGTTTTTTTTTTTTTTTTTTAAAGAATATTAGTAACCGAAATTACTAATATTCCCCCTAACCCCTCCAGCTAAAGCTCTAGCTTTGTGTGTATTAAAAATCTTGATTATCGCTCGGTTAGTAATGTGCCCGGTAGATGGCAATAGGCTCGCCCCCTATTACATTGGGACCTAAACATAACTGGCGAATCGTGGGTCTGTAGTACACCTCTGCTTGCATGAAGTTATGAAAAAAAGGTACCATGAAGTTGGGGTGTGTGTTGGGTAACCTCCTCGAGTGTCGCTCCGATTCCGATCCCGCTGCAGTCCGGGGGGAACGGAATCGGAGCGGCCGGTACACCCTGGGCGGCGGTCAATGGCTTCCCCTTCACCCCTTCATAGGGTTGGCATTGATCGTCGGCCAATACCCAACGTGGCGGGAACACATCGCTCTCCGTACTCCTCTGCTTTCAGAGGAGACAGCATGAGCGATGCTGTTAGTGGTGAGATGGCCCAGGGTCAGCCGGGGTGCGAGGGATATGCTCTATGGGTAACCTTACACCCCGGCGTCTGAAGACCCGAGACGGCGTGCGGTTTTAGTCGGTGCAAGCCCGACATAACCGCCCCCGCTGGCCGGCGGGGGGGTATCCGAAGGGATTTCCGCACGATAAAAAAAAAAAAAAAAAAAGGTACCATGAAGTTATATGTAAGTTTCATAGTAGGTCTGCTGCTCTTTATTGAGCTCTAATAATGTTGACGACAGTGCATATACAAATACACAACGGTGGGAAATACTATGGACTAGCGATACCCGATACGTATCGATATATTAGTGTATCGAAAGTGACACACTAAAGACGAATACAACGGAATGCGATGTGCCGATATTTTGTATCGATACACACCAATGCGATATAAATAAAGGATATTAGGCTGTGTCGCTTCGCCGGAACATCGAATGATATTCAAAGCGTCGGCACCTTAGTGGTTAAGGAGTCGGCCTTACGATTGAGAGGTCCCGGGTTCGAATCCCACGTGAATATATATATATCGTATTGTACCACCTATTCAAAACTGTACTAGGTCTGCAAGGCGAATCGCTGCTTGCAATGTTGAGCTGAGTGAGATGAATTATTAAGAGCGAAATCAGATTTTGAAAATTTTGAACAGTGATCATTTCTCCGTGGCAAGTCCGATTTTGAAAATTCTTTTTGAAAGTCACAACTCTGGACATGCTTTCTGAGCGTGTAAAGTTTGGTCACGGTGTCTCGAGCGGTTATTATGTAATTCCATCTGGAATTTTTTTAACGGTGGGGTAGCATTAATTTTTTCAAAATATATTCATAAGGATAGGAAGGAAGGTCCTCTGATTGACCTCTTTAATCATGCCAAATTTGGTTCTGATTGGATTAGTAGTTTAGGAGGAGACCTGTGACAAAGAAAATCCTGAAGTCTGGTATGAGGAGCTTTCGCTCGACTTCGTCTCACTCAGCTCAAATATTTGACATGTGAAATATTATGCTAGCTAACGATAATACATACGACATCGATACAAAGGCACAATAATATTCGTAAATCGATAAAATTAGTTACGATACATTACGATATGATATATCGATACGAAGCGACATATCGAGCAATTATTATGAACATTTACGAACGAACGATAAAAACGTATTATTGTTATGGGGTATAATGCCAAGTGTTTTTTTTTGCTGTAACTGAAGCATTTAAGCTGTACAACGAAGGGATTGTGCTATTTTTAATTCTGGCTGCATAAAATTATCTGCCATCTTACCCGCATCAGGCATATATTCGATATTTCTGTTTATATTATTACGTATATTATTTCTCAATTGCGATTTCTTATTTTCTTGCACCGGTGCCTCGTCAATTATCTTATTTATGTCTTCTTTCAAATCCTCTAAATTTTTCACGGACTGCGGCGTCTCCATATATGTCATTATCTTGTTTTCAATTTTTTCTTTTAAATTGACCTTTGTGTTACTCGGAATTTGAACTGCATTAAGATCATTGTTAATATCTTGTAATACAGTGCCTTTGACGTTGTATATTTTATCGGTTTCTGATGTAACTGGTGCAATATTTTCATCAATTACATCATGTAATGTGTTTTCAATCTCCGTTTTCTTTTCTTTAGGCATCGGCGCTTTAGCTATTACTTTAGAAATAGCGTCTTTTAGCGATTTTGTAGTCTTAACGCTCATATCTTTTTCTATTGTACTGCCTACTGCATCTTTAAGCTTTGATTTTACATCCATCGAGGTATCTAAGCGACTGATAGCAGAATTCACTTGTTCTATGTTTTTTTTCATTATTGATGGCCCAGGTAAAGGCACTAAATTGTTGTCGACAGTATTTTGTCTTTCTACATTATTATTGATTATATTATAAATCTTTTTCTTAGTTTCAGATTTCTTATTTTTTGGTATCGCAGTTTTTTCTATTATTTTATGAACTTTTTCTTTTAGGACTTCTATATTATGCTGTTGTGGTATTTCATCAACTACAGTAATGAGCATTTTATTTATTTTATCTTTTTCATCAGTTGATATTGGTAGAGCATCTAAAACGTTATCTATTTCTTGTACCATGGCGTTATTGTCTGGCTTACGATATTCTTGTAAATTGTAAGATTTAACGCTATCAATTTGTTTTGGTTTTTGTGGTATACTTCTAGCAGTGTCATTATCTAGCAAAGCTTTTTCTTTCAAAGGTGATTCAATCATTGGCTCAATTTTATTATCAACCATAGCAAATAGTTTATTTTTTATTTCATTCTTTTTTTCTCTGGGATAATTAGGCATATCATCAATAATTTTGGTGATACCTCTTTTAATGGTTTCCCCTGTATCAGTGGCCAATGGAGCTTCTAAATTATCATGAACCATATTTTTCAAAATAGGGCTTAGATTTTTCTTCTGCTCACTTGGTAGCTGAAGCTCGTCAAGGACAGTGTCAATTTCTCGTATGGCATTATTTTTTTCAGTTGAAGATAAATATATACCATTGGGGGTTTTTTTGGATACAGATGTACTAATAGTATTAATATTTGGTTTCACTAAATCAGTTAATTTATTGCTTAGTATGCTTTTTTTATTTCTAGATATTGGCATATCTGAGACGATATTTAGTATGTTATCTTTTATAACTTGCATTGTATGGCTAGACGGTGGTTTATTCAAATATTCTGACATCAAATCTTCGACTCTATCTTTCAAATAATCTTTTTGTGCACTTGGTATTTCTAATTGGTCCAAAAGGGTGTCAAGATCTTCCAAAGCATCTGTATTTATACCAGAAATCTGTCTATATTCGGGAGTATCCTGATTATTTAAATCATTAACGATTGCATTATGTAATTTATCACTTATTTCAGCTTTTTTATTTCTTGGCAATACTGTATCATCTAAAATTATATTGATGGTATCTTTTATCATTTCTGGAGACTGTTGTGATATTTCACCTACCACAGATTCAAGCATTTGTTTCATATATATTTTGTCATCAGTCGGTATTGCTGATGAATCTAAAACAAAATCAATTCTCTCCAAAAGCACTCGCTTTGTTCTTTCATTTGGTTTTAACATTTTGGTGTTAGGTTTAGGGTTGGAGTTAGACTTAGAAACTAGAGATTTCATATTATCCTCTAAAATATTCACTAAATTGCGTCTTATTTCAGCTTTCTTTTCTTTAGTTACTGGAGCATCAGCAACTATTTCGTAAATACTTTGTTTGATTTCTTTAAAAATGTCAGCAGTTAATGGTTTATTAAAATTTTCATCTATCAAATTTTTAAGCTTATTTTTTAATTGTTTCTTTCTTTCTTTTGGTATATTTATTTTTTCTATAACATGGTTGACATCTTGCAATATTTTATCTTTTGTGTCATCCTTAAGCACTCTTGACTGATGTTCATGTACTAATCCAGACACAGTATTTGATAAGAAATTTTTCAAAACTCTTTTTTGAGCTTGAGATATAGGGACGTCATTAATAATATTAAACAACTCAGCACTTATTGTTTCTTCTAGATTATCAGACACCGGTTCTTTTAATTTTTCTGGAAGATTCTCTTCTATTTTTTTCTTCAAATACCTTTTATTATCATGTGAAATCGGTGCATCTTTAATTACATTGCAAATACTTTTGACAAGGGCAGTCGATATATCACCTGCTGGTTTTAAGTGACTCGAAGCTACTCTAAAACTTTTTGTCACTATGTTTTCCAGTTCTGCTTTCAAATTAGTTTTTTGATCTTTTGGTATAACAGCCTCATCAATTGTTTCAAAGATATTTTGGCGTATTTGATTTTTTATATCATCCGAAAGTGGTTCATCTGTATTAATTAAAACTGCTTTTCGTAACTTATTACCCAATTCAGATTTATTTACTTCCGTAATTGATTTTTCCCCAAGTATTTTATTAATATCTGAAAGTAGTAGATCTCTTGCATCATCATTCCTATTAATAGGTAATTGTTCTAATTCTTTATTCAAAATATTAGTCATCCTATTTTTTAGGCTATTTCTTTGATAATCAGTAATTGGAACTTCATCTATTATATTAAAAATTTCATCTTTTAATCTAGCTTTTGTATCTCTTGTTTGAGGTTGTTTAAAACTTTCAGATAGAGCCCTTTTAAGTTGTGACGTCAATCCTTTCTTTAAATGATGGCGTATGGGAGCTTCATCAATTACTTCAGCGGCATGTTCTAATATTTTTTCTTGGGCACTTTTTTTTTCTTCTATTTTGTTTGGTAATTTGCTTACAATACTCGCTATCCTGTTTCTTAAAATACGCTTTTGCTCTTTGGACAAACCACTTTCGTCTAGAATTGCACTCATACCATCTTTTATGGTATTTTCAGTCTTGTTAGATATTGGTTCATCAAGTAAACTTACAAAATTTGCAAATTTATTTTTCAATAAATTTTTCTTTTCTTCTTCAATGGGTTCAGAATCAATGGCTTTTTGAATATCGTTCAATAGTGTGTTTTTTACCCGATTATGCTTATCTTCTAAATTAGTAGGTTCAATGCGACGTAATTTAGATTTTAAAGCTTTTTTGTCGTGCCAAGAAATAGTTAAATGATCAATAGTCTTATATAGCTCTTTCAATACTTGTTTTAAATCTTTAGGTGGATTTGACTCATTTAACATAGTTTTCAGTTTGTTTTCCAATATTGATTTCTGGGTAACCGGTATTAATGTTTCATCAATTGCATCACTGATATATTTAATTATTTCCTCATCTATATTTGTTTCAGCTCCTTGTTCATATGCAAGTGAATCTACTAAAGTGTCTCTAACATCCGAAAGGTTTGGGTCTTGTAAATATTTGTCATATATTGATTTTAGTTCATTTTTTAATACATCTTTATGAGATTGATGCATTGGTATATCTTTTTCAATCATACCGAACATACCATGTAAATGTTCTCTCATATGATCATCATAAAAAGATTCATCTAAAATCTTACCACTAATATCGATCATTTTGTCAACTAAATCATTTTGCTCAGACTGTGGGATTGATGATTCGTGAATGACTTTAAATATTCCTTCTTCTATCGTACTTTTAAGGGCATCTAAATGGTCATGAGGAAAACAGTCTTCAATAATGTCTTCAAATTTATTTCTTAAAGCATTTTTTTCACTATTGGGTAACGAAGTTTCATTTATCATACGCATCATATCTTTTAGTATCGACTCTTTTGCATATTCTTCAGCACTTTGATGAGATAAGTTATCTAATCGCTTGTTAACAGTATCTGTTAATTTAAACGTTAGTTCTCCTTTCTTATCAAAAGCTACCGGTGTTTCATTCATGAGTTTATTCATGTCCACAATTAATTTATCTCTTTGACTATCTGAGTAGGGCCTATCTAAATATTCACCAAGCATCCGTCTTAATTCTTCTTTCAAGTGACTCACTTGAGCTTTGGGTAGCGAAAAAGTGTCTATCACATCGTTAACATCATGCATGATAGTTTCTTTTGCATGATCAAGATCTGTTTGATGTGGCAGTTCATCCAAGCTATTACTAACAACATTTGTAACTTTTTTTATAAGGTCACCTTTCATAGTTTCAGGTATCATGAAATCATTAATAGTTTCGGTGATTTGGTTTAAGGTAGCATCTTTAACATCGTCTGAAAATGGTTGTTTTAAATTCTCATTAACAATATATTTTAACATCTGATTCAAATCATTCTTTAAATTTTCTTTTAATGGAGCTTTTTCAATAATCAATCCAATATCTTTTACTGTTTTGTCTTTTATATAATCTTTCACACTTTCGGTAGGCAATTCATGGAATTTTTCATGTGCAACATGTATCAATTTATTAGTTAATCTGTCTTTAATTTTCTTATCAATCGGCGCCTCGCTTATAATATGATCAATATTTTCAAAAACGTGATCCTTTACGTAATTAGAAAAGGGCATAGCAGAAGATTCATTAAGCATGTGCTTCAGTTTATATTTCAAATTCTTTTTTTCCATGTCTGGTATCTGCTCTTTATCAATGTTGTAGTTAATATCTTTTAATAACGTGTATAAGATGTCATCCTTGTCTTTTGTTGACATTGTCTGTTGAATGCTTTTATTTATAATACCTACTAAGTTTTCTTTTAAATTACTTTGCATACTCTTGGGTATGCGAGAGTCCTCAACAACTGTATCTACTTTTTCTAATAATATCTCGTTCATATTTTCTATAGCTTTTTTGGTAGTTAAGGAAGCTGCTGTTATGTTTTTGTCTAAATCTTTGGTCAGAAGATCTTTTATATGATCCTTGATTTCTTCGGAAACAGTTAGCTTATCTATCACCTCATTCATATTTCTTTGTATGTTATCTTTTAAATCTGTTTCTTGGGTCTTAGCCGAAAAAGTCTTCAATCTATCTATTCCTTCATCGAGTTGTAAATCAGGGTTTATGTAAATACCGGCATTTGCTAAACTTTCTAATATGAGGTCCTGATGATCTTCGTGGCCCTCAGATTTCGCTGTTTCTATTTTATCTACTATTTCTTTTATCAAAGTGTATTCTTCTTGTGGACTTAAATCTTCAATTTCTTCTTTATTTCTTAGCCAATCACTTACTTCTTTGAAAATTTCTCGTCTGTGAGCCCTTTCAAATTTAGCCTTATCTTTGGCGTGCAGTGTATCTGTTATGGTATCCATTAAATTTTCAATCATATTGTCCGTTGCCTTAGTCACAATATTTAGTTTTTTTAAACTTTTCTGGACTTCATTTTCAATGTTCTTCATAGTAGATTTATCAGTGACTGTACATTGCAGATTAACCAGTTTAGTGGCTAACTCGTCAATTACTTTTTTTGCCTCTTTCATATTTGGAGGTTGCTCGCTAAGCTCAGCCATTTCGTCAATCCAATCGGATAAGATATTAACAAAACTTTCTTTTAAGTTAGCTGTCTCATGTGTATACATATCTATATTGCTTAAGGTGTCTTTTACTTCCTCCGCAAGTTTCTTTGCTAGTGCATGTACAAAACCATTTTTAGAGTCATTCATTTCGGGTAGTGTCTGTTTCAGTATATCACTTATTTCAGATATTAATACATCTGTAAATTTATCATCAACCTCAGGGGCTGTAATAGCCATATATTTCAATCTCTTGATTAAATTATTTATCAAAGCTTTTTTATCTACATCACTGTTTCCAAAATCTACAGAATTTATAAATCTCTTAATAACTACCGTTAATTTGTCGGGTTGCCGAGGTATTGCAGTTATTCTATCTAAGAGTAGCTCAGTTAACTGCTTCTTTAACGTTACTTTATCTTGTTCAGTATTAGGACTCCACATCGATATATTATCTACATATTCTCCAATCAAACCTTTTGCACTGTCTTTAAAATTATTGTCATCGGGGAGCTGTTTTAAAGCTTCAGCTAAGTGTTTGGCCATGTGCTTCCTTACATTTGTATCAGTTGTACTTTCATTTAAAGGTACAGGGATCTCATTCAGCCAATTATCAACTTCTTCATCAATACTCTGATTGAAATATACCCCGTCAGATTCACAATCACAAGGGTACCTAACTCTGTTAGGGTCTACTTTACAAACACACCGTGCTTTCCCTTTACTTTTGGGACAACAATCACATATGTAGGACTTCTTCTTAAAAGCCATTATATGGTCACACGTGTCAGAGTCACAAGCGTATTGAGATGGTCTACTGCGATGGTAGAACGGCCGTAGTTCAACCCGCTTGCACGGCCCCAGTAAGCTCTGGATTAAAATAACAATAAATTAACTTTCAGAAACACACGTATAAGTAATACATTTAGAGAAGTGTAAAGTATGAAGGCTTTAGAAGCAGAGGTAGGCCACTTAAATAGCATTCCAATGTGTTTCTGCTGTATCTATGCAAAGTACATGAGTCATCTCAATAGTATATTTTAAGATATATTTTATTTTAATACCTTTTCGATATTTACAGCGAAATAAGCAAAAGTAAGATTTTTTTTTATTCTGTACAGTTCTGCGCTGCTAGTAGACGATTAAACGATTAGCAAGAAATCTAATCGCAAAACGCAAAATCACATTGAATACAAACAGAAAGCTTTGAATTCAAATAGTGTCACTGTCGCTCGCACGGCGGTGCTGTTTTGTTTAAATACATAGCAACGCTGCGTTAGATGAGTCACCCATCACACGATATAAAATTGTCGTAGCTCTTATGACTTTAGGTTACGGTAATATTTATAAGAGATACTGAGGTAGAGATGTCGTATTTACGTCGGAGCGCCGTTAGAGCATGACTGAAACGCCTCAGTCCAATAGTGATATTCGTTGAATTCAATGTTAAGTCCAAGGATATCCAATGTGAAGTATATTTTTTTCTTATACCACTCAGCTGGCAGACAAGCTTACGGCATACCTGATGGGAAGCGGTTACCGCGGCCTATGAACGTGTGCAACACCAGGGGCGTCACACTTCGTCACACAAAAGCTTCTAATGCCCATTTTTTTTTTAACGTGCGGAAATCCCTTCGGATACCCCCCGGTTATGTCGTGTCTCGACTAAAACCGCACGGTGTCCTCCCCAAGTGTCCGTTGCCGGGCACCCCGGGTAAGCCCTCGAAAGGATAACCCCAGGGTTGCCGGCGGACTTTGGCCGCCACCGCGGCCTCGCCTGGTTGGGGTCGGATTTTATCCCGCTTCGGTGAGTTGGCAGGCGTGTGTAGGGCACACACGACACCCCTCCGCCACGGCCTGCTTCTGTAAGGACGGCGAGTCGACCAACTGCCGTCCTCAGGCCCCGATCATGGAGGTTGCTAGTCCCGGGCGTAGATGAGTCTGCGGCGTCCTCGCCGCAAACTGCGAAACTCGAAGGGCAGCGTTCTCTCCCGCTCCCTCTCCGTCGTCTCTTTCACGCGCATTACCTGCTCGCAGAAAGAGGCGGCGGCGTGTCACTTGCTCCCGTCGGAGATCACGGCCCTCACCATGGTCTCCAACGAGAGAACGTCCACGCCCAGGACCGCAACGAGATCCCGGCGTTGACTCGCCCACGCAGGGCACTCCACCAACGTGTGGACCGCCGTGTCTTCGCCAGGATCCTCGCAGTGCTGGCACTGCAGCGTTGTCTCCCGGTGGATGCGCCACAGATACTTACCGAAACACCCGTGTCCGGTAACCATCTGGCACATCCGGTAGGAGAGGTCCCCATGGTCCCTCTAAAACCACTCCTTCATGATCGGTCTCACCGCCGCAATGGTGGATTCGCCCCACCTTGGGTGCTCAAGTCGCACCCTCCATGTCTCCATGAGTTCCTGGCGTAGCAAGGACCGCTGAGCCCTGACTTCTCGGGGCTCCGGCCTATGGCCCCGCTCCAGCGCCTCCTTGCGCCACTGGTACAGCAGCGCAAGGGCTCTCGCTTCCAGGTCCCATGGAGGGGTCCCGGCTAGGAGACATGCCGCCTCGACGGAGATCGTGCGATACCCCCTGATGACTCTGACGGCCATCGCTTTTAACGGGCTGTTTAATACAGCCACGTTGCGGGCCGCCAGAGTCTCCGCCCATACTGGGGCCCCGTACAGGGCCATGCTTCGCACGATCCCTTCTAATGCCCATATTGGAATCTTGAAGAAAAAACCTTGAAGAACCCCATTTTAGAATCACTTGGGAAAACCACAGCAGGACGATCATTCCACAGCCTAAGGGTGCGCGGAATAAAGTGCCTTTCATACCCCACTGTACGCACCGTGTCCGGTCACAACGTGTGAGGATGTATTCTCTGTCTGTGGCGAACGGTGCGATGATAGAATGTGGCTGTGGGCATCATATCAAACAGTTCTTCGAAATACATCCCATTGTATAGGCGATAGAAAACGCACAGAGAGGCAATCACTCACAAAGAAAAATTAACAGTACTTACGCAAGGACGCTTTTTATTTTTGTCACTACTTGGCCTTCCTTTAAAACTTGACTCCTTAGATAACAGATCTGAAGCAATATCTTCTTGTAGATTCATCACTTTGCTGGCCATGTCATTGGCCAGACTGTGTAATGCTTCGCCTTTATTTCCATTAACTTTAATAGGTAGCTTTTCAAGGACTTTATGTATCTCAGATTCCATCAAATATTTTAATTCATCTTTGTTTTTAGGTCCAACAGCAATCAGATTTTGCAAATCTTTGACAACATCGTCAGTTATTTTCTGTGTATTAACGTGATATTTATAATTTAAACTATCGAAGATGTATTTCACCTCGTCTGTTAGTTTGTCAGCAGGCTTTGGTATTATTCTATTTAAGAGATTCTCTATTAAATGAGATTTAAGTTGTTCCTTCTTTTGTTCTGTACCAGAATTCCACATAGGCAGTTCATTAACACATTTAGTCACCACATCTCTCACATTTTGTTCAAAATCATCATCGTACAGTAAATTTTCTAAGGTCTTAATTAAATTTTCGACCAAATCTTCTCTTCGACTTTTATCTTCTGTTTTTTCATTACTTCGAACAGGAATTTCAGACAACCACTCATGGATTTCTTCATCTATGTTGTAGCAAGAATATTCTTCTCCATAAGGTGGTCGACAGTCACATGTCAAGTTGACTTGGTTAGGATCTGGTCCACATCTGCAGCCTGGTTCGTGTTTAAAATACTGAGATGCTTTAGTGCGTTGGTGCCCATTCGAATAATGAGTTGCATCCTGGAGATATGAAATCAGAGATGAAATACTTATTTACTGTGATTGTTATCATTCATCCCGTCCTTCATTACAAGTGGTTATATACAGTCAACGACAAAAGTGGCTTAACAAATTCTAATTTATTGATGACTTTAGCTCTTAAATCTTTCATAAAATAATAAACAAAACTTGAAATATATTAACATTATCCTCTGGGGATTATAAAACTATTTACATTATATACATATATACTATTATACATTCATTATTAGGTACATGTATTCCAATGTAAAAAACATTTGTAAATATTTAAGTGTTAATCTACTTTTGTCGTTGACTGGACATAAGACAAGTCAGGAGGAGAAAGTATAGGGGAGCGGACCCTGGGCTCCAAAATGCAAGGTTTGGATGCAACTTTGGTTGGATTAATAGAATTTTGTTAGTTACTTTCTGACCCGTCAGGGTGATGTGGGTCTAAATCTTCGAGGTCCAAGTCGACCTCACCTGCAAGCTGGTACACCTGCTGATTGACGGACGAGGCTCTGGCGCAAGTTTTTCTCTCGATGTTGGGGAGTCCAACGCCCAAAAGCCAACCAAAGAAGAATAGGATGAAGAAGACGCTTTGCTACCTAGAAGATTTGCTATATATATCTAAAAAACAACTCACAAAATTTATTAAAAAGATACTTACACAAAACTCTGGGGACACATAGCTGCCAAGAAACTCGAGTAAGCGACACAGCCCCGAGGTGGACGCTGCGCAGTGAAACATTTATCAACATATTTGTTTACAGATATGTTCATGTTTGTCGAAGTTACATTATAAGAGACCGTAATCTTAGCAATCCATGGATTCTCCGTGCGGGTGCCGGGTCCATCGCGTTGCTGAGTTGGGAACTCGGGACAGTGCCTGGGACTTGCGACCCAAGTGTAGGTTTAGAAGGGGCCCCTTTTGTTGATGTACATCAACACTCACCTTCACTACCCAAGTTCCCCTCCCTGCCTAACCAAATTTGATACGAACCTACTAGTGCCGCTTTAGACATTCGTCCTAGTAATGAGCTTATTGTAGCTCTCGATAGGCCTAGATCTTTAAGTAGGTTATAGAGAGATTTTGCTGGTATACCTCTCGCTCCCACTTCCACTGCATACAAATTAACCACGTAACCGTTTTTGATTAATTCGTTTGTGAGATCATAGTATTTATTTTTCTTTATTGTGTGGTCCTTCGGTATATTTGTTTCCCACGGTACAGTAAGTTCCACAAGAACCACATGTTTTAACCTCTTAGAATATAGGAATATGTCAGGTCTAGATGACGAAACCCCAACATCCTCCGGAATTTTGTAGTGCTTTTCATACGTGTCGATTAGGAGAGTCCAATCTATTTTTAGATTTTAGATTATAATTCGATATTTAGATTTGAGAGTATCGTTTGATTCCATGCCTTGCTTTGGTTGTACCATGGTGAACGAATTTTAGTCACTACATTTATTTTGTCCAACTAAATTTTGGTCCCCGGAGGGAAAAAAAAACCTTTAGGTTACAACTAGCTGGACATTGCAATTTGCTCACGGGTAATATCCTCGGTTTGACTGATCACCTTATCCTTTCCAGTTTCCTCTATTATCAGAAACCCTTTCACACAACTCCTTCGGTTTTGGGTACCTTAGACCTGCTTTTTGTCCAAGACATCACTAATTTAACCGATCTGTCCACTTAGATTTGCTTTTTAATCCTACTTGAATTATTATCATTCGTTCAATACTCATTCGTTCCATCCGAATCACCTCAGCATATCTTTGTGAATCCTCATCAATACATACCAATAATGGACGAGGACCTATCTCGACAAAATGTCCCTTAAGAATACCCTCAGGACTAAGAACTCTACTTTGCTTCGGACATCCAGTCAATAGAAGATTTCTAGTAAGCTTGGGTTGGAGTATGGAGTTTAATCTTGAAGAGTGTAACTACAGGGAAACCATGATACAATTCTCCAAAGGTCCTATGTAAGCTTGTCAAGGGATACCTATCTTTCGCGCAAAAGACTGGTTACACAATTATGATAAACTATCAAGTTATGTTGGTTGCCTTATCAGCTGAATTTATTTCGTGAATGTGTCCATGCAAGCCGGCATTTAAGAGACGAGACGGCGGAGACAAATATAAAAATCAAAGATCATGGAATTGTTCCACCCGTTCTTAAGTTTATCCCGGTCATCACTGAGACGACTTTGTTTTATATACAGGGTGTCCCGAAACTGGTACCGGGCGAGAGGCCAAGGTATACCCGTCATGAAAAAAAAAAAAAGTCCATGTCACTTAGTCAAGTGACAATAGACATTTTTTGAAAAAGTTGAAAATTTTACACCCTTGGTCGCATTTTTAAGTACCTACTACTGTGATCACAATTTTCACAATTTTACAGTGATTTTTTTAATAATGTAATCTCAAATAACAGTGCTATTAATCGCAACTAAAAATCAAAGTAATAAACATTGTTAACTAAGGGCCGATTTTTCAGTACTCAGTTAAACAACCAGATAGGATCAATTTTTCAACCACTAGATAAGCTTAAATTGATTGATAAACTCTAACTGGCTGATAAATTTATCTGGCCGTTCGGACCCCAGTTAGCGACTATCTGTAGAGTTATTTGACGTTTCTGTCATCATTACGCGCACCGTTTGTGCGTTTAAAATAGTTTAAGCATGGATTTTTATGATTCAATCGACGATTTAATGATCGAAGAAGACTATACCGTGCTAAACTACTTAAATCTAGACAGGAAAGAAAGATTTGTAAGAGAACGGCCCGATAATATGTCTGAATGGAACGACACCAGGCGATTTCGTCTTGAAAAATACACTGTGGAACTATTATTAACTTTAATTGGAAGAAAAATTGCCAACACCGCTGACAGGCTCCAAGGGACTCTAGTCCCTTTCTTCAAAACCACTGACGGGCTCAGAGGGGCCGTGGTCCCTTTTTATGATTCGGTAGGGCGTGCACGCAAATTCCGACCAATTTCTTTTTTACACTTGTAATTATATCGGTTTTCGTCTTTTAAATCGACTAAATACTAAACGGATTTTCCCTAAAAAATTAAACACGGTCCGACACTAGTGGTTTCGATTTAAAAAATATGTTCGAAGTTGATGATCTATGGGTAGCGTAAACAAGACATTACGCGTGTGGAGTGCTCTACGAATTTAAATGGTTTTTGTGATTTATTATTGTTATTTTGCAATAAAAACTTGTTTTTAGTGTATAATAAAACATAATTGAAGTGTGTGATAAAAGGATTTAACCTAAACGTAAGTATAATTCTGTTTTTGTGTGACTTTATTGTTCATGTCTGTTACGGTTACTGGAAATAGTCAAAATGTCACGTCAATTTATTTAATTGTAGCATTAATTCTGTGTAAAAATTAATCATTGTGGCATCGAATATATAATCCAAAATAGTTTTCAATAAAGATTTTGCAAAATACTACTAAATTGTAGTCAGGATTACAATTTACATTCATGATCGTGTGAAAAAACAGCAAAAAAAAATGGCCCCCATGTATGCAATACGCAGTACCCCCCCCCCCCAGATTTATTCGTTTGTTTATTTTACAATCGCAATTGTAAAAATATACAGAATAATGTACAACAAGTGTGATATATCATTTTAAAGAGCGTTTATTGTAGAAAATAGATACGTATGATTTATTTCCTTTACTCAAACTTTACTGAACAAATAAAAACAAGTAAGGTACCATGTGTTGTTACGAAAGTGGTATTACCTACATTGAATCCCTTATTTTTTTGGAAAAGAAATACCTATCGTAATAATGTTTACGTTTTCTGTTACAATATGAATTAAGCTTTCAGGTGTTAACATATTTTTAGATTACGTAGGTCGATAAAAATAAAATAAATCATTTAATTTTGCCGAAAAATTGTTCGCCGCCAGCAAATGTTTCGTCCTAGTCATAGGCCTGTAAATAAATATTTTTGTACTATTACATATGCTTTTTTTTATATACTCCTATGTAGTAGGAACCTGTAGACAATTTAAAATTATAAAATACATAGGTTATCGATTTACTTTTTGAAATAAACACACTTAAAGTTGACATAGTAACAGTTTCAACTATCGTCAATGTTTACAGTCACATATAATAAATTCTTATAAGAATTCTTATAAGATTCTTATTAGAATTGAAAGAATGACTCATAATCTTAACAAAAAAAATTTCATTCAAATAGGTAAGAATAAATTTCTTCCTAATCAATTATGTCTGATAGCTTTGACAGAATCACTATGCTCAGTATCCTCTTCCTGACAAAAGAAGACGGCAAGAACAATTTATGGTTATGAATACTGACAAATTGTGACACCCGCCGTCACCGCGGTGAAAGTTGGCTGTCCCTTTTTAAAATCTGTAAATGTACATAAGTGCGTCCTACTCTCGCTGATTTAGTGTGAAGCTAGTAACAAAAATCAGTAGGTTAGTTATGTGACCGCTATCTGTATAATGAAAAATTGGAATATTTTATTCGATTGTTAAAATGTCAGTTAAAATTATCAACTAGATTGGTATCTGACGTTTTATCTGGCGATTGAAAAACCGGCCCTAAGTAAAATAAATTAAGTTTTTACGAGTTATGGTTTACAAAATCATTTTAGCAGTTAACTTTGACACTCCATGTTGAAAAAAAAATGTACGACACTACCCTTGGCAAGTTATTTGAAAAGATGGCCCATTTAGTTTAGATTTCAAAATGGTAAAACACTTGCCACTTTTCTTGGCAATAAAAGTGCTATTTTGTATTTTTTGCGAAAGGACCTCATTGAAAACCCAATCGAAATAAAACTATCAATTATCGTAACCCTTTAATATCATCCTTAAACTAAAGAAGATGCTCAAATTTTTTTACTGGGGATGCATAAGAAAAGTCTACTCAAAACCCATACGAAATCTATTAGAATTGCGCCATAAAATTTATGCAGCATCAGAAGAAATGAAGGCGAGTAGATGTGCACGACTAGTTTAGAGGTCATTTCTGAGGCGATACAGAGCTTGTATTCGTATCGGAGGGAAACAATTTGAGCATCTTCTTTAGTTTTAGGATGACATTAAAGTGTTACAATAATTGATTGCTTTATTTCGATTGGTTTTTCAATGAGGCCCTTTCCCAAAAAATACAAAATAGCACTTTTATTGGCAAGAAAAGTGGCAAGTGTTTTACCATTTTGAAATCTAGACTAAATGGGCCATCTTTTCAAATAACTTGCCAAGGGTAGTGTGGTACTCTTTTTTTCAACATGGAGTGTCAAAGTTTACTGACAATGATTTTGTAAACCATAACTCGTCAAAAACTTAATTTATTTTACTTAGTTAACAATGTTTATTACTTTGATTTGTAGTTGCGATTAATAGCACTGTTATTTGAGATTACATTATTAAAAAAATCACTATGAGTTTGTGAAAATTGTGATCACAGTACTTAAAAATGCGACCAAGGGTGTAAAATTTTCAACTGTTTCCAAAAATGTATATTTTCACTTGACAAGTGACATGGATTTTTTTCTTTTTTTTTCATAACGGGTATACCTTGGCCTCTCGCCCGGTACCAGGTTATCGTTGAGTTTCGGGACATCCTGTATATAGATACTCATAAAGAAATAATCGAACCACAATTACCTTGTTTCTGTTGGTGGTACGGCACCTGAAATATATCGATGATATTTTAATCTTTGGGTTAGACAGAGCAGTGAATTATAAACATGTAAAAAAAATCGGCAAAGTTCAACATCCAGGCCGAACTTGAACCCGCGACAGATTCTTTTTAGGAGGCTAAATACTTTTGAGCTAGCTGTAACTCTCGTTTACATACAGGGTGTGAGAGAAACGCTCCCAAAAACCAAAGTTAAAAAAATCATGATTTAAAAAATATAAGCACAAATTTATTTTTTCATCTTCAGTACTATCGCTTTTTTAATCATGAATTTAGAACGTTTTATTAGCATAATTAACGCTGCATCGTGTTAGTACAGGTAAAGGCAACGATAATTTAATAAAAAATGCGTCACTTTATGTTAAAAACGGAATACCGAAAGAGATTTTAACCGATCGAAAAATAAAATGGCTCAATTTTTTTTCCTGTCCTGTCTTGGTTTTCGGGAGTGTTTCCCTAAAATCCTGTATATATTCTTAGTCTAGTTAGCATACGAGCAAGTATTTTATTCCGAGAGATTGTTTAGCACGTATTAGTTACCTGAATTAAATTTAATAAAATAATGTTTCAATAATACAAACCCTTGTATCAAAGGTCCTGCCCGAACAGTGTTTCTTGTGTTCGTCATACCGTTTCTGTACCTTCGGGCATATTGGGAAGATCTAAAACAATTTGTCAAATATTAACGGCTTTTTAACAAGAATATTATCTTTTGAAGAAAGGTGATGGAAAATTGTGGGCCATGGGTGTAAAGAGTTGATGTGTGAATTGGTAAGTGGTAGTGTCAAGCAACAGCCATTTTGGCCGTTGCATGAATGGGCCGACTCGACCGGGGAAGCACCATCCTCTCACAGAATATCGACGCCAAGTAACAGTATTTGAACTGTTGCGTTCCGTTTGGTGAGTGAGAGTGCCGGAGCCCAAACTCCTTTCCCATCCCCTTTCCTTTACAGGGTCGGCAGCGCGAGTGTGACGCCACTGGTGTTGCACTCGTCTATAGGCCGCGGTAACCGCTTCCCATCAGGTGGGCCGTGTGCCCTAAAAAAGTGTGTGACCTAAAAACCTTATTATCATTTTTTTTTTAACTAGCTGACCCGGCAAACTACGTTCCGCCTTAGAATCAAGTTATGTTGGCTATCTTATCAGCTGATATTCGTGAATGTGTCATAATGTTAACTATCCTAATTGCTAGTATAGGCTCAGTATCCCGAGGGGGCCTTCTCAAAGCCGTAGATGGCCCAGGGTCAGCTGAGACGGCGTGCGGTTATGTTTCGAGTCCGTCATAACTACCCCCACTGTGGCCGGCAGTAGGGTGACCGTGGTAACTACAGAAAAAAAACATAGATTAGTGTTTCTTGAATTCATCGCGGCCATCACTAACACGACTTATGATATATCATCATCATCATCATCATCATCAACCTATGCTAGTCTACTACTGGACATAGGTCTCCCTTAATGAGCGCCATAGCGCCCTGTCTTCAGCTTGCCGCATCCAGCATCTGCCCGCATATATATATATTATATATATATATATATACTTAATAGGTCTTTAACTATGAAATTGCCGAAATTTTCTTACAAATTCATGAGTTCGTTATTCCTGTAATTTAATAGCTATTTCCATTATTTATATTCTGTTTGAAAGTTGATTTCAAGATTTTACAACTCTGTATTAAATTGTTTTTATTGGCAGCTTGATAAATTAATTCGATCTCCAAAAACAGTACTTCCATAGGAAAATTGTGTTCTAAGCGTTTCGTCGATCACTGCGGTCGACATCTTCAGTGGTACGGGTCCGGTCGGCGACGAGTGCGTAAAACTCTCGTCGGCGGCGCCTTCACTGTCGTCATCAGTCGACTGATGAGTCGCAGTGAAGGCACCACCTATTCTACATGTAACACCGACCGTGAAAGCTTAAAGAATAATACTCACACAATTGACTTTAGCGCAGTCGCAGCTATGTCGTAATAATAATTTGCAATCTGCGTTGCGTTTACTAAATTATTGACATTGTAGTTCAAGATTGTATGGAATCGTTTCCATATCCTTTTGAAAGGTTGTACTTTAAAATTGAATAAATATTCTACGTCATTCCACACAGCGCTATCTAGACCCAAAGTAAGCATAAATTTACTAGCTTGTGTTATGGGTTCCAGAATGCGGATAAACATACTTATATACTTTTTTTTGTAAATACAAACATATTTTACATAGAAACACCCAGACCAAACACCGCGCCGCGAGGCCGTCTTGGATCCAGAAAGAAATTAAAACTGCGTGAAGTGAGAAGCTACTAAAAAATATAATACAACAAGAATTATCAATAAGCCTTATATCGCAGTCTACTACTGGACATAGGCCTTCCCCAACGTGTATCGCATCCAGTCTAACCCAGCTACCATTTTCAGGACATCAGTCCGTCTGGCTGAGGGATACCCTATCTTTCATTTACCCATTCATGGTCTCAACTCTAGGACTCACGTACTCTAACGGCTACCTTCGATAAATGTGACCAGCCCATAACCACTTCAGCTAATGCTTATTGCATAAGATTTTTTCCAGGTCCTTCCAAAGTCTTCCAAATCCGTTCAGACATTTTTGCGAAACTGAGTGACCAGTGACAACAAAAACGTGTAGATACTAACCACTGAATTTTGATTGTAGATTTCCCTGATAGCACTCCGCACGTGCCTGCGGATCTCGTCATACTGTAGATCTCGTTCAGAGCGGTGCCGACGAGAGGAGTTGGAGGGTTGCGAGGGCTTCAGGTAGTCGTACGTTGTGCTGAGACCCTCCGTGCGGCTGGAACGAAGGGTGATTTTGATAAGGTGTAAGTGTATGTGGTCCTAATAACATCTACATTTGCTGTTCAACGGAAAGACTCTGGCGAAGGCTTTCGTTTCGGGGTACCCAATCCCGAAAAGGTGGTGTGCCCCCTTAAACTTGATTCTATTTACGGTAAGCGTTATGACTAAATGACTACCAGTCAATAGCAAAACTACTCATTTCAATTAATGGCGATTTCAGTACGTAGTATAACTATCTCACACTAGATGTCACTAAATGTGACAGGGGCATACTCAGATACAAAGTGTCGCCATCTAGTATCTAGCTGAATTATATTTGGAGATACTGAGGCAAAGAGAGCTGTGCACAGGACGAACGCCGACCGTATACTGACTAAGATCACAGGATCACACATACTGTGATGGCGTCAGTTAGGCCCGAGAGTCCCTAAGCACAGTTACTTAGCCCCCCTCCTATCTGTGTTTGCTGTGATCCTGACTTACTTCTGTGGATGAGACACTGCATGCTTAGCAGTTCTTCTATCAAATCGTGGCGCATCATTGCTGGTACACATATATCTTCTAGCGTCATCTTCTCTTCTGTTCCTCGGTCTATCTGTCCTTCTGTTGTCTTTATAATCTTGAGTCTTATTGTACGTTTGCAGATATTTCGGCTGCTTCCATTTGGAACTTTGTTCTTTGTGAAATGAACGAGCGCTTTTTGTGCTGATTGGGCTTTGTGCTGGAGCTAAAAATATAAAGTTTTATTTTATTGATAGCTCTGCAACTGAATTTGATATTTAAGGTAATTCTTCACAGCGCTATCTAGACCTAAAGTAAGCATAACTTCACCAGCTAGTATTTCAATACAAGCTTGTATACAAAGAAATACACAGATGTAAATAGACAGATTCATATAAATATTTGCACTGAGCGGGCATCGGACTTGCGACCTCTGACTTAGCTGTTGAACCCGACGCCACATTTTAAATTTACAAAAACGGGCTCCAAATTGCAAGCTTTGATGCGATTGGGGCTAACGCTGTGATTATGATGATGATGACGATGATTCATACATATACTCACGCATTTCTTCCCCTGATGTAGGCAGAAAAAATAGTTCGCCATCTGCCTCTGTTTTTACACACTTCTTTCTATTTTATCATCGGAGGATCACAAAAAATCGGAGAATTTCGAATATCTGGGACGTGTCTAGGTGACTCGGCTGGTCAGAGCACTCCCCCTGTAAGGGACTGGTTGCGGGTTCAAGTCCCGTCCTAGATGTTCTCTTTTTCCGATATACCTAAATCTATAACCTGGTTGGTATTGTAATTTGGTTACCACTTAGCAATGCGCCCCTGCTTTTTCAATCCTCTAATAATCAGTTACTAACGAAATTTAGCTTGAGTTCGTCTAAGGATTTTCTCCAGCATCTCACTCGAAGATGTCCGCTTCGGCGAAAGGATCGGATGGTTGCGCAGAGATCTCTGGAGCTTCGCCACCATCTCGCTGGAGACAGTTCTGAATACAGGGAAGCTGGGGTACTTCCTCAGGGAAAGCGCAAATGCCTCGGTGTCACAGGAAGGCAGTCTGTTCATTGACCCTGGAAAATAAACATAAGTAGAGATTAGAGGAGTCTGGAGTCAGAGGCACTGTATTAAAGGTGTTCAAGATATGAGATCAATTTCAAGTTTCAATTTACAGAGAGATAGAAAAATATGACAGCTAGTCATATTTTTCTATCTCTCTGTAACATCACAGTAGAACAGCTAGGAGTTAATGTTTGCAGTGGGGGCTACCAATGCAGTGGGTGGAAAAGACAGGCCTTTGACACGGTGACACGTCGACATCCCAATAACTGGTAGCTGGTCGACGTGTCGCCCTGCACTCACAACTTTGGAATGGAAACGGCTTTTAGTATGAAAAGTACTTTTTAAAAAAAAAAAAAATTCTTTGGTTTTTTTTAAAGAATATTAGTAATCGAAATTACTAATATTCTTTCCAATCCCTCCAGCTAAGCTTAATTGGGTTTGACGTCGGTAATGTAATGGCCTAGATTCGAACCCGGTACCTCTCGATTACCGATTCCTTAAGCAGTTTTATCCAAATTTTAAAACACTTTTGCCAAATGGCAAAAAACGGAACCCTTTTAGATTCGTCATATCTGTCTGTCTGTCCGTCCTTATGTCACAGTCACTTTTTTCCGAAACTATAAAAACTATGCTATTGAAACTTGGTAAGTAGATGTATTCTGTGAACCGCATTAAGATTTTCACACAAAAATAGAAAAAAACATTAAATTTTGGGGGTTCCCGTACTGAAAATTGGTTTGAACGAGATCTTGTAAGTAGTTTTTTAATGCGTCATAAATAGTATACCGCAATTTACCTTTCATTCAATCAACTCAAACATAAAAATTTTACTTGCTGCTACGGAACCCTTCAGGGGCGAGTCCGACTCGCACTTGGCCGGTTTTTTTATAGTCGATAGGCCCGCGTTTGAAATCTTGATACTTGTTGGTAATTAATGATGTGGTTGACGAAGGAGCACACTTTCCAAGAAGCAACCTATTCACTCTAGACTGGTTCGTTTTGAGAAAATACCATAATTTAAACCATCCTTTGTTGCATATTTGATGTACAAAATAGTTCAAATGTATCGAAACAAAAGGTTAAATAAAACTATTTTTAACGGATTCTATCGCGATTTATTTGATGTTATTTTATATTTTACATTGATCCCGACGTTTCGGTTGCTTTTCAGCAGCCATGGTCACGGGGAGTTTATTTCAATGTGTGAAATTCGCGTAAACATCCGACAATATCAAGTAGCCTATGCGTTTTACCAGACATTCCCATTTCTGAGCTATTTGCGTAAAAGAGTAACAAAAATCCATCCACGCACACAAACCTTCATCTATGATCGTAGCAGTCGAATGCACCACCGCTGCACCGCTACGCCACAGAGGCCATCGACGTAATCTTATTAGATTTCAATAATGGCCTCTGTGGCGTAGCGGTGGTGCATTCGACTGCTACTACAGGGGGCACGGGTTCGATTCCCGCTTAGTGCAAATATTTCTATGCAAGAATATGTCCATTTGCATTTGTCTGGGTGTTTCTATGTATGATATGTAATTATTTACAAAAAAAAAAGTATATAAGTATGTTTATCCGCATTCTGGAAGCCATAACACAAGCTAGTTAAACTATGCTTACTTTGGGTCTAGAAAGCGCTTTGTAGAATGTCGTAGTTTTTTTTTTATTGTAATTATTAAATTAGCTTCTTATATATCATACACATAATTTGGTGTGTATAACTAATTCACACTTGTCCAGTGTGGACTGGGCTAGCCTCCCCACCCCAAGCGTGGCCTGGCCACCGAGGGGGCGGATATGTTTCTTTTTCACCGAAATTTGCACGTAACGGCTCACCGCACCGGGCCGTCGCGTGCAACTCGGTGCTCGCTCTGAGCTCGCAGTCGCTTTTATACCCTATGGCGGGTCGATAAAGGGGCGCGCGGTCTGGAAATAGATAGGGTGGCCACAGTCGAGAAAGGTGTGGTCCTTTTCCTTCAAATTTTCTTGTAACCGAAGAGCATGTATGAATACAATTACGTACAAAAGAAAAGAATCGAAAGACGTAAAGTTGCGATACTTAACGATACGATAAATCGATTAAATCCAGTATCGCTACTCTGGCCATGGCCATGATTACTGCTTCTGAACTGAACATTTAGTTGCCCCTTAGCTGCATAAAAGAAATTCCCCACATATAGGGAAAATTTCTATACTTGTATCCTTGACGGTGTAGTGACAGAACCGCGTCCTTTTAGAATTATTGACGCGCGGCAGTACGGTTTATGGGGCTGTTGTATAAGGGTTGCGGCGTTGTATTCCGTAGGGCAGCGCGACGGGGCGCGGCCGGGTCGAAGAGCGAAGTCATTTCGAACATTTGTAATGTAATTATTACTAACTATCGGAGACTTGGAAGTTTTTATCATCACACGTGTTTCCGTCTTACTTTAACCCCTGGTCCTTTTAAGCGGGGCGTGAAATGCCTTTATCGAGGCTGTCGATCTGAGGACCAACATTTTAGCCTTAATCCTTGTTGGCCTATGACCTGTATTCCGACTTCGGTTACAACTTATCTACCATCAGGCAGGGGGAAGTCTTATTGATGTGCCTTTATAAATAAAAAAATACATTATAGTCTGTTGTAATTTTAAAATAACAGTTGTATGTACGATTTACAATAGATATACCTTTTTTTTATTTAAACGCCGTCTCGGGTCTTCAGACGCCGGGGTGTAAGGTTACCCATAGAGCATATCCCTCGCACCCCGGCTGACCCTGGGCCATCTCACCACTAACAGTATCGCTCATCCTGTCTCCTCTGAAAGCAGAGGAGTACATTTTTATCTGTTTGTTACGGGCAATGTCTAAATTGACTGAGCCGATTTTGACGGAGTTTTTTATGCAGATAGCTGATGTTACAAGGCGTAATTTAAAGACTGCTTTATTTTTAAGTCCACACAGACGATGTCGCGGCTAGATACAGTTGGATTTAATATACTTATGTATTATATTCTAAAGTAGCCGTCGACTGCTTTACCGCTACGCCACATAGGTCCTAACAGTACACAGTACACAGACTGGATTTCATCTCGGAAAATCCGTTTAACATTTTACTTTAAAAAAATCATTAAACAGAATGTGCCAATGCAGTTTAAATTCAATTAAATGCGTTTATATTCTTCGGTGAAATCCAACGTTACTATAATTTAACTTTAATCAATTTAAAAAAATGCTTACTTCTGTCTGGAGACAGGAATCCTCGTCTGATCCGAACTGATCTTGTACCTGACCCCCTATGGTCACAGCTCCCGGTACCACCAATTTCAAAGTTCCCTTCAACTGCGGGTAAGAGAAAACTTGCGTACACGAGAAAGGAAGAGATAGGAATTTGTAAATAACCCATCCGTTAAATAACTCTTCGATGATTTGACGTTGTTGAAATTGTCTTCGCAAAATGGTCTTTTGAAACATAACATAACATACATAACTTCACGCCTGTATCCCCGGTAGGCGAGGTGTATTACACACCCTCGATTCGCCAGTTATGTTAAGGTCCCAATGTAAAAGGGGGCGAGCCTATTGCCATCTACCGGGCACATTATTAAGCGAGCGATAATTAACATTTATTAATGCACACATAACTACGAAAAGTCATACGGAAAGTCAGAGGTGTGTGCCCGGGGCGACTGGGGATCGAACTCGAGACCTCGTCTCAGCAATCCGTTACGTACGCCACTGGGCTATCGCCGCATATCCTTTGAAAATGAGTACGAAACCTGTTTTGTTACTTACAGTAGCTTGGAGTTGACCGTTGGGGGGGAAATTCTGAAACGATGACAGGCGGGGAACTGGGTCTCACGCTGCAGTGTGCCACCTGAATAGATAAAAAGAGCATAGACACATATTATAAGCTTGTTAATCAGGCAGCGATTGCCCAGTGGCGTACATAACAGACGAGGTCTCGAGTTAGATCCCCAGTCGCCCCGGGCACACACCTCTGACTTTCCGTATTTATGTGTGTATTTAAAAATGTTAACTATCGCTCGCTTAGTAACGTGCCCGGTAGATGACAATAGGGTCGCCACCTATTACATTGGGACCTAAACATAACTGGCGAATCGTGGATGTGTTAATTTCCAAAAGATTGAACAGATACGAGTATGTAGTAAACACCCGAATTTCGTTAAGTTATTTGGTCCCTAGTGCTTGTTGCCTACGCATGGGGAGCTACAAAGATCTTCGGTGCTTAACCCAACTTGATGGACGACGGTGAAGGTTTTCCTCTCAGTGTTCGAGGGTCTCTTACAAGAATAGGCCAAATTATGTAAAGTAGAGGGAGGACCCTGGCCCCAAGGTGCAAGCTCCGGATGCAACCACGGCAACATGCTCGCCGCGCGTCGCAGGTGAATCAGGCGCCGGAGGTCGCTTTACGACCTCCATCCTCCATGAGCGCAGGCCTGGGGGTGGCAGGTGAGGCCGCCTGTCAGCCCAGCAGTAGCAGGCTGGGATGGCGGGCGACTAGCGCCCCTCCCCCAAACCGGGTTAAGATGGGGACACCGTGATTCCCAAGCCCAAGGGGGCCATCTCGAAACCAGAGATGGCCCAGGGTCAGTCGGGGTGCGAGGGATATGCTCTATGGGCAACCTTATACCCCGGCGTGTTAAGACCCGAGACGGCGTGCGGTTTTAGTCGGTTCAAGCCCGACATAACCGCCCCCGCTGGCCGGCGGGGGGGTACTCAAAGGGATTTTGGCACGAAAAAAAACACATATAGTCACGCCTATCTCTCACCAGGGTAAGCAGAGACAACAGCCCACCAATTGTTCCACTACACACTTCTCGCCATCCTAGAATGATCGTCAGCATCTTAGATGGTTCCCGGTTGCATCCGAGGCTTTTACTTCGGAGCCCAGGGTCCGCTAACTCTTCTCCTCCTTTTTGAGCTGAGCGAGCGAAGCTCTTATACCCGGCATAGCCGTTTGTTGGTGGTTGAACTCCTCCGTAACCACTCGCGCGATCTTGACCAAATTTACCACGGTGATAGTGTGGACACTGAGGAGTGTTTTGAAGCTATATGGTTCATGTCTGATGTACCATTGAGGAATAATCATCGAAAAACAGTTTCACGAGCGCGCGGCCTTTGTAAGATATGTCTTATTTTCAAGTAAGAGTCCTGCTCGCTCAGCTCAATTTATTTCAGTCGCACCCTGCACTGAATTCCTAGTTTAAGGCTTTTATGGGAGTGACTGTCCTCTGATCTCAACAACTAGAGAGAAGCCTGCGCCAGGGTCTTGTCCTTCAATCAGCAGGTGAACCGAACCGAAGGGTTTAGATGTGGCCCCATAGATCCTGAGATACGTTCAAATATACATGTCATAGAACCATGTTTTACCTGGTAGCAGCTCGTGTACCTATCATCAGATATCTGTACCCCTCTGTTGGCGCTATGAATTGACTTGGATGAAGCGAAATCTGTATTGGTTTCCACGGAACACCTGCTGAGGGCAACTGGCTTCACTGCTGAAAGAAAATCAGATCAATTTAATGGAAGTTACTGCTTCACCCGCGTGGAATTCTGATCCCGTTCCCGCTAGTAATGAGAACCTATTCCACCAGTACAACCTATATAAGATACACAATTCCACCGTAAATCATTTTGTTATATCTCCAACGGTATAAGCAGCGTTTTCCTTGAAAGCTCCCAGACGGCTTATTTTTCTGCCGACACCAAAAATATCATTATAATTTAGCCAATGTATCCAAAACCTTTATAAAAAATATACTAAAACCTTCCTCGAGAACTACTCTACCCATTGGTGAAAACAGCATGAAAATCGGTGCAGTACATTTGAGTTTTTTCGCGAACAGGACGACAGACAGACAGACGCGGTGAAGAACTTGGTTTTATTGTAGTGATTTCAACAAACCACTACAGGGGAGGACTGCTCGGATCAATTTGATTGATGGCTCAGTAAACGTTTGGGCAATATATTCATAATGCGTGCAGCTAAGGAGTGGAACTCCCTACCTGAGTTTCGAGTGAATAGGTCCCTTCTAGGAAAACGTTTTTCATCGTACACCATATCATCACTTACAACCAAACGTGAGCATTATGTCAATGATAAAAATAGCCCGAATCATTATTACCAAAAATGGTAATGATCTTCTCAGAAACCTTATGATCAGATTTTTTACCAAATTGTATATTTTACGACCAATTAAGAACCACCTCTTTTAAGCTGGATCTGCAACAGATCTGTCTCTCACAACCCCAAAAGATATTCTATGTTCAGTTTATCTTAACAGGGACGGTGCATGGGTCGGGGTGCGAGGGATAGGCTCTATGGGCAACCTTACACCCCGGCGTCTTAAGACCCGATACGGCGTGCGGTTTTAGTCGGTTCAAGCCCGACATAACCGGCCCCGCCAGTTTAACGCTCTCCGGTACTCGGTGCGTCTTCTGCAGTATGGGACTGGTCATCTCTCGTGTCCTATTCGCCGCTTTTTTGCGCATATCACCTCCCGAACGAATGAACGAAACGAATCGGTGAATCACATGCACTCTTGTTGTATTAGATGGCACCTTTTTTCGGACGCCGGCCAGCGGTGGTGGTTATATCGGGCTTGAACAAACTAAAACCGCACGCCGTCTCGGGTCTTCAGACGCCAGGGTGTAAAGTCAGCCCATAAGGCATTGCCCTCGCATCCCGACTGATCCAAAGCCATCTCCGGTTTCGAGATGGCCTCCTCGGGTTTGGGAACCACGGTGTCCCCATCTTGCCCCGGAAAGGGGGGGGGGGGCGCTAGTCACTCCGCCGCCTAGGCCGCTTCTGCTGGGATCACAGGCGCCCTCACCTGCCTCACCTGCCAGCTCCAGGCCTGTATTAGATGGTACCTGGGAGGATTGCCCCTTATAATAATATGTTCCGTTACTCTGAATATTCTCAGGGTGCTGACTCTCTTTCTCAACTGCCTCTACTAGTCAGCTTCTACTACTGACCTGCCAACGGTCTCGAAGAATTCCTCCTACTCTGCTGTTCCCTTGGCCTGTTCAGCATTGTGAGAACTACTCCGGATTCTTCCAAGCCCTTGAGGATAGCCGCCACTCTGTGGCTGGCGGCGCCAGCGTCCGTGTCTCCTTCCATGCTTCATCAATTGCTTGCTAGGGTTTTGCGCTGCAGAAATAAATGTAAGAACATTTAAAAGCGACCTAAACATAACTGGCGAATCGTGGGTGTGTAATACACCTCTGCCTACCCCTTCGGGGATACAGGCGTGAACTTATTTTATGTTATGTCAAAATAGCGGTTAAGCTGACGGGATTCGCAATGCAGATTTTTTACTGTACCTGCCTGAGAGCAAGCTAAGAGGAAGCAAGGAAGAAGAAAATATCTTTCTTTTTTTTTCGTGCTGAATTCCCTTCGTGCAGCGGGAGCGGTTATGTCGGGCTTGAACTGACTAAAACCGCACGCCGTCTCGGGTCTTAAGACGCCGGGGTGTAAGGTTGCCCATAGAGCCCTCGCACCCCGACTGACCCTGAGCCATCTCCGGTTTCGAGATGGCCCCCTCGGGTTTGGGAACCACGGTGTCCCCGTCTTGCCCCGGTTTGGGGGAGGGGCGCTAGTCGCCCCACCGTCCCGGCCTGCTTCTGCTGGGGTGACAGGCGGCCTCACCTGCCACCCCCAGGCCTGCGCTCATGGAGGACGGAAGTCGTTAAGCGACCAAGAAGGAAATACCTATGTGCGTAAAGTATTTTAGTTCTATATTGTGACTATAATATCTCTGTGGCGTAGCGGTAGAGCGTTCGACTGCTAAGTCACAGGACGCAGGTTCGATTCCCGCTCGGTGCAAATATTTATATGCATGTTGGAGTCTGGATGTTTCTATGTATCTTATGTACCTATTTACAAAAAAAAATGTATCTAAGTATGTTTTTCCGCAGTCTAGAACACATAACACAAGTTAGTTAAGCTATGCTTACTTTGTCTTTAGAGAACGCTGTGTAGATTGTCCTAGAATATTTATTTGATTAGTCTATTGCACTCCACCGCAGGATGGCCTCTCCCATTGTGCCATAGCATATTTTTTAAATATACCATTGAGGTGGCAGGCGGCCCACCTGATGGGAGGCGGTTACCATGGCTTATAGACGTGTGCAACACCAGCGGCGTCATACTCACGCTGCCGCCCCTGTTAAAACCTTCTAACGCCCTTCTTGAAGAACCCCATATTGTAATCGCTTGTGAAAACCACAGCAGGGAGATCCTTCCACAGTTTGAGCGTGCGCGGAATAAAGTGCCTTTCATAGCTCGCTGGTGCCGGTTGCACAGTGTGAGGATGAATTCCCTGTCTGTGGCGTACAGTGCCATGATAGAATGTGGCCATAGGCATCATGTCGAACAATTCTTCTGAACACATACCATTGTAGAAGCGGTAGAACACGCACTCTCCTATTCTGAGAGGTTACACTGTCTGTAAGTATGGGATTTTCGACGATCCTGTGCACCCGTCTTTGCACTGAGTCGAACGGGTCAAGTTGGTATGCAGGTGCCCGGCAAAAAGTTGTCTCCATGTGGGGCCAGACTTGCGATTTATAAAGAACTGCCGTCGTCAAACTAAAAAGCGGCTAAGTGAAATAGCAAATTTCGAGCTAGAGCTGAAAACCGGCTATGTGCGAGTCGGACTCGCCCATGAAGGGTTCCGGAGCAGCAAGTAAAATTTTATATGTGAGTTGACTGAATGAAAGGTAAATTACGGTTTACGAATTATGTTATGACGTATTAAAACAAGTTGAATTCCTGAGACGAGCTCAGCCGAATACAAGGGATTGTCGATTTTGCGTTTTTTTTTTTGCGATTTTTTGCGATTTTTTTTTTATCTTGCAATGGTTCACCCCAGCACGAATCTATTACCGAAAACAGCAACTCGATAGCTCATCTCCTTCATACCCAAAACCGTGACAGAAAATTAGCAACGACGACGTCGACGACAACTCGATAGCAATAGGGCTTTTCTAAAGAAAATCCCTAAAAAATCTACTTACTAGATCTCGTTCAAACCAATTTTCAGTGAAAGTTTACAACATGGTAATGTACATCATATATTTTTTTTAGTTTCATCATTCTCTTATTTTAGAAGTTACAGGGGTGTCCCCCCCGACACACATTTTACCACTTTGGAAGTGTCTCGTCTCGCGCAAACTATTGAGTTTAGCATAAAAATGATATAAGAAACCTCAATATCATTTTGAAGACCTATCTATAGATACACGTATGGGTTTGACGAAAAAATTTTTTAGTATTAAGTATTAATTTAAGTATGGGGAGCCCCCAAAAATTATTGTTTTTTTTCTATTTTTGTGTGAAAATCTTAATACGGTTCATTAAGTTCCATTTTTTTTTATCAAACCCATACGTGTATCATCCCATACGTGCACCCATACCTGCATCTATGAATAGGTCTTCAAAAATGATATTGAGGTTTCTAATATCACTTTTTGCTAACCTGAATAGTTTGCGCGAGAGACACTTCCAAAGTGGTAAAATATGTGTCCTCACCCTCCTGTAACTTCTAAAATAAGAGAAAGATAAAACTAAAAAAAATATGATGTACATTACCATGTAAACTTCCACCGAAAATTGATTTGAGCGAGATCTAGTAAGTAGTTTATGGTACTAATACGTCTACTATACACTGTAATACATTCATCATAAATCGTAAACCGCAATTTACCTTTCATTCAATCAACTCAAATTTAAAAGTTTTACTTGCTTCTAGGGAACCCTTCATGGCCGAGTCGGACTCGCACTTGGCCGGTTTTCTCAAACTGCCATCGCTCCCTATGACTATATCTATAAAAGAAATCTACTTACAGTCATTTTGTGTACAGCGCCTTCCCAACATTCTTGAAGCCCAAGCCAACCTCACCTGCTGACGACACTCCGGCGCAGGCTTTCCTCTCTGGTTGGGATGTCAGACGGCAGTCGCCCCCGGAAAAACCGATATACTTACCAATCAAAAACAATTAGCGGACTTTGTGCTCCAAAGTATAAAGTTTGGAGGCAACTGTGAAATCGCTTCGAGGATCATGATGATGACTTACAGTCATTTTGAGGATCCTCAGGAGGCAACAGTGGAGGTCAGGACAGAAGCAGCTCCGCCACTCGTCGGTGTTAAAAACTATCCTGGAAATTATATATATTGTAAATAGTTGTGTGCATTAATAAATGTTAACTATCGCTCGCTTAATAATGTGCCCGGTAGATGGCAATAGGCTCGCCCCCTATTACATTGGGACCTTAACATAACTGGCGAATCGTGGGTGTGTAAGACACCTCTGCCTACCCCTTCGGGGATACAGGCGTGAAGTTATGTTATGTTATGTATTAATGGTATTAATTTGTTGTAGTTATACCAAAACCTTCTCCAGAATGTAACAAGTACTTTTCTGAAGACCGCATTAAAATCAATTCAACCAAACGCGAGATAATCGCGGACAAACATACAGGTAAAACTGTGAACCACCTTTTGAAGTCAGTTATTCTACAAGATTCTTCCATAAATCTTTCACTATTTAGGCAGTTCTGCCACTACATATAAAGTCAGTCAGTCATTGGAGTCTTTTAAAAATATGTTGAAGGGTCACTTACTGTCCATCTCCCGTTAGGTGACTATCATATTATGTACCGTCACACTCGCGCTGCCGACCCTTGTAAAAACCTTCTAATGCCCTTTTTGAAGAACCCCATATTGCTTCTTCTACCTTCATAATTGTTTTCATACATACTAACCGGTTGTGGGTACTCTTGACCTGCTGGCTCAGTGGGAGAGTGATGCAGCTATACACGGTGTATAACTTTATCTCTCTCCCCTAAAAAACTGACCACGCCGATCCCGTCGATCTAATTGGTATACGTTGGTCGACCCTTACCGATTTGCTAATTCACACTCGCTTCATAAATCTGTTTCGTCAACCGTGTTCGAACCATCTAAGCATCCCTTTCTCTATTTTGGTCACTACATCTTCTACCAGCCCTATCTAATACACTAGGTCTGCAATTCATTCTGCTGTTGCAAAAATTGAGGGTAGCAATTTCACCAGGACTTTTTCTAACGGTGATAATTCCTCAATGGCTAGTCCGATTTTCGTTTTTCTTTTATTCGTCTTGTGTATATGAATAAATTACTTAATTTAATACCAATTGCGAGAATTAATTAGGCTTTTTTGTTCATTGAGAAAAAAAATTTGTTCGGTGATTATTCCTTCGTGGTACACATGAATTTTTAATTACATAGCCTATGTCCTTCCCATCAGTAACATCTTTGCTTGTGTGCAATTTCATTAGAATCGGTTCAGCCGTTTGGGAGGAGATGGTCTAACGAAATACATGAGTCGTCTAAAAGAGACCAAAGCTCTGACGAGCTTCGCTCAATAATACTTACATTATAAAGTATGATTCATCAATACATGAATAAAATAGACCCTAACAAACAAATATTAACATAAAAAGGATATTTTAGAATTTCGCCACACTACACCATGATATTAATTTATTTACAATGTCACAAACTGACGTTGAACATTTCTTTCTTCTGGCATTACTTCACCGAGCTTAATCTCTGATTACTCTCAGTATGTAAAAAGGTTATTAAACTCAAACTTAAAAAAAATATACGTCTTTTGGGGGACTGCTGGGATACAGGGCCGAAAGAAGTGGAAAAAAAATACATTTATGTTTTACGCCCCGAGATCCGAGACGGTGTGCGGTTTTAGTCGGTTTGAATCCGATATAACCACTCCCGCTGGCTGCCGGGGGGGATATCCGGGAAGATTTCCGATCGAAAAAAATAAAAAGTTATAATATTAGGTCATTACATATGAGGCGCGGGAGCAGGGATGGAACCCCGAGCCTCGAGAAATCGAGGCCGTGCAGTCCCAGCTCCGCCAGGCCATCGTGGTGGAGTGGAAGGAACGACTTGGGCGACCAAGCGCAGGGCACGCCGCAATAGCGGCGTAAGGCCCATCATGGAGGATTGGCTGGAGAGGCGACACGGAAGCCTCTCGTACCGACTGACGCAGGTGATCTCCGGGAAGGGGAGCTTCGGGGACCACCTGCATCGGATCAGGAAGGAGCCAACGCCTGAGTGTCATCACTGCGACGCGAGCGAGGACTCAGGGCTGCACACGCTGGCGGACTGCCCGGCGTGGGAGGCGCCGAGGCGTGACCTCGTGGCAGCCATCGGGGTGGGAGTCCTCTCGCTCGGCAGCATGATTGCGGCAATGGTGCGGAGCGCGAGCGCGTGGGCCGCCGCCGCCTCCTTCTGCGAGTATGTAATGCTCTCGAAGGAGGTGGCCGAGCCCGGGAGAGACTTAGAACTCTCCCGGTCCGCCGAGCCCGCAACTTGCTCGCCGCGCGTCGCAGGCGACTCAGGCGCCGAAGGTCGCTTAACGACCTCCGTCCTCCATGAGCGCAGGCATGGGGGTGGCGAGTGAGGCCACCTGTCACCCCAGCAGAAGCAGGCCGGGACGGTGGGGCGACTAGCGCCCCTCCCCCAAACCGGGGCAAGACGGGGACACCGTGGTTCCCAAACCCGAGGGGGCCATCTCGAAACCGGAGATGGCCCAGGGTCAGTCGGGGTGCGAGGGATATGCTCTATGGGCAACCTTACACCCCGGCGTCTGCAGACACGAGACGGCGTGCGGTTTTAGTCGGTTCAAGCCCGACATAACCGCCCCCGCTGGCACGCGGGGGGGTATCCGAAGGGATTTCCGCACGATAAAAAAATTACATATGAAATTGCCGTTTTTCTTGAAGAAATTGGAGGAAATTTTCAGTAGGTACTAACAATTTTGCATTTTTTTTAGGAATGAAAAATCCAAAGGAGCATGCAAAAAATCGTCCCAACCCACCAACAGATTGCAAAGTTATCTCATTTAATAGACCATGCCATCACGATGATTTTATACTATGACGATATCATCGTAGGTCATGGGGTTATCGTACAAAATGGTAGATTGTTACACAAGGGTTGAAAGTCAGCCATTTCCCCCGAGATATTTCTGGCGCTCGAACGAAGTGAGAGCGCCAATAGTTCGAGGGTGAAATGGTGACATTCACCCGAGGTAAACACTCTACTTTTCATTTCGACTGTGTGAGGAAATTAAAATACTACACACACATTGAATGAAACAGGTATATTGATAATCAGTTAACATAGATTAAATAAATTATAGTGTGTTTTTTTTAACCGGGACAGTATGGGGAAATCCGAAACCATAGAAGATATAGGGAAATGGCCTTAGGAACCATTTATTCTTTTTTTGTGAAAAAAATTTTGATATAGAATTTTTTTTAGTCAAGCGTGAGTTGGCCACAGAAATGAGTCATTTAAAAAAACATTTTTTGATGCGGTTCGACTCATTTTCATACAGGGAATATTTCATTGTATTGGAAGAAAAAAATCTGAGCAGCAGAAGTTAGTCAAATTTAATAAAATGTTTCTCATGCAACAGGTTAGTTCAAAGTACCCATCTACTGCATCACAGTCGATACTCACGTACAAAAAGCATTCCATATTCAAAAATGAGATTTTATTTGCACTGTAGAATTGGAACTGGACCTCCATGGTCTTAATTAAGACTTTTATGATTCAAATGAATAAAAAATATTCAAATTTCGAATGAACATTGTTATTTTTGTTACTTTCATTTTTTATTATCAGTTTGTTGAGGGCTGTTCGGAAGCTTTCCACGTGTCCCTCTGACTAGCAGATGGCACAGTGGAGAGCAAGTAAGGGGGCCATCTCGAAACCGGAGATGGCCCAGGGTCAGTCGGGGTGCGAGGGATATGCTCTATGGGTAACCTTACACCCCGGCGTCTTAAGACCCGAGACAGCGTGCGGTTTTAGTCAGTTCAAGCCCGACATAACCGCCCCCGCTGGAGACCCCCCGCTCTCCAGCGGGGGCGGTATCCGAAGGGATTTCCGCACGAAAAAAAAAAAAAAAAAAAGGGATGAAATAAGCTACTTTCCACCCGGCTATCTACCCATGAAAATTAAACTTTCCGAGCAGGAGAGATGAAAAATATATTTTCACCTTAGCAGCTCAAACAAACTGGGTTCCCTGCTTATTATGAGTGAGGGAAACGCGTTTTCCCTGCGAGAGTGAGGGAAACGCGTTTTCCCTGCGAGAGTGAGGGAAACGCGTTTTCCCTGCGAGAGTGAGGGAAAGTGATTTGAATTTAGAATGCTGCGAATTATCATTGTTATATACGAAACACGTCATTCGAAGTTCGATTTATCAATTATTATTTTTTTGTAGAGATGGCACTAGTTGACTTTGTGTTTATCAAATTTCAGAACACCCAAACAATAAAACGTTCGGAAACTAATAAACCTTTAAAATGAAAATTATTTGGTAAAATATAATGAATACACTGAAATAAAGAAAAAAATAAAGAAAATGTTTTAGAAAAAATACGAAATAGTTATGCACAAATAATTTATAGTTTTAAAAATCTTTATTGGTACAAGAGAATACTACGGATGCAGTTTCAGAACGTAACTTTAAAAATAGCGGGAAACAAAATCAATATTATTTCTTCTTCTTTTGTTTTTCGGTAGGTAACTACTTAAAATTAGTGTTGAATATCACAAATTCATAAAATATGAGTGAGTCTATTGACGAAAACAGCAATTTAACACCTGAAGAATTAAAACAACAAGTGTTGAATGCTGAATTCAGTTTTCTTCCTCAGAAATCATGTGATAGATATCTGAAAACCTATGATGTTTTCAATAAATGGAGACTTGAAAAGGGCGCGAACACTTTCTCGGAGAATGTATTATTGTCGTACTTCATAGAATTATCACAAACGAAGCAATCACCTACAATGTGGAGTATTTATTCGATGTTGAAAGCTACAATAAAGACAAAACATAATGTTCATATTCAAAACTTATCCCAAACTTATTGCATTTTTGAAAAGACACAAGTCTAAAAAGTCCAAAATTTTTTCAATCTCTAATATTGAAAAATTTCTTAATGAAGCTCCGGACTGCAATTTTCTCGCTGCAAAAGTAAGTTTAATTAGTAATATATGTGCACGTACGCTAACCATTTTCGCTAATATTTACTAAAATACGAGTTACTTATGTAAAGAAAGTGGGTAAATACTACGTTTTGTTTGTTATACATTTTAATTACTAACATTTTACCTATATAATATTTTTATTACAGGTTATCCTCATTATTGGAATAAACGGAGCATGCCGCTCGAGCGAACTGTTAATTTTTTTTTTTTTTTTTTAAAGAATATTAGTAACCGAAATTACTAATATTCCCCCTAACCCCTCCAGCTAAGCTAAATTGCTTGTGTTAGGAGTGGGTTCACGTCGGTAGTGTAATGGCCAGGATTCGAACCCGGGACCTCTCGATCGTAAGGTCGACTCCTTAACCACTAAGCTACCGACGCGTCAATCTGACTGTTAATGCCATCGAAAAACATTCTGACGAACTGCTATTAGGCAACCTACCCAACACAAAGACAAACATTGACAGGTCCTTTGTTATTCGCGACGAATATGTGAAAATTGTCGAGAAATATAAGGCATTACGACCTGATAATACGAAAACAGATCGATTTTTCTTGCAGTATCGTAATGACAAGTGTTCAAGACAGCCTATGGGAATCAATAAAATAGGCGGGACACCACAACAATTTTTTTTTTTTTTTTTTTTTTTTTTTTCCTAATAAAGTACTGTAAACAATACTTTATTTATATTACAATCTAGCCTTATTGACTAATAAGTAAATACATTTCACCTAAATTACTACGTAAACATAATTCTAAGAATGCGTCCATTAACACTTACTTAGTTTTTATTAAGGCGAAGACACTTTGTTCATGTGTTCTTTATAAGCAGCACTTATCACTACATTTATTTATTTGTCTCTAAAACACTACACTAACTCAAATGGTTTCGTCCGTTTCAGTCTTCTTACTATATTAGTGATGTCAAGAAGCTGGATTGCCTCAACATTCACATGGTGATGAAGTCTGTTTTCGTGAGCTTCTGCATATTTTTGTATAACACGATCTACGTCGTCCATGTTTAGGTCCCGGTGTAGATCACAGTTCCGGATGTACCAGGGCGCATTGACTATCTCCCTGAGCACTTTGTTTTGAAATCGTTGGATGATCTGACGATTGCTCTTACTGGTACAGCCCCAGAGCTGTATACCATAAGTCCATACTGGCATCAATACCTGTTTGTATAGTAGGACTTTATTGTGTACTGATAGGGGAGAGTGTCTTCCAAGCAACCAGTACATTTTCTGGTAGCGTATTTTCAATTCCGATCTCTTTTTCTTGACGTGTGCTTTCCAGCGCAGCTTAGCATCAAGTGTCATGCCAAGGTATTTAGCTGTATTAGCGTATGGAACTTTTAGGCCATTAATAAATACAGGAAAATGTTGTGCTCTTTTATTTGTGAAGTCAACGTGAATTGACTTGCTTTCGTTTAGCTTAATTCTCCATTTTTTAGTCCAGGTAAGAACTTGATGAACTGCTATTTGGACTTTTTCAACAGCCTCTTCATGATTATTACCTATCGCCATAATAGCCGTGTCATCGGCAAAAGTGGCAATATGATTATTTTCCGTAACTGGGATATCACTGGTGTACAGTAGGTATAGGATTGGACCTAATACGCTTCCCTGTGGTACCCCAGCTTTGATGGGCCTTATTTCTGAGAAGGCGTCTTCGTGTCGAATGCGAAATACTCTGTTTAGTATGTATGATTCGAGAATGTCCGCAAACTGTCTCGGTAACCTAAGCTTTAGTTTATGTATGAGGCCGTCGTGCCAGACTTTATCGAAAGCTTGTGCTACATCAAGGAATATAGTAGAGCACACTTTCTTTTCTTCTATAGCTGTTTCGATTATATTGGATATCCTGTGGACCTGATCAATAGTTGAATGTTTTTCTCTGAAGCCAAACTGGTGTTCAGGTATAAGATTATTATTTTCTATGACAGGTTTAAGTCTTTTTAATAATAGTTTCTCAAATAGTTTTGCTATTATTGGCAGTAAAGAGATTGGTCTATATGAAGTCGGTTCTTGTGGTGGCTTGCCAGGTTTTGCTATCATGATTATTTCAGCTACTTTCCACAGATCAGGTACATATTTTAATCTAAATGCAGCATTTATAAGAGTTGTCAATTTTACAATCGCTTTGCGATTTAAATTCTGTAGGATTTCACCTGTTATAAGATCGTAACCAGGTGATTTTTTTGTGTTCATATGGGATCTAATCGTATTTAACACTTCCTTTGGTGTGACGGGCTTTATTCCTGAACTTTCGTTCTGTAATTTTGGTGGGAAATTAATAATTTCAGCGGAGTTCGATGATTCCATGTTAGGTTGAAATATCAACTCTAAGTACTGAGCGAACCTGTCAGCTTTTTGTTGGTTACTAATAGCCCATTTCCCATTTTCTTCTCTTATAGGAGGAATTTGTGAAATGGGTCTTTTAATATTTTTTGTCACTTTCCATAATGAGTTATCTGACTTATAGTCAGTAGTTAATTGACGTAAATAGTTATTTGTTAACGAGTTATTATAGCTTATTATTTCTCTTTTGAGACGTTTAGTCATGTTGTTAAGCTCAGTTTTGTCTTGAGGGCTTCTGGTTAGGTGCCATCTTCTCCGCTGCCTTCGTTTTAGCATAATAAGATTTATGATATATTCAGGGTACACAGTTCTTTTTATCAATTTTGGTTTCTCAGGAGTGTTTTTCCAAGCTGCCTGTTGTATACTTACGATAAATTTACTAACTTCTAGGTCTAATTGTTCAGTGGTTTTCAGCTGAACTCTTAATTCTATATTATTTTCTAGATCTAGTCTAAAACTATCCCAGTCTGTATACTTATTGACTAATATCGGATGTTTCTCATTATATAGTATACGTCTACTTAATGTTAATAATATAGTGGAATGGTCAGAGTTCATGTCATGACCCTCTTCAATAGTAAAATCACCCCTAGATATATTTTTACAGATGAAAAAATCGATCAGGTCTGGAATCCTATCAGGATCTGTGGGCCAGTAGGTTGGTTTCCCTGTAGATAAAGCTTCACAGTTTAACTCCTGAATGGCTTTGTATAGTTCCCGGCCTTTGGTATTAATAAGTCTAGATCCCCAGTTCTTGTGCTTAGCGTTGAAATCCCCGCCCACAATAAATCTTTGTCCGTGTTGGCTTAGAAAGCTTAAATACTCTTCTTTTTTAATGGAGTGTTTTGGAGGAGAATACAATGCAGCTATCGTAAGAGGGTAAAGTTTACACCTGACTCGTACTGATACTGCTTGTATTTCTGGATGTTCGTGCTTCATTTCTTCGTAGTGGTAAAGATTTTCTTTTATTATTACTGCACTGCCGCCATGAGCACTATTACTAGGATGCAATGCATGATATACTTTATATCCTTTAAAGCTAATGTGACATTGTCTGGTAAAATGAGTTTCTGATATCAAACATATGTCAATATTTTCTATGTTGAGGACTACTTGAAGTTCTTGTTGGTGCTTGAGTAGCCCATTAGCATTCCATGCCATGATTTTAAGTGCGTTATTCATTTTTGGTTTGATTTTTTACCAATGCCAGTCTTGGCTCCATTTTCTAGTCTTTGTAGTCGGCCATTAAAAGATGACATTATTTTAATAATTTCATCCAACTTGTCTGATAAATTTATATGTTGCATAGGTTGCATTGTATTGTTTACGTTGTTGTTAGAGTTATGTGTTTTAACAGTAGCTTGTGCATAAGTTATTCCTTCACTTCTGTCACGTGCCGTTGGTTTTTTTGGAGCAATTCGCTGCTGAGTTGACGCAGGTGCGTTTTTTAATGTTTTATTTTTAATATTTTGCATTTCTTTGGCAACTATGCATCCTCTATAGTTAGCGGGATGTGCTTCACCACAGTGCACACATTTTGGCTTTTCTTCTGCAGGTTTTTTGCAGTCTTGAGTGAGATGTTTTCCTGTACACTTCACGCATCGCGGTTCCTTACAACAATATTTATGAGTATGGCCATACGCCTGACATCTCTTACACTGTGGTACAAGTCTGGATGTTTTGATAGGCTGCACTTCAACCTTACATCCTAGTATAGACTTTATACCGTAAATTTTACTAATATCCTCGTCATTGTTGAAAGTTAACATGAACATATTGAGAGGCTCTCTCTTCTTCCAGCTGATTTTGTTGGCTGCGTCTATTATTTTTAAGGCCTTGTTTTTAAGATCCTCGATAATTCTTTCCGGCTTACATGTGTAATGCAAATTTTTGACCATGACTCTTATAGGCCTTTCTTGCTTGTTTTCGTAAGAATGCCACAGATGGCCACTTTTGGTTATTATGTTTCTGAGAGACTTGTAGGAGTCCTCATTGTGGGCATTGATTTTGACACATTTACCATTCATGATTTTAGTTGTAAATGCGTCTCCTTGGGGACTAGCAGTTATGGTATCAAAGAATGTTTGATAGTCTTCAATACCATCTACTATTATAGGTGGAGGGGGTGGAACCTTCTTAGTTCTGGCGTTTTTGGTAAGTAATGAGTCGGCCTTTTGGTGTTCTTCCGCTTGAGTAGGTGACGAGCTCAATTTCCTTTTCTTTCTACTTTTAACCCGTATCCACTCGGTTTCCTTAGCCAGATCTTCTTCATCTGTGCAGTATTCCGAGCATTGGGTGGAACTATCTATCGGAGTAGCTTTGGTTTTACTCGACTTGTTTTCTCTTTCATGAGTGAGACTCATAATTTGTTTCTGCAGTTCATCAATTTGACCCTGCATTTTTTGAATAATTTGACGAAGATTAGCATTTTCAGCTTTCTCTTCACTGTATGCTTTAAACAGTAAGTGTTCATTCTCCGTTTTGAGCTTGATTGGACTTGATGTCATTTTTAATGCTAACGAGACCTTCGCCTTAATAATAATTTACCTTGCACTGCGACGGTTGCGTCACTGCGGCGCGCGTTCGGCCGAAGCACGATGTTTTGCGACGTTGACACTTTGCACCAATCAATTAGAACACGCGCAACGCGACTATTCTGAACGGTAGTCCAAACGGAATGACGGAATTCGTGACCACAACAAATAGCCACTTTTTTTAAATTACAAGAGCCTCACCTTTACACTGGACATTGCTTTAGGCGAACTTCGGCCACGCTTTTGGCTGATTCAGGAGCCAACCTCACAACATTAAAACATCATGGCGGCTGGAAGTCAAACACGGTCGCGGAAGGATATATTGAAGATTCGATCGAAAATAGGTCTAAAACCTGTAAACGCATTAATACAAAGCATAAACTTTAATCCTGATCCTTATGCAGACCCGCGCCCCTCTACTTTCAAAGACACAAAATACAAATATCATTGAAAATTCGGTAAGAAGCCGCACCGAGTCGCCAACGTTTACTAATAGTATTGTCTCGTCACAGTCCAATGAAGAAATAGAAACGAACTCGAGTCAAACTCAAATCGCAAACTCCACGGTATCACTTCCTAATAAAACTATAAATTTTCAAAATGTAACTTTTAATAACTGCAATTTTAAATTTTAGTAGATACTTATTGTTTGCAAATATATGTGGTTTCATTTTTATTCAAATTGTATTTTTTTATCTCTAATAATGTTCTCGCTGCTAAGGTGAAAAGTTGTATGTGTCACGCGAGAGAAAAGTTATTTCCAGCTCGTGCCTTTGAATCCCTCGCAACGCTCAGGATTCTAATGTAGAATCACTCGCTAACGCTCGTGATTCAATTATTAGAATCCTTCGCTTACTCGGGATTCAAAATTAGCACTCGCTTGGAAAACCAACTTTCCTCTCTAGTTGAACAAATAACTATTGTTTTATTATTTTCGATACAATAAATTGTAAAAAGAATGTAAGTACAGGAACATTGTTAAACTATAAAAATACTATTGAAAGAGCCCAGCCGTAAGATCTACAAAAAAATCGGCTCTATCGCGCTGCCCCCTCCCGACTTGCTCTGCACTCGTCCTTTCGACTCCAACCTAAGCCACAGAATAAATAATAGTACACTAAGCGGCGCGCGCACTTCAGTCGTGCCTACTACGTTTCGCTGTGTTCACGTTTCTGTGCGTTATTGTAAGTATTATTTGCGACCACACCCCCTGACCCCTGCTCGATTATTGGACCTTTTGATTGCTTCTCGATAACCTCGGCACGTTTATTGGACTGTGATTTACAACTATGGAGACTGGACGCCATTGTGTGATGTGCCCAAGATCTGTTTTACGACAAAGGCGACACATATTACAAGATACTTTGGTTCAAAGTAGTCCTGAGTTAGCGGCCTACATTTCGCAAAATGGATTGATATAAGTAGGTCATAAAACAGTAATTAGTATATCGGTGTACACATTGAAGAAGTGTGCAACTTAGGTATAAGCAAGTAGATATTGTTATGATGCTTTTTACCCGAATGCGAAAAGTGAGGGTAATGTTTTTCGCGCGTTTGTATGTGTGTATTTATTTATCTATGCATGTAGTTTTGTGTTACTACCTACAGGCCTGACGACTGGACCGATTTTGATGAATGGGGTCTTAAATGAAAGGTATTGACCTCCCGATGGTTATAGGCTAGATAAAACGTTGAAAAAATAATATGGCGGACACTAGGCGCCATATTGTTTGAAAAATAAAAAACGAATGATCAATGTAACGAACGATCCATCAATACGTGTTCATTATTTTATTTCATTCAAAGCCTAATATATTTTTAGGCACATAAATAATGTATCGTAGGTATACTATTGTTTATTTGCCTTCAATGATAACTTAAATATGTTTCTTTTTCAGGTAATATTTAATAACGTCATGGCAGTATGTCATAGATGCTGGCAGCGAGCGAATAATGCTGTTCGTCAACAACGCCGTGAGGTCGCTCCCTCTGTTGTTGAAGGTCCAGAACCAGAGCCTCAAATGGATATTGACAATCGAGAACTCCCCAATGTTGCGTCAGTTCAAGATCCTCAGGACAGTCCAGAACAAGATACTCATGAATTCTATGTTCGTGATTACATATAAGCACCAAATACTTCATACGTCTGTATGTATAGGCAATGTAGACAAGAAAATCTAAGACGAGTTCCTGTGTCTATGAAGCTACATTTGATATGTCATTATCGATTGTATGTTCCTCCAAGTTCGCGAATATGCGAAGAACACTTAACTAACTATAACCTGGAAGAGTTAGTGGATAACGTAAACGTTACACATTATTTTAATGCTTCCTTTGTTAGTAACATGACAAACATGCTAATTGAAGCTGTTAACAATAAATGTAGATTCGATTTTGAATCTTTAACGACAATAAATGATAGTGAACTTCATTTTTGGACCGGAGTTACTTTAGAACAGTTCAACTGTATTCTAGAAGAAACGCCATCTTTCGCAGAAAAAAGCAGACGTCCGCAATCAGTTCTCGGTGCTTATCTCACAAAACTAAGAACTGGAGAATCCAACGAGAGATTAGCTACGCTTTTCGGTGTAACACGTCAAGTGTTAGAATATCGTTTGAAAATAGCGCGACAATGTTTGACGAGTGATTACGTTCCGAGACATCTTGACCTAGGTCATGTGTCAAGAAATGAGCTTCTGGACAGAAATCTATTTTAAGCACAAAATATTTTTTCAAATGAGGACAACACATAATTAATTATTATCGCAGATGGAATGTTCCATCTGCTTTTTTCAATGTACACATAATGTATGTGTACATAGAAAATAGCAGCATTTTTTTATTTCATAGAAAAAGTTATAGCCTCCACAAGTTTCGTAACTTATTGAAACCATTTTTATTAGTTAGCAGCGACGGGTACATCTTAGATGTATTGGGCCCATTCCCTGCAACGACACCAGATGCAATTCATCATCATCATCATCATCATCAACCTATTCTAGTCCACTGCTGGACATAGGTCTCCCCTAATGAGCGCCATAGCGCCCTGTCTTCAGCTGCAATTATTATGCAGAAAATAATGAACGACGAAGAGCATCAGTTGCATTGGTTACTGCATAGAGGGAGGCGTGGATGTTCTCTCGTTGGAGACCATGGTGAGGGCCATGGTCTCCGACGGGAGCAAGTGGCACGCCGCCGCCTCTTTCTGCGAGCAGGTAATGTGCGCGAAAGAGACGGCGGAGAGGGAGCGGGAGAGAACCCTGCCCGTTTCGCAGTCTGCGACGAGGACGCCGCAGACTCATCTACGCCCGGGACTACCGACCTCCATGATCGGGGCCTGAGGACGGCAGTTGACAACTCACCATCCTTACAGATAGGTTGTGCAGATGGGTTGTGGAGGCGGTGAATGGGAAGTTCAAAAACCATATACCAATAATTTTTGAAGACCTATCCATACACATATGGGTTTGATGAAAAAAAAAATTCAGTTTCAGTTCTAAGTATGGGGAGCCCCCAATTTTTTTTTTTTTTTATATTTCGGACACGTCAATTTGACTTCACCTCGCCTGATAGTAAGCTGAAGGTAAAGTCTCAGGAAAGAGGGTTACCATTACATACACGTACCATGTTAACAATGGTGGCACTCAGCTTGACGGCCTCATCAGAAGAGGATTGTCGTCGCAGCACCGCGTGACACCCACCGGTCCCACTAGTGCTGCGACCACAATCCCCCTGCTCGGCTATGCACTTGCTGACCCTTGAACGCAATCAAACCGAAATTGGATTACTATGGAGGGTTTTTCGCAATCGTGCACGGTGGTACCCTCCCGGCCGAATTTTGTGACAAATTTGTCTCATCAAATTTCTACCACCAGTGATTTTGTCCCAGTCATGTTATTGTTTTTTTTTATATTTTTGTGTGAAAATCTTAATGCGGTTCCACATAATACATCTACTTACCAAGTTTCAATGGCTTAGTTCTTATAGTTTCGGAAAAAAGTGGCTGTGACATACGGACGGACAGACAGACAGACATGACGAATCTATAACGGTTCCGTTTTTTGCCATTTTGCAACGGAACCCTAAAAATCCACACACTCCATTCATTGTTTCTGTAGTTCGCAAGAATTACGGTAGATAGCTCCACGTCGCGTTAAGACGTATAAATAATAATTATTATAGAATATCTGGTGTAGTGTGTAGGTGGCTCAGTTGGTCAGAGCGTTCCCCCTGTAAGGGACTGGTCGCGGGTTCAAGTCCCGTCCTAGATGTTCTCTTTTTCCGATCTAAATCTATCGGTATCGCTCGTAGAACACACATCAATTATGCGTTTTAGAAAAATATTCAATGTACAGTTTTAGTCTCGTTACGATTTGATTATATGTATAGAAAGTAGGCATAGTAATTGCTTCCAAAGGAGAATGCCCATTCTTGGTTGCGCTTTTAGACGTTCGCGTCAATATTTCAAATGTTAAAAAATAATATTGATTATAGTATGACTTTTCAACACTAAATCGCTTCTATAGAACTTGGGGTTTGAATTTTTTTAATTAGTTTGAAAAATCGTTTCCATTTTAATTTAATTGTTACCATTATATAAAATAAACCATTGGTGGTAGAATGCAAATATACTAATCTTTTTAAAATAAAATGGTTAAATAATAATACGCGATACTAATTCGCGATGTCACATTCAAATATATTGCAATTATGAAATCTTAATATTTCGTGTATGTATTCGTAGTTTATTAGTGATAATCAGTTAAAGTTGTAAAATAATGTGTGCTTCAGTGGTAGTTTTCTCTTAATTTATACACGGTATCCCTGTCTTACTCAAACAGCAGTTCAACAGTGTGTCACAATATTTTCTTGTTATTGTTGTTTTTCTCGTTGTAATCATTTTATTTCTCAATAACCCTAAGTTCTGTTACAATATGCGTTTATATTTCAGATAATACTTAATGCAGGCTATTTAATGCAGTTTAAACTTATGTGACAAAGCAAAAAAAAGTGTGCAACCGATTTCCATACTGACATGGGCATTGTCCTTTCAAGGTCCTTTCATTAGGCATTCTTGTTTCTGCACAAACAATTTTACGGTTACCGCCTCAGTCTGTCACCTAGTCACGATTGTGGCTGACATCCGATCCCTATCGATCGTTAATAGATCTGAAAAAAGTGCCCTGTTTACAGCAATAGACGTTTCCCCTACTACGTTTTTCATCTCCATGTCTTTTGATTAGAAACGCCTGCGAAAAGTATAAGAGCAAAAGTTATGATCTAAAACATTTTGCTATTTTTAACTGATCAGATGATTTAACTGATCTATTTGACTATTTTTGGCATGCTCTTCGGAACTCAAGGCATTTCGCCTGCAAGCCAGCTGATTGGGGAGCTGATGGGCGGAACTCTAGTGCAACTTTCCTCTCGGTATCAGGGATCAGACGATAGTCGCGCCCACAAAAGACAAATAAACACAATCATGAAAAGGAGGAGAGCGTATCGCGGGCTCCAAATTCTCCACAATGCAAGCTTTGGATGGAACCAGGATTGCCGCTCTCATGATGATGATGGCTTACCGTAAACAGAATCGTTTCAATTGCATCAATCGGTACAATTCAACAATTATTTCTTGACTATCGATCGGTAAGGTTGAACTAGTCTTAAGGCTGACTAAATTGGGTGTATGCGACCACATTAAGACGATGAAGATATTTTTTTTTGTATGATATAGTGCTAACAAGATAGGTATGTTAAATTTAACGGTCTTTTTAATTTGGGCAGAAATCCCTTCGGAGACAGAGCGGGGGCGGTTATGTCATGCTTGAACCGACTAAAAGTGCACGCCGTTTCGGGTCTACAGACGCCGGGGTGTAAGGTTGCCCATAAAGCATTTCCCTCGAACCCCGACTGACCTTGGGTTTCGAGATGGCCCCCTCGGTTGCAATACTTTTTTTTTTCTTTTTTTTTCGTGCGGAAATCCCTTCGGATACCTCCCCGCCGGCCAGCGGGGCGGTTATTTCGGAACCGACTAAAACCGCACGCCATCTCGGGTCTTAAAACGAACCAAATGTTTTGTTCCGTTGTCGTTGTCTAATAGTGTGCCTACAGTGCATACATAGGTAATTTATCACAAGCACATGTTTGGGCGCGAACCGCCATCTTGTGTAACAGAAAATCACGCGAACGAATTTTATTGGTCATAAATACTTTTTCGCAATAATATTGTTCACTGGACATAACTTTAATGTCACCGAGCAGTTTTATTATTTGGATTTATTACTGTTGCGGGTTCTGATTGTATTCAAGGTTAATTTTCTAAATGGATTATTATGAAAACTAATAATTTTGTCAATAAAATTTGTTGGTAAAGGCGTTGAAGCAATTCAATTTACAACCACTCGAGTTACACACTACCTACTCTGAATTCGCAGCATTTAGCAGTTCAAGAAAATGAAATTTTAAAGCAAATAGTAGCTTAACTTTTTCAATTGATTTAGTACGGAAAAAGTGAACATCAAGGACGGAACTTTAAACCACGATCAGTCCCTTACAGGGGGTCGGAGAATTTAGAATATCTAGGTGTCCATGTAGCTCAGTTAGTCAGAGTCCGCCCTCTATAAGGGACTGGTAGCGGGTTCAAGTCTTGTTCTGGATGTCCACTTTTCCCGAACTAAATCTATTCTGTAAAAAAAATCTTCGGGACCAACCCATCTCGTCTGCAAGCCGGTACACCTGCTGATGGACGGACGACGCTCTGGAGCAGGCTTTCGTCTCGGGGTTAGAAGGTCAGATGGTAGTCACTTCCTGTTGGAGAGTGAACTTGAGCTCAGAATTTAAAAAAAAGCGGCGGTAGCCCGGTTGCGTACGTAACGGACTACTGAGACGAGGTCTCGAGTTCGATCCCCAGTCGCCCCAGGCACACACCTCTGACTTTTCGTAGTTATGTGTGCATTAATAAATGTTAATAATTGCTCGCTTAATAATGTGCCCGGTAGATGGCAATAGGCTCGCCCCCTATTACATTGGGACCTCAACTTAACTGGCGAATCGTGGGTGTGTAATACACCTCTTGCCCCCTTGAATAGGTTATCAGAGGCTTCCTATACCATTAACACCGATTTGGAGAGGATCTGCGATTCGAGTAAGAACTACGGACTCACGATAAATCCCACCAAAACGCAAGTCGTTGTTATTGGCAGCCCCAGCATGGTCTCGAGGATGAACTTGTCGCAACTGCCCCAAGTTCAGTTTGACGGAGCCGTGCTGCCGATACAGGACTGTGTTAAAAACTTGGGTATTTATTTCGACAAGACCTTCTCCTGGGGCATCCAAATCCAAGAGACAAGTCGTAAACTCTTTGCGTCAGCGGGTTCTCTACGGAGGCTGAAGAACTTTCTTCCAACTGCCACTAAAATTGCGCTCGCACAATCCCTTCTTCTTCCAGTTCTAGATTACGCCGATGTCAGCTATCCTGATCTCACTGAGGAGCAACTTGATAAGCTTGAGCGTCTTCAAAATTTCTGCATAAGATTCATATTTGGTTTACACAAATATGATCACGTATCTGAATTTCGTAACAGACTCAAGTGGCTTCCAATTCGACTTCGCAGGGATTCTCACATACTGGCATTATTATACAAGGCTATGTTTAATCCTAAGACCCCCACTTATCTAAGGGAGCGCTTTAGATACCTCAAGGATACACATAATAGAGTTTTGAGGTCGTCTGAGAATTTGGAACTAGAGATGCCAGTGCACTCCATTGCATTAGTGCGATCCGCCTGTGGAATGCACTGCCCTTAAATATTAGACAGGCAAAATCACTTTATACATTTAAAAGTATGTTGAAAAACCACTACTTAGGTATTATCCAACCATCATGAGTATTCATGAGGGAAAATTACGTAGGTACAAAAATTTTCAACTCTGGGATATAGGTTGTACTTATTTAAATTTATCTATATGATTTTTAATTTATTTACTATTTTAGTATGGAGTATTGTAATTTATATGTATGTTTTTCTTTTCTTCTTATTACTTTTCTTATTACTCTTTATTTATATTTGTCTATTTCATCCTGACAACTACACCACCGTCTAAAAGGCATGTCTTGAAATATTTTTTTTCCATCCTAAGGTTGCCTGGAAGAGATCGCATTTAGCGAAAAGGCCGCCCATTGTGCATTTAACTGAGTTACTGTTATTCATACTAAATTGTGTTCAAATCTAACGTTGGTGTACAATAAAGAGTTGTCTATCTATGTATCTATCTATCTCTGCCTACCCCTTCGGGGATACAGACGTGAAGTTATGTTATGTGTTATGTTTTTTGATAACTCCGCCACATTAATTCAATTAAATTTTTAAGCAATTAGTTTGCTTACTTTTCCTACAGATTTAGATCAGAAAAGAGAAAATCTTTTTTTTTTATACCACTAAGGTGGCAGACAAGCACACGGCCCACCTGATAGGAAGCGGTTACCGCGGCCTATGGACGTGTGCAACACCAGTGGCGTCACACTCGCGCTGCCGACCCTGTAAAGGAAAGGGGATGGGAAAGGAGTTTGGGAGGGGATGGGAAAGGAGTTTGGGCTCCGTCACTCTCACTCACCAAACGGAACGCAACAGTTCAAATACTGTTACTTGGCGTCGATATTCTGTGAGAGGGTGGTACTTCCCCGGTCGAGTCGGCCCATTCATGCAACGGCCGAAATGACTGTTGCTTGACTCTACCACCTATGAAATCTAGGACGGGACTTGAACCCGCGACCAGTCATTTACAGATGATGGTGTATACATGTCGTCTAATTCGCGCGTGTGGTTGTCCGCTCCTTCAGCGAGATTTAAGGCACCTCTATTCCTCCTCCGAGTGTTTTTCCAACTCAGTTGAGTTCGGCTTTCGATCTAACTACGAAACGGATGAACTGAGATAGTTTCAGTGAAGCGACTCCCATTTGACCTTCACAACCCATTGATATCGAAGTTCTATAGTTAGAATAGACATAAACATAACATAAACTCACGCCTATGTCCCCGAAGGGGTAGGCAGAGGTGCTAGCACCCACATTTCGCCAGTTTATGTTTAGGTCCCAATGTAATAGGTGGCGAACCTATTGCCACTAACCGGGCACTTATAAACCTGCGATAAATACACACATAACTTCGAAAAGCATCGATAAGTCATTGGTGTGTACCATGGTAAAACCTGGGATCGAACCCGAGACCTCGTCTCAGCAGTCCATTACCCATACCACTAGGCTATCGCGGTACCTATTCTACCTATTCTATTCTATTCTATTTAATAGAATAGAATAGAGTAGAATAGAATATACTTTATTGTACACCAACAAAGAAATTACACAATTGCTTAACTTAGCTATCTATACATCTATACATACTACATCCATACGACCTCCGTGGCGTGGTGGTAGTGAACGCGACTGCTACGCAGGAGGCACGGGTTCGATCCCCGCTCAGTGCAAATATTTGTGTGCATGAATATGAATATTTGCATTGGTCTGGGAACACCCATGAGCTATGTCTATAACCTTGGTTCTCTGTCGGATGTATTCGTTACGAATCCTATCCTTCAGAGAAACTCGCTGAGTGGCTTTGAACTAGTGGACCAGCCCTACCGTGAGTGTCCACGTCTCAACTCCGTAGGTCATTACGGGTAGGACGCACTGATTGAAAACTTTCGTTTTCAAACACTGCGGTATGGATGACGAGACCTAACCTAATCGCTTACCACTTATCCACGAGCCCTTCCTTTTGAATTTATAATCCGTTATCAGTCTTGTACAATAACAAGCAACCGTCAGAAACTGACTCGACCTGAATATACTCAATGAAATAATTCGACTCAACCGCTCCAGATCGCGCTACCGAAATAGAATGACTGATAACTTTTAAGATAATAACGTTGACCGTTACTACAATAGTTATGTTTATGTAACGGTATGCAGTTCGTATTTTTAAGGTTCCAATAACCGCCCCCGCCGGCCAGCGGGAGAGTTTATGTCGGGCTTGAATCGACTAAATCGGCACGCCGTCTCGGGTCTTCAGACGCCGGGGTGTAAGGTGGCCATAAGGCATTTCCCTCGCACCCCGGCTAACCCAGGGCCGTCTCCGGTTTCGAGATGGCACCCTCGGATTTGGGAACCACGGTGCTCCCATCTTGCCCCGACCTCGAAAGGAAAAAGATGTACCCTTATAGAATCAATTAGTCCTTTTTAGGGATTTTCTTTAGAAAAGCCCTATTGCTATCGAATTGTCGTCGACGTCGTCGACGTCATCGGTGTCGTCGACGTCGTCGTTGCCAATTTTCTGTCACGGTTTTGGGTATGAAGGAGATGAGCTATCGAGTTGCTGTTTTCGGTAATAATCGCAAAAAAAAAAAAAACGCAAAATCGAAAATCCCTTGTATTCGGCTGAGCTCGTCTTAGGAATTCAACTTGTTTTTAGGTTTTGTATGTGCCTTTTTGATGGTCTATCATATTATTACAAACTAGCTGACACCCGCTGCTACGCCGGCGTGGAATTCTGCCATGGGAAACTATTCCCAGGATAAAAAGTAGCCTATGTGTTCTTAGATAATAATCTATCCCTGTACCAAATTTTAGCCAGCTCCGTTCAGCCGTTAGAGCGTCATTAATAAACATCCAAACATTCAACAATCTTTTTTTTTTACGTGTGGACACAGTGTGGCACCGGTGGGGTGGTGCCAGCGATGAGGTGGTTATGTCAGAATCGAACCCACTAAAACCACACGGTGTTCTTCCCAAGCGTCCATTGCCGGGAACCCCGAGTACGCCCTCGAAGTCACAAACTTCACATTTATGAAATTAGTGGGATAGGATGCAAAAGTTTCAGACAATGTATGTTACTCAATCTCACTTAATGTTGTAAACTACTTAGCCCGTTTACGGCCGTCTGTGGCGTAGCGGTAGTGCATTCGACTATTACGACAGGGGGCACGGGTTCGATTCCCGTTCAGTGCAAATATTTGCATGCATGAATATGTTTATTTGCATTGGTCTGGGTGTTTCTATGTATGTACCTATTAACAAAAAAAAGCATACCTATATGTATGTTTATCCGCATTCTGTAACCCATAACACAAGCTACTTAAACTATGCTTACTTTGGGTGTTTTTTTTTTTTTAATATTTAGGACACGTCAATTTGACTTCACCTCGCCTGATGGTAAGCTGAATGTAAAGTCTCAAGAAAGAGGGTCACCATTACATACACGTACCATGTTAACAATGGTGGCACTCAGCTTGACGGCCTCATCAGAAGACGATTGTCGTCGCAGCACCGCGTGACACACACCGGTCCCACTAGTGCTGCGACCACAACCCTCCTGCCCGGCTATGCACTTGCTGACCCCTTAAAGCCCATTAAAGCCTGCGCCAGAGTCTCATACGCCAATCAATAGGCTTGCAAGTGAGGTTGTCTTGGGCCTCGAAGGTTTTAGTAGTAGGCCCAAAATGACCCAAAAGATTCTCATTATTTCGTCCCTTTACTTACAAATAACAGAACAGACACATTTTCTGCAACAATAAGTTTACCAAACCGTCCAAGGAGTTCGGCCAAGGTCTAGCGGTTCTCACGAGTTAAATAATAATCATTATTACGCATTATTATGCATAATGTGTAACAATGAAACAAACTATTATATGAATAAAGACTTTAGTCATTGTTCATATAAAGATTTGTTGGTCGATAATAACCAGTATACTTAGTACGCGGCGATAGCCCAGTGGCATACGTAACGGACTGCTGAGACGAGGTCTCGAGTTCGATCCCCTGTCGCCCCGGGTACACACCTCTGACTTTTCGTAGTTATGTGTGTGCGTTAACAAAAATGTTAATTATCGCTCGCTTAATAACGTGCCCGGTAGATGGCAATAGGCTCGCCTTCTATTACATTGGGAACCTATTATATAACTGGCGAATTGTGGGTGTGTAATACACCTCTGCCTACCCCTTCGGGGATACAGACGTGAAGTTATGTTATACTTAGTACTTACTTTTTTTTTATACCACTCAGGTGGCAGGTAAGCTCACGGCCCACCTGATGGGAAGCGGTTACCGGGGCCTATGGACGTGTGCAACACCAGGGGCGTCAAACTCGCGTTGGCGACCCTGTAGAAACCTTCTAATGCCCTTCTTGAAGAATCCCATATTGTAGTCGCTTGGGAAGACCACAGCAGGGAGATCATTCCACAGCCTGACGGTGCGCGGAATAAAGTGCCGTTCATATCTTACTAAACTCTAGTAAAACTTACGAGCTTTGCCTTACGGTTTCACCCGTCATATTCGGTTCTATTCCACCGACCCGTCACCCGCTACCATCTTTGTCAACTTTAGTTCTTACTGCTCGGCTCCTAAGTGTCAACGTGATGCTAACCTTATAATCTTCCCCAGGAACTGGGATATAAAATTCAAAAAGGATTTTTCAACTTGCACATGGTTATTTGTTTATTTATTTCATATGATGGCCTCAGTGGCGTAGCGGTAGTGTATTCGACGGTAGTGGTTTGATTCCCGCACAGTGCAAACATTTGTATGCATGAATATGTCTATTTGCATTGGTCTGGGTGTTTCTGTGTATAATATGTATGTATTTAGAAAAAAAAACAGTATATAGGTATGTTTATCCGCATTCTGGAACCCATAACACAAGCTAGTTAAACTATGCTCACTTTGGGTCTAGAAAGCGCTGTGTAGAATGTCGTAGAATATTTATTTATTTATTATTTACCAATGCTAAGATGGTGATGATTTTTTTTATAGCACTTAGATGACAGACTAGCACACGGCCCACCTGATGGGAAGCCTGAAGATACCGCTGCCTATTGACGTGTGCAACACCAGGGGCGTCACACTCGCGCTGCTGACCCTGAAATACCTTCCAATGCCCCTCGTGAAGAACCCCATATTGTAGTCGCTTGGGAAGACCACAGCAGGGAGATCATTCCACAGCCTGAGGGTGCGCGGAATAAAGTGCCTTTCATACCTAACTGAACGCACCGTTTCCGGTCGCAACGTGTGAGGATGAATGCCTGTCTGTGGCGAACGGTGCGATGATAGAATGAATTACTGTGCGCTGCGATATCTACCTTTTTTGTACATCATTGCTCTAAACGGCTATAGACGTTCACCTTGACAATGCATAGCGTGGCAAACGTCTATAAACGCTCCGATATAATAACCTCTTACCAACAGACTAGTCATCTTCTATTTAACACCTCTGTCATTGCTTTTTAGGGTTCCGTAACACAAACGGAAAACGGAACTCTTTACAATCACGCCGTTGTATGTTCGTCTGTCGTCAAGACCTCTTTCTCAGGAACACGTGGAGGTATTAAGTTGAAATTAATATCGAATAATAAACTCTGCAACTTATTATGGCTGTGAAAAAATCAATCTTTTATATCAACGCAATTAAAAGACGTTTATTTAGCATGTTTAGACAATCGCAAGGGAATCAAAATCTATAGGTATAGTCACCATGGGGTGTCTGTTGGGTAACCTCCTCGAGTGTCGCTCCGATTCCGATCCCGCTGCAGTCCGGGGGGAACGGAATCGGAGCGGCCGGTACACCCTGGGCGGCGGTCAATGGCTTCCCCTTCACCCCTTCATAGGGTTGGCATTGATCGTCGGCCAATACCCAACGTGGCGGGAACACATCGCTCTCCGTACTCCTCTGCTTTCAGAGGAGACAGGATGAGCGATGCTGTTAGTGGTGAGATGGCCCAGGGTCAGCCGGGGTGCGAGGGATATGCTCTATGGGTAACCTTACACCCCGGCGTCTGAAGACCCGAGACGGCGTGCGGTTTTAGTCGGTGCAAGCCCGACATAACCGCCCCCGCTGGCCGGGGGGGTATCCGAAGGGATTTCCGCACGATAAAAAAAAAAAAAAAAAAAAAAAGGTATAGTCACCATCAGAAATAGCTGAACACTAACAAAGTTACAAACAATCTTTACATTGAAATTGCGTAGTATGTGTCGAGTAAGGTTGGCTGATAGGAAGAGGAATACAGATATACGAGAATGGTGTGGCCTGAAAGAGAATGTTGTTGCAAGAATTGAAAAGGGATGCTAAGGTGGTTTGGGCACTTGGAACGAATGATTACTGAGCGAATGACACACTAAGTATACTAGGACGGTTACCAGCTTCGCAATCAACCCAAACTTAAGCGTAGCGACATTTGCCTATCCAACAATAGGTCAACGTGACCGGTCGACTTTTTCCATTGATTTGGTTTTTTGGTGATTATTCCTCGACGGTAAGCCCGATCTGGACATTCGACCCCTTACGACACTCAGTAATGTCTACTTGATCACCGTGCCAAATTTGGTCGAGATCGGTCAAACGGTCTCCGAGGAGTATCATTTGTTTGAAATGCAACTTTTAAACCAAAGACGTTTCGCTCGCCTTCGGCTCGCTACGCTTAATAAGGCAGATGTATGTGGGCAGGCAAGCCAGGGTCGACCTCGCAGAACATACACTGATCAAATTAATGAGGTATTGAAAATATTTGCAGGTCAAAAGCACTCGAAACCGGCGGGCTTGCATGAAAGGTTTAATTACAGTGAAGGAAGCTCGTGAAGTGTGTAAGGACAGAAGCAGATGGCGGGCTGTTCTCCCTACTGGGCTGGTCTCCGCCTACCCTGGAGGGAAAAAGACGTGAGTATATGTATGTATGTTTATATACTTTTCTAATCTTCAGAGGACAAATTTAACGTTTTTCAATTTTTGCTTATTATTTTATGTAAAGTTTTAGAGCTACTACGGTGGTCGGTTACTTGGAATATGCCGATGGCGACTGTACCCTATATGTTACATACATTATAGGATTCGTTTGCGGCTATTGGGGTTTCCCCAGATGTGTCCAGCCCGTTGTCACTTCAGTTTGCTACAAGTTATATTGGTTACTCTTGTTCCAAAAGTAACGTTAAGTGCATCACTTACTTAATCCAGTTGTGAACGGACCCTCAGAGCACGAGTCAGACTCACACTTGACCTGTTTTTTATATAGTAAAACAATGAACCAAGAAACAAGTGCCGCAGCTAAATAGTTGAATAGCATGTCTCACAAAAACAGGCGATGATACATTGTGAAGTTTTTGCGAAGCAATTTGACTCCCAGTATGACCTGTGATTTGTGAATCTTGAAATAGTACAATGGCGGTCTTGTAATTTTTTTGCGAATGTTTTCTTTTTAGTCAGTTTTAAATTGGTTTTCTTTCCATTCCGTGGATAACAATGTGTATTGTATGTTGTACAAGTATATTTCAAGTAATAGTATGTTATGATAAGGAATATAAAAAATATGAATTTAAAAACACTAGCCAATCAAATGATTATCTCCATCTTCAGACCCTGGATACCATGTAGCATCAGAGTATTTTACTAGAACAACAAAACAAATGAGCCCTAACTCGATTGGTTTATCTTGGTTAGTTCAGGAGTTCTTATATAGACCCCTTCCGACTCCATCATCAGACCAGCTTCATAGTACCATATTATCGCATTGCCACATTTGTCATTGCCAAAAAGTCCTTTTTAACGTCAGGAAGTGATTTTAATTAATCTTCCAAGATTTGATCCATACTACCTAACAGAGCAAGTTAAATAAAAGGTTGTAATTTTTTTTTCGAAGAATATTAGTAACCGAAATTACTAATATTCCCCCTAACCCCTCCAGCTAAGCTAAATTGCTTGTGTTAGGAGTGGGTTCACGTCGGTAGTGTAATGGCCAGGATTGGAACCCGGGACCTCTCGATCGTAGGGTCGACTCCTTAACCACTAAGCTAGCGACGCTTCATCAATTAGATACAGATGACCATAGAACCTCCTCCTTTTTGAAGTCTGTTAAAAATGAAAACGTTATAAGACAGACGTACAGTCTGCGGAAAAATAGACTTTACAGATCTGAGAAAAAAATATCTGAAGAACATGAAGCGTCGGTAGCTTAGTGGTTAAGGAGTCGACCCTACGATCGGGAGGACCCAGGTTCGAATCGTGGCTATTACACTTCTGACGTGAACCTACTCCTAACACAAGCAATTAAGCTTAGCTGGAGTCGTTAGGGAGAATGTTAGTAATTTCGGTAACTAATATTCTTAAAAAAAAAACGTATATAAAAAAAATCACCATCTTAGCGTGGTTCCCGGTTCGCTTACTTCTCCTTCCTATTTGATTCGCCTTATACGGGTTTTATAGGACCGTCTGACTGATCCTACATTCGAAAGGAAAGTCGGCACCAGAGTGTCGTTCGTCAATCAGCAGGTGTGCCGGTTGGATTAGTCCAGGAAGGTCTTGGACCCCATACACAATTTAGTAGTTATTATATGATGAAGCCATTCTAGTCTACAATAGCGCCAAGTTGTGTGAGTGTGTGGTGTGACACACAGACATAACAGACCGATTATTTCTGATTTATTTTGGAGCCAAATTTACCTCATAAGTTATGAAGCTCAAACGGGGCCGAACTAAGGCTGACAACCTGTACGAATAACTGCGTAACTGCATCCTTTCATAAAATAAATAAATAAGTTAATAGAAGTAGAATTGTTTGTTTATTTATTGAATTTTAAGCAATATTATTCTTTTCGCGTAACAAATTAATATTAGCACTGAATCCAAACCTGTCTAAAAACTGACAACTAATACGTCAAAATTGTTATATTTCTTACCTACTCGTGAAGTTACCATGGCGGCGAGTGACGACTGGCTTGAAACTTTGCTTCAAGGCCGTATCTATGCTTGTGTGAGTGTATGTATGTATGTACAGAGCAAAGAATAGGATAGTGCATATTACCAAGTGACTAGAAAGAAAGAGATCGTGCGTCATAGATAAAATTAGTATTCTGTCTGGTATCATATATAATCATCTTATGTCTGTGGTGTGACACATATATATATCAAACAGTGCTTTTTTTTTTTTTTTTTTTTTTTAAAAAAAAAAAAAAAAAAAAAAAAAAGCACTGTATTTTACTTTGTTTATTATATTATAGCAGAAAATGGTCGCTTTACAATGATATCTCAACTAATTTATCACAAAATACGTCCAATGCACATAATATCTCGCCTCGTTGTCGAGGCCAAGAACTCAATTGTCTGTCCTCAGCCTATATTATAGTGTAAAAAAATCTAATGACTAAGGCCAAGTCTTAGTTAGGAAAAACCCTATTCATTTACGAATATGGACTTATCAATGATACAGACCAGAAAATTAAAACACAAGAAAGGTTTCTAAACTCTGGGTCTATATGAGGCCTACAAAGACCTTTGGGCCCAAGCCACACACATGCAAGCCGGATCTGTAACGCGAGTCTCGTAAAAGCCATATAATACAATCCATAAGAAGAGGGAGAGGGATCCATGAGAGAGGAGTCCTCTCTCACCGGCGGCGGCACAAGTGCCCGTCGGCCCCTGCGTTAGCAGTTGGCTAACCCACCCCTGGATCCCCCAGGACCCTACGGCGGCTCTTCCTGTTTCCTCTGAAAGCAGAGGAGTACGGAGAGCGATGTGTTTCCGCCATATCGGATATTGGCAGACGATCAATGCCATACCCCATGAAGGTGAAGCCATTGACCGCCGCCCAGGGTGTACTGGCCGGTCCGATTCCGTTCCCCCCGGGCTGCGGCGGGATCGGAATCGGAATAACACGCGAGGAGGTTACCCAACACACACCCGGACACTTGGGAAGGACACCGTGTGGTTTTAGTCGGTCCGATTCCGACACGCCCTATTTCATTTTTATTTTTTATTTAAACACAACTACGAAAAGTCAAAGGTGTGTGCCCGTGGCGACTGGGGATCGAACTCGAGATCTCGTGTCGGCAGTCCGTTGCTTAAGCCACTGGGCTACAGCCGCTTCCACGCTACAATTCCATTAAGAACCAAGCGGTTCGTCACCTATTTTCTTTGCCGCACCATAAAGACTTGGAATTCTTCACCAGCACACGTGTTTCCTTCTTCCTATAGTCCCGGGACCTTAAAGCGGGGGTGAAAAAGCATCTGATGAGGCCGTCAAGCTGAGGGCCACCTTTGTAGCATTATCGGTGTCTGGTGACCCTCATGGGTCACCCTTGTTTGGTATAACAACTTTTGATGTAATGTTACTAATTCGAACAACGTTTATGAAAATAATCACTTTGTATAATATCGAATAACATAATTTTCATTTCATCGAATATTTATTTGCGATAACAACATTTGCGCTATTGATCAAAAAGCATGTGGAGGAACGAGGTGTGATGCTCCTCCAACATAAAGGTGGATCTTCCGACTATGCAAGGTGATGGCGCCTGGTGATTGAAGTTAGGATTCTGTATATATGCTGCTCAGCGCGTAAACTTCATTTTCATGATGCAGGATTGTGACGTAGGAATCACGTGGTAGTTGTGACATAGTAGACGGTTCTGGTTCCGCTTGTTGGTCGCTAGGTGGCGCTGATTTCTTGTGGTATCGAAGTAGTTGAGCTTACTGTTGCTAGATGTCGCCTGGGTACATGTGGTATCGCCACAAGCTGTTCATTTGATGTAATGTTCAGGTGGTATAATATGAGATGAGTGCAGAAAAGAAAACATTGTAAATATTTGAGTATTTTGTAAAAAAAAATATATTCCAAAAATAAGTAAAGTGGGTTAGGTTAGGTTAGAACTTTGACTCCAACAGAATTGCGCCGAACAGGCGCCGAAATTGATTTGTATAATCTTAAACCCCGGCGTCTGTAGACCCGAGACGGCGTGCGGTTTTAGTCGGTTCAAGCCCGACATAACCGCCCCCGCTGGCACGCGGGGGGGTATCCGAAGGGATTTCCGCACGAAAAAAAAAAAAAAAAAAAAAAAAAGGTAGTTCATATGAAATTGCCGTTTTTCTTGAAGAAATTGGAGGAAACCAAATTTTCAGTACTAACATTTTTGCATTTTTTTTAGGATTGACAAATCCAAATTTTATGATTTTTTTGGGTATGAATGAGACAACATTAAGCTAACAAACAGCAACTTTTATTACATTTTTGAAAAGTGACATCTGTTAAGTAATACGAAATTTATCATCAAAATGGATACCATTTAGGAAGTACTGTTTTTGAAGATCAAATTAATTTATCAAGCGGCCAATAAAAACAAAATTTAATACAGAGTTGTAAAACTTGAAATCAACTTTCAAACAAAATATAAATAATGGAAATAGCTATTAAATTCCCCGCTGGCCGGCGGGGGGGTATCCGAAGGGATTTCCGCACGATAAAAAAAAAAAAAAAAAAAAAGGTACAGGAATAACGACCTCATGAATTTGTAAGAAAATTTCGGCAATTTCATAGGTAAAGACCTATTATATAAAAATTACGTGTCACGTTGTTTGTCCGCGATGGACTCTTAAACTACTGAACCGATTTTAAATTTGATTTGCGCACCGTGTGCAATTTGATCTGACTTGAAAGATAAGATAGCTTACATCGCAATTTATAGTCGCAATATTATTTTATTGCAAATTATTTGTCTATTATTTGACAGTCACAATTATCTGTTAGCTCCAAATGACAATATAATATAACAAGAACCCTAGCCACAGCAACGCGTGGCCGGGTCTGCTAGTAACGATATAATTACTAGCTAGGTCTGCAAGGCGAATCGCTGCTTGCAATGTTGAGCTGAGTGAGCCATCGTGAATCAGATTTTGAAAATTGTGAACAGTGATCATTCCTCCATGGCAAGTCCGATTTTGAAAATTCTTTTTGAAAGTCACAACTCTGGACATGCTTTCTGAGCGTGTAAAGTTTGGTCACAGTGTCTCGAGCGGTTATTATGTAATTCCATCTGGAATTTTTTTAACGGTGATCATTCCTCTGTGGTAGCATTAATTTTTTCAAAATATATCCATAAACCTTCCTCTGATTGACCTCTTTAATCATGCCAAATTTGGTTCTGATTGGATTAGTAGTTTAGGTGGAGACCTGTGACAAAGAAAATCCTGAAGTCTGGTATGAGGAGCTTTCGCTCGACTTCGTCTCACTCAGCTCAAATATAGAAGTTCTTACCTGTAAATTATTTGTCCAAGGTGAAACAAACACCCATGCAGCAGTGTATTTTCAAAATTGGACCTTAAACTTGAAATAGTAGCTTATTAGTGCATTTGAAAATTCGGTGAAATGAAATTATTCCAAAGAAATAAATATGCTAAATAAAATTCCACCAATTAATTATTCGGGGAAATGAATAGTTATCCGGAATGACTTTATTGTAACTTAATACTTACTTACTTACCTACTTACTTAATAATTAGCCGGAACGATTTTCAACTAAACGTTGTTATACCAAACAAGGGTGAAACGACTCTCATTCCTTTTAGTTTACCATCAGGCGCGGTGAAGTCATATAGACGTGACAATTGTAAAAAAAAATGCATCTATGAGATCTTGGGTAGGATACTATTATGGTACATAGGAACATCCAGATCCTAGAACTCTTAATATATTAAGAGTTATTATGATCCAGACCGATACACTGAGCGGGAATCGTACCCGTGACATATGGCGTAACAGTTGACCGCTGGCAGATGGCGCACCGTTATTTTTTAGGGTGCTGAGGCCTTACCGAGGCGTGTTGAAACTATCGTGTTCCGGGCGAGGAAGAGGGATGGTACTATACGCCCTATGTACGCTAACACGAACGCTTTAACACGTCATGTTAAGCCAGCAGGCTGTATCGCAAAAAAACTTTTTTAAAAACCACGTTTTCAACACTAAAAAACGTGGGGCGGACGCTTTGAAATTTTTAAATTATTGAATATCTAAGGAAAACGATACATTAAAGGATTAAAGCGCCCGCCCCACGTTTTTTAGTGTTGAAAACGCGGTTTTTAAATATATTTTTTTTGTTTTTTATTATCTACTGACTATTTCTGATGATTAAATGTGAAAATGTAAGGTGGCATTAGCCTACATAAAAAATGTCAGAGCTTTAGGGTGATCAGAAGTGGTCGAAAATTGAGTGTCAATTTTTGGCTTCAGAGGGAAAGAAACACAGAAACACAGAAACACAGAAACACAGAAACACAGACACGAAGTGAAACTAAGAAAAACGTGATAATAAAAACCGCTATACTTAGAAATCTGAAATTTATTCACCTCTAATGTATGCAAGTACATCACAGCGATGGTGCGGAGTGCGAGTGCGTGGACTGCCGCTGCCTCCTTCTGTGAGCAAGTAGTTATCGAGAAGGATGCGTCGGAGCGGGTCCAGGAGAGACTCAGGTCTCTCCCGGACCTGCGAGGCACGGCGGTGACTCAGACGTCGAAGGTCGCTCAACGACCTCTGTCCTCCATGAACGCATGCCTGGAGGGGAAAAGTTGGAGCCGCCTGTTACCCTAGAATTCAGGCCGGAGCGGCGGCGCATTGCGCGCCCCCAATCTTCCGAGGGTGAGACGGGGGACACCGTGGTTCCCAAACCCGAGTAGGCCATCTCGAAACCGGAAATAGCCCTGGGTCAGCAGGGGTGCGAGGGAAATGCCTCATGGGCCACCTTACACCCCGTCTGTAGACCCGAGACGGCGAGCGGTTTTAGTCGATTCAAGTCCGACATAACCACCACCACTGGTTTGGGGAATTCGAAGGGCACGAAATCAAAAGGTATGCAGGTACATAAAACTCAATATAACTTTAGTAGTTGCTAATAGAACTGTTATTATTTTACTTGCCTAGAAGCTATTATTTATATGGTAAAAAACGGGTAAAAACGCGACTAGATTTAATATTTAATTTTTCGGGGAAAATCGCCATTAGGGAATAACGTTCACGATATTTTAGAAAATGTGAGTACACAACGTACAACACAGATACTTGACACATTTTTTTAAGCTGAGCGAAGCGATAAGCTCTTATACGTGGCTAAGCCGTTTGGTCTAGACTGTACTCCTCCGGAACCACAATACCGATCTTGACCAAATTTGCCATGGTATAGTGTAGACACCGCTGAGTGTTTAGAGGGGTCAACTGTTCAAATACAATGTACCATTGAGGAATAATCATCGAAAAACAGTTCCACGAGCGCGCGGCTTTAGCTATTCGCGCGACCGTAGTAAGATGCCTTATTTTTCAAGTAAGAGTCTTGCTCGCTCAGCTCAATTTATTTCAGTCGCACCCTGCACTGAATTCCTAGTTTAAATTAAAAGTGATCTGCATCCAAGTGCCGTGCCTTTTTTGCATTTACAAATAACTAAACGAGTACTTAGGGGATAGTACCTGAATGATTTACACAGATTTTGCAGACGAACTAACGACCTGAAAAAGTAGCTGGGATAGACTGCAGACTGCGTTAGGCTAATTGATACACAGATTTGTTTGTTCAGCGGATTCTGTAGATTTTGTTCTTTTTTTTGTCAATTTATAGACCTCAGAGTAAAACTATGTCATCACCTTGGAATAGTATTGTTTATCAATTCGAGAAGCATCTTACATATTGCGCTCGCACTAAATAACACTTAAAATTAGTTTCGCTATAAAAATATAACAAAAGAATAATAATTTATGGGTGGCAGTTAACCTAAATCTCTTGTTTAAACAGTGAAATATGAAATTAGCAACGGATTTAATATTAACAATGGTTGCTTAACGTAACCTTGTTAGTAGAAACTGTATAAAAGTTAACTTCGAAATTGCCCGGTGAATTAGAATACAAGGGCTAACCCATCTCTCTGCCAGCCCTCTTCTGGTTGATTTCCAACGGCCAACTAAGTATTAGTAACCGAAATTTCTAATATTCACGCTAACCCCTCCAGCTAAGCTAAATTGCTTGTGTTAGTATTCGAACCCGGAATCTCACGATCGTTAGGTCTCTCCTTAAAACCACTATGTTACCGACACTTGTATGCTATGCTTATGTAGCTACCGACAGCGGGGGAGTTTATATCGGACTCGAACCGGCTAAAACCGCACGCCGTCTCAGGTTCCCAGCCGGGGTGTAAGGTGGCATTTCCCTCGCACCCATGACTGACTCAGGGCCACCTCCGGTTTCGAGATGGCCCCCTCGGGTTTGTCCCCGGAAAAAGAGGGGTGCGCTATGCGCCGCTGCCCCGGCCTGCTTCTAGCAGGGTGGCTGGCGGCTCCTACTTGTAACCCTCAGGCCTGCGATCACAGAGGACGGAGGTCGTTGAGTGACCTCCGACGTCTGAGTCGTCTCCGCGAATTTAAGTGTCTGTTTTAATGTCAAAATAACAGCTTTTCGTTGAATGCATAAAAATGTATACACGGTACTTAATACAAAAACCAATTTGTAAAATTTTTCTCTGTCTTTCTATATGTTTCAATTAGGTAATCTCTGGAACGGCCCGGCCGATTTTGACGGGACTTTCACTGGCAGATAGCTTATATTATAAGGCGTAACAAAGGCTAATACTATAACAGAAAAAGAATTAGAGTCCTGCAGAAAAAAAGTAAAACCCATCCACATTGACAAAGTCGCGGGCACAGAACAGCTGCAGCTAGAGATTAACAAGATGGCCATGGACCAAGAGGCAATCGCGATTTTATTTAAACAAAATTCTAAATGTTAAATATTATTATAATACAATAAAAACTCGATGTTTAAATCAACAAAAGTTGAAACTTACCCTTGGAGTAAATTATCGAGGTAATTCTTGTAGGTATAATAGCTCAGCACGTAATGAGCGCCATGACATGGCGGCCGAGTCGTGAGTTCGAATCATGATGTTGATTACTTTAATTGGTATGATGTAATAATAAATAGTGGTTGTTACACGTGACTTTGCTCGCGTGGACTACTCGTGAGACTAGCTACAAAAGGAGGGTTATATTTTTGACTTGTATGTATGTCCGTCCGTTTCGGAGCCAAGAATCCGCTCTCCTACTTCTCCTAAAATATAGTTTGTTTTGACTTTTACGGGAGTGACTGCCGAGAGGAATCTCTGCGCCAGAGCTTCGACCGTCAATCAACAGATGTACCAGCTTACACATACCAAGTTACCAGGTCACCTACAGGACCTGACATTTGGGGTTGTTTTGGGTTCCGAAGATCTTCATAAGACCGCATATACCCAATATATGAGGTAATATTGCTTAGTTAAGTTTGTATATGTATATTTACAAATATCAAGATTAAACTCAAAATAAATCTACAAATATTTTTTGCTCCACCTGGAAGTCAAATCAAGGACCTAGCTATTATATCGATGTCTCTAGAATTCCATACATATTACTCACTGCGCACTGTGAAGTTATAACCAAATGAATTACCTATAGACCTACCTACCTAATTCATTCCTATTACTACCTTTGTAGGTTATATAGAACACTGATATGCACTTTTTATTGTCAATGTAATTAAAATGCCTAAGAAAAAATCAGAATGCACTCTCGAGTACACATTCAACGCAAAAAGAATCGCGTGTGCATACCCCTCTACTCCATACAACATATTGCCAAGTTTAAAGAAACCAAAATGCATGTTTCAAATAAAAAATCATCAAAATATAACCTGTATTCCGTTTACATAAGATCTACAATTAATAGGTCTAACTTTACAAGATGGTAGACGTTCTGTCAAAATTGTAACGCCATTTTGGCTAGCGACAAACTTCAGTGTGTATAAAACCGTGTACTGGAATGCACGTCGCGTGCGGTACCGCGAATAATTAAACAAAATTAACGTTAATATCAAAGACATATTAATGAGTTTTGTCTCTGCTGTGTTATGAAAAGGATTTTATTAACATTTTATAGTGAAAACGAGTGTTGACTGACAATTTTGAAGTTCTGTGCACCTATTGTTAGTGAGTGCACAAAAAGTTATAGAGGTGGTTGTAAACAATGATTGGCTAGCATCATGGAAGACGTATACACAATTAAAGTTAAAACAAAACCCGATACCAGGAACTTATATCCGTCTGAGAGGCGTTACTCTGCGTCTACAGTCTCTGGATTAGCTTGGGTGCATATAGCGTTGGCTGCAACATCTTTTCTTCTCACTTGCCTGGCATTAGTGAACCCCAGTAATGAATTACAAACAATTCACAATGATAATGCAAACAACAGTCGAAAAATAAACGAAAATGAAAGCTTTAACGGATTATTTCAAAATGAGAACGGCACATCCGAATTTGAAAATGATAGAACTCAATTGAATTCGAACGATTCGAATTACAAATTGAATAGTGCCATTACAACGGTTTTTAACGGAAATAAAAGTGACAGCAATTACATTTTAGTGTTAGCCCCCGCGCTTATTGCAATATTTGGGTTAGCTGCCGGCATCGCAAGCATTTTAGCGTCAGTTAAATGGTACATAGACCACAATATAACATGGTTGTTCATAGTATCGTGTTTATCCACCGTAGTTTCGATGAGTTCGTTTATAATGATCGCTGTATGGTTTATAACTACTTCAGAAGGAGATATTACAGAGTTTTATAAGGACAAGATACCTTTTAAAGATTATATCGTTGTCAAACATAGTGATGTTATCATCAAAAACGAGTCTCATATGGTCATTGCGCTTAACCCTGTCGTCGATAACAAAGATACATCTAATTTGTTTACGAAAAGAGTATTATCTATCAATATATTGATAGCGGCATTCCTGGAGCTGTTATGGTCGATTTTGAGCCTCAAAATATCTTATAAAGGTATGAGAAATACTTATCAAGAGGATACAGAAAGAAGAGGCAACTGTATTTCAGTTGTGACGAAAATTAAAGGTAACGATACAAGAAAATTTCCGAAGAATAGCAAGACAGCCCCTCCTAAACCTAATTTGATAGAACACTACCCAAGCAAGAAGATAAAAAGAATATTTTTGGCGCAATCTGACAACGTATATTATTTGAAGAATCAAGCGAATAAAGCCAAACCAAATACCGAAACAAGCTCTGAATTTTACAAAGAGAGAATGATGAATTTTCTCAATCGCTGTGCTTCTTTGGAAGGTGTTTCCAATTCTGAGATCAGTCCTAGTGTGCATTCCGAAACACTAAACGCTATACCCGAGGGGATAACTATAGATACATCTGTACAAGAATCTCCACAGAATGAGGTCAAGGATAGCATTAACCCAGTAAGCTGGGGGGATTCCCCAGAGCACACGATATACAACCAGAATACGTTAAATTTGGATAAGATATTTAAATTTAAGCAGAATGTCGTGAACAAAAGTGAAAATGAAGAAAAGTGAACGTGTTTCGAAGACGTTGGAATGTCACACACGAACTATATTGTGTTATTTCGTTAGGTATGTATGTGCGAGATGTTTCTTTTATAGATATTATAATGTTAAGCATTTTTTATGACTTCGGCTGTACTAATTCCACCATCTCCCATCCTATCCAGAACAACACGTGCGGGACTGCGGTGTCACCCACATACGGTATAAACCAGTGTTAGGCAAACTTTCGTCATAGGGGGGCCAGATAGTATAATCAATTTCTGAGCAGGACTAGAATTAAAGTATACTAGTATTTTTTTTACCCGCGATTTCGTCTGCACATTATTCTGAATCCTCTTGGTAACTCTCAACACTCCCGGGAAGAAGTATCCTACGAGTATGTCATAATCTACCTATGAACAAAAATTTCATGCAAATCGGTTCAGCTGTTAAGCCGTTGCCCTGAAATAACCAAACTCACTTTCGCATTTATTCTTTTATACTGCTGGGAACATCAAAATATAATTATAATTAAATCAATATATTATGGTATAATGCGGACCGTATACACATTTTATTCGACGGACCTTCGCCGGGCCGGATTAAATTGCCGGAGCCGGAGCCGGCCCACGGACCGTACTTTACCCACTACTGGTTTATAGAATAATATCAGAGGGTATTATTGTTCATACCAGAGGCGGGCAACACCGAACCAAGCAGTGCGGTGCTTCGTTTCTTCATCCCAAGATAATGAACTGGGATGCACTACCCGCACACGCGTTTCCTTCTTCTTACAATCCAGGGTTCTTTAAGCGGGCCGTGAAAAAGCATCTCTCGAGGCCAGGGACAACCATTTTATAATCGACTGCATCTGGAATGGTGAAATGGTGGTTGGAGTACAAAAAGACCTCCATCTGTAAGTGAAGTATGAGGAATGAAGGTCACCATTATAGATACCAATAATGACCAATGGTAAAATGGTGGTCATCAGTCTGACGGCTTCGATAGACACTTGAAGGTCCGGGGATCCGGGCAAGGAAGACGACAACACGGGTGTTGATATTGTGGAGGAACGGTGTGTGATGTTCCTCCAACACAAAGGGAGGATCCTCCGACCAGGCAAGGTGATCACGCCTGGCGGGCCGCGGCCCAACGGTTGTCGTTGGGATGTTGTATATATGCTATACCAGCGCGCGAACTTCACTTTCGCGATTCAGGATTGATATTGATGTAGTAGTATCCAAGTAGTTCACCTTGTTGTCGCTAGATGGCGCTGGGTATATGTGGTATCGCCACAATATTTCCAAGTCTTTATAGTGTGGCAATCATTTTTGGTCGTAGAAGGAATTGGAGGGAGACTCCTCAGCCCTGTACGCGCATTCTGGATACGAAAGGAGAGGGTGGGATTCATTTGCAGGTAATTTTTTTGGAGCAAAAACTTTTATGTTTCTGGCTGCGGGGCGGTTAAGGCCAAATGTTATGGGTGGCTACTATTGTTATTGAGGGGCTCGTGGTAGCCGAGTGATTAACACATAACAAAGTTAAGCAATACTAGCTAGGTCAGTCTTAGGATGGGTGACCATTCTTAACACATTTTTATCACTCGGTGCCTCGGAGAACACGTTAAGTCGTCAGTCCCGGTTGTCATATAAACATCTATGGCGGTCGTTACGGGTAGATGGAACCCTAGAAAGCCCGACTACTGGTCTAACTACAGAAATTCGATATCGCCCGTGGGTTGTGGAGGTCAGATGGTAGTCGCTTCAGGGAAAGTTCGGCCGTTTCGTAGTTAGACTAAAAATTTGAACCCAACTGATTTGGGTAAAGGTTCTTTGTAAAAGGTTGTAGAACTTATGGAACGGCGGGTTTACGCAGAAAATTGTAAAATATCAGAGAACTTCATGACTATTTGAGTATTCCAAGCAGCAAGCAGTAGCTAGTATCTTATAATACCAGTGGTTTCGGTACACGTTTCGTCACTAAAATGGCGCCCATTGTTTAAAAATGTAAATTGTTTAACGAAATTATCGTATTGTTTTGTGCAATGAACAATGTTGTTTACAACTGTCGTGTTTTTCACTTGTGGGTGTGATTTTTGACAGAATTTCCTCTATTGACAGCTGCTAGTAACCTTGTTTCTTTTCTATTGCTATTTGGCAATATGGCAAGCGATGCTGATGCCGACAATTCTTTGCTACACCGATAAAAATACAACATGGATACATCACACGACATTTTGTTAATTGTATATTCATCGTCACCATCTTAGCCAAAAAACCTTTTTTTATATATTTCGGACACGTCAATTTGACTTCACCTCGCCTGATGGTAAGCTGAAGGTAAAGTCTCAGGAAAGAGGATCACCATTGAATACACGTACCATGTTAACAATGGTGGCACTCAGCTTGACGGCCTCATCAGAAGAGGATTGTCATCGCAGCACCACGTGACCCCCACCGGTCCCATTAGTGCTGCGACCACAATCCCCCTGCCCGGCTATGCACTTGCTGACCCCTGAACGCAATGAAACCGAACTTGGATTACTATGGAGGGTTTTTCGCAATCGTACACGGTGGTACCCACCCGGCCGCATTTTGTGACAAATTTGTGTCAACAAATTTCTAACACCAGTTACCTGCGCCAGAGCCTCGTCCGTCTATCATTAGGTTCACTGGCTTGCAAGTGTCGTTGGATAGGATAGTGGCCCCGTGCATCCAAATATCTAGACCCCAAGTAACCATAACTTAACTAGCTTGTATTATTGGTTTTAGAATGCGGAAAAACATACATAAATAGTTTTTTTTGTAAATATATAGGTACATATTTTACATAGAAACACCCAGACCAATGACAATTCATGCATTTGCACCGAGCGGGAATCGAACCACATACCCTACATAGGTTGTCGCTGATGCCCATAACCTTGCTTGTTGTCCCAAATTGCTCAAGCATAAACAATAGAGCTGAAGTGACATTGTAATTGCATCATCTACCAGTATTTATGGTATGCTAATACTAGGTCACACTGAAAGTTTTTAGGACTGGTCACTGAGTAAAGAGGCCAAAGACAATATTATTTAAATTTCGAATAGAGAACTAATTATGAAACTGTTTATCATTTGGTCATTTGTTTTTTGAATTAGCGGCCATTTTAAAAGTGCGTCGAGTGGAAATTGTAGTAGAAAATTTTCGCTTTGACTTTTTGTTGTGGTTTTTAATCAACGACTGAGCGGATCTGCCCAGACTTTATTAAAAATAATATTCATATTCTAACACTATTTTGCAATATGGCAAGTGATGCCTATGGCGACAATTCTGCCTATATCACACGTGTGTTTATGATTCTTGTGTTATTTATGTGTTCTAAAGTAAACAATTGACAACTTGTCGCTGTTGGACTCGTGAATCTTCTTAGATTTAATAATCTATAAGGCCTTCTTTTCCTTGTTGCATAAAGAACTTTAATACTCTACCCGCACATGTGTTTCCTTCCTAAAACGCTAGATAATCGCGCAAACAAACAGACATACAGGTCAAACAGTGAAGTCGGTTAAAAAACATTTTAATCGACCCGGAAATCGAACCTACTAACACTCACTACTACTGCGCTACTAAGAGATATCATAACACTTAAGTGAAACTACCTCTTGTTAAAGTTGTTTATATAACTGATTAAATCGTCTAATTACTCACGCATAACAGCCGAGGCCGACACTTAAGTTTTAATATTCTTAGCCGAGCCTAATCAATTATATTTGTAAGCTAACTTGTGATATTTAACTATTATATAAGTTTTAAACGTCCCACTTTTTTATAACGAGCTCCATGGTACCATATTATCGCATTGTCACCGAAGATACGCCACGATAGATTGGACTCAAATTTGGTATACTTGATACCAAATTTGAGTCCAATCTAACATCAGGATGTTTTTCTAATTGTGGTTCCAAGATTTAATCCATACTAACTAACTCACAGAGCAAGTTAAATAAAAGGTTGGAAAAAATGATAAACTAAAAAATTAAATAACCCGACTGCCCTAAAAAGACCGGAACAAGTTTTGTAGTAGGCGGGACCCATTTTTTTTTCAGATTATGATTTTCCTCATGCTATCAAAATTGTTTCGGTCTTTTTAGGGCAGTCGGGTTTTTTGATTTTTAATTAATAATTTTATTGTATACTTTTTAATTATGATATTTTTATATATTTTTGAAATCACCTTTCAAACCTCTTCATTTTGACACCCTACTCGATGAGTTTGAGTGTTTTTTTTAAAACATACATTTTAGCGCCAAAAATCCGCCATTTTGTTTTTATTTTGATATACCCAGTGTCACTCTCACAGTAAATACGAATCTAACGACACCTCTCAAGCTTTAATCCATCGAGCCGTTCAGGCTGCAGAGCGTGCCAAACAATTATATGTGTACATATTTTAGTGGTAAAGGAGTCGACCCTACGATCGAGAGGTCCTGGGTTCGAATCCTGGCTATTACATTACCGACGTGAACCCACTCCTAACACAAGCAATTTAGCCTAGCTGGAGGGGTTGGGGAGAATTTTAGTAATTTCGGTTGCTAATATTCTTTAAAAAAAAAAAAAAAAATATATATATTCTCGAAAAACAACCCTCCTGGCGTAGTTGGGTAAAAAGCTCAAAACACTTCAATTTCATTTATTTAAGAATAATAATATATTATAATAAGCTTTATATGGGTTGTGGAGGTGAGATGGCAGTCGCGTCCCGGAACCTATCGAAGATCTGCTGCCGTTTCATGGTTAGCCTGAAAACCTGACCCCAACTGAGTTCCAAGCCTTTCTCCAGAAAGGCTCGAAGAATGATGACATTTTATAGTGGTACAAGTAACCAATAAAGCGGAGGGTGGGAGGGTTCAAAGGGTTGTAACTGACAGACGAAAGTAAGAAAGAGAATTATATTTCGCGCCGATACCAAATAATTTGGACAAGGACGGACAGGTGCTGTGTTTTACGGCAACATGGGTAGTAAATGTCTGACCATGCTGCTTCTGCCGAGACCCAGTAGTAGGGGTAGACTCTAGAAATGCTGGTTTTATCATCATCATCACGCTATTTCCGGTCGCATCCGAGGATCTCACCTCAGAGTCCGGAGTCTACTTTTCCACTTTTGTTCCGCCACTTCGCACGGTCTTGGACAACCATGGTAGTGAGACCATTGGCACGCATATCATCTTCTATGATGTCAAGGCAGCACTTATTGGGTCTTCGGTCTGCCCCCTTCTGTCAGGAATTGGCGGAGACGGCATGGCCAGACATGTATTACCCATGTAGCCTAGCGGTGTTGTCAATCATTTGATAACATCCTGAATAAAAATAGATTCTTTTTATACAGATTTTTCCATACCTCTTAGATTACAACGAAATAATCTAGTTATTTTATTCATTTTTTTATACGTATTTCTGTTTTGTTTTCAGGTTCTGTGGTAAACAGCTTAACGTGCTGCCATCTATTGAAGATTGAGGTCAACTGATAGTGACGCGATTCGCCATCACGGCTCTACGCACTTATTTCAATTGCATTTAGATAATATATTACCAGATGATTATTTACTTACTTAATTAATACTAGATCTGCCCAGGACTTCACCCAGGTGAAATAAAATCAGCATTTTTTTACGCGGATCAATTAGTTACTTATTCTTTTACTAAAATAAAATGTTACCTTGCATAGTTTTTGTCAATTATCAGGTACTACCACGCGGTTTACTCCGATCCCGTAAGAATATCGGGATAAAAAACAGCCTATGTTACTCAGGGATATGTTGAGCATTCTTGAAATTGGTTCAGTAGTTTATCGGTTACAAACAAATCTTTCCTCTTTATAATATTGTCAGGTACAATTCGAGGCATATACGTGTAAGATGTTTGTAATAGATACTTGCCAACAGATCTATCAAGGCTTTCCGATACCTATGAATAGTAAACAAACCTGTCTTTACCGATCGCGTCTTTGTTATAATTAAGTTATTAGGTAGGTATGTATTTGTGTTGAAAACCATAAATAAATTACCTATAATCATTGACTTCTGTTCAAACTAGACAAGCTGTGTGTAAGTTTTAGCACTAACACGGGGCAAGACGCATCGAGGTAGTGTTTCATTTTATAAAATTTGTGTAATTTCGAGTTTTTATGTGTAAAAATGGTGGGTTTTTAGACATAACGTCTTTGACAACATGTGTAGGAAAGTGACATATTTACCGTGAATTGTGATTTTCCGTGTTGTTACCAAACCCCAAAGAAGCCTTTAGTAAAGCGTCCACAACTGTACTAGGGCAGGACTAACTTGACTATGACTATGAAGTACTTTACTTGACCTTGACCAAATGCAAATTACTTGATTTATCAAATTACTTGTCACTGGCATTCATTATATTATCATATTTACCAAGTTTCTATGTTTAGGATTAGGCTGAAGGCTTTGCGCCAAAGCCCTAATAAAAAATAAAAAATAGTCAAGCTGTTTATAACAACAATTGTGTAATTGTGTCATAGTTCCTGGGTGAGGCGAGAATGAATTTTGCATTTGGAACTGGACACAGACACTAGATAAACGAGTTATTGCATTTTGACACCTATGTGTATAGACATATGGACATAACGAACCTTTTTGAAATGGCATCTGTATGACAGCAACCAAGAGTTGCGTAGTGTTGTTGGTCAAGTAGTGGGCTTAAATCGATATAATGCTTCGTTCCGTACGGCCAGTCAGTAGTAGGTACCTTTTTTTTTTTCGTGCGGAAATCCCTTCGGATACCCCCCCCGCCGGCTAGCGGGGGCGGTTATGTCGGGCTTGGACTGACTAAAACCGCACGCCGTCTGGGGTCTACTGACGCCGGAGTGTAAGGTTGCCCATAGAGCAAGCATATCCCTCGCACCCCGACTGACCCTGGGCCATCTTCGGTTTCGAGATGGCCCCCTCGGGTCAGTAGTAGGTACCTATACATAGAAATCATTGGCTATTATCAATGATCTTATGTATTTCCTTGGCCACGTCATAAATTGAGAACAGTACCGATTTTTTTTTTTACTTTTCTAATACTTTGCATAAAGAGTAGGCTTTACGATCGAGAGGTCCCGGGTTCGATCCTGACCATTACGTGAATCTACTCCTAACACAAGCTATTTAGCCTACTTGGAGGGATTAACCGGAATACTAGTAATTTAAGACCTACACATAAAAAAAAAATACGCAGAAATTTTCATGGCTAACCTATTTCAGTATTCCACACAGGCGAAGCCGCGGGCTAGAGCTAGTCTAATATGTATTGTTAATTATATTCCAAAAACGGTTTAAGAATTCTCAAATGTTATTCGCTAATTTTGCACGTCTCGCTTGTTAAAGTATATTATGCTGGTCCTTTGTCAATACTTCTACACACCAGTAACAGGTACAACCTTGACTATTTTTAGCATACGACCACATTATAACTAGGGACGCAATGCATTCTGCTGTTGCAATGTTGAGCTGAGAGTGCACTACATGATTACCTACAATTCACGCGCAATTTTTTTTCAATTGAATACCATTGAATTGTTTTGTCGGTGATTATTCCTCCGTTGCTATACCGATTTTCAATTTTCTTTTTCTGTCGTAAGCCAATAGTTAAGTTGCACATTTTGGCGCCAAAATCATGGTCTCACAATTAATCATTTTGGAGAAATCAGATTATGAAATCTCTGAAGGGTGATTATTTCTCTATGGTTTGTTCGATTTTCAATTTTATTTTTTCTAATCCTTTCGGGTATTAAGTTGTATTTACATGCCAAGTTTGGTCAAAATTGGTCGATTAGTTTAGGAGGAGTAGCGTCACAACCGAAATACACCGAGTGGAGTGTAGAGAGCTTGTCGCTCGACTTCGTCTCACTCTCAGCTCAATAAGCATACCTATAGCTTGGTATGTTTGGCATTCACTTCTATGTAGGTACAACAATATGTTGCGTATTGTTGCTGGTCAGATACAGGTATTTAAAGTTTAAAGTTTAAAGAATTTATTCTCAAAAAGACATACAGAGTCACTTCCATGAGAACATAATAAAAAAGATATTATTCGTCATAAGGTAACGGTCACCGTAAAGAAAGGGACCCATTTGGCGGTATCAACCTCAAAGTTAAACTATTTAGTGGTTTCCTGATACTATTATTTTTTGTTCCGTACACCCGCAGCAGTCTAGTAATACACCTACATCAAAGTCTTTGGATAGCCAAGTTTAAAAAAGTAACCGAAATTACTAATAACCCCACCAGATTTGAACCCGGGACCTCTCGATCGCAATGACGACTGCTTTTAACCACTAAGCTACCGACGCTCGAGTTGAACAGATCTTCTCGGGTGCGAAAACAGACCTCAATGAAATTCATTGAAGTTGATAGTTAACGCAATATAGTTCGACTTGATCACAGTTACTTTCGTTAATGAAATCCAAACAGTATTTTTATATGAAACCTAGCTGTTTCTGATCCCGTCCCCGTAATATTATATGCGTTTCCTTCAAAATTTTCTTTGATATAAACCTTATCCTGACAATAATGAATACAAAAAAAAGAATGATCCTATTTTGTGCCGACTGCACGGAAGGAAGATTTTTAGGGTTCCGTACCCAAATGGCAAAAACGGAACTCTTATTGATTCGTCATCTCTGTCTGTCTGTCTGTCCGTCCGTATGTCACAGTCACTTTTTTCTGAAACTATAATAAGGACTGCTGTTGAAACTTGGTAAGGAGATGTATTTGGTGAACCCCATTAAGATTTTCACACAGAAATAGAAAAAAAAAACAATAAATTTGGGGGGTTCCCCATAGGTCTGTAAAAATGAGATTGAGGTTTCTAATATAATTTTTTTCTAAACTTGCGCGAGAGACAATTCCAAAATGGTAAAATGTGCCCCCCCCCCCACCTATAATTTCTAAAATGAGAGAATGATAATTATTATTATGTGACTTGCTGCTACGGAACCCTTCATAGGCGAGTCCGACTCGCACTTGGCCGCTTTTTTATTTATATAGATCATGGTTTCATATTAAAATAATTATTAGATTCCAAAATATGTAATAATTTAATTAGATATTATCAGATACTATCACACGTAGTTCACGACGAATAATCGACTTTATTTTGAGTTATTTTAGTTGTAATTGTTAATATTGATAAGTAATTCGATTATAACCTTAGGAATAAGACTGATTTTATACCTACTTACTTTTTGTACAATATATGACGATATTGTGTAGAAATTGTTTCATTACACCTTTAATGGTACTGGAACCCTGGGTGATTTTTGGGCCCCAACGAGTTCTTCGAACACAAGCCAACCTGACCTCAAGCCCAAGTCCACCTGCTGATCGACGGACGAGGCTTTTTGGCAGGTTCCCCTCTCAGCGTTGAGAGGGGAGACGGCTTTCGCTAGCAATCAATTAGTATTGATCCCGGCCGCATCCTTTCTTTTTCTTCTCCTTTTGGTTTGATTTATAACGGCCTTTATGGGAGCGACTGCCGTCTGACCTTCCAACCCCGAGAGGTGCGCCTGCGCCTCGTCCGTATAGCTGCAAGTGAGGTTGGCTTGGGCCCTGAAGGTTTTGACGGGACCCCTGTATAGGGTAGACCTATATATATGCGAAAGAAGTTTACATTCAAAATCAGTAAAAAAAACACTTTCAATAAAAAGATCATTTTATTTGGCGACAAAAATATGTAAAAATGTACTACAAAATACGTAAAACTATTCAAAACTTATTTAAAAAAATACAAAAAGAGTGGCTTCCATGGATGGGTGACCGAAGTTAGACTTTTAGAACAGCTACTGAATTTATAGTCAGCTTGCAGTTAGGTTAAGCAAGTAAGCGAGGAAATGGCCTTAAACCTCGTTAGTACGTAAAATCCATAACTGATTTTTGAAGTGAAAACTTCTTTAGGCCCATTAGACACTTTTGGAACTCGCGTCATCATCACTGTGACGCTTTCCATATTTTTTATAACAACGCCATCTATGTTGTAGCTGATGAACTATTTTGTTCTGACCTTGATGAAGCTTCGAGCTTATTCATACTGAAGAACATAGATGGCTCTGGCCTCTGTCGGAACTTCCGGAGTGCTACTGTTTTCTTAAGTTTATATAGTTACTATCGCTCGCTTAATAATGTGCCCCGTAGATGGCAATAGGCTCGCCCCCTATTACATTGGGACCTTAACATAACTGGCGAATCGTGAGTGTAATACACCTCAACCTGCCTTCAGGGATATAGGCGTGATGTTATGTTATCCTTACTAATATTATAAATGTGAAAGTAACTCTGTCGGTCTGTCTGTCTGTTACGCTTTCACGCCTAAACCACTGAACCGATTTTGCTGAAATTTGGTACAGGGGTAGATTAGACCTTGGGAAAGGACATAGGCTATGTTTTATCGCGATAACCGACATATACGCGGGCGGAGCCGCGGGCAAAAGCTAGTCTTTATATATAAAAATGAATTGCTGTTCGTTAGTCTCGCTAAAACTCGAGAACGGCTGGACCGATTTGGCTAATTTTGGTCCAGAGAAGGGTTAAAAGGTGAATAAATATGGAAGTTGCTATCGATTGAGGCAGTACGAAGTCTGCCGGGTCAGCTAGTGTTATATAGTTACTGAGGCGTCAGTCCTTTTCTATTACGAACTAGATCATACAGTATTAATATCTATCCAAATGTTGCCTGTGAGATATTGCTTTTAGCGATAAGGCCACCATTTGTACATTAGTTGTTTTAGTTCAGAAAAAGTGTACATCCAAGACGGGACTTGAACCCGCAACTAGTCCCTTACAGGGGGATACTCTGACCAACTTAGTACCTGGACACATCCTAGATATTCGTAATTCTCCGATATAGTATACGTCTTGGGGCGATGCTACAGCCATCTACCGTAATTCTTGTGAAGTATGGAAGTCCCGTTCTGAATGTTCACTTTTTACGAACTAAGTCAATAGGAAAAGTTAGCCAACTAAATTGCTTCAAAATTTAATTTTTTTTCTATTTAAAAGAATATTAGTAACCGAAATTACTAATATTCCCCCTAACCCCTCCAGCTAAGCTAAATTGCTTGTGTTAGGAGTGGGTTCACGTCGGTAGTGTAATGGCCAGGATTCGAACCCGGGACCTCTCGATCGTAAGGTCGACTCCTTAACCACTAAGCTACCGACGCTTTAGACGAATACAGTTATTTGTATCTGCCATATTATATTTTATGTATATTTTTTAATTAGTGTACAGTAAAGTTTATTTCTATTTCTAGCTATAGTTAGGGGCAAAAATCTTGACAGTGGATTCTAGATGCGCAGTGGGGCTTTTGGTGATGTCCCTTTGGTGGTAAGTGCGGGGTGCGACGGCGGAGGCGCGCCAATCAACTTATCATAGACATATAAAACTAGGAATTCAGTGCAGGGTGCGACTGAAATAAATTGAGCTGAGCGAGCCGGACTCTTACTTGAAAATAAGACATCTTACTACGGTCGCGCGCTTAGCTCGTGAAACTGTTTTTCGGTGATTATTCCTCAATGGTACATCGGACATGAACCATCTCGCTTCAAAACACTCCTCAGTGTCCACACTATCGCCGTGGTTAATTTGGTCAAGATCGCGCGAGTGGTTACGGAGGAGTTCAGGAGTTTATTATTATTATAATATATTTACAAAAAAAAAGTATATAAGTATGTTTATCCGCATTCTGGAACCCATAACACAAGCTAGTTAAACTATGCTTACTTTGGGTCTAGAAAGCGCTGTGTAGAATGTCGTAGAATATTTATTTATTTATTTATCAGTCCTGCGATTGGCTTTTTGGTTAGCCAGTTATACACATGCGCGGACTTTTTGTCGCTTGTTCAAGATTTTTGTCTCGAAGTATAACGTTTTTTTAATTGAATTGACATAACATAACTTCACACCTGTATCCCCGAAGGGGTAGGCAGACACCCACGATTCGCCAGTTATGTTAAGGTCCCAATGTAATAGGGGGCGAGCCTATTGCCATCTACCGGGCACATTACTAAGCGAGCGATAATCAACATTTTTAATACACACATAACTACGAAAAGTCGGAGGTGTGTGCCCGGGGCGACTGGGGATCGAACTCGAGACCTCGTCTCGGCAGTCCGTTACGTAGACCACTGGGCTATCGCCGCTTTTCTACTCGAATTGAAATCACGGTTTTTGAAAACGTAGCGTTATTGCGTCGGGTCTTTAACGTAATCTCTACTTATCTAGCCTATATTTTAAAACTGTGAGAACACCACTAAAGTTAAGCGGTCACCTTAGCCTAGAATCATCATCATCCTCATAGCGATAGCTCCTTTGTGTCTAAATTGTGTACTTTAAATCCCGAGGTCTGCTTATTGCTATTGATTGTTGAGCTGAGAGTGAGACGAAGTCGAGCGAAAAGCTCTCTATACTCCACTCGGTGTTTTTCGGTTGTGACGCTACTCCTCATAAACTAATTGACCAATTTTGACCAAACTTGGCATGTGAATACAACTTGATACCCGGAAGGTTTAGAAAAAATAAAATTGAAAATCGAACATACCATGGAGGAATAATCACCCTTAAAAAATTTCAAAATCTGATTTCTCCAATATGATCAATGTTGAGACCACGATTTTGGCGCCAAAATGAGCAATTTAACTATTGGCTTAAGACAGAAAAAGAAAATTGAAAATCGGTCTAGCAACGGAGAAATAATCACCGAAAAAAACAATTTAAAGGTATTCAATTGAAAAAAAATTGCGCGGGAATTGTAGGTATGTACTGCACTCTCAGCTCAACATTGCAACAGCAGAATGCATTGCGACCCTAGTTATGTCGGCTTTTTCGGGAGCGACTGTCGTCTACTTCCCAGTCCTGAGAGTAGCTCCTGCACCTGAGCCTCGTCCGTTGTTGAGTAGGTGCACCGACCAGCAAGTGGGGTTGGCTTGGAGCTCAAAGATCTTGGTAGGGCCCGTACACTGTAGCCTAGGATGCTTTATATACTAAAGTATTAAATATTAGTAATAGGTGGGTATTTATCGTGGGCCCAGCAGTGGGCTTAAGGTAGCGGCTCCTCAGTGAAGTAGGGATGTTCTAAGCAGTCGAGCGCGGTAAGTCGCTTCGCAGGATCGAAGACCAGCATACCCTGGAACAGGAAAAAATGGTCGATAAGGACTACATTTTTTCTTATGTAGATAGCGCCATCTGTCACACGAACGGTAAACTGACATGTATTGTAGCTCCATCTGTTACAAGAAAGGTGAACTGATATGTGTCATAGCGCCATCTGGTACACAAAATATGAACTGACATATCTCATAGCACCATAATATGTTACAAGATAGAAGAACTGAACTGTCTCTTAGCGCCATCTGTTACATGGTTTACCCCCCGCCCCGAATGTTTATTACGGTATTACGCTCAAACGGCTGAACGGATCTGGCTGAAATTTGCAACAGGGATAGATTATAGTCCGTAATAACACAAAGGCTTTTTATCCCGGGAATAGGTTTCCATGGGTTGCGGGCATGGGATCAAAGTTACAACAACAGCTAGTAGTCTATACATTACTTACCTTTATAAGTTCCAATGCATGTGGGTGTATCCTGGGTATGATCTCCCCGAGGTCCATGGGCGGGTAGTCCGGGAAGCTGTCCAGCATCACGGACGCGTTCTCCGGCCACTCCTGGCGAGAGGGGCGGCCTATTAACCTGGATATTCAAAAAAATAATTAATAAATGAGATTTTCAAGCAAAATTTTGTGTTTTTCTTTGAATATCAGAATTTGAAACCATCATCATTTTACTGGTGTTCCAGCTTGCATCCCAGGGTTTTACCTCGGATCCTGGGATCAGTTACTCCTCCTCCTTTATAAATAATAATAATTATAAATATTCTAGGACATATTCCACAGCGCCATCTAAGAATAAAATTTAAATATTACCTAAAGATGCTAGTAAGCTGGTGAGAATCAGAAGAGCCAGGCAGCAAGGGTTTTCTAGTATGCAGCTGCGCTAGCACGCAGCCTGCCGACCACACATCTACCGCCGTATTGTAGGACACACCCAGGAGAACCTCTGGAGGACGGTACCAGAGGGTCACGACCTGGAATGGTAAGGGAGGTATGAGAAGACGGGTAGTCAAATGAAGAATGATAAATACTAGGTCTGCAATCTATCGCTGCTTGCAATGTTGAGCTGAGTGAGACATCGTGAATCAGATTTTGAAAATTTTGAACAGTGATCATTCCCATGTGGCAAGTTCGACTTTGAAAATTCTTTTTGAAAGTCACAACTCTGAACATGCTTTCTGGGCGTGTAAAGTTTGGTCACAGTGTCTCGAGCGGTTATTATGTAATTCCATCTGGAATTTTTTTAACGGTGATCATTCCACTGTGGTAGCATTAATTTTTTCTAAATATATCCATAAACCTTCCTCTGATTGACCTCTTTAATCATGCCAAATTTGGTTCTGATTGGATTAGTAGTTTGGGAGGAGACCTGTGACAAAGAAAATCCTGAAGTCTAGTATGAGGAGCTTTCGCTCGACTTCGTCTCACTCAGCTCAAATAACACTAACCAGCGCGGACGCTAGCGGCTCCGCCCGCGTGATATTATGCATGTATTAAACATATAAACCTTCCTCTTGAATCACTATATCTATTAATAAAAACTGCATCCTTCGAAGCATACATCGAAGGGACCATCTCGAAACCAGAGATGGCCCTGGGTCCGCCGGGGTGCGAAGGAAATGCCTGGGCCACCTTACACCCCGGGTCTAAAGACCCGAGATGGCGTGCGGTTTTAGTCAATTCAAGCTCGACAACCACCCTCGCTGGCTAGCGGGGGATATCCAAAGGGATTTCCGCACGAAAAAAAAGTGACAGACAAATGGGAAAAGCGACTTCGTTCTAGACATGTAGTGATTAAATTTTGAGCTTTTACACTTCAAGATATCAGATGTTCGCCATCATAGTTTTCTACGTGACCACGATTAAATTTTAGGTGACACTGATAGGCGCGCAAACCAACCCCAGATGCCCGGAGCACATGGATGGTGACGAGAACAGCTTCCACGTGCTCACCGAGTACCACATGTACTCACTGATAAGATGGAAGACTATGGGGTCGGAAACACTGGATATAGAAGACCTAGGGGATCTGAAGTAGGAAAAGATTGTAAGATTTTGCAAAGAAACAGGTAGGCTTGACGGAACGCTGTGAACGCCGAATATCTCACATTCTCTTCAAAAAGGGGATGAAATGGTCCACTAATGAAGGGTAGACCGTCCGTAAAGATATTTACAAACATTTTTTTATATTGGAATATATGTACCAATAATAACTGTATAAGTAAATAATTGATAACAATTCAATACAGTCTTTAAATATACTAAGTTGTGTGATATATGTATAATCAATTTTTATATATAATAAAAAATGTATTTCTCTCGATATTCTTGGCTCTACATTGTGATATAACATTCTATTCAAAACAGAAACCATCATGATATAGGTAAGCTTTAACATAAGAAAATATTATAAAATCAAATAAAACAAGTATCAATGTATTTGAGTCATAATGTATATAAGTTTTTATTTAATCTTACATCTTTAATTATTTTAAGTACCTTTTTTTTTTTTTTTTTTTCGTGCGGAAATCCCTTCGGATACCCCCCCGCGTGCCAGCGGGGGCGGTTATGTCGGGCTTGAACCGACTAAAACCGCACGCCGTCTCGGGTCTAATTATTTTAAGTACCTATAATTAAAGCAATGAAAAAGACAACTTATACTATTATATTATTTCTAATTATTGCGTAAATAAAATAATAAAAATAAATTATTGCCTAGCTTGCATAGCGCTAGCAATATTGTTAAGCGCACTCCCAACATTATTGAGGGCACTTCCAATTATTTGACGACTCCCTCTTATGGCTGCAGTCATATCATTGACAGAATTTTGTAATGGTGAAATATGTTCCACAAGTTGGGCAAAACTTGCTGCTGTTGCAGTTTCTGCCTCAACCCTCTGCCGCCCAATATTGGCAAAAATTGCTTATCTAAGCCCCTCATTTGAGAAGGTCGAGACTGCCTTTGATTGGGGCGGCGGTGTGGTTGTGTTGAAGCTTGAAGCAATGGGTGTTATATCTGAAAAATTCAACATTGATCAGTTTCATATATAACATACACCAATCATGAAAACTAGTTTTTTTTTATTAATATAGAAATACCTACCTCCTAAAGTCACTACATTTTCTTCCGGAGAAGCAGGCAACTCCAACACATGCCCAACTGCCTCAGGTGTTGCTTCTTCATCGAACCGGTGGTCCATTTGCCAAACATTAGATTTTTTTTTTTATGACGTTTTGTAAGTGCCGTATTAATGGTCTATGCAGAATAAATGGTTTTTGACTTTGACTTTGACTTTGACTTAAGGTCTCTATCACGACATCTTGGACGATGTTTTGGCTCTGCAATCATTTAATAATTGTACATTAGATTTTAATGATGGGTAAATACTACTGATTCTACGCATTACTCCATGTACTAACTGTGGATGGAAATGGATTAACGGCAAGGTGCCTGTGTCCTATGGCGAATTGCGGACCTCCCATTACCGCAACAAGCCTTTGGTCTAGAGGATTTAGGCCAGTTAAACTATCTCCAGACCCGCCTCCTGAACGCCTCGTAGACTGTTCTTGTTGAACACACATTTTGTTCAAGGCACATTTTATGTCTGTCTAATACTAAAATAAAACGTAAATCATTGTAACGTTACAATAATTTTATTATAAAATTAAAAAGTAAAGTCTGAAAAGGTACCTTTGCCCAGCCTTTTCCATCTTTAAGTGCACCTCCCAGAGCATTTAACGATGTTGCCATTTCGTCCCATTTTCTTTTTGTTTCTTGTTTCGCATGCGCAGAGCGCAAGAGCCCCTTTGCAATGCCTGGGTTTTGCGTTAAGAAATAAGCTAGTGTCTCCAGCTGCTGGTATGATGGGGCCTGCTCATTCTGCTGAAAATATATTTTTTTTGTGTGAGAAAGTAAACAGAGTCGCTTTATATTTCGGAAAAGAACGAGCTATAGAATAGCCTTACTTTGTATTAAATTAATTTAATCTCAACTCAAAGTAATATAGGCACGTCCGAAAAGGAATAGGTTTAGCGATGGTTTAACGCATAGATTATTATATATATACTAGAAAGTTTAACATCACTCCACTTACCAGATTAGTTATGAATACAATCCATATCAGCACAAACTTAAAAAACATTTGAAATGCCAGCCCGTTAGTGTTAAGAGGTTGATTGTAATATTTGGTTGCTTGTAACCGTGTAAACAAATATTGGTAAATCATAATAAATAACTTACACAAATGTATTGTTTGTTTACATACGTTATTCGTGACAGGTTATTCGCGCGCATTTGGTGACGGACGTGACGGTAAGTGTGGCCTACGCCAAATATAACCAGCGATCATTATTTCATTGTTCTCAGAAAAGTATGTCTATGACTACGTAATAATACATTCAGAAGACTATTGATGATTATTTACGTTAACGTTAATTAAATAACGTAAATAAGTGATGATTTTGTTAGATTTTCATAGTTTCGTTTTTGGCAGTTTTTGTTTTAATTTGTATGGCAATCATACGTCATTCCGCTTGCTCGATCGTGCACTCGACTTTATTCAGATTGAGATTGGGATTGGAACTGTTGCTGTTGTTATTGTTATCAAGAGCAAGCCTGCCTGGTCGGTGGCATCCCAGTTAGAAATTATAATAATACGGCCGCGACACACTCATGAATGCGATAAAGTCGTAATCTCGCATCAAATTTCTATACCTCGTATTATTAATTCTTCAAAAATCTTGAACAAGCCAATAACTTCTGATCAACCAAATAACGCGTGCATTTTGAGCCCGAGATTAGTTTAATATAATCTATGATTGGTGATTGGTGGTTGGCGCACCTCGGCCGTCAGGACCTGCGCTTAATACCAAAGAGACCAAAAAACTCGTAAAGAGTACATTGTCAAGAATTTTGCCACTTTGACTAAGCGGCGATGGCCCAGTGTTGTATGTAACGGATTGCCGAGACGAGGTCTCGAGTTCGATCCCCAGTCGCCCCGGGCACACACCTCTAACTTTTCGTAGTTATGTGTGTATTAAAAAGGTTAATTATCTATCGCGCGCGTAGTAATGTGCCCGGTAGATGGCAATAGGCTCGCCCCCTATTACATTGGGACTTTAAACATAACTGGCGAATCGTGGGTGTGTAATACACCTCTGCCTACCCCTTCGGGGATATCGGCGTGAAGTTATGTTATGTTATCATTGACTAAAACGCTCCACACTCACCACACTGGTCAATTTCATCTCCGTGTCGTATGTCTTGGCGAGGCCGAAGTCTGCCAGCTTGACGCGGCCGGCGCTGGTCACCAGCAGATTGTGAGGCTTCAGATCGCGGTGTACGATGCGGTGCGAATGCAGAAAGTCTATCCCAGAAAGGATGTCGTATGACATGCTCTGGGGGAATATAATGTTTACTCTAAGAAAAGTATTAAGTAGACCCTGGGGCTCCGAATTGAGAGCGAGAGATGATAAAATTCTCTCAAAGTCGCTCCCGTAAAAGCCAAGAGTTAAACGAATCCATGAGACTGGTTGTATAGAGCCTCAATATGGTAAAGGTGAAGATAAACCAATGTATAAAGAAAGCAAGACTAAGACAGAAGTCCTTGAGCTTCCAAGTAAAAGCCTTTGATGCAATCGGGATTAGCATTCTCAATTCTCCTTTTTTTCTCCTCGTTTCTTAAAATAATATCAACTTACTCTGATCCTGTTCTCTGACAGTGGTCCGGGAGCTCTTTTGAGGTAGGACTCCAAATCTTGGTCCACATGTTCGAATACTAAGAACAGGACTAGCTGGTGATCGCGCTCCAACGACTGACCGCCGTGACAGACATCTAGAAGTCTAGAAATCGAAGTGGAAAGAAGATCCATTTAAAAATGGAATGACTTTAAAATTGTAGGTATGGCCGGCGGGGGGGTATCCGAAGGGATTTCCGCACGAAAAAAAAAAAAAAAAAAAAGGTATACTTTCTAAATAGAACAATTTAGAAATAATAGTTTCAAAATAGAACAATTTCAATTAGATCAATTGCAAAATAGTACAATATCAAAATAAAATGAGCTCAAAATAATTATGATGACTTCAAAATAAAACAATTTAAAATATTATAATAGTTTCAAACTGGAAAAGTCTGAAAATAGAACCGTTTCAAAATCAAACAATTTCAGATAAAGATGAGAATGAATAAAAGAAATCTAGATATTAACCTAAGACAGAACTTGTGCTAAATGGTATGACAGTTTATAATAAAAATATGTATGTATGCAGGTCAGTTTCTTACCTGACAATATTAGCATGTCTATAAGCCTCCAGCTGCCTCAATAATGCGATTTCTCTTAACGTTGAGAGTGGTATCCCGTCTTCTGTGAGAGCGACTTTTACTTTCTTCATAGCAACAATTTGGCCACCATTGTGTAAGTCTCGTGCTTTGTAAACTGTACCATAAGCTCCTGAAATCAAGATGCAAAGATTGGTTTTTCTATAATGGTCACGTCAATATGACTTTAACTCGCCTGATAGTAAGCTAAAGGTAAAGTCTCAGGAATGGAGGTTACCATTACAGATACCGATAATGTAACAATACATCAGTTTAATGGCTGCATCAGATGCTTTTTCACACCCCACTCAAAAGGCCGGGGACTGTAGAAAGAGGGAAACATGTATGTTGGTAAAGAATTCCAAATCTTGTTGATGCAGCAAAGGAGTGGTACCTCTTCCTTGCACTTATCGTGTATTAGAAAGCAGAGGGTGAAATTATTTGGAAGACCTCATTGGAACACTCGCCATGGTAAGGCAGTAAAATACTGCCAAGGAGGCTATATCTCTACGCAACTGAAAGAGCTCAAGGGTATTGGTGACCTCTGGACTGCTAATAATGCAGACTGCACGCCACTGCAACCTCTCAAGAGCATCTAGTAAGTACTTAGGGTCTGTAGATGAAAATATGGGCCAGGTGAGTATTTGAGAGATACAATGTACACTAGACAAGCAAAAAAAATGCAAAATAAAAGCTGACAAAAATTGTCTTACGGTTCCTGAGTGAGACGGGTATGAATTCTAAATTTGGAACAGGCCGCAGAAACTAGGTAGATGAGTTAATAAATTTTGACACCTATTTGTATAACATTGTCTTACAAAAACTTAGTGGTCATGTTGTGGTGAGAGAGCCAGAGGTCTTAATTTCATTTTTTGATTTAGATTTAAGAAATTTTTATATGATTATGCAATGATTTTATATTGAAATGTGGTAGATAATATTATCTCAATATGAATAGGACAACAATTCTGCTCACATTTGCACTCACTGACTAGTGCTTGTCTTGTTACACTCGAATGTGTCGATATAGGTTAATTAGCCTAGTTTTATGTGACTAGTTTTATGCACCAGTGCTTTATCTGCCTCTTTTTAAAATAAGATCATTGAGAATATGTAAGAAAAATATATATTAAGTATTCATAAAAAAATAAACACTTTTTCTTTTATTTTGATCTTAAATTATTAATTGGAACTTGTTAAAAATAATATATCTGGTTCTCTACATACTCTGTTCTGTTATCTATAAATAATAAATAACTATAATTAATAATAATAAAGAACGCGTCATTATAATATAAAAAATAAAATTATATACAAACCGTAACTTTTTTCTTATTTTATGTTAATAAAATCTCCATTTTATCACTTCTTAAAACAACAATTTATATAGTAATTTAAAAAACGTAACTTCATTACAATGTAAACAATACAATACTATTCTGCCTGAAATTGCGCGAAAAAAATGTCAACCGGCACATGTAAAATGAGGTTATTTCACACAGTTATTTTAATATTACCTGTTCCTATAACATTAAGTTCTTCATACTTCTTTGCATTTTGAAATAAAGCACCAACATCTGTTATTGAAGCCATTGCAGGCGGACTATGGGATGTGCTTGGTCCCGACATCATATTTAAAGCTTTTTATTACAATTACCAATTTCACGAACACTTAAAACAACTTTTGAATAACATTTATACACAATATCGGACTAATAGCAAATTTTAACATATTACCATGTAAAAACACGTGTTGGAAAGTTTGTATAACAAAAAAGTTGTTTTGTATGTCAAACTTTTGGTCCGACAGATTTGGAATACGGGCTAAGGGGTGGGCAAGGGGAAGGGGGCAGAGTCATTGAACCAAAATCAACCACCTGCTGATTGTGCGACTAATTTTAAAAGTGCTAGCCATCTATTGTACCTTTAGAAAAAGTATGTTCATTTTTCCTAGAGAAGTTTTTGAACCAATAAAATTGAGTTAAGCGCCCTCTCTTAAACATGAAATGCGATAGAAAGTTTGCCATTGTTTCAAGTGCTATTTATAAAAAGAGATAGATGGCGTTAAATCTACATAAATACAAAAAGTATTGTGATACACGACCTAATAATACGAAAACTAAATAAATCGTAATAATGCATTTAACATTAAAAAAGGGCTCAGAAAAAAACTCTTGGTGAACATGGCCATTTCCATTTATTATAATGTAAGACTTAAATAGTATACGAAGTAACAGGACATAAAATACAAATTAATACAGTGTCCTACCTAAGTTTTCACCCTGTATCGGTTCTTCGTTCTGATACTACTGACAATAGTCATGAAATTCGCTTTACATAATTAGATTTGAATAGGATGATTACTTTGTCTCACTACCAATTTCATAAATACCATAATTCTCATCAGATATGTGTCGTTGATTTTTTTATTATTCATTATTTCGATCAGACTGTGTTAAAAAAACTGCAAAAAGAGATTTACTCGGGCTCGTCCGGGATTTGAACCCGGGACCTCTCGCACCCGAAGCGAGAATCATACCCCTAGACCAACGAGCCATGTTGTGAAATCTCCAAGTTTTCATCAACACTGTACTGGTAATGACGTCAGACTTGTTGTACACTTATTTCAATATTTATAATAACCAACATTATGCCACGATCACTTTCTTTTCCTTGCAAAGTAGAAATAACTTAGATTTTACTTGTTCATTTATTCGGTAGGTAGTTATGTACATATAAGTTGGATACGAAACCAAGAAATAACTAAATACGAATAGCTATTAACTAAATAGCGTTATCCTTTATGGTAAAAAATAATAATAATTTAGTTCCAAAACAAGATGACCGAAACACCTCAAGGCGTTTTAGAAAGTTGACGTTGACGCGCGAAAGGAAAAAAATTACCGCTACATACAAACTCTAACCGTCTCTTTTCTTCACGAGCTATCATAATCTAGCTTCTCGTTTTCGCAAATGAATCGAAGTGAATTTCGTGTAGCAGAAGCAACGCGTCAGTTGACTCCAGACGGTACTGCGCGCGCATGTTTGAATAATATGGCGGCATTTTCGACTTGCTAAATTAAATTGCGAGAACTTTTCTTACATAAAAGTAATAAAATTGTTTCTTTGAATTAAAAAAGTGTCTATAAAAATATTTAGCAATTTTTAGTATTTAGCCAAGTGAAGTGCAGACGGATATCGCGTGTGGCAGTGTGTGGTAAAATGTGAAAGTTTCTTCGTTAAAGAAAACAGTGGATCTTTTTTCTGTGTTATCGTATCGTTATTCTACATTTTTCTTGTTTCTACAGCTGTTTCATGCCCTAAAAATCGGTAAGTAAATTATTAAGTCCTCCTTTTACCGTTATTTATTTACCAATAGGAAATACGCAAGAGTAAAGAGGAAGTGTAGAAAATATCAATGAAAGTTAATATCTTGACCGGATCTTAATCTTATTACGAATGAAATATTAAAAGGACATTCACCTCTTGGTTATTTTATTTAATTGTCCTAATGGATCAGAGTCGCGGTATCCTAGGTAGATAATATAGGTGGAATAGGTAATTTTTACTATAAATTGTCTACTATACCGTTACATATTCGATTTCGAATACAAATACTTATCTCGATAAAATACTGTTTGAAAGTTTGTCTTTCTAATTCAACCCATCTGATCATATCGACTCGAAGGCAGTTAATCGAGTCGTGTGCCTTGACGGCAAACGGCATGATCGTCATGCCGTCATGCAATATATCACAACTGTACTACCTTGTGTGAAATAACTAATAATCTTCTCTTCATTCGACCTGCCATTCCGGTTGCTTTCAATACTTACTTAACATAACTGGCGAATCGTGGGTGTGTATACACCTCTGCCCCGAAAGGGTGATACATGCGTGAAGTTATGTTATGTAAAAACTTGCCGAGGTTCAATGAAACCTGGTCGCCTCTCCTATTCCTTCTGTTTATTTAATATTTCGTTTATTTTGGCTTTTACGGAAGCGACTGCGATGCATGAGCCATCTAAACCCCCAAATCCGCGAGGAAAGTGTGCCAAAGTCTCAAATCAGAGAATAACACTATTAATAAATAAATAAATATTCTGCAACATTCTAGACATTCTTGACATATTTTACCTTGTGTTATGGATTCCAGAGTGCAGATAAACATACTTATATTTTTTTGTGAATACATAAACACCCAGACCAATGCAAATAGACATATTCATGCATACAAATATTTGCACTGAGCGGTAATCCAACCCGCGCTCCCTGTCATAGCAGTCGAATGCACTACCGCTACACCACAGAGAATAAATATATCATCATCATCATAAAAAATATCAGCCGTAACAAGTCCATTGCTGAACATAGGCCTCCCCCAGACCTGTCTGTAGCGGCCTGCATCCACCGAGTCCCTGCGCTCTTTACCAGGTCGTCTTTCCACCTTGCGGGAGGCATTCCTACGCTGCGCTTGCCGTCACGTGGTCTCCACTCAAGGACCTTTCTGACTCAACGCCCATCGGTTCTCCGAGCTATGTGCCCTGCCCACTGCCACTTCAGCTTGCTGACTCGCTCTGCTATGTTGGTAACTCTGGTTCGTCTACGGATCTCCACATTTCTCAATTAAATTATGACGTATTCGTATTTATTTTCTCTTTCCTAAGTACATAAGCTATATAAAAAACAATGAGGACTTGTAATTGCAATACTTAAGTGCCGTGTCCTACATGTCGCATACTACCTACAGATTGGTAGGGGGAGTTAAATTAGGAGAATAAGACAAGGCAAGCAGGTTCTCAGGACCACGGATTTCCAAGACCGTACGACGCTGAGGAGGAGCAGCAGGTAAGCGGTCCCAGGACTCAATACTCAGCAGGTAAGTGTCTCGGATGCGACTGTGAGATGGTGATGAGAAAAATATCGATTCGTTAGTGAGAGTATGGTCTTTCCCTGTTTGAGCCGGCGCTTTCGTACGAAGCAAATCATGTCTCGACAACTGTAGACCACTGAGATGAAACTGTGTCTCTAAGGCGGGATTTCACCAGTTAAAATCCGTCTAACTAAACTGTTTAATGCTGCTTTAGGAATAAAAATAATTATGGTTATTATGCGTGCTGCTATGGAGTGGAATATACTGCCTGATACTGTGTTTCCGGCAAGCTAAAACCTAGAAAAAATTGTTTTCCTGGCAAATTTGAACTGTTAACTGGCCGTAACAGCTTGGAAACGAACTGTTTGCTGTACTGTATCTATCAAAAATACTGTACAATTAAGTCATAATGTTTGTAAATAGACAACATATCAAAGCCGGTTGAGTTTCTTAACGGAGTCTTGTCAGGAAAGGACAGGCCCATAACGAGTCTGGGGTTAGGTAGAATAGTCGAAGGTATAATCAATATAAATAAATCTGGGGTTATCCTTTCGACTTTCGAGGGCTTACCCGGGGTGCCCGGCAATGGACACTTGGTGTGGTTTTAGTCGGTCCGATTCCGACACGCACACCCTATAGTTGGCACCGATGATGGGGTGAAGCCCGTGGGGGTTTGCAAACGTAAAATAAAATAAAAAAAAAGGTCTGCAATACATTCTGCTGTTGCAAAAATAGAGCGAAGCAATTTCAACGGTGATTCCTCAATGGCTAGTCTGATTTTCGTTTTTCTTTTTTTTGTCTTGCGTATATGAATAAATTACTTAATTTAATACCAATCGCGTGAATGAGGCTTTTTTGTTCATTGAGAAATCAGATTTAGAAAATTTTGTTCGGTGATTATTCCTCCGTGGTACACATGAATTTTTAATTACATAGCCTATGTCCTTCCCATCAGTAACATATTTCCTTGTGTGAAATTTCATTAGATTCGGTTCAGCCGTTTGGGAGGAGAAGATGGTCTAACGAAATACATGAGTCGTCCAAAAGAGAGCAAAACTCTGACGAGCTTCGCTTTATAAAATAGAAGTGTCTGTTTGTACTATTAAAATACCAGCTTTTTAATAAATGCATTGCGTGTATGACACGATACTGATACCTTTTTTAATTTTTTTGTCTGTCTGTTTATTCCGGGTAATCTCCGAAATGGCTGGGTCGATTTTGACTGCAGATAACTGATCTTAAAAGGCTTAATTTAGTCTACTTTTATTTAAGAATTAAAAAGTATTAGCGTTCTGCGCAAAAAAAAAAAATTCAGATCTAACTCCACGCACGACACGCGGAGAAAGTCGCGGGCACATCTAGTACCTACTATAAAAAACAATGAAAGTGAGTATTATAGTTATTGGTAGTTCCTCTTATTAGCCACTTAATGTTCTATTAAATTAACCTCAGTAAAAAGTTGCCTGATCATATCAGAAGAATTTTGATAAGTGTCATTAAAATTTAAATGGTTTATTAGCCTAACTTCACAAAAAAGAGGGTTGTGACCCTATTATTGTCAAAGGACAACTACGCACTTGTATTTTACTTAAGTACTTACTAATATTATAAGTGCGAAAACAATATAATTTTTTTTTTATGGCTCCTCATTAAATTCTTTCATAATCAAGTCAACTGAAAGATTTTCGGGCTGTTGATAGTTCCAACCCATCACGAATGCCACAGCTGTTCGTATGGCAACCGGGACCAACGGGTTAACGTGCTCTACGAGGCACGGAACGGTCTCAATGTGTTAAGAATGGCCTTGCTTGACATTACATTGCTCTAACATGTTATGTTATGTTAACATACTCCGTCAGCTCTTTGCAAAGAGCCCCTTCATCCCCAATAAACAAAATTACTAATTTTTGTACTAGTAACCGAAACTACTAATATTGCTGGTAACCCCTCCAGCCTACTAATTGCTTGTGTTAGGAGTGAGTTCACGTCGGTAGTGTAATAACCAGGATTCGACCCCGGGCCTCTCGATCGTAATGCCGTCTATTTAACCACTAAGCTATCGACGCTCAACCGACCGTTTCCAAAGGCGTTGTCGCTGATAGAATATCCTTTGTCTACAGGGGCCTAGACAGGTGACATTCTACTAGTGAAATCGCTTCGAAGCGAACCTTCAAAAGTCCGAAATGTATGGGAGTGAGTAAGCATCGGTAGCTTAGTGGTTAAGGAGTCGACCCTACGATCGAGAGGTCCTGGGTTCGAATCCTGGCCATTACACTACCGAGGTGAACCCACTCCTAACACAAGCAATTAAGCTTAGCTGGAGGGGTTAGGGGGAATATTAGTAATTTCGGTTACTAATATTCTTTTTAGAAAAAAAAATTGTTGACTTGTCACGTGTAACAAATAATATCATATACTTACGCCTTTTCCCCTCCGGGGTAGGCAGAGACAACAGCCCGCCAACTGCTTCTGTCATTACATACTTCACGAGCTTCCTTCACTGTCATTAAACTTTTCATGCAAGCCCGCCGGTTTCGAGTGCTTTTGACCTGCCCTTTTTTCAATACCTCATTAATTTGATCAGTGTATATTCTGCGAGGCCGACCCCGACTTGCCTGCCCACTTACATCTTATTTTATATTATATACTACTTGGTGTGTCATTCGCTCAGTACTCATTCGTTCCAAGTGCCCAAACCACCTTAGCATACCTTTTCAATTCATGTAACAACATTCTCTTTCAGGCTACACTGTTCTTCAAATAATATCACTCCCATACATTTCGGACTTTTAAAGGTTCGCTTACAAGCGATTCCACATCCACTAGTAGAATGCCACTCTGTCTACAGTCCCAAGCTCTGTACATCACAATCTTGCAACTCAATCGTCTGTCGCTATGGTCGGCAACACAGACGCATTCCCCACGCGATCAGCCCGATAACCGGTCTTGCTATTCAGGTCACTAGTGCCCTCGTCAGGACTGGTTGTCGTAGCCTCGAGTGCAAGGGTTCAGTAGCATGCACACCTGTGTTGCAGACTGATTTATGGATACGTGTTTACGCCTTTCTCCCCTGGGGAGGGTACTCTGGCATGGCATACGCATTGGAAAATAAAAACTATGTAGGTATTTAAACTTTTGCGTTCCATGATAATATACAGTAATGGAAAGAAAATTACCGCAATCATGGTATTTGTCAACGAGGAATTACTCTATGGTATAGGTATATTGTAGAATTGCAACGAATATTCGGTTACTATTCGGTATTCGGCCTATTCGGCTGCTTTAACTATATTCGGCCGAATACCGAAAGCTTAAAATTTCTTTTTTGTTGTAATGAGATAATTGGGAAAATAAAAGAAATCGTTAATATATTTGTAATTATATTTTTATTTATGTGATATAGTCTCAGGCACATAATAATCATCATCTGTAACTTAAAAAAAACTTTTTTTGAACATACGCGCATGAAACAATCACGCCGATACATGTTTTAACGCCATATAATGGCCGAATACTTTTGCCTAATATTCGGCTATTCTGCTAAGAACTTCGCCGAATATTCGGTATTCGGCGTATGGCCGAATATACTATTCGTTGCTAGTCTAGTATTACAAGCCCGACATAACAGCCCCCGCTGGCCGGCGGGGGGGTATCCGAGGGGATTTCCGCACGAAAAAAAAAAAAAAAAAAAAAGGTATTACCTTTGAATTGCCTGATTTTTTGACCACCGAGTGAACTCTAGATCTGAGCTAATATAAGTATATAATAATATAAGTAATATACTTTTTTGAATATAAAATACCATAACTTGACGCCTGTATCCCCAAAGGGGTAGGCAGAGGTGTATTACACACCCACGATACGCCAGTTATGTTAAGGTCCCAATGTAATAGGGGGCGAGCCTATTGCCATCTACCGGACACAATATTAAGCGAGCGATAATTAACATTTATTAATACACACATAACTACTACGAAAAGTCAGAGGTGTGTGCCCGGGGCGACTGGGGATCTAACTCGAGACCTGGTATCAGCAGTCCGTTACATACGCCACTGGGCTAACGCCGCTTTTTGAATATATATTATAATATATGTATATAGATTCATTTATATAAATATTTTTGCTGAGCGGTAATGACAACCTCGGTGGCGTAGCGGTAGAGTTTTCGACTGCTAAGTCAGAGGTCGCGGGTTGGATTCCCGCTCATGGCAAATATGTATATTTGCATTGGTAAGTGTGTTTTTTATTATTTTATTTACAAAGAAAAATTATCTAAGTATGATTATCCGCATTCTAGAACCCATATGACAAGCTTGCTTAGGTTGGGTCTAGATGGCGATATAAAAATGACAGATCCCAAATTCAATTGTAATATTTCGTTTATTTTTAATTGTAATAGTAGTTATGGCCAGACTAATATACTTAGTTTATATAATTCCTTAGTAGAACACAGTCGTGTTAGTGATGACCTTGATGAACTCGAGAACGGGTGTACCGATTTTCATGATCTTTCATTTTTTTGATTTCTTTTCGCCTTTACTATATTACTATAATCGTCACCATGCGACTTCAGTAATCTTTAGATTAAATTAATTGGAAACTTTCAAAATTCATTCAAACGGATAGGAATGGCTTTTTTTTTTTATATTTAGGACACGTCAATTTGACTTCACCTCGCCTGATGGTAAGCTGAAGGTAAAGTCTCAGTCATCATGTTAACAATGGTGGCACTCAGCTTGACGGCCTCATCAGAAGAGGATTGTCGTCGCAGCACCGCGTGACACCCACCGGTCCCACTAGTGCTGCGACCACAACCCCCCTGCCCGGCTATGCACTTGCTGACCTTGCTTTTTTTTTTTTATCGTGCGGAAATCCCTTTGGATACCCCCCCGCCGGCCAGCGGGGGCGGTTATGTCGGGCTTGCACCGACTAAAACCGCACGCCGTCTCGGGTCTTCAGACGCCGGGGTGTAAGGTTACCCATAGAGCATATCCCTCGCACCCCGGCTGACCCTGGGCCATCTCACCGCTAACAGCATCGCTCATCCTGTCTCCTCTGAAAGCAGAGGAGTACGGAGAGCGATGTGTTCCCGCCACGTTGGGTATTGGCCGACGATCAATGCCAGCCCTATGAAGGGGTGAAGGGGAAGCCATTGACCGCCGCCCAGGGTGTACCGGCCGCTCCGATTCCGTTCCCCCCGGACTGCAGCGGGATCGGAATCGGAGCGACACTCGAGGAGGTTACCCAACACACACCCCGCACTTGCTGACCCCTGAACGCAATCAAACCGAAATTGGATTACTATGGTGGGTTTAACACAATCGTGCACGGTGGTACCTACCCGGCCGAATTTTGGGACAAATTTCTATCCTAAGTAGGCTTTTTTTTTTTACGTGCGGAAATCCCTTCGGATACCCCCCGCTAGCCAGCGGGGGTGGTTATATCGTGTCTAAACTAAAACCCGCACGGTGTCCTTACCAAGTGTCCGTTGCCGGGCACCCCGGGTAAGCCCTCGAAAGGATAACCCCAGGGATCCTAAGTAGGCTGTCCTAAGTATACATTAGAAAGTATTTTTATTGACATAATATATAAAACGGATCATAGCAATCGCGTGAAAGTTACTCTGCGATCTAACCAGTAAACTTATAGGCTTTTATTTCTTTGATAGTGTTACGATAGCCCAGTGGCGTACGTAACGGACTGTTGAGACGAGGTCTCGAGTTCGATCCCCAGTCGCCCCGGGCACACACCTCTGACTTTTCGTTGTTATGTGTGCATTAATAAATGTTAATTATCGCTCGCTTGGTAATGTGCCCGGTAGATGGCAATAGGCTTGCCTACCCCTTCGGGCGTGAAGTTATAAATAATAATATTTGCATTGGTCTGGGTGTTTCTATGTATAATATGTATTTATTTCCAAAAAATAAAAGTATTTAAGTATGTTTATCCGCATGGGTCCTACCCATATGACAAGCCCTGCTTAGTTTGGGTCTAGTAGGACAAAGTACACAGCGCCATCTAGCGCTGTGTACTTTGTCCTACTATTGTAAATGGACGATACTGAACCTGAAACTATTTTTTTTGCAGTCCTTGTCTGTTTATCTGTTTGTTCACGATGGACCCAAAAACTATTGAAGGTATTTTATGTGGATTTTTCTATTGGAAAGTCTTCGTCACAATTAAAATCTGTCGTATGTTTGATTGCAATTAGTTAAGTAGAACTGGAGATATGACCAAAAAACGGTAACAGACATTCGCGTCTACAGGCATTCTTCATTACAATGCCCGCATTTGTCATATTGAATATTCAAGTGCCTCTTCGAAAGTGAAAACGCAGTTGGAAATACCACATTTCAAAACATTGTCATGTGCAATGCGATACCTTATCACTTTTGACACAGTACTTACAAATCGTACGCCGTCGCGGATTTTCAGATGGGTGTAAGGTGGGCCCATAAGGCATTTCCCTCGCACCCCGACTGACTCAGGGCCATCTCTGCTTCCGAGATGGCACCCTCGGGTTTGGGAACCACAGTGTCCCCGTCTTGGCTCCGGGGAAAGTGAGGGGGGAGAACTCCCTTATGGGCGGCTACTCTGCTGTACAAGTGGCGCAAGGTGGCGCTGGAGCGGGGCCATAGGCCGGAGCCCCGAGAAATCAGGGCTCAGCGGTCCCAGCTCCGCCGGGAACTCATGGAGACAAAAACAAACAAAATTTATTGTTTTTTTTATTAAAACAAATAAGCATTTATTATGTTCTTCTTAATAAAAACTAGAAATTTAAAATCAAACGAGCCGAAATTCGATGTGGTTGCGTCGTTCCATTGCAGATTTCCTATGACCACCTTCCAGATCGTAGCTCCCAAGCGGATGCACCGATTTTGATGCGGATTTTTTGTTACCAAGCCGATATAATCGAGATGTTTCTTATCTATAAATCATTTTTTCCTTTATTTTAATACGGTTTTTTAATTTTTAAATTAATGTTATTATATTATACTGTATAGAAGATTCGTTGTATTTTGACTTCACATTAGGTCGTTACATATGAAATTGCCGTTTTTCTTGAAGAAATTAGAGGAAACCCAATTGTCAGTACTAAAATTTTTGCATTTTTTTTAGGAATGACAAATCCAAATTTTATGATTTTTTTGTGTATGAATGAGACAACGTTAATCTAGCAAACAGCAACTTTTATTACATTTTTCAAAAGTGACAGCTGTTAAGTAATACGAAATTTATCATCAAAATGGATAGCGTTTAGGAAGTACTGTTTTTGAAGATCGAATTAATTTATCAAGCGGCCAATAAAAACAAAATTTAATACAGAGTTGTAAAATCTTGAAATCAACTTTCAAACAATAATGGAAATAGCTATTAAATTACAGGAATAACGAACTCATGCATGAATTTGTAAGAAAATTTCGGCAATTTCATAGGTAAAGACCCATTATTTAGTTAGTTAAGTACGAAAGGTGTCGGGAGAATTTTTAACTACATCGGGGATATTTTTAGGGATTTTCTTTAGAAAAGCCCTATTGCTATCGAGTTGTCGTCGACGTCGTCGTTGCCAATTTTCTGTCACGGTTTTGGGTATGAAGGAGATGAGCTATCGAGTTGCTGTTTTCGGTAATAGAGTCGTGCTGGGGTGAACCATTGCAAGATAAAAAAAAAAGAAAAAAAAGAAAATTCCTTGTATTCGGCTGAGCTCGTCTCAGGAATTCAACTTGTTTAATTTTTAATTTAACTAACTGCCAACTTTTATACCGGTAACAATTTACACCAGTGATAACTTTTTAGACGTAGTGTCGACACATATAATGATGATTTTAAAGAATTGGATATACATATTCTATAACTATATATATAATTCTGCTTACAAAAACTCCTAACCATATATTAAATATACTGCATCCGGGCTATTTGGCCGTGGTCCATATGAAACTTCCAAACGTTTCGTCGATCACTGCGGTCGACATCTTCAGTGGTATAGGTCCGGGCGCCGACGAGTGTGGAAAACCCTCCTCGGCGGCGACTTGTCTGCGACTGATGTAGAGGCCCGGAAGCAGTATATTCAACATGCAACGCCGGCCGTGAAAGCCTTAAGATTTATATCCTAACCACATAAATTATTATATTTGTTATTTAGCACTTAATTGTGACGGTTGTCTTCATTCGGTGCATGATTATATGTTTTGTATTTTTTTTTTCGTGCGGAAATCCCTTCGGATACCCCCCCGCCGGCCAGCGGGGGCGGTTATGTCGAGCTTGAACCGACTAAACCTAATCTATTAATTGTAATTTACCGTATACTACTTTAAACTATTATGGAACTCTATAAGTATATATTTTTTCTTCTTGATGTAAAAACTGCATATGACTGTCTGTTGCCTAAAAAAGCGGGCAAGTGCGAGTCGGACTCGCCCATTAAGCGTTCCGTAGCAGCAAGTATCATAATAATGTATTTTTTATATTTGAGTTGATTGAATGAAAATTGAATAAATTGCGGTTTACGATTTATGATGAATTAAAAAAAAAATGACTTACTAGATCTCGTTCAAACCAATTTTCGGTGGAAGTTTACATGGTAATGTACATCATATATTTTTTTTAGTTTTATCATTCTCTTATGACCTATTCATAGATACCACACACGTATGGGTTTGATGAAAAATAAATTTTTGACTTTCAGTTCTAAGTATGGGGACCCCAAAATTTATTGTTTTTTTTCTATTTTTGTGTGAAAATCTTAATGCGGTTCACAGAATACATATACTTTACCAAGTTTCAACAGCATAGTTCTTATAGTTTCGGAAAAACGTGGCTGTGACATACGGACGGTCAGACAGACAGACATGACGAATCTATAAGGGTTCGGTTTTTTGCCATTTGGCAACGGAACCCTAAAAACTTGAATCATATTAAATGAACGATTCTGAATATAACAATATTTTATTGGGAATTATTTTCTGTTTGATCACGATGGACTACACGGAACACGCAAATGGCAAAAAACGGAACCCTTATAGATTCGTCATGTCTGTCTGTCTGTCCGTCCGTATGTCACAGCCACTTTTTTTACGAAACTATAACAACTATGCTGTTGAAATTTGGTAAGTAGATGTATTCTGTGAACCGCATTAAGATTTTCACACAAAATTAGAAAAAAAAAACAATTAATTTCGGGGGCTCCCCATACTTAGAACTGAAACTCAATTTTTTTTTCATCAAACCCATTTGTGGTATCTTTGGATAGGTGCTTAAAAATGATATTGAGGTTTCTAATTTGATTTTTCTCTAAACTGAATAGTTTGCGCGAGAGACACTTCCAAAGTGGTAAAATGTGTGCCCCCCCCCCCCTGCAACTTCTAAAATAAGAGAATGATAAAACTAAAAAAAATATATGATGTACATTACCATGTAAACTTCCACCGAAAATTCGTTTGACCGAGATCTAGTAAGTAGTTTTTTTAATACGTCATAAATCGTAAAACGCAATTTAACTTTCATTCGATCAACTCAAAAATAAAATAAAAAAAAGCATTATTATGTTACTGGCTGCTACGGAACCCTTCATGAGCGAGTCCGACTCGCACTTGGCCGCTTTATTTTAAATATCTCCGATGTACATATACAAATAATAATCGAAAACATGTATAAAAAATTATTGAAAGTTCTTTGGTACATAACGGTATATCTTATAAGGTATTTTAAGTGTGAACTATGCATATATACGAGGGTCAAACTGAAAGTTCTTAGAACTGGCCACTTATAAACAATATAATAAAAAAATAATTCTAAAATTTGAAAATAGAACTCTTTGCCAATATTACTGAGTATATATTTCATTCATTTATCATTTGTTTTACGATTTGGCGGCAAATTGAAAATTGTCTGTGTCACGTTAACTTGAATTTAACACGAGAAAATTTTCGTGCAATGATTTTTTATGACTTTCGATGTCATTTAAGTCAACAAGAAAGTTATGATAGACTACGATTGGCCTTTCACGATGAAGCCCCATCTCGTGCGACTGTTTACAACTGGTTTAATGAGTATAAACGTGGTCGCACTAATCTCACTGATGATTTACGTGAGGGACGGCCTTCTACGGCGACGACTGAAAATAACATCTGTGTTGTGCGGCGTATGATAGAGACTGACAAAAGAGTGACCTATCAGCAGATTCGGACAAGCTTAGGCATCGGTATGAGTCAAGTGCACAAAATCCTCCACGAACATTTAGCGGTCAGGAAGCTTTGCGCCCGGTGGATACCTCATAATTTGACTGAGGCTCAAAAACTCCATCGTGTGGATTGGTGCCGTAAAATGATTGAAAGATTTAACGGAGGTGACTCTAATGCTGTGTTCGACATACTAACAGGTGACGAAAGCTGGATTTACTGTTATGATCCTGAAACCAAAAGACAATCTGCTCAGTGGGTGTTTCCTTTCGAGGAGTTGCCAACTAAAGTGAAGAGAGATCGAAGTGCGGGAAAAAAAATGGTGGCCTCGTTCTTTGAAAGGATAGGTCATTTCGTAACAATTGTGTTAGAGGATCAAAAAACAGTTTCTGCAGAATGGTACACTACCAATTGTTTGCCACTTGTCTTGGAAAAAGTTCGAGAGAAACGACCTCGCAGTAGGATCCTCCTTCACCACGACAACGCCTCGTCGCACACCGCCAAGCGAACGATCGACTATTTGGCGACATCAAACGTTGAATTACTAGGTCACCCGCCGTATAGCCCCGACCTTGCGCCTTGTGATTTTTATTTATTTCCAAAAATTAAAGAAAAAATTAAAGGAAAGCGGTTTATGAATGCTGAAGAAGCGGTGGCTGCGTATCGCGATGCCATTGAAGAGACCCCTAAGGACGAGTGGGCAAAGTGCTTTTCCCAGTGGTTCCATCGCATGCAGCGGTGTATTGACGTGAATGGACAATATTTTGAAAAGATATAATAAAACTAATAACTGGCTAATGTAATCAGTTTTTGATTTTCTAAGAACTTTCAGTTTGACCCTCGTAATATGCAACTCGGTTATCTGCTATGTTCGACAAATAACATGTAGATAATTTATACATTTGATTATTTGTGTATTGGCATAACGGTGGCTCGTTTAAAATTATAACTGTTGTATTGACCTTGACATTTTTATACCGAGGTGGGCAATAAGTGAGTGAGCTCTGTGCCTGCAATCGACCTGGCACAATCTTGCAATTTCGCCAGACCGACTGCAGGCAGTAAGTGAATGGGCGATCCTTACCTTTCCCTGCAAGAAAGTAAGTTTTCTCTAATTACTAACTACCCATCCCGCAACCATCAGGGTCATAATCATCTTGCAGCCGCCGCCTCCTTCTGAGAGCAAGTAATGGTCGAGAAGAAGGCGGGACGGGTCCGGGAGAGAATACAGACTTGCAGTGCCTGAGAGGTGCGGAGGTGACTCGGGCGACGGACCTCCGTCCTAAATGAGCGCAGGCCTGGGGTGAGACGTGGAGACGCCTGTCACCCTAGTAGAAGTAGGCCGGGGCGGCAGCGCGTTGCGCGCTCCTCTCTTTCCGGGGGCAAGATGAGGACACCGTGGTTCCCAAACCCGAGGGGGCCATGTCGAAACCGGAGATGGCCGTGGGTCAGCTGGGGTGCGAGGGAAATGTCTTATTGGGCCACCTTACACCCCGGCCTCTGAAGACCCGAGACGGTGTGCGGTTTTAGTCGGTTTGAATCCGACATAACCATCCCCGCTGGCCGGCGGAGGGGAATACGGGGGATTTACGCATGATAAAGAAGAAAAAAGGGTCATAATCATCTTAACCTTGTTTCCGGTTGGTTATATCCAAGGTTTTAACCTCTGAGTCCGAGGTCCGGGGTGAGAATATTCCTTTACTGAGGGTCTCGTGGCTATTTGGGAATTACGGGTAGTTGAAGCTCTACAAAAATCCAACAATCTGGTTCAACTCCTGAACTTTGATATCGCCAGTTGATAGATGGTAGTCGCTGCACGTCGAGTGTGTCGACTGAAAGCTGATCCCGACTGCATTGGGACAAGGCTCAGAAGATCATGACGCCTGTACTGTCTCCTCAAAAGCCTTTAGTGCAACAGTCAAACAAACTCGCGTCTCTCTTCATCAAGGTATGGTATGGTATCACGGGCTGGTATCCGCAACTCCACGACAAGGCGCGGTTTTTGCGTGAGGGTGGGAGCTGGGGTGGATCCTATTCGATCCACCCCAGCTCATTGAAGAACGCTACGCGCTAGCGTACCTGTGTTTCCGAAGTACTTAACCCTGTATGTGGCGGTTGCAGGGCAGTGTAGGAGCACGTGTGCCGCTGTTTCTTCCTCTCTCATGTAGGCTCTGCAGAGAGGGCTGTCGGTGATTCCTAAAATAAAAAGGTGTTTATTGAAGGAGCCATGATTGCAGCTGTGGCCGTGCGCAGTTGCCGTTTGGTCAGTTGTCGAAGACGCCTGGTCAGTCTATTTTCAAGCACAGGGAGTGCTTCCCTCGCCTGTCTGCAAACTTCCATCATCAAGGTAGGGCAGAGTTGTTTCTGCCCTTACACACCTCACGAGTGATTCAGTGCTTAAAATATTCGTGATTATGTAATCATGTAACGGGATTAATGTAATGTTAACATTATCTACGCTTTCACCGTTCGAGCATTATTTAAGTTGCATATTTTTGTAATACACTTATTAAGTAAATAAAAAAATCTAAATAATAAAAATGTTGAAAGAAAACTGTTTTAACGGATTCTATCGCGATTTATTTGATCTTATACGCGGCATAGCCGTTTGTTGGTGGCTGAACTCCTCTCTGAAATTTACCACGGTGATAGTGTGGACACTGAGGAGTGTTTTGAAGCGAGATGTTTCATGTCCGATGTACCATTGAGGAATAATCTCCGAAACACAGTTTCGCGCGCGCGCCTTTAGCTAAGCGCGCGACCGTAGTAAGATATCTTATTTTCAAGTAAGAGTCCTGCTCGCTCAGCTCTATTTATTTCAGTCCGCACCCTGCACTGAATTCCTAGTTTTATTATATACATTGAACCCGACGTTTCGGTTGCTTTTCAGCAGCCATGGTCACGGGGAGAAACTGCGATAGGGGCAGCTAAAAATAGTCTTATTTCAAATGTTAATATATACAGTCAGTGACGAAACTTGCTTAACACATTCCGATTTACAGATCACCTTAGCTCTGAAAACCATGAAATTAATGAATGAAATTTGGTGGTGTGCTAGGTCAACACCTTTGGGGTCCTAGCCAACCTCACCAGCTGAAGCCTGTCAATCGGTGCACCTACTAAACAAGGGGTTGGGAGATCAGACGGCAGTCGCTACCGGAAAAGCCAACATACCAATAAAAAAGATAAGCGAATTTAAACGCAACTGGGCAATTGCTAGGAGGTTCATGATGATGTTTGAATGACTAGCGTCGGTAGCTTAGTGGTTAAGGAATCGACCCTACGATCAGGAGGTCCCGGGTTCGAATCCTGGCCATTTCACTACCGACGTGAACCCACTCCTAACACAAGCAATTTAGCTTAGCTGGAGGGGTTAGGGGGAATATTAGTAATTTCGGTTACTAATATTCTTTTAAAAGAAAAAAAAAAGAATGTTTTTTTTCTGTTGTTATCTGCAATCCGTCGACAACTATGAGCAGATTGGTTGTATGACATTTTCCGATTGAGTGCATCTTTCAGCGAAGGCGGCAATTTTCTATTTTATCGTGCGGAGAGCCCCCCGTATCTCCGTGGTTATGTCGGATTCCAACCGACTAAAACCGCACGCCAAGTTGCGAACTATAATATACTAACAAAGTTATTGAGAATTGAGAATTAAACAACATTGGTTGGAAGCAATAAGTATGCTATCTTCTCCTATAAATGTCGCTAGATGGCTCCAGCATCGCCTTGAGAAGTATTTCATCATCATCGTCACCCTCATAGTGTTTTTTTTTTATTTTTTATTAGCGTGTGGAAACCCCCACGAGCCTAACCCCATCGGTGCCGACGATGGGGTGGGCGTGTCGGAATCGAACCGACTAAAACCACACGGTGTCCTTCCCAAGTGTCCATTGCCGGGTACCCCCATAACCCCAGGGTTACCGGCGATTTCTCTCATAGTGATTGTTTAGTTTACACTTTATAGCCAGAGGTCCGCTGATTGTTTTTGATTGGTATGTCGGCTTTTCCGGGAGCAATCGCCCAACCTTGAGACGAAAGCCTGTCCCAGAGCCTCGTCCGTTGTTTAGCTGGTGAACCAACTTGCAGGTGAGGTTGACTTGGGCCTCGAGGATGTTGGTAGGGCCCTCTACATCTCCTTATGACGTATGTAGGTAATAATAATAATAAATATTGTAGGACAAAGTACACAACGCCATCTAGACCCAAACTAAGCAGAGCTTGTCATATGGGTTCTAGAATGCGGATAAACATACTTATATACTTTTTTTTTGTAAATGAATACATATTATACATAGAAACACCCAGACCGGCGCAAATATACATTTTTGCACTGAGCGGGAATCGAACCCGCGACCTCTGGCTTAGCAGTCGAACGCACTACCACCACGCCACAGAGGTCGTCAGGTATTTCAATATAAAGATCGTTGAAATAAAACTAGTTTTAACGGATATAAATGTTAAGGCTTACACGGCCGGCGTTGCATGTAGAATATACTGCTTCCGGGCTGTTTGGCCGTGGTCCATCGGAAACTTGTATTCCAGACGTTTAACGGATTCTATCGCGATTTATTTGATGTTATTTTATATTTTACATTGATCCCGACATATTATATATATAATAGTTTTATTTCAATGTGTGACATTCGCGTAAACTTCCGACAATATCATAAAGATCGTTACTAAACTTAGTGTTCAGCATCTTTTGTCGTCCGCCAACTCTCTCAGCATATTTTTTTTATAAAGAATTCTAGTATTTGAAATTATTAGTAGGTATGTCCCACTTCGCGGATTGACGTCGGTATTGTAATGTCCAGGATTCGAACCCGGGACATCTCGATCGATAAGCTCTTCCTACTTTAACAAACACTGTACTAATTGCGGCGATAGCCCAGTGGCGGACGTATGGGACTGCCGAGACGAGGTCTCGAGTTCGATACCCAGTCGCCCCAGGCACACACCTCTGACTTTTCGTAATTATGTGTGTTCATTAAAAATGTTAATTATCGCTCGCTTAGTAATGTGCCCGGTAGATTGGAACCTAAACATAACTAGCGAATCGTGGGTGTGTAATACACCTCTGCCTACTTCTTCGGGGATACAGGCGTGAAGTTATGTTATGATTTACTAATTGTTGGCATCTTAAAAAGTTGTGTATACGTCATACCAATACAATCTAATAAGAATACCAGTTCCCATCCCAGAGAGGCGAGTTGAATGAAGCTACGGTACATACTACTACTTAGCGGATGTGGGTCACCACCTGACGCACGCGCCGTTATACACGCGGATGCGGCGCAGGCGCAGAGGTGTAGCGACATTCTTTTACTATCTTGTTGGGTACGGCGAAGACCGAAATTTATGTTCAGTATTTAGTAATCTGTGGTTCAGTGTAATCCAAGAATTTTATTTACTTATAATTATTTATATTAAAAATAGAGCCGACTTAAGTCGGTTATGGATACTAAACCCATCTCCAGAATGCAACAAATACATTTCTGAAAACCGCATCAAAATCCATTCAGCCAAGCGCGAGTAAATTGCGTTATTTGGTTATTTGCGATTTTGGGGATCCAAGCCAACGTCACCTGCTGCCCAGTACACACCTGCTGATTAGCTCCGGTGCAGGCTTGTCTGTTGGGGTTGGGAGATCAGAGCAGTCGTTCTCATAAAAGCCAAACCAATCTAATAAAGGAGCAGGAGAGCGGACCTCGAGCTCCAAAGTGCGAGCTGCCTAGAAACCAGGTACTCCATTAAAAGGTTGCTCAATCAATACTATTCATAACATATAATACCCTAATTTCCTATGCCTAGCTTTAATTGATACATGGGGATGAATTTGTCACAGTTGGTCTGCGGGGAAATAAAATCGCTTTGGTACAACCAGTTGGTCATTGCAATTGGACGACGAGTAATACACCGGAATTTTCTTGCTTCAGTCGTTAAAATTGGAAACCCCGACGCGTTATTTGGGGTCCCCTCGGGACAAGATTGTTTTGGAATCTAATATCTTCAACCTAAATGTAAAAGCAGCAAAACCAATAAGAAACCGCCAGCTGCGGGTCGCGTTTGCCACGGTCCGCAGGTGGGCCATCATGCCCAGTAAATTACAAAAATACGCCGACGGTACAGCTGTTCAGACCATAAGCAATCGATTAGACACAGCAAGGTTTGATGACGGCATTATGCATAATGGTGTACTTACTAAGTGTTTTCTATGGTATAATATTATCTAACTAGGGTCGGCAGCGCGAGTGTGGTGCCCCTGGTGTTGCATACGTCCATAGGCCACCGTAACCGCTTCCCATCAGGTGGGCCGTGAGCTTGTCTGCCACCTGAGTGGTATAAAAATAAATAAATAATAACTAGCTGAAGCTGAATGCTTCACTCGTGTATCGAGAATGGATGCGGCGAGAAAAGTGTATTATAATAAGTGGATAGGAAGTTCTGCGTACCAGGATGTAGTTTAAAAACATGCCAGGGAGATGAAAGTGGTTCATGGTGGTGAGTCCATCTAGAACAGTCAATTTCTGGTTGAATATTCTACCAACCAAACTATCCATTCTCGTCTACGCAAGGCAGGTATTATTCACTGAAATTCTGAAGTGTTTTCTAAGACATATGTAGACGGGAATGGATAGCTCAGATAGTTATTATCCAGGGTTGACCTACACCTTCGAAGCCATTTTTTTCCACGTGGGGGATGTAACAACGCATGGCATCCCCGACTACGGGGATAGCCGGAGAATATTTGTGGGACTCTCCCACTAAACCCCACAGTGTGCAATACTCTGCGCCCTGTCAGGGGGGCTTGGAACTATACAAGAAACCCCTCCTGACAGGGGATACAAGAATACTTCTATGGCGACCCCCCCCCCCCCCCCCTAGCGCGTGGCCACTAGCGCGAGTACCTTTTATACTCTCAATTGAGCGACGTCCAGGCACACATGGAAATTGCCCTCTTCGCGGGTGGCTAGATTGGCGGGTGGGGGGCTAACACCTTTGGAGCCTAAGCCATCTGCAAATCGGGATACTTGCAACACAACAAGCGAGTCGTTTCTGTGCCATCGTAGCTCCTGAATAAATGAACCTATTTTGATTGTCTTTTTTGTTTGAAAGGTGAATTCGACGGTAGTGTTTTTAGCCGTGTCGGGCTTTACAACATTTTTATATCAATATAATTATTAACTGAAGCTATCATAATTTACACATAATTATATACTTAGCCTATATCCATCGTCAATAATGTACCTTTCAAATGGTGAAAGTTATTTTCCATTAGTGCAGTAGTTCCGAAGATGAACAATCTCACGAAATTCGGCCTCTTTCTTCATAATATTAGTTTAGATATTTTTTTAAATTTTTTTATTCAGGGACAACAAACAGTTACAAAGTACAAAAAATTATTCTATAGGCTAAATTGCAACCCACTACGTTATCCACAGATTACACACATAATATAGCAGAGGGTGCCACTAGAAGTTGCTACTTTATAAAATAATAATAACTAAAAACAACGAAAATAAATTAATTTGCAAAAATAAAAAAAAAACTTAAACAAAATAAAATAACATACACATGACAAGAAATACATCCATTACAATTATAACAATAAATTGATTAAATTAGGCTCATTACATTAAATTACATTAGATATATATTAAATTACATTACATTAAAATCAATGTCAGTGCAACTAATTATATTATTAAAGCATTAATATAGGTATGTATTTTTATAATTAAGTTAATAACAATGAATTACCAATTAATAAAAAAATCATTTATTAGGTCGTTACATATGGGGGTGTGTGTTGGGTAACCTCCTCGAGTGTCGCTCCGATTCCGATCCCGCTGCAGTCCGGGGGGAACGGAATCGGAGCGGCCGGTACACCCTGGGCGGCGGTCAATGGCTTCCCCTTCACCCCTTCATAGGGTTGGCATTGATCGTCGGCCAATACCCAACGTGGCGGGAACACATCGCTCTCCGTACTCCTCTGCTTTCAGAGGAGACAGGATGAGCGATGCTGTTAGTGGTGAGATGGCCCAGGGTCAGCCGGGGTGCGAGGGATATGCTCTATGGGTAATCTTACACCCCGGCGTCTGAAGACCCGAGACGGCGTGCGGTTTTAGTCGGTGCAAGCCCGACATAACCGCCCCCGCTGGCCGGCGGGGGGGTATCCGAAGGGATTTCCGCACGATAAAAAAAAAAATTAAAAAAATTAAAAAAAGGTCGTTACATATGAAATTGCCGTTTTTCTTGAAGAAATTGGAGGAAACCCAATTTTCAGTACGAACATTTTTGCATTTTTTTTAGGAATGACAAATCCAAATTTTATGTTTTTTTTTTGTGTATGAATGAGACAACATTACAACAAACAGCAACTTTTATTACATTTTTGAAAAGTGACAGCTGTTAAGTAATACGACATTTATCATCAAAATGGATAGCATTTAGGAAGTACTGTTTTTGAAGATCGAATTAATTCATCAAGCGGCCAATACAAACAAAATTTAATACAGAGTTGTAAAATCTTTAAATCAACTTTCATACAATATATAAATAATGGAAATAGCTATTAAATTACAGTAATAACGAACTCGTGAATTTGTAAGAAAATTTCGGCAATTTCATAGGTAAAGACGTATGTATTTGATTTAAATAGTGGGTAAAACAAAAGTTGACAAGCTTGACCAAGCTCGTGGTCCTTGGTTAACAAAACCTCGCCGTTACTTCTCATGGTTGAGAGCACTATAGGAATGTTTCTGGGTAATGGACACCAGGTGCTAGCATTCGTTCATGTATTACATTACAATTACTTATTATGAGCATTTTAACGCAGATTTTCTTAAGATTTAGATCGGAAATACAGAACATCTAGAACGGGACTTGAACCCGCGACCAGTCCCCTACAGGGGGAATGCTCTGACCAGCTGAGCTATCTAGACACGTCCCAGATATTCGAAATTCTCCGATATATTATATACGTCTTAAGGCGACGCAATATTTTCTTCTTCATATTTCATCTTCATGGCGAGATTTTCTTCTTCATTGGCGCTTAATCCCGGCTCCATCTAAATAAACGCATTTCTGAAATAAAAGCTGCCTGGTTTGCACCTTATTATGTCAACTATCTGATGGTGACAGTACTGACAAAATTGGTTTACACGATTCGGAGATTAGCCAAGTCAAATATAATAATAAAATCTTTATTTCGGACCAAGGGAGTCCATATAGTGTTAGTAACAAAAACAATCTTATCCTATTGTTAGTAAATACACATCACAGAACACAAAGTAGGTATTGTCGCGACACCAGGACACTGTCTACGTCACAGTATGCACTCGTACCCAGTGCCCCAGCATCGGACTGTCCCACTTATCTGATAATGCGCTCAGGATACTAAACTAAACTAAACTAATACTAAACAAACCGAATATATAACTATTTATGGTTTCTTATTTGATTAAACTACATATCTAAATTTATATGTATTCGCTAAAAATCCTGTTATTTTTATGTTACAACAGACACTTCAAGTTGTGTAAAGCCAATATTTCAATTGCCTTTTTTGTTATTTTTAACCCCCGACGCAAAAACGACGGGGTGTTATAAATTTTACGTGTCTGTGTGTGTGTCTGTCTGTGCTCTTGAACAGAAGAACCGATTTTGATGCGTATTATTTTGTTCGAAAGCCGATATGATCGAGATGGTTGTAAACTATAAATAAATTTGTGTCGGGGGTTTTTAACGTTTTAATTAATGTTCAATCTTATTAATCTGTGGTATCTGAGGGTTTTAAATTTAATTCTACCTGTATCTAATTTACTAACCCTACTGCAATTTATCACTGTTTATTTATGCAAATAAATGAAGAAAAAAATAAAAATAAAGCCTGTCCTTTTGCAATTCCACAAAAATAAACCATGCCGTCTGACCCACAACCTCGAGAGGTGCGCCTGCGCCAGAGCCTCGTCCTTCAATCAGCAGGTGTGCCGGCTTGCAGGTGAGGTTGGTTTGGAACCCAAAGACCTTGATAGGGCCCCGTACACCACTCATAGGTCACAGTAACAGCATCCCATTATAAGACTAGACGTGTTTGTTTAAAAAAAACTCCATCTATTATGACGTGTTTTTAAAACAAAAAAACCCAAGCCTAAAACACTTCAGCTAATTCCGTGTGTTGCAATATACAATGTCTTCGCCAAAATGAGACATGTTCGTAAGACTTGCGCAAGCGCACCACCTCGTTTGTTGTACAACATCCTGATGCGGCTGAGTCATTACCGTGTACCACTTTAGAGTCCGCTTGTGATCGTTTTGACACAGTTGTTTAGAATTATGAAGTAATTATTCTACTTGACTAATACTGGAGTTGGAATTAAAGTGCCAAAAAGGCTTTTATGAAGTTTAATAATATTGCAATGAGAAACGAGTTTGAGCATGAACTGCTTGCTCTTCTTGGCTACTCAATCAATATGGACTTCAAGATACTTTCAGCTCATTCTACGTAAATAGCAACACCAACAATGAAATATAGAAGATTATTCGCATACAAACGTGGGCTTGACGATGAACCAGAACCGAAAATTAGAAAACAATTATAGCCTGGCAAATTTATGCTTTTTTATTCTATTTTTTATGTATGATAGGTTCACGTTTGACCTCTATCTCTCCAGGTCGTAAGTGACGATGTGGTCTACAATGGATCACATTTGCCTAGAAGGAACCTATTCAATCGAGACTTGAAGATTTAGAGGTTATAGCTTTCCGGAAACACAGACTCAGGCAGGCAATTCCACTCCTTAGCTGTACGCATAATAAATGTGTCACTGAAACGTTTCGTGCGTATGAGTGGAATATCCACCATGTAGCGGTGGCGTGTCGCTGTGTCTGGTCGTTCGTTGGTGGAAAGGGCTTGGAAGTATCATGTTGTGCAATTCCAGTGCACACTCCGAAATGCATCCGATAAAAAACCGATAAGCCTGCAACTTTGCGTCGATGTTCAAGGCTCTGAAGCCTTTTCTCGACTAATGCATCGTTGTTAATGAGCCTCTTGGTCCGTCTCTCTATCGTCTCTAGTGCTTTACGCATTACGCCTCATTCCGCGCGAACCATGGGACTGTCAAATCAAGTCACATGAACTTGCGAAGCCATTTTTTTTAATATTCCTTCCGTCAATTGACTGCAGCGCGCTGGATGGTGAGAAGCTATTGATTGGGCACTTGGGAAGGCTGTGTAACAGTTTAAATAATATTATTAATTAAAAAATAACAAAAAACCGGCTACCCTAAGAAGACCTTTGATAGCAGACGGGACCCATTCAAGTCAATAGTCAACTTAAAACAAGTTGAATTCCTGAGACGAGCTCAGCCGAATACAAGGGATTTTCGATTTTGCGTTTTTTTTTTGCAATGGTTCACCCCAGCACGAATCTATTAACGAAAACAGCAACTCGATAGCTCGTCTCCTTCATACCCAAAACCATGACAGAAAATTGGCAACGACGACGTCGACGACAACTCGATAGCAATAGGGCTTTTCTAAAGAAAATCCCTAAAAACCGATATGAGCTGACTGTAGCGTTGCGATTGAAACGATTCTGTGTACGTTGAGCATTGTCACGGGTTTTCTTTTCATGACATCATACGTAGTGGTCCTGTACCAGGCAGGTGCCCAGTAGTCAACAGCTGGTAGCTATAACAAGACGGGGTTTCTATAACACCAACAAACACGCATATTTTAAGGTCTATTCAAACCTAAGCGGCATCCGCTACCAGCTTTTTTTATTTTTTTTACCTGTCTGGTCTTCACCCTGTCGGTGCCAAAGATGGGCGTGTCGAAATCGGACCGACTAAAACCACACGGTGTCCTCCCCAAGTGTCCATTGCCAAGCACCCTGGGTGAGCCCTCGAAAGGATAACCTCAGCGTTACCGGCAGGACTTTGGCCGTCACGCGTTGGTGAGTTGGCAGGCATGTGTAGGACACACACGACACGCCTCTGTCTTGGCCTGCTTCTGTAAGGACGGCGAGTCGGCCGACTACTGATTCGCTACCGTCTGTGGTAAAAAAAGTCAGTGGCACTTCGGGAGTGCCGACAGAAGTGATAATTTGAACAATTTTTTCTTTTCATACCACTCAGGTATCAAAAAACAACACGGCCCACCTGCTGGGAAATGGTTACTGCGGCCTATGGACGTGTGCAACACCAGGGGCGTAACACTCCTGCTGCCGACCCTGTAAAAACCGCCTAATGCCCTTCCTGAAGTACCGTATATTGTAGTCGGTTGGGAAAACCACAGCTGGGAGAACATTTCACACCTGTTCACGCTCAGGCACAGAATGAAGTGCCTCTCATACCTCACTGTACGCACTGTTTTTACATCAAAAAAACTGTGAGTGGGTATGCGGTAATACTCGGGGTGCGAGGGATATACTCTATGGGACACATTACACCCCGGCGTCTGAAGACCCGAGAAAGCGTGCGGTTTTAGTCGGTCGGGTATCCAAGGGGATTTCCGCACGAAAAAAAAGAAGAAAGCTACTTCTACTCACAGCGCCTGCGAATACCACTCATGTGTGAACAGACCTTAAGTGAGCCTTACCAAAAATTAAAACAACCGTAATTCGTACAACAATGGCTGTTACCTTATAATACAAGGTTATGTGTGTCATGTATGTGTTGATTATTAATACATGCATTACAGAACAGTCTGTACGTATGTGCCGGTCATATCGTAATATGCTCGTAATAGAAGGCAGATAGAAAACCAATTACACAATTGGATAGTTTTTCAGCAATTTAAGATACCGGCTGCCAGGTGATGTAGGTTCGGACGCCTTAGACCTTGGTGAGGCCTTCCTATAACATTTTTAGGGTTCCGTTGCCAAATGGCAAAAAACGGAACGCTTATAGATTCGTCATGTCTGTCTGTCTGACCGTCCGTATGTCACAAACACTTTTTTCCGTAACTATAAGAACTATGCTGTTGAAACTTGGCAAGTAGATGTATTCTGTGAACCGCATTAAGATTTTCACACAAAAATAGAAAAAAAAAAACAATAAATTTTGGGGGCTCCCATACTTACAACTGAAACTACAAATTTTTTTTCGTCAAACCCATACAGGTGGGAAATCTTAGATATCTATGGATAGGTCTTCAAAAATGATGTTGAGGTTTCTCATATCATTTTTCTCTAAACTGAATAGTTTGCGCGAGAGACACTTCCAAAGTGATAAAATATGTGCTCCCCCCCCCGCTGTAACTTCTAAAATAAGAGAATGATAAAACTAAAAAAAATATCCGTTCCCGTAGGGGGAACGCACAGGTAGATTTCGTGAAGCAATTAATATTATTTTATATAGAAATCTACGGAAGGAATTTTTTTTTCTCGAAAACGGTAACTTTTAGCGAAAAACTTTTCAGACATTTATTTTAGACTTAAAAATGGCCTATCGATTAAAAATGTTTCCGACACAGCAAGAATGTTCACCGGTTAGAAGTTATGATTTTTTTCCCGAAAATTTTTGGTTTTTCCCCCCGCCACTTTTAGTTAAAGTTTTAATCTTATAGGTTTATAATTAAAAGTTGTTGGTATTCATGTATACTATGGGATAAAATTAGAACGGTTCGAATATCTTTCATGGAACGTGAAATTTTGAGGAAAAACTGATTTTACAAAAAGTGAGGCCCTACCGTCCCCTTAGGTCGGATTCCACCCATTCACGAACTTAAACTAAGTTTACACCCAAGCAATTTTTAACCACAGTTTGAAAGCGATCGGGGCAAAAATGCGACCGTGAGAGTTCCGCAAATTTTGGGAAGTGGAACCATACATACATACATATATATATAAATAAACTTTTTGACCAGTGGTCATTTCGGACTCAGGGGGTCATAACTAGACCTCCTTTGAAGATTTTTTTTTAAAATTCGACAGTAGTCAAGAAACCAATAGGTAGATCGATTTCATCGAAATCTACCTAAAGTATGATGTAAATTACCTAATTAGTTAAGTAGTTGCGTACGTAGATAGAGGAGAGAAATGGGTGACTATGGTTCCTGCAGATAGTGGGCCGTGACTAATTTTTTGAAGACTGGCAGCGATTGCGCACGTCTTATGGCTACAGGTAAGGCATTCCACAATCGAACAGCTTAAACAGTAAGGGACTTATCCATGAACGTTGTGGAGTGTGCTGGCATTTTCAGCCTCAGATTCTCTGACGATCTTAAGGACCTTGAATGCATGTCACAGAGGAAATGAAAGCGTTCTTGCGTAAGATGATGTATTTTATTGTCTCACCAAAAACCTTCGGGTCTAAGGCAACCTCGCGTGCTCGTCAGTGTACCTGCTCAACAACGGACGATACTCTGCGTAAGCGCAGCTATCGGGGTACGGAGGTCAGACGGCAATCTCTCCCAAAAAAAAAACGCCACTTGGAAATCGCATCGCTATGGCATGATGAGGATGATGTATGTTGGACAACTCGTGAATACATGACCGCATGCCGTCAAGAGGTCGTAGTGTTAATGACCTAATGGCCGAAATTAAACGTCAATCAATATTTAGACGTCGGATTGGATTCTATGTTGAATTTCACCGTTAATCTTATTAAAAAGGATTGATGTGGAAGATTTTGATTTAAACTAAGAAGACACATCATCATCACCATAGCTTTGGTCCCAGGGACTGCTGGCTTGGGGTGTGTGTTGGGTAACCTCCTCGAGTGTCGCTCCGATTCCGATCCCGCTGCAGTCCGGGGGGAACGGAATCGGAGCGGCCGGTACACCCTGGGCGGCGGTCAATGGCTTCCCCTTCACCCCTTCATAGGGTTGGCATTGATCGTCGGCCAATACCCAACGTGGCGGGAACACATCGCTCTCCGTACTCCTCTGCTTTCAGAGGAGACAGGATGAGCGATGCTGTTAGTGGTGAGATGGCCCAGGGTCAGCCGGGGTGCGAGGGATATGCTCCATGGGTAACCTTACACCCCGGCGTCTGAAGATCCGAGACGGCGTGCGGTTTTAGTCGGTGCAAGCCCGACATAACCGCCCCCGCTGGCAGGCGGGGGGGTATCCGAAGGGATTTCCGCACAATAACAATAAAAAAAGGGACTGCTGGCTGCTTCTCCTCCTTTGAGCTTGATTCATACGGCCTTACGAACATCCATACATGCAAAACTTCACATATATGTCTCTGTTTTTTTTTAAAGAAAATTAGTAACCGAAATTACCCCTAACCCCTCCAGCTAAGTTTAATTGCTCGTGTTAGGAGTGGGTTCACCTCGGTAGTGTAATGGCCAGGATTTGAACCTGGCACCTCTCGATCGTAGGGTCGACTCCTTAACCACTAAGCTACCAACGACGCTTGATATAATAGAACAGATAAAAAATGTAATGAATAGGGTGTTATTAGGGCTCAGCGAACCTCTCCTCTGGTACTCCTGGTGATTGACAGACGAGGCTCTGAGGCAGGGTTTCCTTTCGGGTATGGCGGGTCAGATGACAGTCGCTCCCGTAAAAGCCAATCAAACAAAATTATCATGGGATGGAGGAGAAGAAGAACAGACCTTGGCGCCAAAGTTTCAACTTGCTACCTCCAAGCCCGTTCCACCAACGAACGAGAAGACGCACAGCGACACTTCACCGCTACATGGTGGATATTCCACTCATACGCACGAAACGTTTCGGCGACACATTTATTATGCGTACAGCCAAGGAGTGGAATTGCCTGCCTGAGTCTGTGTTTCCGGAAACCTATAACTTCAGAATCTTCAAGTCTCGAGTGAATAGGTTCCTTCTAGGCAAACGTGATCCATCGTAGACCACATCGTCACTTACGACCAGGTGAGATAGAGGTCAAACGTGACGATCACCTATGATCCATAAAAAAAAATCCGTTCCCGCAGGGGGAACGCACAGGTAGATTTCGTGAAGCAATTAATATTATTTTTTAACATGTTTAATTTTTTTCTCGAAAACGGTAACTTTTAGCGAAAAACTTTGCAGACATTTATTTTAGACTTAAAAATGGCATATCGATTAAAAATGTTTCCTACAGCAAGAATGTTCACCGGTTAGAAGTTATGATTTTTTCCCCGAAAAATTTTGGTTTTTCCCCCCTCCACTTTTAATTAAAGTTTTAATCTTATAGGTTTATAATTAAAAGTTGTTGGTATTCATGTATACTATGGGATAAAATTAGAACGGTTCTAATATCTTTCATGGAACGTGAAATTTTGAGGAAAAACTGATTTCACAAAAAGTGAGGCCCTACCGTCCCCTTAGGCCGGATTCCACCCGTTCACGAACTTAAACTAAGTTTACACCCAAGCAATTTTTGACCGCAGTTTGAAAGCGATCGGGGCAAAAATGCGACCGTGAGAGTGCCGCAAATTTTGGGAAGTGGAACCATACATACATATATATATATATATATATATATATAAACTTTTTGACCAGTGGTCATTTCGGACTCAGGGGGTGATAACTAGACCTCCTATGAAGAATTTTTTTTAAAATTCGACAGTAGTCAAGAAACCAATAGGTAGATCGATTTCATCGAAATCTACCTAAAAGTGCAAGTATTGAATGCAACTGGGTTTGGTGCTCAGGTGATGAGTAAGATAAGACTAGGAATCCAGTGCAGGGTGAGACTGAAATAAATTGAGCTGGGCGAGCAGGACTCTTACTTGAAAATAAGACATCTTACTACTGTCGCGCGCTTAGCTGGGGCAGCGCGCCCGTAAAACTGTTTTTCGGTGATTATTCCTCATTGGTGCATCGGACATGAACCATCTCGCTTCAAAACACTCCTCAGTGTCAACACTATCACCGTGGTAAATTTGGTCAAGATCGCGCGAGTTGTTACGGAGGAGTTCAGCCACCAACAAACGGCTGTGCCGGGTATAAGAGCTTAACTCGCTCAGCTCAATAAGAGTACCAGGGAAGAGGCCCGTGTCTAAGTGGTAACCATAGGTTAACACATTGCAAGGTTATGTAAAGGTTAAGCAATACCAGGTCAGTCTTAGGATGGGTGACCATCCTTAACACATTTTTTTTTATACCACTAAGTGCCAAGGACCAGCACACGGCCCACCTGATGGGAAGCGGTTACCGCGGCCTATGGACGTGTGCAACACCAGTGGCGTCACACTCGCGCTGCCGACCCTGTAAAGGAAAGGGGATGGGAAAGGAGTTTGGGAGGGGATGGGAAAGGAGTTTGGGAGGGGATGGGAAAGGAGTTTGGGCTCCGGCACTCTCACTCAACAAACGGAACGCAACTGTTCAAATACTGTTACTTGGCGTCGATATTCTGTGAGAGGGTGGTGCTTCCCCGGTCGAGTCGGCCCATTCATGCAACGGCCAAAATGACTGTTGCTTGACTCTACCACCATAACAAAACATTGATACACAACATAGTTCGAGGCCCAGAAGTCCGACAGCTGGTTGAGCGAAGGTCTGAAAGAGTGAAGCTCTCTCTTAGACGACTCATGTATTTCGGTTGTTCGCTAGCTCCTCTTAAGCCACTCAATCGATTTAGATCAAATTAGGCATATACACACAACATATGAGTGTGGAGGTTATAGACTAGGAAAACCAAAAATCGAAAGTACCACGGGGGAATAATCACCGGAAAAAGAAGATTTCTTAATGATTAAAAAAGTCTCATTCACGCGATTGGTATTAAATTAAGTCATTTGTTCATATACATAAGACAAAAAAAGAAAACGAAAATCGGACTAGCCATTGAGGAATTATCACCGTTAGAAAAAGTCCTGGTGAAATTGCTTCGCTGGAGTCGTGTAGGACTGGCTAGAGAGGCGACAAGGCGGCCTTTCGTTCCGGCTGACGCGGATGAGCTGGGAAGGGGTGCTTCGGGGACCACCTGTAGCAGATCAGGATAGAGCCAACGCCCGTGTGCCATCAGTCTCCAAATCCGCACAGGCCGCGAGGCTCGGAGGCGACTCAGGCGTCGAAATAAAAATCGCGCACAGAAAAAAAAAGGCTGAAAGCCCACCCCAACTGAATTGACAAAAAGACTTCGCAGGATGATAAAGTTATGATCAGTGATCAATGATCCATCAGGTATGCAGGCTTCTTCACAATTAACATCCATTTCTAATTAGCTGGACCGTTATCATTGTTTTGTATCAACAAAACTAAAATAAAATTCAACCTACATAGAGGTTCAAGACCCTAAACTTGTTATTCAAGTAGGCCACACATTGGCCCACATATTGGCTCAACGTTTGATCCAATATCCGTTACATTACACCTGCCGCATCACCAATGAGTAACGAAGTATTCTAGAGACTACAGCTGAATATTTAGATGTTAGAAGTACTACGTGGACACTTAGGTATTTATTGCCGTTTGGGCTTGAACGGGATTGTACACTTGAGCATAATTTTAATTAGCCTGACTTCATTCCTTTCCTATTTTAGTTCATTTTAGGCAGAGGTTCCCAAACTTGTCTTTTTTTTATTATCTCTTATCATAATGAAGTTATACTTCTTTCGGCGGGTTAGGGAAAAATGATGGGAGTAAATTATTTTCGATGCGCGTGCACACGGTCACGTAAAACCGACACCACTAACTTCATGTTAGCTAGTCCACATTTTACTTTGAACCCGTTTATAGAATTTGAGGTTAGTTGACGGTATGTATTATTTATTTACATCATAAACTGAAATATTTTTTTACATTATTATTAACGCAAAGGATATTTTTTTTAAAAGATTTTTATCTTATTATTTTTATATTTGATTTTTATATATATTATATATATAGTTTTTTTTTTATACCGCTAAACTGGCAGACAAGCACACGGCCCACCTGATGGGAAGCGGTTACCGCGGCCTATGGACGTGTGCAACACCAGTGGCGTCACACTCGCGCTGCCGACCCTGTAAAGCAAGGAAGGAAGGAAAGGAGTTTGGGAGGGGATGGGAAAGGAGCTTGGGCTCCGGCACTCTCACTCACGAAACGGATCACAACAGTTCAAATACTTGTTACTTGTCGTCGATATTCTGTGAGAGGGTGGTGCTTCCCCGGTCGAATCGGCCCATTCATGCAACGGCCAAAATGACTGTTGCTTGACTCTACTAACTTACGTGCGTACATAAGTAGACACACGCACTTTTATTTCCAGTTTTCAGTAAACTGGGGGCCAAGCCATATCAAGAATAAAGTGTATTAACACTGTTTTTTGAAACTATTTTAGAAGAAAACCATTTATAAATGTAACAGATACGAAAGTGTACCATATTCAAAGTGGTACGTTTTATATGTGTTAATAAGTGTAACAGAAATACCGTCCTAAAGTACTTGGGGGTGTACAAAATACCTTTATTTAAAAATTTTGATTATAAATATAATAGCATAGTAAATTTGGCAACGTAGCATTTCGGTTAACACTTATTAACACTGTTATCAGATTAATATCTGTAACAAATATATAACTGTTACACAATTGAAAGTGGTAACGATTAACAGATTCCATACCACATTTGTAAGAGTAACACTCTCATTCTGTAACCTTTTCATAGTTTAACCCGTATAATTATTATATTATATATAATAAATCCTGAAGTCTGGTATATAATATACTTATACCAGACTTCAGGATTTTCTTTGTCACAGGTCTCCTCCTAAACTACTAATCCAATCAGAACCAAATTTTGCATGATTAAAGAGGTCAATCAGAGGAAGGCTTATGGATATATTTAGAAAAAATTAATGCTACCACAGAGGAATGATCACCGTTAAAAAAAATCCAGATGGAATTACATAATAAGTTTCAAAATCTGATTTTCAAATCACGATGTCTCACTCAGCTCAACATTGCAAGCAGCAATTCGCCTTGCAGACCTTTTTTTTTTTTTTTTTTTTTTTTTACGTGCGGAATTCCCTTCGGATACCCCCCCGCTGGCCAGCGGGGGTGGTTATGTCGTGTCTCGACTAAAACCGCACGGTGTCCTCCCCAAGTGTCCGTTGCCGGGTACCCCGGGTAAGCCCTCGAAAGGATAACCCCAGGGTTGCCGGCGGACTTCGGCCGCCACCGCGGCCTCGCCTGGTGGGGTGACCTAGTGTAACCTTTATGAAGTCCCTGCCTGCGAGACGGGACACCTACTGATTAATGTTGCTGTGTTGGAGTGTAGTTGGCTGGGGTCCGTAGGTTTTTGTGAGGCCCCATACACTCATAACTCTAATCTTCGATTGTGTAAAGCGGAATTACATATTATTATTAAAATGATATCACTTTCTATGCACTTGCTCGGCAAGTGAATTAGTCATTCTTGTAACGCAATAAGTGCTCATCTGTAGTTTTATTTTTATGTTTTTTTTATTTAGTTTCGAAAGTGAACGCTGTCCACTACAATTGGTCAACATTACTGAAATCTTTAACTATCTGAGGAGTCGGCCTTACGTTCGCGAGGTACCGGATTCGAGGGGTGCTTGGTTGGGGACCTCCACGCCGTGCACCCTGGGCAACGGAGACAGCAGCGCCTCTCTCCTAGGGTGGGAGAGACGCTGCCGCCTACGGCCAACTCCGACCGAGGCGGGGACGGCCCTGTTGAGGGCTGTTCGGAAGCTTTCCACGTGTCCCTCTGATTGGCAGATGGCACAGTGGAAAGCAAGTAAGGGGGGGAGATGGCCCAGGGTCAGTCGGGGTGCGAGGGATATGCTCTATGGGTAACCTTACACCTCGGCGTCTTAAGACCCGTGACGGCGTGCGGTTTTAGTCGGTGCAAGCCCGACATAACCGCCCCCGCTGGCCGGCGGGGGGGTATCCGAAGGGATTTCCGCACGAAAAAAGAAAAAAAAAGGTACCGGATTCGAATCCTTTTTTTTTTTTTTTTTTTTATCGTGCGGAAATCCCTTCGGATACCCCCCCGCCGGCCAGCGGGGGCGGTTATGTCGGGCTTGCACCGACTAAAACCGCACGCCGTCTCGGGTCTTCAGACGCCGGGGTGTAAGGTTACCCATAGAGCATATCCCTCGCACCCCGGCTGACCCTGGGCCATCTCACCACTAACAGCATCGCTCATCCTGTCTCCTCTGAAAGCAGAGGAGTACGGAGATCGATGTGTTCCCGCCACGTTGGGTATTGGCCGACGATCAATGCCAACCCTATGAAGGGGTGAAGGGGAAGCCATTGACCGCCGCCCAGGGTGTACCGGCCGCTCCGATTCCGTTCCCCCCGGACTGCAGCGGGATCGGAATCGGAGCGACACTCGAGGAGGTTACCCAACACACACCCCCGGTTGCTAATACCTATTCATAAAAAGTGATATGTGTCACTTACCTTAAAACAAATCGTTTTACACAATTTTTATTGTACGCTTGACATTATAACGCAGAGGCGCGCGCAATTGCTTTCGTAAACTTTTTATATTGTGGCGTGGCTGTAGAGCATTCGACTGCTACGCCAGAGGTCGCGGGTTCGATTTGTGTTCTGTGCAAATATTTGTATTGCATTTATATGTATTATTATTGGCATTGGTCTTCATGTTTCCATGATAACATGTATGTTTTTACAAAAAATTATCCAAGTATGTTTATCCGCATTCTAGAACCCATATTACAGGTTATGCTAATTTGGGTCTAGATAGCGCTGTTTAGTTTGTCTAAGAACATTTATTATTTATTAATCTTAGGTGGGAGGGAGGTACTTATGCGGTTAAGCCAGAAAGCACGGCTATTTCTCTTGAAGATTTAGATGAGTTTTCTTATAAAAATCGTTTTTTGTTACAGGTAATAAATGTAATCGACCATCAGGAATAAACAAAAATCAAAGTGATGTGAACAAAATATGTGAAGTGAATGACAGTAAGAGAACATAAGATGGCCGCCAGCACAAGATGGAGGACACTGGCAAGCGTCAGCGCAATGCTGCTCGCTATATTTATGCAAGTTGTTAATGGTAAGTAAATAACAACATTCCATTGTTCGTACTTACGCGACATTATCGTTCTTAAGTAGAACAGCGCTATTAGTCCATTGAAAAGTTACATTTGGGGTTGCGTTTTTTAAAGGACGCAATTTTTTTTTTGATGTGTAGGGGGGTCAGTGTAAAGCCAAGTTTGTGGGGTCGCCACCCTTGAACCACGGCCGCCATCTTGAAAATAGGGGTTGAAATAGTTTTTACGATATATCTCTTAAACTATTTATCTGATAAAAAAAATTCTCTACAACTTTGGTCCAGTAACTTTTTTGTCGTAGAACTATAAATAAAAAAGTTATAAGCGAAAATTTTCAGAAACGTGTTTTTATCTCTTTATACGGTGGTAATAAAGATGATAATTCTCTTGACAGCCTAAAATACAAACAATTCGCCAAGGCAGTGACAAAAAGAACATTTAACTTATCTTCACTTCCTCCAACACAAGACAGCTCGCTTTCATACTTTCCGAGTCTACCAGGTCCGTGGCTTGGTAATAATAATGATCCTGAAGACGGGCTGGAAAAAAATGTGGAAAATTATTGATGCCAGTGCAGAGCTCTAAACCTCCAGCACCCCCTGAGCTTCTAAAATTGATCTTTTGCAAATGCAATGGAAACTGTGGAGCGATGTGTGGATGTCGAAAAGCAGGGCTGGAATGTTCTGCAGTGTGCCTTCATTGTTCTGGAGAGACTTGCAGCAACGTAATGGGGCTCTCAGAATTAATAAATGAAAATGACTTTGATGATGAACCGCCGACATTAACACCCCTTCCTTCTCCAGTTCTGTCCAGTTCAGTCTCCCACTGATATTTAATTCAGAAAGCCGATCAGATGCTGAGCCGCAGCCTGGTCCATCGAAAAGACTGAGGACGGAGTAGTTCAAATTTAGAAAATCACCGTGGATTATGCCTATTGGGGATACAACGTAAAAAAAACGGGCCTCCAGACTCTTCCTCGTGGGTGGTGGCGGAAAGAGTCAATAATTCATTATTAATAATATTGCAAAATTATTAATTAGTAAAATTATAATAACAAAATTAAAAAAAAAAACAAAAGTTACTGGACCAAAATTGTAGAGAATTTAATATGCAACAAAAAATGTGAGCAAACTTTTTTTATCAGATAAATAGTTTAAGAGATATATCGTAAAAACCATTTCAACCCCTATTTTCAAGATGGCGGCCGTGGGACAAGGGTGACGACCCCACAAACTTGGTTTTAGCTTTACACTGACCACACATCAAAAAAATAAAATTGCGTCCTCTAAAAAATGCAAGGTAAGGCTTAAAAAATGTAACATTTCAATGGACTATATTTGGTAAGAGTGTTTTCTGTATGGCTCCTCGTTTGTTTAATAAATTATCAAAATGTATTTTAGAAATTGAAAATCCAAATGTATTTAGAAAATAATGTCCTTCACTTGTAACCAAGGCATACTACACTATAGACGAATACCCTAAAGAAATTTTGTAATTAATGCGACTACCTTTACAATAAATTTACAATACACTTTTGCCGAAGCTTTTCCCGCTCTTCAAAGCACTTCTGATAAGCACTTTTTGGTATAACCATGAGTTTTTCCAGCGATGCAGTTTTATCTCGTAAATCGTAGCAAACCTTCGTGTTTTAATGGGTTTCTGCAGTTTCAAAAAACAGGAAGAATAGCAGGGAGCTAAGTATGATGGCTTAGTTATGATTGTGGTGTTGTTTTGGTTCAACAAGTTGAATTCCTGAGACGAGCTCAGCCGAATACAAGGGATTTTCGATTTTGCGTTTTTTTTTTTTTGCGATTTTTTGCGATTTTTTGCGATTTTTTCTTTATCTTGCAATGGTTCTCCCCAGCACGAACTATTACCGAAAACAGCAACTCGATAGCTCATCTCCTTCATACCCAAAACCGTGACAGAAAATTGGCAACGACGACGTCGACGACAACTCGATAGCAATAGGGCTTTTCTAAAGAAAATCCCTAAAAACCACGAAAAAGCTGCTCATGCAACGGATCTTCTGGTGAAAATTGAGCCGTTTTTATTTTAAATATTAGTAACCGAAATTATTAATATTACTTCTAACCCCTCCAGC